>CM053036.1:200330955-201733455 GCA_028564925.1 Lithobates sylvaticus
CAACAGTACTAAACGAAGCAGAGCATGAATCCACCTACCCATCGGAGACTTGGGGCCACCATGGGCAGTAATTTCAACATTGATAATGATCCCAAAACACAACCTCCAAGACGACCGCTGCCTTGCTAACGAAGCTGATGGTAAAGGTGGATCGGACTGGCCAAGCATTGCTCCCCAGACCTAAACAATATTAATCAGTTGAGGGCATCCTCAAACGGAAGGTGGAGAAGCGCCAAGGGTTCACTAACATCCACCAGCTCCTTGATGTTGTCATGGAGAAGTGGAAGAGGACTCCAGTGGCAATCTGTGAAGCTCTGGTGAACTTCATGCCCAAGAGGGTTTAGGCATTGCTGGAAAATAATGGAGGCCACACAAAATATTGACACTTTGGGTCCAATTTGGACATTTTCATTTAGAGGTGTGCTCACTTTTGTTGCCAGCGGTTTAGACATTAATGGCTGGGTGTTGAGTTATTTTGAGGGACAGCAAATTTACACTTTTATAAAAGCTGTACACTCACTACTTTACATGGTAGCAAAGTGTAATTTCCTCAGTGTTACATGAAAAGATATAATAAAATATTTACAAAAATGTGAGGGGTGTACTCACTTTTCTGAGATAGTGTGTGTGTGTGTGTGTTTGTGTGTGTGTGTTTGTGTGTGTGTGTGTGTGTGAGTGTATGTATGTATGTATGTATATATATATAAATATAAATATTAATATATATATATATAAATATATTTTACACACACACACAAGTATATTATATACATGTGTATGCCTGCCCAAGCGTATGACTTTCTTTACTTCGCTGCTAAGGTCTCTAGCCCCAGATCTTTTGTAGACCTAGCAACGCCCCTGCTTGAAACTATTAATTCTTCCTGTTGACACCACCAATTTTGAAAGAGAGTTCAACATCTTTACTGCCCTGACAGCGAAAAAAAACCCTACGCAGCTTAAAGTGATTGAAAAGTCTTGTTTTAAAAAACAAACAAGTTATACTTGCCTCATCTGTGCAGTTGGGTTTGCACAGAGCAGCCCAGATCCGCCTCTTCTCGTGTCCCTCTTTGCTGCTCCTGGCCCCACCCTCCTATTGAGTGCCCCCACAGTCAGCAGCTTCCTATGGGGGCACCCAAGCCGATTCACAGCTCCGTGTGTCCATTCAGAAACAGAGCCCCAGCCCCGCCCCTCTCTCCCTGATTGGGTGACTGACTGGACGGCTTAGACATTCGTGGACATCGCTAGAGAGTAGGGATGAGCCGAACACCCCCCGGTTCGGTTCGCAGCAGAACATGTAAACTGGCAAAAACACTGTTAAAGTCTGGTGTGACACGAACATGACAAATCAAAAGTGCTAATTTTTAAAAGCTTGTATGCATGCTATGCATGTTATTCCCATAAAAAGTGTTTGGGGACCTGGGTCCTGTCCCAGGGGACATGTATCAATGCAAAAAAAGTTTTAAAAATTTCAGTTTTTTTGGGAGCAGTGATTTTAATAATGCTTAACCATCTCAATACAGTGCATTTTTACCCCCTTCCTGACCAAGACATTTTTCAGCTTTCAGCGCTGTCACACTATGAATGACAATTGCTCGGTCATACAACACTGTACCCAAATTAAATTGTTATCATTTTGTCCTCACTAATGGAGCTTTCTTTTGGTGGTATTTGATCACCTCCTGAGGTTTTTATTTTTTGCGCAATAATCAAAAGAAGAGCGACAAGTTTGAAAAAAAAAAACAATATTTTTAACTTTTTGCTATAATAAAGATCCAATTTTTATTTTTTTAAACACATTTTTTCCTTAGATTAGGCCGATACTTATTTTTCTACATATTTTTGGAAAAAAAAATTGCAATAAGTATTATTGATTGGTTTGCGTAAAAGTTATAGTGACTACAAAATATGGGATAGATTTATTGCATTATTTATTATAATTTTTTTATTTACTAGAAATGGAGGCGATCTGCAATTTTTATCGTGACTGCAATATTGCGGCGGACATATCGGACACTTGACACATTTTTGGGACAATTCACATATATACAGCGATCCGTGCAATGAAAAAGCATTGAATACTGTATAAATGTGACTGGCAGGAAAGGGGTTAACCACTAGGGGGTGCTGATGGGGTTAACATGTTCCCTGGGAGTGATTCTATCTGTAGGGGGAGGGGATTGACAAGTGGAGGAGACCGATCAGTGTTTCTCTGTATTGAGAACACACCATCGGTCTCCTCTCCTCTGACAGGACCGTGGATCTGTATGTTTACACACACAGATCCACGGTCCTGCAGTGTTACCGGGCAAACGCGGGCGTGCCCCCTGGTGGGCCGAAAAGCCCTAGCCGCCACGAGAGCTGCGCCGCCTGGCCATCAATTGACAGCCAGCGGTCAGCAAGCAGTTAAAGTGAAACAATAAAAATGAAATATTCCTTTAAATATTGTGTCTCCTTAGTCTGCCTGTAAAGTAGCACAACTTTCCCATGTTTATAACCGTATCACAGCAAAATTACATTTCTAAAGGAAAAACAATGTCATTTAAAACTGATCGCGGCTGTAATGTATTGTCGGATCCCAGCAACATAAATAAAAATCATTTGAAAAAAAAAAAAAACAGTGTACCAAAAAATAAAATAAAAAATGGCGCAGATGTCCCTCCCAAAATCCATACCAGGCCCTTCAGGTCTAGTGGGGTAGAAATATTGGGCCTTGGGTGGTGGTGGGTGGTGGTAGTGGTGGTGTCCTAAATCAAAAATATTGTTGGAAGCTAGCATCATCAAGATTGAGAAGGAATAGGATAGTCAGCATAGGCAGTCTTCAAGGGATCCCAGATCCATTGCAAATTCAATCAGTTACATCAGCATTAGGTGTAGGGATGGGCCCGGTGCTCGATGCGAACCCACGTTAGCATCGAGCACCGGGGCGTTCGCTCGCTCGGCGAGCCCAGAAGCACCCATTTCGTGTGAGGACTTCTAGTGTGTTTGGCTGATGAGTGGCATCACACAGAGCTCCCATATTTTCTTCCCAGAAGCACCCATAGGACTTCTAGAGTGTTAGAGGCATCACACAGAGCTCTATATTTTCTTCCCAGAAGCACCCATAGGACTTCAATTGTGTGTTAGTGGCATCACACAGAGCTCCTATAATTTTCTTCCCAGAAGCACCCATAGGACTTCAATTGTGTGTTAGTGGCATCACACAGAGCTCCTATATTTTCTTCCCAGAAGCACCCATAGGACTTCTAGTGTGTTAGGGGCATCACACAGAGCTCCCATATTTTCTTCCCAGAAGCACCTATAGGACTTCTAGTGTGTTAGTGGCATCACACAGAGCTCCCATATTTTCTTCCCAGAAGCACCCATAGGACTTCAATTGTGTGTTAGTGGCATCACACAGAGCTCCCATATTTTCTTCCCAGAAGCACCCATAGGACTTCTAGTGTGTTAGTGGCATCACACAGAGCTCCTATATTTAATTCCCAGAAGCACCTATAGGACTTCAATTGTGTGTTAGTGGCATCACACAGAGCTCCTATATTTTCTTCCCAGAAGCACCCATAGGACTTCAATTGTGTGTTAGTGGCATCACACAGAGCTCCTATATTTTCTTCCCAGAAGCACCCATAGGACTTCTAGTGTGTTAGTGGCATCACACAGAGCTCCCATATTTTCTTCCCAGAAGCACCCATAGGACTTCTAGTGTGTTAGTGGCATCACACAGAGCTCTTATATTTTCTTCTCAGCAGCACCCACAGGACTTCTAGTGTGTTAGTGGCATCACACAGAGCTCCTATATTTTCTTTGCAGAAGCACCCATAGGACTTTAGTGAGTTAGTGGCATCACACAGAGCTCCTATATTTTCTTCTCAGCAGCACCCACAGGACTTCTAGTGTGTTAGTGGCATCACACAGAGCTCCTATATTTTCTTCCCAGAAGCACCCACAGGACTTCTAGTGTGTTAGTGCATCACACAGAGCTCCTATATTTTCTTCGCAGAAGCACCCATAGGACTTTTAGTGTGTTAGTGGCATCACACAGAGCTCCCATATTTTCTTCTCAGCAGCACCCACAGGACTTCTAGTGTGTTAGTGGCATCACACAGAGCTCCTATATTTTCTTCCCAGAAGCACCCATAGGACTTCAATTGTGTGTTAGTGGCATCACACAGAGCTCCCATATTTTCTTCCCAGAAGCACCCATAGGACTTCTAGTGTGTTAGTGGCATCACACAGAGCTCCCATATTTTCTTCCCAGAAGCACCCATGGGACTTCTAGTGTGTTAGTGGCATCACACAGAGCTCCCATATTTTCTTCCCAGAAGCACCATAGGACTTCAATTGTGTGTCAGTGGCATCACACAGAGCTCCTATATTTTCTTCCCAGAAGCACCCATAGGACTTCTAGTGTGTTAGTGGCATCACACAGAGCTCCCATATTTTCTTCCCAGAAGCACCCATAGGACTTCTAGTGTGTTAGTGGCATCACACAGAGCTCCTATATTTTCTTCTCAGCAGCACCCACAGGACTTCTAGTGTGTTTGTGGCATCACACAGAGCTCCTATATTTTCTTCGCAGAAGCACCCAAAGGACTTCTAGTGTGTTAGTGGCATCACACAGAGCTCCTATATTTTCTTCTCAGCAGCACCCACAGGACTTCTAGTGTGTTAGTGGCATCACACAGAGCTCCTATATTTTCTTCCAGAAGCACCCATAGGACTTCTAGTGTGTTAGTGGCATCACACAGAGCTCCCATATTTTCTTCCCAGAAGCACCCATAGGACTTCTAGTGTGTTAGTGGCATCACACAGAGCTCCTATATTTTCTTCTCAGCAGCACCCACAGGACTTCTAGTGTGTTAGTGGCATCACACAGAGCTCCTATATTTTTTCCCAGAAGCACCCACAGGACTTCTAGTGTGTTAGTGGCATCACACAGAGCTCCTATATTTTCTTCGCAGAAGCACCCATAGGACTTCTAGTGTGTTAGTGGCATCACACAGAGCTCCTATATTTTCTTCTCAGAAGCACCCACAGGACTTCTAGTGTGTTAGTGGCATCACACAGAGCTCCTATATTTTCTTCCCAGAAGCACCCATAGGACTTCAATTGTGTGTTAGTGGCATCACACAGAGCTCCCATATTTTCTTCCCAGAAGCACCCATAGGACTTCTAGTGTGTTAGTGGCATCACACAGAGCTCCCATATTTTCTTCCCAGAAGCACCCATAGGACTTCTAGTGTGTTAGTGGCATCACACAGAGCTCCCATATTTTCTTCCCAGAAGCACCCATAGGACTTCAATTGTGTGTTAGTGGCATCACACAGAGCTCCTATATTTTCTTCCCAGAAGCACCCATAGGACTTCTAGTGTGTTAGTGGCATCACACAGAGCTCCTATATTTTCTTCCCAGAAGCACCCACAGGACTTCTAGTGTGTTAGTGGCATCACACAGAGCTCCTATATTTTCCTCGCAGAAGCACCCATAGGACTTCTAGTGTGTTAGTGGCATCACACAGAGCTCCTATATTTTCTTCCCAGAAGCACCCATAGGACTTCTAGTGTGTTAGTGGCATCACACAGAGCTCCTATATTTTCTTCTCAGCAGCACCCACAGGACTTCTAGTGTGTTAGTGGCATCACACAGAGCTCCCATATTTTCTTCCAGAAGCACCCATAGGACTTCAATTGTGTGTTAGTGGCATCACACAGAGCTCCTATATTTTCTTCCCAGAAGCACCCATAGGACTTCTAGTGTGTTAGTGGCATCACACAGAGCTCCTATATTTTCTTCCCAGAAGCACCCATAGGACTTCTAGTGTGTTAGTGGCATCACACAGAGCTCCCATATTTTCTTCCAGAAGCACCCATAGGACTTCTAGTGTGTTAGTGGCATCACACAGAGCTCCTATATTTTCTTCTCAGCAGCACCCACAGGACTTCTAGTGTGTTAGTGGCATCACACAGAGCTCCTATATTTTCTTTGTAGAAGCACCCATAGGACTTCTAGTGTGTTAGTGGCATCACACAGAGCTCCTATATTTTCTTCTCCGCAGCACCCACAGGACTTCTAGTGTGTTAGTGGCATCACACAGAGCTCCTATATTTTCTTCCCAGAAGCACCCACAGGACTTCTAGTGTGTTAGTGGCATCACACAGAGCTCCTATATTTTCTTCGCAGAAGCACCCATAGGACTTCTAGTGTGTTAGTGGCATCACACAGAGCTCCTATATTTTCTTCTCAGCAGCACCCACAGGACTTCTAGTGTGTTAGTGGCATCACACAGAGCTCCTATATTTTCTTCCCAGAAGCACCCATAGGACTTCAATTGTGTGTTAGTGGCATCACACAGAGCTCCCATATTTTCTTCCAGAAGCACCCATAGGACTTCTAGTGTGTTAGTGGCATCACACAGAGCTCCCATATTTTCTTCCCAGAAGCACCCATAGGACTTCTAGTGTGTTAGTGGCATCACACAGAGCTCCCATATTTTCTTCCCAGAAGCATTCATAGGACTTCAATTGTGTGTTAGTGGCATCACACAGAGCTCCTATATTTTCTTCCCAGAAGCACCCATAGGACTTCTAGTGTGTTAGTGGCATCACACAGAGCTCCTATATTTTCTTCCCAGAAGCACCCACAGGACTTCTAGTGTGTTAGTGGCATCACACAGAGCTCCTATATTTTCCTCGCAGAAGCACCCATAGGACTTCTAGTGTGTTAGTGGCATCACACAGAGCTCCTATATTTTCTTCTCAGCAGCACCCACAGGACTTCTAGTGTGTTAGTGGCATCACACAGAGCTCCTATATTTTCTTCCCAGAAGCACCCATAGGACTTCTAGTGTGTTAGTGGCATCACACAGAGCTCCTATATTTTCTTCTCAGCAGCACCCACAGGACTTCTAGTGTGTTAGTGGCATCACACAGAGCTCCCATATTTTCTTCCCAGAAGCACCCATAGGACTTCAATTGTGTGTTAGTGGCATCACACAGAGAGCTCCTATATTTTCTTCCCAGAAGCACCCATAGGACTTCTAGTGTGTTAGTGGCATCACACAGAGCTCCTATATTTTCTTCCAGAAGCACCCATAGGACTTCAATTGTGTGTTAGTGGCATCACACAGAGCTCCTATATTTTCTTCCCAGAAGCACCCATAGGACTTTTAGTGTGTTAGTGGCATCACACAGAGCTCCCATATTTTCTTCCAGAAGCACCCATAGGACTTCTAGTGTGTTAGTGGCATCACACAGAGCTCCTATATTTTCTTCTCAGCAGCACCCACAGGACTTCTAGTGTGTTAGTGGCATCACACAGAGCTCCTATATTTTCTTCGCAGAAGCACCCATAGAACTTCTAGTGTGTTAGTGGCATCACACAGAGCTCCTATATTTTCTTCTCAGCAGCACCCACAGGACTTCTAGTGTGTTAGTGGCATCACACAGAGCTCCTATATTTTCTTCCCAGAAGCACCCATAGGACTTCAAGTGTGTGTTAGTGGCATCACACAGAGCTCCCATATTTTCTTCCCAGAAGCACCCATAGGACTTCTAGTGTGTTAGTGGCATCACACAGAGCTCCCATATTTTCTTCCCAGAAGCACCCATAGGACTTCTAGTGTGTTAGTGGCATCACACAGAGCTCCCATATTTTCTTCCCAGAAGCACCCATAGGACTTCAATTGTGTGTTAGTGGCATCACACAGAGCTCCTATATTTTCTTCCCAGAAGCACCCATAGGACTTCTAGTGTGTTAGTGGCATCACACAGAGCTCCCATATTTTCTTCCCAGAAGCACCCATAGGACTTCTAGTGTGTTAGTGGCATCACACAGAGCTCCTATATTTTCTTCTCAGCAGCACCCACAGGACTTCTAGTGTGTTAGTGGCATCACACAGAGCTCCTATATTTTCTTCGCAGAAGCACCCATAGGACTTCTAGTGTGTTAGTGGCATCACACAGAGCTCCTATATTTTCTTCTCAGCAGCACCCACAGGACTTCTAGTGTGTTAGTGGCATCACACAGAGCTCCTATATTTTCTTCCCAGAAGCATCCACAGGACTTCTAGTGTGTTAGTGGCATCACACAGAGCTCCTATATTTTCTTCGCAGAAGCACCCATAGGACTTCTAGTGTGTTTAGTGGCATCACACAGAGCTCCTATATTTTCTTCTCAGCAGCACCCACAGGACTTCTAGTGTGTTAGTGGCATCACACAGAGCTCCTATATTTTCTTCCCAGAAGCACCCATAGGACTTCAATTGTGTGTTAGTGGCATCACACAGAGCTCCTATATTTTCTTCTCAGCAGCACCCACAGGACTTCTAGTGTGTTAGTGGCATCACACAGAGCTCCCATATTTTCTTCCCAGAAGCACCCATAGGACTTCAATTGTGTGTTAGTGGCATCACACAGAGCTCCTATATTTTCTTCCCAGAAGCACCCATAGGACTTCTAGTGTGTTAGTGGCATCACACAGAGCTCCTATATTTTCTTCGCAGAAGCACCCATAGGACTTCTAGTGTGTTAGTGGCATCACACAGAGCTCCTATATTTTCTTCTCAGCAGCACCCACAGGACTTCTAGTGTGTTAGTGGCATCACACAGAGCTCCTATATTTTCTTTGCAGAAGCACCCATAGGACTTCTAGTGTGTTAGTGGCATCACACAGAGCTCCTATATTTTCTTCTCAGCAGCACCCACAGGACTTCTAGTGTGTTAGTGGCATCACACAGAGCTCCTATATTTTCTTCCCAGAAGCACCCATAGGACTTCTAGTGTGTTAGTGGCATCACACAGAGCTCCTATATTTTCTTCCCAGAAGCACCCATAGGACTTCAATTGTGTGTTAGTGGCATCACACAGAGCTCCTATATTTTCTTCGCAGAAGCACCCATAGGACTTCTAGTGTGTTAGTGGCATCACACAGAGCTCCTATATTTTCTTCTCAGCAGCACCCACAGGACTTCTAGTGTGTTAGTGGCATAACACAGAGCTCCTATATTTTCTTCGCAGAAGCACCCATAGGACTTCTAGTGTGTTAGTGGCATCACACAGAGCTCCTATATTTTCTTCTCAGCAGCACCCACATGACTTCTAGTGTGTTAGTGGCATCACACAGAGCTCCCATATTTTCTTCCAGAAGCACCCATAGGACTTCAATTGTGTGTTAGTGGCATCACACAGAGCTCCTATATTTTCTTCCCAGAAGCACCCATAGGACTTCTAGTGTGTTAGTGGCATCACACAGAGCTCCTATATTTTCTTCCCATAAGCACCCACAGGACTTCTAGTGTGTTAGTGGCATCACACAGAGCTCCTATATTTTCTTCTCAGCAGCACCCAGAGGACTTCTAGTGTGTTAGTGGCATCACACAGAGCTCCAATATTTTCTTCGCAGAAGCACCCATAGGACTTCTAGTGTGTTAGTGGCATCACACAGAGCTCCTATATTTTCTTCTCAGCAGCACCCATAGGACTTCTAGTGTGTTAGTGGCAGCAAACAGAGCTCCTATATTTTCTTGTCAGCAGCACACATAGTACCTATAGTGTGTTAGTGTCAGCACCCATAGGACCTACAGTGTGTTGTGAGCACACATAGGAGCTCTATTTTTTATACTATATACACTACCGACTACAATGGCTGGAAGACCGCCAAGGAGAGGCAGAGCGTGCAGAGGCAAGAACACAGGGCAGGCAGGCTCTGTTTCTAGAGACAACAGTGCTGGCCGTGGACGTGGTCGTGCATCGTCATCAACACGTGGCCATGGGACACGCTTGTCTTTGTTTTCGGCAGCTGGACATGTGGAGCCGCATCATGCTGAAGGCTTGGTAGAATGGATGACCAAGCCCTCCTCATCCTCCTCATCCTCTCTCACCCAGGCTCAGGGTACTGGCAGAGCACCTGCCAACGCGTACTCAATGGCATCATCAGCCACCCCTTCCCTAGACCCACCATGTCCTCCTGAGGAGTCCCCCGAACTCTTTGAGCACAGTGTTGGGTACATGCTCCAGGAGGATGCCCAACGATTCGAAGGCTCGGATGATGATACCCAGCTTGAGGAAGTCAGTAGTGTGCGCGCAGAGAGAGGGGATGCTGAAGGACAGCAATCTGGCAGTACTGTTCCACCAGCTGCAGCTTACTGACAGGTTTTCTCTAGTGGTGAAGACGGAGGGGATGATGAGGTCACTGACTCCACGTGGGTGCCTGAAGGGAGAGAGGAGGAGGAGGAGGAGGACGAGGAGGAGGAGGATGCTGCGTCACATGTCCAACGAGTCAGGATGCCCCCTGGAGGCCAGCTAGAGGCCTGCACAGCAACTGTACCACACCGCAGAGCTCCACCTGTGCAGGACGCTGCCTCTGCACGTTATCAGAAAAGTTCTTTGGTGTGGGCCTTTTTTGAGACGAGTGCATCAGATCGCACCACTGCTATTTGCAATATTTGTCTCAAGCGTATCTCGCGTGGCCAAAACATCAGCCGCTTGGGCACCACAAGCATGAGCAGACATATGTCGACCTGCCATGCAGCTCGTTGGCAAGCACACATAAAAGACCCACACCAAAGCACAAAGCGGACCTCTCCTTGCTCCTCATCAGCTGGGATCTCCATCCCCACTACATCTTCAGTCCTCTCTGAAAGCTGCTCTGAGAGGACTGAAGGTGTAGAATTAGGTCTGTCACAACCAAGTACTTGCAGTACACCGACGTCCGATTGTAGCAGGCAAATTTCCCTGCCCCAGCTGCTGGACCGTCGAAAGAAGTACACTCCCAGCCATCCACATGCCCAGCGGTTGAATGCTAGCTTGGCTAAATTGCTAGCACTTCAACTGCTGCCTTTTCAGTTGGTAGACTCGGCCCCCTTCCGTGAGTTTGTTCAATGTGCGGTTCCTCAGTGGCAGGTTCCCAAACGCCACTTTTTCTCACGGTCAGCGGTAAGGTGCATATTACCGCTGACTCATGGTCCAGCAGGCATGGACAGGGATGTTATCTTTCTTTCACGGCCCATTGGGTCACTCTATTGGCAGCTGGGAGGGATGCAGGACAAGGTGCAGTAGTGTTGGAGGTTGTTCCGCCACCACGCCTCCAAAATGCTACTACTGCTACTGGTTGTGACACACCTCTCTCCTCCACCCCCTCCTCTTCTTCTTCCTCCAGTGCTCTGTCCTCGGAACCAGCGGTGCTCCGTAGGCGTACAAGGGGCTACGCAAGTACGCAGGCAAAAAGATGCCATGCCGTGCTTGCTCTGGTGTGTTTGGGGGACAGCAGCCACACTGGGCCAGAGGTTCTGGCAGCTTTGCAGGGGCAGGCCGAGAGGTGGTTGACGCCACGCCAGCTTAAGCCAGGAATGGTCGTTTCTGACAATGGCACCAACCTCCTCTCCGCCCTGCGACAGGGGCAGCTCACCCATGTGCCCTGTATGGCTCACGTCCTCAACCTGGTGGTGCAGCGGTTCTTGGGCAGGTTCCAGGCTTACAGGATGTCCTGAGGCAGGCCAGGAAAGTCTGTGTGCATTTCCGCCGATCTTATAATGCCAGTGCTCGGCTGACTGAGCTGCAAAAGGAGCTGAACCTGCCCAAGAACCGCCTAATTTGTGACATGCCCACCAGGTGGAACTCAACGTTGGCCATGCTGCAGCGACTGCACACGCAAAGGGCCATCAATGAGTACCTTTGCGACTACGGCACCAGGACAGGGTCAGGGGAGCTTGGCTTTTTTTTCCCACGCCAGTGGAGCATGATCAGGGATGCATGCACTGTCCTCTCACCATTTGAGGAGGCCACGAGGATGGTGAGCAGTGACAGTGCATGCATCAGTGACACTGTACCTCTTGTCCACCTGTTGGAGCATACGCTGCGTGGGATAATGGACAGGGCACTTGAGGCAGAACAGAGGCAGGAAGAGGAGGACTTCCTTGCCTCTCAAGGCCCCCTTTATCCGGACAGTGTTCCTTCTGTCCCACCCATCACACAGGAAGGATGAGGAGGCGGAGGAGGAGGAGGAGGAGGATTGTGTGAGCATGAAGGTGGAGCCTGGCACTCAGCATCAGCAGCAGCAGTCTTTTATGGATGATGTACAGTCCCAACAAACCAGTGGACTTGTACGTGGCTGGGAGGAGGTGGCTGGCGATCATGTCATCCTCAGTGACCCAGAAGACTCTGGACCGAATGCCTCAGCTAACCTACGCTGCATGGCCTCCCTGATCCTGCAAAGCCTGCGGAAGGATCCTCGTGTTCTTCGGATCAAGGAGAGGGACCATTACTGGCTGGCCACTCTCCTTGCAGAACGGTCTGTGCAACGTGTTCCCAGAAACTGGGAGGTTACAAACTCCTGGTCCTGGACGACGAGTTGCTGAGGCTTCGGTCAGTAGCAGAAGGAGCGGTGGGGAAGGTGGACGTCTGACCGATGCGTTCAGACAATTTTTTAGTCCGCAGCCCCAAGGTATGATCGGTTCCAGCAACCATCGCCAGCGTCTGATATACATGGTGCAGGAATACCTAGGGGCAAGGTCAGACTTGGACACCTTTCCTACCGAAAATCCTCTGGCTTACTGGGTCCTGAGGATGGATCACTGGCCAGAGCTTGCACAGTATGCAATTGAGCTACTGGCCTGTCCTGCATCCAGCGTTCTTTCCGAACGCACATTCAGTGCTGCTGGAGGATTTGTCACCGATCATAGGGTGCGCCTGTCCACTGACTCGGTTGATCGACTGACCTTCATAAAAATGAATCAGTCTTGGATCACCACCAGCTACCAGGCACCTGAAGCGGATATAACGGAATAATTTATAATGTCACATCCCTTCAAGATTGCCTATGCTGATGCTGAGTGACTGTCCTGTTATGTTCACTGACTATCCTCTTCCTCCTCCTCAATGATCCATGCCACCACACCAGTGCCTAAGGCACAATTTTTCAGCCCCTGTATAACAGGGGCGTGTACTTACAATTTTTTTTAAAAATGCTTCGCAACAGGTGTGACTGCTGTGCTCCAAGTACAGTATCTGTGAGGGGTTGCAGTGTTGTGGCACCAGTGCCTAAGGCACAATTTTTCAGCCCCTGTTGGGGCGTGTAATTACAATTTTTAGGCAATGCTTTGCAACAGGTCTCATTGCTGTGCTAAGAGTACAGTGTCTGTGAGGGGTTGCAGTGTTGTGGCACCAGCACCAATGCCTTAGGCACAATTTTTCAGCCCCTGTTTAACAGGGGCGTGTAATTACAAATCTTGATCTAATAGTTCACAGCAGGGCCCATTCCTGCGCCCACCAAGAGTAACTATGAGGGCCTACAGTCTTGTGGCAACACCGTCCACCACCACCACCGCCAAAGGCCCAATTTTTCTGCAGGGCCCCCATGGGTATGGTTACATGGCAACTGTGAGGAGCATTTAACATTCAACGTTCCAGTTACTGGGTGTGCTGTGCCGTGTGAAGTGAAAGAGAAAGGAGACAGCGTGGAGGGTGAGACATATTGGTATTAACGCCGGGTCCGCCGAGACCATAATATATCGGGTCACCACTGCTGGGTCCTTGTTTCCTGTTGAAAAGTTATGCTCAAGTGCCTTATTTGAAGGATGTGAGTACAATGGTTGAGGAATTTTGTGTGCTGTTGAAATAAATGGTTTACTCTACTTCACTATTGGAAGCATCTCTTTTTTCCTTATATGTGGAGTGCAATTATCTAACATTCTGTCTGGATCCATCTGTGACCCATGTGGAGCTATTAAGCGAGTTAGCCGAGCATGAGAGTGCAAGGCATATACTGCTGGTGAGTGCGATTCCTTAGGGTGCGGTAGCACTGAACACAGGTGGTGTGGTGGAAGATATATTTTTTCAATTCACTTCAAGAACTTTGTTTAAAGACACTTCAAAACTTTATTTGCTTCAGGATTTTTCATTCACTTTTCTGTCACTTTTTGAAACATTATCACTACAAGTAACAGTTTATGGACTTTTGTTTGGATTTGTTTTCCTTTTTTGGACACTTGCAAAAAATATATAATCACACTTCACTTTAATTTTTCACTATATGTATATAGGTGATTAATTGTGTTGTTTTTTTTTTTTTTTTTTTAGCACTGTTTATACATATTTTTCAGTATTGTTTACACAGGTTAAATATTTAGTTTATTCACAGACACTGTGATTATTAGCGCTACTGTTTTATTCATTTAAAATCACTTTACATCCTCAAGACCCAGAAACCCAGTGGATGCTCTGTTGGAAAGGTCTCCAAATCTGCTCTTGCCCCTAGCTATTCCTGCACCATATAATGCAGACCTGGAAATGTGTTACACAAACCTTTCTTTAAGGCCTCCTGAAGATGTTTCATCCTCTGCTCCCTCTGAGAAGGAAGGAGGAGTTCTGCAACTTTACCCTTGTAACGTGGTTCGAGAAGGGTTGCCAGCCAGTAATGATCCCTCTCCTTGATACCACTAATCCTAGGGTCCTTTCGCAGGCTTTGGAGAATCAGGGAGGCCATGCAGCGTTAATTTACAGAGGCATCCAATTCTAAGTCCTTTGGGTAACTAAGGATCACATTATCCGTAACTACCTCCTCCCAGCCACGTACAACTCCTTGGGTTTCTGGAGACTGAAAACCATCCCTGAAGACTGCTGCTGAGTGTTATCCTCTACATCCATGCTGACACAATCCTCCTTCTCTTTTTCCTGTGTGTTTGGCAGGCCTGCAGGAATGCTATCTGCATAAAGGGGGCCTTGAGAGGAAAGGAAGTCCTCCTCTTCCTCCCGCTGTTCTGCCTCAAGTGTGCTCCAGCAGGAAGACTAGAGGGAGAGTGTCACATGCATTGTCACTGCTCACCATCGTTGTGGCCTCCTCAAATGGTGACAGGACAGTGCATGCATCCTTGATCAGTAGCCACTGGCGTGGAAAAAAGAAGCCAAGCTCCCCTGACCCTGTCTTGGTGCCATACTCACACAGGTACTCATTGATGACCCTCTGCTGTGTGTGCAGCTGCTGAAGCATTGCCAACGTTGAGTTCCACCTGGTGGGCATGTCGCAAATGAGGCGGCTGGTGGGCAGGCTGCATCCAGTGTAGCCTATATATACAGTGCATTCGGTGGTGTATAGTTTCTAATACACTTTAGGCAGTGTACACAGTATATAATAGTGTAGTGTGGTGTTGCAAAACAAAAAAATACATCATGTCTGGTGTAATATCGCATAAGCTATTAATTGCGATTTGTGAGACGAATTTCCTTAATTATTTCTGAGTCAGCGTTAAATCAAAATGTGTGTTTTATTGTACACATCAAAATAGAAAAATAATACTTACAAAAATAGTACAATGATACAAAAGCATGTGTTGCTTCATATATGATTAAAAGCTTGGTATATAGTTTGTTTGTTTCAAAGAATAGAAAGAGTTCAATTAGAAGCTTCAAATGAGACCTTGTGTTCCTGAAATCTTAAAATGGCTGAATAAACCTTTGTGTGCCAAAGAGCTGAAGAAAGTCTTGTGTGTGTGCTGAAGATAGATGTATTCAGAGCTGTGTGTGACCCACACACAAGAGACCGTCTTCAAAGAAGAAATGTGTTTTTATGAACTCAGTTTTCCTAGATTTGCGCCACAAGAATACACACTCCCTTATTCCTCTTTAACTCCGCCCATCAAAAAAAAGGGGGCTGTTTTTCACATCCGGTATACTTCAGACACACCAAATTTGGACAACATCTGTGTTACTTTAAACGCAGCAAGAGTGAAATTCCATCTACAGGAAATGGGGGAAGGCAGCCAGACTTCTTTTCAAACAAAATATCAGTTACATAGGAATACCCCTTATAAACATATATAATATTACAATGCCCTTTAAACACCTAAAACAGCATTTACAACTTAAACCCAGCTGAATATCACATCTGCAACCTATTAAATCAAAAACTCATTCACACTAATTAAAAGGGGAACTCTGCAGAGCTATATTTTTTTAAACCAAATTACATTTTGAATATTAAGAATATAACATCTGGAAGGCCACCAAGGAGAGACAGATGCTCACAGGCCACTAAAAGACGCAGCCTGTGTCTACAGTCAACAGTGGTGGTCGTGGATATAGGGCATCCTCTGCAGGTGGCTGTGGGGCACGCTTGTCCTTTTTTTTCTGCTGCTGGCCATGTTATTGAGCCACAACATGCAGAAGAGTTGGTGGAGCGGATAACGAAGCCATCCTCATCCTCTGTTATCCAGGCTCAGAGTAGTTTGCCTTCCAATGCAGCTGCCAAAGCGGTCTATTCCACCGACTCCTTGTCCACAGTCACTCCTTCCGTAGCCCCATCACCATGCACGGAGGAGTACCAGAAGTATTCAACCACAGTGTCAGTTATGTGCTGCTGGAGGATCCACAGCAATTTGAAGGCTCCGATGTTGCTTCACAGGTTGAGGAAGGGAGTAGCGTGAGCCTGGAGAGGGGGGTGCCACAGAAGTACTGGCAGTCATGTTCCCCCAGCTGCAGCATACTGCCAAGTTTGCTCCAGTGACAAGGAGGGAGGGGATGATGAGGTCATTGACTGCTCTTGGGTGCCTAAGAGGAGGAGGCACAACTCCAACGAGGCAGGATGTCCTCTAGGGGGCAACTTAAAGGCAGCCACCCTATTGCATCACATCGCAGAGCTCTGCAGGTGCAGGGCGCTGCTGAACCCTTGCTGATTTTTAAAAGTTCCTTGGTGTGGGCCTTTTCAACACGTGTGCAGCAGTTGGCACCATTGCTGTTTGCAACCTATGTCTGAAGCGGATCAATCGTGCCAGAACAGCAGCCGGGGGCACCACATGCTTGACCAGACATATGACGACCTGCCATGCAGTCCGTTGGCAACAGCACTTGAAAGACCCACATCATAGAAAAGACGGACTTCTCCTTGCTCCTCATCTGGGATATCCAACTCTACTATACCTCCAATCCTCTTAAAAACCTGCACTAAGAGGAATGAAGGTAAGGCAATAGGTGTCCCAAGTACTTGCAAGACAATCTGCTAACAGTACACCACCAATTGAATTTAGTAGGTAAATTTCCCTACCCCAGTTGCTGAACCGTAAAAAGAAATTCAGTCCCAGTTATCCACATGCTCAGTGTCTAAATGAATTTTGGTGGTGCAGCGGTTCTTGACCAGGTACCCAGGCTTACAAGATCTCTTGAGGCAGGCCAGAAAAGTCTGTGGCCATTTCTGCCGGTCATCATACAATGCCAGTGCTTGGCTGGCTGACATTCAAAGGGAATGCAACCTGCCCACCAACCGCCTCATTTGTGACATGCCCACCAGGTGGAACTCAACGTTGGCGATGCTGCAGTGGCTGCACACACAGCAGAGAGCCATCAATGAGTACCTGTGCGAGTATGGCACCAGGACAGGGTCAGGGGAGCTTGGCTTCTTTTCATCACGCCAGTGGCTACTGATCAAGGATGCATGCACTGTCCTGTCATCTTAATGACCCTGAGGACTCCGATTCAAATGCCTGTATCGCCGACACTTTTCTCAAGTGTGTGCTATAGTGTAAATTTAGTTTTTCCAGAACTGTAACTGAGTTCTAGGGGTTAATTGTTTAGGTCATTTACTTTGGCATCAGCTTGACTGGGCTGTACTGGAGATCTTCCTGGTCATAGGTGAGGTGAAGCACCTGTGACAGGCTGAGAACGCAGTCTGGTTGGGCGTGTTAAGTACCAATCTTTCCCTGAGCCAATCAGTGGGCGCGTCTGGCCCCGAAGGATGTTGGCTCAAACTTGTCTTGCATCCACGGTCACACAGATGTTGTCGGAAATTCCGAATGTCAAGAACGCGGTGACGTACAACACGTACGACGAGCCGAGAAAAATTAAGTTCAATAGCCAGTGCGGCTCTTCTGCTTGATTCCGAGCATGCGTGGACTTTTGTGCATCGGAATTGTGTACACACGCACGAAATTTTGAGAACCTGCTCTCAAACATTTGTTGGCGGAAATTCCGACAACAAATGTTCTATGGAGCATACACACACGGTCGGACTTTCCGACCAACAAGCTCACATCCAACATTTGTTGTCGGAAAATCCTATTGTGTGTACGGCCCATAACTGTAAGTGGTTACAGTGTTCTGGCACCACCAACACCTAAGGCCGAATTTTTTTGCAGAATAAATAGGGCAGGCCGTATAGTGTGTATATATACTGCTGTTCAGAGTATATAGTGCCTGGGGGACCCCCACGCCATTTTGGGGTATTTTTAGCACTGGGTTCCCCTTAATATTTATACCAGACCCAAATGGCATTTTTTTTCAATTTTAATCTATATTGCCAGGATCCGACATTACATTACAGCCGTGAGCAGTTTTAAATGACATTTTTTCCTTTTTAGAAATGTAATTTTGGTGTGGTACTGTTATAAACACAGGGAAGATGCGCTACTTTACAGGCAGACCAAGGAGACCCCCCCCCTCAGGCACAATATTTAAAGGAATATTTCATTTTTATTGTTTCACTTTAAGCATTCTTAAAATCACTGCTCCCAAAAATACTTCAGTTTTTAAAACTTTTTTTTGCATTGATACATGTCTCCTGGGGCAGGACCGGGTCCTAAAACACTTTTTATGGCAATAACTTGCATATAAGCATTTAAAATTAGCACTTTTGATTTTTCGCATTCGCGTCCCATAGACTTTAACAGTGTTTGCATGTTCTCACAAATTTTTGTTGCCTGTTCGCATGTTCTGCTGCAAACCGAACCATGGGGTGTTCGGCTCATCCCTACTTGCAGCAGCTTGACATTGCATGCTATTGCTCAGTCTGTCTTCTACTAGGACGCCTAGATCCTTCTCCATCCTGGAATCCCCATTCTCCCCCTAGTGAGTAACCTGCATTTATATTTTTAACCCCCAAGTGCATTACTTTAGAACAGCCCGCAGCAGAGAACAGAGGAAATAGGCGTAGGGCTGGCATGAGTAAAGTAAACATGCCATTTAGGTATGCCCCTTTAAGAGTTAAGAGGAGGGGTGGAGCTGGCAACAGGAAGAGGAGGGGCAACGGCCAAGGAGAGAGTCAGTTCAGCTAGAGAGAAGTTGGTGAGCAGATCGTCATGGAGGAGCTCCTGAAATCCATCAAAACTGTGGCGGCTGAAAACGGAGCTGAGTGGCTAAGGACACAGATAGAGCGGGCACTAGAGGGTGAGAGCAGTGGTTCCGGGGAGGTCATACAAAACGGGGGGCGGCAGCGGCGATCTCGGCCGCCGGCCAGATATTCGCCTGAAGGGCGCAAATCCTCTGATATGCCAGGCAGCAAGAGGGGAAAAAACAGCGCTGAACCGCCCAAAAAGCGGTCGGCCAAGGGAGATGTTTCAGGCACTTCTGGCTCATTAGGGGCTGCGGGGGGGGGGGGGGGGCGGGGGGCCCAGCAGCACGCGGCGCATGGCGTCCACCACGCGGTCATCACACAAGGCCTCAGGCCTATCCACACATGTGGAGGGGGGGCGGTCAGGGGCCCAGCATAAAACAGGTCATTCCATCAGTGGAGCATCAATGGGGATTGCCAAGGGGGCCACTACAAAGGCAGCAAAAACACATAGTTCAAAACATACGGCTAAGGGGAATAAGCTATCCCATGTCAATATCACACCAGCAAGGGAAAGGGTCATGGAGGCTAGGAACAGGACAATCGCCTACTCAAAAGTCAGCACAGATGCCGCTTACTGCGACGAGACGCATGCTCAGCAGAAGGGGGGAAGAGGACATTTACAAGCAGGAGGCGGTCTGCCCAGCTTGAGTTCCAGTGTGCGGGGGGGACATAGCAGAGGATGTCTGCGGCATGGAAAAAAGAAGCGGAGGCAGTTGGGACGAGAAGAAACGAGAGAGAACGCAGTTCGTCTGCATCTGAGGCTGAAGACCTTGGAGGGCAGGCTCTTTCAACTGCAGATGAGATGGTGGAGCTGTCGGAGGGCGAGCTGCCTGAATCGGAGGACGAGGTCGCAGAAGGACGCACAGCAACGAAGGACGCAGGATGTTCGGCTGGTGGAAGATTGTCCATGCAGCCCGGTAAGTCCTGTTTTTGTTCGGGGTCTTGTGGGAGTAAAATGTCTTTGGGGGGGGATGTGGGGGAGGGGGCCAGGGGGCAGGGTGATCGGTTCCAGAGGGGTGGGGGTTTTTCGGCCGAGTCCGTACCTGAAACAGGACTTTTGGAGGGGGGATTACAGGGTTTTTTAGCTGGCCTCAAGGAGCTGGTGGGCAGGTTTGAGCCTACACCTGCGCAACAGGGGCCGGCAGGAGCATGGGTTTCAGCAGGGAGGGTGTTGACTGAGGGGGGCCGAGGGGGGGAGGGAATTACAGTACAAGCTGAGAGAACGGTGTTGGCAAATCCGCCCGCGTTTCCGCCCGGGGGGAGTGAGGCAGGTATCACGGAAGCGGCAGAGGCATCTCAGCTCACGCCAGGAGAGGGGGAAATGGGGGGTGACAAAAACAAGAAACAGGACATAGTGCGGTTAGCTGATTCCGCACGCTGTGAGGTTTATGTCTGTTTTGAAGGGCCATTAGGGGCCCATTTGAAACAGGAGGTGAGAGAGAAAATTTGGAGAGGGGAGTACGTGGAGATATTTTCTCTCCTTCCCCTTGAGAAATTCAACTTGGATAGGGTGAAACCCGAGGATAGTAAGAAAGAAGAGGAGGAGAAGAGAAGGTACAGACTAATACCCCGGACGTTTCAGAATTGGCTGCAAGCGTTCGGGGTATTGGCAAGCGTGATAGGCGAAAAGGAGCCGGAACATTGCTCGGCCCTTTTCTGTTATTTGGATGCTATTGGCGAGGCTCACCGGACCTACGGGGGACTATCATGGCTGCGTTATGACGAGCAGTTTCGCCAGAGAAGGGCAGTGAGACCGGCTTTAAGGTGGGATCACAAAGACATCAGTCTTTGGATGCGCCTGATGTCTTCAGCCAAGCCAGTGAGTCAGTTTTTTCAGGGGGGGGCCGGGGGATCAGGGGCTTCAGGTCAATCGGCCACAAGGAAAAAAGGAGTCTGCTGGCAGTATAACGAGGGAAGTTGTAAATTTGGACATGGATGTAAGTATAAGCACGAGTGTTCAGGGTGCGGTGGATCACATCCTTCATCAAGGTGTTTTAAGCAGGGGAAGGGAAAGGCCAGCGATTTTGCGGGAAAAGGGGAGGACGCCAGTGAAGGTGGGAAGAATGCAGCCTTTTCTAGATAGATATCCAGATAAGGCAGTGGCTCATCTACTTTGGTTGGGATTTTCGGAAGGTTTCATGATTCCTGCGGTTTTGAACTCAGCTCCTCCCATTCCAGATAATTTACGGTCCGTTTTAAAAAATCATGAAGTAGTGTCCGAAAAATTAAATAAGGAGGTAGCTTTGGGGAGGATGGCGGGCCCCTTCTCCATAAAACCCATGCAGGACCTGGTAGTTTCTCCGTTGGGGGTGGTACCCAAAAAGGAGCACAACAAATTTCGCCTCATTCACCACTTGTCTTACCCACAAGGAGAGTCGGTGAACGACGCTATTGATCCTGAAGTTTGCACTGTCTCATATACATCCTTTGATGCTGCAGTACATTGGGTAAGGAAGTATGGTAGGGGCGCCCTGATGGCAAAGACAGACACTGAAGCGGCTTTTCGTTTGCTGCCTGTTCATCCCGATAGCTTTCATTTATTGGGTTGCAAGTGGCAAGAGGAATATTACGTGGATATGTGTTTGCCAATGGGTTGTTCTATATCGTGCGCATTCTTTGAGTGTTTCAGCACATTTGTGGAATGGGTGGTGAGGGACGTTTCAGGTTTAAATTCGGTGATCCATTATTTGGACGACTTTCTCTGTATAGGGCCGCCCGCATCTAACGTTTGTGCGATGCTCTTAACAACGGTGGAAAGGATTTCAGGGGAATTCGGCATTCCGCTTGCGCCAGACAAGACGGAAGGGCCCACAACAGTGATCAGTTTTCTCGGGATTGTAATCGATTCCATGGCCATGGAATGCAGGTTGCCTGAAGAAAAATTGTTGGCATTGCAGGAGGAGGTGAAGGGGATGGTGGGCCGGCGCAAGGTTCAGCTGAGGGCATTGCAATCGGTGCTTGGCAAGCTCAACTTTGCGTGCAGGATCATTCCGATGGGCAGGGTTTTTGGGAGAAGATTAGCGGCAAGTACGGGTGGCATTGAGTCGCCCAGACATTATGTGACACTTTCACGGGAACATAAGGATGACCTGAGAATGTGGCACATGTTTCTGGACAACTTTAATGGTAGAGCGCTGTGGATGATTGGCCCGGTGAATAATTTCGACCTCAAATTGTTTACAGATGCAGCGGGGTCAGCGGGTTATGGGGCCTTTTTCCAGGGGCATTGAAGTGCCGGCCCTTGGCCGGACAGCTGGAACGAAGCAGGGATGCTCAAGAATATGTTGTTGCTTGAGTTGTTTCCGGTGGTATTGGCGGTAGAATTGTGGGGCGAATTCTTTCGGGATCGGAAGGTGCGCTTTCACATCGACAATTTGGGGGTGGTACAGGTGATTAATAAGGTATCTGCGGCGTCACCGCCGGTGATACGTTTGTTGAGACACTTGGTGCTTCGGTGTATGCAGATGAACATTTTCATTCAGGCAGTACACTTACCAGGAGTGGACAATGTGATTGCTGACGCTCTTTCTCGGTTTCAGTGGGAGAAATTTCGGGAGCTGGTACCAGGGGCAGAGCATCACGGCGTCCCGTGTCCTTTGGAACTGTGGAAGATTGCCCTGGAAGGATAGGTGAGTGGATCAGGCGGTCATTGAGCGAGGGAACATGGAAAACATACAAGAAAGTATGGGATGAATGGTTTGCTTTCCATGAACAGGCAGCGGGGGCGGTTAAAGGAGAGACTAGATTGCGATTTATCTATTTTGTCGCCAGACACATGGAACAGGTAGTTTCCGTGTCGAGGCTGGGGAAGGTTATGGCGGCCATGGCCTTTTTGTTCAAGCTCGAAGGGGGGAGAGATTGGACAAAAGAGTTTTGGGCACGTCAGGCATTGAAGGGTTATCGCCGAGGGAAGAGGGTCCGGGACGAGAGGCGAGCAGTTACGTTCGCACTGTTGGGTAGAATGGTGGACGCTTTGCCCGGAGTTTGTAGATCCGGATATGAGGTGGGGCTTTTCTGCACAGCTTTTGTGTTGGCCTTTTTCGGCGCTTTTCGGATAGGGGAGCTGGTGAGTTCCTCCAAGAAAACAAGGGATGGATTAGCGGTGGGGGAGGTTCGGTACATGGAGGATAGACTTGTGATGCGTTTACGTAGATCTAAAACGGATCAGGAGGGCCGAGGCAAGGATGTGGTGGTGTTCGCTATTCCTGACGCCAAACTCTGTCCCGTTTTAGTTACAAAGGTTTATTTGACACAGAGGCCAGCGGGGGATGGCCCTCTGTTAGTACATCAGGATGGGGTGGCACTGTCGCGTTTCCAATTTATTTCTATCTTTCGGAAATCTTTAGTCGTCCTGGGTCTGGGGGATCAGAAATTTTCCTCGCATTCATTTAGAATTGGTGCGGCGACGGAAGCAGTCAGGTGGGGCCTAACGGAAGAAGCTGTTAAACGGATTGGGAGATGGGAATCGAGGCGATTCCGGTCTTATGTCAGACTTGATTTAGTTATTTGACGTTTTACTGAGTGGTGTGCGTTTAGGTGCCGGCATGGTTTCGTGTGGTACATTGTGATGAGTTTTCACCGGAATTTTCTTATTGTTTTCTTTTCAGATACCTCGCCGAGTCTCGTGTGGATCATGGGACATTCCTATGTTTGCTGGGGTGCCAGGAGGGGGGATGCCAGGCCAGACGGGAGACAGCTAGGTTTTTCCAGGGGGGAGGCGTACATTAAATGGCTGGGGTTCCCGGGGATGCTTTGGAGCCGTTTGGTCCCGGAGGCGCACAAATTTGCACGATGGGACAGGCCTCCCGAGGTTTTGGTGATTCATGTGGGGGGTAATGATTTGGTTTTGAGGACAAAACTAGACATTACCAGGGACATCAAGCAGGATTTCTGCCTACTACAGGCGGCATTCCCAAAAACTGTCCTTGTATGTTCGGACATGATAGCCAGGTCTTCGTGGCGGCTAGCGAGGTCAGTAGAACTGGTTAACAAGGCCAGAAGAAAGATTAATCAGGAAGTGAGCAGGTTTTTTATTAAAAACGGTGGCTTAGCTATCAGACACAGAGAGCTAGAGATTGAGACGTGGCGATATTTGAGGGCTGACGGGGTTCATCTGAACCCAGTGGGCACTGATATGTGGACCATGGGTATACAGGACGGAATTGAAAGAGCGCTTAGGGTGTGGAGGTGCGCTCAAGGTTAAGGTTTTAACCTTGTTTGCTGTGGCGGATGTTGGCTGACGTAGGTATAGAGAAGAAACCCCCTCCCCACAGAGAAGTTGATGCGGGACCCATTGGAGATATGGGCCCGTTTGTTAATATTCCTTATAAGTGATGTAAGGAATATGGTGGATGACTGCACTGCGGGAATATTTTTGTCTCTGAGCTAGCATGTCAGCTTGAGGCCTAGTTACAGTTTATATGACCGCAGTGCACGAGTTTTGATTACGCTAAGGTCCTACAGTCCTACGTCAGAGTTTTCTTCATTGGTATACTGTTATTGGTTATTTATTGGTTATTTATTTGTTTATAAAAAAGTTCATTTATATTTTGATATTTAATAAAGGAGGCTGCTACGGCCTAATTTACACTCCAGTTCTGTGTGGTTTCCGTTAATGGGAATGGTAAGGGTGGGAGTGTACATATGGGTAGCACAAAATGAGTTATGTTGTACTTAGTCAAGTATTTTTCAATGTTAAACCTCATTTGCGAAACATCATGCAGCCAGAGGGCACCAAATATTCTCCCTCTACGCCGATATGATATTATCACCGTTTGCCCCAAATTGTTCGCAATACCAGATCTCGTTGTGTGGGCAGTGAAGGGAGTCAAGTAGCTAAAGGATATTGTTGGTAGCGGGCACCTGCTTACATTTAATGAACTCAAATCTAAATTTCAACTGCATAACTGGTATTTTTTATGCTACCTGCAACTGCATCATGCTTTTTGTTCCCAGTTTGGAAGCACCGCTCTACAGATCCAATCCTCAGACCTGGAGCAGTTGCTGGCATCGGAACAACTTCCGAAGACACTATTCGCAGTCTATAAATAACTATTTGCAGTCAGACCTAAATCTATTGAAAAGTGTAGGGAGTGGTGGATGTCTGTGATGCCCAATTTTCAAGGTGACGATTGGGATGACATGTGGAATTGCCCCTTTAAATATTTGGTGTCTTCCAGGGACCGCCTCATTCAATTAAGATTCTTCATCGGATTTATTACACCCTTTCCAGGATCTATGCTTCTGATTTGGCAGAATGTTTGTGTTGCCAGCATTCCCCAGCAGACATTGAGCATATATTTTGGCAATGCCCACTCATACAGCTCTTTTGGAAGGTGGTGGTCCGGGCTCTTTGCAGTGTGTTTGCTTGGTCTAGTGGAGGAATTGGCACCCCTTAGGGCGCAGAGGACCTTACTATCTATCACTCTGTTTTACATGTAAACAACTATTCCTTTATATTGGAAGAAAGCTGAGGCCCCCTCATTGACCTATTGGAAGACCCTAATCAATAAGACATTGCCATTCCATAAAGCCACATACCAAAATGGAGGTTGTTCCAAAAAATTTCAGAAGGTATGGCATGGTTGGATGTCTGACTCATCTACACTTACTTGAGGGTTTCATAGTTAATCATAAGTTGAGTCGATTCCTTCGATGAGGAACGGAGATGGTATCTGACTGTGCTGGCAATCATGTTGCATACACCAACATCAATCCGGTTGAGGCCGGTGCTGTCAGTATGGTACTATTGCCGTGGGGCTCCTGTAAAGATGGTATTGTCATGCTGAAATTATCCTAGGTTGTTTCTCAAATGTACGTGTCTTTAAATTCTTGCACTTGTGAAGGGGGAGGGGGTTGGGGGATGTTAAAGGTGTTTTTTGTAGCCTTACTGTTTCTTCAATATCTGGCTGTGCCGGCAGGACGGGATGACGTGAGAACGCCGCGCGTCATGGTGGGAGGAGCCTGTGTGCGATCTCTGCGGCGGGAGGTACGAACGTGCGACGCCGAATCCAGGAGAGTGAGAGCTCCAGAGCGGCGCAATTACATCTCCCGACCCCGCCGCGGACGCAGTCACCTCTGAAGGCTGGCAGTGGACGGGGTGGTGAGTAACATCACCAGGAATGTGGCGCGGTCCGTGGCCCCCCTACAAGTTGGAGGTCTGCTGAATTGGGAGGTCTGCTGAAGCCGACCGCAGCCCGCCCGCTCCGTCCCCTCCCCCCCGCCCGCCCCCCCCCGCCTCCCCGCTTCTCCGGGTCTGACACCCTCAGGATATCTACGGGGTATCATCGCTATGTAGCCTAAACCAAGACCGGCACCTGGCTTCTGTCCCCTCAGTCTGGACCGACTCTGCTCCAACGGAAGGACACAGAGGAATCACTGTCCGTGACACCATACATAAAGGTAACCCAGGCAACATTAATACCCTGGACAATCAGCCGGACAATAGGAGATGGGCAGAATACAGAGGTACAATTTCTCTTTTCTTTTTCCCCTGTGATTGTGATTCAGATTGAAGTATGCTCTCCGGATAATTGACACACAAGAGAGGGACAAAACATAGAGGTACAATCTGCTGTCTTTTCCCTTTTGTTCTCTGCATCTTATGACACGAGTTGAATTTATGTTCCCTGGTTTATCGCTTTACAGGAGAAGGATAGAACATAGAGGTATAAAAGGTTTTCCTGGCATAACCTGAAATAGGGGCTCTCTGATCTACTGATACACTAGAGATGGACAGAAACATTGAGGTATAAAAACTGTCTGATATGACATAAGCGGAAATATCTGTTCTCTGGACTATTGTTGTATAAGAGGTGGGCAGAATATAAAGGAGCAAAAATTTCTTTCTTTTTCTATTTTTTTTCTTTTCTTGTGTTTTTTATAATACAAGCCGAATATAAGCTGAAGTTTCTGCTTTTTTGGACCATTATTAAGGGATCAGCAGATGAGAGAGGTACACAATAGGGATCGTGACAAACTGAGCACATGATTTTGGAACTTCGTGCCCTATTAATATCTAACTGCCCGATTGAGGGTCGACTAACGGAAGGAGAGGGAGACCCAAGTATTGCTACAGGCTATTCAGGTGACCCCCCTCCCCTCCAACGCTGTCTATCTGGCCCAGACGGACATGAGGACGTAATAAGGGCCGGCTCTGCAGATTGATGGGCACTCCCAGGGATGCTTTCTTTTTTTTCTTTTCCTGATAAAGCCCACCACGACCAGTCTGTTGGGAATTGAAGATAAGGCTAACCAAACAGCAATTATATACATCCTAAACAGCACGAGAAGAGAAAGACAGTTTAAGCTGGGCCAATAATACGTAGGGCCAGGGTCAGCTCAATCTCGCAGGACATAAAGGCGACGCCTCTCCCCCCCCCCCCCCCCGGCGGTTCCCCTCTATCCGCCGTGGACATTATACAAAACCTCCCCCCCTTGTGTACTCTGCAGACAGAGTAAATAAAATCATAACCCTTTAAAAAGACCCAGTGCTCAGGACAAGTCTGAAAGGAGGAGATAAGAGGATTTTGAAGGTTAATAGACCCCACGGAACCCAATGAGTGACCCCAGCGATAGGTGAAGGAGAAATACGGGGACGGGAGAAGGAGGGGAAAAAGGGGAAGGAAAAAGAGAGAAAGTGAAAGAAACCTCAGATACATAGAAAGGAGAAGCTGTTGAAGTGGAAGCTGGGGAAACGTATCAGGAAAACAAGGGTGTCCAGTATGAGTAGAGCTACTACTAAATCAACAAAAGGTGGGCCCCCAAAAACCCCAAAAGAAAAGACTACAGATAGCTCAATTAAACAATATATGACTCAGGGTGCAAGTCCAAAGACCTCAGAAGGGACAAACCTACATCAACCTAAAACTACTAGGAAAAAAGCACCAGAAAAAAAATCTGAGGAAAGCCTAGAACTGTCCCGAGGAGAAATAACTTCTGAGAGTGAACGTGAGACCAGCAGGATGGAAGAGCTTAGAGCAGAAGAGCATCCACCTTCCAAAAGGGAAATGACTGAGATGTTCGATCGGCTGGAAAAGGTGATAAAAGCAGATATTGGTCTACTGAGGACAGACCTGGCACAGCTGTCAAGTAGAGTAGAAGCGGTCGAAGAAAAAAATGAAAAACTGGCTCAAGAAGTCGACCAACTTAAAGAACAGATCAAGCATATCCATTTCCATCAGCGCGCTCTCCAATATAAAATGGAAGATCAAGAAAACCGTAACAGAAGACAGAACCTACGGATTAGAGCGGTACCCGAAACCAGAGGAGAAGATCTGAAGAAAATCACTCAAAAAATATTCGGCCCACTCCTTGGAAAAGGGGAAGGGGACTTCCTCAAAATAGACAGAGTGCATCGGTTAGGCAAAATCTATGAAACAAACTTAGAGCGCCCCAGGGACATAATCGTGAGGTTTAACCTATACGAAGATAAAGCGGAGATTTGGTCAAAAATAAAAGGACTGACACCATTACAATTTGAAGGGCGAGAAATACAGGTGTTTATGGACCTCGCCCCGGAGACGCTCGCGAGAAGAAGACACTTGAAACCATTACTAGAGATCATGAAGAACAAAAATATACGATACAACTGGAGATTCCCTGCCTGTTTGGTGGGCTTCGGAGACGGGGGTCTCTGCGAAATTGACATTCCCTGAGGATTTAGAAGATTTTTGTAAAAAATTAGACATACAGATCCCGGAGCTTCCGGGGTGGGGGGAGGGATAGGGGTGGTGGCGGTGCGGGGGCTCAGCCTTGCCCCCCCCACCCCGGCCTGGCTCAGTGGCGTGGGACCTGGCGGGGGGGGAGGAGGGAGATCACACGGGCTTTCCTCGAAAATGCGACTCGAGATGGTCAAGGTTTGCGGGACCATCGGTGAGTCAAGGGCCGAGAGAGGGCCAAAGGGGGAGAGGGGAGGGGGGAGGAGGGGGGGTTTAGGAGGGGGGGGAAGGGGGGGAAACAGGGCTCGACCAAACAGTAAATCTCCACGAGAGTAGAGGACAGGCAAGGAAACTGCATAGAGAAAAAAAAAAAAAAAAAAAGTTACGATGACAACAAACATTAAATTTATAACATATAATGTCAAGGGTTTAAACACTCCCAATAAACGACATAAAATCATGAGGGAACTTAAACAATATAGAGCAGATGTTATTTATCTGCAGGAGACCCATATCTCAATTGACTCAAATATAAAACTTCACTCTAGAGACTTCCCGGAGTGGTACTATGGGGACACCATCACAACAAGGGCCAGAGGTGTAGCAATCGGTTTTTCTAAGAAAATGCGATTTAAATTAACAGATAGAATAACCGACCCCGAGGGAAGGTATCTCTTCCTGAAAGGAAAACTCGGAAACATGGACTGCACACTTGCGAATATCTACTCGCCCAACACTAACCCAGGGATATATTTAGTAAATATACTGGGAAAACTGATGGACTTTAAGAGTGGTCACCTGATACTGATGGGCGACTTGAATTTTTGCATGGATTCCTTAAATGACAGTACGTCCCGTGTACAGGGGATTAGTAATGTTCAACTAAAAAAAAAAAATAAAACAAAAGTTGCATACAAGTCAACTCACAGACGTATGGAGAAGTCAACACCCAAAAGACAGAGATTATACATTTTTCTCCCCTGTACACGGGACGTACTCTAGGATAGACTATGTTTTTCTGGAACACTCTGTTTTAGATAGAGTAGTAGATACCAGAATAGGAATAATTTCACTCTCAGATCACGCCCCGGTGATGATGGAAATGCATTCAGTGGAGCCTCAAATGAAATCCCAACGGTGGCGGCTAAATGAAAGTCTTATTCAGGAGGTAGAAAGTGAGAACAGAATAAGGGAAGAACTAGAACAATACTTCTTAAGAAATGATACAGAGGGAATCTCGAAACAGACCGTGTGGGAGGCCCATAAGGCCTACATAAGGGGTGTGCTTATATCTGTCGGTGCTGGGAAAAAAAAGAAGAGAGCCCAAAAAATTAAAGATACCACCGAAGAAATATTCCGCCTGGAACAACAACATAAAAGAGACCCAACCCAGGATAAAAAACTACTGCAAGACTTAGTAACAAAAAGGGAGGAGCTCAAATTATTGATGGAACAGGACACTAATAGGATTTTCCATGCATTAGCCAGAGAAAGATACTATGGAAGTAATAAATCCCCCAAATATTTGGCTAAAATGTTGCAAAAAAAGAAGGCCCAAAACTATATAGAAAAAATTCAAACTAATAAGGGAAATATAGAATATACTACAAGAGGGATTGCACAAACATTTAAAGAATTTTATGCAGACCTATATGCAGTCGTCCAAAAAAGGGGGTGCGAAGAGACAACAAAAACTAGGAAAACGAACGATTTTCTAAGAAGAGCGGGGTTAACCAAAATTACAGAAAGTGAAAGAGAGTTATTGGAAGGGAAAATAACAGAGGAGGAGATAGCCAGAGCCTTAAATGGGACTAAATCAGGGAAAAGCCCGGGGCCGGATGGATTTACAATTTACTATTATAAAAAATTTAAAAACATCCTGATCCCTAAGTTGTGCACGTACCTAAATGGCCTCAGCACAGAATATGAGCTGAGTAGAGAGGCTTTAATGGCCTCCATAACGATAATTAAAAAGGAGGGGAAAGATGGGATAAAATGCGCCAATTATCGACCAATAGCACTCCTGAACGCAGATACGAAACTTTACGCCAAGATATTGGCGGACAGGTTAAAAACCCTAATAAATAAATTGGTCCACCCCGATCAAGCCGGATTCGTACCCGGTAGAGAAAGCAGAGACAACGGGGTAAGAACCCTGCTGCTATTGCTACAGGAAAAAAAGAAGAAAGGCGACTGACGCCCAGAAGGCTTTTGACCGAGTAGACTGGGGCTTTATGTTTTCAACGTTAGAGGCAATGGGCATAGGCCCAAAAATGGTGCAGCGCATCAAAACCTTGTATCATCACCCAACGGCTACCGTAAACATTAACGGATCTGAATCCCCTAGCTTCGAAATGAAAAACGGGACAAGACAGGGATGCCCCCTCTCCCCTATCCTATTTATTTTATCCCTAGAACCCCTACTTTCCATGATCAGACGAGACCCAGAAATCGTCGGATTTGAAGTAGGAGAAGAAACCCATAAACTATCGGCATATGCCGACGACATCCTGTTTTATATAAATAACCCTGTCTCTTCCCTCCCCCGACTGATGACCTTATTAAAAGAATATGGGGAATTAACCAACTTTAAAATAAATCAAGAAAAGTCGGAAATTCTAAATATCAATACCAGCGTCACATTAAAATTTGAGCTCCAGAAAACATATAGATTCCCGTGGCGTAAAGATATAAAATACTTAGGTATTAAACTCGCATAATCACTTAAAAAAAATTTCAATTTAAATTATATTTCATTATTAAATGAGATTAAAACAGAGAGTAACAGACTGACACATAGAGCACTTTCATGGTTTGGAAGGATCCACGCACTCAAAATGTTTATACTACCCAAAATACTTTTTAAATTTCAAATGTTGCCGATCGTTTTACCAAAATTCTATTTAGCTAAACTTAAAGCTCTGGTGACGACTTTCATTTGGAACAACAAAAAACCCAGGATAGCATACTCCACACTGAAACAGGCAAAAAACCGCGGTGGACTGGCAGCCCCAGACATAATTAATTACTATAAAGCGATCGTACTATCGAGAATTTTAGAATGGGTAAAAGAAAATAAAGAAGAAAAAAGATGGGTTAATGTAGAATGTATTCTTAGTAAAGCACAATTAAGTAAAATTATTTGGAATCCACCGAAAAATAGGGATATTGATAGAGGAAGTAGCGAACTCACCTTGAACACACTTAGGATTTGGGACGAAATATATAAAAAAATAAACGGTCACTACAATTCACCACTTATTCCTTTAAAGGAGAACGAATTTTTTGCACCAGGGTTAAAAATTAATGGGGGAAATTGGTTAAAATTAGAAAGAGCACAGGTAAGAGACATTACAAAAAATGGTAAGATAAGGCCACTACAGGAACTAAAGAAAAAAGAGGGTTTTGAAGAAATAGATGGATGGAGATACCACCAGCTCTCCCGCTTCATTGAGAGCCTGCCCCAACCAATTAGAGAATCAATAGATTTATCACCATTAGAGTCACTGTGTACATCCAGAGACAACAGAGGTGCAATTACAAGGTGGTACAGGCTCCTATTGGAAGGGGAGGGATGGACGGTCCCCACATATATTCACAGATGGGAAAGGGAAATAGGGACACAATGTGAGAATGACACAGTTAAAAAAATTCTAAAAATAACCCATAGCGCCTCGAACGACAGTAAGTCAGCTGAACTCAATTATAAAATTTTAGCTAGATGGTACGCTACACCGGACAAAATCAGCAAATTTCAGAGGGAAAATTCAGGGAAATGCTGGCGAGGATGTGACGAAATAGGTAACATGATACATCTTTGGTGGAGTTGCCCTAAAATCAAAGCCTACTGGGGGGAAGTCAGGTCTTATATAAAAGAAATTACAAAGTCAGAAGTACCAGATGACCCATGGACCATCTTATTACATGGCACAAAAGAAAACCTCAAAAATTACCAAAGGTCACTACTCCCGCTGCTTCTAAACGCAGCAAAAAAAGTCATTCCGAAGAAATGGCGGGAGGTAGAGGCCCCCTCGATCTGGGAATGGATTGACGAGATCGAAGGTATATATAAGATGGAAAGAGTAAAAGGCAACCAGGGAAATATAGAGGAAGAGGGAACAGATAAGTGGAGTGAGTGGAAAACCTTTAAAAAGACATGGAGCTATGTGGAACAACTTAAGATTCAATGATAAAGGAATCCGAGAGTGAGATTGGTCGTGCCCTGGGAGGGGGGAGGGGGGATGGGGGGGGGGAAACGGGCTAGGAAAGTAGATAGAATATTCTTTTTGGTCAGCTGTTTTTTTGCTATTCTTCTCTTTCTTTTTTTGAATAAAGCGCACAATGAAAATGCACTTGGAAAAAAAAAAAAAAAAAGAAAATGCCACAATGATGTGATATAAGTGAAGACAGTTATGACTGGAAAGTTGATTCTATGTCTACCGCAAGATAAGCGCTGAAGTGGCAAAAAAAAAAAAAAATATCTGGCTGTGCCAGTAATAGTATTGTAATTTTCTGGTTACTGGTGTAGCGCTGACATCCTTGCCTATTGATGTGGTTATGTATATAGTAATGTAAAGTCTATGGACATTGCTATGGTTCAGTGTTTGGAGCCATCTAGTGACCAAATCTAGTAATGCACTGATATGTTTATTACATCAGAACAAGCACAAAAGACTTACAGGAAGTACTATTGTTTTGATAAGATGTTTGACCTTGTTACCCAGTAGTCTGTGTGACCTACCCATGAACACTCTCTCTTATGCAGTGCATGCTGGGTAGGAGACAAAAGGAACCCGAGCGGCCATTTTAGGTCTCTTGGGACCACGTTGCCTGCCTGTGCGGATCTGTGAGGATGCTTCCAGGAGACAGCGACACAGTCACCACGGAGTGCAAACCTGCTTTTTTGCAAGGTGATCTGACAGCCCGAGAGCCGGTGACCAGATTGACAAAGCCCAGAGACGCTCATCGGGATTTTGGAGGACCAGATCAATCCAGCGGAGTGACACAGAGCATCTGGCCCAGCTGATACAGAAGCAAGCTGCAGTTACCGGATCAAAGTCCTCACCCAGAGCTCTGATCCAGTTGGTGAGCGAGTTACGGCCCACCATTTGTTAATTTGTTGCACGCAGTTAGACTCGCTTACAGGCCTCACTGGAACCTGTAGTTCCACGGAGGAGTAACAGAGCAACTGACATTAAGCAGGCTTGAGGCCTACTTCACTTTAGTGCCCAAGCATTGTGTAAGTTCTTGGAGTTATACCTGGAGCACCTTAAGCTAACTTTCACCTACCTTTTGGATTACAGATATCAGAGGAGTCATTTCTAGCTAGCGAAGAAAGAAGATACGGGAGAAAGTACTTTTAGTGAGGCCTCACGTATAACTTTTAAAGTAGCGGGAGCTCCCAGGTTTAGATACATAGAATATATATATCTTTCATATTGTATTTGTCTATTGATATATATTGTACTGACATCCTACGTTGGGATGACAGTGCAATCTCTGTAACCACCTGCTTTAATATACCTGCAGTAAAAGTATTTCTGGTTAAGTATACAGTTGTGTGGCGTACTGTTTTTCCCCACTGTATTACATTGCACCACAGCTGTGCCAAGGGGACTGAGTAAAGTTAGTGGGATTTCTCAGTAGAGTGCAGGCCCAATTCAAACTAGCAGCTCCTTCGGGAGTCAGTGCTACACTGGTATCTTGGATTCGCCACTTTGTATGTTTATCTATATGAAAAAAATAATAAAAATATTGTTCCAAAGAAAACATCCTCATTTGGCATGTAGTTACCCACTCTATTAGTTTATTCAGGTCCTCTTGTAAGGTTTCTATATCCTTCTGTGATGTTATTGCCCTACTAATTTTTGTGTCATCAGAAAGCACTGAGATTGAGCTATTTATCCCATCCTCTATAACAGTGATGGCAAACCTTGGCACCCCAGATGTTTTGGAACTACATTTCCCATGATGCTCATGCACTCTGCAGCGTAGTTGAGCATCATAGGAAATGTAGTTCCAAAACATCTGGGATGCCAAGGTTCGCCATCACTGCTCTATATCATTTATAAATAAACAGAGTATGATCCAGGACAGAGCTTTGGGGTACCCCACTTACCACTCTAGACCAACTTATACAACATCACCCTTTTGAGACGCCCCTGTAGCCAGTTTTCTATCCAAGAACAAACCCTATGGTCCATGCCTACAGAGGCACTGTATCAAATCCAGATACACCACATTCACAGGCCTAACTTTGTCCAGGTGGCAGCTCACTTCCTCATAGGTTAACAGGTTGGTTTGGCAAGTACAACCTTTTGTATACCCATGCTGATTACTACTAATGATGTCTTCACCAAAAAATTTTTTTACACTTCTTGTTGCATTCCTTGTAGGGTTGGAATGCTGACAATGACCCTTCTGCTTTATATTTTTTAACCACTTAAGCCCTGGACCAATTTGCAGCTAAAGGACCAGGCCCCTTTTTGCGATTCGGCACTGCGTCGCTTTAACTGACAATTGCGCTGTCGTGCGACGTGGCTCCCAAACAAAATTGGCATCCTTTTTTCCCACAAATAGAGCTTTCTTTCGGTGGTATTTGATCACCTACTTTTCGCTATAATAAATATCCCCAAAAAATATATAATAACGATACGTATTCTTCTGCATATTTTTGGGAAAAAAATCGCAATAAGCGTTTATTGATTGGTTTGCACATAAGTTATAAAGTTTACAACAAGAGGGGATAGTTTTATGGCATTTTTTATTAATTTTATTTACTAGTAAACGATCAGCGATTTTTATTGTGACTGCGACATTATGGCGGACACGTCGGCCAATTTTGACACATTTCTGGGACCATTGGCATTAATACAGTGATCAGTGCGATTAAAAATGCATTGATTACTGTAAAAATGTCACTGGCAGTGAAGGGGTTAACCACTAAGGGGCAGTGTAGGGGTTAATTGTGACCTATGTGTTTTTTTTACTGTAGGGGGCGTGGCTTGGCATGTGGCATCACTGATCGTCTTTCCCTATGACAGGGAACAGACGATCAGTGACAGCCTCACTAGGATGCACGAGGAGAGGTTTGTTTACACTTACCTTTCCCCGTTCTTCAGCTCTGGTACCCAATCGTGGGACACCGGCGGCGATCGGGCCCACGGGTCCCTCGGCCATGGAGCTCAGGACCAGGTCGCGAGGGCGGCGGCGCGCGTGCGTGATCCACGGCTGGGCTCTTAAAGAGCAACGTACCTGTATGTGCTTGTGCCCAGCCATGCCATTCTGCCGACGTATATGTGCAGGAGGTGGTCCTTCAGTGGTTAAAGACCATTTTTTTGTCTTTAATATGACTTACTATGCTATTGTTCAGCCAACCAGGTTTAACCTTTATTCTTCTATATTTATTTATTGCCCATTGGAATGCAATCGGCCATACCTTTATTAATATGTTACTAAGGCACTTCCATTTTTCCTCCGTGTTCAAAATATTTAGGATTTGGTCCCATTTAATATTTGCAATATTGAACGCTGTTCTGTCCACAAGATGTCTATGCTGATTATCTGTACCTGTGTTAAAATTACATGTAAGGTTTGTAATTTACAATCGTGTGGAGTGCAGGCTCCATCTAGCGTTCTTTTTTGGTATTGCTGCAGTTGTTCTGTTTATTTGATTTACTATGTGTAGTTAAGTTGTTAGTAAGCAGGGAATTCTGGGTAGAATCTTCACAGAAAGTGAAGCAGATCAAGAGCTACAGATGAAAAAAGAAAAAGCCCACCTTGAAGCAGAAAGGGTGAGACAGGAACAAGAGAGGGAAGGAAAGAATACACCTAGAGGAAGAGCTAGCCCAGCAGGAAGCATCTCTGAAATTGCAACAAGCTATCTTAGAAGCTAACATGGAGAAGCTGGCAGTGGACGAGATGCTGCCGCCGCCATTGCAGGAGCAGAAGCTTTAGAAGCAGCCGTCTACGATGAGCCAAGAGTAGGCAGCAGCATACCGGGTCTAGAGGAGGACCAACAAGATTCTTTGCAACGCACGTCAGATTATGTCTACCAGCACTGTGACCCAAGCAGCATCCCACAACAAGAAATTAAACATTACGTCAGTGAGTCACATCAAATAAAGCAGCAGCAAGGCGACCTTGGACCCCAGTGCTACAATCAAGAAAAATCTGACAGAGTTCCAGACTTTCTAGTCCCAATCAAACCTTCTACTCCACAAGGTACCCAGCTTTTATACAAACATCAAATACCAGTCTTCACTCCAAAGCAACGAGCTGGTACAAACTGCCAACCTTATGCAAGTTTGAGCCCAGTGCACCTAAAGAAGAGACTTCTACCCCAATGCCAATCAGGCTACTGTAGACTTTCGAAGTTCCTGGCCAAAAGAGTTAGTTACTCAAGGACTCAACACTACAGGGCATGGTGATCCTCTTTCCAGAGTGCCATTCAAGGTCTAGATCTATCCTGCAGGGATCAGATAGACCTCCTCGTAAAGTGGCTTGGCAATGATTCTGTTGAACATGCCAAAAGGATCAGAGACATATAAACCACCATGGCCTTACAAACATCTGGAACAGACTGGATAGATGTTATGGCTCACCAAAGGCCATAGAGAGTACACTGTTTAAAAAGATAGAAGACTTCCCAAAAATACCTAGCAGAGGTTACCAAAGACTCAGGGAATTCAGTGACCTGTGTATGGAGTTAGAAGTGTCTAAAGCAGAAAGGGATTTACCTGGCCTTTCTTATCTTGACTCTGCTAGAGGTATTAACTCCTTAGCACAAAAACTTCCTTATGAGTTACACGAAAGATGGATTACTCATGGCTGTAACTACAAACGAAAACACAATGAGCCTTTTCCACCCTCTAGTGAGTTTGTGGACTTTGTAGACAGACAAGCAGGAAGGAAATATGACCCCAGCTTCGTTTTTCCAGTGTCTTATACCACTTCTTCTGGCCCTAAACAACTAAGAGCTCCAGTAGCAGTGCACAAAACTAACATTTCTTAGATTTGCAGAGTCTCAGCCAGAGGATAACGACAGCGACCCTACCAAGTTCTGCCCTCTACATACGATGCCACATCCTCTTATGAAATGCAGAGCCTTCAGGACAAAGACCATCCAGGATCACAAAGCTTTCCGCAAAGAGAACATCTGTTACAAGTGCTGCTCTTTGTACACACATTTCGCCAAGGACTGTAAGGTCAGTGTCAAATGTACAGAATGTGACAGCACAGAGCACAACACAGCTCTACACCCAAGGCCTACTCCAAGAGTATGGCAGGGTATGTCAGAGTACGGCAGGGTATTGCAGGGTATTGCTGCAGAGTATTGCAGAGTATTGCTGGGTATCCATCCATCCATGCTCAGCCATCCCTCCATACCCTGTAATATCCAGCAATACACTGCAGAGCATTGCAGGGTATGGAGGGATGGCTGAGCATGGATGGATGGATCGGTGGCGACTGCAGAGCAGCGCTGTGGGCACTTCAGATCCCACCCACATCGCTTCTGGCACGATCCCTTCCCCTCTCCACTCACACTGTACCGATTGGTACAGAGAGAGGAACCTGCGTCATGAAATGACGCCGGTTAGTTTACATGTGATCACTCCGTCATTTGACGTAGCAATCACATGGTACACGGCCTCTGGACCCGGCGATCAAGGATGTTCTCGAGTGCGTGCCCCAGGGGGCGCGCGAAAGTGGAATTCTGGGAGGACGTCACTGTACGCCCTCCTAGAGGTAAGCAACCGCCCTGTAGCCGTCATTCCGCTATGGGCCGCTTGTCAAGTGGTTAAGGTCACCATCTCAAGGCCTCAATCAGGCCCAGTAGTCTCAGTATATTGTATGCTATTTCTGATCTTGTATACCGGAGACCTTGTTAACCGCTTGCCGACCGCCGCATGTGTATATATACGTCGACACAATGGCACGGACAGGCAAATGGGTGCACAGGTACGTCCCTTTAAATTTGCCGCCGTGCCATTGCGTGCGTGCCGCAAGCGCCGTGTGTGTGATCGCGGGTTCCGCGGACTTGATGTCCGCGGGGATAACCACAATTGTCTCACAGAGAGGAAGAACAGGGAAATGCTGATGTAACAAGCATTTCCCCGTTCTGCCTAGTGACACTGTCACTGATCACAGCTCCCTGTAATCGGGAGCGGTAATCAGTGTTGTGTCTCACACACAGCCCCTCCCCCCCACAGTTAGAATCACTACCTAGGACACCCTTAACCCCTACAGCGCAAATGAATGAGAATATAAAACAAATCATAATGTCCATCTCAAATCAAATCACATTTATGCCCATGCGATTTCTGGTGAATCGCATTCACTTTATTTATGTTTCTTTTGCTGAAATTTCTCTGAATTTACTCTGGAGGCCATCACAGGCACTATACACAAAGTTGTTTGGACCTTTTTTAGTTTCAGCAAAGCCTTTTCGCACATTACACATATCTTTCCAGCGAGACAGTTGGGGGTGTGTCAGTATATGCATGCCAATTTTCTGGTCTCAAGAACCAGTTTTTTGAGACCATTATCAGACAGTCCGTTTGATGCGTTTGAATATTTCACTCAGGGGAAGAGTGTTTTATTACAATAACTCTTCTGCAACATATGGTTGCCCGCAGGTGTAAATTTCTTGCATAGCTTCATATAAAGCAGGGACATTTAAGTATCTCTTGTAGCGTTGCACTATCCATTTATAAACCTATAGTATACAGTATGTATTTGAAAATTGATCAATACTTATGTTCTGACTGCCCATCTCATTTCTTGAGGCCCTAAAATACCAGGACAGTACAAATCCCCATAGAGATGGGAACTAGGGACACCTTTTAGCAAAAGTATGTAGGCATAGGACACACCCCTGCTCCGCCCCGTAAAGGAGAATTATACCAAACCACTATTATTCCTTCATACCGGCTTTTAACATTTACAAATGCAGCAATTTAGAAACTGAATGAAAGGTTTAGTACTGTGAAACACTTTTTGAACAATAAGTAGTGCACTGTATATACAACTATATAGATCAGACCAAAAAGAGTGAGAAATGAGGGACATATGGGAGCTATGCAAATCCCACATATGTTAACATCTAATTTTCTGACTGCTTACCACATTTTTGAAAGCCTTGGAACACCAGGACTGTGGAAACACCCACAAAATGACCATTTTGGAAAACAGTCTTTTGAAGATGTAATTTTTTTGCCACACATTTTTGGGAGATGCTGAAAGAAAATAAAGTGTTGTTTTTACACAAAGCTGTAAATTAATAAGATATTTTATTGCACAGTATAGGTGTAGCACCCTCTAGTTAGGTAGGTGCTAGAGTGAGGTTTTTTTTTTTCCTGGAGAGAAGGAAAATTTGGGCAGGCCTAGCCACCACCTGGTGGCTAGGCCTGTTTGTTTTCATTCTGGGCTTGGAGTGGTTTAGGGCAGCGTTGCCAACCGCCCGTATTTTTACGGGCAGCCCGCAAAAACAGGGCACTTTTCTCCTGCCCCTAAATGTCCGTAGCAGAAGAAAAGTGGCAGCAAAAATAGCTGGGATCGGTTCGGCTCGGAACTGCGCACGCGCAGTTCCCGGAGATGCCCGAGCTGATCAGATCTGGACCTGTATTCTTTCGGTGGTGGATGGGGCCCAGGGCGGGGCCCAGGGTGGGTCTGCCAGAAGCTGTGCAGTGCAGTGCAACAACTGGTCAAGGAAAGATGTCATGGGTGTGTTTTGTCAGATAGCAGCTGTGCATTCCTGTCACACACAACCCACAGGAGCCGAGTGGGCAGAACAGAGAAGCTGAAGACAGCCCTGTCCTGGCCTGTTGAAATTGTGAGTGTTTGAGTCTAGGCTGCTGCACAGTGAACACTGTGAGAACCTCTGCAGGGTGCAGTTTTATGATCATTTCAGACAGAGTTGTGTCGTGGTTTATGGAGCATTCACCTCCCATAACCTGTCCACAGCCTCTTACCACCTTTTACCATGCCAACAATCTCTGACATCTCCTGCACCATGCCCGCAGTCTCTGGCATCTCCTGTACCATACCCGCAGTCTCTGACATTTCCTGTACCATACCCGCAGTCTCTGACATCTCCTGTACCATACCCGCAGTCTCTGACATCTCCTGTACCATACCCAGAGTCTCTGACATCTCCTGTACCATACCCGCAGTCTCTGACATCTCCTGTACCATACCCGCAGTCTCTGACCACTCCTGTACCATGCCCACAGTCTGACATCTCCTGTACCATGCCCGCAGCCTCTGACATCTCCTGTACCATGCCCGCTGTCTCTAACATCTCCTCTACCATGCCCGCAGTCTCTGACTTTTATGTACTTTTTTGCAGTGTCTGTAAAAAATGTAGCTCTGCCAGTAAAGTTCATAATTTTTGCCAGTAACAAAATTGATGCTGTTTGTCGGTAAATTTCACTTCAGGGGGTTGGCAATGCTGGCTCAGGGTAGCAGCTGGTGACTCACAGGTAGCATCACTGTCACCTCCCTCTTCTTTCTAGAAGTTACTAGAAAGAGAGGAGGAGAGGAGAAGCGGAGCTGCCTGGGGTAATTTAAGGAGCCCTGACCAATCCCCAACTTGGATTGGTAGGGGGCAGACCTCCTTAAATGCCTAGGGTCAGCCCAGCTGGGGAGGAGTTGTGTCGGTGGAAGAGCTGGAGTGAAAGTATGGAGGCTGTCGGGGCCCACAGGGAGCTACCCAGTCTGGGAAGGGGGGGTGACCCTGGGCCGGGGCTCAGGTGCATCCAGGAGGAGTGACGAGATCCTCGAAGGAGAGGCACATGAGATAGCAAGGAGACGACAGTGGGAGAAAACACTTCTAAGAGTCTCCAGAGAGGACAACTGGTCGCAGCCAGGAGGGCTGGTGAGTGAGCACAGTCGGAAAAACTGGGGAGGCACGCCTGAGAGCGCTGGGAGATTGCAGTTTGAGATGGGTGCAGAACCAGAGAGGACCGTGTCTGAAGGGAATTTCTGGCTTCTACGACCACCCAGACAGGTTTCAGGTAATGCAGGAAAACTTCCGTTGACCCCTAGCAGGCCTGGAGATATCAATAATGTGACACAGGAGACGCTTGGTTGTGTACACTTCGATATCTGCTTTACTCATTCAAAGACCATGGTATTTATGCCCGTCTAAGGGGAGGGGGAGATGGGAGGAGTATACTAATTCTATACGTGTTACAGTAGCTTTAGTCAATATTCTACGTCATAGCTAGTGAACATAAGCAAAAATTCAAATCTTATTCTACTACAAAATATATATGTATTCTTGAACAGATGTTGTTATCTTATCTAAAACAAATGCAAGTCCAAGCTAGGTCAAAGTCCACAGACTATATATATGCAAGAATACCTTATGAGAACATATTCTATAGATAACAGCTTAAACATATGTGGGTTTCTGAAGTACGCGATATACTAATTATATCTATGTATTAATTTGTCTAGTCCCTATACTGTTGTTAGTCTGTTAAACCTATGAGCGCATGCTACGGTTAATATCACAATAATACGAGGTTAGCTATGAAACCAAACACACGGCTAGGAATAATCAAATCTTATTTATTTCCCAAGAATCAGGAATGCTAACATAAAGTAATAAAAGACATTACAATATCACAAGGCTTACAATCAAATCATATAATACAAGAATATCAAAGATACTTATCACAGGGCCCTCCGTGATAACCTTAAAATGGCTGCCAAGCCATGAGGTTGAATAGAATCATCATCAGCTGTGTTCATAGGAGAAAAGGCAGAGAGACACCTTCTCAAGTCAGGGATTCCCAGCGAATAGAGAGTGTCTTCCTGTGTGTCCAAACTCTTCATTCAAACCCACACATCCACTCATAGCCACCCCCCCTTCGCCTTTCATCCAATAGGTATCCATGGCCATCTTAGTATTAACAGTCTCCCTTGAAGCTTGTACACATGTCACAGCAGGTGGGCTTTGAGCCAAGCCATTGTTTCTGAATACAAAGCTTGCTTCATTCCAACTTTGGCAATCTGGCTTGTAGCAAAACCAACATATGCCGCATATGCCGCTTTGCGACTGAAAGTCACATAAAAACCCTTCTTCAGACGCGGCTCCTATTGAACATAACTGTTTTGTCCCTGACATGCGTTTCCAAACCAGTACCCATAGAACAGTCCTTTAATTGTCTTAACGTGTTGTATTTTTACACCGTGTCCCTGACATGCGTTTCCAAACCAGTATCCATAGAACAGTCCTTTAAACGTCTTAACGTGTTGTATTTTTACAATGTGTGCAGAAACAGCTCCTATGGAACAGTCCATTGTGGTCTTACCGTGTTATGCTTCCCGACACGTGCCGCTTTGCCACTGAGTGACACATCTTTCTTCAGCGACAGCTTCCATGTCGCCATTATGTATCTTTGGTATCTTCCGGACGGATGCAATACAGGCAAGGGGTATCCATTCATTCACCATTCACCAGTACACATTCAGAGCAACATATGAAACAGCTCTCAAATACTGATCTATTATTTAGATAAGTCTCGAGGAGGGCCTTATTCACCCATATTAATAACCTACAATACTCATAGGTCACACTATACCATAATATAAATCAACTTATTACCCTACTATATACATATATATGTGTCCCGTCCATTTACGCACCCCGCTCCCAACCCTATAACCCTTTACTGTACATATGGGTCGGGATTAGGCAGGCTTGCTCACAGCGGTATTGCAGGGCTCTGACTTGGCAGCAAGGTCTCTAATTTGTACACAGAGACTCTACTGTCAATTCGTCCCTCAACTTGCATAGCCAAATGGGAGACCCTTCTATATAAATATTGAGTTTAATCATACATATAAATTTGCAAAAATTACAAAACCACACAATTCCATCCCTGTGCCTGGATTTCAGAGACCATGCCCAGGGTATACCATGCACCTCTACCTATGGTTAGGTTCAAGGAACCTTCCAGTTTTATGACTAGCGTTACATCGGTATTCTTTAGGACAAAGAAATAAACTCGTCTATGTCCCAAACGACACCCAGGTGCTTCCTCCCCAGCAATGATCCCTGAAATAACTTCCCAACATTTTTATGTTCACCACCATGATGTATTGACCTGGCATACAAAGGACATCATGGTCAGGCTTCCGACCGAGGGAAGTATCAACCTGCTTCCACCTCTTCTGATCCCATGTGGGTGATTTAGCCTCCAATGCGACAAGATAGAATCCCCAATCAGTAAGCCCATTGATGCCACCAAATATACAGACCAAGTCCGCACTTCTGTGTATGGGATCATACAGCCTAACACCTTTCACACTCCGAACTGGTACAGCCCATCCAGGCATTCGACCACCATTTTGGATTAGTGTAAGCGACGTGTTGTGGCAGAGTCTTACTGAGCGGTGATGCTAACTCATCAGTCCACTGCCCTTTAAACAGAGATTGCCCAATCAGCTTGATGCTGGTTGACACTTCCGCCCGCCACTGCGTGTACGCCAGAGCCCATGACCGATTTCTATCCTGTACCCTCACACCCTCCACCAACCTCTCAATATGGTTCACCAAATCTGGAGCTAATTTACCCTGGGTATTTTGTGAATGTTATTAAGGATGCCACCAATCTCTCTGAGTAACAAAGTCCAGCTCAAGCTATGGCTGAGAGTTTGTTCCTCAGGATACCGATGTCTACTCCATTACCAACACCCATCCCAGCTCCTATTCCCCAATATAGTGCTGAATACATGCCTCCTCTTGTGGTTACTCCTCAGAGATAAGCATCCTGCATGCACCTAAAGCCCCATACACACGGTCGGACTTTTTCATGGATTCTGTCCGATCGGACAATGTTGTTGAAAAATCAGACCGTGTGTATGCAGCATCGGACAGTGTTCGTCGGTTTGACCGACGGACAAAGTCTTATCTCCTGCTGGAAAGATTTGCCGTCAACCCGGTCCGATCACACCAAATCCGATCGTGTGTACGGTTGTCCGACCGGACAAAGTGCTACGCATGCTCAGATCACATTACAAGACCAAAGCTATTGGCTACTAGCCTCTACATAGTCCCGTCGTAGGCAACAATCGTCACCGCGTTCAGAATGATCAGATTTTCCGACAACTTTGTCTGACCGTGTGTACGCAAAACCAACATCGGACAAAGTATGACGGACATGGTCCGACGGACCTGGTCCGCGGATTGTCCGACCGTGTGTATGGGGCTTTATTCTGTGTCCGCACATCTCTGGGAGTAAGTCACTGGTACGATGACAGCACTTGATTCAGCGTATACTCAGCAAATATAGGGTAATAGGTTTTATCAACCACTGTGAGATGTTGCAGCGCCATGTGGTGAAGGCATACTGTACTCTGGTAGTCAGCGTTTTCTCCCTTTATATATCAGAGCATGTTCCTGTGTGTATACACTGGCATTCCCTGTGCAGGGTTTCAACTTCTCAGGTGAGACCTCAACCAGGCGCATCTCCCCCATACAAGGAAATGTTCACCCCATTGATGTGTCACCTGACACCCTCTAGTCCGGCCAACGGACACCTTATTATGTATAAGTGCCCGCCTCCTGGGTACCTGCACCATATAAACTCCGTTACGTCAATACATGTCATACATTACACAACTTTTCTTATTTCAACTCCTCCCTCCAACAAAAACATATATATTTTACATTTTCATGTTCTGATGGATTGGATGTGTTATGTTCCTTCCCCCAACCTCCAACCCATTGTACGTATATTAATAACACATTTGCATTCATCAGGAGAGAGTCCAGCAAAAAAAAATGTTTCAAGTCTTAATGATGGGCACAGTCTTTCAGATTCAGCACCAGATCGTCCATAGGAAAAGAAAAAGTGTTAAAGTGAATCTTTTTGTTTGTCCCGTCTCTCCTGATATTTAGTGGAATAAATTTGGGGCGTGGTATGGCACAGACAAACTGCCAACCAGATGATCATCTGTCATCCATTTTCCAGAACCTTTCCAATCTCGCTCCACCAGGATTCTGGAATTGAAAAACAATCAAATTCTTATCCATAATATCTGCTTGCTTATTATATTTACTCCTATCTCCCTCCTTGGAACCCAGGAACTTAGTATTCCTGGCTTCTGCAATTTGACCAAACTATCAAAAACAACCATGACCTCTTTAGGCAGAACCCACTCTAAAATGGATCCCCATGGTATGGTCAAAACATTCAAAACAGACGTCAATGTTGTTCCTCAAAAATTCTAAAATTAAAACACTAAAAAAACAATGCATTTATCTTTATCTTTAAGATGTATGCACTAATCCCCTTTCAGGTGTACAAAGCCTAAACCTTTTGGAGCTTTTTACACCTGAACAAAACAACAATAAAATAGCTGACTAAGCCAAAACACAAAAACACAAAAAAAACAAAAATTTAAAAAAGAATAAAATTAAAAGTCTGGCCATTATCACCCAAGAACAACATGACAAGACAACCACCATACAACAATGACAAACACTTAACTTTTAATTAAAGACATCCATGGATTTTCTCCTGAGAAGAGTACATGTTTCTTTTTTTTATCTGAAAGACAATAAGTTAATGGGAAAAACAACACAAACAAAACATTTGTAACTTCATCACAACATTTGCTACCTCATTTGTAACTCTTTAGTTTTGTCAGATTATTGTTTAAATGTTTTCATTGTTTGCAAACAATTACTAATTAATGAGCTCATGGTACCATGTGATAATCGATTATGCATTTACAATAACCTAACCCCCGTGTTGTCTCACTTTGACGGACCAGATTTGTCGCGCGTCCGCTATCTGATGAAATATTTCACAAATTTTTTATGATCATCCAAGCGTGGTTTCAGAATTCGCGAGCCAGCGCCAATCTTGTCCACACGAGAGACGATTTTCAGTTCTGGGTGTCTTTGATTACCAGGACTCAAAACAAAAATACATTAGTCTGTGGATTCTGTGTAAAAATACACGCCTTTGTGGGGTGCCATATGAAGTACGCGATATACTAATTATATCTATGTATTAATTTGTCTAGTCCCTATACTGTTGTTAGTCTGTTAAACCTATGAGCGCATGCTACGGTTAATATCACAATAATACGAGGTTAGCTATGAAACCAAACACACGGCTAGGAATAATCAAATCTTATTTATTTCCCAAGAATCAGGAATGCTAGCATAAAGTAATAAAAGACATTACAATATCACAAGGCTTACAATCAAATCATATAATACAAGAATATCAAAGATACTTATCACAGGGCCCTCCGTGATAACCTTAAAATGGCTGCCAAGCCATGAGGTTGAATAGAATCATCATCAGCTGTGTTCATAGGAGAAAAGGCAGAGAGACACCTTCTCAAGTCAGGGATTCCCAGCGAACAGAGAGTGTCTTCCTGTGTGTCCAAACTCTTCATTCAAACCCACACTTCCACTCATAGCCACCCCCCCTTCGCCTTTCATCCAATAGGTATCCATGGCCATCTTAGTATTAGTATTATTAGTCTCCCTTGAAGCTTGTACACATGTCACAGCAGGTGGGCTTTGAGCCAAGCCATTGTTTCTGAATACAAAGCTTGCTTCATTCCAACTTTGGCAATCTGGCTTGTAGCAAAACAGGAAGTGAACCGCAGAAATATTAAATCCAACAGTTTCACCTTAAACTCATATATTGAGAATTACTCTTAAAGCATCTACAACAAGATGGAGTCTATCATGCTATCGTTCCTTACAACCCCCTCTTTGAGACACTTATGTCTCACTACATTTCACAGTTATGTAATCTTTCTTCTATCATAATACAAACTGAGATAAATTCTATTCGCAGCAGCAGGATCAGGGGTTCGGGATGCCCTAACAATTATGCACATTATAAGCACATTATAAGCTTATAACAGGCATATAGGAACAAAACAAAAAGAATAATCATAATTATAGTTATGGCAGCACTTTTTAACCATGTAAGTATTCCTATTCCAGAACTTAGGTTTGCAAAAGGATCCCCTGTCTTAGCAATATTTCTAGCTTCATCTTGTAATTTGCTTACTTCTTTCCGGTGTTGTGCAATTATATCATAATAATCTGGTACCTCAATACTTGTGTTATAAAACCCAGGTACAACACTCATAATCTTCTGTGTTTTCACATAACCCTGTTAAAGCAGCACTCATGCTTTCTATGGCTAACTCGTGTAGTTCTAATTGTTTTCTAATTGCCCTAGTTTCTATATTCAATTTAGTAATATCATCAGAATTCTTTTCCATTACTTCATCAATGATTCCAGTGTAATTATTCAACCTTTTCATTAAGTCTATTCCCCACCCAGTCCATGAGGGGAACCAAGCCCATGCCATATCTTTTTCAAGAAATAACTCCCTTTTATTGCGGTGTCTGAGGGGGTACCTAGGATGCATGCTAGCTTCAAGGAGATGTCTTCCCTTGCTATCTCCTACTACGCCCATGATGGGGACTAGGGATGCAAGGTAACACCATCCTTGGGGTTCAGTGGGGATCCAAGGGTGACAGATTTTTCCACAACAAATATAAATACTGTCTCCTAGGGCTAAGGCTTGTTTGTTAAATATTATCATCATTTCATCGGAAAGACTAGAAAAGTTTAAACTCGACAATAATTGTCCTACTGTGGAACTGGAACTGGAGCTAAGAAAGTCTATCAGAGTGGTGTTTAGGGCAGGTTCTGAAGTGGGAAAGAAAGGGCTTTCAATTGAAGTCATTGAAAAGTTAATTTTAGCTTGTTGGCAAACTTCAGCTCCGTTTGTGGAGTTTCCCAACCTAAAACACCAGTCTGGGAAATGACTTCTACCAATAATTTGGAAAGTAAGGGCATTATTTGAAAGCGTTCTTGTGACATTTGTAAGAACGACAGGCGGTGTGCCATTAAGAAAAGGGGTAAGGTTTAGAGGTACTGCCATTAGGGGGATCCTAGCAGTGCTAGGATGGAGTTTACTACATATCCAACATTTTTCAAATCCAGATTTCTGGGCATAGCTATATTTAAACTTCAATAATAACATTTTATCTGTAAAACTTTCTGAGTTTTAATTTCTCTTGTGTCTGTCATGTGTAGTATTCATATTATTCTGTTGTAGAGTTTTAGAGGCTCCACAAATACCCTTTATGAGTCCCAAATCTTCAGGGTGATAAATACAGTTAGTTATCAGCAAAGTTGGCAGGAACACAATCAGAGCAGCCCAGCATAAGAGGCACAAGGCCTTCCCAGAAGTCTGTGGTGAAATAAGCGAGGCCATCTTGTTCGGAGTCTTGACCACGTCCTTCACGCCTCGGTGCTTTATCTTTGTCTTTGTCTTGCTTCTTAGGGTCCTGGTTGACCTTCTTTACACGACTTGCATGAATCCAGGCCTGTTGTCCTTCTACCAGAATAGCTGTGCGGGTAACTGCGATCACTGTGGTTGGAGGTCCGAAGGGATACTCCTGTTTCTTGGTGCGTTTCAATTGCTGGACCACCACGGTGTCACCCACCTGGAAAGGGTGCATAGGTTCCTGTGAAGAAGAAGAAGAGGTGCGAGCAACGTTTCTTTCAACTTGATCCAAAGTTTCAATAAGTTTTTTTACATATTCTTCCTGAATAAGATCTAGGTCCCCTCTTTCTAACATAAGTGGCTGTCTGGCCCATGGGGTGGGGAATGGTCTACCCATTAAGATTTCAAAAGGAGAGTATCCTGTCTTTTTAGAGGGTGTCATTCTTACCTCGGCTAGTACAGCTGGTAGGACCTTCTTCCAATTTGCATACGTACCTCCAGTGGCCTTCCTGATCTTATCTTTAATGGTTCTGTTCATCCTTTCCACTATACCTGAACTCTGGGGGTGGTAAGGAATATGAAACTTCCATTCTATTTTCAGTGTTTTTACCAAGTCTTGACAAACTTTGGCCACAAATGCAGGACCATTGTCAGAGTTGATTTGTAGTGGGCAACCCCACCTAGGAATAATTTCTTGTGTCAGAATCCTCACTACTGTTTGTGCATCTTCCTTTGTAGTTACAAACAATTCTATCCATCTCGAGAAAATGTCCACTATTACGAGCAAATATTCCTGTCTTTTACCTAGTTTGGGCATGTGTGTAAAATCTATCTGCAGATGAGTGAATGGTGTAGATGGATATATCAGATGTTCATGTTTTGCTTTGTGAGGGTTCATAGGGTTATTCCGAATGCATGTGATGCATCTGGAAACATATGCCTTAACGAGAGAGGGAAGACCTTGAATGTAAAAATCCTTAGCCAAAAGTTCACATGTGACTTTCCACCCTCTGTGACCTATCCCATGGTATTGTGAAATAAAAATGGGTGCGCTGGCTACAGGGATACGTGGTCTCCCCTCTTGGCAGACAAGGCCAGTTTCTGGGCTTGTCTGCACACCTATTGAGTTCCATTGCTGGATGTCTTGGTCTGTGGCATATGCTTGGAGATCACGCAATGTTTGATCCAAAAGAGGAATTTCTGGTAAGAGTAATGGCATTTGTTTGTTTGCAGGCTGTGTGGATGCTGCTTCTTTTGCTGCTTTGTCAGCTAAGGCGTTGCCTTTGGCTATGTCATCCTGTTGCCCTGTATGTGCCTTACAGTGTAATATAGCTATGGACCTTGGCAATTTTATAGCTTCTAAAAGACTTGTGACAAGCGTGGAATGTGAGATGGATTTACCATCTGCTGCTATGTAGCCCCGCCTTTTCCATATAACTCCAAAATCATGCGCAACGCCGTAAGCGTACTTGGAGTCTGTGTAAATGTTTACATCCTGCCCTTCAAAAAGCTGACAAGCTCTCGTAAGAGCTATAAGTTCTGCAGCTTGTGCTGATTGGAATGGGACAGGGTTTGCTTCCAGTATTTTATCAGGCAGCTGAACGACAATACACAATACATAACCTTATCACGTCTAAGCAAAAGAAAGATAAAGCAAAAGATTTTGGGGTCACCGGAGTCTATTTCCTCATTAACCTCCTCTTATTTCTTCCCAAAAGAAATGTATCTATATATGTGTATGCAGTACTGCTTATCTTTGTGGATTTCCCAAAAACCTTCCAATATTAACCTCTGGCATGGTTCTTATCCCTTACTAATTTATGGGTCCAAAAAAGCTTTGATCAGAGCTGAGGCAAGGAATATTTCGTCAAAGACAAACTATCACTTACCGTCAGATAATTCTGCTTTTCATTCCGGACAGCCCCCAGATTGAAGGGAATTTCTGGCTTCTACGACCACCCAGACAGGTTTCAGGTAATGCAGGAAAACTTCCGTTGACCCCTAGCAGGCCTGGAGATATCAATAATGTGACACAGGAGACACTTGGTTGTGTACACTTCAATATCTGCTTTACTCATTCAAAGACCATGGTATTTATGCCCGTCTAAGGGGAGGGGGAGATGGGAGGAGTATACTAATTCTATACGTGTTACAGTAGAAATAGCTTTAGTCAATATTCTACGTCATAGCTAGTGAACATAAGCAAAAATTCACATCTTATTCTACTACAAAATATATATGTATTCTTGAACAGATGTTGTTATCTTATCTAAAACAAATGCAAGTCCAAGCTAGGTCAAAGTCCACAGACTATATATATGCAAGAATACCTTATGAGAACATATTCTATAGATAACAGCTTAAACATATGTGGGTTTCACCTTAAACTCATATATTGAGAATTACTCTTAAAGCATCTACAACAAGATGGAAATCAAAAAAGGAAGAACTCCGGACAGCCGCACACCGAGAAAATAAAATCCAAAAAGTTTATTTAAAAGCAAAAAACACTGCAATCCATACACGGCAAAAAAGGGGGGTACAGAGCTGACGCGTTTCGCACCACAACTAGTGCTTACTCATAGCTGATGAACTCACAAATGAATATCAAATATATATGCTTACAGGATGTGCATCACATGATTGTTTGATGGAAAAAGGCTGTTACCAGCAGCTGAAAACTAGGCTTAATTGGATATCAACATGTGCTGCTAGGCTAATTCTGCAGAGTGAGAGTGACCACTTTAAAAGAAGCCTGATGTTGTTTAAAGACAAACTTAGGTGAAAAAGTTATAAGACCTGATAAGGAAATCGCATAAAAATGCATAAAACTATCAAGTGTGCACGCAGTGTTATGTGTACACACTTAAAGGGCCCATTCAATAGAATAGCCCAACCCAATTGCGATTTCAATGAATGTTATAGTGAAAAAAAAATCTTTTTTACGTGTGTGAAGGAACTAGTGAGATACATAAAAGAAATATATACATAATGTTCAAAAAATGTGGAATGTATATAAACTCTCCAAAAATAAAGTCTATATATTTGTGATAGCGAATGGGTGAGGGGGTGAATAGATAGTGAGGTATGTATATAACCATTTATTGGTATTATATATATCCGCTAACCAAATCGCTGTGATGAAATCGCTAACCAAATCGCTATGATAAGGTTTGTTGAACAACACTTGCCGAAAACCACCTAGTGAGTTGAAGTTATATTTAAATACTATACTGATGATACTAATACTTAACGGTTATATTGTGTGTCTTAAATTATTTTAAGTTATTTTAAACGTGATTCCTGATGTGAATTTTAGTATCCAAGCCTTTACTTGTATATTGTGTGGATAGGCATATTCGAAATGAAATAAAATTAAAGATAAATGACAAAATATATGAAATGTGAAGAATAAAAGTGAATAGACGATCGTGCACTCTAAATGGTGTGTCTATATGTTTAATTAATCGTTTTTGTATTATTTTTTGTTTTTATTTTTATTTTGTATATCTAATGTTGTTCAATCGGGTTGATAGCCTGCATAGTGTGCTAACGGCTATATCTTCTTTCAAAGGGTTTTTAGCAAAACCTTACTCATTGGCTACTGGCAGTGTCGGTGATGAATATATGCATTTTATACAATAGTTATACATGACCAGTGACTGTAATTAATCCTTTTGAGACTTCGTAATTGTGTATCTATGGAACAATCCGTGGACCCGGGCGACCAAATTAGATAGAAGTCCCGACCAGTGTCGGTGCTTCTATGGGGTGGCGGGCTGCAGAGGCATCGCAGAAACCTCCCAATTTAATGTTATTGGGTTCTACGGGTCGTTGACAGCTGTCTATTTTAATGAACCGTCCCATGGCAATTGGTGGAAACATTGAGAGGTAAGGCGGATCAATGAATTAAATGTGGCCCGTATTACACAGCCAGTGTACAACTCGAAGGATGCAAAAAACGGGTTGTCACTCTGATAGTGAGCATTATACGATAAAGCGCTTCAATTCCAAAATGTTGTGCAACCAATCACCACAGTTGTTCACAACTCTATGGACACTGCAAGTGGAGGGGTTTCAGCCAGTCCCTATCTATCTGTGTGTACACATAGCCTTACAATGTGGATTTAAAACTATTTATTCCACTAGGTCTGAGATGATACGGCTCTTTATGCATGGGATGATGTGAGACTCTATAAAGATAGAAGATTATTAGTTTGACAATAGTAATGATCATAGATAATTATATGTATATGATAAGTTTGCATCCAAATGTCAAAAACTTTGAATGCTGATGACTGCAGATGCCATGTATCCAAATTGGTAACAAAGTTGATATAAAAGGCATCAAAGGCAGTGGGTAGTGGAGATAATGTATATAAACGTATATCAATATACGCTATATATTGTCATCAGGATGCAAATAGAGTCTATGTAGAGGGAAATCAATGTGTTTGACCGACATACATAAATAATACTATACTACGGCAATAGTAAAGCCATGGTATATATTGGCTGAAATCAGCAATGATAAAGCCGTAATTACCACCCGTTATGTCAGTAGTGGTGTCTGCTCCCTGAGGACAGCCGTCTTCCTAGTTTGCTGCACCTGTGTCGGATCTTAGTTTATCCAATGTTGATGTGTGTATGGAGCCTTCAGAGATCTAACATTTGGTGTATGCATTTGAATGAAAGTATCCCTTTAGTCTTAGTAAATAGCGTGTGTGCTTGGATATTCAGTGGAAAATATGTTTTATAAGTGACATCCAGCATATTTGGCAACTGAATAGGTCCATATATAAATGAACATTGACAACCATCATAATAGGGAAGCCAAATTTAAACACGATATACACAAAGTGTCTAGAGGATATTTTAGAAACAGTTCTCTTATCGGAATAGTGGATGTAAAGCGCATAGGGCAACTGTAAACATACTTAGTCTGAATGAAACGTAAATAGGAGTAAAGCAGTAAATATTTAAATATAGAACTCCAAAAAAACAACCTTCATTCATAATAGTGGGAAACATCCCATTCAAAATTTAAACCAAGAGGAATTCTAGTATTTAAAATAAAAATCCAATAGACTTCACGTTTACATAGCAAATAGCTAGTGAACATAAGCAAAAATTCACATCTTATTCTACTACAAAATATATATGTATTCTTGAACAGATGTTATCTTATCTAAAACAAATGCAAGTCCAAGCTAGGTCAAAGTCCACAGACTATATATATGCAAGAATACCTTATGAGAACATATTCTATAGATAACAGCTTAAACATATGTGGGTTTCACCTTAAACTCATATATTGAGAATTACTCTTAAAGCATCTACAACAAGATGGAGTCTATCATGCTATCGTTCCTTACAGTGTCTTTGCAGCCAGGCTGGCTGGCAGGGCCTGAAGAGAGCTATCTGGGAGTGGTAGCTAAATAGAGGACAGCTACATAGTTACATAGTTGCATAGTTAGCTAGGCCGAAAAAAGACACAAGTCCATCCAGTTCAACCATAAAAAAAAGAAATAATAAATAAAAATAAAAAATATCGTACAATCCAATATACCCCATTCTATACCCACAGTTTATCCAGAGGAAGGCAAAAAAACCCCCAAAAGAGCATGCTCCAATCTGCTACAGCAGGGGAAAAAAATCACTTCCTGATCCCCCTAGAGGCAATCGGATTTTCCCTGGATCAACTTTACCTATAAATGTTAGTACCCAGTTATATTATGTACATTTAGGAAAGTATCCAGGCCTTTCTTAAAGCAATCTACTGAGTTAGCCAGAACCACCTCTGGAGGGAGTCTATTCCACATTTTCACAGCTCTTACTGTGAAAAAAACTTTCCGTATTTGGAGATGAAATCTCTTTTCCTCTAGACGTAAAGAGTGCCCCCTTGTCCTCTGTGTTGACCGTAAAGTGAATAACTCAACACCAAGTTCACTATATGGACCCCTTATATATTTGTACATGTTGATCATATCCCCCCTTATTCTCCTCTTCTCAAGAGTGAATAAATTCAGTTCCTCTAATCTTTCCTCATAGCTGAGCTCCTCCATGCCTTTTATCAGTTTGGTTGCCCTTCTCTGCACTTTCTCCAGTTCCCCGATATCCTTTTTGAGAACTGGTGCCCAAAACTGAACTGCATATTCCAGATGAGGTCTTACTAATGATTTGAACAGGGGCAAAATTATATCTCTCTCTCTGGAGTCCATACCACTCTTAATACAAGAAAGAACTTTGCTTCCTTTGGAAACCGCAGCTTGACATTGCATGCTATTATTGAGCTTATGATCTACCAAAACCCCCAGATCCTTCTCCACTACGGATTCCCCCAGTTGTACTCCCCTAGCATGTATGATGCATGCATATTCTTAGCCCCCAAGTGCATAACTTTACATTTATCAACATTAAACCTCATCTGCCACATAGTCGCCCAATTAGACAGAGCATTGATGTCGGCTTGTAAATTGGAAACCTCCTGTAAGGACGTTATTCCACTGCATAGCTTGGTGTCATCTGCAAAGACAGAAATGTTACTTTTGATCCCAGACCCAATATCATTTATAAAGATATTAAAAAGTAAGGGTCCCAGCACTGAACCTTGGGGTACACCACTGATAACCTTAGACCATTCAGAGTAAGAATCATTAACCACTACTCTCTGAATTCTGTCATTTAGCCAGTTTTCTATCCATTTACAAACCGATATTTCCAAGCCTGTAGACCTTACCTTACACATGAGCCGTGTGTGGGGAACTGTATTGAACGCTTTCGCAAAATCCAAGTATACCACGTCCACAGCCACGCCTCTGTCCAAGGTTTTACTTACCTCTTCATAAAAAGAAATGAGGTTTGTCTGACAACTTCTGTCTTTCATGAACCCATGTTGTCTATTGCTTAAAATGTTTTTTTCCAGCAAGAACTCGTCTGTTGTCTTTTATTAATCTCTCCAGTATCTTCCCGACTATAGAAGTTAAACTAACAGGTCTATAGTTACTTGGTAAAGACTTTGTTCCCTTTTTAAATATAGGCACCACGTTCGCCCTGCGCCAATCCAGTGGTACTATTCCCATCATTAATGAGTCCCTAAAAATTAAATACAATGGCTTTGAAATTGCAGAGCTCAATTTTTTTAGGATCTGTGGGTGGATGCCATCTGGTCCAGGTGCTTTATCCACCTTTTATTTTGTCTAAATATTTCTGGACCATATCACTTTTGAGCCATTGTGGATCATTTGGGGCTGTGTAAATACCACCCCCATTATGGACATGAGCTCCCCCATGCTCCTTTGTATACACAGAGCTGAAGAAAGTATTTAATAAATTAGCCTTCTCTTTGTCCCCAGTCACCCACTCTAGATTATTTTGTAAAGGGCCTACATGCTCAGACCTGACCTTTTTACTATTAATATATTTGAAGAATTTGTTTAGGTTTGTCCTACTATCTTTTGCAATCTGTCGTTCGTTTAGAATTTTTGCATCCTTGATTTCATTTTTACATATTCTGTTAAATTCTTTGTAACATTTAAACACTAGTGTTCCTTCACTTTTATATTTTTTAAAAGCTCTTTTCTTATTGTTCATAGCTTTTTTAACTTTGACCGTGAGCCACATAGGTTTTATTTTAAGCCTTTTAAACTTATTGCCCATGGGAATATACTTTGCAGTGAGGTCCCAAACAGTCTTTAAGAATTCCCATTTCTGTTCTGTGCTCATTGATGCCAATATTCCCTCCCAGTCCAAGTCCTGGAGAGCAGCCCTCATCCTTGGAAAATTTGCTCTCTTGAAGTTGAGCGTTTTTATCTTTCCTGTATGTATTTCTTGCTTACAGCTAACATCAAATGAAATCATGTTATGTTCACTGGTGAATGTGGAAAGCTCTCGCGCTACTGTGAGTAAATAGAGAGGTCAAAGTTATCGCTAATAAGGTGCATGCAGCAAAGTGACTAGTGATCACAAAGGCACTTATACAGAAAGAATGAATGGAAAAACTTTGCGCATGCTAAATGGAATAAGAAGGTGAGTGATGGCAAGGTCCTAGACAGCTGTCACGCCAAAATGGGTAACTAGGACCAATAGATGACTCTATGTTAAGCAGGGAAATAAAGTGCAATGAAGTGCAAAAACTTACATATGAAAAGTGAACAAGTGACAAAAGTGAATAATTAGCCAATATCTTCAATAAATACTACGTAACTTGATTGCAGTGATAATTGAATAAATATGTGCATGCACGTCAATAAAGTGCTAGGAATATATAGTCAGTCCTGTGAGACAATCGCGTGATGACTAAGTGAATATAAAGATGATAAACAATAAAACCATTAAAATTAATAGGTGATAAGAATCAATGGATAATACGAATAAAAATAAAAATGTGATAATAAAATATCAAAGTCCATAGGGTAAAAATCCATAGGATGCAAATGTGTAAAATAAATTCTAAAGTGGTGATGGGATCCCGTGATAAATGTACCAATATAGAAATAATATAAAAATATATAAAAATCCAGGTGGAAAATATCACATAATGTGGGATGTCCTGAAAAGCATGGGAATAAAAGGAAGCAGCTGATGGCTCTTGATAGGGTGGGAATTTCCACAGATAGTTCTATATGTAGAGATGTATCTTTTTCTGTGTTGTTACTGTGTAGCAGTATCCGCGCTGATAATGTTCTATTTATAGGGTAAATCCTTCACTGGTCTCTCAGAACTCTTACCTCTAGACAACTAAAAATGGGCTTTGTAGGGGTATCAGCATGCGCCCCAGGTAAGGTGACAGGGATCAAGGTGCTCTCTTGTGGGGTCCAAACTTGTTCTTTCTCCTTATCCTCCTTCAGACCTAAAAGGGACTGCTGTGTGTCTCCACACAACAGTGTAACAGGATCGGGGAACGGAAGAGACAAAGAAGGGGGGGGCTCCACTAGTGTAGTATGTTCAACTAAAATTAGCAGTTTATTAAGCCAAATGGCAACGTACATAAAATCAATAAAATCGAGCAAAAAGTAATCACCACGGCGTCCGGAACGCCTCCTCGCGTCCTTCTCTGTGTGGGTCTGCCTACGGCCACTCCCTACGCGTTACGACACGCGTAGGGAGTGGCCCCCAGATGAAGACACGTGACCGTGTCGTAACGCGTAGGGAGTGGCCGTAGGCAGACCCACACAGAGGAGGACGCGAGGAGGCGTTCCGGACGCCGTGGTGATTACTTTTTGCTCGATTTTATTGATTTTATGTACGTTGCCATTTGGCTTAATAAACTGCTCATTTTAGTTGAACATACTACACTAGTGGAGCCCCCCCCTTCTTTGTCTCTTCCGTTCCCCGATCCTGTTACACTGTTGTGTGGAGACACACAGCAGTCCCTTTTAGGTCTGAAGGAGGATAAGGAGAAAGGACAAGTTTGGACCCCACAAGAGAGCACCTTGATCCCTGTCACCTTACCTGGGGCGCATGCTGATACCCCTACAAAGCCCATTTTTAGTTGTCTAGAGGTAAGAGTTCTGAGAGACCAGTGAAGGATTTACCCTATAAATAGAACATTATCAGCGCGGATACTGCTACACAGTAACAACACAGAAAAAGATACATCTCTACATATAGAACTATCTGTGGAAATTCCCACCCTATCAAGAGCCATCAGCTGCTTCCTTTTATTCCCATGCTTTTCAGGACATCCCACATTATGTGATATTTTCCACCTGGATTTTTATATATTTTTATATTATTTCTATATTGGTACATTTATCACGGGATCCCATCACCACTTTAGAATTTATTTTACACATTTGCATCCTATGGATTTTTACCCTATGGACTTTGATATTTTATTATCACATTTTTATTTTTATTCGTATTATCCATTGATTCTTATCACCTATTAATTTTAATGGTTTTATTGTTTATCATCTTTATATTCACTTAGTCATCACGCGATTGTCTCACAGGACTGACTATATATTCCTAGCACTTTATTGACGTGCATGCACATATTTATTCAATTATCACTGCAATCAAGTTACGTAGTATTTATTGAAGATATTGGCTAATTATTCACTTTTGTCACTTGTTCACTTTTCATATGTAAGTTTTTGCACTTCATTGCACTTTATTTCCCTGCTTAACATAGAGTCATCTATTGGTCCTAGTTACCCATTTTGGCGTGACAGCTGTCTAGGACCTTGCCATCACTCACCTTCTTAGTCCATTTAGCATGCGCGAAGTTTTTCCATTCATTCTTTATGTTATGTTCACTGTTACCCAGGTGTTCCTTTATCTGAACATTAGTAATAAGCTCTGCATGGTTTGAGATTACCAGATCCAGCAGAGCATCATTCCTAGTTGGGGCCTCAATAAACTGGTTCAGCTAGCACCTGAACTATTCTAAACCACAAGGACCCGAGGTCCCTGCCCGCAAAAGGCAGTTCACTGAGTTCTGACTGAAGTAGTGTCAGGCCTAACCATGTGGTGCTAGCTAGTCTGGAGGAGTAATAGTCTGCAGCAAGGGAAGTGCTGGTGGAGTAACAGTCTGTAGAAAGTGAAGTGCTGGAGGAGTAATGTTATGAGCAAGTGAAGTGCTGGAGAAGTGAAGTATAAGAGGCCTTGAGCAAGTGAGGCATTGGAGTGTATATACTTGATTGTATATAGCAATCCCAAGCAAGTTTGCACTGAATATTCCTGGCCATCTCATAATTCCCAATTTCCCATCCAAGTTTAATCCCCTCAAATAAAGAAAAACAAAAAATGTGTGGGACTTTTCCACAGCATGGCCACTTAGAGAGGCCCAACATGCAGGGAGCACCATCACGTGTTCTAGGAGCATAAATTACACATCTAAATTGTTGACTACCTATTACAATTTTGAAGGCCCTGGAGCACCAGGACAATGACACGTGGCACTGATGACACGTGGCACTGATGACACGTGACACTGATGACACGTGACACTGATGTGGCACTGATGACAGATGCCACTAATACAGGCCACTGATGACAGATGGCACTGATGACAGATGGCACTGATGACACGTGGCACTGATGACACGTGACACTGATACGTGGCATTGGTGCCACGTGACACTGAATGAATGAATGAATGATTTGGATAGCGCTGCAAATACGAACTGAATCACCTCAAGACACTGACAGGTGGCACTGATGACAGATGGCACTAATATGTGGTACTGATGACACGTGACACTGATGACACGTGGCACTGATGTGGCACTGATGACAGATGGCACTGACGACAGGAGGCACTGACAACAGGTGGCAGTTTATTTTACGTTTTTTTTTTTTTTTTTTTCTTCTTACGGCCGCTGCAGCCGTTCATCTCTCCCTCCTCGCACGCTGTCTCTGTGTGAGGAGGGAGAGCGGCGGTAAGAGATGATCTCATATGTTTACAGGTAGCGTCCGCGCTGTAGCCATCTTTCGGCTATAGCGCAGGCGCGAAGTAGTTAAAGAACATTTTAGGACACTATATCAACTTTGTTTATTGCTTCGATATGCGGCAACTTTATTAGTATATTTTTGCTGTGACACTCATTTGCACATTTTTTTTTTTGCTCACTTGTCATTAGGTGGTGTATTCATTTATTTCCACACGTGTTATTATTTAGTATACAATTTTAAATAATTATATTCTTATAATTTTTCAATTAATTAGATAAATATAGATCACTTTAAGTGCCACTATTTATTCTGGGTCTTTTTAGATTAATTTATTTTAAGAGGTTCTAAGTTTAAATACGTTTACAAGCCTAGATTAAGGCTTACCTGTAGGTCCAAGAAATATCTTAACCTACACAGTTAAGGAGATATTTTACAAAAAAAGGGCACCGCTGTCTACGGCGCATGCGCGCCATAGACAACAGCGCAGGGGCACTGGGCGCACCGCAAGTGAAGGCGACCATGTCATTAATGACGAGACCCGGAAGTCGCTCCAAAATTCATGACAGCTGCAGAGATGAAGAACGAGGACTGTGTCGGGGGCTTCGATCTCAGGTAAGTTATTCATAATGAGCTAGTATGCTATGCATACTAGCTCATTATGCCTTTGCCTTGCAGGGTTTATTTTTATTTTTTTTCTGGGTTAACTTCCTCTTTAAGCAGTTGCAGCAAACTGTTTTTTACCTTTTTGGTAAAGGTATTTTCATGAATAAATAAAAGCTGATAATTTCAAGAGCCATTGCCAGTGTTAAGTTGTTTGTCTCATCCATATAAAGTAATCAATTCTGCTGGAGAGCTTAAGTTTGTGAAAAACAACAGACTTGCTGGCTGGGTCACCAGAAGAAAATAAAAGAAAGAAAGACAAAAAAGGAAACAAATGCAACCATCACATCTAAGAATAGGTAAGCTGCAATATATCAAATGTTTGCTTTTGGGTTTAATATTGCTTTAAAGAGGACAATGCAACTTGTAAACCCCCACGTGCTACAGATGATATTGTATGCATTAATATACAGATGTTTTCTTTTATATCGGAGTAGTCTTTGCATTGCTGTCACTTCTGATTGTGTGACTAAATATCTCACTGCCTATATTCTGTCACCCGCCTCTGCCTCGAAAAACTTGCTCAGGCGTGGTCTTGCCTTCAAACCCACAGGAAGTATATTAAAATAAATGTTAGCAGAAGACTGAATTTATTTTCGGTGAAGATACCATCAAAGCTGGAGGAACAAGTGCTTCTCGCAGCCAGTGGTCAGTACATTGTTTTGTTGATTATGCATCTGTTCTCTCTTCAGAGCTGTGCCCATGGGCCTTTTATTCAACTCTTGGGCTGCCAGAGCCCTTTTTTGTAAAATGTATTTTAAATTAAATTAAAATTCAAACAGTAGTAGATTCAGATTTAAAAAAGGTATCAAACATTAGGTTTACACAATACAGAACTAAAGGTATTCCACATTTTTCAGTTGTATAATATTGAGTATAGACAAATGAGCTGTAAAATATTTCCTATCATTCTTTAATGGGTGAGGCTTTTACATTATCCAAACTTTGGCTATTAGTGACTTACCCACGATTAGCATTGGGTTAATGATGCATGGTGTACATTTGTCTATGGGGATATAGAATATAAACTCTTCCTTTTAAAAACATTTTTAGATCTCTGATATGTATTAAAACGGATATTCACAGAAATGATTAGGTTTATGGCATATAACCATATGTTGGTGTATGTGCCTTAGTTGAACATCTTCAACATTCAGTACATAGTTACATAGTAGGTGAGGTTGAAAAAAGACACAAATCCATCAAGTCCAACCTATGTGTGTGATTATATGTCAGAATTACATTGTATAACCCTGTATGTTGTGGTCGTTCAGGTGTTTATCTAATAGTTTTTTTTAACTATTGATGCCCCCCGCTGAGACCACCGCCTGTGGAAGGGAATTCCACATCCTTTCCGCTCTTATAGTAAAGAACCCACTACGCAGTTTAAAGTTAAACCTCTTTTCTTCTAATTTTAATGAGTGGCCACGTGTCTTATTAAACTCCCTTCCGCTGAAAAGTTTTATCCCTATTGTCGGGTCACCAGTATGGTATTTGTAAATTGAAATCATATTCTCTCTGGAGAAGAGACGCTTGAGAGAGAATAAGTTCAGTGCTCACAACCTTTTGTCATAGGTAGTATAACAGTAGTATAATCAGGATTGAATTTAGATCTCTATGGATGTTAGATACCAACTGTGAAGGATCATATACTGTCGTTTTTGAAATATTTTGTAGTCTGAAATTTTATAAGGTGTTATTCTGTAACCTAATTAATGCTTGCAGTATTTGCCATATGTCTAATAGACATAATAATATTATTTTGAAGTTAGTTATCGTTTTGTGTGATTTATTATGGTATCTCTTTGCACTGCTCAGAGCTTAAACCAAAAGAAGGTGCACCGGACCAAAACATAACCAACCACCCTCCCCCCCCCCATCAGGGATATGCAAGAGAAATACAAAAATATATATATAAAAAAAATTATAAAAATTGGAAATAAAATTATGGCAGCCAGCTTATTATGAACAAGACCAAAACATGTCTTGCATAGAAGTACCAAAAGAATTTGTGAGTTGAATAAATGATATAATGGTCTAATAATTTATTATCATATTATAAAGTATCATAATATATAAAAATAAATATGTGCATAAACCAACATATGTTACAATAATGGGATTTCATTAAAAACAAGACCTCTGATAAAAACTGCTACAAATTACACTGTCTGAAATGTTAATTCATATCAAATATGAATACGAGAAGAACTATTGCATCTGGGAAATCTATTTTAAAAGTTACATAAAAATCCTCTATGTAAGCAATTCTGCTCACAAATTAATTTGGCACTTATATGCAAGACATTTTTTGGTCTTGTTCATAATATGCTGATGTTAGTAGTAGCTGGTTAAGTTGATATCAATCCCATCATTTTTTTTATTACATTTTATTTAAAATATTTTCTTCTTTAGATTCTTTTACATCTTTGTATTTGTCGTGTAGTCCTGATAAAGGGGAGGGTGTTTTGCCACTGAAACACGCTGACTGTCTTGTGAATCATTAAAGTGGATGTAAACCGTCACATATACCCAGTGAAGTAAACAGCCTCAGATGATGCACAGATGAAACAAATCTCCCTACATAAGTTTTACATGTATATCTGCTGTCTTCTGCTTTAGATACTGTTTAGAAAGTGCATGTCCTGTTATAATTTTCTCTGATTGACCTGAGAGTGTGGAATCTTGCCATACACTGGGAGGCAGCTAATTGGAGGAAAGGCACAACCCCCTTATCCACCATAGGCAGAAAAGGGAAGAAACAATGCAGAGCTATGCTGTGAATAGACCAGCTCTCTGCTAATCCATTTATAGCACCCACCCTGACACAAAATTCAGCCTGGTTTTATCACAGTTGTCAGAGAACTAGTCAGAAGTTATCATGCTGATAACAGAAGAATGGAACAGAAGAAAGCCACGGAACTTAGGGCGTTGAAGAGAAAACACTGCAGATATATGTGCCTATGTCAAATTTCATTAATCAGGTTTACATCCATTTTAAGGCTGTTTTGGACTCCCATCTGAATTTGGTCTGGTGCTCCTTTTTGTTTAATCTCTAGGTTCCTGGGTGCATATTGAAGGGTATCCCTGCTTGCATATGTAAGCCACCTAACCACAACCAATTAGCTTTTTGAACGTCATCTTTCTCTTAAGGCCACTTTCACACTGGGGCAGTGCGGGCGTCGGCGGTAAAGCAGCGCTATATTTAGCGCTGCTATACCGTCGTTTTAGCCGCGGTTAAAGGGGTAAAATACCGCTTTGCCGGCGGTATTGCCACGGTATCCCCGCGGTATCACATTGGTTTCAATGGGTAGGAGCGGTATAGGAGCGGTGAATACACTGCTCCTTCACCACTCCAAAGATGCTGCTAGTAGGACTTTTTTACCATCCTGCTAGCGCACCGCTCCAGTGTGAAAGCCCTCCGGCTTTCACACTGGAGTGAAAGGACACGCTTTTTTTAGGCGCAATTTTTAGCGATGTAGCGCCTGAAAAACGCTTAGGTGTGAAAGGGGCCTTATTATTCTGTATTGAAGCCCCAAATCTTCTTGCATGTATCTATTTGAATCTCTTTACACTGCTAGCAGCAAGATTAAAATAGATTCTACAGGGATATTATAAAACAGAACAGCGTCAGGTGCTCATTTATTCTCCTTTCTGCCCAAACACACCCCAATGAATATATGTTGTTTTTATATGCCTGAATCATATCTAAAACTTAAACCTATCTTGCCCTCTTGCTTACCTCAGCTATCACCTATCCCTGGGCCTCTCAACTATCATCTATCCCTAACACTTGTCTTCACCCAAGCACTTAACCTTACCCAAACTTAACATTTAAACTCTAAACTTACCTTTAACACTTAAAATGTAACTAAAATGTGTCTAACACTTAACACCTAACCTATAAAAACAGCTAACCCTTAACCCAACCGAACTCTGAAAGTGAACACTTTACCTAATCCTAACACCTTATCCTATCCCTCCCCATATCCTTTACTCTTAATTTTCAATGTAACCCTTGTATTCATAAGACTAACTATCCCTTAACCTAGTTTTCCCTCAAACCTAAGGTATCTCCTAACTATGTGGTCAGTACTCACCTTATGGGGCTAACTCTGATTTGCTGAGCTAGCTAGGCACTGCTGTGACACAATGTCCCCCCTCAAGTCAGTGTCTGATGCTAGCTCTGCCAATATGTACCAGCCTTGTGACAGCAATGAAAGGTGCCTAAAATGACATGTGCTCTTTAATGATGGAGAAGGATTAGTGTGCTAATGCAATGTCTCCTAGATTTAAAATCTTCTAGCTCCTAAGATAGAAAGTATATTTTATTGTACGAATAAAGACATGGACTAATTAGAGAAAGATAAGAAAATATAATTTTGCCCTTATACTTTGCCACTTAGTGTCACCATACCCCATTAAGGACCTTGGCCTTCTCTTTAGGCTTAGGAGAAACTGTAGCTAGGTGATGAAGATGGCGGCACTCCAAAGTGGATTAAAATGAAACTTTTTTATTTAGTACATCCAGACAAAATGACAAGAAACACACACAGTTCATGGGCAGCCAGTAAATACGTTTACTTAATAATTAAGCACTGATGTTTTCTTTGTAGGAACTGTGTTTTTTTTATTTTTTATTGGGTGTGATTGTAAACTTCAAGCTCTACCCTAAACTGGTGGGCATGTGTTTTTTGTTTAGGTCACCTTCTAGGCACAGGTGGCCCTTCTAATGGCTAATAAATACACAAATCTACCTTTGCGCTGCTATGCCTCCAAATCACCAATAGTGTTTTATATTTAACACAGCTAAATGAACACATTTTAAATAAAAAAAAAAAGTTTAAATCAATTACAGCAGGCCGAGGGAATGGACGTGCTGACGTAACGTCCAGCACGGAGGGAGGGGCCTGAGACCGCCAGCTGGAGAGGAGACAGGAATGCGGCTGAGGAGAACGCCGGCTCCCCGCTGACCGTGCGGGATTCTAGGGGACGGCTCGCCTCGGTCCTGGAGAACACAGTGGCCCCCAGCTTCTGGGCAATGGAGGACCCTCAAAGCGACCGAAACCTAAACCGCCGACAGGACATCATATCCGGGTAGGCGGCGAGCTGCGTCCCGCGATCTCTGCACGGCTCCCCTTGCCTCCGACCCGCATCCTCCGCTGCACGCCTCCCCGCACACCCCCTGCCTCGGCTCCACACAAGGAACGCACAGCAGAAGAAGGGTCAGTAAGCAGAAGAGACCGCCCGGCCCGTGAGTATAGCACCTAGTCAGGCTCTACAAACAGGAAACACCGAGGATAAGGTAAGGCAATCAGTTGTGCCTTAATGTCATGAAGAAACTGTTGTAGTGCTTTAAAAAAAAAAAAAAAAGCCCAAACAAGCTTGTTATATTGCATAGAAGGAGATAATCCCCCTGAAAATCTGGGACAATCAAGACTGGGACTGTGGGGGCTCTGCTTGGGTCTGTTTGACTGTATCGGGTCTGTTTGCCAATTTGGGCATTAAAAGTGGCCTACGCAGCTAGATGGCAAGTGTGCACGGCACGTAGCACCAGGTACCCACGAGATCTATAGACTGTAATAGAGGCCGTGTACACCCTGGGCTCTCAGAACTCTTAGGGGGCAATACACCACACTCCGCCAGCAAGAAGGGAGCACACCAGGGAGCTTCAGTTGCATACAGGTATATAGGTGGCCTAAATCTGGGAGACACCGGGTAAAAACCATACCTATGTCAAAATAGCCCGCACAGGGAATAGCTGGACCACCAGGGGGGAAGGCCGCTACGGGGGAGCCCAGGGAGAGCCCCACTGAGGGGCCGAGCCATAGTTTGACCCGCGGGGTGCCTCGGACCCGGTGCCTGGGAGAAGGGAGACCTGTCCGGGCGACACCGGTGTGGGGGTACTGCACTGACGGGGGTCGGGCCCACATCGGAGGGTCGGGCTACGGTAGAGACCCATACACCCTAGCCACAGACCAGCTTCTTGAGAAAAGCAGGAAGATAGCCAATCCGGGACACCTCTCTAACTCTACAGCTCTATCTGCTCGGGAGCATAGGTCGACAAATAGGGGGGGGTCGACATAGACTGAGGAGCAACTGCTGGCGTACGCAGTAGTAGACCCTCCAGCTCCTAGGTACCGTTGTTTTGGGGCCTCACTGAAGGCTGAAGACATCAAAAGAAGCCTTATTCCCTCGGGGGCCATCACCAGGTGTAGGATTTAAAATCAACCTACCACAAGGCGAGGAGGGGGTAGGGGGCATACTTGTGCTGCCCTTCCCATCCTGCCGGGAGGTGCCTCAAGGAGGACTCTCAACCTGGCAGCCCAAGTCGGGGACAATAAGGGGGCCCTAATATAAAAAAAAAAAAAAAACGCTAATAGAAGGGGGTACTAAGGCAGGCTCGGTCTGTTACTCGCTCAAGCTGGGGAAAAGAATAAGAGGAACGAAAAGAAACATGAGTAAAGAGCCCAATAAATTGCCTAAGAAAGGGGCCGCTAAAACCCAGAAGAACGATTCCAGCTCTATAAAACACTATCTCAGACAGGGCGCGAGCCCGACAACTTCAGTGCCAGATCACTCCCCCAAGACATCTAAGGTAAAGGGCAAAGCCCATAAACCAGATACAGTCTTCGATCTCTCAAGGGCGGAACAAACAATAGAAAGTGAGAGTGACGGGAGCAGGATGGACGAGCCGCCAAGGGGGTCTCAACCCCCCTCTAAAATAGAAATGGAAGAGATGATGCTGAGGCTGGAGTCCGTAATAAAGGGGGAGGTCAACAAACTAAGGGAGGACATGAGCCATCTACTGACCAGAGTGGAGGGGATGGAGAAGAGGGTCGACAACATGGAACAAGAAATCTCAGACTTAAGGGGGCAACTTAAGATGACCCAAATAAACCAGAGAGATACACTTGACAAATTGGAAGATCAGGAAAATAGGGATAGAAGGCAAAACATAAGAATTCGAGCAATCCCAGAACATCGAGGAGAGGATCTGGAGAAAATCATTAGAACGCTCCTCTCCCCCTTCAGCGGAGCTAGAGACGATAAATTCCCCAGACTAGAAAGAGTGCATCGGATAGGCAGGATGGACCCCTCTGAGTCAAACAGAACTCGGGATGTCATAGTTCGGTTCAGTCATTTCAAAGACAAGGAAGACATCTGGCAAAAGATCAGAGGAAAGACCCCCCTAGAGTTCGAGGGGGCGGAGATCCAGATATTTGCCGATCTATCTGCTAGAACCCTTGAGAGAAGACGGTTGCAGAGACCCCTACTAGAGATCCTCCGCAATAATAATGTTAAATATATCTGGGGTTTTTCGTCATGCCTGATAGGCACTAAAGAGGGCAGATCGGCTAAGCTGAGATACCCAGAGGAGCTACCCGAGTTTTGCAGGAAACTTGACATCCCGGTTCCCAACCTTGTGGGGTGGGTGGAGATGGGCCAATAATAGAGGGGAGGGAAAGAAAAAAAAAAAAAAGGGAAATTTTGAAAGCTATATAGTGGTGTGCGGGGGGGGGGGGGATGGGGAGGGGGGAAAACCAGGGGGGGGCACCCAGGCGGGGCCATTCCGGCCCTCTTCGGCTGGCTCACACACGGGCCCAGCGGTTGCTGGGCGGGTGGGTGGGTCCTTAGGGGCGGGTCAGAATCCTGCCTCTCCAGAGAGTCTGAGTTGGAGAGAGGCCAAGCGAGGATGGCACTCCCTAACTCAGAGACCCAGGAATGGGTAAGAGTGGGTAGAGAGGGGGGGTCTAGAGGAGGGAGGGGGGGAGGGGATGCTGCGAGGGAAGGGAGGTGGTATGGGAAAGAGGGGGGCAGAGTAGGGACACAGGGGAGGGAGGAAGGATGTAGGGAGGGAGACCCCGCCGCTGGGGGATACGAGGGGGACAAGGAGACAAAGTCAATATATTTGGATGTCAGAGATTAAACTTCTTACATACAACGTGAGGGGGCTAAATGCCCCAGGTAAGCGGCAAAGAGTCCTGGAAGAGGCCAAGAGATATGGGGCCAGCTTGGTTTTCTTACAGGAAACTCATCTCTCCCTTAGTTCGAATATTAAACTCTTCTCAACAGCCTTCCCTATCTGGTACTACAGTGATACTGCTTCAAGCAGAACGAGAGGGGTGGCTATAGGGATGGCGAAAGATCTGCAGTTTAAACTTGAAGAAAGGAAGGTGGATCCGGAGGGAAGATTTCTGTTTTTGAGAGGCACTCTCTTCGGGACAACATATACTCTAGCAAATATATACGCACCCAACACTAGGTCACCAGACTACATGATTTCGACCCTTAATAGGTTGAGAACTTTTAGAAGAGGATATCTGATCCTAATGGGAGACTTAAATCTCACCCTGGACCCAGAGCTGGATAGCTCGTCATGTGCACAGGGGACAGGAAATGCTCTACTAAAATTACTAAAGAAAAAGATGAGCAGGGAACAACTGGTTGATGTATGGAGAATGCAGCATCCTACTATCAGAGATTACACATTTTTCTCCCCTGTGCACAAGACGTACTCCAGACTGGACTACATCTGGGTGGACCATGGACTCTTAGACAGAGTAATGGACACATGTATCGAGGTAGTGTCTTTATCAGATCACGCCCCAGTTAGCATGAGCTTGAACATCCCAGAATTCAAAAAACCGAGCTGTGGGTGGAAATTGAATAACGAGTTATTAAAAGATGCCGAACTAAGGGAAAGTGTGAGAAAAGAACTCGAGTGGTTTTTTAAAATAAATGACAACGGGGAAGTGAAGGGATCTAGCCTCTGGGATGCCCACAAGGCCTTCATTAGGGGGGTGTTTATCTCGAAAGCTACTTGGAAAAAAAAAGCAAGACTCAGAAGAGTACAGGAGTTGACGGACGACATAAAAGACATGGAGACTAAGCATAAGGCCGACCCTACTCAGAACCAAGAAATACTTCAAGGTTTAATCACTAAGAGGGAAGAGTTAAGGGAGCTAGCGGAACAGGAAATAAAACAAGTCCAAAATAGAATCGCGAAAGAACGGTACTCCTATGGCAACAAATCAGGCAAACATCTAGCCAGACTGCTTCAAAAAAACAAGTCCATAAATTTTATTGAGAAAATCATTAACAAAAAGGGAGAGGTAAGATATATCTCAGAAGATATTGCGTCGACATTTAGGGACTTCTACGAGGAGCTATACTCGGTTAGTCGAAAGGGTGGAGCTAAAAGAGGAGGGAGGTGCGACAAAGCGCAGGCTTTTTTAAGTGGGGCAAAATTACAGACCCTGGGACTAGAGGAGAAAGAGAGGCTAGATAGACCCATCTCGGAGGAAGAAATCACGAGAGCCTTAAACAACTCGCCAATGGGCAAGAGCCCGGGGCCAGATGGACTAACGGCACTATACTATAGGACTTACAGAGAGATCTTGATACCCAGACTGTTAAAATATCTGAACGGCCTGGGCTCGGAGTACGGTATGAGTGAGGCCTCACTGTTGGCCACAATCACGGTGTTGCGAAAGGAGGGGAAGGACGATTCGACGTGCGCCGGGTATAGACCCATATCGTTATTAAACTTCGAAACAAAACTCTACGCCAAAATTTTGGCCGAGCGTATTAAGGGAACCCTGGGAACCCTGATACACCCAGACCAAGTGGGATTTACACCAGGGAGAGAGGGAAGAGATAACAGTGTGCGAACCCTGTTGGCGATACAAAGGATGAGAGACTCTCGAACCCCCAGTCTACTATTGTCTATCGATGCAGAAAAGGCTTTCGATCGGGTAGACTGGGGGTTCCTGTTCAAGACTTTAGACACTATGGGATTTGGGCCAAAAATTATTCAAAAAATAAGAGTCCTCTATTGCCATCCCAAAACTAATATCAAGGTAAATGGTATCCTGTCCTCACCCTTTGAAATGCACAATGGGACTAGGCAGGGATGCCCCCTCTCCCCGCTCCTTTTCATCTTAGCCTTGGAACCCCTCTTGGCAACAATTAGAGGAAACAAGGAGGTGGAGGGCTGCGAGGCGGGGGGGGAGGAACACAAGTTGGCGGCTTTCGCCGACGATGTCCTATTTTATGTAAGTTCACCTCACAAATCCCTCCCCAACATCCTGAAGACTTTAGCGGCATATAGTGAGGCCTCAAATTTTAAGATTAATTTAGCAAAATCCTCAATTCTGAGTATCAACATGAATAGGGCCGAAAAGGAAGACCTGATGAGGGCCTATAACCTCACGTGGAAGAAACAAATAAAATATTTAGGTATAGTGTTGACTAACTCCATAGAGAAAATGTACAGGGCCAATTACATACCTTTATTAGATGAAGTTAAAAAAAAAAAAAAAAAAAAATGCCAGGAGTTTAAAACCAGACCAATCTCGTGGTTTGGTCGTATTAACGCAGTTAAAATGATGATACTCCCGCTGATCACCTATAAATTCCAGATGATCCCAATAGCGCTACCAGATCAGTACCTTAGGAAATTAAAATCTCTCATCTTGAATTTTATCTGGCAACAGAAGCTACATAGAATATCTTTTCAAACTCTAAAATTAGATAAAAATAAGGGAGGGCTGGCGGTGCCCGACATTGTGAATTACTATCACGCAACAGTTTTGTTAAGAATCACAGAATGGGGGAGGGCACATAGTTTTAAGAGGTGGGCAAGCCTAGAGGAAGCATTAAGTGAAGCACAGTTGGGGAAAACTATTTGGAACCCCCCGAAGTTTAGAAGGTTGGGGGAAAAAACACATGCAATCACAAAAAACACTCTAAAAGTCTGGGACAAAATCCACAAAAACTTTAAAATTAAATACAACTCACCATTAATTGCACTAAAAGAAAATGATATGTTCACACCAGGGAGAAGTGATCAGGGAGGGGATTGGATAATAAACGATAATGCACGAGTAGGGGACATAATAAGTAAGGGGAAAATAGTGTCACTTCAGGAGTTACAGGGGATGAACGATTGTTTTAGAGTTGACGATTGGCGGTACCTCCAGTTAAGTCACTTCGTGGGGTCCATCCCCCCTCCAAAGAGGGGACGGGGGGACCTTACGGAGCTGGAACGTGTCTTTACGACGGAGAACACTAAAAAAATTATTACAAAAATTTATAAATTCCTGCTGTCGGGAGACGGACAGGGGGAACCGCCTTTTGTCAAAAAATGGGGGAGGGAATTGGGCACGGACCAATCGGGGGCAATTAGAAAAATGTTCCAACTTACCCACAGTTCAGCTGTGGATAAGTGCTTATCCGGTTGGTACTTGACCCCGGAAAAATTAAACAAATTTCAGCCGGGGGTATCAGCTGACTGCTGGCGAGGATGCCAAGCAAAGGGCACTATGGGCCACCTTTGGTGGGGCTGCCCAAAAATTAAAAAATTCTGGAAGTCCATTTTAAAATACATCAAAGAGATCACTAAGGTCGAGGTAAGAGAAGATCCTTGGGTAGTTCTGCTACACGACACAGAGGTTGGATCCAGGCAATATAGAGGATCACTAGTCCCGCATTTGCTAAATGCAGCAAAGCGAGTGATCCCCAGAAGATGGAAGGACCCCGAGAGCCCACCCATCTGGGAATGGGTTAACGCGGTTGAGGGCACCTATATCTCGGAGTGTTTAGTAAACAGCGCGGTAGAGGAAAGGGATGACACTAAAACCAAATGGGAAGGCTGGAGAAGGTTTAAAAGGTCCTGGAGTTATGTTGAAGCTCTGAGGATAGAGTGAGAGAGAGACACTCTGACTATTTTTAAAAAAAAAAAAAAAAAAAAAAAAAGACAGTTCTCGTAAATTATTGTCAAAGTTTCTACAAAAACGACCCCAGCGGCGGGGGGGGGGGGGGAGGGAGGGGTGGGAGGGAGAAGGGGGGAGGGGGGGGTTTTTGAAGGTTTTGAAAGTTTTCTTTCCCGTGGGAGAAGGGTTCAATACAGATATAAATAACCCACAAGGAATCTGGAAAAAATTTAAACTTACAAGCCCTAAAAATTATGAATAATAATTAAAAAAATAATAAAAAAAAAAAAAAAAAAAAAAAAAAGGGAGACGATGAAAAATTCCACAATGATGTGAAGACATGTAAAGGGACATAATTGAGGGCGCTCCTGATACGGTCCCAATAAGTTCTCTCTGAGGTGGAAAGAAAAAAAAAGAAAAAAAAAAAAAAAAAAAATCAATTACAGCAGCTGCTTGCATCTAACGACAATCGCATGTGAACATACATCAAAATTTGAAAACACAAAAAATCTTTTCAATCACCTCCCAGTATTGCATGAAACCTTTCTCTGCCTTTAATGCAACGTAGACACCAGATAAACACTCACCTTCAATGTCAGGTCATAAATGGCTTGTGTCCCTATTAAGTGGGAACCTGTGTTCATCAACACACTCCTTTTACCTTCCTCCGCTCCCCAGAGAGACTCCCCGGCAAAAATAAGAAAATACTCCATAGTGGATTACAATTAACAAGTTTTTTACTGAACCCACACCACTAAAAATCCACTGACACTGTACTTATTATATATTGGGCAATTTTAAACACAAGCTGTCAAACATTCAGGGTCAGTATACATACAACACAGGTTATTTCCTCCTCAATGATGCTGTGCATGATGACATCATCTAAAAGCTGCTGTACATGATGAGGTCATCAACTTGGCCAGAAAACTTCCTATGCAGGTAAGGGGGCAGGGGCACCAGTAGATAAAAACAAACTGTGCAGCTCTGATCAAAGTTGAATAATGCCCTTGCTATGGTTTTTCATTCAGGCTTCAGGGGGTATGTAAATGACTTACCCCTATAGCAAGTTAATTATTCAACTTTCAATAAAGCTGCACAGTTTTTTATCTTCAGGCACCCCTTAGAGTCTATTCACACTTTGGATCCGACTTGAAGTCGCCCCAAGTTGCCTCAAGTCACGCGACATGATAAAATCAATGTAAGTGAATGAGAGCCGCCTTAATGCACACTACTGAAGTCGCTCCGACTTCAGAAAAGGTTCCTGTACTACTTCAATCCGACTTCTAGGCAACTTGTACCCATTGATTTCAATGGAAGTTGCCTCCAAGTCGGATCCTCTGTCTTAACTGAAGCAACTTTGCAGGAAGTAAAAATTGTTTTCTAGGCAAACCCCTCCCTCGCACAGAGCTGATTATTATGTGATTGGCCACTGGCAATGTCCCCTGTCCTGGAGGCAACTTCAAGTTGCCTTGTAAGTTGCCTCAAGTCTTGCTGTGATTCATACTCAAGTGGTGTCCAAGTTGCCTCCCAAAGTCACGCTGGAAGTCATGTTGCCCCTGTGTGTATGGACTCTTACCTGCATAGACAGTTTTTTTTGGGCAACGTTGAACTATGCATTTATACTTTGTTATTATCTTAAGATTTTGTACCAACAATTTGCTGCATTGCTGCCTCTAGCATGGTTAAAGTGCATTTAAAGTCAATCATTTTCTTTTGATTTTAGATAGGGTATAGGGTAGGGAATGTTTTAAACACCTCTTAGGTCCCACTGGAGAGTTTTCGTTTACCTTCCTGTTCTGAAGACACAGCAGAAAAAGAGGAAATCTCTCCAAACTAATTTACCTTTATCCCTCATTTGTCATTTTCTTGGAGCTGTGTCTGGATTTTGTCTGCATAATAGGAAACAAACCGAGTAGATGATAAAACTTGAGCAATAGCTTCTGGAACTGCTTATATTGTGTATTTTTTATTAACAACTGCACCTCTGAATAAAATAATTACTAAGGCCTGGTTTACACCTATGCAGTTTGCTTTAATTGGTTTCTGCAGTGCACTTTGCATACGTGTTTTTACTGCATTATTTGATGCGTTTTTTAAAAGGGCAAATTCTTTTGTTGTTAGGCAGATTAAAAAAAAACGTAAAAGGCATCAAAAACACATTGTATACTTTTCTGTAGCATGATTATTGAACCAAAAAACACATCGTGTTGCATTTAAAAAATTCCCTAGCCCTTTCCAAAAATGGCTAAAAAATGCATTGATGTGAACGTTTCCAATAGGAAACCATGTTAAATGGGCGGTAGTGCGCTTCTTCAAAACGCAAAATGCATGTAAAAATGTATTTGTGTGAACCAGACCAAAATTTACCAATTTTTTATGGTAAGACAAAATGCAGTGTACTCTACACTAACTAAGTTAAACTGTAAGCATAAAACAAACTTATCTTCTCTGTAAGCTAATACCTATACCCCATGTAATTGAAAAGAACAAAGGCAGAATGGTTTGAAGTCCAGCCTGGATGGCAAACCATGGCCCCTCCAGAGATACAGTGGGGCAATGAAAATTGCCATTCAGGGCAGAAAGTGTGTTATTTTGGGTTTAGATATGATTTAATAAGTGGCAAGTAGTAAAACACTGGCCCACCACTCTGACAGGAATGCTCCTGAAAATTAGCATTACTCCGGTATTGGTAAGATTAGCTATGTCAATGCTTAGTGGAAAACCCCTACATACCCTAAACCTAGCTCTGCTCTTAGGTATATCTCTTAAAAGGTTGAGTACAGTGGCCAGAATTGGTTCCTTATTAGAGTGTTTGGGAGAATGGGCACCTACAGCCTTTAGTACACAGATTGCCTGGCTACAGTAGATATACGTGCACAGTCCTATCCCATATTACATCTGTCAAATGGACATCTACCTATGTGTGGGCTACACTGGATGTGAAGGAACTTTATTTGTCGATCCACCTACAGCGCTGGATTGCAGGCCATCCATTATCATCTTCAATGCTATAGCTCCTATTCTCAGGAGCTACAGGAGTTCATTTTGTTAAGGGTTGAGCTCTTTTTAAAGCACAATTATTTTTTATTCAATGGCGTGTATTATGTCCAGCGCTGTGGGGCATCAATGGGTGCTAGATTCTCACCGTCCATGGCAAATCTCTACATGGGTTGGTGGGAGGAACCATTTTTTTTCTCTCCCAGCAACCTCTTTGCTAGGCAGATTGTATGGTATGGTCGTTATACCGATGACCTCGTGATGGTAGTGAAGGATTGCATGAATTTTGGAAATGCCTTAATGATAATCAGTTAAATTTGCATTTTCTCAATTGCACATGATCCTTTCAATATCAACTTTTTAAACATCACCCTTAAGGGCGATGCATCTATAGTAAACCATGCTCTGGTAACACTACACTTTTTGCAGGGAGTTGCCATACATCCCACACCATCAATGCCATCCCTTATGGGGAGTTTATTCGAGCCAAAGGAAACTGTTCAACAGACTCAGCCTTTGAGCTGGAATGCAAGGTCATTCATCAGCGCTTATTGGACCGGGGTTATAACGAATCTGTTATACACCAAGGACTGGAAAGACTTGATAATGGACAGAGAGGAATTACTGTCTGATAAGCCTAAATCCAAGAGAGAGTATAAAAATAAGAATAAACTTTACAACTCTAGAAATAGAGGAATGGGCAAACCTACTAAGTTTGTAACTACATTTTCCCAAGAATATCATCAAATAATAAAAAATAATCTGCCAATATTGTATACAGATAGATTTAAATGGGATATTGCAAGCAGGTTGCCATTTTTCTAGCCGACGTGCACCCACATTAGGAACTGCACTATCACCTGGTCTTTTCTCATCTAAACAATGCCAACCCACCTGGCTCTCCTATCCTGGAAGTTACCTTGTAATACAAAAACCTGTAGGTACTGTAATTTGTGTCTTTTGGGCAAAACGTTTGTTGCCGCAGATGAAGAGTTTATTATACAGCAATACATCAACTATGGCACAAACTATGTAATTTACCCTATCACTTTTATTTCATGCAGCCTTCAATATGTAGGTTGTACCACACGTCCTTTGAGAGCCCGTATAGGGGAACATTACTGTGACACAAACAATCCAAATGCTAGAAATATTTCAAATGCAACACGTCACTTTAGAGAACATCAGGGTGATCTTTTCTCATTTCGCTTCAGAGGAATAAAATGGTTGTTTCACTCGCCCAGAGGAGGTGATATGGAGAAAATGCTACTGGGGAGAGAAGCATGGTGGATTTTTAGATTAAAAACTAGATTGCCACAGAGGTTAAATCTGAGGTGGGATCTGGACTTGCACTTACATTAAGAATGCCTCTCCCGAGAGCCTCCTCTTTTTTTTCTTTCCTTTTTTCCTTTCTCTCCTCTTGGGTCTTTTTTCACATACCTGGATTATCGTCATCCTTTTTATAATTTTTTGTTATGTTTTTATGGTGTGTTTTCTTATGCATATATGTGTACGTGTGTGTGTACATACATGTGCATATTATCACCACAAGGTGTGTGTAATCTGGTGGCATACACATGGATCACCCTATATTTATTGCAGATGATTTTTTTGGATACTTGCTGGGGCCAATTAAGACAATGGGTGGAGCCTGTGATCTTTAGAGCTACTATTTATTTCAAAGTTTTATGTCTGTAATGTGGTTATGACTAAGGCCTTATAGGCTGAAACGCGTCAACTGACTTAATCTGCGTTTTGTTCACTGTGGCTATTTAAAAAAATGAAGAAATTTTAAGAGCAACAACCGGAGTGTGGATCATTTTTTTCAACATTACTCTACCAAGCCAGCGACTGTAAATCAAGCACCTGGGAGCTCTGCTATCTATGTGGTGTATGAGTGGTAGCACTGATTTTTCTGTTTATACATTCTCTTAAAGGTTGCCATTGCAAAGGGTAGTAAAAATACCCATAACTCTCCATTTTCAGTCCAAATCCATCATTGTAACAGAATATGGGCGCAGGGGGTATTGAGGGGAATCAGCTGGGAAGGCTCACTATAGTCAACATGAAACCCACTTTTTTTTCTCAAGTCTGTTCTGTATGAAAAACAGCTGTGAATATAAAGCAAACTATACAGTACACTTCCTTTCTCTGTTTCATTATGCCTTGGGCTAGAATATGGTGTCCAATTACAGCCCGCCTCCTTAAAATTAAGTAGGTGGGAGCCTAGTGAAGGTGAAGGTAGAAAGAGCCCCATCACCTTCTAGGGATGCCAGAGACGTTGGTGGGTCATTATAAGTGTGCAGTCACAAAATCCTCACCCTCCTTTACAAGTATTTTGTGAGAATCAGTGGGCTTATATTTGTTGGGATTTTTGCCATGAAGTTGGATATTTACAATTTCAATTTATAACTGATTTTTAGTGTTTGTAGCTGCTGCCACAATGGATCACCCACCACTTTTTCCCAGATTTTTTCATCTTATGGGGATTTGAACTAGTTCCAAACTAACACAACACCAATACTTTATGCACAAATGTAATGTTTTCATACTTTTACCCAGAAAAGGTGTCTCTCTCTCTCTCTCTCTGAAGACCTCAGCATCCTTTAAGTTTCTTGGTTGTAAGCATCTGCTTTCCAATCCCTACATTTGTCCTATTCCTATGAAATTCTCTTTTATTACATTTTAGGTCTTCCATTTAATGTTTTCCACCAAACTGTTAGAAGAAATTTGTTGGCTAGATAATTTACATTTAATCGGATGACATGACCTACCCACCAAAGTATTAATAGATAGCTGCAGTTTCATTAGTAAAATGTTTTTTCTTCCACGCCTCATCACTGAAATTAAAAAAACAGACCTTTTGATTTGGACATGGACTCTTTACTGCTCTAGTTGGGTAGAATTATGGTTTCTGTACTGCCATCAGCTAGGACGGTGTCCTTTTTTGCTACTATCAACTCCGTTATAGTACCAATAAACGGTAATGGCCTACGCATCAATGTGTAGACAGTAATTATTGTCCTTGGAAGCCAATAGATCATTGGATGATTTTTCATTATAATAAAAATGCACCTATCCTTTAAAATCACCAAATATTTCATAATGGATTCTGTGGTGATATCTTTCTACTTGCAGTACAATTTCAGAAATAGTTTCCCCTTTTCCCCTCTAGAGAAACATCCTGATTTCAAATGCATATTTACAAGATCAAGAATCCAAAAAGCCAGCACTCAATTCAAATTCACTGTAATCTTTCTTAAACATATGCGATTAATAAAAATCAAAGTGGGTGCTAGCCTAATAAGGGCTGTATGCACCTTTAAGGGAGTGTTGCTGTACACCTTGTACACTAAGTGAGCTGTTCAGTGAGACTGGTGTGCATCATCACAAGATCAAGTAACAACACTGGTAAGAAAAAAAACTAATACAAAAATTAGTTTAGCACAATGGTGTGGTTAAAAAAAAGGAAATTTGTGTTTATCCAACCACATCCTTCAGGTTTGTGGAGGAAAGGTAGCCATAGGTATGCAAGAGTCATCGAATATGTGGACATTTATAATTACATGACTTTCACATAACCCATATTCCAGGCTTGTTTGAGCTTACCCACATATAAAATAAAGTGAAGAATAGGGAGGGGCATACAGCTTCTGGTGCCACTAATCCTGGGGATATTATAGTAATCAAATTAGACTCTCTATGGCTCTTCTGCCATGAAATTACTAATCTTTCCCTCAAAAATAAAAAATATGTACTAACCATGGTGCGGTCAGAAAACCACAAATCAGACTGAGACAGAAGTATAGTTAAATCTCACTTGTTTAATAAAAATAATAAAAAAAAAAAAAAGGTAAACAGAGTAAACGTAGTCAAAACATAGCCAGAGATCAGGAACCGGAACAGATAATCAGACAAGCCAAAACCTCAGGGAGCCAGAGATGAGTGCAGTAGAACAGCAAGCAGGATCTGGAGCCAGAAGGAATGTCAGCCAAGCAAGTCTTTAACAGGAACACATGAGAGCATCTCTAGAGATGTGACCAAGTGAAGGCAGAGATCATCTGGGCTGGACGGCCGGCCAGCTCAGAAAAGGAAGGATTGAGCCCAGCCATGACAGGTGCATGCCCAATGTTGTGTACAATCCCAAGCAAAAGCTTAGAACAGGAACAATGTAGCTCCTTTGTACATGGTTGGGAATTGTGTCATCCGTGTTCAACCAGTGAAGAAGACCCAGAGAAGATGATATCTGCATGGAGAAGAATGGACATTGCATTGCTGAAGGAGGGAACACTAGGAGGTAAAAAAAGCCATGCATGCTGTGTATACTTGCATCTTATGACAAGAGCTCTGGGCACCAGCAGTAAATACAGTCCCACTTTAAGAACGATATATAAAACACAATGTGTATCGAAACTATATTCATAGTAAAAAATTTGGGACTTTTGAGACACAGCATTTTAGTGAAAATTTTTTAAATTTTTTTCAATTTCTTTAAGGTTAAACTATTACATTAAGGTAAATGTAATAGCAGACTTATGAAAAAATACAATTATAAAACAGTCATTTCCAACCACTGCAGTGATTTATATAATATAGTCTTTCCGCTCAACACGCTTCATGGACATGAAGGAGCTAATAGACTTTGATTGCTGCCACCTAAATAGAGTGACAAAACTGATCCTAAATAAATAATCATATCAATATAGCACATTTCCATACATTATGGCATAACTCCTCCCTCAGAGACCGCAACGTGTACCCAAATATTCCTCACAGTTCAGCTGTATATGGCATAGGAGTCCCAAAGGTTACTAAACACTGCAGGATACAACTTATACATACAGTATATATACTTTAAGACCCAACAGGGACAATAAGTAAAATGCATCAAGGAGAGAGAAATTTAGGTCCAAAAGCATATAATTATGAACAATTTAGCTCAACCTTTACCCCGGCATATGAAAAATGTAACTTGCAAGTGTTTTCTGTAAGTGTTTTGCTTTTAGGGTATGTGGTTTCGAGATTAATCAGCAGGGGAAAACCTCTACTCCTCTGCATTTAGCACAGAGTACCATCTACACATACTGTAGATTTTCTCTTTTGCAAATTTAAACTAGCCGTACTTCCCCAATCAGTCTCTAGGGACCACTGATGGATAACTTTTTCCACACCTTTAATTAGAAATCACAAGTTGCTTAGTTACATAGGTTGAAAAAGAAGACACTAGTCAATTCAACCAATAGAAAAAGAACAAATAGAAAACCTACATATACAGAATTTTATACCCACATTTGCCCACAATTTATCCAGAGGAAGGCAAGGAACACTATAAAGCATGGTCCAATTAAGCTTTAAAGAAACCAAAAAAGCTTTCCTATAAACCAGTATGAAGTACAGTAGAGCCTGCTTAAAACAGCATGTATCTACGTGTTTCACTTCTATTACAAATCCAAAACATAAAGGGCTTTATTTATTTCTTTTTTTTTTTCTAAATGGGCAGACCCACGCTAATAATTATTTTTTGGCCCCGGACCAACTTTGCCAACAAGATTAAAGGATTAAGGCAGCTGTATGCAGTTTAAATAAATAGCTCTGTGATATTGGGCTCCATCTGTACACAATAGTTCTGGATACAGAGTTGGCCCAGGGGCAATGGAAGAATGATTAGCATGACTCTTCCCACTACCTTACAATGAGGAATAAACCCTTATTTTTTGTTATTTTCAATTTCTGATTAGTGTGGCAGAGGTGTGTAAATCAATATTGGCTAAGAAGAATCACAAATATTTTTGCATGTAAAAGTATTTTCCACTGCATATTTAGATTTATGGCTGGCATTCTGCTTTTTAACAAACTGTTCAACAGTTTAAGAGTTAAGCCTTAAGACCAAAATCTTAAATATTGCATCTGTTGGCTGCATTTTTAAATACGTTTCCTTTATTTTATTATTCTACAAGTAGCTCACTTCCTGTTCTAGTGCAATGATAGGTTACGCACATGCAACAAAGCATAAAAAGGTAGCTATCCATTCAGTTGTTCACATGCTTTAAACAATGCTGCCCAGAAAGATAATATTTTCAGTTCACGCCGATATATGGCCTTACTTTGAAGCTGAATATCGTTCTTATGGCAGCAGCTAGCTACCATAACCCCGGTATCCTCTTCTTTGGCCGGCGGTCCGTTTTCCAAAAAGAGTGGTCTCTGCGGCAGATTCGCTGTGGGATCACTTTTATCAGTGGCAGGAGAGGGCCCCCCTCCCGCCACGCTCCGGTGCCCTCCGGCAGAGGCGATTGGATCTTCACCCTTGCTGGGCATGGAGACGAGTGAGGGGAAGATGGTCCCCACCTGTCTCCATCACATTGAAGGTCGGAAGCGACGTCAAAACGTCACTTCCGCCCATAGCACTTAAAGGGCCATTTTTTTTTTTTTTTTATGACAATTTTTTTTGTTTTATTCTATTTTAACTTTAAATATGAGATCTAAGGTCTTTTTGACCCCAGATCTCATATTTAAGAGGTCCTGTCATGCTTTTATTTTTTTTAAAGGGATTTTTAACATTCCTTGTAATAGGAATAAAAGAGACACAATTTTTATTTGAATTTTTTTAAATGATGTAAAAATAAATGATAAAATAAATACATTTTTAAACACGCCCCGTCCCGTCGAACTCGCGTGCAGAAGCGAACGCATACGTGAGTAGCGCCCGCATATTAAAACTGTGTTCAAACCACACATGTGAGGTATCGACGCGATCGGTAGAGAGAGAGCAATAATTATAGCCCTAGACCTCCTCTGTAACTTAAAACATGCAACCTTTAGAATTTTTTTAACGCGCCTATGGAGATTTTTATGGGTAAAAGTTTGTTGCCATTCCACAAGCGCTTGCAAGACCGCTACGCAAATACGGTGTGACAGAAAGTATTGCAACGGCCCCCATTTTATTCTCTAGGGTGTTAGAAAAAAAAATTATGTTTGGGGGTTCTAATAAATTTTCTAGCAAAAAAAAAAATGTTTTTAACTTGTAAACAACACATCTCAAAAAGAGGCTTGTTCCTTTAGTGGTTAAAGTGGGATAACAGGGAATAGAACACCTGTCAGGTTTTATTGCTGTCTGTACTTCATTAGGTCGATTCACCATTTCTATTTGTCCCATTTACGGTTATCACAGAGAGTAAAAAAGTGATATAAATCCCAAATTTGGGTTGTCACCAGAAAAAATTGAGGGGGAATCTTCCAATGAGCACTAGATATGGTGACCGTGGTGATGACCAGGAATTCCTTCACTTTGGAGGATTTTCTTTCACTTTGTTTTGCCCATAGGCAGGAAGTGAAGGAAAATCTCCACAGTGGGCTGCAGACAATAAAAAACTGATGGGGTTATAAGTGTGTGTGTGTAATTATATATATATATATATATAATTATGGCAGTGGGACCCTGTGCTATCTGGAAGATTGATGATTTAGAGCCGGTTCACACCAGGGCGACTCAGGATCCGACTTCAGGTCGCCCCGAGACGCCCCAAGTAGTCCCAAGTCGCGCTGTAATGTTAATCTATGGAGCCGTCTCAATGTACACTACTGAAGTCGCTCAGACTTCAAAAAAGGTTCCTGTACGTGCCGGTTTACACTGGGGCAACACGACTTACAGCGCGACGTAGCAAGGTAACTTAGAAGCAACTTCAACGTGACTTGGAAGCAACTTGGAAGCAACTTTAACGTGACTTTGAGTTATTTACAACACAACTTCAAGTCGCCCCCAGGCCAGGCGACTTTGGCTGTGGCCAATCACAAAATAATCAGCTCTCTGGGAGGGTGGGGTTTGCCAGAGTAAACTAATTTATTTTCCTGTAAAGTCGCTTCAATATAGATGGAGATCCGACTTGGAGGTGACTTCCATTGAGTTCTATGGGTACAAGTCACCTAGAAGTCGCCTTGAAGTAGTACAGGAACCTTTTCTGAAGTCGGAGCGACTTCAGTAGTGTACATTAAGATGGCTCTCATTGATTATAATGTAATTCCTAATGTCAAGCGACTTGAGGTCTGACAAGTCGGATCCCAAGTCGCGGTAGTGTGAACCGAGCCGAAGTCTGTGCATGGGAGTCAGGTGGACTCCCATTCCTCTGCAGGAGTCAGAGGCTGCATGGGTGCAGCAAGGACATGCATGTCTGCAGGAGGCAGATGTCGTTTGTGACAGAGCAGCAAGGAGCTTATCGGGAATAAGCTAGGAGAGCGCTTGACTCTAAGGCCCCTTTCACACGGGTGGACCGTTTAGGTCCGCCTGTCAGTTTTTTAGGTGGACCTGAACAGACGCTCCATACAGGTCTATGGAGCTGACATCAGATGTCCGCTGACATCAGACCTGCTCTGATCCGCTAGTGTGACAGATGAAAACCCTATTTTTTCATCCGTCCGGATTGGATGAAAAGGACTCTACGGTCCATCTTCATCCGATCCCCCATAGAGGAGAGTGGCGCTCAGACAGGTTGTTCCCTGCACAGTGTGCAGAAACCGACCTGCCATCTGCCTACTCAGTGGGAATCAATAGAGCGATCCCCCGCTGAGCAAAGCCATGTGAAAGGGCCTTTGGAAACTCTTTTGGTTTGAGGAGCAGACCCAAGGCCTAGGCTAAAGGCCTGAAGCAGCTGTGTGGCAAGAACATAAGCCAGGAGGCTGCAGTATTTTGAGTGTGCAAGATACAGTAATGGTGAAACCCTCTGCGTGGTCTACTGATGTCTTTCCGTGCTTTTAAATAAAAGTGGGCTACCATGCCCTTAAATACAGTTTTGGACTGGTGCTCACTGAAAATGCACCTACCGCTTGAGTCTGATCACCCCAATTATATATATATTTATTAATATTCATTCATAGACCCACACACACACACACGACTACGTATATGCTAAATAGTATATATACACTAAATTGGTGTAGGTGTGTATGTATATAATATTTACACACACACACACACAACTATATGCTAGTACTTGACTAAAGGTTCAAATTTGGTATTTCTCTGTTTAAATAGAAACTAGCTTCTGTGAGATCACTAGAGAACTACTAGTGGACCAGATTTGCATGTGAATGATAAATCATGTAAATGTGGAGATGTGGTGTTTTATTTATTTCACTTTTGTATGTTTGTAGTCAGCAGTGGGCAACAGTACCTTTTTACATTGTTTCTCCAATCAGAATGTATTTCCTCTGCAACGTGCTGTTTGAGCTTGCTCCTGCAAGGGTTGGGAGGAACCCCTGAAGGTGTTGGCTGCTGGATGAAGAGAATAAAAATGTAGAAAGGTAATGGCAGGTGCAAAGTTATGCAAAGGAACCTTACCATGCTGTCCTTACCTGGAAGTGAAGATTGAGATACCACTGGAATCTCAGTTTTCAGGAAGCCCGAGGTCTGCAGGCATCCAGCTAGAACAGCCTGTGATTTGAGTATAACCATTTAAGACTTTGAGAGATCTACAAGAGATTAAGGCCTAGTCTAATGTTGGTGATCTGGTGTACTTGGGGATAATCCTGACCATGCCTCACCCTTCATCCCTCACTGCCACGTGCAATAAACCTCTTTTCTATTTTAAAACCTAATAACATTGCTTTCTGAACATTCAGTTAAAAGAACCACACTTGAGATAAATGTTTCTAGAACGTTACTGTAGGTAAATGCAGCTGTTTATTAGCCGAAGATCACTATTCATGCATAAAAATATTGAAGAGCAGCAAGTATTAAAGTGGTTGTAAAGCTTTGTTTTTTTTTTGTTTTTTTTATATAAAAATAACAAACCTGCTTCCACTTACCTGCTCTGTGCAATGGTTTTGCACAGAGCATCCCCGATCCTCTTCTTCTGTGGTCCCCCATGACGCTCTGGGTCCCTCTTCATTGGGTTCCCCGGGGAAAGCGGCTTTCCCTGGGGGACCCATGCGTGCGCGCTTCCAAGTTCTGCTGCTGCATCCATTGACTCAGACAGCAGGACTTGGCCACACCCCCTGCTCTCTTGTCACCAGATTTGATTGACAGCAGTGGGTGCCAATTGCTTCCGCTGCTATCAATCTGTCCAATGAAGAGAGAGACAGCTGTGCTCATGCACATTGCTGGATCGGATGGGCTCAGGTAAGGAAAAAATGGAGGGGGTCTGGGGGGGCAGCTGCAGCACAGAAGGTTTTTTACCTTAATGCATAGAATGCATTAAGGTGAAAAAGCCTTAAAGCTTTAGAACCATTTTAATAAGCTATCCTATTTACAAATGTTTACACAACTACTTTTTTGCTCTTTAGTCAGACCCATGCTTTCCTATCAATTACAATTAATTAGCCACGTTGTTAACTGTATTAATCTGTTCTGTATAATTGTTTTATCATTTGACTTATTTCAATTCTCCTAACAGGTTCAATCTGAAAATCCAGACCTTCTATTATGTACTGTGAAATCAGTAATACGGTAAGATGTTTATGGCGTTGTAACTGTATTCATTTTATGACCATAGATTATCGATCTGTAGATACCTAGACCAAATTTATCATATTTATAATGCATATTTGTAAAGCAATGAATGTGACATTCACCAGTCATTCATATTAGGCGAGTCTTCTTGGTGGTTTAAATTACAGTAAGGCCTCTTCCCCACGAGGCGGATTTCGCTCAGCGGAGTTTGCCAGCTCAGCAGGAGATCATGCCATTGATCTCCGCTGAGCCAGCGAATGACAGGTCCGTCTCTGCTGACTGAGCGGGGAGGGGCCTGTCAGAGTGCCGCTGATTCCTATGGAGAGATCGGATGAAAACGGACAGCATGTTAGGCTGGGTTCACACCATTGCGAATTGCATGCGGATTCTCTGCATCCTATTCGCAATAGCAGGAGATTTTGACTGGCTCTCTATGGAGCCGGTTCACATATCTCCACAGCAGGTCCGGTGCATTTTGCATAAAAACGCTGTGGGTCTTTTGGTACATTTCAGGTCTGAAACATTGAACCACGACTCACCAGACCCCTGCTGTGAGACGGATCCGTCTTAGGTGTTAACCTGAGCCTTAATGTTTTTCTTACAGTCTGCACAGCCTCTTTAAATCCCCTCCCCCCCCAACAGTTGATATGATTGGGTGATTGTTGGCAGGTTAAATCACCCATTAAATTTTAATATCTCCCTGGGATTTTTATGAACCTGTGTTTTCAGCCCACCAGCATCCACTAGAACTAAAATACCAGTCTGGGCATAAAAAATAAAGTAATACAGTACATCACTACAATACATGCATGTTTCCCCATGTCTTGTCTCTTTAGTAATCCTGCAGGTACAGAAAAATACCTGCTAATCTGTCAAAAACCTGTTTAGCTGCTAACTTCCTGTAGTAAGCAATGCTGCCTCTGCTGCACTAAAATCCCAAGCAGTGTTGTTAGCACTTCCCAGTTCTCCTCTGATTGTCTACAGACCAACCCCTCTCTTCATCTTGTAACATAAGGAGGGCATTCTGTAGTCCAGCAGAAGAAAACGTGACAGGGCTGACAACACCACTCAGGATATCAGTGCTGCAGAGGCAGTGATGTCAGATCACTACATAGAGTTACGGGCTTAGTGGATTTGGAGGATCAGCAGTCATTTTTCTGTACTTTCATCAATTTAAAGAGAGAAAATATAGGAAAATGTGCATAGATTGTATTTTAATTTTGTTCAGATGCACTATTGGGATGGACATCCCCTTTAAATGAGAAATTGAAATACAAATGCATGGGCAATACAAGTTTCCTTATGCAAAGAAAATATTTCCATTATTACAAAAACTAGAACTAGTTAGTTACTGTCAAGAGTAAGATGACATATTGAAACCACATTTATTGTTCAGTGTTTCCTGTAACCCATATCTTAACTATATGTATGCTGTTTAAGCACTTCCCCAATGGCTTAAAATTGTGATGTCACAGCATCAGTCTTAAGCAGGGTACATGTATCATTTGCTTTTAATATTTAATGGAGATATTTTTATCATATTTAGGGCTATTTTCTTTCAAAAGGTACCACACATCTGCTTTCTATTTTCAAGTTGCTAAAAATTTAAATCAGAGGAAAATAATTCCTAATAAATTGCATTTACATTTTTCTTCAACCAGTTTTCACGTTCTAATGCCTTGTACACGCAGTCGGACATTCCGACCACAAAATCCGTCTGATTTTTTGCAACGGATTTTGGCCGAAACTGGTGTTGCATACACACTGTCGGACAAAGTTGTCGGAAAATCCGATCGTTCGGAATGTGGTGATGTTCGTTGCGTACGACGGAAATACGTAGAGGCTAGTAGCCAATAGCTTTGGTCTCGTAATTTGATCTGAGCATGCGTGGCACTTTGTCCATCGTAATTCTCTACAAACAATTTTTTTGTCAGAAAATTTTAGATCCTGCTCTCAAATTTTTTCTGACTGAATGTCCGATGGAAAAAGTCTGATAGAGCCCACACACGATTGGATTTTCCGACAACATAATCCGATCTGACTTTTTCCGTCGGAATTTCCGACCGTGTGTACAGGGCATTAGAGATGAAATAAACAAATACATTTAATTATGTCCCACATGGTACAACTGCACTGAAAACAAAATTGGTTAACTTATCCAACTGCTTTTTATTTGATTTATTCTAAAAAAAGATTATGAAAAGCTGCACATGGTTTAATCTTTCTTGGATCCTAACTTAACAATTGGATTTGATTGTGTCTAGACACCTTATGGTCCCTTTTGGACAGCAAGTTCATAACATGGTTGTGGTTATTTTAAATAGGCTACCAATGCATCTCAGCACATCTCAACCTTAACCTAACCCTTTTTTGGTAGCACAGCACATCACAGTGTACATTGTCTAATATTTTGGGGTGTCTTGAAATGAATGGCATTGCATTACACTAATACTAAATGATGCGGCACTTACCGCAATGCAAGGGTGTAAGGCCAGCTTATTTTGAGCTTTATAAACATATTTGCAACATGTTTTGTACACATATCTTAACTAAATGAACTTGATGTACATAATTCGATCAACACATAAAACACATAAATCAACACATAAATAAAAAGCCAATTTCCAGGCAAACGGTTAAATATATAGTTGAAGTACATAGCCATTTTACCTGCTAATAGATTTATATTTCTCCATACATCTATGGAAAAGATTGAGATTTGTGACCTGACCTTTCTGGGCTGCAGTAAAGCACTACAGTTGGCTTACCTCCCTGCCTCCAGACTGGAGTTGCCACCTCATCCCTTTAAACCCCGAACACATATGAATCACACAGGTTCTAATGCTAATTTAATGCAGATAAGGCACCGAGTGTAATTACCACATAAATCAGCCACAGAACCTGTGTAATTCATATGTGTTTGGTTTTAAAGGGATGAGGTGGCAACCCTACTCCAGACTGACTGGACAGTGTAGGAAAAGCAGTAGGCTGAGGAGCTCATCCCCTTGCTCTCCCTACTGTCAGCATCTGTGCCTTCCTCTCCTACTCTTAAGGCTGGGTTCATACTTCCTGCAGACACTGCTCACAGCAGGGGAATGTTGCGTCCCTGTTCTCTGTTTCAGTGACGAATCAGGCCCAAAGTTTTAGGGTTCTCAAAGCCATGTTTGTTTGTATAGTGCAGCATAGGCCACTTCTCTACCTCGCCTCCTGCCTACTCACTCAAAAAAAAAAAATCATTACCATCACCTCTAAAGTAGCAGAAATGTCATCCAGGAAGCAGTACAGGGACATTGTATGCTGGTATGTGAGGAAAGGGATTAAATAAAATAATTTTAAAAGAAAATTTAGCAATTTTTAGTGGCTGAAAATGTGTTTATTACATTTACTAGTGTCTACATAATACGTAATTAGTCTGGGTGAAAAAAGACAAAAATCCATACAGTTCAACCAATAGAAGGGAAACAAAAACTATATACAATCCTATACCCACAGTTGATCCAGAGGTAGGCAAAAAATCCCAACAAAGCATGATTCATTCTGCTCCAGCAGGGGGAATTCCTTCCCGATTCCCCAAAGGGCAATCGGATATTCCCTGGATTAACTTTACCTATAAAATATTAGTATCCAGTTATATTATGTGTATCTAGGAAAGATTCCAGGCCTTTCTAAAACAATTTACTGGATGGTCAGAACCAGCTCTGGAGGGAGTCTATGCCACATTACCACAGCTCTTACTATGAAGAAGCCTTTTCGTATTTGGAGAATAAATCTAATTGCCTACAGACGTAAAGAGTGCCCCCTTGTCCTCTGTTATGACATTAAAGTGAATAACTCTACACCAAGTTCACTATATGGACCACTTATGCATTTATACATGTTGATCATATCCCCCCTTAATCTCTTCTCAACTATGTTTCCTGTTCCCTCAGATGACTCCAGTTTTGAGATCATGGACTAGTTTGCTCCTGATGCTACCAGTTGCACTAGCTGCACCCACAGAACAGGGCAGCACAATCACAGTTGTGTTACTTTTTCTGCTTTTAATTGTGATCTGCATCGCCCTTGTCCTTGCCTGGAAAAAACTTGTCCACACTGAAGGTGGGGAGGCTTACCATCCATGGGAGCTGTGGCAGAGAGCACAGGAAAAGGTACAGCGTGTGAAGAATAGATGGACCCATGAAGATGAGGAGGGGAGTATTGGAGAAGATCAAGAAGATGAAGAGAAGGAAGCTGATCTACAGGGGGAGGAACCAGACATCACAGCTTTGTGATGGGACTTTTAAAAGCACTGAATAAGATGCAGCCAAACATGACATTGTTTATAACAGTTTTAATAAGAATCTAAAGTCTTTTATTTTTTTTTTTAAAGAATATATTATATTATCTTTCTTGCCTTTCTACTGAAATTCTTGCATCACCACTGATCATGAGGTCTCCGCTGAGGGGCTTGGGGAAGTGATGTTAAGGCCCACACATTGCCTTTAACCAGACACCACATTGCCTCTTTTGGGAAAAAGTGGTATTGCAAGGATTCCAAAACTCACTTTTCATTTAATATCAATTGGGAGGGTTGTATATATAAAAAAAGATAAGGGCAGGGTTAAAAATCCAATGTATATAATTTTATAAGCATGTTATAATTCTTAAATTTTTTTCTATATACAGTGTAGAATGTATAATTATATTTAGACATTAGTTACATTTGCTTCTCATGTACAGTCGTGCTCAAAAGTTTGCATACCCTGGCAGAAATTGTGAAATTTGGGCATTAATATTGAAAATATGGCTGATCATGCCAAAAAACTGTCGTTTATTTAAGGATAGCAATCACATGAAGCCACTTATTATCAAATATTTTTTTTTTTTTTTATGGATACCAACCAAAAAAACTGTGATAATAAACGGCTTAATGTGATTGCTACCCTTAAAGTGTAAGTTCACCTTTACAGAAAAACCTCTAAGGTGAACTTACACAGGTCCCCCCCCCCCCCCCAGTCCCGCTACCTGGACCACCGCAATCTCCGGTTCTAAGCCTCAGTATATCCACGCCAAGAGCCCAGGACTTAGAAACCCTCTCTGCATCTACACAAGCGTCTTCATAGCTGACAGGACTAGCTATGCGGCTGTTGATTGATCGTCGCCGCCCATGTGACAGCGCTGACCAATTAGAATGCTCCAAAACGTCCCCCGTCAGGAGGATTTGTAAGCCCCAGACACCTGGCGCAGATATACCGGTGGTTAGAACCAAAGATTAACACGTTCCAGGTCAGGGGGACCTGTGTAAGTTCACCTTACAGAGTTTTTTTGTAAAGGTGAACTTACCCTTTAAATAAAAGACAGACAGTTTTTTGGCATGATCAGTCAACAGTTTTCAATATTAATGCCAAAATGTCACAGTTTTTGCCAGGGTATGCAAACCTTTGAGCACAACTGTATACATACTGTGTTTCTTGCTTGGCAGGGCCGTACAGGAACTATGGCTTGACATCTGTAGGTTTTAATTTGGTGGGGTGCGCAACACAGACTGTTATTTAAAAAGGTACTCATCAGAATTAAAATACGCCACTGTCACTTGCTTGTAAATTTGTAGACTAGGAGGCCATCATCCCAGTACTTGCTACACTACTTTGCGAGTCGCTAAAATGGAAAAACAAATGTATGTCAGGGGTTTGATCAGCTACATAACTGCTCCATATTAAGGACTCAGTGGTTAAGTATGATAAAGATGACCGCCTTAAAGCCTGCAACTTCTAAAACAAGCCAGCATTGTCATCTCCCATTTTTTTTTTCAAGTGTGTTAAACGGAGACCATTTTTTACACTGTGCTGTTTATATTTTGAAACGCATCCAACAATATTGCCAATGCATTGTCTAAATCTGGGCTAATGTATAAAGAAAAGTTACCTGGTTTAACCCTTTACGATTGCTCTAAAAAGGACCACCTGAGAAAAAAGGTTATATTTGCAAACGTACTTAGTTTGTGTAGATTTAATAAAAGAGTTAACGTGTTTTAGAAAATGCCCGATCCATTACAATGTAATTTCCTTATTAAAAAGAGGGTCATAACTCTTGCTAAAGGACTTACAGAAAACATACCGTTCTGCAATAAATATGTAATATGAGCATCTATTTAAATGTGTCTAATAATAATAATAAGAATTTGACCTGCAACTGGAAAGCATTAGTCTATTCTATGGGTTCCTGACAGGAAACTGAACACTACCAACGATATATATGGTGGGCAGACCTGGGAGATAAAGGCCCAGAGACAGTAGAAACTTGGTGGTTTAATTCTTCTGCATGTGAAATATCAGTTTTGAAAGTGTAGATAGCTCAAAATGGAGCTATGCCTGGATATAATACAGTCATATGCCCCATACACACGGTCGGATTTTCCGATGGATTCTGTCCTATCGGACAATGTTGTCGGAAATTCCAACCGTGTGTAGGCACCATCGGACAGTTTTCATCGGATTGTCCGACGGACAAAGTTCTATCTCCTGCTGGATAGATTTTTCGACAACAAAGTCCGATCACACCAATTCCGATCGTGTGTATCGAATTCCGACGGACAAAGTGCCACGCATGCTCAGATCACATTACAAGACCAAAGCTATTGGCTACTAGCCTATACGTAGTCCCGTCGTAGGCAACAAACGTCACCACGTTCAGAATGATCGGATTTTTCGACAACAAAGTCCGACCGTGTGTATGCAACACCAGTGTCGGACTAAATCCGTCGGACAAAATCTGATGGATTTTGTGGTCGGATTTTCCGACCGTGTGTATGGGGCATTAGTCTTCCCATGGCAATGAACATAAAAATCTCAGTCATTTCTTAAATTGACCATAAATCGACCATTGCCTGGAGCATAAACGAGCTCCATTCCCAGCCAGCACTCACAGCGGTGGACACAGGCAGGGCAGGACTTAGGGTGCTGGGGGCCCCTGGGCTTGAGTCACTTTCGGGCCCTACCGTCTATATTCATTTGTCGCCATCTGGTGCCGTAACAATATAATCGATTCAATCGTTATATATACTAATATGTGGCACTGCTGACAGATGGCACTAATACGTGGCACTGATGACAGATGACACTTATACGTGGCACTGACTGGGGACAGGTGGCACTGTGGACAGGTGGCACTGTGGACAGGTGGCACTGGGGACAGGTGGCACTGTGGACAGGTGGCACTGGGGACAGGTGGCACTGGGGACAGGTGACACTGGGGACAGGTGACACTGGGGACAGGTGACACTGGGGACAGGTGGCACTGGGGACAGGTGGCACTGGGGACATGTGGCACTGGGGACAGGTGACACTGGGGACAGGTGGCACTGTGGACAGGTGGCACTGTGGACAGGTGGCACTGGGGACAGGTGGCACTGGGGACAGGTGACACTGTGGACAGTTGGCACTGGGGACAGGTGACACTGGGGACAGGTGACACTGGGGACAGGTGGCACTGTGGACAGGTGGCACTGGGGACATGTGGCACTGGGGACAGGTGACACTGGGGACAGGTGACACTGGGGACAGGTGGCACTGTGGACAGTTGGCACTGGGGACAGGTGGCACTGGGGACAGGTGACACTGGGGACAGGTGGCACTGGGGACAGGTGGCACTGTGGACAGGTGGCACTGTGGACAGGTGGCACTGGGGACATGTGGCACTGGGGACATGTGGCACTGTGGACAGGTGGCACTGGGGACAGGGGACATGTGGCACTGTGGACAAGTGGCACTGGGGACAGATGGCACTGTGGGGACAGATTATCATGGCACTGACAGCACTTTATTTTCCACTTTTTTTTTTTACTTACAAGAAAGCTGCACGTCGCTCTCCCTCCTCACAGGCTGTCTCTGTGTGAGGGAGGGGGAGAGCCGGCGATGAGAGATGATCTCATGAGATCATCTCTCATTGGACACTCAGATCAGTGCTAAATGGCCGCTGTGATTGGCCATTTAGCATGATCTGTGATTGGCTGTGTCCAAGGGACACACTGCCAACACAGAGAGAACTTCCCCGATGCGCGCCGGGGGGGACGCATCGGGGAAGTAAACAAGAGGACGTCCAGGGACGTCCTCCCAGCAATTGGCGTCCGCGCTGTAGCCTGCTATAGCGCGGACGCCTAGTGTAAAGTCCGGTCCGGGAAACAGGCGGGGATTGCGGGGACCGCGGGGCCCCCTATTGGACGGGACAATTGGCGTCCGCGCTGTAGCCTGCTATAGCGCGGACGCCTAGTGTAAAGAAGATAAAGACACTGGTCCGGGAAACAGGCGGGGATTGCGGGGACCGCGGGGCCCCCTATTGGACGGGGCCCATGGGCTTGAGCCCCGTCAAGCCCTATGGAAAGTCCGGCCCTGGACACAGGACTTCATTTCCATACAGCCTGAGCAGCTCCAACACATCTTGGTTGAAATTCAGGTACATTGGGTTATGCTGTTGACTCTAGGAGATTGTACACTGTAAGGACAGCCCAACATGACCCCCCTCCCCCTTTCCTCAGTTTTGTAGCAAGCAATAGTAGGAGTGGCTCATAGGAACAGAGAGGGGGGGACCAGTTTAATTTAAAGTGGTTATAAACCCGAATATTCAAAAACAAACTGACCAGTCTACCTCACACTGTAAAGCAGAAGAAATCATTTGTCCCTAGTTTGAACAGTCATGTAGCAGCCAGTCATTTAAAATTCTCTCTGTTTTCCTACACTGAAAAAAAAACCAACACATCCAAAAAATTTGTGTCACCACACCCCCTCTCCTGTGACTGACAGACTAATAATCAGTCTCATGTACGAGCAGTGGGCGTGTACCCGCAGCCGTGCACAGCAACTTCAGCTAGATTGCTCACCCTACCTCCTCCGGCTCCCCTACGATTGGCTGTTCCTCGCCAAAGCTACCCCGCACTCTAATATATTGGAATTCCTGGCGCTGGGTAGCTTTGACATGTGTACATCGAGTGGGCCGTGTGAGCACAGTGGTAGTGAGGCATACGCTACTGTGACTTATGGGGGCGTGTACACATGGGAGGAGAGTCAGTGATGTCACAACTTCACCTCCCCAGCTCTGGCTTCTGGACATGCCCACAGACCGCAGACATTCACAGGGCTGTGATAAGCACTAGGATTAAAAAATGGAGGTACAGATAATGCAATTTGGACGGAACAAATTGTAAAAAGTTGCAAGTCTTTTAAAATTGATTAAGATGGGGTTTACAACCACTTGTACAGTGTGTCCCTGGGTTACGAACACATTAAGAACTGTAGGTTTGTTCGTAAGTGGAATTTGTTAGTAAGTCGGAACACTGCTTGTAAGTGTGACTTCCGCCTGTGCAGGGATGTGGGATGTTCTAGGCGCTTTTGGGGATCTTCTGGCCATGCAGTACATGAAGTACTGCAGTGTGAAACGTGGCAAGATAGCTGCTCGGAGGTATCCAGGACCAGTGTGGAGCACAAGCAGCCTGCATTGAGGCCGTTCGTAAGTAGGAGTCGTTCGTAAGTCGAGGACTGCCTGTACTTCAAGAAAAGAATCTTAGGGAAATTAAACCAGTAATTTATAAATAAAAACATAAGGAACGCAGGATGAAGTATTCAGGTACATTGTGCATAACATAGCTACCTAAAAGAACCTTACAATTAAAGTGAGCTTCAACTGAAGCCTGAACATCCACCTGGTAAAACAAATGTGTAACAAAATACCAGGCAGCAGCCTTGCAAATCTGAGAAACAGATGCCCGATGCTGAAAAGCAAATAAACGCATTAACTGATTTAGTAGAGGGCATTTTGAAAGGAAAAGGTAAAAACCTTATACTTGAGTTTATAGGCCTAAATAAGGAGTTGTTGAATCCCCCTTGATATAGTGGAATGTGAAGCAGTTTGTTCCCTGTTGGGATCTTCATGATTGGCAAAGCATCAGATTGTCGAAAGGGAGCTGTGGCTGAGAGACAGACTCAACAGCAGGTATCACAATCGGAGAATAAAGGGAGATCTTATAAGGTGAATGGAAGAAACCACACTGGGAAGAAAAGGCCTTGGACCTCAAAACAACCCTTTGTATAGCCCAAGAAAGGGTTCTTTACACGTTCAAGCACAAAAACAAGGAGACATGCCTCACAGAAGTGATGACAACAAGAAAGGCAACCTTATGAATATCTCTGATAGTTTCAAAGGGTAAACGAGAACCAACAGAGTCTCTGGGGAACATACACGAAGCCTAATGTGAGCAACACCCTGTCCAAAGGTCTTTACTTAAGAGAGGCAAGCTGTCTCTGGAAAATAAAATAAAACAAAAAAGAAGAGATTGGTACTGGCAGACCATGGCAATGTATAAGACAATATCAAAGGACACACATAAAAAACATACTAGGTCCAGGGTGATCAAATGGGTATGGTAAACAAACAATACAGAAAAAAAAAAGTCCAATGAAACGTTGTAGCAGCACTTGTGGCAGCTCCCTTAAGCAGTTCCATGGAAGACAGATGGGAGAAGAATAAGGTGCGCCAGACTAAGTGCAGCATAAAATCAAACAAGGGTTTATTAACCACTTTAAGACCGGGCCTCTTTTTTAGATGTGGTGTTTACAAGTTAACATTTTTTGTGCTAGAAAATTACTTAGAACCCCCAAACATTATACATTTTTCCTAACATCCTAGAGAATAAAAGGCAGTCGTTGCAATACTTTGTCACGCCGTATTTGCGCAGCGGTCTTACAAGCGCACTTTTTTTTTATAAAAATTCACTTTTTTGAAATAAAAAATAAGACAACAGTAAAGTTAGCCCAATTTTTTTTTAAATTGTGGAAGATAATGTTACGCTGAGTAAATTGATGCCCAACATGTCACGCTTCAAAACTGTGCCTGCTCGTGGAATGGCGACAAGCTTTTACCCTTAAAAAATCTCCATAGGCGATATTTAAAAAAATCCTACCGGTTGCATGTTTTGCGTTACAGAGGAGGTCTAGGGCTAGAATTATTGCTCTCGCTCTACCGATCGCGGCGATACCTCACGTATTGTTTGAACACCGTTTTCATATGCAGGCGCTACTCACATATGCGTTCGCTTCTGGACGCAAGCTCGGCGGGACGGGGCGCGTTTAAAACTTTTTTTTTTTCTTATTTATTTTACCTTTTATTTTTACACTGTTTTTAAAAAAAAATAATAAATTATGTCACTTTTAGTCCTATTATAAAGGAATGTAAACATCCCTTGTAATAGAAAAAAAGCATGACAGGACCTCTTAAATATGAGATCTGGGGTCAAAAAGACTTCTGATCTCATATTTACACTGAAATGCAAGAAAAGGGAAAAAAATAAAATGTTGTCATTTAAAAAAAAAAAAGAAAAAAAATAGAATGGCCCTTTAAGAGCTATGGGCGGAAGTGACATTTTAAAAGTCGCTTCTGCCCTGCAGTGTCATGGAGATGGGTGGGGGCCATCTTCCCCTCACTCGTCTCCATGTCAGCCCAGGGAACAGACCCAATCGCCTCCGCCGATGGCTCCGGTAAGTGGCAGAGGGCACCGGATCGCGGCGGGAGGACCCCTCTCCCACCGCCAATAAAAGTGATCTTGTGGCGAATCCGCCGCAGAGACCACTTTTATCTTGTACTGGACCGCCAGCCAAACACGGATACCAGGGTTATGGCAGATAGCTGCTGCCATAACAATGATATCGGTCCTCAAAGTAGGGACGTACATCAGCGTGCGGTGGTCCGGAAGTGGTTAAAAGTATCAGCCAAATGGCTACTATCAAACTGTAGGATATAAAAGAGCATGTAAACCAAGAGGAGTCTGTGGTCACTCTGGGGGGTCCAGGGGTATCGCACAGCAGGCTAAGCGATGTTCGGGTAGGGTAGATAGAGAGACTGGCCTGAGTCCTGCCTTGCAGTGGAAGAACCAGCATGGAACGCACCAGGAGCCCTCCCGGAAGTGACGTCAGGACGTGTCAGATGACACGTTTCAAAGCTTCTGCTTTTTCATCACATCTGATTGCCTGTTAGGATTGTCAGTCTTATATATGCTTGCTTGAAGTCAAGCAGCAGACACAGTGTCAAATAAATCTATGGATCTCGATTTAAAGGGGACCAGCACATTATAGGGAAAAAAACATGCATGTATAAAAAAACTGTAAACTAAATAGGCATGTTGAACATATAGTCAATCCATAATCAAATTATTATATTAATTCTTGTAATAAATATTTCTGTCTCACGATTCCAAAAATGCTTAAAAACATACATGGGAAAAGGAGGAAATTATTAAAAGATACAATTATAAAAACACACAAAAAAGAATCCAACTATGGGTAGATAATGGTATATAACCTAATCAGTGGTCAATGATATGGCCCTGAGCAGAAAATATGTCTCTATTAAATTGAATAATCAGTAATATCTCTAATGGCAATTGTAAATAATAACCATCTTAAACATTTTGAGCGGTCTACTTACTACCCTACAATCTACAGGTCACAACAGATGAAAAAATTACCTCAAACACCTAAATGTGAAAATGTCAATGGAGAAAGATATGCATTGGAAAACAATGTGAAACTAAATTATGACATAAGGACCATTTTTATAATACTGTATCTTCTTCAATTCCTTCATTTAGGTCTGTTGGCATCAAAGTATTTAAAGTGTAAACCCAGAAGATTTCTTGCTTACATAAACGTTGAAACCGTTCAGCTGGTGAGCATTTATCTAGTATGGATTCAATAATCCCAGAGGAAGTCGTGATGACGAAAGGCATCAGGCGTGACCTTCCGGTGACCGGAAGCGACGTTTGCATTCCACAGCCAGGAAGAGACAACCAGAAGTAAGCTGTGGACGCCGTCTTCCTAATGTTTGAGAGTCTCGTACCTTTCCTGTGCTGTGAATAATGCCTGTTTAAATGTTGATGACATAAGAACCATCTTACTGTCAAATTTTATGGAGCCTGTCATTTGAGAATAATAAAGGATTAGAAAATGGAATTACACTATTTTGAGCCTTTTTTCTATCCGAGTACCTATGGGAGATCCAGGACAGCTCTGACACCCTCCATGACGTGGATGACAGCCGTTGTTAACATATTAAAGTGGAAGTAAACCCCCCTATCGTTTTCAGCCAAGGAAGCTGCCATCTTTGCCTCTGTAATCTTCAACTGCCACAGTGCTGCACATGTCATCCGTTATGACACCAGTCATTGGATGGTTTGACTGTTTGGTTGAGAGCACAGCCAATGTGCAGTTAGCATTCCCGGCATGCCTTTTTTTTTTTTAACTGTTAAATCGATGGGTTTACTTCCGCTTTAAGGCTTGATGTGTTCTGCTTTCTGGTGAGTGAGAACCCCTAAGGGGAGTGTGATGCACAGCTTGAGGATTTTGGTATGAGGCGCACATCTTCAATACCACATTAGGCTCACCAGCTGTGTCTCTCTGGACTTTTATCACGATCTGTCATTCATCTTTCTCATGCATTATCATATGAAAGCTGGTCATAATATGTAATAACGGTAGCGCCGCTTTAGTAATTAGGGTACTCAAGTACTTATTGAAGCACCTGTGGACATTTTACTATATTGTATGGACCATTCAATAATCCATACCTAAACATCAGCAGTGGCCTTGGGATGATGTACAGCAAAATGTCGTGAGACACTATATTTTGGATTGCTTTCCTGAACTGACTGTCGGTGCTCTCCAAATCTGGCCCACAGGGCAGGATAAGCAGTACACTACATGTGTCGTCAAGCAGTTGTGAAAAGAATTGATAGTGAATGTTCTACCATTAGTGACAAGTTTTTTTTTTACCATGGGAGATGTACGCAGGTGAGACACAAGGATTTTTTTTACAGTGGAACAGTAACTTTGGCCTGGGATTTTAATTGGCTTGGCACAATTTTTCTCTTAAAAACTTGGTGCCTTTCTATATGCAATTTTCAGTAGTGCAGAAATGGCCATTACGTGGGGATCCTGGGTCAGAATGGGCCAATGTTTTTTGAAAATATTTCCATCTTTCGATGTGCTGCATATTGTGTGATAAACCTGGTGGTGGGTTCTAGGGTCTTTTTTTGTTGAAGGGGGTATGTTATAAAGAACATACATAGAACTACAACATCCCTATTAATACGAACACTCCTGCTACTGCCAAATTTCTCAGTCTAACCTCCTCCTTTGACCTGAAGCAATGGATACATGCTTGTACTCACTCTGAAGGCAATACCCTTGACCTTTTTTTCCTCCCACCTTTGCATTCCCTCTTTCTGATCACTACCTTATTAATTCCACTCTTTCCCTCTCCCTCCAACCACCAAGTCAACCCTTCTCTTCTCTGCTACTGACCTCCTCTACGACAAAATTTCTCCCCTATCCTGCAATGACCTAGCCACTTTGGTCTACAACGCTTCACTTCTAGCCTCAGTGGACACACTGCCCCCCCCCCCCTCACTACAAACAGAATCAGGCCCCAACCCCTACAACCTTGGCAAACAGATGACACTAGAAGTCTGACAAAAACATAACCGCACAAAAAAAGACAGGAGACATACACCGAGACGTGGCAACGTTGGTCTATGTTCCTATGTTCGGTTGAGGGTCAGGCCATGAGAAGATCGGAAGATACTACTTAAACATATAATCTATAGCTTAGCAACTGGGGAGCTAGAAGTACCTGTGAGTATATGAATGACTTTCTTTTCTGGAGATTAACCTCATAACGATCCATGGTCGTGGGTTGTGCCTTCCCTTCCCTTTCTCCCCTTCTGCCTCCCCCACTCCCTATTTTTACTTTTCTCCCAAAAAAAAATAATCTGAAAATGGGAGCCGATCACATGGGACTACCATCATTTATAAACTACACAATAAACTTCACAATACTAGACAATCTAGACTACACCCAGGGGAGAGATATATTTCGATCCACCCTATACGTGTGAATAATAGATGTTATCAATATGATATTGAATACCTTCAAGAAACTGCTTATAATTGCTAGGATATTATCTTATATATTAAAACGCAAAGATAAATGTCTGTATTGTAATGTACACTATTATATACCTATTGGTCCTCGTGGGCCCTGTTCTTTTGAAAAAAAAAAAAAACATAACCCGCTCATGAGCGCCTCTGTCGTAAGACTAAGAAAGATTTCAACCAATATAAATCTGCCCTCCAAAAATACAATTCCAGCCTCCTCACTGCCAAGTAGACCTACTTTATCACTCTCATTAACAACTTATCATCATGTTCCCGTCAACTCTTCTCTACCTTGAACTCTTTACTTAGTCCTACACTGCCTCCGCCCACTAACTCACTCACTGCCCAGGAGATCGGCAATCACTTCATACATAAGATTAATACAATTCACAAGGAGATCTCTGCTGTTCAGATACCCTCCATGCTTTACACTTCATGCTCACAGGTACAGTCATTACTTCCCTCTTATAACCCCACCTCTATAGACAAGGTTGCTAAACTACTTGCCAACGTCCAGCTAACCACCTGCCCTCTTGATCCTGTTCCCTCGCATATGCAACGTTCACCCTCTGGCTCTATGCTACACTCTCTAACCCACATCTTCAATCTCTCTCTCTCTTCTGGCATCTTTCCCAACTCTCTAAAACATGCACTAGTCAGCCTCATACTTAAAAAGCCCTCACTGGACCCAAACAAACAATCCTAACAACCTATGCCCCATCTCCTTGCTTCCTTTTTTTTTTATCCAAACTCCTTGAACATCTGGTCTACAACCGGCTGAGTGACCACCTTGTTGAGAATAGCATTCTTTTTTTTAACTTAATCTCTTTATTTTGGTTTTCACATTTACATATTATACACACATTCTCATACAACTCAAATACATTAGTTAGTTAAAAGAAAGAACGCTAAGCAATTTATAAGTGTTATTCCTCTCTTGCTACCCCTTCTACCCCGCCATTCTCTCCTCCACTACATCATACATCCACCACCTTACTCTCCCTCTACTTCAACGTTCCCACATACTGCTACTTCTACTTCATCTGGATATCTTTGCTTTACATTATCTTAGGAATCCACATTACTGTCCTTCTCGTTCCACAGTTTCCATATCAAATGGAATTTATCAAGGTTCCCTTGTTTAATATATGTTGTTCTTTCCTTAAGAATCACCCTCTCCATATTTTGTTCCCACTTGTTAACGGATGGGGGAATAGGGGACTACCACTTCTGGGCGATGAGTTTCCTGGCCTGAAAGAGGCATCGCAAAATCGTTAACTGAGCCTCCCCTGGCCTGCCCTTTCCCCTCGAGCCCCCCCAGGACGCATAGGATGGGGTCCAAGTCCAAGTGGATTTTAAATACACCTCATTCCAATATCGGTATAGTTTTGGACATCTCCAGAACATGTGGATAAGGTCTCCACCCGACCTCCCACATCTAGGACATGTATCGTCTTGTCTTACGGCCAAACCTGAACAATTTTGCTGGGGTATAGTAAGCTCGGTATATTAAGAAAAGATGTGACATCTTCTGAGGGGGGGAGAGTGAAACCCATGAAGCAGGCTCAAGCTCATCCTTTCCCATTGTGTGACAGAAATGTTTCCCACATCTTTTTCCCAATTTACTTTATGTGATCTTGTTTGGAGCCCTTCCCAGTTCCCTTTATGTATGTGTGAGTATAGTTTAGATATCAGCCCCTTTCGGGTCTCTGCCTCAACTATGCTCTGTAGTACCGGCATGTTGGTCCATTCTAATAACGTCCCTTTAAACTGTTCAGAAAGGGCATGCCTTACTTGCAAGTACCTAAAAAAGGACTTCTTGGGAAGCGCAAATTGGTCTCCTAGGTCCTGAAAACTTCTAATCCTTCCCTCATGATAAATCCGGGCTATATACTTTAGGCCTAGTCTCTCCCATTCTCTGATGGTCCCCATTTTTTGTACCTCACACAAATTGTTGTTTTCCCACAAGGGGGAATAAGCTGTAAAACCTCTATATCCCATTATTTTTTTTACCATTCCCCATATTCTTGCCATCAAATCCTGAGTAGGTAGCCCCTTCTGGAAAGTCCCTGCCTCTAGTGTCTCAATCAAGGAGTTATGTACCAAGTTATAGAGGAGAATCTTCCATTCACGCCCTTCTTTCGTAACCTCGCATCCCCCAATGTGTTGAAGCTGGGCCGCCACAAAATAGCTAAAAGGATGCGGCAGAGCAACTCCTCCTACTTTGTTTGGGAGTTGCAGAGTGCTGAGGCCAAATACGAGATATACCCCCTTTCCAGATTAATTCTCTAATATGGCATCTATCCTACTGAACCACTTTTTATAGATCCATATTGGAGAATTATGGAGTACATATAAAAATTGTGGCATAAGTACCATTTTAATTAGGTTACAACGGCCTGCTGCTGAAAGGGGGAGTTTTTTCCAGATTTGAATTTTACCTTTAAATTTAACCAGAAGTGGAACTAGGTTGTCTACAATGGATTGTTTATGGTCTCTCGAAATGTTTATACCTAAATACTTTATTTGGTGAACTAGTTGGAGCTGCTCTGCCTCCTAAGGTAGGGAATTAACCATTGGATCAATAGGCAATAGGTTTGATTTTTCCCAATTTATCCGGAGTCCTGACATGAGTCCGAAGTTTTCAATTCTACACATAGTCTCGCGTAGTGAGTCCTGTGTGTCATTGAGCAATAGGAGGAGATCATCTGCATATAATATCACTGAATTCTAGTTCACCTCGTTTAAAACCTTTTATTACTGGGGATGCTCTAAGGGAAAGAGCCAAGGGTTCGATTGCGAGGGCGAAAAGGAGGGGGGACAATGGGCACCCCTACCTCGTCCCCCTCAGCAATCGAAACCTGGAAGAATATTCTTTATTTACTTTTACTCTTGCCCCAGGAGAGCCATAGAATAGTCTCACCCATTTGACAAAATTTGGACCAATCTGAAATTCCGTTAAGGTTCTCCACAAGTACTTCCACTCTAAGGTGTCAAATGCCTTGGCAGCATCTAAAGAAAGAACGGCCCTACTACCCCTTTCTTCCGTGGGTATTTGAAGGTTCAGAAAAAGCCGTCTAATATTTATACTGGAGGACCTTCCCGGGATAAATCCTGATTGGTCATGATGGACCAGTTTATGAATAACTTTAATTTAGCCTAGCTGCCAAGACCTTTGCTAAAACCTTCATATCTGAGTTCAGTAACGATATGGGTCTATATGAGGCGGGGGACAGTGGGTTCTTGTTATCCTTAGGGATCACTATTATGGTCGACTCCATCATTGACAGGGGGAGTTCTCCCTTCACTGCCGAGGAGTTAAATACCTTCAGTAGTTCGGGGAGAAGCACCTCCCCATAACGACAATATATTTCAATGGGAAGGCCATCCGGTCCAGAGGACTTCTGGCCTGCAATTTCCCGGACGGTCCGCTGTATCTCCTCCAGAGTGACAGGGCTGTCTAAGACAGCCCTGTCCTCCTCAGAGATACAGGGGACCGCCAACCCCTCAAAGAATTTGTCCATTTGCTCAATCATGTCCTCCTGCTTAGAATGGTATAGATTCTCATAGTAAGATCGGAAAGTGTCCACAATCTCTGGTGTATATGTGGATGTCCTACCCGCTCCAGTGTTAATCATCGGTACCATTGATGAAGGTGAATTAGTTCTAATTAGGTGGGCGAGCATCCTGCTTATTCCTTCCCCCTCCCCAAAAGCAATTTGTTTCTGAAAAATATATTTTTGTTCTGCTTTAACCATTAAAAATTAAGCGATAGTCCTTTTGTGTTTCTGTCCAAGTCCTAAAATTTACAGATGTTGGGTTGTTTATGTATTTAGCTTCTGCAGATGTTACTTTACTAGCTGCGATTTCTTCCCCTTCCCTTGACTGTTTTTTTATTTTTGAGATCCAGTAATCCCAGAAGGATAGCCTTGACTGTGTCCCAGATTACTCCCTGGGCGGCTGATCCATTATTCAAATCTATTCATTCCCTCAAGGCATTTAAAACCTCTTGGGGTTCTCCCATGAGCTCCAACCAGGAGGGATTAATTCTCCATTCCCGGTAAGTGCTTCTTACCCCTACCTCCATTGAAGCTATCAGTGGAGAATGGTCAGAGAGACCGCTTGGCATATACCTGATGCTGTCTACCATAGTAATCAAATCATCATTACCAAGCATCATGTCGATCCTCGACAATGTGGAGTGTGTGCTGGAGAAGCAAGAATAGCCCCTAATCCCGGGGTTCCTCAATCGCCAAAATGTCTTTCAGGCCCATTTCCTCCAAGAAACGAGGGAGATGGCTATCCGCTAACCCTCCCCTCTGAGTCCCCTGAGGAAGTCTGTCTATTGACGAGTCCAAAACCATATTAAAATCTCCAATAACCATTACAGGGAGACCCGGCCTCTCCAGCACAAACTCCACAAAGTCGAGAAGGACCTCAATATCAAAGGGCGGGGGAACATACACATTAGCCAGCAGAACAACTTTATTTTCCATCTTGCTGTGTAGAAAAATATACCGTCCCTGGTCATCAATCTTGGTTTGAATACAGTTAAAAGTAATCCCTGATCTAATCAAAATACTAACTCCTCTAGAGAAGGATGAGTGAACCGAGTGGAACTGTAAAGCGAACTCTCCCCACCCTAACCTGGGTATAGAGACGTTGGTGAGATGAGTCTCCTGAAGGCACACAATAGAAGCCCCGTAGGATCTAACCATAGACAGTGCTGCAGCTTTTTCTAAGTCACCCAATCCCCTAATATTCCAAGAACATATAGTGACCTTCTTCTTACCAACCTGTGTATTATTAATCATTAATGACAGTGAATTTCTATAATTTCTACAACAACATTATTTCTTAAACTCGTGCTCATTATTGCGTACCAATTTTTTCTTGTGAATAGTACTTGTGAAGTCTTACAAGTCAAACTTATCATGTGAATGTGGTTTTTTACCTGCAAATAGTTTTCCCACTCATCCTTACACCTTGTGTACTTATTGTACCTCTCCCTCCCAACCATACATTCACATCCATCATATATTTCACCATTGTTCCTCACCCTTCCTCCCATACATTCCCATCCATCAAATCTATCACTCTGCTTGCATCCTTCTTTCATTACCTCCCTAGGTTTGGCCGGGGGTCTTCTACTGTGACCTGACCATACACACCTCTTATGAAAAAATCTTAGTGTCAATACCAATAAATCTTCCCCTTCCCTAACCCTCCTTTTCACCGTACCTGACCATACTTCCCCCTCCCCCAAGCAAAGAAAACACTCCCCCCCCCAAAAACAAACAAAACAAGAACTCATAAAGACCACCCTGCTGCACCCCCATAACAGGGGCGTGCCATGCCTTATGCTCGCTTTCTCCCATACATTGCATCCCCAAATTTGTCTCTTTCTTTGAAGATCTGGCGAGTAATCAGGATAAATAGACACCCTAATGCCATTATAGAGCATATTGCCCATTTCCCTTGCTTTCCGGATTATTGTCACTTTGTTCGTGAAAAATAATAATTTTGCCAAGAGAGGTCTTGGATGGGCCCCGGGGTTGGAGAGTCTGTAAGGAACCCTATAGGCTCTTTCTATTGCAAGAAAAGATGAGGAGTCCTGACCAAATATCTTGCTAAACCACTTTTCTAGAAAAGCGGCAGGGTCTTTACCCTCAGAATGTCCTGGGAGGCCTATTATACGTAGATTTTTCCTTCTCAACCTGTTCTCCATCTCGTCCATTTTATTTACTTGTTTGTTCAGGAGCCCTTTGATATATCACTCATGTCACGTTTTAAAGGTGCCAGGTCATCCTCCACTAAGCTCATTCTATCCTCAAGGGTTGTAGTTCTCTCTTGGACCTTTTGTAGCTCGTTCCTGACCAAAGACAGTTCTTCACGTATTGTTTTCAATTGATCATTTATTTATTTCAGGGAAAATCTACAAGAGTTGATAGCCTCCAGTACCTCCTTCAAAGTTGGCTCCGGCCCCACTACAATGTCGGGCCCCCTCCCAAGAATCAGTGTTTCCTCCACTTCCTGAGCCTGAGGCCCCCCGGGTTCGCCCCCTCCAATTGTGTTAGCTGTGTATTTTGTGTTGTTGTTTGGGTCTGCCCTCGACTTTTCCGTCCCCCTGTAGCCCCACCCATCCTATTGGGCTGGGCCTGTTGGTTCTGTGATGAATTTTTTGGGGGGGTCTGAGCTAACATTTGGCCTGGAACATGGGCATATTTCTCAAGTTTGGCTGCTACTTGACTTGCCTGGCTGGCCGCTTGGCTTGCCTTTGTAGTGCGCTGTGAGGGCATGCTTTCTGATTTTATGTAGATTTCAAATCAGTCAAGAGGGAGTCCAAGAATACAAAGTAAAAAAAAAAAAAAAAAAAAAAAAAAAAAGAGAGAACACCAGCAACAATTACTACCACCGTATACAGTCCCTTTTTAACTTGGTCTAATCGGGGTGAGAAAGAGGGGGAGAAAAGAGAAAATAAAAAAAAGCAGGCGAACAAGGGGGCCTCTGCTATTTGGAGAGGAATTATATTAGATCAAAGTCCACCCACACAAGGCTCTTTCAAGAGAAATAAAACAAGGCTCTCCATTTCTCTCTATTTATAGCAACACAGTACCCCTTCCTTCAGTCTGGATTTCGTCCCCAACACTCCACAGAAACTGTTCTCCTAAAACTAACAAACTATCTCCTAACGGCAAAAACCAATGGACACTATTCTGTACTCTTACTCCTGGACCTTTTTGCTGCCTTTAATACAGTTGACCAGCCCCTCCTCCACAAAAAAATTGAACCCTTTGGTCTCCATGACTGTACTCTTCACTGGTTCTCCTACTACTTATCCAACTGCACCTTTAGAGTTACTTCTAATTCTACTTCCTCCTCTCCTCTTCCTTTCTCTGTTTGGGTCCCCCCAAGGTTCTGTTCTTGGTCCTCTATTTTCAATCTACATCTCCTCCCTGGGTCAGCTCCAATACCATCTCTATGCTGAGGACACCCAAATCTATTTCTCTACCCCTCAGCTCACTCCCTCCGTCTCACAGATATATCAGTCTGAATGTCACACCACTTCCTCAAACTCAATATATCCAAAACCGAACTTATAATTTCCCCCACGTGCCCCTTCCCCTGATCTCTCTGTCAAAATCGATGGCACAGCTATAAGCCCATCCCCACACGCCAAGGTCCTAGGTGTAGTCCTGGACTCTGAACTCTCCTTTAAGCCCCATGTCTAATCACTGTCTAAATCTCTAAATCTTGCTGCTTCAACCTCCGCAATATCTCCAAAATACAGCGCTTTCTAAACCATGACACAACTAAGCTCTTAATTCACTCCCTGGTCATCTTTCGCCTCAACTACTACAACTCCCTTCTCATTGTCTTACCTGTTCATAGTCTATCCCCCCTTCCATCCATCATGAATGCTGCTGCCAGACTCATCCACCTTACCAACCACTCAGTATCTGCTACTCCTCTCCGTCAATCCCTCCACTGGCTTCCGCTCCCCCAAAAAATTAAATTCAAAATACTGACAACTACTTACAAAGCCACAACATCACTAGCCTAGTCTCAAAATACCAACCTAATCATTCTTTTTGTGCCTCAAGACCTCCTGCTCCATAGCTCCCTCGTCACCTCCAACGCTCGCCTCCAGGACTTTACCAGAGCCTCTCCAATCAGTAAGATGATCTCCTACTCTATTAGGGCCCTCCGATTCCTTCTGTATTAAATTGTATTTTAACTGTACTGTCTGCCCTCAGGTTGTAAAGCGCTGCGCAAACGGTTATCGCTATATAAACCCTGTATAATAATAATAAACAATAATCTAATGTGACCCATAGGCAAGTGGGTTCCCAGGTGTAGGGACGTAGCAATTCTAAAAGATGGGTGCCGTCCCGGATGGACCTGTGCTAGCGGTTGGAGAAAACTATCAATATATAGAGAATAGCTGGAGGTAATGCTATCCATGGAGGCCACAATGGGATGCCCTGGTGGATTATTTATATTTTTGTGAACCTTTGGCAAAAGGTTAAAAATACGGGACATGCAAGAATGGGCTGCGAAAAAAAGCTGCCTCTGTTTTACTGAGTACTCCTTCGGCCTGAGTGTTAGCTACCATTTTATTGCACTCTTCAATTAATTTGGGTAAGGGGGGGTCGCCTTTGAGTCTCTCATATGTTTTAGGTTCCTTGAGGAGGTGTGAAGCTTCTGAAAGGTGGTCAGATTTGTTTTGTAATACAATACCCCCTCCCTTATCAGCTGGCTTTATGAGGATGTTGGGTAGTCCGTATGTCATAATTTAGTTTTACATTGTTTCCCAATGCATAACTTTCTCCACTGACATTTTCACATTATTGTCACATTATTGTCTTTAGGCGTTTGTGGTAATTTTTTCCATCTGCCCACCGTGTATATATATATATATATATACACATATATATATACATACACACATACACACACATATACACATACACACGTTTTTTCATGCATGAGATACTGTTGGCGCACGCCGATGCACACTGAGGGAGCACACGCACGGGTCCCGCGGACTCGATGTCCACCGGCCACCCGCAATCGCTCCATAGAGGAGGCAGAACGGGGATCTGCCTATGTAAAATGTAGCACCCTCTAGGTAGGTAGGTGCTAGAGGTAGAATTTGTTAGGACGGGTAAATTTAGGCAGGCCTGGCTGGTAGTCAGGCCTGTTCATTTTGTTCTGATCTGGGCTGGGAATGGCTCAGGGTAGCAGCTTGTGGCTCACAGGCAACATCATTGAGACCTCCCTCTTTCCAGAGTTGGAGCTGCCTGGGGTTTTTGGGGAGCCCTGACCAATCCTCAACCCGGATTGGCAGGGGACAGGCCTCCTTAAATACCCAGGGTCAGCCCAGCTGGGGAGGAATTGTCGGGTGAAAGAGCTGGAGTGAGAGTGTGGAGGCTGTCGGGCCTTTAACCACTTGCCGACCAGCCGCCACAGTTGTACTGCGGCAGAATGGCACAGCTGGGCGAAACAACGTTATGTCCCCCGCTCGCCCCCCAAGCTGATTATTGTAATAATGGCACTGGCAGGGAAGGGGTTAATCACCGCCGGGCTCCCGCGATCACTCATAGCACACGGAGAACCGGGATCTGTGTGTGTGTAAACACACAGTTTCCGGTTCTCTGAGGGGAGAACAGACAGATCATCTGTTTATACAGAGTATGAACAGCGATCTGTCATCTACCCTGCACAGTCCCCTCCCCCTTCTGTTAGAACACAAACTAGGGAACACATTAACCCCTTGATCACCCCCTAGTGTTAACCCCTTCCCTGCCAGCGACATTTTTACAGTAATCAATGCATTTTTTATAGCATTGATCGCTGTATTAATGCCAATGGTCCCAAAAATGTGTAAAAATTGTCCAAAATTTGTCCACCGTAATGTCGCAGTCCCGATAAAAAATAAATAAATAAAAAAATATTGTAAAAAATGACAAAACTATCCCCTATTTTGTAGACACTATAACTTTTGCACAAACCAATCAATATATGCTTTTTTGCGATTTTTTTTCCAATATGTAGAATACATATCGGCCTAAACTGAGGAAAAAAAATTGACATTTTTAGGGGATATTTATTATAGCAAAAAATAAAAAAAGATTTTTTTCAAAATTGTCGCTCTTTTTTTTGTTTATAGCACCAAAAATAAAAGAACTGCAGAGGTGATCAAATATCACCAAAAGAAAGCTCCATTTGTGGGAAAAAAAGGATGTAAATTTTGTTTGGGTGCAACATCGCACGACCGCGCAATTGTCAGTTAAAGTGACGCAGTGCCGAAACGCAAAAAGTGCTCTGGTTAGGAAGGGGGTAAAATCTTCCATGGGCTGAAGTGGTTAAGGGAGCTCCCAGTCTGGGAGGGGGGGGGTGGCGACCTTGGGCCTGGGTGCGGTCGGGACCACCTTCAGGAACGCATGAAGTGGCACAAGAGAGAGCAAGGAGAGGACAGCAGGAGAGAGCACTACTAAGAGACTCCAGGGAGGACAACTGGTCACAGCCAGAAGGGCTGGTGAGTGAGGCACAGTCAGAAAAGCCCTGACTGAGTTTAGGAAGACAGTTGCGACTTAAGGACACTAGCAAAAAAACGGAGACAGGGTTGGGAGCGTGGGGGGGGGGGGGGGGGCGGCGTGTGTGTGTGTGTGTGTGTTACTGGGCTGTCTTTACAGCTTTATTTCCCAGTATCCAATCTCCTATAGACAGCAGCAAACCCAATGTACTTTGAATACTTTATCCATGTGTCCCCCCCCCCCCCACCTCTACAGCAGTACAATGTTTTTTAGTGATGCAGGGGTTATTGGGGAGAAACATAACAGCCAGTGGGGGACATGATATCCAACAAATCTGGAAATGTCTGCACTACCCAGAGCTCTGCAATACAGCAAAATGTTAACATACCACCTGTCAGAGAGCAGAGTATTCCTTTTCTTTTCCAGCCTACTTTAATTTTTATTTAGGCCGGCTTCACACTGGGGCGGTGCGGGCGGCGACGGTAAAGCAGCGCTATATTTAGCGCTGCTTTACCATCGTTTTACCCACGGTATGTGGCCGCTAGCGGGGTGGTTTTAACCCCCGCTAGCGTCCGAAAAAGGGTTAAAAACCTCTGCAAAGCACCGCTGCAGCGGCGCTTTGCCGGCGGTATCCCCGCGGTGTCCCATTGATTTTAATGGGTAGGAGCGGTATAGGAGCGGTGAATACACCGCTCCAAAGATGCTGCTAGCAGGGCTTTTTTTTACCGTCCTGCTAGCGCACCGCTCCAATGTGAAAGCCCTCAGGGCTTTCACACTGGAGACACAGCAGCAGCTGTTTCGGGTCGGTTTGCAGGCGCTATTTTTAGCGCAACAGCGCCTGCAGACCGCCCCAGTGTGAAAGCAGCCTTAATGAATGAAGCAACAGGGACATTAAGTAAATTTATGAAGTGGCAAAATGAATGAAATGCAGGCACCCCTAGGTGCATGTATGAACAGTACGTTTGCAAAGCTTCCCGAGTTCCCATGAACCGTTAAATCAGGGAAGCAGAAAAGTGCATGCCACTGCAGAGGTCAAAATGGCACACCCTTTTGTGCACCTTATTCCTGATGAGTGGCATTGGCAGCCAACAGTAAAATTTGTGCGGTATCATTTTCAAAATTGGAATTTACTAGAGCAACCTGCCAATACAAAATTATTATTATTTTTTTTAACCAAATTACAATTTTGCTTAAAACAATAACTTTTCAACAATTACCTAGATTAATAAGCACCTGTTACAGGAAACCTGAAAAAGTAGGTAGCCACTGCTGACTTTCCACACAATGCCAGTTACCTGGCTTCAATACTTTCTATTTAATTTACAGAAAACAAGGATGCAATATAAAAAGTTCTGATGTGTATAGTAGTTTGTCAATGATTTAAACCTTTATTATTGGATAAGCCCAGGGGTGCCCAACCAGTGGCCCATCTGCTCTGGGATGGAATAGAATAGAATACTGTTATTAAAAGGTCAGTTTATTACTAAAATCACAGTGTATTTATGGGCATATCTATTTTGCAGTGGTTACTGGGCTGCTTTCAAACTGATCCGCAGGTGCAGAGCAGTTTACCTGCGGGTTACCTGCACCGAGCCATAGACTTCTGTTATTACCTGAGAGTTTGGTGAGCCTAAGTGCACCAAACCTGCAGAATATAATAGAAGTCTATTGCAAAGTGCAGGAAAGCCAAAAGGTACATTGTGTTTCACCCGCGGTGCGGGTAAACCACAGCGCATCAGTGTGAAAGCAGCCTTGGACCCCTTTCACACGGTCAGTCTGACAGTCCGACCAATTTGACCCTCCATTCACCTCCAAGTAGTGGCAGGCATAAACCGACTTGCGTCCTACCTCCAATCCGATCCGCGACGTGGCTCCCAAACAAAATTTACGTCCTTTTTTTCCCACAAATAGAGCTTTCTTTTGGTGGCATTTGATCACCCCTGTGGTTTTTATTTTTTGCGCTATAAACCAAAAAAATAGCGTAAATTTTGAAAAAAAAAAAAAAAAAAATGCATTATTTTTTACATTTTGCTAGAATTATCCCCTAACTTAAAAAATATTTTTCTTCCGTTTAGGCCGATACGTATTCTACATATTTTTGGTAAAAAAAATAAAAATAAATAAAAAATCGCAAGAAGCGATTGATTTGCGCAAAAGTTAGAGTTTACAAAATAGGGGATAGTTTTATGGCATTTTTATTAATAATTTATTTTTTACTAGTAATAGCGGCTAGTAGCATTTTTGGACCATTGTCATTTATACAGCAATCAGTGCTATACAAATGCACCGATTCCTGTGTAAATAACACTGGCAGGGGTTAACCACTAGGGGGCAGTTAAGGGGTTAAGTATGTCCTGTGGAGTGATTCTAACTGTGGGGGGGGCGTGGCTATGTGTGGCATGTCACTGATCTCTGCTCCTGATCACAGGGAGCAGAGATCAGTGACACTGTCACTAGGCAGAACGGGGAGATCTCTTTACATTAGCATCTCCCCGTTCTTCCTCTCCATGAGACGATCGCAGGGATATCCCCGCGGACAGAGTCTGTGGGACCCGCTACCCAACTCAATCTGGTGCCGCTCTGCATAGAAACCGATTCCAGTTTTTTTTTTTCGTAAAAGCTTAATTGAAAAAGCTTAAGTTAGAAGCCGATTGGCTACCATGCACAGCTGCATAAGATTTTACACTCTTCAGATTTAGAAAATCAATCCCACTGTACATTCCGGCGGACTTATCCTCGCACTTACAATAAGGTGCTCTTTTGCCCATCCCTACTTTTTCAGTGTCTGTGGAACAATGCTTTCTATTCCTAGACCCTGTCCCCTAATGACACCATTAATGTAATCTAGTAATCAGAAGAATGGTTAGACAGGATAAACTCTTAATAGGCTCCTGTAAAAGCTAGAAGAACTATGTTTATCTAGGCACTGTCACATGTAAGGAATTGCTCAGCTTCTTGAGACCCCATTTAATGCCTGAGTAGCTTGTTGCACAATTCTTGAAGCATGCGAATGCTCAAGATGGAGAATCCCAATATTCTCAATGAGCCCATTCACACCTGAGAGATGTGTCGCTTAGCCCATCTAGAGTACCTGAAAAGTGCTTTTTTTTTTTTTGTAAATGTAATTGCTTGTCTCTTTCAGGAGTTCTCATTTAAAAAAAAGTGTATAGGGCCAAAAATGCGATTGTGCCCCTGTTCTATCAGCCATGTATAGGAATGCATGAAAAAGTTGTGTACAGATATAAGAGATGCACCTAAATTACCTTGCTACACTCACAATCAAGTGTAAATGGGGCCCTAAATCAGGAATTATAGGTTAACAGTATATTTTTAACTGATTGCTTTAAAGCTGTGCTATTTAATCCCAATCAGCAGACAGACAAGTGGTGAAAATCTGAACAGAAGGCGTACGGCACTAAATTACAAATGGCAAGATACTGCAACTACAGACAGAGAAATAAACTCTGCTATTCTTTTCCATTAAATGGTCACCCAGGAGCCCTTAACCATAATGTGCTATTATGCACTTCATATTTCCAAATTATGTCAGACTTCTGTCAAACGATCCCCTCTAGTACTGCTCAGTCAGCGTTCCGGCTGGTCACGAGCACTTCCATCTTCTCCCGGTCTTCCTTCTGGGTTTGGTCCATTTGGCCACTTGTAGGGGCGTGTTGCAATGACATCACTCCTGCACATGTACACAGGCGTTACATCACCACAGCACAGGATGGTGCCATGAAAGTATGCCGAGCTGTGCATTCACGGCTCAATTAACATGAACGCTGATGGGCAGGGAGAAGCATTTATGACAGTAGAGCCCAAAGGGTCTCTTCTGTCAGAAATCCTCACAGGTAGGGTTTTTATCTTTTTAGTTCAACTTCACTTTGAAATAAGCAAAAAAAGGGAAATTCCATGTGCTATCAATTAAAAAAAAAAAAAAAAAAAACACACACAACCAAGCATAATTAAACATGTGTATTATTCATTCCACATTTATTAAAAAATATAGAGATGATGCGGAGCTAATGGTGACAGACATGTCCCGCTGAAGCTCCGCTTTTCTCCTGACACCACGGCTCTAAAAGGACATCTGAACGGCAGGGTAAATACCATTAAAACATTACCCAAAGCCTCAACGACCTGGGAGCATTTAAAAATGGTTTTGGGAGCCGCCCCTGGCAAAAATAAACCTAAAAACCTCAAAAGACATAGGGCCAAGAGGCTCCTGTAAAATGGCGCTGTCTTACTCTCCTCACATAACCACATCTCGTGCTGACAAGCAGCTGCATTTACTTCAGGAAGATTATGATACTGACTGAACACAGCGCCACCTCCCAGGAAAAAAAACAGGCAGATATCTTATACCCAAATATAATTAAACACATTGAAGAAAATACTACAGAAAAGCCTTAAGGCAGACCTCTGACCATATTACTGAAAGCCTCACAAAAGAAATCTGTGAGTTAGGTCAGCGTACTGCTGACTCAGAAATTAGAGTGGATGACATTGAAACGACTGTACTGTCTCATGATAATGAAATAATCAAAATGACGGTGGGGCGGTGCATCTCTTTCTGGGACAACATCATATGACCGCGGCCGTGTTGCTAGGACACGGTGCAACCCCGCGTCCGTAGCTCTTTAACCATGTGATCGGCTGTGTTCAATGTGTGTCACATGTAAACACGGCGATGCCAGTAATCGTCGCTCCTCGCCTCACACTGACTGAGGGTGTGGCGAGGAGAGCCGATCAGTGGCATCTCCTCACAGGGGGGACATCTACACATGTAATCAGGACACTGATTACAATATGGTGACACTGTTGGTCCTAATCAGTGCCCACCAATCAGTGCCCATTAGTGATGCCAGTCAGTGCTGCCCATCAATGCCCAGTGCCACCCAATGCCCATCAGTACCCACCTATCAGTGCCACCTAATTGTGCCCACAAGTGCAGCATATTAGTGCCTCATCAGTGCCCACCAGTACCGCCTCATCAGCGCACATCAGTGAAGGAGAAAATTTACTTTGTTTCTGTCAGTAGATTTTGTAAGTTAAAAAAATTGTCATTGCCAAAATTTTTGGTCTTTTTTTTTCAGTAAAAAATAAAAAAAAAACCAGCAGTGATTAAATACCACAAAAAAAAAAAAAAAAAAGCTCTATTTGTGTGAAGAAAACTATAAAAATATCATCTGGGTACAGTGTAGCATGACCATGAAAGCTGAAAAATGGCCTGGGCAGGAAGGGGATGTAAGTGCCTTGTAGGCAAGTGGTTAAAGATAAAAACCTTATACTGCAAACTCGATCAGAGGATTTTGAAAATAAAAGCATGTCACTAAAATATCCGTATACAAGGTATACCTGGAGGCGGGTATTGACCTTCAATCTACCATGACTGCACTTTTTCAAGAATTGTCACCATCAATACCGATTGAAAGAATAGAAATGGATAGAATCCAGAGAGCTTTAACACCTCGCAAGCCAGAAGGTCCCCCCGTGACATAATTGCAAAATGTCCTTTTGCACCAAGGAGCAACTCATGGTTGCTGCCAGAAGCAAAGAATCCCTCATCTTCCAAGGTCACCCCTATCAGCTCTTTGCTGACCTTTCCCAAATAACTGTAGCTAGGCGAAGTGTGATGAAACCCTCTCCTCTGACAGATATTGGGCCTCCGAGTTAGTGGCTTAAGGAGTTGCGTATACAGTGTTTTATATTTTTTGCTTTTTACACAGTTAAATTGTAATTTTGTACATATGATCCTTACTCTCTTTCTGCCTTAGCAATCAGTCTATGCTCCCTTCTTTTTTTTTCCCATGCCCCTCCCTGGGGTACCTATAAAAAGTTATAATCTATGAATGTAATGTACTACAATATAATCCATATGGTCTCTAGATGGCCCCATTAAAAGGTACTTACATTAAATGTACGAGGTCTAAATATCCTGCAAAAGCGAACTAAAGTTTTTCGTTCCTTGGCATCTTCAAAAGCACACATAGTATACCTCCAAGCAATTCATTTCACTAACTTAACTCCTAAATATTTTGGCTCAGTTTATCCCCAAGTTATCACAGCCTCGGCTAAATCTAAACAACGAGGAATGCTAATGGCATTTTATCGATCTTCACCCTTTTCCCTTTTGACAGGGATCAAAGACCCAGAAGGTCGCCATCTTATACTTACGGGACATTGATGTGATTCCCCAATCACGGTGGTATCCTACTAGGCTCCTAATAGAAATCCATATTAATTTCTCTCCCACTTATTTCAGGTGATAGATGCACATAAAATGGGCACACTTTTTGTGACGGACCTCGTACCCAAGATGTCCGCCGTAACTGCTTCCTCTGTCCGGTACCACACAATCCAAGACCCCCTTAGCTCACCCAGTCACCAGACAACACCAGTGTAGGCTACATCAGGAATGAATCTTTATTTGACATGTCACACTTATATACAGCCAGATGACAAGCCTAACCTAATTAGCATGAGCTAATTATCTCAATCAACACTGGTCTCCATCATTCAATTGCAGGGTTAATTAGCACACACAACAATAGGTGAAACACTTCTACAAGCCAGACTATACTCAATTACATAACACAGGTGGCTGGAGTTCATGTCATTAGCGTCTCTTGCTAATATGCCAAATACACATACAGATTCTATGTGTATTGGGGGGGGCAGCATGGACCTGAATCCAAGTATCACCAGCTCAGGGGTCCCAGGCTTGCAGCTCAAAGAGCACTGTTCCCCCAAATGCCAGGGCCCATAATCGCAAGGTAACAGGCTCGCATTCAGTCCCCTCCAACAGCCCGTGTCCCGGCTAGGTCCGTCACACTTTTAATCTGTGGAGACTCAAATTAAGTTCTATATCGTTTTTTTTAGATAAATCCAACCCCTACTGCATCCAATTCTCAATCTCGAAGGTTCCAAAGACTTCTTCAGCAACATGTGTTGCTAGATTCCTGGCGTGAAATTAACCCTACGAAACACCAATATACATTCTATTCCCATCCTCATAAAAAGTTCTCGTATTGATCACATACTGATCTCAATAAGCACGTCCCCGGAATGGTTTACATCAGTCATCCCTTTTACATGCACTGATCACTGTGCTATTCTCTCAACTTTACTTCTCTAATACCTAAAAACAATAACATGGTATATTAATGATTCAATCCCATCTCACCCATCACACTCCTCTGATCTAGAAATAGTCATAGAAGATTATCTAGCTAACAAGACACCCGCTATATCTCCATTAACATTATGGGAAGCACATAAACCAATTCTCTGAGGGGTCTTTTTACGCTAGGCATCATTTCTTAAAAAAAAAAAAAAAAAAATCGCCCTTCTAAACCAATTCGACTAAAATTACCTCATGATACATACACTAGTAACCCAGTAAAGATCTTTCATACCTTTCACAAACATCTCACTTCCCTATATAAAAAAAAAAAAAAAGAACGATGGATCTTTTGATCAAACCTCCGTAGAATCATTTTTAATCACAAATTAAACTTTGACTATTCCCTTTACACAACGCAATAGCCTTGAAAGCCCCATTACATCTACAGAAGTTGAATTAGCAATTAAATATCTTAAACCTAACAAACATCCAGATCCTGATGGCTTCTCTGCCCTCTATTAGAAGAAATTTACTCATATCCCTGCTCCAATGTTAACAGATGCTTTTAATTCTCAATAAATCACTCCTTACGCTCTGAAACATTAACAGCTATAATTTCAATGATTCCCAAACCTCAGTCAGATGAAACAATTGTGCCAATTACAGGCCTATATCTTTACTTACCCTTGATAAAAAGCTACTACTAGCGACCCGCTTAAATAATATCATAGGTTCTTTAATAAACAAAGATCAAGTAGGCTTTATTCCATTTAATAAACAAAGATTAGGTAGGCTTTATTCCATTACGCCATAACTACATTTTGCCTTACAACGATGGGGATTTGGTCTTCATTTTCTTAAATGGGTTTCATCATTATATAAAAACCCCAAAGTCTATGTTACATATGCTGGATATAAATAAAAAACATGTTTGACATCTGTAGAGGAACACGTCAGGGCTATCCACTTTCCCCACTTTTAATTTGCCCTACTTATCGAGCCTCTTGTCCAAGGAATCCGTACCAACCCCTCTATCAAATAGGTCTAGGATTTAGCTGGTCACAAGCACAAACTCTGCAGATTTGCTCATGATATCTTAATTTTTATGTCATCCCCCATATCTCTGATAGATACACACACACACACTTCGCCCACATTTCTGGTCTACCCATTAACTCTCAAAGATCTACAGCCTTAAATATTTCCTTACCTTCTCATATCTTACAAAGTACAAACATCCCTCCCTTTCTCCTGGTCCACCTCGTGCCTCACTTATTTAGGATATACTCTCACTCCGAATCTGACCTTTTCACTGCCAATTTCCCTCCAATACTGCGCCAATTTCCAATCTCTTTAACCAATGGTCCTCCTTACCAATATCATGGATTGGTAAAATTAATGTAATAAAGGAGGTCTATATTACCCAAAATCTTATATCTTTTTCGCGTCTTACCAATCCCTGTCCCAGCATATTTTCTAAGGAGCGTAAAGCATTTGCCTTAGTTTGGGGCTCTTTGAAATCTCATTTACCCAAATATACTCTTTACCTTCCCAAACTTAAAGGTGGACTAGGGTTTTCTAATTTCACTGCATATTACCATGCAGCTCAAATAGCACATATACCTTAAAACCATGCAACACATGAAACTACGCTTTGGGTAGCGCTAGAAGCGATAGATTGCGACCCATATTCCATAACAAACCTAATATGGTCTAACCCCTCTGACTGTAAAACTATCACAAATGTTATAACTAAACATACAGTGGCCATCTGGGATAAATGTAAAATTAATGGACTACAATCACCCCATGTACCTCTATCATTTATTAGAAGACCACTTTTTTACCCTGCATGTTTGTTTTCTAAATCTTTTAAAGAATGGACCTCCTCTAATCTAACCTAACTTTGTGGGTTATCATCATCATCATCATCATCATCATCATCGACCTCATTTAAAACATTTCCTGAATTATGCGAAAGTCAAACTCCCTCAATCAGAACTTTTTCGGTATCTGCAGATTAAACAAAAAAATTATGTATGCCCTATATACAAGGGAAAAGTAATCTAGATAAATTTATACGAGTTTTGAAAGAATATGCAAACGTGATCCCCATTCAAAGGGTCTTATAACAATAATCCACAACCATCTTATTACTTTACCCAATATTAAATCACCATCATATGTAGCAAAATGGGAGAGAGACCTTGGATTTCAGGTAGAAGCAACTGGATGGGATAAAATTTGGGCCACAACAAAATCTTCACAGAATATTACTGCCTTAGAGACAAACTATAAGGCATTCACATGCTGGTATTTGGTCCCTATCGGAATCACGAAAATTGCTCCCCAACATTCTCCATTTTGTTTTCGTGGCTGTGGTGAACTAGGATCTCATATTCACATATGGTGGGATTGCCCGGTTGAAAATAAAAAACTTTTGGAAAGATGTTTTTCTTATGATCAACAGTATTTGAGATTTCTATGAAACCTGATCCTACAATTGCACTTCTAAAACATAAAACCAACCATTTCTTATATCAATTTCAAACTCCTACTACAAATAACCACAGCCGTGAAACAGTTGCCAAAGCTTGGAAATCCTCATCCTTAATGATTTCTGAAACTAAAAATAGAATAAACCAAGCATTGATTCATTCCAAAACAGAAGCCATATTCCATGATGGAGTACCTAACTGAGAAAATATTGAGTCCTTGGGTAACTTGTTTTTTCCTCCAAAATTTGACACCTTCCTACTAAGGCCTTGGTAATTCTACATCATACCTCTATCCTATACATGTTCATAGTGCAAAACTTCCCCCATGTGATATCCTGGGGATGCCCACCATTTTTGATGTCTTTCTTCTCTCACTTTCAAACTTTCTTCCTTCAAATTTACTTTATACACAAAGTTGGTAGCAGATTTCTTATTTCGTTATTTCTTTGAATAGCATTATACAAATGTTGTAATGTTGCATTATACAACGCAAACCTATTGATTCTACAAAAATCCAATCTTTAATATCTACTACATTATATTCAAATGATTTATGCGAGTTAATGTTCAGATCCCTTCTTTTTCTCTCCATCACTTGAGATAATATAATAACTACGTACTCCGAGTTTTAACCTTTCATTTTCAACATAAAAACATTTTTGTGAGATGTTAGATTTTTATCTAAATAGGTTAAGTCACAATATCTTAAAATATTGGAACTCCAGATTGATACCATCTACTTGTATATGATCTTTATTTCTGCTACCATGAATTGTATCTATACATGTTTCTTATCAATTACACTTATGTTGGTAATTATAATTCAATAAACAAAATTGACAAGAAAAACTCAAGAGATGAACATTCCCTTTTGTGTGACTTTATTTGCTTTCATATACACACAAACACTTCATCATGCCAGTAACAAATTTAAAGGAGATTATTAAAACCAGTGTCAGTTGTTAAGGTCTGTATTAACAGTCACATACAGCCTGAAAACAAATGCATATCATTTAGTTTAGTTCCAAAGTAGATATCTTTAGTTGGGTTACTTGAAAGTTTTTCATTTTCAGACAGGAGTAGAAAACTGGTTCACTTGCCCCCTCTGTTAGTTCACAAGAGTGTCCTGCTGAGACACCCCACGTGGAACCCAATCAGCTGATTTACTGGCTTTAATGAGCAGCCCAACTGTCACTGTAACTTTGACACTGCTTTGCTTTCATCAGTGATCTTGGCTTCCCTCCAAAAAGGCCTACAGATTTCCAGAGCAGGCTAAATCATGTATCCCGCTGATCAACAGCTGGAAAACAGGGAGTGGGGGAGAGGTCAGTATAGCTTTCTTTCTATCCTTTACAAAAATATATCAATACTATTTCCACAGTTGACTATAGTGTGTAAATTTCAGATCGCTCATCTTAAATCCCCATTTCAGGCATCTCCATGCCATATTTCTAGTCACTGCTGACAGCTCAGTAATCTGAGTGCATCTATGCGTTTATAATGGTGCAATGCTAAGACACATAAGATGAATGAACCCTTATTATAGCATAAGGTGCCAATTCTATGTGTAAATGAATATATATATATATATATATATATATATATATATATATATATATATATATATATATATATATATATATATATATATATATATATATATCACTTAAAATCACAACCCATAAAAAGTACTCAGATTCTAAAAACAATTCTAATTTGATAAATAAAGTGCTGACAACTATGTCTGAATGATATTCGTGCCACAAAAGCATTCAAAACGGTGATCCTAAAGTGCTTTTTTTTTGCTATGTCCATTCCCTTTGTTATAGTCCACAGGTAAATCATACATATCTTCTGTGCAATAAAGAATCACTCAAAAGGTGCTTTCCACTAATAAAATTAGTGTCCGTGTGCTACTCCTCTCACCCTGTGTGAGTTAAACTCAGATTTTATATGACCTCGTGTCACATGTGACTAAGAAGGTCCCAAGCGCTTTATATTATACACTCCCACTCTTCCAGGTTTCCGCCTTACAGTGTTCCTTATGGCAATTTTCTCAGATCATACTCTACTGTCATCTTGTGAATTATTGATATACTACATTTTATGCACAAACTAAAAATGTAATATATTAATCATCTACAAGATGGCGCTAGAGGGGATTGTTGTATAATGCTTTCGGCATGTGGATTAGGATGACTAATCTACATGCCATGGCATGAATAGAACAAAAGAAATGGACATTGCACTAGGAGCAATTTAGAATCTGTTTTGAATGCGTTTTTTTGTGGCACAAATATCATTTAGTCATAGTTGTCAGCACTTTATTATATTAGAATGGTTTTGAGAAGCACTTTATGGGATGTGATTTTAAATGAAATATATGCATGTTTTTAAGTTACAGAATTAGCACTTTATGGTACAATATTAATAAGAGTTCACTTACCCAATGAGTCTTAGCGCTGGAATGTTATAAACACTTAGGCATCACTCTTTTCCTGTATGGGATTTTATGTAGGTGTTCAGCAGCTTATTAATTGAAATAGGGGTAGGATCATCCATTGGTGCAAAGTCCTTTTTATTGTAAAAATCTGAGAGTATATCTGACACTTCGCTTGTCCTACAAACAAGCTTCAACTGTGGGAGTTGCACGTACTTGAAATTTTTAAAACAAAATGTAGATTAGTGGTCAGTGAGAGCTCTGTCTCAGTATTTCAGATTTCCATAAACATGAAAAAAAAAAACACACAGCTGAGGTTTTCTCTGAGCTCTCCTACTATAAACGGTCTAAAGTTCTCCTTCTCCACAAAAATCATTAAATTTGCAGAACTCTACAATATATTTTAATACATAATTGTAATCCAGGGTATTTTTTCTATATTTTCATGGTTTATATTTAGGAATTGTTTTATATTAATGCCCTAAAAGCGTAAAGAGATGCTTTAGATGCCTCTGTTGCAGCTGGTGACATGACCTAGTTCTTCTGGCTACGGGAAGCATGTGGGACCTCCTTCTGCAACAAATCAATAGTGCCAAGTGCTGACAAAATGACCAAGGAAGTGAAATTGCCGCTTCCCTTAGCGCTTGACCTCAGCTAGCACAAAGCATTTGAACGCCAGCTGCAATAGAGGTAGGAACCGAGAGGGAATTTGGCATGGTGAGCAACAGAGATTTGCCACCCCCCCTCCAAACACAAACATCCCCTTGCTCTGCATGGGCATAAAACAGTGTTTCCTTAATACTCATAACTAAACATCTCTATTAACTGAAATACAGTATGGACCCATTCACACCATGCCAGGACTGGTGTGTGTGTTGGGCATACATGGTGAGATGTTAGAACGCACCGCAGTGCTTGCTTTTTTTCTTTTACGTTTATTTAAATAAGATTTAAGTGACTCTGTGCTTGGCAGTGCATTGCAATACATTTCCGTGTGTTCTAACACGCTGCATTGTGATAACTTCCATACCTGCATCATTTTAATGCAATGCACTCCAATGCAGCACATTGATGTAAACAAGCCCTATACAACAAAGCTAAGGCATTTTATTTCTTGCTTTTGCATTGGGACTGTGTAGGGCAATGCTGCCCAAAAGTGCTGGAATGAATGAGCCCTTAAACAGGCTGCGTTTATGCATTTAGTAAACTCACTCAAATGTGTATTTTTTTCCTGGGAGGGCAGGAAAGAGCGAGCAATAGGCAACAGATTTTCTTAATAAATCATATAGCTTATGACTAAAAATATATTATAGATAACAGACAAAAATTATAAATAAGTCAGAGGTATATTTTGCATAACTTGTTTGGGTAGCAAACAAAAATATGCTTTTGAAGCTCATGATGCAAAGTAGTTTTTCCTACACTCTTGCATGAGGTATGCCATCAGAGTATGAAGTGGAATAGTGGGGAAGTCACAGGTTATAGGCATGTTGGGTACAGGACTGCATTTTAGTGTTTTTTCCCCCCATTCTAGCCAAAGTAAAATAGTCATCTGCATCACTTCAGACAAAACAAATCTTGATATTTACTTAGACTATAGTCCATGTTCTTTAACATATTAGGAGATAAAGTTACTTGGTGGTGAGATTGTAGAAGTAATCTGTGCACTGTAATAAGTAATGTTAATAATACTGTGCAGTAAAGCAGTCTGTTATTTCCCTGAGTGCTGCATTCTGTATACTTAAAAGTTAACAAAGCTGCTTAACTGGGCCTGGTTGCTGGCTGATGCATTGTGTGAATACTTTCGGGCCTATTCAGTAAGGTAAAGGACAGTGTAATGTAGCAAGCAAATTGAATTCACCATCGCCAACCTAATTAAAGTTTAAGTAAACCCCCCCCATATCGTTTTCAGCCAAGGAAGCTGCCATCTTTGCCTCGGTTTAATCTACAACTGCCATGATGCTGCACATGTGATCAGTTATGACACCAGCCATTGGATGGTTTGACAGTTTGGTTGAGAGCACAACCAATGGGAGGGTTACATTTCCGGCACATGCCGGAAATGAAACTGTTTTATGGATGGGTTTACTTACGCTTTAAGAGAAACTCCAATTTTGTTGAGGAAATCAGATCTATATACAAACATACAAATATTTCACATTCTAATCTTTTTTTAAAGTGGTACTAAAAACTTAAAATTTAGAATTTTGTCCCACCGGTGACCATATAGCAAGTCTTACCTGTGGGTTCCGTGAAGATCTACTAAACTTGCGTTGTTTAGTAGACATTCACACCGACCCCAGCTAATTACATCACTGTGCATACGCAGTATGCTCTGCATTCAGGGCACATTCAGTGTGTCCTGAATGCAGAGAGCACTGTGCCACGATAGTGACTCCCATGTGTATGCGCGAGAGTGAAGTTATCATGACCTGGCCAGAGCGCTCTAACCCGGAAGGAAGACCAGGCAGAGATGGAGGCGCAGAGAATATCGACAACCCAAAAATGCAGGACGTCGGTCAGCACTTTATGGCACAAATCTGCAGAGGGCACAATTCAATAAAAAAAAAAAAAAATACATAAGAGTTTAATACCACTTTAAATCTGAAGATGGGTCTGGTCAGTGCACTTGATGAAAGTGTGCGCCAAGTAGGAGGGCCTGGCTGCTAGTATCATGTGGTCTCTCCGAGCACAGTAATCAAAAAGCAGCATACCTGATCAGACATCCCTTTGGATGTCCCGCACTCTTGATAAGGCAAGACATAAGTACTTTACAGGGTACGCCTGTAATAGGACTTCAATATCTCTGCTGACTTCTGCTAAAGGACATATGAGCAGAAGAATCAGAATTCTGGGTAGTCTGTTTTACAAACAATGCTAACTGGTAAAAAAATACAAATTCATCTTCTTTACAACTATACCGATGTTATATTATAAAAATGTAGTGGCAAAGCGGAGTTTCCCTTTAACTGTAAGAGGATAGCTTGTTACAGGCTGCTTTATGTATGACCATTGCCTTACAGAACAAGCCCATTTGTCTTGATATGCATTATCTGGCTCGTCTTCCTTTATCCTTGCGACCTTTGGAGGAAATGGGAAGTGGCTGGGAGGACTCGAGGGGTTTCACTTCATGCTGACAAACTTGAGGAGCACTTCCAGGGCTGCAAAAAATGAAATAGAATTAAAAAACAAAAAAAAAAAAGGCAATAAATATGCATGTGAGTGAGCGAGAGACACTAGGGATTGAAGCATAGATAGTCATGGCCACTGCCTACATAAAAAAACAAGTCAGGAATAGTAGCTCCCATTTACAGCCGTGGCCAAAAGTTTTGAGAATGACACAAATATTTATTTTCACAAAGTCTGCTGCTTTAGTGTTTTTAGATCGGTTTGTCAGATGTTACACTGAAGTATAAATACAAGCACTTCATAAGTGTCAAAGGCTTTTGACACTTACATTAACCACTTTCAGACCGGACCATTTTGCTGGCTTAAGACCAGACCACTTTTTGCGATTTGGCACTGCGTCGCTTTAACTGACAATTGCGCGGTTTTGCGACGTGGCTCCCAAACAAAATTGATGTCCTTTTTTTCCTCACAAATAGAGCTTTCTTTTGGCAGTATTTGATTACCCCTGCGTTTTTTTTTGCTTTATAAACAAAAAAAAAGAGCGACAATTTTGAAAAAAAAAAAAAAAAAAACGCATTATTTTTTACTTTTTGCTAGAATAAATATCCCCCAAAAATGTAGAAAAAAAATTAATACATTTCTCCCTCAGTTTAGGTCGATACATATTCTTCTACATATTTTTGGTTAAAAAAAAAAAAAACGACATTATGGTGGACACAGACATTTTTGACACATTTTTGGGCCCATTATCATTTATGCAGCAATCAGTGCTATACAAATGCACGGATTCCTGTGTAAATGACACCGGCAGTGAAGGGGTTAAATGTGTCCTAGGGGCGTGTTGCCAACTGTGGGGGTGTGTGGCTGTGCTGTACACATCACGGATCTCTGCTCCAATAACAGGGAGCAGAGATCAGTGACACTGTTGCTAGGCAGAACGGGGAGATACTTGTTTACTTTAGCATCTCCCCGTTCTTCCTCCCCATGAAATGATTGCGGGTATCCCCGCAGCAATCGAGTCCGCGGGACCCACGATCGAACTCACAGAGGTCCCGACCGGCGCGCGTGCGCGCCGCCATGCACGCGATGGCACTGTGGCAAATTTAAAGGGACGTACCTGTACGCCCATATGCCTGTCCGTGCCATTATGCAAAGAGTCAATAGTTGCAACCTTCTTTTTCCAAGACCTCTGTAATTCACTCTGGTATGCTGTCAAATTCTGGGCCACATCCTGACTGATAGCAGCCCATTCTTGCATAATCAATGCTTGGAGTTTGTCAGAAATTGTGTGGGTTTTTTTTCACCCGCGTATTGAGGATTGACCACAAGTTTTCAATGGAATTAGGTAGAACCACAGAATAGCGCACATACAAAAAAATAAACGACTTTTAAATCTATACAGGCTATTTAAAAACACCTGATCTTAATATGGGGATTTAGTCACACCATATGTCCATACCATGCTTAAGCCCACCACTGCGTCACCACACGTACCCCATTTTCAGATTCTGTTCCTTTTAAGCATGTTATACAGCACAGTGCTTGTGCTGTGTAATTTGGCACCCTGTAATACCTGGCTGATCCTGCCTAGCTATACCCTCCCCTCTGCAAACAGACCATGATAATCATGCCTACTGAGCCCCTGACATTGTGGCTTGTTTGCGTGCCTCCGTCATCCGCAGCCTGCCCTGTGTCTGTGTCCTCCTTTCCCCTCCATTCTCTGCGCGTCAGCGCCCCCCCCCCCCCCGGCGCGCTGCGCTTATATTCCATTAAAAAACATCCCATCTGCGCTCCAATATACCAGTAAATGTTCCTGCGTTAGGTAAAAAATATGCTTAATATATGACTCGGTTTTCACTCTCTCCTCTCTGGCTGACGTCAGTAGGAGCGCTTGGCCCCACCCACTGGAGCCCTGAAGAGGCAGCCGAGCGCTGGGAGCCGTGCTGTTATACATACAGATAAGCATATTTTTTCCTAACAAAGGCGCATTTACTGGATTACAGTGCAGATGGGATGTTTTTGTATAAGTGGGTTAACAACCACTTTAACCATAGGAGATAATCACTCCCTACATGGGAGAAATGTGCTAGCTGCAGATTTACTGCTAAACTGCACTATACACTGAATATAGTTTCATTACACACAGAGTGATACATTTCATTCTTTTAAATTTTGATGATTATGACTTACAACTAGTGAAAACCCCAAATTCTGTATCTCAGAAGATTAGAATATTGTGAAAACGGTCAATATTGTAGACTCATGGTGTCACTCTAATCAGCTAATTAACCCAAAACATCTGTAAAAGGTTACACAATCATGGGGAAGACTGCTGAGTTGTTCAGAAGACAGTCATAGACACCCTCCACAAGGAGGGTAAGTCACAAAAGGTAATTGCTAAAGAAGCTTGTTCACAGAGTGCTATATCCAAGCATATTAATGGAATGTTGAGTGGAGGAAAAAAGTGTGGTAGAAAAAAGGTGCACAAGCAACAGGGATAAACGCACACTTGAGGATTGTGAAGCAAAGGCCATTCAAGAATATGGGGGAGATTCACAAGGAGTGGACTACGGCAGGTGTGAGTGCTTCAAGAGCCACCACACACAGATGTATCCAGGACATGGGCTACAACTGTCACATCCCTTGTGTCAAGCCACTCCTGAACCAGAGACAATGTCAGAAGCGTCTTACCTGGGTGAAGGAGAAACTGTACTGGACTGTTGCTCAGTGGTGCAAAATCCTCTTTTCAGATGAAAGTAAATTTTGCATTTAATTTGAAAATCAAGGACACAGAATCTGGAGGAAGAGTGGAGAGGCACAGAATCCAAGTTGCGTGAGGTCCAGTGTGAAGTTTCCACAGTCAATGATCTGGGGAGCCATGTCATCTGCTGGTGTTTGTGCACTATCAAGTCCAAAGTCAGCGCAGCCCCCTGACCAGCTTTATAGGAGATGCAGATTTCATTTTCCAGCAGGACTTGGCACCTGCCAAAAGTACCAATACCTGGTTTAATGAACATGGTATTACTGTGCTTGATTGGCCAAACTTGTCTGACCTAAACCCCATAGAGAATCTATGGGGTATTGTCAAGAGGAAGGATGAGAGACTGACACAACACTGCAGACAAGCTGAAGGCCGCTATCAAAGCAACCTGGGCTTCCATAACACCTCAGCAGTGCCACAGGCTGATCGCCTCCATACCACGCTGCATTGATGCAATAATTCATGTAAAAGGAGCCCTGACCAAGTATTGAGTGCATAGTGTACTGTACGTGGACATACTTTTCAGTAAGCCAACATTTCTGTATCAAATTTTCTGAGCTACTGAATTTGGGGTTCTCACTAGCTGTAAGCCATAATCATCAAAATGAAAATAAATGCTTGAATTATACATCACTCGGTGTGTAATGAATCTATATAAAATATAGGAGTTTCACTTTTTGAATTGAATTACTGAAAGAAATTAACTTTGACGATATTCCATTTTTTTGAGATGCACCTGTATCTTGCCAAGTTTCTTTTAAGTGTCTGCAGTGATTTACCAGGATTGACTATACGAAGATCTAAAGCTTTAGACATTGGCCGCATCTGTGCACTTGCATACCCTTACACTACACAACTATTGCCAACAGCGCTCAGGACCTTCCCAATAACTAATATTAAAGTGGAACTGCACTGCATCTGGAGCGCCACAAACCAAAAAGGCTATTGAATGCATTTGTATTATTCAAAGCAATCTCCCCATGCTTTATTTTGAAAAACACCCTCCTAACATTTCTGGCTGTGGCCATCTTGAGTAAGGGCAGAGGATTTATGTATCATTTACATCCTGAAATCCATCTGCCCATAGTTCAGGCATAGACTGAGCTGAGAACTCTCCCTCCTCTCCTGAAAACTCCTGGGATGTATGACATCATTTGCCTAGGCATGGAATCCAGGAAGTAACAGAAGAAATGTAATAAAATTAAAAAGTTTAAAAAACACGCGTAAATATGATATACTTTCCTATCTGTAAACCTTATGCTGCTAGCATTCGTTAATAAATAGTCCATGTTGATAGAGTGAAGTTCCACTTTTAGGGTTAAAGACCTGCTGTAAGCTGGTATGCAAGCTCACCTAAAGCAACACCAAAATTAAATATAAAAGAACAGAAAATTCTCACATACGTTTCATCAGAACCACACAACAGGATGCAGATATATGAGCTGGCTGCAGCTTGGTAGAGCAGGAAACACTCACCACATATACCACATGCAGCTAAAGAACACAATCGTGTGAGTGAGGTGTACTAAACAAAGGCAGAGCAGTGCAGAGTGGAAAAATTACACATCCACAGGCAAACTCAACTTTTGCAGCAAAGCCAATTACTACATTATATGGTATAAAGAAAGCACAAGACTGCAGCTGTCCTGCAATGTCTATACCATGAAAGAGAACCTAAACACATTTAGATGGTGAACGTGCAAAAAAAGTAAATTTTATACTTCTAAAACACTTAGCTTTACTGGGCAAGTTCCTGAAATGGTTAGTGCTGGTTGACACTAGTGCAACTTTGAAGCCGACATCCCTGCCCGACTTCATCGCCGCTTGCATACAACTTCTTTAACACAAGTCAATGCAAGCCATGATGAAATCACCCCAAAGTAGTGCAGGAACCTTTTTCTAAGTCGGACTGACTCGAGTCGCACTGATTAGAACGGTTACATTGCTGTTAATAGGGCACGACTTTTCATGCAACTTTGCCACATAAGTCGTGGCAGTGTAAACCGGCCCTTAAAAATGTAAAGTGATTTCATTACATTTCCTTATTTACAAACTGGTGCATATAAAAAAAAAAAAAAAAAAAAAAAAAAATGAAAACAAAATTAAAAAAAAGGAAGTATCTAAAATGATCACATAAGCAAAACTCCAGACTGATAGGAATTCCTACTTGGATAAAACTAGTGCCACCATTCATTGTGGCTTAAATTAGTTCCTAAAAGTTTGTTTCTACATTTAAAGTGGATGTAAACCCGAAAATTTTTATAAATTTTTTTGATCTCATAATGTAGAGTATAATATTTCCTATCATTTGAGCCCAGTCTTGCCACAAAGTTAATCCAGCTCTGAGCAATCTTTTATTGTTCAGTGAGATAAATCTTGACAAACAGAAATAATTTTGTCAAATCCTCCCCCTTGCTGTGAGTGACAGGTGATTTACATATCTCGTGCACTAGCCTAAGAGACATGCATTATTTTTAATTCCCTCCCACTCCTTTCTTCTGCTGCTCTGCCAGGATTGGATGTTCCACACCTCAGCATAATTGGGCATTCTGAAGTCATGTGGTTACTTTCCTGTCTTTTCACTGGATGTTAGAGATCATAGCAGAAGTTCAGTGTAAGAAATACACAGGAGAAAAATGCATATTGACAAGAGTGTAGAGGTGGGCGGGGAGTCTACTGACATTACGACTCTACCCACGAGCTCCAGACAACAGACCCACCTACAGAATCTGCAGTTTTTTGGGTGTCATAACAGACAGAGGGGAGACATTTGACAGGTAAAGATACATACAGGAGGCATTTATATCCTAGATAACCCCTATGGCAGTAGTTTATAAAGTGGATGTAAACCCAATGTCCTCCTTTCTAGAGTAATTGTTCGAATATTGAAGAGTTTTGGTTTCAGTCTCAACATGTTCTCAATGAGGTTCATAAAGAAAGGTTATGATCAAGCTGACCTAGATTTAGTTAAAGGAGGTGGCCTCGAGAGAGAGGAAAAGTTTAACCAAGAAAGATAGGAGATCTTCTGATTTAGATAAATTTAAATGAGTCTTTTTTACTTCTTACTCTGTTCAGCATATGGGCAATAAAAAGGATTATTAATAGGCATTGGCCTATTTTGAAAACGGATTCGGTTTTTTACAAATAAATATCTGAAAAATATGGCGTGCATTTCTATTCATCCCCTATCACTCTGATACCCCTAACTAAAATCTAGGGGAACCAATTGAGGAAATAGACTGCGTTTGCTCCACCTTGTGCGAATAATAAAGTGACTGACTATGGTTGCAAAAATTATGTTGATGTGCAACGAATTCAACATTAATAAAGTTCATATAATGGATCTAGTATCTCTGCAAACAATTGCAGTGAACAAATAAATTAATACATTAAAGTGACAAATTATTAGAGTGCTTATGGTGACAATAGTGCAAATCAAAGTCTATTTCAAGTGCACAAAGTGCTGTAGTGCTCTGTGTCTCATCAGTGTCCGTGCTCCACCTTCTGGGGATATTGTAATAGGTCCACACTCCCCAGATAGGAGTTAACCTCCAAAGATGTCCCCCGCACTACAAATGTGGACAGTGTACAAAAGGCGATAAAAAAACAAAAAAAAACAAAAACAAAAAAGCTTCTCATAGAATACAATTCTTAGGTTTATTGAAACTTACAAAGACGGTTAAAAAAAAAAAAAAAAAAAAAATGGCAACTTGACAGAGCAGGCGTCATCACAATCATCGACCTTGCTTGTGTAGGAGATAAGATGCTCTTTGGCACATGGGCACTTTTGGAGTGGAGTGTAGACCTATTACTATCCCCAGGAGGTGGAAGCACGGACACGGAGCACTACAGCACTTTGTGCATTTGAAATAGACTTTTATTTGCACTATTGTTACCGTAAGCACTTTAATAATTTGTCACTTTAATGTGTTCATTTATTTGTTTACGGCAATTGTTTGCAGAGATACTAGATCCATTATATGAACTTTATTAATGTTGAATTAGTTGCACATCAACATCATTTTTGCAACCATAGTCACTTTATTATTAGCACAAGATGGAGTAAGCACAGTCTATTTCCTCATTTATTTAATTTGCCCCTTTAGAGGACAATACTAGACAGCAGCGGCTCATTTTCATTGCCACATAACACCAAGGTGCGAGTGTCTCACATTACTAGGGGAACCATTTGCCTTCAGAAATAACCTAAATTAGTAAATAGAGTCCACCTGTGTGCAATTTAATCTCAGTATAAATACAGCTGTTCTGTGAAGCCCTCAGAGGTTTGTTAGAGAACCTTAATGAACAAACAGCATCTTAAAAGGCCAAGGAACACACCAGACATGTCAGGGATAAAGTTGTGGAGAAGTTGAATTCTTTTTATTCTATTATAGGCTTACCTGTAGGTAAAATTATTATCTCCTAAACCTGTATGGTTTAGGAGATATTCACTTTGCATGCAGCCGATGACGTCAGCTGCGCATGCATTGTGAAGGCCCAGCTGAAGGTCCGGCAGATGCTGCTGGACCTTGCCAGGAAGAAGACTCCCGTGCGCATGCGCAGGAGTAACATAATTGCGGCTTAAGCCACTCACAGCGCTGGAGCTGCGAACCCAGAAAAGAAGCCGAGGACAAAAAGGTCAGCTCCCTCAGCATGGACTGGGATCAGATGCCGGCTCTTCGTTCTAAGACAAGTATTTCATAATGAGCTAGTATGCGCTGCATACCAACTCATCATGCCTTTGCCTAACAGGTTTTATTTATTAAAATAAAAATTTCTGTGTGGGTATACAACAGCTTTAAAGCACCGTTAGGTTATAAAAAGGTAGCTTTGAACATCTCACGGAGCGCTGTTCAATCCATCTGAAAACGTAAAAAGGAGTATGGCACAACTGCAAAACTTACCAAGACATGGCCGTCCACCTAAAAAAACGGACAGGCTGACAAGGAAAGCATTAATCTACCACAACATCACAACCAAGATGCCCCTGGTAACTCTGGAGGAGCTGCAGAGATCCACAGCTCGGGAAGAATCTGTTCACAGGACAATCAGTCGTGCACTTCACAAATCTGGCCTTTATGGAAGAGTGGCAAGAAGAAAGCCATTGTTGAAAGAAAGCCATAAGAAGTCCCATTTGCAGTTTGCGAGAACCCATGCGGGGGACACAGTAAACATGAGAGATAAGACCAAAATTTTACTTTGGCCTAAAAGCAAAATGCTATGTGTGGCAGAAAACTAACACTGCACATCACCCCAAACACACCATTCCTACCATGAAACATGGTGGTGGCAGCGCTTTTCTTCAGCAGGGACAGGGAAGCTGGTTAGAGTTGATAAGAAGATGAATGGAGCCAAAAACAGGGCAATCTTAGAAGAAAACCTGTTAAAGTCTGCAAGAGACTTGAGACTGGGGTGGAGGTTCACCCTTTCAACAGGTCAATAACTCTAAACATACAGCCAGAGCTACACTGGAATGGTTTAGATCAAAAGCATATTCATATGCTAGAATGGACCATTCGAAGTCCAGACCTAAAATCAATTGAGAATCTGTGGCAATATTTGAAAAATTGCTGTTCAGATGCTCTACATCCAATCTGACAGCGCTTGAGCTATTGTGCAAATTAGACTGGGCAAAAATGTCACTCGAGATGTGCAAAACTGGTAGAGACATCCCCAAAAAGACTTGCAGCTGTAATGGCTGCAAAAGGTGGTTCTACAAAGTATTAAATCAAGGAAGCTGAATACAAACGCACACCACACTTTTCAGATATTTGTAAAAAAATAAAAATAAAAAAAAACATTTGTCATTTTTCTTCCACTTTACAATTATGTGCCACTTTGTGTTGATCTAGCACATAAAATACATGTATGTTTTTGGCTGTAACAAGACAAAATGTTGAAAATTTCAAGAGATATGAATATTTTCTCAAGACACTGTATTGGTCTTTATTTAGGAGCTCAGCTTGATGGTGTTAGACCAGTCCGACGACATAATTTCCAACAAAACACATTGGGTGTGGATTCCAACGGGACATCACACATGCCTGCCAGAGTCCGGCTGCATCTATACAGCCTGCTATATTGGATCCTTGTGGTGTACCTGCCGTTTTTAATATTTTAAAACTGGATTGAACTATTGCCAATTTTTAAAAGGAATATACCATTTCACAGTGAGCTTTTATATTGCCTTATATTCCACCAGCGACCTTTTGCTGTGGTGGAGGGGATCCGTGTGGGAAGGTCACATTGAACCGCTAGACTGTATGTGGAGGATCATTCTTGGCTATTTGGTAATAGGCTTTTATACCAGTGATTGGTGGTGGCAGCACCTATGTTACAACTGGAGAGTTTCTAGACAAGACATCTAAACAAGAGCACAGCATAAGATTCCTTACAGGACTCGTTTGCAATCTTTTTTGGACCATATTAATTAGGTGGTGCATGTGGTGGACCACTTTTATGATCTGTGCACATTTTTAATAATATTATATATATATATATAGCACATTTCTATCGTAGTTATTGGATTTCACTTGATTTATATTGATCAATGAATTGTTTGATTTTTATTTGTATATTTTATTACTACTTTGAATATTAAAATATTTGAAAATTAAGTTTCTGACAGTGTTATGTACCGAGTTACATACAGTACAAGTGCATCATTGCATTATGAAAAATGGATGTTTGTACTTCTCCAAAAATTGCTTTCATGGAGTCCATTGAGGGACACAAGATTTAAAAACCATGGGTTATACTGCCACCTATATGCACTTCTACATTCACCATGCTCAGTTTGTAACAAGCAGCACCAAAAGCCATGAGCCACAAACAGGGAGAGACCTGTTACCGCCAATGGACAAAAGGATTTTTACGGGGACTACAAAAATTTGGATTAAGGGGCACAGGATTCTTAAAATCATGTAGTCCAAAAAAAAAAAAAGACAGGCAGCACAGCAATACAGACTATCAGCATCCACTTGGTATGCAAAGACATCCATCCTAAGGACACTAGTAATAACGGAGCATGGTGGATGTAAAGGAGGTTCTAGCCCCTATGACTGGCCTAATGTTTATTTCTGTTCCAGTGTCCAATGCTCTACAGGAGCATGAGAGTATAACACATGGTTTTAAGAACCACGTTCCATTAATAGATAATCAGAAAAAAAAAAAAAAAAATATAGGGCTTTTTTCCTGGTTTAGACCCATTAAGCTTTGACATTCTGAGGCAAATTAAAAATTATACATGTTAAGATTTAAATGTATGCACATTGTGCATACATTATGTTTCTGTTGATTGACAAGTTGTGCAGGTTTAAGGAGACCAGGTTAAGCCTATGTAGCCATTCTAGATATATCAAGTGCTCAGCCAAGTTCTAATTTAAAGAAAAATAGCATGACATTATGCTAGGAGTTAAAGTGCTCACCTCTGAGATGGAAGATGAGGAGACTGATGCCATGATTGGAAGCTGAAGACCTCACGAAGATTTTCCAAAACTGAAGGAGCGATGTAAGTGAAACCCTATCCAGTGGTAAAAAAGATGCAAGTTTACAATCATAAAAAGAGGAAAAAAAAAAAAAAACACAATCACCCAAACATAGGAAATTATCTGAGCCCCCCGCCCCAATCGCCACTGTACAGGATAAAATACTACCTTGAAAATCTAAGTCTTTAACTCCATGCATCACTTGCTTCAGATAAAACAAAACACACACACAAATTAATGCACCTCTGTATGCATTAACAAGGTTATGAATTTTATCTTTGAGTACCTAAATTTGACTTAGTATTATCCTCTCGCAGTCCCTGTACAACAAAGCTCAGGCTGGGAGAGGGGAAAAGCAGCACAAGGAGCCAATCAGTTGTAATGCAAAGAACACAAAAGTGATAGACATCAGCTCACCCGTCACAGGTTTGAGAGTGATCCTGTCATTGGCATGAATCGCCAGCTAAAGAATCACATATACATATATATAAAAAAAAAATAATAAAATATATAAATATAAAAAAAAAAAAAAAAAAAAAAATAATAAATAATATAAAAAAAAAAAGGTAGGAGGCAGAACACCCACCCGTTTCCATGTGTCACTTCTTTGCCTGCTGGCTAAGCGACTTGCTACTACTTTGCTGGCGACTTCTAGATTCTACAGCATTTTCATCAATGAGGCGCACCCCCCCCCCCCCCCGGCCATTTCAGGCCACAGGTCCTCAACATGGGGGGGGGTGGGTGCTCTGAGCGGTGGTTGTGAGGGTCTGCAGGCAGGGGGCTTATCAGAATCTGTAAGCCTGCTTTAACAAGGGGGCCCCCCAGATCCAGCCCCCCTCCCCCCCCACGTGATGTCACAAGGGGGCCGGGTCTATGGATGGCGCCAGCGGATGGCCACGCCCCATGGCTGTATAAGAAAAATGGCACACACCGGAGCCAACACAAAAGTGAGAGCTGTTGAACCGGAAAAAGAAGAAACATTGGAGCTACGAAGAGGGACATTTTTAATAAAGGACTTTGTCAAAAAACCTGTGTACTGTTATATTGTATTATATATACTTTTTTTGGTGTAAATGAGTAGGAGTACAATGTACCCCTACTCATTCACGTGGGGGGGGGGGGGGGGATCTGGTGGCTTCCTCTTACAGCTATTCTGATAAGCCCCCTGCCCGCAGACCCTTACAACTAGCACCCAGGGTTGTCGGGAAGAGGCCCTTGTCCCCATCAACATGGGGACAAGGTGGCATTTTTTTTTTGGCGTGGGGTTTCTCCTCAAAATCCATACCAGATAGAAGGGTTGGATATAGGGCTACAACGAACGATTATTTTCATAATCGATTAGTTGTCCGATTATGGTTTTGATTAATCACCTTTAAAAAAGTGTGGTGTATAATTTAGTTACCGTATTTATCGGTGTATAACATGCACCGGCGTATAACACGCACCCTGATTTTTAGAGGGACGTTTCGGGAAAAAAAAACTTTTCACAGCACACGGACCCCCTGCACAGCACACTGACCCCCCCCCCCCCCCCCCTGCACAGCACACTGACCCCCCCCCCCCTACACAGCACACTGACCCCCCCCCCTGCACAGCACACTGACCCCCCCCCCCTGCACAGCACACAGACCCCCCCTGCACAGCACACAGACCCCCCTGCACAGCACACAGCCCCCCCTGCACAGCACACCTTTAGGGGTTGAGAAGCTCCTCCTGTGTCACGGTCAGTGTAGATGGGGCTTCTGTGTGCCTCAATTAAAGCAGCGCTCGTGGACCCGGTCATGTGACTCTCCTCTGCTGGTTCATTCTCGCTCTCCTCCTCCAATCATAAGCTACAATCAAGGAGGAGGCAGAGCGGGAGAACGATCATGTGACCATCAATGAGCAGAGGAGAGTCACATGACCGGGTACACGAGAGATGAAGCCACCTCCCCCAATCACAATCTACAACCGAGGAGGAGGCGGAGCGGGAGGAGGAGAGCAGCACGGCCGGCTTCTACTTACAGGTACCGGCATCGGGGGTGACGCGGGGGATAGATGTGTGGGAGGGGGCTGGCATTTACTGAACCAGGGCCAGGAAGGGCGGGGCGGCCGGCCCGACACCCTCCCAAAGAGGCTGACCGCCCGATCATCGCACACACCCCCCCACCCTCGATCGGTAAAAAAAAAAAAAAAAAAAAAATGTATATTGGCGTATAACACGTAGGCACGATTTACCCTCATTTTCAGGGTGAAAAAGTGTGTTATACGCCGATAAATACGGTAATATGTAAAGTTAAAAAAAAAAAAAAAAAAAGCAATTTATTCTTAAATATCTATATGTAGTGGTAAATATAAATATCCAACTATATGGTTAGGGAGCAAAATCTCTACTACACTCTGAGAATAACAGACAGAAGAGATATACTTTATTATACTATTAGAGGTTGAATCTGGTAATTATCAAACTCGGAGATCAAATTATTATTTTTCTCTTCTTTAACCACTTTCAGACCAGACCATTTTGCTGGCTTTGCAGAGCACTTTTTGTGATTCGGCACTGCGTCGCTTTAACTGACAATTGCGCGGTCGTGCTACGTGGCTCCCAAAAAAAAAAAAAAAAAAAAATTGGACGTCCTTTTTTTCCCCCCCCACAAATAGAGCTTTTTTTTATTTTTTGCGCTATAAACAAAAAAACAACAATTTTGAAAAAAAAAAAAAAAAGCATTATTTTTTTACTATAATAAAATATCCTCCAAAATTATATAAAAACATTTTTTTTTTCCCTCAGTTTAGGCCGATACGTATTCTTCTACATATTTTTGGTAAAAAAAAAAAAAAAAATAATAAAATCGCAATAAGCGATTGATTGGTTTGCACAAAACTTATAGCGTTTACAAAATAGCGGATAGTTTTATAGCATTTTTATTAATAATTTTTATTTTTTTTTACTAGTGATGGCGGCTGATTCCTGTGTAAATGGCAGTGAAGAGGTTAACCAGGGGGTGGCAGTGTAGGGGTTAAGTGTGTCCTAGGGGTGTGGCTGTGTGTTATTGATCACTGATCTCTGCTCCAATCACAGGGAGCAGAGATCCGTGTCACTTGTTGCTAGGCAGAACGGGGAGATAGAGTCTGCGGGACCCGCGACCGGACTCACGGGGATCCCGGCGGCATATTCAAAGCTGTACGCCCTTATGCCTGTCCATGCCATTCTGCCGACGTATATGTGTGTGCGCCGGTCAGGAAGCGGTTAATTAAAAAAGTTAACTGGTTGCCGACCAGCTGCCGCATTTCTACTACGACAGAATGGCAGGGCTGGGCAAAACGACGTTACCTTACGTCGCTTTGCCTTTTGGCCACTAGGGGCGCATGCCCACAGCCAATGTGAATGTCCGGCTGGCGCGATGACCGCCAGGCACCCGTGATTGCTTGTGACAGAGCGAGAACTGGGATCTGTGTGTGTAAACACACAGATCTCGGTTCTCTCTCAGGGGAGAGGAGACAATTTGTGTGTTCATAGTATGTATGTATGTATGTATGTATGTATGTATGTATGTATGTATGTATGTATGTATGTATGTATGTATATATATATATATATATATATATATATATATATATATATATATATATATATATATACATACATACATACACATATACACACATATACACACACACATACATGAACACTGATCTCTCTCTCTCTCCTCCTAGACAGTTCCATCCCCCTACAGTTAAAAACACACCTAGGGAACACAGTTAACCCCCTTGATCGCCCCCTAGTGTTAACCCCTTCCCTGCAAGTGACATTTATACAGTAATCAGTGCATTTTTATAGCACTGATCGCTGTGCAATTGTCAATGGTCCTCCCAAAGATGTGTCAAAAGTGTCCAATTTGTTAGCTGCAATAATAGCGATTAAAAAAAAAAAAAAGCCATAAATCTATCCCCTATTTTGTAGACGCTATAACTTTTGCACAAACCAAGTCAATATACGCTTATTGCAATTTTTTTTTTTACCAAAAATATGTAGAAGAATACACAATCGGACTAAACTGAGGAAAAAAAAAAAAAAAAAAAATGTGTTTTTGTTTTTTTAAGAAAAAGTGGGATATTTATTATAGCAAAAAGTAAAAGGGATTATGTTTTTTTCAAAATTGATGCCCTTTTGTTTATAGCGCAAAAAAAAATAAATAAATAAAAAATAAAAAAAAAAACTGCAGAGGTGATCAAATGCCACCAAAAGAAAGCTCTATTTGTGGGGAAAAAAAAAAAAAAGGACGTCAATTTTGTTTGGATAGAGCGTCGCACAACCGCGCAATTGTAAGTTAAAGCGACAGTGCCGTATCGCAAAAAAAGGCCTGGTCATTGAGCAGCCAAATCTTCTGGGGCTGAAGTGGTTAAAGACTGTTTTGCAGATTTTCAAACAGAACTGTAATATATTTTATGCTGGCCATACAAAAACGTCTTCCTTCAAAAAATAAAATTAAATGTTAAGAAGGGTCTTTCGATTTTTGAAGAGTTAGCGCTGTCAAATCGACGTTCGTTTTCAATCACAGTGATGGGAAAATTTTTAAATAGAAAACTTCTTGGTCAAAAAGGAATTTTCAGACAGTGTATGGGTTTCGTTCAGAAAATTACATTCATTTTAAAACTTAATGTTAGCAAGTGAAATTTTCAAATGACATTCTTTCATTCAGCGAATGTACAAAGATTTTTGGTATGAATATTCTCATCTGAATATTGATCTTTGTGGCTTGCATAAGGCTCGGTGCACACCTATGCAGTTTGTTCTTGACCTGTTTCTGTGGTGCTTTTTGCTGTGCGTTTTGATTTTTGTGCACGTGATTTTTGCTGCGATTTTCGTTTTTGCATTTTTTTGGCCAATTTGTTCTTGGGCAGATTAAAAAAACAAAATTGCTGCAAAAACAAACTACATGCTTTTGTGTAGCTTTTCCATTGAAGTATATTGAACCAAAAAAAAAAAAAAAAAAAAAGAACCGTTTTGTGTTGAAAAAAAAAAAGTCTAAATATATCTATAAATAATATTATATTAAAAAAGAAATACAACCAGAAGTAGGATATATGGGCATTTTAACTAGGAGTCAGACATGAAGCTATATGAAGGGTGGAAGGGAGATCTAAATATTTGTTAGTAAAGTAGGACTAAAAGCTGGAGACTTTTTTCATGGATATGATAGTTTTAAATATAATGCACAATACTCAATACTTGAAAAAGGTTTACTTTAAAATATAATTATAATGCCTTCTATTACCTCCAGTCTATCAGCCTCCACCTTCTCTGGGTTCAGATGCTGATCTTACCTGAATCTTTGAAGTCTTGTTTTTTTTTTTTTTAGTTAAAAACAAACATGTCATATACTAACCTGCTCTGTGTGATGGTTTTGCACAGAGCAGCCTAGATCCTCCTCAAGGGTCCCCCACCGATACTTCTGGCTCCTCTGCCTTCAGAGTGCCCCAATAGCAAGCTGCAAAGTATAGTATAGAGTGTCCCTATAGCAAGGTAACGAAAACTTCTGCCTTTAGATCCACTCACTTCCTGCACGGGACTACATGTCCAATGAGGCAATGGCACCTCACACATTCACAAGTTCTCAGGCACTTACTGACATGTATGGACGGTGTACTGAGCTGTATGTGTGCTGCACTGCAATACCTGATATGTAAACAAATAATGCATTCCAACTGCAGGCTAACTAATCGACTAGCCTATTAATCGATTATGAAAATAGTAATCGATTTATTTCATAATCGATTAGGTGTTTCCAGCCCTAGTCTGGTTTGGGGCGGAGGGGGACCCCATGCAGTTTTTTTTTTTTTTTGGCGTGGGGTCCCTACCTCAAGATTCATACCAGACTCAAAGGGCCTGGTATGGTCGGATCAAAGTCGGATCCCGTTCATTGAAAAATCACATGGAATTCGGACATGAAGTCTTAGGGCAAAGTCAGATCGAAAATCGGGAACCCGACCTAAGTGTTACTTAACAGCAGCAGAAAAACACACACACACACACACACACACACACACACACACACACACACACACGATGATCACTGAGTTAATGGCTTGCTGCAATTGTGTTATGCACACATAGCAACTCCTGGTGTGTATTGACCACCCATTACAGCAAGTGATTTTTGAAAAAAGGTATTTAGCACCAAAAAGGACTGAACAAGGGAAAAGAAAAATTAGATACAATATTTTAGGATATTAAAGCAGGGGAAAGATGGGAAAGGCTGTCAGATCAGACCGAGCTCCCGCTTCCCCACCAAACTGTACATTGGCACAGTGTGCGATGATTTCCTGAGTTCTGACCTCTCCGCCTCCCCCCTACAGGGCAGTACCCGATGTGCATACAGTATTGCAGTTTTTAAAAAGGTTCTGTGTGTGCGCGCGCACATTTATGTATAGTATGTGCTTATATGTATGTATGTTTTTTTGGGCTTGTTCACATAGCAGCAAGGACTGCCACTCCTCTGAAAAGCAACCCATGCTTTGACTCCTTTTATGGGCATTTGACAAGTGGTGTAGAGGCAGCACGTCACCTCCTTACCATCTGTTTTAGCACCCCAATTGCATGATCACCATTTTGCAACCACTTGTAATGCACGTGGTTGCAGGGCAGCCTCATTCACCTGGTGGTATACTTCCAGCCACAGCATGTGTATTAACCTGGCTGCTGCCTCTGCAGCTAAAGGGGGGGCAGTTGGGGATGGCAAGTACGTGGCTCAACCATGTGGTTTTAACATCCCCCTATCCCATGTGTGAACCAGCCCTTGGTTTACATCTGTGCAGCTGCATGCAGGGCATTCATTTCACCGGGCTTCCTACTCACAAAAAAAAAACAAAAAAAAAACACGCCCCTGACCCTTTTTTAAAAATCGTGCTGCATGGAAAAAAACTGTTTGCCAATGCGTAGGGGGGTGCTATGCATTGGCATCTGCAAAAGAGCAGTGCATTTGTCTGCACGTCGACACGCAGCAATGTAAACCAAGCATTAGACTGGGGTGCTTTAAGAGTGAAAATACTTTAAGGGTGCCATGACTGGAAAAAAAACTTGAGAAACACTAATATAGGCATATAAAAAGGCATACTGCAAGACATGGCAAATCTTGTTGCAGACATATGTCAGAGGATAAGAAGGTTAAACTCACCAAGAAGGCTTGGCTTGCGCTCTCACTGATGACAGCATCAGGACTGTCAATAGGGGTCTGTCGGGTAAAATGGGCACCAAAATGGCTGGCATCATCTTCAGACAGCTTAAAAAAAAAAAAAGGGAAGGAAGAACAGTAAACACTGTAGTTGTAGACTACTGCCGAAGTAAGATTGTTACAGAAACAAACTATGGTCTTATTAAATAACAGAAGTGCCTAAAAGTAAATTAAACAGATTTTTTTTTTTAATAAAATTGGATACTTGCCTTTAAAATCCTTTTCTTTGAGTACATCATGGGACACAGAGTTAGGCTAATATTCATTGCCTGCTGGGTTATACTTCATCTCCAGGTAAATAGACACCTGTAGACCAAAGGTCTTTAGACAGGAAGTGATCCCCTAATAACCCCTCCCATAAAGGAAGTACTTCAGTTTTGTAGCAAGCACTGAATCCTCAAAAAGAGGGGAGGGATCTCTGTGTCCCATGATGTACTCAAAGAAAAGGATTTTACAGGTAAGTATGACAAAAACATCCCATTTTCTTTTTCATACATCATAGAACACAGAGTTAGGCTAATATTCATTATCTGCTGGGATGTCCCAGAGCAATAGCCTTGAGGGGAGGGAGACCCCCTCCCAAACAATAGCCATCAGACCTTGTACGGCAGCCTGCAGTACACTGTGTATACATCCACTTGATAACATTTGGTGAACGTATGCACTAAAGACCAGGTAGCAGCCTTACAAATCTGAGCCACAGATACCTGATGGCAAAAAGCCCAGGAGGCTCCTACACCCCTGGTAGAATGAGCTCTCACCCTAAAAAAGGGAAGAGCTTTATGTTTCAGACCTCAGGCCTGAATGAACAATTGACGGACCTAATTGGCAATGGAAGCTTTGGAAGCTGCCTGCCCCTTCTTGGGTCCTTTTGGTAAAACAAAAGAGTCTGGTCCTTGGATCTCCGCAGATCTAGACAAATACACCTTGATTTACCGGACAATGCCCAAAGAATGCATTTTCTCTTCGAACGAGGCTGAGAGGAAGAAAAAAATAAAAAAAAAAAAAAAAAGGCAAAATAATGTCCCGATTTAAATGAAAGGTCAACACCACTTTTGGCAAAAAGGATGGAACAGGTCGTAACACGACCCTATCGTGATGGAGGATCAAGTACGGTTCCCTGCATGAAAGGGCTGCCAACTCGACACCCTTCTAGCCAAGGTATCCAGAAGGCTAGCTTGCGTGACAGCAAGTCTAATGGAATTTCCTTGATAGGTTCAAATGGTTGTTTCTGTAACAAACAGCACCAAGTTCAAGTCCCAAGAACACATAGGTGACCTAATGGGGGGGGAAGCAAGCGAGTTGCCTCTTGCATAAAGGTTCGGATCAGTGAATGGGAGGCTAAAGGCCTTTGGAAGAATATTGATAGGGCCGAAACTTGACCTCCGATTGTACTCAAAGCCAATTTGATTTCCACAGATGACTGTAGAAAAGAGAATTCTCTCAATCACGTATTTCCGTGGATGACATTTTTTGTCTTCACACCAAGCAATACAAGTCTTCCAGACCTTATAGATCTTCCTAGTGACAGCTTTTCTAGCATTCACTAGGGTAGACACCACTGGTCCCGAGATGCCACAGTCCTTTAACACCCTGGTTTCAATAGCCATGCCATCAAATTTAGAGACTGTAAATTGGGGTGGAATATAGGACCTTGAGACAGTAGATCGGGGCGCCGTGGAAGCGTCCATGGTACGTCTATTGTCAGTCTCACAATCTCTGGGAAACAGGGCCTTCTGGGCCAGGCTGGTGCCACCAGAATGACTGAAGCTCCCCCTCTCCGAATCCTGCTCAACAAATGGGGAAGGGGAGGGATTGGCGGGAAAGCATAAACCAGGGAGTACTGGCTCCATGGAACTACCAGAGCATCTGCTCCGATTGCCAGAGGATCTTTTGTTCGGGACACAAACAGCTGTAGTTTGTTGTTGAACCTGGATGCCAGTAGGTCAACCTCTGGCCATCCCCAACGTTGGCAAATTTCCTGGAACATCCCTGGGTGTAGGGACCATTCCCCCAGGCAGATCTACTGACGGCTGAGATAATCTGCCTTCCAGTTCTCTACTCCTGGGATATGGACTGCTGATATAATTGGCACATGTCCCTCTGCCCAGGCTAGTATGTGGTTCACCTCCTTCAGAGCTGAACAACTCCTGGTACCGCCTTGGTATTTTATATAGGCCACTGCAGTGGCATTATCGGACTGAACCCTGATAGGGCAGTCCTGAAACTCCACCATCCAGGACCGTAGGGCCAGTTGTACTTCCCGTAATTCCAGGACGTTGATGGGCAGGATCTGTTCTGTCCTTGACCATTTCCCTTGAGCTGTTAACCCCTCTAGGGTCGCTCCCCAGCCTGAGAGACTGACATCTATAGTCATTACTCTCCAAGTTACTGGGAGAAAGGATCTTCCCTTTCGCAGGTTCTGATCCTGCAACCACCAGCTTAGGCTTAAGCGTGTCCAATGAGATAACATTGGATAATCCAGGGCTTGTCCTCTTCTGTTCCAAGCCAACAAGAAGTCTTGTTGTAGAGGTCTGGAATGGAACTGGGCATAGGGCACCACCTCGAAGGAGGATACCATTCTCCCTAGAAGACTCATACAGAGCCGAATGGAGCGTTGTCTGGAGCCCCTAAACTGACGCACCTGATCCTTCAGGGCACAGATCCTTGCGGGTGGCAAGAATACTCTTGCTTGAACCGTATCTAGGATCAGACCTAAATACTTTACTTTTACTTTGAGCTGGTCTCAAGGTTGACTTTTTGGTATTTATAATCCAGCCTAAGCTTTCTAAATACTGCACTGTGCATATTATGCTCTGTTCTAGAGCCTGTAGTGAGTGATCTTTGAGCAGGAGGTCATCCAAATACCAGAGCATCGGGATCCCTTGGGCCCTTAAAAGACCCAGTACTGGTGCTAGGACCTTTGTGAACACCCGGGAGCTGTAGCAAGCCCGAAGGGTAGAGCCAAAAACTGATCATGTGGTAAACGGCCGCTGTCAGTAGCCATTTACTGTGATCCGTGATGCGCCGGGTCCTCGGGACCCAGCAGTCACGGAAACTCCAGTGTGGGTGCCCCAAGGGGCACGTTTCTGAGGACATCATAGTACGCCCTCCCAGAGTTAAAACCGTGCTGTAGCCGTCATTCAGCTATAGTGCGGTTGTTAAGTGGTTAAGGAAGAGACTAATGCATCTACAGCTGGCATGCTCCACGTCTTAACAAACTTTTCATCCATGGGATATAAAAAGGGAAAACCTTTTAGGAGGAACAAAAATCCTGTCAGGATGTTCTCAATCAGCATACACCACCTGTTCCAACAGAGGGTGTAAGGGGAAAGTCTGTGTGGCCTGAAGAGACCTCAGGGATACCAAAGAGGACCAGGGAGGCTCAGTAACCTATGCAAGAGGCAACTTAAAGGCAGAAAGAACAATTTCAGTAAGAGTCAGGATCAAAAGCCTCTGAATGAGAGGGAGACACCAACTGGATATCTTCTTGTCCAGAATGCGCGGAAGCAGACTCATCTGCCAGGCCGTCCACAGAATCCCAAACTTTAAGCGCTTCCCCATCCTCATCCCATTCCTGCTCCAGACTAGGAGGCTCCAGGGAGGGGGATCTGTCACACTTCTTACTACCCTGCAGGATGGAGGCAATCATGTGCTCTAACCTGGCTAGGGCCAAGGACAGCTCCTCAGTGATTATGGTGTACGTTTAATAAACTGTGATAAGCCGAGATCATGATGATCTCAGAGCATTGCCGGTTTAATATACTGAGATGAGTACTGGATAACTTATTCTTCTCTTCTCATCTCAGTACACAAAACGGCTGCATTGACTGCAATAGAAATGGCCTGTTTAATATACAGTGATACCACTTTATCACTGTGCTTCTCTTTTGAGTTCTCCTTTCTGGCTTCTCAAGCCCAAAGGTGGAGATCTCTGGCAGTGAAAAGCTTCTTCCTTCATCCAAAAGTGAAAGTAAAAACTTTCTACAGCAGTGGAAAATACAACAACATGTTAAAATTTCATTAACTATACAATTACACACATTAATAATAATATATAATATATATATATATATATATATATATATATATATCCTCCGAGTCCTTCACATTTGTGTATTACAGTGTACACCCATGCAAAGGCAGTGTTGTGGCTATAGATAAATATGCACATGTGTTATGCTTATGTATTAATCATTATAATGTTTTACTGTTATGGGGTGTCTGTTTATTGGGTAGGGGGAATATATCTTTATTATTAAGTTAATACGTGCAGTGTATGTGGAGTGCTTAGTGTTTCACTTTGGGGTTCTGATACTGAAATCTCCCGAGCTATCGCGAGATTACAGAAACAGAAGCCGTTTAGGGATTCTCAAAGCATTTCTAGATCACTTCTATTCTCAGTGAGAGAAGCGATCTACACTGTATATTAAACTGCCACAAGGGGGAGAACAGATATCTCAGAGAAGAGCCGAGAACTCCTGAGATCTGAAATATCTCAATATATTAAACGGACACCAAATGGTGAAGCAGCAGAATTGACTGTAGGCACAGTCCCAGATAGGCGCAGTGACTCAGATTGCCCGGAAGCCTCTGGTCCTTCAAGGGGGATACAACACTAAGGATACGACTAGGTTCATAAGGAACTTCTGATGACATAGGTGTGCCCTACCCTGTAGTGTTAGTCCCGCTCCTCTTTTTTGAAGACATTTACTAGCTACAAAAAGGGGGTACCTGGGTGTAGTATTAACACACCTCAGAAGGGAGACTTTTTAATAGCGCTCACCAAGCCCCTATGCAATAATCCTGCTAAGCACCTTTAGCCTGCGAAGCAACACCTGGTGACTCATGTGACCCAGGTAAGGAGAAATGAACTGCTGCAAGTGCCTGCTCTGTCTCCCACAGCTGCCTTCTGGAAGCACTGCATGCTTGGCATACACAGCTTAAAGAAAAAAAAACACACTCTGCAAACATCCACATCTAGCCCAAAAACTCCCCCATATGGTCACCGCATACAGGTGTCCAGCCTCTAGCTAGCTTGACTGATTGTTACAATCACTGGGAAACCCCACAATATTAAATAAAGGGGTTTCACTTACCCGTCCAGGCGCAGGGCAGCTTAAAGCCAAGAGCCAAATCTTCACCCTTCACAGGGGGTTCCTGTCACTTGAGGACCTTCAAGGACTGGGTACCCTTTTCATGTTTAGAGTGCATCATAGAGAGGGAAAAAGTGTCCAAAACTATATCAGTTTGGTAATCCATCTATGGGGTACATTAATATAGATACTAAATTTGTTAAGATATTAAAAGAGAATATGTAAGTATATGTTATCCGAAAGAATGGAAAAACCCACCTGGATAATGATTCCTTGGAAAGATAATAGGAGCATATAAAGGAGCATACAAACAAAGTGCTCATAACTGCCAAAAGAAAATCCAAGTTTGAATCTATAAGAAATTTTAAAGGGAGAAGTCCTTTATCCATCTCGGAAATTTTATACAGATATAGTTACCATCAGTAGACCGCAGACTGGTCATCATATGCCAGGTATATATTTACCTATGTTGAGGGTCTGCATCAACTCAGGGTGCCAGCCAGGACAGATAACTATCCAGAGAATAGGGAGGCCAGAGTGAGGTACCTAAAGCCCCTTTAAATAGAGCAAAAACGAGGGGGCATTTTAGTGACCAGTAGCCGGACAAAAAAACGGATGGCAAATAATCTGCTAAGTCTCTTACCTTTAACAAGTGTTGTTTGGGGAATAAACCTCCGCTGAGCTGCACAAGTGAAGAGCTCAAACAAATCCCCTTAAATAACCCTCTCCACCTGCCGTTTTGGCGCCAAAATCTCGGCGCCAAATGGTCAGGTGAGGACATGTGATGTCACTGCAGGAGCGCCAGACGCACAGGAAGTGACAGCCGTGAAACAGGAAGTGCCATCCATAACAGGAAGCCAGAACAGCTGACCTCTGTGCTGATAGCAAATTGAATCACAGGATGTTAAGCCACATCTGAAAGACTGTCAGCAAGGGAGTAAAAGGGAAATGGACTGACAATTGCCAGTGCATGTCAGTGAAGGGATATTTAAAATATCCCTAGACTGAAGGTGATCAGTATGTAGGAATGTTTTTGGGTCACAAAACAGATCCATATATACTACCTCTGTTATCTTGGAACATGTAAGTGTAACCAAGATAACGGCCGCAGTCTAGCGCAAGCGTTTTAACCCTTGGTGACTGAAACGGCGCAAGTTAAGAGAAAAATAGACGGATGAGGTCTAGAGACTCCAAAAAATAACGCCTCACGTGTCCATATGAGGCACTCAAACCCCATTTCAAAACATTTTGCTACAAATGTATATAAGGCTGCAAATATTGCTCCTTAAAGGGACCAAGACCAAAAGTGGCTGATGCTGATTAAATACAGATACACTGGAGCAGTGGAACTGGCCAAAGAGCCCTCCACCACGATCAATAGGCCAGCAAGCACCACACCAGACAAAAAGAGCGATGAACATCTGAATGATAATAAAATACAGTACAAGGGGTAAATAAACAGAATACACATAATAATAAACATATTTAGGTGAAAACCAGTAGTGTTCTCAGGAAAAGAGTGACAATGGCGACCTACCCCTATAAGAAGGGTTTGAAGCTCAGAGATTCATTCAAGCCAGGATGCACAGTGGCTCTAAGGTTATGAATCCATTTTGACTCTCTCTGTAAGAGAGTTTTATCAATATCACCTCCGCGATTGAAGTCTGGTACATATTCTAGCGCAAAAAACTTCATCTGTGAGATATCGTATGAATGATAGAGCCCCATATGTCGACTAATGGGGGTCTCCATTTTTTTCTTCTTGATAAGGGATACATGATCTCTAATTCTATGGAAGAAAGGTCGTTTAGTTTTCCCTACATAGAAAGCCTGACAAGTACATGTCATAAGGTAAACAACTCCAATAGTCTTACATGTTGCATAAAAGTTGGGCTTAAAGGTTTGACCAGAGGGCAGCATTATTTCAGTCGAATTGTTCAGTAAATCACAGAATTCACATTTTCCACAGGGGGAAGTACCTTTTCTATGTGTTTTTATTCTTGAGGTAAGGTGGCTATGAACCAAACGGTCTTTCAAAGAGGTAGATTTGCGGTAGGTAATTTGTGGGTGAGCTCCCACATATTTTGAGAGGACATCATCTGTAGAAAGAAGATGCCAGTATTTTTCAAAAATATGACGTACTTTTTTATGTTCACCAACAAAAGTGGTGATTACGCGGACTTTGGATTCAGATTTATATGGCTTCACTTGGTGGATTAATTGATGTCTATCCTTCTGTTTTGCTCTATTGTATGAACGCTTAAGGCAATTTTTACTATAGCCTCGTTCTAGGAGACGGGTTTGCAACGCTTTGGCTTCTAATTCAAAATCAGCCTCTTTGCTACAATTTCTTTTTAATCTTAGATACTGACTGAATGGTATGCTCTGGACAAGGGACGCGGGATGAGAACTGTCAGCATGAAGAATAGTATTGCCTGCAGAAGGCTTTCTGTAAAGAGAGGAACCAATAGTTTTATCCTCATTTACATAAATCTTGATATCCAAGAAGTTTACAGTAACTTGATCACAGGTCATCGTAAACTTAAGATTGTAGGAGTTAGTTTCAAGACACAGTAAAAATTGCGACAGCTCATCCCGAGTTCCAGTCCAGACAATAAAGATATCATCAATAAATCTTTTCCAGATCAAAATATTCTCAAAGAAATGACTGAACTGAATGGCCGAGAATATCTCCCTCTCCCACCCCCCCAGGTACAGGTTGGCGTACGATGGGGCACATTTGGTCCCCATCGCCACCCCCTGCACCTGGAGGTAGTGGGAGCAGTCGAAGATAAAAATATTATTGCTCAAGATGAAGAGCAACAGTTCTAAAACAAAATTATTGTATTGCCTGGCTGATGGCCCCCGTTCAGAGAGGAAGCCGTCCACAACTCAAGCCCCCAGTTTGTGGGGGATCGAGTTGTAAAGGGCCTCCACATCTATGGCCACCAACCAGGCTTCATCAGGTAGGCAAAGTCCATCCAAGGATCTCAGCAGATCAGCTGTATCCTGGATGTATGAGCTCAATGACTTGACATGTGGTCTTAAATAGTCATCAATGAGTTTACTAGCTGATTCTGTCAGGCATCCATTTCCCGAAATAATCGGACGCCCAGGGGGAAAAGAGGCATTCTTATGTATTTTCGGTAATGCGTACATAGTAGGTAGTCTAGGATTTTCAACAAGTAGAAATTCGCAGGTTTTTTTGTCAATTAAGTTTTGTCAATGTCAATTAAGTTACACTTACATGTTCCAAGATAACAGAGGTAGTATATATGGATCTGTTTTGTGACCCAAAAACATTCCTACATACTGATCACCTTCAGTCTAGGGATATTTTAAATATCCCTTCACTGACATGCACTGGCAATTGTCAGTCCATTTCCCTTTTACTCCCTTGCTGACAGTCTTTCAGATGTGGCTTAACATCCTGTGATTCAATTTGCTATCAGCACAGAGGTCAGCTGTTCTGGCTTCCTGTTATGGATGGCACTTCCTGTTGTGGATGGCACTTCCTGTTTCACGGCTGTCACTTCCTGTGCGTCTGGCGCTCCTGCAGTGACATCACATGTCCTCACCTGACCATTTGGCGCCGAGATTTTGGCGCCAAAACGGCAGGTGGAGAGGGTTATTTAAGGGGATTTGTTTGAGCTCTTCACTTGTGCAGCTCAGCGGAGGTTTATTCCCCAAACAACACTTGTTAAAGGTAAGAGACTTAGCAGATTATTTGCCATCCGTTTTTTTGTCCGGCTACTGGTCACTAAAATGCCCCCTCGTTTTTGCTCTATTTAAAGGGGCTTTAGGTACCTCACTCTGGCCTCCCTATTCTCTGGATAGTTATCTGTCCTGGCTGGCACCCTGAGTTGATGCAGACCCTCAACATAGGTAAATATATACCTGGCATATGATGACCAGTCTGCGGTCTACTGATGGTAACTATATCTGTATAAAATTTCCGAGATGGATAAAGGACTTCTCCCTTTAAAATTTCTTATAGATTCAAACTTGGATTTTCTTTTGGCAGTTATGAGCACTTTGTTTGTATGCTCCTTTATATGCTCCTATTATCTTTCCAAGGAATCATTATCCAGGTGGGTTTTTCCATTCTTTCGGATAACATATACTTACATATTCTCTTTTAATATCTTAACAAATTTAGTATCTATATTAATGTACCCCATAGATGGATTACCAAACTGATATAGTTTTGGACACTTTTTCCCTCTCTATGATGCACTCGATACAATCCCATGTATTCAACATTTTTGTGGACTGCAGAGCCCTCTCCCGGGACTTTCAGGTCAGCATTTGAGCCCATTAGCTCCACCCACTTTTCAATTATGTGATGTTCATCTCTACATTACCTTATTAAAATAGTGTAAATTGTTGTGTATTTCAATGTTCTGACTGTATTTTTTCTATTTTTAGTAAATATTTATTGACATTATCTAACTCTCCTGAGGAAGCCCAAGTTCGGGTGAAACATGTTGAGAAAAAGAGCAATAAATGAAAAGTTCATCTCTGTTTAGTGATGTATGGTTTTTAAAAAAACGTTTTCATGGACATTTGATGTCAATTATGCAATATCAATTTATATTGTGAAATTTAATAAAAACTTTTTTCTATTTATGTAATCTTTTTGTATTTTTGCGCCTTAAAAGTCCCATTTCTGTTCTTTGAACTAAATTTTGACTTGATGTAAGGGATGTGGCGCTATATTTCTAGTTTTCAGCAACTCAGCTCATTTTCAAAAAATTCTCCTTTCATGTTTAAGGTCCACTCCCTTGGACCTGTACAGCACCCTGCAGGAATGCACAGGGTTCAGCACCCAGAGGCCGCATTACAGGCAAAACCTGGCAGGATCTTGAGTCTTCTTTGCGAGGCTTGGGTACCATTTATCCAAGCATATAAAGCCTGTGTAAAATGGATCCGATCGGTCAATCCCTTGATTCATTTAACAGTTTGTGGGACTAGAGACCTGGAGCTCAGAGAGCTCAAACAAACATGCCATCCACCTTGCAGACACTGGTAAAAAAAACTGAAGTACTTCCTGTATGGGAGTGGTTATATAGGGGGGGGGGGGATCACTTCCTGTCTAAAGACCCTTGGTCTACCAGGGTCCATTCACCTGGCAATGAAGTATAACCCGGCAGGTAATGAATATTAGCCCAACTCTGTGTTCCATGATGTATGAAAAAGAAAGTGCGTGTTCCTGCATTGACAGGGTCTTTTGCAAGCAGAACATTTGCAGCAGACATGGGTTTCCCGATGCTCTTCTACAGAAGCACAAATGGCTAAAGACTGTAAAGCATAGTAATTGGCCATGGAAACTTGAGATCACCAAATAAGTACATTGAGCTTACTTCCATTTCAAACTAGAAGAAGATGTGCATCACCCACTATCAGCTCAAAACTGGCAGAGACCACTAGAATCCATGTACAAAGTTTTGACCACAAAGCATTCCGTAAGGTCCTTTAACAAAAGGACGAGGTCTTCAAAAGAAAACGTTTAATTTACAATGAGTTTCACCACTTACCACAGCTGTCAGACCAATCACACCAAGTCCTTAAATTGTCCACTTCCACTACATAAACCAAACACACTAAGTGAGGAAAAGGTATTCTTTAAGCCAAACACCTCTACTATACACCTCTACCAAATGATAGGACACCATTCTTCCACTGACACCAACGACAGGCACTATTCCTCCTACTGACCACAGCACTATGTAATTTTTTTACTCCCATTGACCACCAAGATTGATGTATTTTCTACTCCCACTGGCCACAGTCCGGTCCCCTAAAATCTGAAGGACAGTAAACTGGCCCTTTGTCTAGAAAGTTTAGTGACCCCTGCCATGGAATGGAGGCTGTCATAAATATGTGCCTGCACTCCTTGAACTAGGACAGCAGCAACCTACAGTGCCAAGATGGGAGCTTCCACTGTAAAAGCTGGCCTTAATAGATCACTTTAAAATATGTCCAAGGAAGTGGAAAAATGTGAAGAAAATGTGCCCAAACAGACGCTGGTTCGTCTGACAGCTGTTCCCTGCTTGTACCCCTGTGTCTGATTACTAGATTGCCTTACCTTTTGCCAAACCCGGATTGTCTGACTACCCTGCCTTCTCCTGACCTTGACCTTCGGCTTGCCTTCTCGGACTTGTTGTCTTCTCCTGTGCTAGACCCTCGGCCTGTATTCCGGATTCTGCTCTCTGCTGCTAGTACTTGACCCCCGGCCTGCCTTTGGATCTTCTCTGCCTAACGCCTTGCTACCTTGCCTTGGACTTGCTTACCAGTGTTTGACCCTCAGCCTGCTTCCTGCACTCCTGCCTGAGTGAACCCTGGGCCGACCCGCCAGCTCCAGTCATCCCATTGCTGCAACACCTGCGCCCACGTCTGGTCACCATCCTGAAGGTGGCTTGTGCCTCTTGGTGCCAACCGTCCCTGTACCACCTTCAGGGCAGTGGGCGCCGAGTCGCAAAGGCAACCGCTCTCGGCATCTTGGCCTCGGTGAGTACTTAGTTCCTGACAGTACGAACCAGCCATGACAGAGGCCAACAGAGCGGATTCTCCTTTGGAGATGTTATGCCAGCAGGTGTCTGCCCTCATGGAAGCAGTACAAAAGTTACAAGAAGGCTATGCCCAAGTTGATAGTCGCCTCCAGCAATTGGCAACCGCCTCTTCTCCAGCAAGTCCAGCTTCCGGGCCAGCTAGTGGAACCTCCGCACCCCAGGTCCAATCTCCACCTGCCATGATGATGGCCGTGCCCGAACCTAGGGTGCCAGTACCAGAGCGATTTTCGGGCGATCGCAAGAAGTTCAGGTCCTTCAAAAATGCCTGTTCCCTGTACCTTGCCTTACAACTAGGGTTGTCCCGATACCGATACTAGTATCGGTATCGGGACCGATACCGAGCATTTGTGCGAGTACTTGTACTCGCACAAATGCTCCCGATGCCTGATCCGATACTTGTAACCGGAAGTCGGCGGGCGGAACGGGCAGAGCGGAGATCGATCTGGTAGCAGTGGACCAGGGGGTAAGCTGCCCAGGGCAGGGATGAAGGGTGCCGCCGTATACATTGTGTTCAAAGCGGTGCCCGGAGCCGTCCCATTCGGAACAGGAAGTGACGGCTCCGTGTCTTCGTCGGAGGATAAACATCACGGCGCCCATCTTGGTACACCTTTGTACTCGGCTGCAGTAAGCCAGCAGCGGACATCTTGTTACACCCAGCCCATATAGTTTGGGCTGGGTGTAACAAGCCGTCTGCTGCTGGCTTACTGCAGCTGAGTGCAAGGTGTACCAAGATGGGCGTTGCAGCATACTAAATGTTAAATGACATGAATGATGAGAGGCAAGGAAGGATTTTGCAATGCTCTATGCCATATAGCATTGCAAAATCCTTCCTTGCCTCATCATTCATGTCATTTATTATGCAGTTGCAAATCAATGCTGCATTTTAGTGCTCATCAGTGCCTGCCCGTAAGTGCTGCCTATCAGTGCCCATAAGTGCCAACTATCAGTGCCAGCTATCAGTGCCAGCCACCTATCAGTGCCCATAAATGCCTATCAGTGCCATCTATCAGTGCCCAAAAGTGCTTCCTATCAGTGCTCATCAGTCAGTGCCCTTCAGTCAGTACCAGCCATCGGTGCTATCCATCAGTGCCCATAAGTGCTGCCTATCCATGCCATCTATCAGTGCCCATAAGTGCTGCTTATCAGTGCCATATATCAGTCACCAGTCAGTGCCCATCAGTCAAACTGTCACATGACATTAAAAAAAAGTATCGGTAATCGGTATCGGCGAGTACTTGAAAAAAGTATCGGTACTTGTACTCGGTCTTAAAAAAGTGGTATCGGGACAACCCTACTTGCAACCCCGAACCTTCTCATCAGAAATCGTTAAAGTCGGGTTTATTATTTCCTTACTATCCGAGGAGCCTCAGACTTGGGCCCATGGCCTCATGGAACAAAGGAACCCTCTCCTCAATACCGTCGACTCATTTTTTGAAGCAATGGGCCAACTTTATGATGATCCCCAACGTACTGCCACGGCCGAGGTCACCCTGCATACCCTCTCCCAGGGTAAGAGGCCGGTGGAGGACTATACGGCGGAATTCCGCAAATGGTCAGCCGACACTACCTGGAATGAGGCAGCCCTCCGCTATCAGTATCGGTTGGGGTTAAGTGAAAACCTAAAGAATGAGTTAGCCCGTGTCGAGACCCCCCACGTCCTTGGAGGAATTAATCCAACTGGCTACCAAGCTGGACCGGCGTATGCGGGAGCGTCGCTCCGAGCGCCTACAAGGACCTAGACCAATGTGGGTTCCCCCAAGGGTGCCAGCTGCATATCCAACCACTCCTATCCCATCCGGCTCCTTGGCTTCAGAAGGAGAGCCAATGCAACTGGGCCTAGTACACCCCTGCCTTACCCAGGAAGAGCGGCAGCGAAGGCGTAGATCCAATCTATGCCTCTATTGCAGTGGTTCAGGACATTAGCTGCTGAATTGTCCCATTCGACCTAGTAAGTTGCCACCTCAGCCTACCATGAACTGTCAAGCTGTTAACCTTGTCCAGACTTACGTGACTCTTTCAGTCTCCCTACAGCTGGCGGGAAAGAAGATCCGGCTACCGGCCGTAATTGACTCAGGTGCTTGCAGCTGCTTCCTGGACATCTCTGCTGCCAAAGAATGGCATATTCCCTGTCTCAACAAAACAAGTCCTCTACTGGTTCATTTGGCTGATGGGTCCCTTCCACATTCCGGTCCAATAACACAGGAGACTTCACCTATCCTTACCACCACAGATTCCGGTCACCAGGAACTCCTACGGTTTGATCTCATATCTTCTCCAATGTTCCCCATCATTCTTGGACTTCCTTGGCTGCAGGCCCATGACCCCCAGATTCATTGGGACCGGAAGGAGGTCTCCTTCTCATCCTCATATTGTCATCAACACTGCATTTCTCCAGCTCCCGGCTCCTTCTTGGCAGTCATCCCGGGACCGGAAAACCTCCAGCACATCCCCCCAGCCTATCAGGACTTTAAGGATGTTTTTGACGTAAAAAAAAATGCCGACCACCTACCACCACATCGGGCCTATGACTGCCCCATTGAACTGCTCACGGGCTCCGAAATCCCTTTCAGGCGCATATTTCCTCTATCAGAGACTGAGCTAAAGGCCCTCAAGGCCTATATTGGACGAAAACCTTGAAAAGGGCTTTATTCGGCCCTCTACTTCCCCAGCCGGGGCTGGCATTTTTTTTGTTGGAAAGAAGGATGGTTCACTCCGGCCTTGCATTGATTATAGGGAACTTAATAAAATTACCGTTAAAAACCGATACCCTCTGCCACTTATTCCCGAACTCTTCCAACGGTTCCGGACGGCCAAGGTTTTTTCTAAACTTGACTTAAGGGGTGCCTACAATCTTGTCAGAATCTGCGCAGGGGACGAGTGGAAAACAGCCTTCAGGTCACGATTTGGCCACTATGAATACCTGGTAATGCCATTCGGCCTGTGCAATGCCCCAGCCACTTTTCAACATCTGGTAAATGACATCTTTAGAAAATACTTGGATGATTTTTTTGGTCATATATCTAGACATCCTCATTTTCTCAGCCACCCTGGAACTACATCGGGAACATGTCAGAAACCAGCCTTAGAACCCACCAGCTTTACCTTAAAGCCGAAAAATTTGAATTCGAAGGGTCCACAGTACAATTTCTGGGGTTTATCATCTCCACCAAAGGCACCTCCATGGACCCTCAAAAGGTCAAGGCAGTGGTAGAGTGGCCACCTCCCAAGGACAAGAAAGCCGTACAAAGGTTCATTGGTTTTTCCAATTTCTACCGGAGGTTCATCGCCGGATTCTCTGCCATTGTGGCCCCAATTACTCACCTGACTCGTCAACATGGCCGTTTTCAGTGGTCCCAGGATGCCTTTGTCAAGTTGAAGACCCTCTTCACTTCTGCCCCCATCTTGCGGCATCCAGACCCTCTGTTACCTTTTGTCCTAGAAGTGGACACCTCAGAATCCGCCACGGGTGCTATCCTCTCCCAACGACACGGGCCAAAGGCTCTTTTACACCCGGTGGCCTTCGCCTCCTGAAAACGAAATCCTCCCGAAAGGAACTATGATGTTGGTGATCGAGAGCTATTGGCCATTAAATACGCATTGGAGGAATGGAGGTACCTCCTCGAGGGGGCAGTCCACCCAATCACTTTTTTTACGGATCACAAAAACCTCGAGTATCTACGCACTGCCAAACGGTTGAGGCCCCGCCAAGCCCGTTGGGCACTTTTTTTTTTTCGAGGTTCACATTTCATATTTCTTACCGGCCAGGGTCTAAAAACGGCAAGGCAGACGCACTCTCTCGCATCTCTTCAGAGTCCTCCCAGGTAGCGGAACCCAGCACCATCCTTGCCCCTCAGAACTTTCTGCTGCTGACACCCACTGACCTGTCTACCACTCTTTATACCGCCTCGGCTCACTGTAGTGATCCCATCTTGAACACCCTGGAAAAACGTGAAAACCTATTCTGGCTCCAGGATGAGATCTTTGTCCCCCTGGAAGTAAGGCCCTTAGTCTTGAAGACCCTCCACGACCATAAGCTGGCTGGTCACTTTGGAGTGCGGAAAACAACGGAACTCATCTCTCGCACCTTCTGGTGGCCAGTTTCCTCTTGTATACCTTGTCAGCGAAACAAAGGTCCCAAGACCAAGCCGTGGGGGTTGCTGAAGCCATTACCCATCCCTGAACGCCCGTGGGCCGACATCTCGATGGATTTCATCGTAGACCTGCCACCCTCAGAAGGCTTCTCTACCATTCTAGTGGTAGTGGATCGGCTGTCCAAAATGAGCCACTTTTTGCCTAGGATTGGCACTCCCTCCGCCCTGGAAACCGCTAACATTTTCATCAAAGAGATTGTCAGGCTCCATGGAGTACCCAAGAGCATCATCTCGGATAGGGGTTCACAGTTTACCTCAAAATTTTGGAAAGAACTCTGTAAATCTCTAGGAATCAAAATTTGCCTTTCGTCAGCCTACCACCCACAAAGTAACGGACAAACTGAACGAACTAATCAAACGCTTGAACAATACTTACACTGCTTCTGCTCCTCCACACAAGACGACTGGTCCTCCCTGTTAGCATACGCAGAGTTTGTATAAAATGACTCCTCCCATTCAGCCACTAACCAGACTCCGTTTTGGGCAAACTTTGGGTTCCACCCATCCTTTCTCCCTAATTCCTTCCCCGTATCACCAGTCCCAGCCGTACAGGAGCGAATAGAATTCATCCAATCCAATTTCAAAAGACTTCAGGAAACCATGCAGCAGGCCCAAGAAGGATACAAAAAATACCATAACAAGGGGAGGAAGGAAAACTCCCCATTCAAAATTGGAGAGAAGGTATGGCTGTCAACTACTCACCTCAAGATCTCTTGTCCCTCAAGGAAGCTGGGTCCCAAGTTTATCGGCCCATTTGAAATCAAAAGGACTATAAATCCTGTAGCATTTGAACTCGCCCTACCTAGGCCCTGTATTCCATGCCTCTCTGCTGAGACCCTTGGTCCCCAGCCCTTTTCCGGATAGAGAAGAACCTCCTCCACCTGTCACAATTCATGGAGTAGAGGAATACGAAGTGGAGTCCCTACTTGGCTGTAGGAAGGTGGGCCGTCAACTGCAGTTCTTAGTAAAATGGAAGGGGTATCCACCAGAGGATAACTCCTGGGAGCCATCCAAAAACTTCCATGCCCCAAGGTTGATCAGGATCTTTCAACAGGCGCACCCTGAATTAATGGAGAGCCTGGGCGTCCGGAGACCGCCCCTCAGGAGGGGGCACTGTCAGGGATCCCGTCCGCTGCGCACTGTAGTGCGCAGGCGCACGGGCCCGGCTCCCCGGCGTGTAGCTAGTGACGGGGAGATATTGCGGCGGCGCGCGGCCCCGCCGAGCGGTGCTCATGCGCAGTAGCGCTCGCCCCATGTGACCTCCAGCGGCCCTATAAAAGAAGGGCCTCTGTGCCCAAACAGACGCTGGTTCGTCTGACAGCTGTTCCCGGCTTGTACCCCTGTGTCTGATTACTAGATTGCCTTACCTGTTGCCAAACCCGGATTGTCTGACCACCCTGCCTTCTCCTGACCTTGACCTTCGGCTTACCTTCTCGGACTTGTTGTCTTCTCCTGTGTTAGACCCTCGGCCTGTATTCCGGATTCTCCTCTCTGCTGCCAGTACTTGACCCCCGGCCTGCCTTTGGATCTTCTCTGCCTAACGCCTTGGGGCAGTGGGCGCCGAGTTGCAAGGGCAACCGCTCTCGGCATCTTGGTCACCATCCTGAAGGTGGCTTGTGCCTCTTGGTGCCAACCGTCCCTGTACCACCTTCAGGGCAGTGGGCGCCGAGTTGCAAGGGCAACCACTCTCGGCATCTTGGCCTCGGTGAGTACTTAGTTCCTGACAGAAACGCACATAGAATGTGGGTTTCCTGAACCGCTTTGTGGTGTGAACAGGCCCAAGTTGAGATCTAGTCTTGGAGACTAGACCTCAACAGCTACAAAGCATTGAAGAGAAGCATTCAAGACAAAGCAACTCAATTTAGTTCTAGCAGCAGACAAAAGTTGCCTGTACTGAAATACAGCGCTGCTAACTGTATGTAGCCAATGCTACTACAGTATAGTACAGCACACACATTGGCCACATCAATTGGTAATGAAAAATTGTTTGGGTTAACTTGGCCCAAACTAATTTACAGTCAAGGTAAATCTGGAATTCCAAGTTTAGTCCAGTGCCTCATACTCATTTCTCCATGCATTGGGTAAGCATGGCAGCTATAAAAAAGGAGAGTAAATTCAGGAGCCATTTCCCTTTCTTTACATATATAGGCAACTAGTAAAAAAAAAAAAAAAAAAAAAAAAAAAATTTAATGGAGGGGCTAAGAAGGACACAGAAGCATAAAGAGAACAGAATAGATAAAAAAAAAAAAAAAAAAAAAAAGAGAATATTTAGGATTATGGGCAATAGGAAAGAAAAGTGACATTGGTATTGTTCAATGCTTCCCCCGTTTGTCTGTCTTAACTTACAGTATGTACTCACCAGGTAGGGTTTGTATGGTGGCTCAATTCTACAATGCAGAAGGTCATCCCACTGAATGTGTCTGAAAAAACGGTGCTTCTGCAATTCAGAATTAACAGGAAATGGGGTCAGCAAAAAAGAAAGATAGACCTGGCAGCAAAAGTGGCCTAGCCAAGAAGTGTAATATACTCTTTTCTTGCAAGAACTGAACCGTTTTAAATCTTTAGAGATCTGACAGGGTCTATTTAACCCTTTTACTGCCAAAGCCTTTTTTTGTGTTTTTTGCACACGTTTAAATAAAATCATTTTAGGCCTGAAGATGACAGAAAACATCACATATTTTCTGAAAGAAAACATTAGAAAAAAAAAAAAAATAGGTATTTCTGATTTTTATGTCACAAGCTATTAGTGCAAGGGTTTATTAAATGCAAAATTTCAGTAAATACACTAAAGTTATTTAGGGCACACAAACTCAACAATTACTACATTTTTAGTAAAATATAAAAGATAAGGTTGCATCAAGTAGAGACCCAACATAGCAAACCTTATAACTACACATGCTCGAGAAATGACAAACTTCAGTACCCTATATTTTCCATAGGTGACTCTTTTAAAGCCCCTACAGGTCATCAGTTTAGAGTTAACTGAATAATGGGTCCAGATTTATAGCTCTCACTTTGGCCAGCACAGTGATATGCAAAATATGCAGTGCAAGCAATGTTTTGTGCATAGGCGCCTTAAACATGAGCATTTACATGATTTACATGATTGGCTAAGACAGCAGTGGCGCCATTGGCTCCCGCTGCTGTCAACGTGGGCTAGTCAATCAGGGGAGTGAGGGCGCGGGGCCAGGTCAGGGCTGCGTGTCTGAATAAACACAGGGACCGTGACTCACCTCGGGTGCCCCCATAGCAAGCTACTTGCTGTAGGGACACAACAGGAGAGAGGGACCAGGATCACAGTAGAGGGACCAGGGAAGGGGATCTGGGCTGCTCTTTGCAAAACCATTTCACAGAGGAGGCAAGTATAGCAACGTTTTGTTTTTTTATAGGAAAAACAAGGACTTTACAATAACTTAATTTCATAATTTTCATTTCACATCAATTCATTAAAGAGGCCTATTGAAGTAAACAGTAATGTGCAAAGGTGCACAATACATGAGAACCTCTCAATTTTTTTATTGTCGCCTGTGCTCCCATTGGGGAGATTCATTCTCTCTATTTTTCCTGTTTACCAATATCACTTATGCCGCGTACACACGATCGGAATTTCGGCCAGCAAAAGACAGATGAGAGCTTTTTTAGTCAGAAAATGCGACTGCGTGTATGCTCCATTGGACTTTTGCTGGCCGAATTTCCGCCAGCAAAAGTTTGAGAGCATGTTCTCAATTTTGCAGTCAGAAAAAGTTCAGATTGGAAATTCGGATCGTCTGTAGCAATTCCGACGCACAAAATTCCTATGCATGCTCGGAAACAATTTGACGCATGCTCGGAAGCATTGAACTTTTCTCGGCTTGTCGTAGTGTTGTACGTCACTGTGTTCTTGATGGTCGAAAGTTCAGCAAACTCGTGTGACCGTGTGTATGCAAGCCAAGCTGGAGCGGAATTCCGTTGGAAAAACCATGCAAGATTTTTCCCGACGGAAAAAACCATGCAAGATTTTTCCCGACGGAAAAAACCATGCAAGATTTTTCCCGACGGAAAAAACCATGCAAGATTTTTCCCGACGGAAAAAACCATGCAAGATTTTTCCCGACGGAAAATACGCTCGTCTGTACGCGGCATTAGAGTGAAAACTAAAGGAAATTCCCAAATTGGGGAGGTCACCAAAATAGGGATAGGAGGGGAAATCTTATGATGGGGATACTAGCTCTGGTGACTAGGAATACTCTCACTTTAGTGGGTTTTCCTCTAAAAATTCATGCTTTGATTATGAGACAGGAAGTGAAGAGAAACCTCCCCAATGAAACACATGGCAAAAAAAAAAAAAACCTGACAGGGGTTACAACATGCAAAGGACTATCAACTGAAAGTGACACTTGAAACATAAAAATGTATTTGTCAAATATTAAAAATATTATTGATTTAGAAGACCTGGATATCTGCCACATCAGAAGGTCCTGATCCGAGTCTCTGCGTAGGATTCCTCTTAAACAACTGAAACAGAATGAAAATAAAGAATATGCAATTGTCACCATGAAAAGGGGCTTTCTAGGTAAGGTTGATAAAGCTGTGAAAGCTCCTACTGCACAAGGTAGTCATTGCAAAATAAGAGATAGAGATATCTCTATCTATCCAATTTTATTTATTTTTTTCAACCAATAAAATAAAAAAATAAAAATAAAATACAATACAATACAAAAAAAGGAAGAAGATTAAACTATTTTTTTTACTTCTAAATTATATCCACAGTCATGTTTACCAATTACAGTTTAGAAATATTTTAAAGCGATAGTAAAGTCTGCTTTTTTACTTGTACCTACAGGTAAGCCTATAATAAAGCTTACCTGTAGGTACAGTAAATATCTCCTAGACATGCACCATTTAGGAGATATTCACATTTGTAGCAGCCGGTGATCATGACTTTTGTGCGTATGCGCGCGTGACATCGTGGCCTGACCTTGTAAGCAACTGGAGAATGAAAACCTGGAAGGAAGACCAGAGGAAGATGGAAGTCCTTGCAGCAGATACAGAGTGCTGCTGGAGGGATCCGTAAGCACATTATGACATTACATGCAAGGGACCAAAGCAACAGCCCTAGTGAATAAATTTGTGGGTTTTGCATTTTTTTTTTAGGTCACACGATATTTGTCTCATCTGCCCTTAAAAGCATTTGATCACACCAAGATCAGTGAGATCAAATGCTTTTGATTTTTAAAACTGGCGCCATTTACATCCAGGTAACCTGGAAGTGATGGGACGTCATTTGCTTTGGGTTACTATATCACAGAGCCCAACAAAGCCAATCTGCCAAAGCCATCTTTATTGGGCTCGATCACCTGGCAGAAGCACTGGCTGGTCGATTGGGAATCCTGGTGGCAAGGGAGATCCCAGTAAAGCCACGGAAGATCCAGCAGCTAGGATTGCTTTTACAAGAGAGCAGATCGTCAGCTTTAAAAATAAAAAATAAAATACCGGCAGCTGCAGGCATTATCCCGGTACAACTACGCAAACACTCAGCGACATACCAGTGCGCCCCTGGAGCTGAAGTAATGAATTCCAGGTATGGATATTTTATATACCGTATAATTACATTGGTCCAATTTGGACCAATGTAACTATCTTAATACCATACCTGGCCGATGCTCTTTGAAGCAGGACATCACTAAAGTAGACAATGCTACTCCAGCTATATTAAAAAGGGAGGTATGGACTGCACAGAGATATCATTTTGCCCCTGTACAAATCATTAGTAAGACCTCATCTGGCATACAGAACAGTTTTGGGCAGCAGCTCACAAAAAGGATATTGGAGAACTGGAGAAAGGGCAGAGAAGGGCAACCAAACTGATAAGAGGCATGGAGGAGCTCAGTTATGAGAGAAGATTAGGAGGTACTGAATCTATTCTCCCTTGAGAAGAGGAGATTTGAGTGATATTAAAGGCTTTCTTTAACCACTTGTCTACCAGGCATGAACACCCCCTTCCTGGCCAAGCCATTTTTCAGCTTTCAGCGCTGTTGCATTTTGAATGACAGTTGCGCAGTCATGCAACGATGTACCCAAATAAAATTTTTATATTTTTTTCCCCACAAAATAGAGCTTTCTTTTAGTGGTATTTTATCACCTCCGCGGTTTTTATTTCTTGCGCTATAAACAAAAGGAGGGACAAGTTTGAAAAAAAAAATAAAAAAAACACAATATTTTTTACTATAATAAATATCCAATTTTTTATTTTAAAACAAATTTTTTCCTCAGTTTAGGCCGATACGTATTCTTCTACATATTTTTGTATGTAAATAAAAAAAAATCTCAATAAGCGTATATTGATTGGTTTGTGCAAAAGTTATAGCATCTACAAAATAGGGGATAGATTTATAGCATTTTTTATTTTTTCTTTTTTTTTTTACTGGTAATGGTGGCGATCTGCGATTTTTATCGTGACTGAGATATTGCGGCGGACATAGGACACTTTTGAGACCATTCACATTTATACAGCGATCCGTGCTATAAAAATGCATTGATTACTGTATAAATGTGACTGGCAGGGAAGGGGTTAACACTAGGGGGTGATCAAGGGGTTAATAAGTTCCCTATGGGAGTGATTTTAACTGTGGGGGGGGAGACCGATCGGTGTCCCCATGTACAAGGGACACACCATCGGTCTCCTCTGATGGGACGTGGATCTGTGTGTTTACACACACAGATCCATGTCCTGCTCAGTTACTGGGCAATTGCGGGTGCCCGACGGACATCGCGGCTGCTGGGCACGTGCATCGGGTCCCCAGCGTGCGCGCCCCCTAGTGGCCACAAAGTTAGTGCCGTCATATGACAGCGGCCCAGGACAGATGTTTCTTGCCGCCGTCATGACTGTGGGCGGTCATAAACAGGTTAAAGAAAAAAAAAAAAGAAAAAATGTCATGTCATCTTGTGCAGTGGATTTGTACAGAGCCGCTCACATCCTCCTCTTCAGGTCCCTCGCTGGCGCTCTTGGCCTCCTGCTGAGTGTCTCCAGAGCAAGCAGCTTGCAATGGGGGCACCCAAGCAGGCTCTATCCCAGTGTGTGAGTGTATTTCTGTGGCTTGAACTGGATGGATTAACTACAGTACGCAATTAGTAATCTCTATATTTGCTTCTGGGTCCTGTGCTGAGCGGCTTACCTGCTTCATTCTAAAAAACACAGGAGGTCAGACGCTCAGCACAAGTCAAAGAATGCTTTGCATTTTCTGAATGAATGCAATCGTCCTGTTTGGACAAGGTAGAAAGACGCAGTGCAGTGACACTTTCCACCTTATTAAATCAGAGGATACTTTGCATTCATTTCAGAAAATGCAAAGCATTGTTTGACTAGTGCCCACGCCGAGTGGCTGACTTCCTGTGCTTACAATGCAGCAGGCCAGCCACTCAGCATTGGATCCAGAAGCAAGTAGAGAATCTCGGAAGAGTGGGGTCTACTTTAGTGATTTCCAGCTTCCAGGGCCAGCGACTATGTACAAATATACCATGCCTGAAAAATCCTTTAACCGCTTCCGGACCGCCCCACGTACATTTACTGCGGCAGAGCGGCCCGGGTGCGCAAAATCAGGTACCTGTACCATGCACGCGGTTTAGGGGGTGCGTGTGCCACTCCCGCTGTGATTGCACACAGCAGGAGCCAATCAGTGAGTCCGGTGGCCAATGCAACCCGCCGATCGTTCACAGGAAAGGCGGAGCATCGATGTAAACAAAGCACAACGCTGCTCTGTCAGGGAGGAAAAAGAAATTGTGTTTCAGATAAGCTGAATCATGATCTCCCTTTTCCTCCAGTGAATCCACTCCCCCAGTAAGAAAGCACCTCCCAGGAAACACATTTAACCCATTCCCTGCCAGTGTCATTTATACAGGGATCAGTGCATTTTTTAGCACTGATTACTGTATTAGTGTCACTGGTCCACGAAAAGTGTCACATTTGCCTGCCGCAATGTTGCAGTCTCACTAAAAAGTGGCAGATCGCGCCATTACCAGTTAAAAAGACCCTAAATCAATCCCCTATAACTTTTGCGCAAATCAATATACACTTATGTACCAAAAATATGTAAAAGAATACATTTTGGCCTAAAATTGATTTAGAAATTTGTAAAATGTTTTTTTACTTTTTTTTTTGGATATGCACTATAGCAAAAAAGTAAAATTTTTTCAAAAATTGTAAATTTTTTGGTTCACAGCACAAAAAAAAATTAAACTGCAGAGGTGATCAAATTCCATCAAAAAGAAAGCTATATGTGTGTGTGGGGGGGAATAAAAAAAAAATTACATCAAATGGCCGCGCAATTGTCAGTTAAAGCGACGCAGTGCCAGATCACAAAAAAATGGCATGGTCAGGAAGTGGGTAAAACCTTCCGGGGCTGAAGTGTTTAGTCTCATGCTTTATGTAAACTTATTTAGATTATATGCAAGACAGAAAGAAAATTATATGTTAGGGCAAGAAAAACCGCAATGACAATATGCAAACTGCAGTAAATTTACAGTAATCACATTTGCGCCCTTCCATGAGCTTAGAGCTGTCAGTTCAGTGAAGGATGACTGTTCTTGGTTAATGTGACTGATGTCACAGTCCTCTGCCTGTATAAGCAGAAGTATAGCCAAAGCTATTTTTGGCTATACTTCTACGGAACACAGAAGTGCAGTTAGTTCTGCACTTCTGTGACCCGTTTTCAGTCGGCAGCAGGCTAAAGTCTGCGTTGATGTCACTCCACCGGTTCAGGCTCGGTTAAAATCCAGACTTTACAGTAAGGATCCACCCAGATCCCTGGACCAGCATCTGGCTCAGCCTCTCAGTGGCAAGCTGAACCAGCTCCCTCCAGAGCAGAGGGGAGAACTGACCGATCAGCGGTGGTCGCTCACTTAGCTCTCGGGGTAGTGCCAGCAGGGGACAACTGCAGCTGGGATCGATGCTGCAGCCATCTAGGCGAGTTGGGGCAAATAGTCTCTCTCCCTTTAAACAAAATGAAGCATGAAGCATCTGTACTGTCACAGGGAGCAAGCCCTTGCTGAGAAGCTGGACAATAAAGTCTAGTACACACTAGCAGTTTTTTTTTCCCCATTCAACCCAGCAGGGATAACTGGAATAAAAACAAAAACAAACACCTGACAGCTCAGGAGGAGCTGCTGTACTAACCATTCAACGTTAGTACAGCGATTTCCCCTGCTGTGCTATTGTGTTCTTAGAGGGGAATGCCCCCCCCCCCCCCAGACTACTCTGGTCAGCGGACCTTTCAGTCATGACCCTTCGACAGATACTGGCCGAACGGCTGGCTTCTGTCAGACCAACTCCAGTACACATGGGCCAAGGGTTGCCTGATTTCTATTGGCTTTAGGAATATTGCAGGCCAATTCTATAGTACTATGTAACTGACGTGCCACTTTAAAGATACAATGTATAATTTTAGTATGCCTGAAACTTTCAAGGCTACCTTCTTCAGGAGGTCACTGGCATCAGGTGTCAGGTATGGTGGGAAGAATGGTTTGGCCCTTAGAATCTTGTCAATGATTTTCTTCCGGTTATTTCCAGTAAAAGGAGGCTGTTCATCACACAGGGATAAAAAAAAAAAAAAAATATAAGGAAGAAGAAGAGACACAGGGATCAGTTACATACTGCTCAGGCATGTCTGTGCTCAAGCAACAGGCCCCTTCGACTAGTCTGCAGAAACATTTAGCCTGGTTGACACTTTTTTTATAGCAGGCAACACGATATTACATGCCTCCAACGCCCATCCAACTACATTAGTCCGTAGCATCCCGTATGCTCAATACCTGAGACTAAGAAGGAACTGCACTAACGATAGCGATTTCAGACATCATGCAGACCTCCTTAAAGGACGGCTGCTGCAAAGGGGGTATTCCAAGTCAATACTACGTAAAGCCTTCAACAAGGCTTTTAAGCAAACCAGAGATACATTACTCTTCAAACCCAAAAACAAAACAGATGAACATCCCACTGTAAAATTCATTACTCAATACTCGCAACAACACCACCAACTGAGAAGCGTTTTAGATAAACACTTGCCTATCCTCCACGAGGATCCCATTTTGAGAAGATAGATCACAGACCACCCGCAGATTACATACAAGAGATCATTGTCGCTTTGCGACAAACTTACCAAGAGTCATTAAACTCCACCCATTAATGTTACAAAAAAGGCCAATGGCATTTAAAGATGTGGGCATTGTGCTTTCTGTCCATGGTTCTTCCTAACGGAGAACTCTTTTATCCCAACTTTCGGGCTGATTGTGAGACCACCGTAGTCATTTATTTAATCACTTGCCTGTGTGGCATTTTTTACCTTGGCAAAACCATTCGACAGTTCGGTCAGAGGATTAATGACCACATCTATTGGTCCTCTAGTGCAGTGGTCATCATCTCTGAATACTGCAATCACTGAGCAGCAAATGATATCACCTGTGATGTATTTCAGTTATCTTGCAAACCTGGCCTGTTAGTGGGCCCTGAGGACTGGGTTGATGACCACTGCTCTAGTGGGAAAGTGTTAAGTCCAAATCAGCAGACATCATGACCTATGCCACAAATTTGATACTATGGTCGCCTCTTTTATAGTTTTGGCAGTTATTCCACGTGATCCTAGGGACATGAGGGACTGGGACATGAGGATACTCCAACACGAGACTAAATGGATCGAACGCCTGAACGCCATGAGATGGCCCGGCATAAATGAAGTTCAAACATACAAACCCTTTTTATGATATATTTATTATCTGTGACCTATTATTTTCTGATTTAGCTCAATCTAACAATAATATTGAATACTCATTCATAAATCTTATAGTTGTCAGGCAATCTTGCTTGTATTATTGTCTAGATCCCGACTTGTCTCCTGTTGGAGGTGACCTCCTCTTCTGGTCTCTCCCCCCAAAATCTCCTTTTCCCCGTTTCCCCTTTTTCTCCCCCGTCTTCCCACATCTTAATTTATCCCTCCATTCCCTATGTCTTTTTGTTTGCCTGAGTCTATGGGAGGGCAAGTTTTGATGTAATGCTATACCCTCGCTACATATGTCGATGTCCAAAATACAGCGATTATAAGTATTATGTTGTACAATCAATTGTAACTTTGCTAACTAGTTATAATTGTTCTACTTATTATCTATGTGGATTTTGTATTTAAAAATGTATTATATCTAACTGTTATTTTTCTGGCTTTTTTGTTTCAGAAGCCTGCGGTTACTAGCCTTCGGTGGCATGCCCTGGACCCCCTCTGACATGCAGATGTGATGGCCTTTACGTGCAGCCAGAAAGCCGCAGCCCAGCACACATAACTCTTGGTGTCCTGTGGCTGCAGTATGGAGTGGTGCTAGCTTGGACCACTATGGTCTTCTGCCTCCCCCTATCTGTCTTCGTTATCTGATTGGGCAGGTATTCAAAATGATCCTTTCTCCAGGTTTGTTTTTTACCTCAGATTTGTCACCCTTGGTTTTGAGGCATCTGTCCATCTGCTGTGCCTTTTAGACACATTATTAGGCATTTTGTATTGCTGCCCACTAGGGCGTTGGCTCCATTGAGTTTAGTTTCAGGTCCCGGGGTACGCGCCGTTGCCAGGCAGGGGGGGGTTGCGCTACATGTGTGCGCTCGCTGTGGCTCGTTCGCCGGCCGCGCCTCCCGGGATGATTTAACCTCCTATGGGCGAGGGGTTCGGCGCCGGGGCTTACCGTGCATGCGCTTCACGCTGCGCATGCGCACCCGGGGCGTATACGACCACACACTGGCCGAATTGGGTGATGCAGCAATTAGCAACACACCTGATTGTGGTGTGTATATAGGGCGCTTGTTTGTAAGCCCTATAGTATGGCATCTACCCCAGACAGTCTTCTGTTGGTTGAGGTCTGCATCTATCCACCAATTTTTGTGATATCTGGTAAGGACCTTGCTATTCCCTTCCCTTGTTCCTTCCCGTTTATTGAGCAAATGTAGGATTGGCTACCTTCTGTTCCCTGGGACTTGCAGTTATACTTAGATTTCTGTTCAAGTGGTTATCCCATGCTCCCTTCTCTTATATTTTCAGATCTATGATTGGATTCAGTCCCCTTCCCTTTACGGCGTGCTGACCGCTGGGGCGATCATTTTATGTGTAAGCCTTTAGTGCCCACACATCAGCTATCCCCTGACCCTTGTATATCAGATGATTATGGTTCCCTGTTATGAATAGTGACAAGGTGAGGTGTATATTTAGAAATACATAGCAGTGTTAGGTCTTATACCACTATTGTCTATGGTCAATGTTTATACCATTGCACTGATATATTATCTTGGGCTTACAGACATTTTTTACAGTACATGTCATGGTACCTACATGATTATCAGCGCTGTCCACTATCTAACATTTTGAAATAAGTTCTATGACTTATGTACCAAGGTATGCGCTCCAACAAAATAGTTGCTGTGTGATCTGTCTACTTTAGGGTGTGTGATGCTTTTATACAGGGAGTGGTCTTTGTTGCTCTCTTTTACTGCTCCTCTATTAACCATATATACTAACACGATACAGACTGCTATTGAGCTTCAGTTTTGGTTTATATGCACTTACTTTGCTTTTTATTTTCCCTTCTAACTGGCACACCTCCACGTTTTGGTCCTTCACCATCTGATGCATGTCTATTAAGGGAGTCCTCTGTACGTTCACCCCTGGATATATTCCGCTAACAAAATTGAAACCTATTACCAATGTTCTACGTTTACGTTATATTATTTGTTATCTTTAAGATGCTTATGGAATGTTTTTCTCCCCTTCTTTTATAGAACAGCTATCTAGCTCCTGATGAAGCAATAAAAATTGCGAAACTTGTTGAGCAAGCGTTCTACTGTACATCATACAGTGAGGCAGGACCAATATGATACCGAGTTTATTGGTCCAGCTTTGTTAGGGATAAAAGCACTATTAGATTTTGCATTATTAACCACTTGCTTACCGGGCCTATTTTGGCCTATTTTCCTTCATGTAAACATCATCATTTTTTTGCTAGAAAATTACTCAGAACCCCCAAACATTGAGTACGTTTTTTTTTTAGCAGACACCCTAGGGAATAAAATGGCGGTCATTGCAACTTTTTATCTCACACGGTATTTGCGCAATAATTTTTCAAACGCCTTTTTTTGGGAAAAAAAAACGGTTTCATGAATTAAAAAATAAGAAAAAACAGTAAAGTTAGCCCAATTGTTTTATATAATATGAAAGATGATGTTACGCGAGTAAATAGATACCAAACATGTCACGCTTTAAAATTGCGCACAACCGTGGAATGGCGCCAAACTTCGGTACTTAATAATCTCCATAGGCGACGCTTTAATATTTTTTACTGGTTACCAGTTTAGAGTTACGGAGGAGGTCTAGTGCTAGAATTGTTGCACGCGCTCTAACGCATGCGGCGATACCTCACATGTGTGGTTTGAGCGGCGTTTACATATGCGGGTGGGACTTGCGTGTGCGTTAGCTTCTGATCGCGAGCTACAGGGGACAGGGGCGTTTTAATTTTTTTTTTTTTTATTTATTTTTATTTTACTTAATTTTTTTATTTTTACACTTTTTAAAAAAAAAAAACGGAGTTACTTACCGGTAACATCCTTTTCCAGGAGTCTTTCAGGACAGCCACCTTAGAGAGACCCTGGCTCCTCCCCTCTTAGGAAACACCGCCTTCAATTCAATATTTAAGCCTCATCCTCCCGCCGGCCCCTCAGTTCTTCAAGAGTACCTCCGGCCAACTGGGGAGACACAAGAACACGTCAAAACACAAATTTTATATCTTACCTGATGGTCTTATGCGATGAGCCCTCCAAGATATCCAATAACCTGGGTGGGTACCGGTGCTGTCCTGAAAGACTCCTGGAAAAGGATGTTACCGGTAAGTAACTCCGTTTTTCCCCAGTCCGTCTTTCAGGACAGCCACCTTAGAGAGGATAAGCGAGCACCTTACCTTAGGGTGGGACTACTGCCTGTAGCACCTTACGACCAAAGGCTTGGTCTTTAGCTGACAGGAGATCCAGTCTATAGTGCTTCACGAAAGTAGAAAAGCTGGACCACGTCGCAGCTCTACAGATCTGTTCTGGAGAAGCACCAGCCCACTCTGCCTGAGAAGTCGCCACTGCCCTGGTTGAATGTGCCTTAATCCCAATTGGGGGCTCTATCCCCTCCAATAAATAAGCCTGACTAATGGCTAATCTTACCCATCTGGCTATTGTACGCCTAGAGGCTCTGGAACCTTTCCTGGATCCTGAAAATAATACGAACAGAGAATCAGATTTTCTGAAATGAGCTGTACCTTCCAAATATTGCAAGACGCATCTCCTGACGTCTAAGTTATGGAATACATGTTCCTGTTCCCTCACAGGATTTGAACAGAAAGTAGGTAAAACAATTTCCTGACTTCTATGAAACTTTGAGGCTACCTTTGGCAAAAAAGCCGGATCTGTCTTAAAAATCAGACGGTCTGAAAAAACTTGAAAAAAGGGTGCCCTAATGGAAAGGGCCTCGAGTTCGCTCACTCTTCTTGCAGTGGTGATCGCTACCAAGAACACCGTCTTGAGAGTGATCAACCTTAAATTGCAAGATTCCAATGGTTCAAATGGTTCTTTTGTAAGGGCCTGTAGAACTAAAGAGAGATCCCATACTGGGAACGGGGAGACTCTGACCGGCCTCTGCCTACCCAGGGCTCTAAAAAAACCTTACTATCCATGGGTCTGATGCTAGTTGTTTTTCAAGAAAAACGCTTAAAGCGGATACTTGGCCCTTCAATGTGCTAAGGGCTAAGCCTTGATCTGCCCCTGCCTGCATAAATTCCAAGACTGCCACGGAACTGTGCACCTCAAAAGAGCTTTCTGAGCACCACTTGTTAAAAAGCTTCCATACTTTTAAGTAGATGTCCTGCGTTTCCTTCTTTCTACAGCTTAGGAGAGTCGCTATTAAGCGATTCGAAAACCCCTTGCCCCTCAGCAACTCCTCCTCAGAAGCCAGGCTGCGAGATTCCACCTCTCCACCTGAGGACAGTAGATTGGCCCTTGAGAAAGAAGGTCCGCCTGGACTGGTAGCATCCAGGGGGGTTCCACCGCTAGCCCCCTCAAAATGGAGAACCACGGCCTCCTGGGCCAGTGAGGTGCGATCAAGATGAGAGTAGTGCTTTCTGCTTGGAACTTTCTTAATACTGCCGGGATCAGAACCGGAGGGGGGAAGGCATAGCATCTGGAGAACCTCCAGCTCTGTGCCAGCGCGTCTACTCCTAAACGCCCCTTCCCACCTGTTCATGGAAAAGAAAAGACCGGCTTTTGCATTTTCCTTTGAGGCAAATAGATCTACTACCGGAACTCCCCACTTCCGGGTTATCATTTCGAAGACCTCCTGTTTTAGAACCCAGTTGCCTTCTCTCAGTTTTTTCCTGCTGAGGAAGTCCGCCACCTGATTTTGTTCCCCTTTTAGGTGAACCGCAGAGAGGGATAAGACGTTGGCCTCGGCCCATCTGAGAATGGTTTCCGCCAGGACCCATAGGGTTCCGCTTTTGGTGCCCCCTGCCTGTTGACGTAGGCCACCACCGAGGAGTTGTCTGACCGAACTCTTACATGATGTCTCTGAAGGTCTTCCTGAAAAGCTCTGAGAGCCAGGTCTACTGCTCTCAGCTCCCTCCAATTCGAGGACCTTCCTGATTCCTTTCTCCCCCAAGTGCCCTGAATCATCCGGGAGTCTAGGTGCGCCCCCCCAGCCTGAGCCGCTCGCATCGGTTGTCACAGTCCTGGACACCGGCAAGACCCACTCCAATCCCTGCGCCAGATTTGCCCCCTTTCTCCACCACCACAGGGACCTCTTGACCTGGGATGGAATCGATACCAGTGAGTCCAGGGACCCCTGGCTGTGGTCCCAGACTTTTAAAATGAAAGTTGCAGAGGGCGGAAATGTAACCCTGCCCACTGAACTGCTGGGAGAGTAGAAGTCAGTAAGCCCAGGGCTGACATCACCTTTCTTACTGAAACCTGACAGTTGCCTTGGAGGAACAACATTGCTTTGTCTACCTTTTGGATTTTTTCCCAAGGAAGGAAGACTTTTTGCTTCGTTGAGTCCAGTACGTAACCCAGGAAAACCACCTTCTGGGAAGGGACTAGGTTGGATTTCTCCAAGTTCAGGAGCCACCCCAGGTTTTCTAAGATGTCTCTTGCTACCTGGAGGTCCCGAATCAACTGTTCTGGGGAAGGTGCAAAAAGGAGAAGGTCGTCGAGGTACGCGACCACCGAGATGCCCCTGAGACGCAGGAATGCCAGAACTTCTACCATAACTTTGGTGAAAATCCGGGGGGGCGAGGATAGACCAAAGGGAAGGGCTTTGAACTGGAGATGCAGCACCTCCTCTGAGGTCCTTACCGCCAACCTTAGAAACCTCTGGTGGTTTTCTGCAATAGGAATATGCAGATACGCATCTTTTAGATCGATCGATGCCATAAACGAATTCGGTGGAAGCAGTGCCTTCACTGAATACACCGAGTCCATTCTGAACCTCCGGTAGGTGACGGAGACATTCAGAGGCTTCAAATTCAGGATGAGCCTGAATTTCCCTGAAGGTTTGCGGACCACAAAGTTGTGGGAGTAGAAGCCTCTGCCTGTCTCCCCCTCCGGAACCCGTGTCACCACCTCCTGTTCTTCTAGTTCCTGAAGAGAAGACAGAAGGGCAGCCGACCTCTCTGTACACCTTGGCAGTTTGGTAACCAGGAGTCTTAGTGGGGGAGGATCTGAAAATTCTAATCGGTATCCTCTTCTGATGACCCCCAACACAAATTGATTGGAGGTGATCACTTCCCACTGTGGGAGGAAGGCCCCCCAATCTTCCTCCACCACTGTGACCTTGTCATTGTGCCTTTTTGGGCTGTTCAGGAGGGCGAAAAATCGCACCCCCACGCCCTTTCCCCTTCTGCCCCCAACTTTTCTTCTGCCGGTCAGTTTTTGGGGGTTCAAATCTTTTCTGAGGACGAGTCTTTCTCTTAGGAAAGGCCTTTTTCTTATCTGCCGTGCGATCTAAAACCGCTTCTAAACCTGGTTGCCTTTTTAGAAAGTCCATCCTGTCCAAACAGCACCCCCATGTCCTCGAAGGCCAGATTGTGTCTGGAGGGAAAAAGCGGCGTCTAAGCCAGTTCTACTGTTTCACATCATACAGTGAGGCAGGACCAATATGATACCGAGTTTATTGGTGAGGTTTTCCAGCTTTGTTAGGGATAAAAGCACTATTAGATTTTGCATTTATTATTAAAAAAGAAGCTTTGCAAGACCAATATATTTTTAATGACCTTAGAGTGGCTGGTTGTTATCTCCAGTGTTCTTGACTCTGCTTCCGGTTTGTGTGTCACTCGTGCCTCCGAACGCTGTCTGCACAGCATAAAGAGGCCGCACCAGCCGAACGCTCGGTCCCCTTTCTAGTGTTTCGCCCGTCATACCTTCCCCAGACTTCCTGCTTCCCCAAGCGGAGCTGGCGTGCGTAAAGCGGTCGTCCTCGGTGTACCGGCTCCCTCGCCGACCGGACCGCTGGCAGAGAATCAGAGAGACCCCTGTCTCCTCCACCTACAGGTACATTGCCTCAGCCTCCGCGGCTGCCAGCATGGTTCCTAGCGGTTGTCTCCCCGCCGACACCATAACTGTTTTCCTAATCTCTCTAAAAAGACGGACTATGGAGAGATGTGGGTCACCCCACATCTCTCCTACAGGCTGGAAAGCATGAGATCGGTAAAAAAATTTTACCGATCTCATGCTGACAGCCGCGATCGCGGCTTTGTTTACTTCCGGGTACCAGGCGTGACGTCATAACGGCGCGCCCGGGCCTCCGACCATCTGGTCACCGGAAATCTCTATGCTCGTCATCCGGCGGCGAGCGATTCTTTCTCCGGCCCCCGATGGCACGGGAGAGCCCGGAGAAGCACCGGATGGCGCCGGGAGGGGGGGGGGGGGACGTCCCCTCCCGCTGCCTATAAGAACGATCAGGCGGCGGAACTGCCGCTATGATCGTTCTTATGGTGCACAGAATCGCCGGCCTGTAAAAATGATATCTGAATGATGCCAATAGCTGCACGCATCATTCAGATATCACCACTCAAAGTCAAGGACGTCATATGACGTCCTTGGTCGGCAAGTGGTTAAAATTTGCAAGACCAATATATTTTTAATGAACTTGTTTGTGTTTACTTTGTGTTTAATAAATATCTGTGATTTTTATAATTGGGGCCTACAAAGTCCAGTTCTTTCCCACGTGCTTTTTAATCAAAATTATGCTATAGGACATGGCACTGCTGTACACTTTAGACCCCCACAGTACCATCCTGTGATGGAGTCTTGGCAAACTTGTTGATTCCTTTTATGACACATTGTTTTCAGTGGTGCCCATTCACATCAATTCCGCACAGCCCGATTTTAGAAAAGGTCCTGTACTACTTTGGTGGGATTCCAGCACAATTTTAGCCCTGTAGAGCACGCAAACCAAATCATAAAAACGCAACCAAGTTGCTCTACACAATTGACCATCAGATCAAAATCGAAGCCACAGTAGTGTGAACCTAGTCTTTGAGTTGAAATTCAGGCACAGTTAAAATTCATATAAAAAGAAGCGGTTTTACATGCCAAAGAATTTAGATTTCTCTATCCAGTTATAAAAAGTACCAAACAAAAGTATCTGATAATGTCTATAAAGATTTTTTAGCATTTTTATGAAATCCTGGCAGTGTGATAGGTTTCAAAGCCATCAAGTCACAGCTAAATTCTGTAGATTATCCTAGACTTTGGAAAGATATTATTAAATCCCAAACCAAATTTGTAATATCACTTGGCTTACAAGTCATTAGATGTGGTGGCTGCATTAGTTATTTTTTAGGCTCCCCCCCCTCTGTTGTCACCTTGCTATCCAACTAGTAGCACACATCCTGTATTAGAGCGATTCCACTCTGGATGAAGGAGCACAGAGACAACTTGTTACTCTGGGGGGGAACATTAGACAGACTAGCAGATTTGGATAGATACACAAAACAAATTGAAGACAAACTCTAGGTAACGCTTTTTACGCAGTTACAGCAACAGTTTTCTTCATTTTCGGATAAAGGTTTTACATAAATAAAAGCTGATAATTGCAAGCACCCTTGGCAGTGGTACATTGTCTCAGCCCTGTAAAGCCCAGTACACACAGGCCGAATGTTGGGAGTGTTGTCGGGCAGGCGTCCACCTATGAGAACACAATAGTACAGCAGGGGAGATCGCTGTATTATAATCGGATTGTTAGTACATCTACAGGACAGCTTGTACTGTTGAAAAACTGATTTAATAGCTGGATCACCAGGTGAAAAAAATATAAGATAACTAATCCAGCCAGCACATCTAAGAATTGTTATTTTTTTTTTTAAATTCTTTATTTCTTTACAGGATTACATAGAAATATTGTTTAAGCATAAAATAATAAGATACGGCATAACTTTTCATATTGCATCACATTATCTTCATGTTGCATATCTGCCTCTTCCTTTCTATAATCTAAATCCATAAACCTGTTTATTTTATTTTTTTCTTCCCCCCTCCCTACATTTCCCTATTAAATTACTCCCTAACTTGCCAAAAAAAAAAAAAAAAAACAGAATTTCTTCCCCTCCCCCTCACCCCCCCTCTCCCCCCCTCTCCCCTCACATCGATTGCCGTTTTATATATGTATGTACCTCATTTCTACTTATTTTTACTAGTTGTATTCAAGTTACTCCCAGTTTTCCTCTCCGATCTGTCTCTTACCTTCCTCAGTTTGCAAAAAGGACTCCCATGGGGCCCATATTTGAGATATTTGTTCTTTTTTAATCATAGATGTAGGAATCATATTTTCCATTATCCCTATGTTCCTCACCTTGGTGAGCCACATGGAGATCTGCGGTGCAGCTGGATCTTTCCAGCATGCCGTTATACAACTTTTAGCAGCGTTTACCATGTGGCACAGGAGTGAGTTTTTATATCTCTCCCGTGGGATTTGTGAGGAATGTAAGAGATAGAATGCCGGGTCCCATGGAATCCGGTAATCCGTGAATCGTTGCATAATTCTCTGAACTTCCTGCCAGAAAATTTTAATTATTGGACAAGTCCAGAGAATATGTACAATAGTACCTCTTTCTTGACAGCCCCTCCAGCACCTATCCGATGTCGTTTGGGAGAATTTATTCATTAGGGAGGGAGTATAATACCATCGCGTTAGAATTTTGTAGTTCAACTCCTGAATCTTAGTACATCTGGAGGAATTTAAGGTTAGATATATTATATTCTTTTGTTGATCTATTGTAAAAATTTGTTCCATATCCCTCTCCCACTTTCCCAAGCTTGGCATCTTGAAGTGTTCTGGGGGGGCGGTCAACATTGCATATAACTTAGAGACTCCGTGAGAAAGAGGCCCTTTCTCCTCACAGTATCTCTCAAATTTTGTTCTTGGTCGATTATAGCTTTCCTGGGGCCCAATGGATTCCAAAAAGTGTCTAATCTGTCGCGCTTGCCAAAAAGGTAATTTAAACTGACCACCCATATTCATTAGTGAGTCTAATGTTGGCCAATTGTTAAGGTGGAAAAAATGCGATGCTTGGAAGATGCCTCTATCTATCATTTTTTTGAAAACCCCTAACTCGAGACCCGGAGGAAAATCCGGGTTCCCCAGAATGGGAAACAGGGGGGATTTTATTGAAGAGGGTTTAGAGTTCTGGATGAACTTTTCTCCCGTCAAAAGTGTGGGTCCTATCAAGGGATGTGTCTTTACTGCAGGAGGGATAGCAGCGCAGCACCATATTGCCCTATTGAGTGGGATCTTACTGACATGTTGCTCGATATTAATCCACAGTTTACTCCCTTCATGTCGATTCCAATCTATTATCCTACCCAGTTGGGACGCTAAGTAGTATTTATATAGGTCTGGCGCTGCTATTCCTCCTGCTGTTTTCGATAAAGTAAGCAGTTTTCTATTTATCCTTGGGCGTCTGCTTGCCCATATAAATTTTGTAAAGACACATCTAGCTCGGTTAAAGAATGCCAGAGGGACAGACACTGGCAGGGCCTGGAAGAGATACAGGAACTTTGGTATGATACTCATTTTTAGAATATTACTTCTCCCGAACCAGGAATGTGATGCTTTGCTCCATTTTTCCAGTAAAGCTGTTACTTCTTTAATTAAAGGAAGATAGTTTAAAGCATAGATGTCTTTCAACTTCGGTGGGATATAAATTCCAAGATATTTTAGTGCGGTTGATGTCCATCTGAACTTAAAACTATCCACTAAATTCTTACATATGGGGCGCTCCAAGGACACCCACATCGCCTCCGACTTACTATAGTTTATCTTAAAATTCGACTGGGCACCGTATTCTTCCACCTCCTTTATAAGGTTTGGGAGTGATATCTGTGGGTTTGTAATTGAAAAAAGTAGATCATCCGCGTATGCGGAGGCTTTATATTCTTGTTTTCCAATACAAATACCACTAATATCGGGATTTTGACGAATTTTATTTAACAAAGGCTCCAAAGTCAGAACAAATAATAGAGGTGATAAGGGGCAGCCCTGGCGCGTCCCATTGGATATGGAGAAGCACTCTGAATGAACTCCATTAGCCTTAACCAAGGCTTGTGGTGTAGAATATATCCCTTCAATCCAGTGTAACATTCTATCTCCAAAATCCATGTGTTTTAGTACTCCCTTCATAAAAGTCCAGCTGACCCTATCGAAAGCCTTTTCGGCATCTGTGTTCACGAAGACACTTGATATCCCATTCTGGTTTACATATTGGAGCAAATTTAACACTTTTATAGTGCTATCTCTAGCTTCTCGTGTGGGGACAAACCCCACTTGGTCCAAATGTATTAACTGAGTCAAGTACGGTTGTATACGGGATGCAAGTATCTTTGTGAAAATTTTCATATCTATATTTAATAGGGATATTGGGCGGTAACTGCTGCACACTGATTGATCCTTCCCTTCTTTGGGTATTACTACAATATGTGCCTTCAACGCCTCTGCTGGTGGGGTTGATGTATGACCCCAAATATTAAATGTTTTTGCTAAGTATGGACTTAATACAGGAAGGAAACTTTTAAAGTATTGCAAGGAAAACCCATCTGGGCCAGGCGCTTTCCCTCCTTTCATCGATTTTATGGCTAATCTCACTTCCTCTATTGTGATTGGCATCTCCAACTCTGAACGAGCTGAAGGTGACAGTCTAGTTATTTGTGAGGAGGTCAGATATTCTTCCATCGACTGAGGGGATACGGAAAGGATTGGTAAATTATATAGTGTCCTATAAAATTCTCTAAATTCCTTTACAATGTCTTTAGGCATATAAGTTTTTTGACCTCCTTCAGTTTTGATGTAGGGTATATATGACCTCTTCTGTTGTTCTTTTAATTTTTTAGCTAGAACTCTTCCGCATTTATCACCTGAATGATATATTACGTTCTTTCCATATTGGAGGGTGGCCCTGGCTTTATACCTGAGGAGATCTGATAGTTGTCTTCTCAGGTCTGCTAATTCAATTCCAGATTCCCTTTCCAGTGTCTGTTTGTGTTTTTTCTCCATTTCCTGTATCTTCTCCAGTAACCACATCATCTTCTCCTCCCTGGCCCTCTTCACTCGAGTGCCATGTTTAATTAAAATTCCCCTGATTACCACTTTATGAGCTTCCCAAACTATTCCCATATCCATCTCCCCGTCATCATTTGTTTGGAAGTATGAATTGATTTCTGTAATTAGATCGTCTCGAATCTCGGGGCACTGTATCAGGCTTTCATTTAGTCGCCATCTCCATTCCATTTTTTGAGTTCCTCCCGTCAGGTCTATCCTTATTGTAATTGGGGCATGGTCTGACCAGGTAATATTCCCTATTTGAGTGTCTCGGACCTTCGAGAGTATTTGCTGTGGTATCAAAAAAAGATCAATTCTCGAATATAGGTGGTGTGGATTAGAGAAGAAAGTGAAGTCCTTCTCTTCAGCATGAAAGGCCCTCCAAGCATCTACTAATTGGCATTCTACAAGCTACTAAGAATTGTTAAGCTACAATAAAATGTGTGCATTTATGTTTAATACCACTTTCATATTTAGACAATTAGCAATGTTTGGACAATTAACCCTGCATCAGAGAATGCTTACTGAGCCGGTTAGCATATCATACAAGAGAATCCCCAGACTCCACCAATCTACTGCTCGGTTGTGTCCTTTGTGTGCCAGGATTTCAGGTGCCCTAGAATTAAAAAGGTAAATGATTAGGATATACTTAATGCATGAGTACATCTTCTATCAATTAACCAACTGATCTTATGAAAGGCAGATTCTCTCGAATGTGGGCCACAGACACTATACTGTCTAGGAGGGATACATCTTGTATAATCTAACTGCAAATCTCTGCACAGATTGTGGTACAAAGATGCATTAATATGGAATATGCATTTGGCTGTCATACAAATCAGTTTATGCTAAAATAACAGCAGGTTTGTAGGCCAAGGTACCGTTAAAAAAAATAAAGTGTAATAACCAGTGTTGCCAACAGTCAGTATTTTTATTGGCAGCCAGTAAAAAACAGGCCCTTTTCACCTGCCAGTAAATGGCAGTAAGAGGAAAATGTTGCCAGTAATAAATATGGCCGTGGTGCTTGGCTCGGAACTGGGCAAGCGCAGCTCGGGTCTGATGGAGGCGGTGCCTGGGCATGTCGTGTGATGTCATGGTGCAAGGGAGCCAAGCAAAGCGGTCTCATGTGCGGGTCTGTGGGACAGGAGCAGAGCAAGCCGGGAGGGGGACTGTGAATGCTGTTTGGACTGGAGGGGACTAAGAGGACCACTTGACATGGAGAGAGACTGTCACTCGGGATGGGACGTGTCCGTGATCTGTGCTGCTGCACACTGCTGTCAGTGTCACTGTGAGAGTCCATTTCATGTGCGTGTGTCGCCCATTCCAATTTCCTGCCCCTGAGCCACTTTCTTACTATATTTAAAATAAAATAAGAGATATGCTTTTTACCTTAATATCCACCTTGAATCACATTGCTAATTGCATATTGTACTTATTTGTAGCCTAAATACTGAAATTTGCACTTACAACTGTAATTTTGTAACTTTTGGAAATGCCAGTAAAAACGTGGCTGTGCCAGTAAATTTTGGGTGTCATGTCAGTAAATTTCAATCTGGTAGGTTGGCAACACTGGTAATAATCCTTTAAGAAAACAACTGTGCAGATTAGATTTAAGTTGAATAATGCCCCTGCCTGGCCAAAAAAGTCCCCACATCTAGCCTTGTTGCTAAAACTTTGCTGCCATTACTGCTCATCTTGTGGTCTCCTCCTTCACAGAATCAGAGACCGATCACTGCTGTGATAGAAGGGGTATGTAATGTGCCTGGTGTCTACAAACCTTTGCTGACAAACTCACTTCTTACAGCTGTAACTACATTGAAATGTCCAAAACACACAGCACCTAATTGCATTTCAAACTTTCAGAAAAAGGACTACTCTACATTGCCCCTGGCAAGAAGATTTTTCCTTTGAATCTCCGGAGTGTAGCAGGTAACAAAAATGGGAATATGACTGGTTGAGGTTGGTTACTGCTCTGTGTACACTTCTGTGGCTTACCGAATAAGCCTTCAGGAATTCCCTTTTCTCAATTCTAGTGCAACAAATGCTGTCAAATACATACATATATTCCACAGTTCCACAGAATGTGTGTGTCACACTGTCTCCATGAATGGACTCCTTGCACATTCCAAAGTCGGTGAGCTTAATGTGACCTAAAGAAAAAAATAAAAAATAAAAATGGAACCAGTGCCAAAGAAGGTGTCAGGGCTGTATGCTAATGACTACCAATCCCTCCTTAATTTCCCTAAATAGGAGCACTCATGCAACAAAAAAAAAAAAAGGAGAAATTGGTCAAGAAGACACCATGAGAGGGTTGCTTTACACAATTATTTATGTTTACTAAAATCTTAAGATGGTGTATACCCACCAAACATAGTAATCAGTACGGGTGGCTTTTTCTTTTAATACATCTACATAAAGCAAATAAAAATTCTCAGGCATACCATGTACACTAAGCATAACATTTTCTGGCTTCAGGTCCCTGTAGATAATCCCCAAAGAATGCAGGTGTCCAAGAGCCAAAGCAATTTCTGCCAAGTAGAAGCTGCAAAACAAGCAAAAAATAAATACCTAAAGTGATCGTATTTTTTAAATAGCATACATAATATAATTATCTGCTCTGTGAAATGGTTTTGCACAGAGTGGCCTTATCCTCCACTTCTCAGGTGTCCTGCTGGGGCTCCTGGCTCCTCCCCCCAAAGCAAGCTGCTTGCTACGGGGGCACTTATGCGGGTTCAATCACGCTGCACGTCCATTAACAGACAGTGCGGCTCAGCCCTACCCCTACTCCCTCCTCACAGGAGGTGATTGACAGCAGAAGAAGCCAATGGCTCCCACTGCTGCTTTCTCCATGGCCAGTGAGGAAAGAGGGAGCGAAGAGAGCGCTGGATCAAGATCAGGCTTAGCTAAGTATTTAGTGGGGGCTGAATACAGAACATTTTAAAAAAAGGTAAGAAAAAAAAAAAAAAAAAAAAAACCTACCTTTAGAATCACTTTAAAAGTATTACATTTTTGTACTTGCCATAAATTCTTCATCTGAGTCCATTGAGGGACACAAGAATTCAGAAACTGTTAGGTTATACAGATATTTACAGGAGGCAGAGAGGCTGGGAAACTGTAAAGTCATAACCCAGCCCCTGTATAACCTCTCTACTTAGCATGCCTCCGTTTAGCGAGAAACACACAGGACCAGCAAATAAATACAAAAAAAATAAATAAATAAAAAAAAATAAAAATAAATAAGAAGGTGGGTCCCTCAGTTGACTGAAGAAAAAAAAAAAAATTGATTTCACAGTAAACTATAAAATCTTATTTCTTCCCATTGTTCATTAGGTGACACATGAGCTCAGAAACAGTTGGGACACCCAAAAGCAAACAAATGAGGGATGAGCAACAGCAAGTGACAGACCCAACTTATTAGAAACCATCTATAACACAGACATCCCTGCAGAGCCAACATGCAGAATCTGAACCAGATGAGAACCCTCACAACACAGAATCTGACAGGACCAGAGGGAAATCCCTAGAGGATCAATCTGGTGCCCCAGACCAGGACAGAGATTTTACAACCAAGTGGAATGACACGGTGTAGAACACTGAGCCTTAGAAAGTGCAATGCTGTGGGAACATATCAGCAATCTACCAGAACAGGTGGAGCACCATAACCTGAAAAAACAGGAACTTGAACAATAAGACGTGCGGTCAACAAAAATCACTGGGATAAGTCTTAAAATAAAAGAACAGGATGAAAACAGGTCCACTACATTTTCCAAAAACACTCCAATGCCAAATCCAGGGGTTGCTTCGATCCTCAATGGCTCTTTGGGGTGCAGCCCTCCTCAGACTGGGAAATCTTCAATAAACTGCAAAAACACAGGAGGGCGCAAACACATTGCACATTACCATAGACATATTTATTGAAGCCACCAAGACAAAATGGATACTCACAAGCAGATAAAAAGCAGGAAGCATAGGACTGGTGTAATTCAGCCAAACAAGGTGTAACCTACCCTGGGAACAAACGATTGGATGGCCAGGCCCCCCCATCCTCAGAGCTAAAGGTCTGAGCTACCGCCCATTATTTTCTCCATTCCAGCTTCTGAGCCTCTTACACCAAGAGGCAGGCGGAAGTGACACATTTACTGGCATTCAGAACCATCTACCAACTGGTTAGGGAGGAAGTGTGTCTTTTGAAAACCAGAAAGATGGCTGCTTGCACAAACATAAGGACTCTGCTAGCTGAACCAGCTGCTGCTGCAGCACAGACTGAGGAGGGGAAAAAAAAAAAAAAAAAGGCAACTCAACTGGACATACTTGAAGTAAGTGTATAAGTGCCCACCATTCCTAGTACCACATATGATATCAATCTGGTAAAAAAAAATAAAAAAAAATAAACAGTCCCGCTCTCCTTTATGGGGGGGGATTGGATAAAAACAGACAGCCTGTGAACTGAAATCAGTGGGGAAGCCGCTAGGTCTACAAATAAAGGAGAATAGTTGCCTTTCCAACTAGGAAAGGTGGAAATTTTAGGGAAACAGTTGTAAAGAAAAAATAAAAAATAAACTCTACCTCTTATGAAAAGAAAGTCTTTTGCTTACCCTTTACTTGAAGCATTCAGATTGACGAACCTGGAAAACTCCTTGGACCTGGTGGGGTCCTGTGCATACTAAAAGTGGCCTGTATGCTTTGTTTTGCCTATATTAGGCGAGCAAAGCCAGTCTCTCTCATGTGCTATCCTGGAGGGAGGATTAGGGAACATTTAATTAGACCTTCTGCAGAGGTGGAAATAACCCCAGGCATGCTGGGCACAGGAGGGGCTATACAGGGGCTGGCTTATGGCAAAACCTCCTATAGGCAGCAGTATAACCCAACTGTTTCTGAATATTGTGCACCTCATCAAGTGATAGAAAAAAACCTTCATAAGATTAGCCATATAAAAATGACTCGCTACCCACACTATATCTATGCTGATTGATATACATACCAGGCTGTATCTTCCATAAAAATCCTTTCTCGCTCCAACTGCGAGAACAGTTCTCCACCTGTAGTAAGAGCCAAAAGTACTCATTAAGATTAGTCAATCTTCTGACATACAACCTATGCTAGCTGCACTAAAAGTCTTAACATTCCAGTCTACAGTATAAAAGCAGCTACATGGCTAGTCATATAGACTGTGCAATCCTGTTTTTAATACATAGTTAAAAGGACACCAGTCACTTAGTAAACAGCAGAAATCTGTAAAGGAGTAAAGTAGGGATAGTATGTACAGATATTGTTCTCCAAAAAAACTAGATATTCCTGTAGGCAAGGAACACTTCCTGTCCTAGGGTGACAACGCTCACACGCTGTACAGCAATTAGCCCCTATTCACACCTGTGGGACTGACAGGTCTAAATAGCATGTCAAGCCGCACCCTATTGTCATCAATGGAACTGTTCAAAGCAACAGTGCGGTGCTGCACCGATTCGAAAAAAGTAGTTCCTTCAGGTGCGACTTGCATAGAAAGAAGAAAGAAGAAGGAAGAAGAAGGAAGGAGGAAGAAGGAAGAAGGTCCTTCTATTTACCTTATCCTATTAAAAAGTTATCCGCTTCATGCAAAATCACGTACCTGTACGGTATGAAGTTATACTGGGGCGATGCCTGCAGCCAGAGGCATCATCCCTGTACCGTTTCTTTTTTTAAATGTGGACGGGGCGGCTTTCTTGTGATAACAACCGATGCGGCTAAGCAGCTCGGCTGTTACCACAAGCAGTGACGTTGTCGCCACGCCAGCCCCCCCCCCCCCCCACCTGCGCTCGCAACCAGCTGGCAAATCCACTGCCTGGCCGGAGTCCCGAACAACGCCAAAAAACAGCTTCGATCTGGTCTGCGAAGTAGTAACCCGGAAGAAACATCACAATGCAACTTCCAGTTTACTCGCCAGACAACGGTGCCGACTTTTAAGTGCAGAGGAGGGGTTTGGGGTCTCTATAAAAAAAGAAAAAAAAAAAAAAAACACTACTATTACTGTCACAAGGGATGTTTACATTCCTTGTGGCAGCAATAAAAGTGATCAGAATTTTTTAAAGGAACAGTGTTAAAAAAAAAAAAAAAAAAAATATATATATATATAAACATTTTTAAATTGAAGTGCCCCCCTGCACCAAAGAAAACGTATAAGCAAGTTGCACCCGAAAAAGGTAAACAGTATTTAAAAATCACACATGTGAGGTATTGCAGCGATCGTTAGAGCGAGAGCAATAATTCTAGCAAAAACCTCCTCTAACTCTAAACGTCGCTTGGAGATTTTTTAAGTATCGTAGTTTGTCGCCATTCCATGAGTGTACGCAATTTTAAAGCATAACAGGTTAGGTTCTATTTACTCAGCGTAATATCATCTTTCGCAATATACACATTTTTAAATTCAGGATTTTTTGGTGAAAAAAAAATACAAGAAAGGGTTTTGAAGACTGCTGCGCAAATACTGTGCGATATAAAATATTGCAACGACCGACATTTTATTCTCTAGGGTCTTTGGTAAGAAAAATATGTATAAATGTTTGGGGATTTTGAGTAATTTTAGTGTTACTAGCTAGATCACCAGGTGAAAACAGACTGGAGGGGGGGGGGGGAGCCTAAAAATAACTAATGCAGCCACCACAGCCAATGATTATTAAGCTGCAATATATTAAATTTTTGGTTTTGTATTACTTTAATACATACTAGAATAAAAATAAAAAAAAAAAGGGGGGGGGGAGAGAAGAAGCAGAAGGCAAGAGGGGAAAAATTAAAATTTAAAATAAAAATTACCACTGAGACACTCCAGAATAAGATAGAGTTTTCCATGGGTTTGAAATGCATACATGAGATCCACTATAAAGGGATGCCTAACAGATTCCAGCACATTGCGCTCTGCTGCTGCATGCTCGGTGTCTTTAGCTTCACAAATCAGCTTGGCCTGTGTATATAAAGTTTAAAAAAAAAAAAAAAAAAAAAAAGGGAAGGAAACTGTTGAATAATTGGAAGCAAAGATTTATAGACTAAAACAAACCAGGAGGGGCTCATAACGTATGGATATCTTTGTGCTTTGCTATATACAGCAGGGTTACCCCACACTTCAGACCCCATTAATAAAATACAGCCAGCAGTATGTCAGATTTCTCTCTGCTTAACACAGCAGTAAGAACTCCATGCCCACATGGTTGTCATGTGATGTCTCTTCATTATATTCTTTAATTCCCCATGTACATGGCGATTACAGATTCCATTTAAAGGGGCATAGCGGCTAGTGACCGCCTAGATTTTGTTGATTGAAGGGGGTAAGATTCCAGTAGATACAATTTCTTTTTGGATGGACAATACCATTTCCAAGGATTTAGTATCATTACAGGAAGACCTTGACAAAATGGAGAGGTTGGGCAGCTATATGGTAGAGGAGTGCCAAAAATAAACATGCAAATTACCATATATATACGCCGAGTTTTTCAGCACATTTGTTTGTGCTGAAAGTGCCCCCCTTGGCTTATACTCGAGTCAAGCACTTTTCTGCAGTAGAAAATGACATTTTCTGACCCGACTTTGGGGCCCTGTATCTCGGGGCCACTTGGTGCTAGGAACCCCGGTGGACCTAGCACTACAACATATCCAAAGATGGGGTTCCTAGCACTAAGTGGCCCCGAGATACAGGGCCCCAAAGTTCGGAAAATGTCATTCTCTGCTGCAGATAAGTGCTTGACATTTTCCAACCCGAATTTGGGGCCCCATATCTCAGGGACACTTGCTAGGAACCCCAAATTTGGTATTCAAACCCAGTGGAACTAGCACTAAAACATATCCAATACCCAGATGGGATTCCTAGCACCAAGGGACCTTGAGATACAGGGAACCAAAGTCGGTCAACTGTGTCCATTTGCAGCAATGTAATTTCAGGACCCTTTGGGTCCAGAGACCCCAAATTTTGACTGCAGCTAGGGGGCATTTAGGAACCCTTAACTACCAAGTTTGAAGTTTGGGGGACTATGGCTGCAAATGGGCATTGTTGACCCTCTTTTCCACTTACAGTAGCTGCGCATTTCTCACCCTAGGCTTATACTTGAGTCAATACATTTTCCCAGTTGTTTGTGGTAAAATTAGGTGCCTTGGAGGAAGAAAAAGAAAAAGGACACAAAATTTCAGAACTTTTTCCACCTTTAATGCGACCTATAAACTGTACAACTCAGTTCAAAAAAATAAAATGAAATCTTTTTTTATTTTATATATAAAAAAAAACTAAATATAAAATAATGAGGTTGCATAAGTGTGCACACCCTTTTATAACTGGGGGATGTAGCTGTGTTCAGAATTAAGCAATCACATTCAAACTTATGTTAAATAGGAGTCAGCACACACCTGTCATTTAAAGTGCCTCTGATAACCCCAAATAAAGGTCAGCTGTTCTAGTAGGACTTTTGCTTAGTCGTATCCTACAGCAAAAAGGAATATCTGGCATGTACTGGCTGTGTGGTACATGTGACAACAATCTCCCAGGGTAGAGTGGTGGTAGGATGGTAGCCTTTGCTTTAGAAAAACATCCAAGCCTGGCTAAATTTTGCAAACACACATCTGAAGTCTCCCAAAAAGCATGTGGGAAAACCTTAGTTAGACTTACCGGTGACAGTATTTCTAGAAGTCTTTCAGGACAGCACCTGGAGAGCGTAGCTCCACACAACTTCCCAGGAAACACTGCAAATAATTCCTTTTAAAAAAGGCAGCCCCCATCCACCATGGCCTCAGTCATAAACAAACCTCCAGCCATGCTAAAAACAAAAATTTAAACAAAAACAAAATATATACACATACAATATAAAAGTGCAAGTCATATTTGAAACCACTAGGGAGGGTAATAGCTGCTGTCCTGAAAGACTTCTAGAAATACCGTCACGTCTAAGGTTTTCTCAAAGCATCTTTCAGGACAGAACCTGGAGAGCATAAGCAAGAAACTTACTCTAGGGTGGGACCACTGCCTGTAGGACCTTCTGGCCGAAGGCCTGCTCTGAGGCTGACAGTAGATCTACTCTATAATGCCGGTAGAACGTAGTGAAAAACTTGTCCATGTTGTGGCTTTACAGATTTGGTCAGGAGAAGCGCTAGCCCTCTCAGCCCAAGATGTTGCCACTGCCCTCGTTAAGTGGGCTAGGATACCCTCTGGCGGCATCTGCCCCGAGACTTTGTAGGCTTCCTCAATGGCTGTTCTGAGCCATCTTCCTATTGGAGCTCTTGGAAGCACTGTCCCTTACGTGCCCCTGAGAACAGTACAAAAAAGGAATTTGACTTCCTAAATGGTTTGGTCAATTCCAGATAATGCATTAGGCATCTCTTTAAATCCAGCGTATGGAACTTTCTCTTTAAGCCTCGTACACACAATCGGATTTTCTGACGGGAAATGTGTGATGACAGGCTGTTGGTGGAAAATCCAACCGTTTGTATGCTCCATCGGACAATTCTTATCAGATTTTCCAGTGGACAAATGCTGGATAGCAGGCTTTAAAATTTTCCACGGACAAATGTCTGTTGGATTTTCCAAGCGTGTGTACACAAGTCCGTCGGACAAAAGTACAAACACGCTTGCTCGGAAGGACGAGCCAGAATCGGTCGGTCTGGTAAGCTAGCATTCGTAATGGAGAATTAACATTCGTGACATGGAAAATTCTGAAATCTCGAAATGCAGCGCACATTCTCTTCTATAATGGGATAATGAAGCTGCTTTGCTGGTGATACTGATGGAGTTATTGCAAACTAATTTTTCAAGGCTTTTTTTCCAGTGATCAAGATTATGTTTTTTTTTTTTGGGCAAGTTACCACAACACCTTTAGCCCGTAGTTTTTAAGATCAAAGATACAACTATGTTGGTGTCCCTGGTCAATTTTACATTGTTGTTTTTTTTAATGCAACTGCCTACTCCCAAAACTGTAATGTGAAGTAAAACATAGCCACGTTTTAGTCTCCACAATTTTTTTTTTTTTGTGCATTAAAAAAGAAAAAACAAATAAAATTAGACATGCTGCTATCGGCCAATAGAACTTAACCAAAAAGTGCATTCTATGCATCCAAAAATATACCAAAATCAAATCATTCTTATCCAACCAAAAAAAAAAATATATAAAAGCCTCATGCATGTGTCCTGCTTCTTAAAATAGGGGGGTCAACAATGTCAAGACTTGGTGAAAGCAGGGGTCTGTCATCCGGAGATAATTCCGAACAACATCTGGATTATTCTCCTGGAGCTCCCGCAGCAAAGGCATATGACATAATTGGTCGTGAATAATAAAGTAACCAATTTTTGGTCCAAGAACTCCTCCTGTTCCTGGACTGGACTTGGGTCAAAGCAATAACTCCAAGCCCAATAATAAATAACACAGCATCTCCTCCAATTCTGCAACATGTCTGGGTGACGAATGGCCATTCAGAAACGAACTGAAAAGCGCGAAAGGAAAACTCAAATTTCTACCAACACGAAATTAGCAGAAGGAGCCTAAAGGGTAGTGCTAAAGAGCTAAAAAAAAACAAAAAAAAAACAAACAAACACATAGTACGTCACTACGTTTGTGTTTGTTGGCCGACAATTGCTTGCCGTTTGTATGCAAGACAAAATCCAAGCACACGCCTTCGGACAAAAGTCTGGAGGTTTTGTCTGTTGAAAATCCACTCGTGTGTACGAGGCTTTAGAATTGGCTGGGGATGTGCAGAATGTTGGTAGAATCACCTCCCGAGAATGATGAAAGGCAGAGAAGACTTTAGGAAGAAAGCCTGGGTCCACCTTCAGGATTATCCAATCTGGAAGACTGTTAGGAAAGGTTCTATTATGGAAAAAGCTTGCAGCTCACTGACTCTCCTGGTGGATGTTACTGCTACTAATAAGGCAGTTTTCAGAGTCCAATTTTTTACTGTGGGCTCCTCTAGAGGTTTGAAAGGATTCCCCATTAACCCCTGCAGGACCACTGACAAGTCCCAACTTGGAATTTTTTTTTTTTTTTATTTATTAGGTGCTGGTCTTGACCTAGCCATTTCTTTAAAGAACCCAATAACCAATGTATCTCTTGATAACTGTACTTCCAAAAAATAAAAATAAAAGTCTTCAAGGTGCTAACCACTAACCCCTTCTACCTTCTATCATGAAGAAATTCCAGGATAGAAATGGTCTACTGCGGCAAATACTTCTTTGTCCAGCAAAAGAAGTTGCAGCATTTCCAAACCTTGAAATAAATATCTTGTGACTTTTTTCCTGCTGTTTAATAGCATAGAAACTAATTTGCCCCACAGACCCCTTTTCTTTAGGATCTGCTCCTCAGAAAACAGGCTGCTAACTTGAGCTGGCTTACGTTTGGATGCCAGATAGGTCCCTGGCTCAGAAGATCGTCCCGTAGGAGGAGACATCCAATGGGGTTCCATTGCTAGGTTCAGGAGTTTTGAGAACCAAATCCTCTTGAGCCAATAGGGAGCCACCATTATTAGATTTATAGACTCTTCCTGAAACAGTACTAACCAAACGGTATTAACGGGAAGGGGGAAAAGCATAGCACAAATGGAAGTCCGACAGCTGAGCCAGAGCATCCAAAACTCTTGCCTGATCCCGTCTGCTCAATGAGAAGTAAGTTGGGAGTTTTTTGTTTGAGTGGGTCGCAAACAGGTCAATCTGAGGACTGCCCCACCTGCTTATCACCATCTGGAAAACTTCAGAGATTAGACTCCACTCTGATTCTGAAACTGTTCTCCTGCTCAGAAAGTCGGCCATCAGATTTAAGCTTCCCTTCATTCAGGTGTATGGCTGACAGGGACCCCAGATTCTTCTCTGTCCAGATTAAGATCTCCTGAGCCAAGGACAGGAGAACCCTGCTCCTGGTACCGCTCCGCTTTGCTACATGGGCGACTGCCTTGGCATTGTCGCACAAGACCTGAACGTGCTGACCCCTGATCTCTTGCTGAAACCAGAGAAGCCCCATCCAAATTGCTTTCAGTTCCCTCCAATTAGATGATCCTTTTGCATCTGAACTTGTCCATATTCCCTGGGCAAAACGATCTTCCAGGTGAGCCCCCCAGGAGCTTACATCTGTCGTTAACCTTTTTGAGACAGGAAATACCCAAAGTAGGCCCTCACTTAGGTTTAACCGGTTCCTCCACCATAAAACTTTCTCCTCACTTGCGCCGGAATCACAACCCTCTTTTCCAAGGGTTCTTGCCTCCAATTTTGGAAAAATTACTTGCTGCAGATCCATTGAGTGAAGATGAGCCCATTGAACAGCCAGAATGGAGGATGTTAGAAGACCCAAAGTCGACATTGCTGACCGCACTGTTACTGGCGAGCTTGTCTGGATCTGCTTTATTGCACCCAGGATCTTTTCCTTTTTCTCTTCCGGCAAGAAGATCCTGTGTCAGACAGAGTTGATGCTGTACCCAAAAAAGGTCATCACTTGGGAAGGGACCAAGGTTGACTTCTCCTCGTTCAGGATCCAACCTAGGTCTTGCAAGTAGCATTTAGTTCTGTTCAGATTCACCAGCAGCTGAGGTTCTGAGCTGGCGAATAGAAGCAGATTGTCCAGGTATGGAACCATCATGATTCCCTAGATCCTCAGAGGCACCAAGGCTTCTGCCATGACCTTGGTGAAGATTCTCGGAGCCGAGGATAGACCAAAAGGCAGGGCTCTGAACTGAAGATGGGCTATCCTGCCCTCTGAGCCAATTGCCAGACGCAAGAATTTCTGGGATGCTGCCGCTATTGGAATGTGCAGGTAAGCATCCCTGAGGTTGATGGAAGCCATAAAAACACCCCCGTAAGTAGTTTCCTTACAGAGTAGATTGTATCCATGTGGAACCTTTTGTAACGAATGGACCGATTCAGGTTCAAAATTAAAACAAAAATTTTCCCGAGGGTTTTTTTTAATTAGAAAAATGTGAGAACAAAACCCTAGACCTTCCTCCTCCTGAGGTACTAGAATAATTTCCTTGATGCCTCAGCTCTTCTAAAAGGGATATCAGGGCTAGGGTCTTGTCCTGTGCTCTGAGGGGGGGGTAATCTGTCACAAAGCAGTTTGGAGGACTCTCTGAAAACTCAAGCCTGTACCCTTGGGAGATGACATTCAGGACAAATGGACTGGAGGTTACGGCCCGCCACTGAGGGAGGAAGGCTAGACTTCTCCCTGCACCCCCTACCTCTTCCCCTCTGTGTACCCCAGGGCTTCTTATATCCTGTTTCCTTGGGGTCCTGGGCTTGCTGAAGAGGATGAAAATTTTTGATTACATAGTTAGCTAGGCCAAAAAAAAAAGACACAAGTCCATCCAGTTCAACCATGAAAAAAATAAATAAAAAAAATCGCACAATCCAATACTCCACACCCACAGTTGATCCAGAGGAAGGCAAAAAAAACCCCCAAAAGAGCATGCTCCGATCCGCTACAGCAGGGAAAAAAAATAATTTTCACTGGATCAACGGATTTTCACTGGATCAACTTTACCTATAAATGTCAGTACCCAGTTATATTATGTACATTTAGGAAAGTATCCAGGCCTTTCTTAAAGCAATCTACTGAGTTAGCCAGAACCACCTCTGGAGGGAGTCTATTCCACATTTTCACAGCTCTTACTGTGAAGAAACCTGTATTTGGAGATGAAATCGCTTTTCCTCTAGACGTAAAGAGTGCCCCCTTGTCCTCTGTGTTGACCGTAAAGTGAATAACTCAACACCAAGTTCACTATATGGACCCCTTATATATTTGTACATGTTGATCATATCCCCCTTATTCTCCTCTTCTCAAGAGTGAACAAATTCAGTTCCTCCAATCTTTCCTCATAGCTGAGCTCCTCCATGCCTTTTTATCAGTTTGGTTGCCCTTCTCTGCACCTTTCTTCAGTTCCCTGATATCCTTTTTGAGAACTGGTGCCCAAAACTGAACTGCATATTCCAGATGAGGTCTTACTAATGGATTTGAACAGGGGCAAAATGATATCTCTCTCTGGAGTTCATACCTCTCTTAATACAAGAAAGAACTTTGCTTGCTTTGGAAACCGCAGCTTGGCATTGCATGCCATTATTGAGCTTATGGTCTACCAAAACCCCCAGATCCTGCTCCACTACGGATTCCCCCAGTTGTACTCCCCCTAGCATGTATGATGCATGCATATTCTTAGCCCCCAAGTGCATAACTTTACATTTATCAACATTAAACCTCATCTGCCACATAGTTGCCCAATTAGACAGAGCATTGATGTCAGCTTGTAAATTGGAGACCTCCTGTAAGGACGTTATTCCACTGCATAGCTTGGTGTCATCTGCAAAGACAGAAATGTTACTTTTGATCCCAGACCCAATATCATTTATAAAGATATTAAAAAGTAAGGGTCCCAGCACTGAACCTTGGGGTACACCACTGATAACTTTAGACCATTCAGAGTAAGAATCATTAACCACTACTCTCTGAATTCTGTCTTTTAGCCAGTTTTCTATCCCTTTACAAGCCGTGTCAGGGGAACTGTTTCGAACGCTTTTGCAAAATCCAAGTATACCACGTCCACAGCCACGACTCTGACCAAGGTTTTACTTACCTCTTCATAAAAAGAAATCAGGTTTGTCTGACAACTTCTGTCTTTCATGAATCCATGCTGTCTGTTGCTTTGTTCCCTTTTTAAATATAGGCACCACGTTCGCCCTGCGCCAATCCAGTGGTACTATTCCCGTCATTAATGAGTCCCTAAAAATTAAATACAATGGCTTTGAAATTACAGAGCTCAATTCTTTTAGGATCCGTGGGTGGATGCCATCTGGTCCAGGTGCTTTATCCACTTTTATTCTCTCTAAATATTTTCTGGACCATATCACTTTTGAGCCATTGTGGATCATTCGGGCTGTGTAAATACCACCCCCATTATGGACATGAGCTCCCCCATGCTCCTTTGTATACACAGAGCTGAAGAAAGTATTTAATAAATTAGCCTTCTCTTTGTCCCCAGTCACCCACTCTAGATTATTTTGTAAAGGGCCTACATGCTCAGACCTGACCTTTTTACTATTAATATATTTGAAAAAAAAAAAAAATTTGTGTTTGTCCTACTATCTTTTGCAATCTGTCGTTCGTTTTGAATTTTTGCATCCTTGATTTCCTTTTTACATATTCTTTAAAGGAATAAAGGATTAAAGGAATCTTTTGCCGGAAAAGCCTTTTACTTGTCTGCGGTCCCATCTAAAATGGCCTCTAAGTCAGGGCCAAAGGGTAGATCCCCATTAAAAGGGGAGACCACAGAGCTTCACTTTAAAAGCGGAGTCTCCGGACCAAGTTTTTAACCAGAGCGCCCTTCGTGCTGAATTTACCAGGGCTGAAATCCTAGTGGACATGCTCATTGATTCCGCTGAGGCATCAGCTAAATATCCCTGGCTTCGACAGTACTGGGATGGTATCCAACAGATCCTCTCGGGAGGTACCTCCCTCGATGTGCTGCTTCAACTGTTCTAGCCAATGCTCCAAGTTTCTGGTAACCACAGGTGAAGCCATCACCAGTTTAAGATTTGCCATAGACAAAGTCCCATGCTTTTTTTTTTTTTTTTTTTAAAGAAGGGTAGAAACCTACACTTAAAAAAAAAAAAAAAAAAAGGGGGTTGGAAACCCTCATACATTAAGGTGAAAAAACATCTGGCAGTCACTGGTCCCATAGCCCGCCCCCCCCCCCGTTTTACTTACTGGAGCCCCTTCATCTCCTTTGCGGGAAAGTGCTGTCCCTCTATCCAGAGGGTCCCAGCTCTTGATTGGATTAATTGTAGCACAGCCATTGGCTCCTGTCATGACGTGGGCTCCTGGGGGCGGGGCCTGAGTCCGGCATTCGTGTCTATGGATGCAAATGCTGGACTCGGGAGTGTGCCCGCAAGGTAACCCCCTCGGGAGATCGTGTCTCCTAGGAGGTTATCTGATGTGGGGAAGAGCCACAAGAGCCACCAGAAGACTTTGTTCGGGGCCACTCACTGCACAGTGGAGGCAAGTATGACATGTTTGTTATTTTTTTTTTAAATAAACGATCCTTTACAAGCACTTTAAGAGATTTTGAGAAAAACTGAGCCTTTTCTGGTTCCTTACATTCTTGCCCGATAGCCTCAGAGGACTTTGTTTACTGTAAAAACGTTAGTTTCTCCCAAGCCCGCGAACATCTTATGCAGGGAAAGCCCAACGGCATCTTCCTGGATGCTAAGAGTGGAATGAATGGTCTTAATCAATTCATCCACTTTGTCCAAAGATAACTTGTATCTAGACTCTCTTCTGTCCGACACCTCCTTATCCTCGTCCCTGAGGCTTTGGGTGAACTAGCCTTGCTTGCGGCTTTCTTCTCTGAATCACTGTCCTCCCTGGAAGTGGATGGCAGAGGACTGGATGGTCTGGCTTGGCCCCCCCGATTGGAGTGCTGGGTGTTGTCCAAAAAGGAGCAGAATGATTGGAAAGTATCTGTAAGTTCCTTCTGCAAGGAGGCTAAAAGCTCTGAGCTTTGTGGCTGCTTTACTTTTCCCTGCTCGCGCTTAACTAGGTCCTTGCACAGGGTCTTGGTCCAGCTCTTTAAGGGACGCTTTGCAGGAAGGGCAACTTTTCTTAGAAGAGGTAGGGGTATGCTTATTTTTTTCCCGTGCCTTCTGTAATTAAGAACAGAAAAGCACCCCATTAGGGCCAAAGCATTATCCCCAACCTCCAGTAAATTTACTGACAGTTTGTAAAAATCAGATTTTTTTTTACAACTGCCAGTAAATATCAGGGGCTGATAATTTCATGCTGTGCTGACTAAGTTTAAATCAAGCAAATGACTTTGTTATAGGTATTGTCAGTGTTTCCATATCATGTTTATACTGTTCAAATATTCACAGTGTTCGTTTTCAATCTGTAATTCCTCAGGTTGCCTGTAAATAAAATGTGCTCCGCCAGTAAAAGTTACATGTTTTGTCAGTAAAAAAATGCTGTGGGAGGTTGGCAACCCTGCCAAAGCCTCCCAAACGTCGATTTATAGTTCAATAAACTTTTGTGGAGACAGAAAATCTGTGGGGTGATCTGAAGAGGCCTGTGCACAGGAGATGCCCTTGCAATCTGACAGATCTGGAGTGTTTTTGCGAAGAGTGGGCAAATATTGCCAAGTCAAGATGTGCCATGCTGATAGACTTATACCAAAAAGACTGAGTGCTGTAATAAAATCAAAAAGGTGCTTCAACAAAGTTTAAGGGGGTTTTAAACCCTCGTGTTTTTTCACCTTAATGCATCCTATGCATTAAGGTGAAAAAACTTGACACTGACCGGCCCCCAGTTTTAATCACCTGAGCCCTTCGTTCCCTCGGCAGAGATGCACTCTCTGCCCGGGATTCTTGGCTCTTGATTGGATACATTGAAAGCAGCGCAGCCATTGGCTCCCACTGCTGTCAATCAAATCCAATCCAATGACACAGCGCCATGGGTTAAGTCTGGCATTCGATGTTTATGGACGCAAATGCTTGACTCGGGAGCGTGCTTGCAAGGTAACCCCCAGGGAGAGTGCTTCTGCCAGGGGGTTTACCGATGCGGGAAGGAGCCGCGAACGTCACCGGGAAACCCAGAAGACGATGTTTGGGGCCACACTGTGCAAAACAAACAGCACAGTGGAGGCAAGCAATATGTTTGTTATTTAAAAAACAAATGAAGGTTTACAATCACTTTAACCACTTGACCACTGGGCAGTTAAACTCCCTTCCTAACCAGACCAATTTTCAGCTTTCGGTGCTCTCACACTTTGAATGACAATTACTCTGTCATGCAACACTGTACCCAAATGAATTTTGTGTCCTTTTTTTCACACAAATAGAGCTTTCTTTTGGTGGTATTTAATCACCGCTGGGTTTTTTATTTTTTGCGCTATAAATCAAAAAAATACTGAAAATTCGGTAAAAAAAAAAAAAAAAAAATTCTTTGTTTCTATTAAAAATTATTGCAGAGTATTGGCGAGTATTGGCAGAGTATTACAGTGTTGCACAGTATTGGTAGAGTATTGCACAGTGGTGGCAGAGCATTGCACAGTGGTGGCAGAGCATTGCACAGTGGTGGCAGAGCATTGACCAGCGCTGTGGGCACTACACATCCAGCCCACAGCGCTGGTCCCGTCTCTCCCCATCTCCGCTTCTCTCCTCTCTGTACCAATCGGTACAGAGAGGGGAGGGAGGAACCAGCGTCATGACGTGACGACGGTTTGTGTACATGTGATCGCTTCGTCATTTGACGGAGCGATCACGTGGTAAACGGCCGCTATCAGCGGCTGTTTACCGTGATCCGTGATGCGCCGGGTCCTCGGGACCCGGTGGTCACGGATGTTCCCGAGTGCGCGCCCCAGGGGAGCAAGTTTCTGGGAGGACGTCCACTTAGGGAAACCCGACCGCGCTGTAGACGTCTTTCGACTATAGCGCGGTCGGCATGTGGTTAAGGATGTGCACACTTATGCAACCAATAATTTTTGTTTATTTTTACTTCCCTCCACCTAAAAGATTTTAGTTATTTAAACGGAGTTGTACAGTTTATAGGTCACAAAGTGGGAAAAAAAAAATTCTGAAATAATTTCTTGGTCTCATTTTTTTTTTTTTTACATCACAGAACCCTGACATTTTAACAGGGGTGTGTAGACTTTTTATATCTGCTGTACGTTTGTTTTTCTTCACATCCCGAACTTATATTTTAAATGAAATTGTTGAGCTGGGCAAGTTCCTGAAATTGACTCAGTATCTGCCTTTTACAGTCTCTGTACTGTGTCCTCAGCTCAAACTGGGGAAGGGAGAAGCAGCAGAAATCCATTAAGTTGTGCTGCAGTGCTTGTGCACCAACAAGGAGCATGCTTAACTTAAAGTGGTTGTAAATCTCAGACATGAAATGTGCACAAAGCATACAAGTCTATAGTGTGTACTTGTCTCAATTAAAAGTATAAAGTGTCATTTCTGTCTGCTTTGTTCCCCCATCAGCATGAATCAATTCTGACAATTTTTCCTGAAACCAAGAGAAAAATGGTGACAAGGGAGGGATCTCCAGCAGATTGACATCCTCAGCTCTGTGCCTGCGTTGAGGGGGTTGTCCGTCTTCCCTCCAATCAGGTCTCAGAGCTGTTCACATGGGCACAGTGCTCAATTGAGAGGACTTTAGGTAGGTGTTTGGGGGGAACCTTAATTTAATGCAGGTAATGCATTAGGAAGAAAAAATAAATAAATTAAAAACACACAAACTAAATTAAGAACCACTTTAGTATCCTGTTCTTCTAGTGGTTGTAAACCCTTACATATACCTGGGAATGTGAAGTTTAAAAAGAAAGAGAATATATAATCCTTACAACAGTGTGGTACTGTGGATATAACTAATATAATGTGCCACGTCCTATATAGCATTTCAAAAGAAGGGGAGAAGATTGGGACTTGGACTTTATAGGCACGGTACAGACAAGTATTGATATAGAAAAAAGTAATTTTATTATTAAAAATTTTTTTTACATGAATAAAGATGCATATTTTAAAATCAGTTTTAGCTTTGCCAACAATTGTTTTAGATATTCAAATGACCGCAAACATCAAAATAGATATGATCCTGTGGGTAAGGAAAGAGACCCAACTATCAGAAGTTGAGTAATGGAGAGATGATTTGTCCATCCACAAAGGTCGATGCAATAAAGCGATGATGTCATCAGAAACAATACAGCATACATACAGGCTCTACATGTTTCGCGTACAGTTACGCTTCATCTGGAGCTGGGAATGTGAAGGTTGGCAGTCAATAGTTCCAAGGATAAAAGGATAAACAAGTAATCCCCAATTGTAGGCAACACAATGGGCCTTAGTTTGCAGAGAAGTGTAGACCCCGTCTGGACAGTATAGGAGGGAGTCTGTATCCAAGTAATGGAACCAATGACTGATAATTAGATGTTGTTAACCTCAGAAGAGGTAAAATAGAGATATTGAACGTACAAAGGTAGGGCATAAGTCACAGGAATACACCATACTTGGTCGCTGACAGGTAGTATTAGACAGGCGGAACCCTCATAAAGTCAGGCGTATTAGCCATGTTAGAGGCCTCCCCTCACATCTACCAGAGCTGTGTACCCGCCGCAAGTATGCTGGCCCCTCTTTTCTAACATGGCTAATACGCCTGTCTTTATGAGGGTTCCGTCTGTCTAATACTACCTGTCAGCGACCAAGTATGGTGTATTCCTGTGACTTATGCCCTACCTTTGTATGTTCAATATCTCTATTTTACCTCTTCTGAGGTTAACAACATCTAATTATCAGTCATTGGTTCCAATACTTGGATACAGACTCCCTCCTATACTGTCCAGACGGGGTCTACACTTCTCTGCAAACTAAGGCCCATTGTGTTGCCTACAATTGGGGATTACTTGTTTATCCTTGGAACTATTGACTGCCAACCTTCACATTCCCAGCTCCAGATGAAGCGTAACTGTACGCGAAACATGTAGAGCCTGTATGTATGCTGTATTGTTTCTGATGACATCATCGCTTTATTGCATCGACCTTTGTGGATGGACAAATCATCTCTCCATTACTCAACTTCTCATAGTTGGGTCTCTTTCCTTACCCACAGGATCATATCTATTTTGATGTTATTTGCGGTCATTTGAATATCTAAAACAATTGTTGGCAAAGCTAAAACTGGATTTTAAAATATGCATCTTTATTCATGTAAAAATTATTTTTAATAATAAAATTACTTTTTTCTATATCAATACTTGTCTGTACCGTGCCTATGAAGTCCAAGTCCCAATCTTCTCCCCTTCTTTTGGACCAGTGAAGTGACTGGCCTCAGGAAAGGCAAGTTTTACCCGTCCAGCTGCCATCTTCTCTTCATCCGTTCAAAGTTCAGAAATCATAACGCTTGTCAGAAAGAAAAAAGGGGGCAGGGAGCCGAAATTACACTTTGCAGAGCTCAGCGAGGGCCGATTGGAGTGGAGTGAAGGGACACAACCATCTTCACACTGCTCACAGGAACATAATTGAAGGCTGTCAATCACAGGCTGTGTGCTGGAGGCCCCATGTCACATATTTACCTCTGGGAGGGGTCAGCAAAACCTGTCAGAACTGACTCATGCAGATAGCAGAGGATTGAGGCAGCAGATGGAAATTACGATTAGTGCTCTGGATTGCAACATGTACACACTACAGAATGATATGTTTTGTTATAACCACTTTAGGTTATAAATCTTACCTTCTGTAACACCTTCATGGCGAAAATCTTGCCAGAATTGGAACCAATCACCTTCTTCACCTGAAATACCTGCAAAGAAGAAGACAACATCTTTAGAGCAAACAAACATGTGGGTATTGCTGCTATGAGCATCTATCATTCATATGTTTTATTTATTTATGACAGTTCAAAAAAAAAAAAAAAAAAAAAACTTACAGTTGGCAGGAGTCTATACTGCACTTCACAGGAGCAGCAATCAGTGTATAATAGAAAAAAAATTACTAGGACAGGAGCAAGAGAAAAATGTTTTTCGGCAGAAGAGACATGCAAACTGTACCGCCTAATAATTTTTCCACTTAATAGGTTAGTTACAGTATAGTTGACATACAAGGCATTCTCTGGTTGGATGAGATGGAGACAATTTGGTGCCCCTTTGTCCAATCAGAAAACGTTTTGACAAAAAGCATAGCATTCTCTGAATGGTGCCTGTGCTGAGTGAGCAGCCCCCTTCATTCACCATGCAGCCACTCAGCACAGTACCCAGAAGACAGAGGCTACAGTAATTCCCCACTTACACAGGGATTAGGAAGATATGAAATATGCATAGTTACATGCTGGAAAACCAACTATGAAAAAACACACACACACACACACACACACACACAAATGCAAGTCCAATCAGGTTACAGTACAACATCCACCTGGGGCTGTCCAGACCTACAGAGGATCACTTTAATACCTTTCATTTTCAACCATGCAGAGAAGATGCAGGAATTTCAGGGGAGAAAAGACAGATCAGCTGTACTGATCCCACAGAGCATCCACCGATATGCTACCACTGTGGTGGCACTGTCTGACTGCAACCAGATCAGATGACCCCTCAGACTGGACATCCAGCATTGCAGGGACAACCAAATCCCCTGAACCTCCAGAACATTATTCGAGAGATGAAATTCCTCCAAAGTCTTCTGCACCAATAAGGGGGTCTAGACTAGGACTCCGCCCCAGCCTGATAGGCTGGCATCTGTTGTAATGATCATCCAAGATATTGGAAGGCGGGACACCCATAACTCCAGAATTGGATTCCTGAGCCACCAGGTCAAGGACAACCTGGTCTTTGGCGACAGGTGAATTAGTGTTTCCAACTTGTCCCACAATAACAGAATGTCAAGTTGTAAGGGTTTGGAGTGGAGCTGAAATTAGACCATCTGTCAGTAAACTTGTGCAGAAGTAAGGGTAGGGCAAGTCCTTGACTGAAAAGTCCGGAAATGGAGAGCGCAACGTTTCTCCTGAGAAAGAAACTGTGGCTTGAACCATCTAGGATTGGACCCAGATACGTCAAGGAAGGAATTGGGCTCTGAAGGATCAGGACCCAAGTTATGGATGATTTGAGCCACACTGGCAGAACCTGTGCAAAAATGCTCCCTCATAAGGATATTCTCCAGATTTCCCACAATGGGGGATGTCCTGAGCCCAGCAGCTAGCAAAGGGCCAAAACTTTGGTGAACCCCTGCGGTGCCAAGGACAGACCAAAAAGGCAAGCCCACAAGCTGAAAGTACTGAGGGCTCACAGCAAAAACGAGAGAAATGCAGCGCACTGGAAAAATAGGGACATGTGGGTACACATTGCTTGACCACACAAACCAGAAAGACTCCCTAGTGAAAAAAGGCCATTATAGATCTAGATGATTCCATGTGAAATTGCTGGGCCACAAATACATTTAGGAACTTGAGATCTGATGGGTGAATGCTCCCTTTTGGTTTGGAAATAGTGAACAGGCTGAAATAGAACCCCAATAACCTATCCACCACTGGTATTGAGACTACAACCTCTTGATCTAGAGAACCTGCAAGAACTGCTACTCTATGCAGTGATAATGGTAGGTTGAAAAGACATGAACTGAGGAAAAGGAAGAGAGCAGAATGTGAACACCTGGAAACTCCCTCCCAAACCCAGACATCTAAGACGTGGCTGTCCAGATGTCCGAAAAAGCTTTGAAAAGTAGGGGTGTCACTTCATGCAGAAGCAGGTTTATTGATGCGTTGTGTGTGTGTGGGTTTGTGGCTAAGCTGGGTGCCTGGCTTGGGTTTCGAAGCAGCAGTTTGGAGGCTCCATGGGGACAATATCGTCCAGCAAAGGATTTTAAAGACTCAGCATTAGACAGCAACGAGCTCAGTCCCTGCTGCTACAGGGTGAGAGACACCAGACTGTGCATGTGCAGCTCTTGAACAATGTTGAGGGCTCACTCTTGTGATGCTGGGGGGAGAGCACTCAACATATGCCATACCCTAGCAACTAGCCAGGATGGGGAATGCCAACAATGAGAATTTTTCCTGTAGGCTTCAAGTGTCCTACAGGTATAGCAATTACATTAAACAATGCTTTCAAAACGGAACTGTGTATATTTTAACCTACTGGGGCCATTTGACAGTACAGTCCATTTTTTATTTTTATTTTTTTAAATATGAATGTAGCCTTTAAAGTCACTTGCATTCTGCTTGAAGGTTGCAGCTCAGGTACATCCACTACCCTCTCCTAACACTACAAGTCTTTGCAAGGATGACTTCTACGGTGATGAGAGACTATAAAAAGGGAAAGAAAAAAAAAATAAATAAAATAAAATAAAACCCCCCCCCCCCACACAAAGACTATAATTGGGCTTTGAGTCCAAGTATCAAATAGTTTATGCTATATTGTTAAAAGGCTGATTGTCTGGGAAAGGTTCCAAGCATGCGTATTAACAAATAGCTACATACGTTGGTTCATAGGGATCAGGTGGACCTGATACATTTGCTTTAACATCACAAGATTCCAGGCTCTCTTCTCTCGGCTGATATCTACAAAGAATTTGACACGCTTTCCTGGGAGTACCTGCGATATGTTCTGGAACGTTGAGGATTTGGGGAATCAAGCCTTCAGGGAATTCGGCCCTCTACTCCTCCCCCTCGGCCAGTGTCATCTATGCTGGCAACCTTTCCGCCACCTTCCCGATTTTCCTTGGGACCAAGCAGGATTGTCCTCTATCGCCGACTCTCTTCATCTTGGCTCTAGAGCCCCTGGCCATTGCCCTTAGAGATGATCTAAAGATCTCAGAGATCCCATATGCTGGCACTCACCATAAAGTCAGCCTCTTTGCGGATGATGCTCCCTTGACCCAAACTAATCCTTTGACCACCCTACCTAATCTCCAAGCCCTTCTTTCACAATTTTCAGCTTTCTCCAGGCTCCACATCAACCCTCACAAGACCACTGCCTTAAATATTTCCTTGCCCCCCTCCATTGTGACCCAGCTACAAGCTTTCTCTCTGTATCATTGGAATTCCTCCTCCCTGGCATCAAGCTGACCCCTCACTACTCATCCCTCTTTCCCAGCAATTACTACCCCTTGCTACGATCACTTACATCCCTAATGCAATCTTGGCCCCCCCCCTCCCCGTCACTATCTTGGGTAGGCCACATTCACGTGGTCAAGATGACCATCCTTCCCAAAGTCCTTCATTTCCGTACACTCCCGATCCATGTTCCTTTTTTTGCACCTACTGCAGAACAGGATCTCATTCTTCATCTGGGCTTATAAGCGCCTCTGAGTGTCGCACTCCATCCTTTACAGACAGACTGTGAGGAGGTCTTGGGGGGGTCCTAACATACTTTTAACTATGTTTTTTTTTTTTTTTTTTTTTAACCCATCATACTTACCTAGGGACAGATGCAGCATTGCTTTAATGCTGCATCTGTCCCCCCGCGTCTCTACACTGAGAACCGAGCCATCAAACTCTGTCGATGGCTCGGTTCTCTCAGCTCCCCAAGCGGAGAGCTGCTGCCTGTCATTCAGCAGCTCTCCTCTCTGCTCCTCCATGCCCATTGGAGCGCTGAGCTGTGGAGGGGCAGGGAGCAGCCATCTCAGTCTGTCAGCAGCTCGCTGAGAGGCTGAGACAGGCATCAGTCCAGCCACTTGGCGGATCCAGACTTTACTGTCGTGATGAAGCGGTGCCTGGACTGATTCCAGTGACGTCAGAAAGAGGACTTAAGACCGCTCTCTGCTGAAAAAGGGTCACAGGAGTGCAAAACGAATTGCATGCCATAGGAGAAGATAGGCATGGATCAACCGAGCTTCTTCCTCCCATGGATTTACGAAGGTCCGCCCTTTTCTTTCGTCCCGTACTCTTCCCTCCTGGTCTTTTCAGGACACCCATGAGGTTCCTTCTGCAAAATTTTTCTGCTACGCTCAACTAGGTCATTGGGTCCCTTCGCTGGGATGCAACTCGTCCTATCCCTTCCAAAAAACACTTTTTGAACACCTTTGCCTCTGTTCCCATCTCGATGGTTTACTCTTTACAGTTGCTATAGACTCCTGTGGCTGCGTCTTACAACAACAAGTTGCGGTGGGAACGAGACCTGGAGATCTCCATTAACCCAGAGGAATGGAACAAGGCCTGGCCCTCTATGACCAAATGCTCCTTCAACACGGCTACTCTGGAAGCTGCATATAAAATTTTACGATGGTATTGGGTCCCGGCCCGAATAACGAGCTCAAACCCATTTTATAGCGACCGGTGCTTCAGAAGGTGTGGCCAATGAGGGGATGTGGTACACATCTAGTGGCCCTGTCCCCACATCATTGGGTTCTGGTCTTCTACATTACTTATTCCATATACCCATACATAGGGAAGCCAAAACTGACTTGTTGCGCTGTCTAATTCAGGGATTGTTCTCTTATCAGCAAAAACTGGCTTCTTAGCTGTTTATAGCCGCTAAACAGGTAATAGCCGGCGCATGGAAGAAACCCTCTGTTCCGTTTGCTATGGTGAAGAGCACTTTAACAGACCTCATAATTAATGAGAAAATGTCATTCTCAATGCAAATTTCTCAAAGTATGGTCACCTTGGTGGTCCTATGCTCTTCCCACCTGAGCAGTCCGGGTCTGTCCTAAAAATGAACTTGCTACCTTAACCCTCCTTTCCTTTCTCGATCCATCTTCTCTGTCTTTAACTTTTTCTTCTCTTCTTCACTGCAGAGACCAGGCTCATGGCTGCCCTTGGTCTCTTCTGTTCTAGGGTGGCCCCAAGTCCCTGGATTTGGGGCCTATTCTTTGTTGGCAGGTGGCCACTGTTGCTGGACTCCAAAAAGGTTCCTCTCTTTTGTGTACCTCCCTACAGATGGCTCACCCCGACCTGTGTAGGGGGATGTCCAATAGACCAGTTCACGCATCACTCTCTGCTGTAAACTAGTGCATCTGCAACCTGAGCCCCTGTTAGATGGCCCTTAGTGACCTTTGGTTTACCCCAGTAGGTCGCCCAGTGGACAGTTATCATATATAAAAAGTGCTTTCATCAGACTTCTCCAGCCCACACCTTTCTGTTAAAGTGGTTGTTAACCCACTTTCATATGTACACATAATCCATTCTGTCTCCCAATACAGTGCCCCCCTGTCTGTGTTTTATTTTAAAAAAGTCCTTGTTTACCGTATTTCACAGGGGCTCCCATCACTTATGTAACTGGCCATGTCTCCTCTCTGCCTGTCTGACAGGAGCAGCAGGCGGGCCAAGGTTACCCCACTGACGTCAGCAGGGAACGAGGAGGAGAGAGGAGACATGGCCGGTCACGTGACCGCCGGGAGCCGCCATGCGATACAGTAAAGGAGGATTTTTTTTAAATACAAACAAAGACAGGGGGGCACTGCATTAGGAGACAGAACGGAGAATATATACTGGTTATTCCTGCAGCAGGAGAGGGGACGGGTCGGCACTGTCACTAGGTGACACGCAGAGAGGGGGGGGGCAGAGGAGACAGACACGTTGCCATCTGTGGATGACGGAGGCACGCAAACAGACCACGATGTTAGGGCTCAGCAGCCATGATTATAATCATAGAGGGGAGGGTATAGTCAGGCAGGATCAGCCAGGTATTACTGGGTACCAAATTAAAAAACACAAGCACTGTGCTGTATAAAATGCTTTAAAAGGCGCAGGATCCATTTTTTTTTTTTTTTTTGCGTGGGTGAATGTTTGTCAAAATGGTATACTTGTTACAATAAAAAATTATTGTACCAGAAAAGGCTGGTTGTCAAGAACAGAGGACATTTACTACCATTTATTACCCATCAATGTATAATTGTCCATCAGCAATCATGTCTTATTGCTTTGACTGCTCTAAACTTATTGCAAGCGGTAATGTGAAATCTGGTAGCTCAGGGTTTCAGCACTTTGCAGAACAAGCTCATACGAGTTACACACTCACCTTTCCATAGCTGCCACATCCAAGTACTCGCAATATGTGAAAGCACTGGGGAGACAGAATCTCTTGTCCTGGGCACATTCTGCTATCTGACAGGTCATACTCGGTACAAGGAGAAACAGGCCTGGAAAGCAAATATTTATTAATGTTAAATTAAGCACACGGAGGTTTTACTTTCAGTGTTTTTCCAGAGTTGTGTGAACTTTTATTCTCCATCTCTTATATTATACAGCTTGAATCAGGTTTTGGATGTGTATCTACATTTCAAGTGTTACTTAACCCAGGACCCTGCATCCACTATATCTGGTCTCCCATAGTACACAGAACATGGAAATGCAATAGGTTTCCGGAATAAACAGCCAAATATCTTTTCTCATCAGAAGTTAGAGCAATCTTGTGACTTCTATCAGTGTCTGGTTAAAGCTTATCGGAGGACCATTAGGGGTGAATGGGTGGACTGGAGGCACACCCCACAGCGTACAAAGGCCAATAGTAGGCCTATGTTTCAGTCCCCTTTGTCAACCTGTTTTATTGGTTCTGTATTAAATTATACTTTGTGTTCACCCTCTGGCATATAAAAAGCAGCAAACCTTCACAGGTAGATAGTGACATGACCTTGCAGGGGTGTGTGAATCAAGATATAAGTACAGACACTTTGGCAGGTAAAACAGCTAGTAATAAGCCAAGCTTGCTTTTTAGTGCAAACTCAGCTTCAAACAGTTTTAAGCAGTTTGTTACCTTAACAAGTAAAACTGTAGTTAAAGTGGTTGTAAAGCCACTTGTTATGTCTCTACAATCCCCTCTGTTAGATAACATGTGCCCCACTGTATGTCCTTTATTTTTGAAAAAAGCCGATTTATACCTTATATCAGAGCGTCTCCTGGCGCTCACGTGACTCCTCAGCTCTCTCCCCATCTGACAGATACAGTGGGAGGAGCCGAGAACTCCCACTGAAATCAGCTGGGAGGAGAGGGCCAAGGAGTCACGTGAGTGCTGGGAGACACTCTGATATAAAAAGGACAGTGGGGAGTGTAGAGGCATAACACTTATTTTACAAGCTGGAGGGGAGGATTGTGGAGTGGACAGAGCTGACAGGCAGGGAGAGGGGGGTGGGGGAAATCGGGTGAGATGAGACACAGCTGATGGAGGCATGTAAACTGACCACGGTGTCAGGGCTCAGCAGCCATGATAAACCGTGGTCAGTGGGGAGGGCAGAAACTGACAGGATTTTAATTTTTTTAGGTGATACAGGGGGCCAAATGACACAGCACAAGCACTATGCTGTATAAAATGCTTTAAAGCAACAGGATCCATTTATTTTTTTAATTTTTTTTTTTTAGGGTTACACTTTAATAAACTGTAGTAACAAGATCATCAGCTATCCATAGTTTCCAACTTTCCTTGAATTGGAACAAAGTCCCTCTGTCCTTTTACCTCCTCATTTTGGTCTGATCTACTGTATATAAATTGCACTTTTTATCTAAAAAAATAAATAAAATACAAAAAAAAGAAGCACCAACTAATTTTATTTTGTAGAATTTTCCTTTAAGGGGCCGTGTCCTATGATACATACTTTTCCCTCATTCCCATATCAAAAGGTTGGGAGGTATGGTTATTGTACTTACACATCACAATTCCCAATGCCTTCTGTCTCATCATCCTGGAACAAAAGAAAAGATTTCGTGAGTGTACAACAGTGGTAAGGCAACATGAACAGAAGTAACTAGGTCTGTGCCAATAGATGCCCTGTAGTGTCTCTTCCTCGTTAATAAGTGCAACTAGAGTTTTAGGTAGGCGTATTAATTTAGGGCCTTTAAGACACATCATGTAAAATATAATTGTATCAAACATGGGTCACCCACTGACAAAGGACGCAACACGTTTGGGGGGGGGGGGGAATTAGGAGCCAGACCCTCGGATGTCATCCTGCGGCCACTGATAACTATTTGAAGCATGCTGGGACGGTGTTATCTGCCCATTACACAGGCGCGGTTGAATGCCATTTATGTGAGTTTACAACTTCTGTATTATCCGCTTTTAATAAATGAAAAAGAAGTATACAGAGAGCACTAGAGACAGAGATATAGATATATAGAAATAATCGCTGATTGAAACTATGCACCCGTGAAAGGAGGAGTTGAAGAGAGGGAGTGGAGCTTACATCTGGTGTCATCCCTGCATGCTTAGACCTGCTGGTAAAAACAGGTCTAAGCGTAAGGTGAGCTGCCAGCTTACCACTGGTGGAGGATTTTGAGAGCACTTTTGCATAAAAGTATCCCTTATGCACAGAGGTGGAAGATATAAGAAATCTTAACACATCATTTGTTGTTCAGAAGCACATGAGCTGTTGGATTTAAGCAGCCTTGTTTGTTTAATATGGTTTCATTTTTTGGACACTTATCCACCAACTGTTACTACTATTTCTTGGATACTATGGTTACTGGTTTATTAAGTATTCTTGCATAGCAAGACCACTTACTGTTATCTCACATATATTCTTATTATAGCCAAATTTACCACCCTAACTCCTCCCACAGCTTTTAAGCTACATATACCGAAACGTGCGGATTGTTCCCGAATGGTGTGCTATTACTTTGTGGAACGTGTAGCCCAGGGGTGCCCAACCTTTTGAAGAGTGAGGGCCACTTAAGCTACTTGGTAACCGGTCGCGGGCCACAATGAGCTGAGCCGGCGGATGGCAGGTCCATGTCTGCACTCTATATGCAGAGCGGACACGGACACAGCCCACTAATTCTCTTTTTTTTTGGGGGGGATTGGATTGGAGGTAGGACACAAGTCGGTTTACATTTGCTACTGTGAATGGAGGGTCCAATTGGGTCCAATTTCAGACTGACCGTGTGAAAGGGGCCAAAGGCGCATCTTGCACACAGATGCGCTGCAGTTTATCTGCACCGCTGGTGCAGCGCAGTGTACTTTTGGCTTTCATGCACTTTGCAATAGACTTCTATTATATGCTGCAGGTTTGGTGCACTTTCAGAAAGCTCACCAAACTCAAAAGGTAATAACAGAAGTCTATTGTTCAGTGCAGGTAACCCGCAGGTGCACTGCTCTATACCTGCGGATCAGTTTGAAAGCAGCCCAGTAACCACTGCAGAATAGATATGCCCATATATACCCAGTGATTTTATTAATAAAACTGACCTTTAATAACAGTACTCTATTCTATTTTTTTCCAGAGCAGGAGGTCGCGGGCCACATCAGAGGGCTCTGCGGGCCACGGGTTGGGCGCCCCTGGTTTAGCCGAATGGTTCACAAAATATGGAGAAATGTTCAAAACTAGAGTGGGAGGTGACAAAAGCTCTGAGAGGCAATTATAGCTCGTCCCGCACAGCTCTAAGGGCAATTATAGCTCGTCCCGCACAGCTCTAAGGGCAATTATAGCTCGTCCCGCACAGCTCTAAGGGCAATTATAGCTCGTCCCGCACAGCTCTAAGGGCAATTATAGCTCGTCCCGCACAGCTCTGAGGGCAATTATAGCTCGTCCCGCACAGCTCTGAGGGCAATTATAGCTCGTCCCGCACAGCTCCGAGGGCAATTATAGCTCGTCCCGCACAGCTCCGAGGGCAATTATAGCTCGTCCCGCACAGCTCCGAGGGCAATTATAGCTCGTCCCGCACAGCTCCGAGGGCAATTATAGCTCGTCCCGCACAGCTCCGAGGGCAATTATAGCTCGTCCCGCACAGCTCTGAGGGCAATTATAGCTCGTCCCGCACAGCTCTAAGGGCAATTATAGCTCGTCCCGCACAGCTCTAAGGGCAATTATAGCTCGTCCCGCACAGCTCTAAGGGCAATTATAGCTCGTCCCGCACAGCTCTAAGGGCAATTATAGCTCGTCCCGCACAGCTCTGAGGGCAATTATAGCTCGTCCCACACAGCTCTGAGGGGAATTATAGCTCGTCCCACACAGCTCTGAGGGGAATTATAGCTCGTCCCACACAGCTCCGAGGGCAATTATAGCTCGTCCCGCACAGCTCTGAGGGCAATTATAGCTCGTCCCGCACAGCTCAAAGGGCAATTATAGCTCGTCCCGCACAGCTCTAAGGGCAATTATAGCTCGTCCCGCACAGCTCTCAGGGCAATTATAGCTCGTCCCGCACAGCTCTAAGGGCAATTATAGCTCGTCCCGCACAGCTCTGAGGGCAATTATAGCTCGTCCCGCACAGCTCTGAGGGCAATTATAGCTCGTCCCGCACAGCTCCGAGGGCAATTATAGCTCGTCCCGCACAGCTCCGAGGGCAATTATAGCTCGTCCCGCACAGCTCCGAGGGCAATTATAGCTCGTCCCGCACAGCTCCGAGGGCAATTATAGCTCGTCCCGCACAGCTCCGAGGGCAATTATAGCTCGTCCCGCACAGCTCTGAGGGCAATTATAGCTCGTCCCGCACAGCTCTAAGGGCAATTATAGCTCGTCCCGCACAGCTCTAAGGGCAATTATAGCTCGTCCCGCACAGCTCTAAGGGCAATTATAGCTCGTCCCGCACAGCTCTAAGGGCAATTATAGCTCGTCCCGCACAGCTCTGAGGGCAATTATAGCTCGTCCCACACAGCTCTGAGGGGAATTATAGCTCGTCCCACACAGCTCTGAGGGGAATTATAGCTCGTCCCACACAGCTCTGAGGGGGAATTATAGCTCCTCCCACACAGCTCTGAGAGGGAATTATAGCTCCTCCCACACAGCTCTGAGGGGGAATTATAGCTCCTCCCACACAGCTCTGAGGGGGAATTATAGCTCCTCCCACACAGGATGGAGGCAAGAACACTTCACAAAATTTCCCCAGAAATTGTAGCTTTTCTAGTTTATGTTATTTTCCTTTGACACACATTTACTGATCTCAGCTGTAACCATTTGTGGACACATAAGCTGGCCATACACCATACAATTCTCTTAATTTTCTTTAGAATTACCTTCAATTATGTAGGGCAAGGGCCAGCCTGATTTCATACAAAATCAAAAGTGTTTAGGCCTGACCTCATATTATATGGTTTTGGTAAATCTAAAAAGGAAAAATTGTACAATGTATGGACAGTCTTACACAGGACTGGGTCAATTTGTTACCAGATGCGCTACACTATTTATGAAGTTTGCTGTATTGAAAAGTGAGTGAGAACACTTGTGAGTGTGAGCAGCAATTAGGGAATTTTTAGTTTTATTTCAATTTTACCTTTGCTTTGATTAATGACACTGTGGTTGAGGGAAGGCTATGCCGATTAAGCTTGTGATGTTAAATAGAATATACCATCCTGTCAATTTACTAATAGTAACAGAATACGGATTAAAATGAGTTACTGTTGATTGTGAGAATTTAGTTTCACTAGAAGGATTTCAGTCAACCTGCAGCTCAGCCACCTGTTTTTACCACCCACAGACGGCAACTGTAAAAGCAATGCCATTTATTTTTAGATAGCAGATGCTCAAATATTGTTTTGTTTCTTTACTCCAGCACTCAGCTTCCACTTTGTCCTCCACAATTACATTTCACATGATGATGGATAATAACACCTTACAAACAGGATCTGCCTGGGTTGGTCACACATTCCTAGCCACTGACTCAGAATATATCAGCACCCAGTGATGTCAGAGCTCCTGAGATAGAGAGATATATATATATATATATATATATATATATATATATATATATATATATATATATATATATATATATATATATATATATATATATATATATTTTAAATAAAAATGATAATGATCAGCAGGACAATCATGAAATGTAATTTAGGTAAATAGTTTGACATTAAACCACGCCCACATACACACCAAGCCAGCCCACCAGAGGCTGAGCCATTCAGCCTTGTGTATGCTCATTAGCCACTCCCCCACTATATCCCCGCCCCCTACTTGTGAGACCCTCCGTCCCCCCTTCTTCCCCATCAAAGTTCGGCTCCCCATGGTCCTCACCACCTCGTTCTCCTCACTCCCCTCCTCGGTTTCCAGGTCCAGATCAAAGACCCCTGCCATCGTGGTAGCAGGACCGGAACAAAAAGGACTCCTGGTTTCCGGGATCCGGGAAATATCTCCGTAGCCGTGGCAGGTTTTAATCAGCTGGTTGTCTTTACTTCCTGTCTTCAGGAAAGGTGGTGTTGTAGTGCGTATATCCCTATGACACATGGTCTCCGGTATCATGGCGTCCCGCATAGACTCCGCTCACACGAGTTAGAGACACTTTTAGTTTTCACTCAGCTGGTTTAGTTGCTCTTTAAAATGAATGACGTGTATACATACTGCTGCCCTCTAGTGGAAGATATGGAGACGTGCAGGAGCTAGTATTATCTATGGACACTTACTAATAGGGATTCAATAGGGATAACAGAAAACTACACTATGTTGCCAGAAGTATTGGGACACCTGCCTTCACACGCACATGAACTTTTACTTAGTCTTAATCCATAGGGTGTAATATTGTATTGGCCCACTCTTTGCAGCAATAACAGCTTCAACTCTTCTAGGAAGGCTGTCCACAAGGTTTAGTAGTGCGTCTATGGGAATGTTTCATCATTCTTCCAGAAGCGCATTTGTGAGGTCAGGCACTGATATGGATGAGAATGCCTGGCTCACAGTCTCCACTCTAATTCATCTCAAAGGTGTTTTATTGGGTTGAGGTCAGGACTCTGTGCAGGCCAGTCAAGTTCCATACCCCCCAATTGTCCCTGATTTTGATTTGGAACAATGTCCCTCTTTCCTCCTCATATGTCCCTCATTTTGGTCTGATGTATATACCTGTATTAAAAATGCACTATTTGTCTATCAAAAAGTGTTTTACTATGTTAAACCTTTCATCCCATTTCTAAATGGCTGCATTTGTACATTTCAAAAGCCTGTATAAAGGTATTGGTAAAAAAAAAAGCACTTGTGGGTTTAACCAATCAATCATTTTTTGCATATTAATTTTCCTTGTAAGGGGGTGTGACGGGGGGGGGGGGGGGCGGTGTTCTATTAATGCATACTTTTGCTTATGGGTGTCCCTCATTCCCATCTCAGAAAGTTGGGATTTGGGAGGTATGAAGTTCCTTCACCCCAAACTCACTCATCCATGTCTTTATAGACCTTGCTTCATGCACTAGTGCGCAGTCATGTTGGAACAGGAAGGGGCCATCACCAAACTGTTCCCACAGTACTCTCTGTACTCTGCATTACTTACTACTGACCTCTGTACTCTGCGTCACTTACTACTGACCTCTGTACTCTGCGTCACTTACTACTGACCTCTGTACTCTGCGTCACTTACTACTGACCTCTGTACTTTGCCTCACTTACTACTGAATGCTGTACTTTGCATTACTACTGACCTCTGTACTCTGCATCACTTCTTACTGACCTCTACACCACTTATTACTAATCTCTGTACTCTGCGTCACTTATTACTGACCTTTGCGTCACTTACTACTGACGTTAGCACTATGCATCACTTACTACTAATCTCTGTATTTTGCATCACTTACTACTGACCTCTGTACTCTGCATCACTTACTACTGACCTCTGTACTCTGCATCACTTACTACTGACCTCTGTACTCTGCATTACTTACTAATGACCTCTGTACTCTGCATTACTTACTACTGACCTCTGTACTCTGCATCACTTACTACTGACCTCTGTACTCTGCATTACTTACTACTGACCTCTGTACTCTGCATTACTTACTACTGACCTCTGTACTCTGCATTACTTACTACTGACCTATGTACTCTGCATTACTTACTACTGACCTCTGTATCACTTCTTATTGACCTCTACACCACTTATTTCTGACCTTTGTACTTTGCCTCACTTACTGCTGAATGCTGTACTTTGCATTACTTACTACTGACCTCTGTACTCTACATCACTTATTACTGATCTCTGTACTCTGCGTCATTTACTACTGACCTCTGTACTCTGCATCACTTACTACTGACCTCTGTACTCTGCATCACTTACTACTGACCTCTGTACTCTGCGTCACTTACTACTGATCTCTGTACTCTGCATCACTTACTACTGACCTCTGTACTCTGCATCACTTACTACTGACCTCTGTTCTCTGCATCACTTATTATTACTGACCTCAGCAGTCTGGATTACTTATTACTTACTGATCTCTGTACTCTGCGTCCCTTATTACTGACCTCAGCACTCTGCGTCACTTACTACTTACTGATCTCTGTACTCTGCGTCCCTTATTACTGATCTCTGTACTCTGCATCACTTACTAGGGAGAGAGAAATAAAGAGGGAGGGAGAGAGAAATAAAGAAAAAAAATGTAGGGAAGAGAGATCGATCTGAGTTCCATGCAAAGCGACTGTCCCTGCTGCCTACTAAATACAGGTTTGGCCATAACACGCTTTGTTCTTTGCAGAGAGAGTGAGATTCTAGAACTGTACGGCCATAACACGTTGGGGGTTATTTACTAAAGGAAAATCCACTTTGCACTGAAAGTGCACTTGGAAGTGTAGTTGCTGTAGATCCGAGGGGGACATGCAAGGAAAATAAACAGCATTTTAGCTTGCACATGATTGGATGATAAAATCAGCAGAGCTTCCCCTCATTTCAGATCTACCCCTCAAATTTACAGCGACTGCACTTTCAAGTGCACTTGTAGTGCAAAGTGGATTTGCCTTTCGTAAATAACCCCCCTTACTTCCTCACCTCAATCACTTGCAGCTTCTTTCCACAGCAACTCCATGCCACAACAGCAATAATGGACAGTGCACCCATTGGTTGGGACGCATTGCAGCCCGCCTCCTACTACCCCCTCAGCCAGTAGCTGGCTGAAGTTTTCTCTTACATCCATCCCTCTCCCTTCATCACCCAGTCCCGACTCCCAGCCCACGCAGCTTACTATCTGGGCGGCCTGGGATAACACCCTTTTTCCAACCATCCAGCCGTGCTCACGCCGCACCGTGTGACGGCGGGTTTAGACCCCCCCAGCCCATTCTTCCCCTGTCCAGGACAAAGCCTATTTTCTGGGATTCTGCCCGGGACAGGCTCAGACTGGGACATGGGTCTGAATGGGCAAATCAAGACAGTTGGCAAATATGCACTCTGTGCCACTTACCACTGAACCTCTAAAAGGGTGGGCCGACCTGAGCACTCTGCGTCACTTACCACCTGGGTTACCAACCATCAGTAAATTTGCTGACAGTTTGTAAAAAAATCTGTGATTTTTACAACTGTCTGTAGATATCAGGGCTAATAATTTGTCATGTTTTGTTGACTTTTTTAGTATAAACCGCTGCAAATTACTTGTTATGGGTATTGTCAGTCTTTCCATATTGTGTCTATACTGTTTAACCCCTTTGCGCCCGCGCTATAGCTGAAAGATGGCTACAGCGCAGGCCTAAATTGCCGGGAGGGCGCCCATGTACGCATCGCGCTCTGTGATGAGCGAGTCCACGAGACTCTGCTGATCATAGATCGGAGTAAGGGGCCGATCCCGACCCCTTACCACGTGATCAGCTGTCAGTCAATGACAGCTGATCACGTGATGTAAACAGACACGGTAATCGGCTATTTTTTTACCGTCTTCTGTCAGAAGTACATCGGTCCCGAACATGGAGAGCCATCGCTGCCTTATTTCTGCCCACCAGTGCCACCTGCCAGTGCAAATCAGTGCCCACCAGTACCACCTATCAGTGCCTCATCATCAGTGCTGCCTATCAGTGTCACCTATTAGTGCCCATCAATGCCACTTATCAGTGCTGCTTCATCAGTCCCCATCAGTGCAGCCTCATCAGCGCACATCAATGAGGGAGAAAAATTACCTGTTTGCAAAATGTTATAACACACTATGAAAACTGTTTTATATTTTTTTCAAAATTTTTGGTCTTTTTTTGTTTGTTTAGCAAAAAATAAAAACCCCATTAGTGATTAAATACCACCAAAAGAAAGCTCTATGTGTGGGAAAAAAATGATAAAAATGTAACTTCTGGGGTAGCTCTTTATGAATGGACTCCACTTGTGCTCCCCCCCCCAGCAGCGGGTCGTCCATACAGGGTGCCGCCCCCCTAATTCATGTGCCCGGCCCCTAATTTACATGCAGGGCATTGGACGCATGGAATCCAATGGTTAATGTTCGCTATTGTCTTCCTGATTCTCCTCCCGGAGACCCGATTGGCCAAGAGCAGAAGCTATCCTATTGGCCCCTGAGGAGACACAGGGTTTGACACGCCAAGGAAGGAGGAGATGAAGGGCGAAGCCGCCGCCCTGAGGAAGCCTGCGACCTAGATGGGGTAAGTGCGGGGACCAACCAATTGAACGACCAGGGGGTGGCGGCACACCACTGGCCCCGCCCACTCATTACAATTGATACTTTATTTTCCCTGATCACTGAGGACAGTAAAAGTAATTAGGTGGCTGTAAAGCCGCTCAGATCATGTTCTCTGAACACATAGTGCATGTTCTACTTGTTAGCAGCACATCCACCTATGTTTCTGTGGTGTGCTTTGAGCAATGGTGACAACCCACCTAGACACCATCCTGCTCCGAGCAGACAGGATGGTGTTCTCAGAACACAAACTTATTGGAAATAAAGCAATGTTGGGGATCTATTTCTGGACTGCAGACGAGACATATAGAACGTGTAAGCTGTTGTCACTCGTATATGCTTTTCATTGTTTTAGTCTCATGCCCAACAAATAGAATCCATCACACAGAAATCTACAGCAAGTTCAACTCTGAGAACTAAATACACGCCCCTACAACTTCATCGTTTGGCGCGCTAATTCCTAGAGCCAATAAGCGGCGCCAATATGAAACCACGCCCCTGTACGGAACGAGAGACTCAGGAAAGGACGGCGATCTGTGCGTCGCTACCTAGGAGACTCCGGAAGGCGGAAGTGATTGGTTTACATGTGAGAGCCGCATATATGTGGACACGGGTGACGCGCATTATTTGAAGAATGACTGTAGCTTGTAGGTCGGGAATATTTAAGACCACATGGTATAACGTAGGACTTTTTTTTTTTTTTTCACTGATTGTGACGATGTAAGGTCTTGAATAGTAATTTTATTTGTACCATCTACTTTCCATCTAACTCCAGGCTGAGTAAATAATGCAGTAAACCCCCTTCCCCAGCAAGTGAAGAATATAACGTTTGTTTTCCAGAGAGTGGTCCTGACTTCCATTGTGACCTCAGGTTCCCTTGGCTTTGTCGCTGTCCCCCTTTCCCTTGTGTCATCTGTCGCTGTCCCCCCTTTCCTTTGTGTCGTCTGTTGCTGCCCCCCCTTTCCCTTGTGTCGTCTGTCGCTGCCCCCCCTTTCCCTTGTGTCGTCTGTCGCTGCCCCCCCTTTCCCTTGTGTCGTCTGTCGCTGCCCCCCCTTTCCCTTGTGTCGTCTGTCGCTGCCCCCCCTTTCCCTTGTGTCGTCTGTCGCTGTCCCCCCCCCCCCCTTCCCTCGCGTCGTCTGTCGCTGTCCCCCCCCTTCCCTCGCGTCGTCTGTCGCTGTCCCCCCCCCTTCCCTCGCGTCGTCTGTCGCTGTCCCCCCCCCTTCCCTCGCGTCGTCTGTCGCTGTCCCCCCCCCCCCTTCCCTCGCGTCGTCTGTCGCTGTCCCCCCCCCTTCCCTCGCGTCGTCTGTCGCTGTCCCCCCCCCCCCCTTCCCTCGCGTCGTGTGTCGCTGTCCCCCCCCTTCCCTCGCGTCGTCTGTCGCTGTCCCCCCCCCTTCCCTCGCGTCGTCTGTCGCTGTCCCCCCCCCTTCCCTCGCGTCGTCTGTCGCTGTCCCCCCCCTTCCCTCGCGTCGTCTGTCGCTGTCCCCCCCCCCCTTCCCTCGCGTCGTCTGTCGCTGTCCCCCCCCCCTTTCCCTCGTGTCGTCTGTCGCTGTCCCCCCCCCTTTCCCTCGTGTCGTCTTTCGCAGTCCCCCCCCTTTCCCTCGTGTCGTCTGTCGCTGCCCCCCCTTTCCCTTGCGTCGTCTGTCGCTGCCCCCCCTTTCCCTTGCGTCGTCTGTCGCTGTCCCCCCCCTTTCCCTTGCGTCGTCTGTCGCTGTCCCCCCCCTTTCCCTTGCGTCGTCTGTCGCTGTCCCCCCCCTTTCCCTTGCGTCGTCTGTCGCTGTCCCCCCCCTTTCCCTTGCGTCGTCTGTCGCTGTCCCCCCCCCCCCCCCTTTCCCTTGCGTCGTCTGTCGCTGTCCCCCCCTTTCCCTTGCGTCGTCTGTCGCTGTCCCCCCCCTTTCCCTTGCGTCGTCTGTCGCTGTCCCCCCCCTTTCCCTTGCGTCGTCTGTCGCTGTCCCCCCCCTTTCCCTTGCGTCGTCTGTCGCTGTCCCCCCCCTTTCCCTTGCGTCGTCTGTCGCTGTCCCCCCCCCCCCCCCCTTTCCCTCGTGTCATCTGTCTACTGAGGATGAAAGTGGAACTTTAGTTAGAAAATTAACGATTTCGCCCCACTTCCTGTTTGGCTATGGGACAGGAAGTGAAGGGAAATCTCCCCAATGGGACACAGGTTGCAAAAAAAAAAAAACCTCCCTAGCTCTATCCAAAATGGGGGGGGGGGGGGTGTGGTTGCCTATAGATCTACTTTAAAGTGTGTACACACACACACACACGCACACACACACACACACACACACACACACACACACACACACACACACACACACACACACACACGAAAATATATACACACACCATATATATATATATTTTTTTTTTTTATATCTGTGTGTGTGTGTATATATTTTCATCTGTGTGTGTGTGTGTGTGTGTGTGTGTGTATATATATATATATATATATATATATATATATATATATATATATATATATATATATATATATATATATCTCTATCCTCCGAGTCCTTCACATTTGTGTATTACAGTGTACACCCATGCAAAGGCAGTGTTGTGGCTATAGATAAATATGCACATGTGTTATGCTTATGTATTAATCATTATAATGTTTTACTGTTATGGGGTGTCTGTTTATTGGGTAGGGGGAATATATCTTTATTATTAAGTTTAATATGTGGAGTGCTTCGTGTTTCACTTTGGGGTTCTGATACTGAAATCTCCCGAGCTATCGCGAGATTACAGAAACAGAAGCCGTTTAGGGATTCTCAAAGCATTTCTAGATCACTTCTATTCTCAGTGAGAGAAGCGATCTACACTGTATATTAAACTGCCACAAGGGGGAGAACAGATATCTCAGAGAAGAGCCGAGAACTCCTGAGATCTGAAATATCTCAATATATTAAACGGACACCTTTATTTGTTAATAATCATTTTGTTTTGTCATGGTCGTTATGTTGGGACAATTTGTTTTGGATTTGTTTGGTATATTTGTTGTTTCGAATCGATTCCTATTTTTGGAAGTTATTTCAGAAGCTTCAGATTATATGTTGTCTGCGACTGTGGCAGATGAGGTTTAATGTTGATAAATGTAAAGTTATAAACTTAGGGGGCTAAGAATATGGATGCATCATACATACTAGGGGGAATAAAACTGGGGGATCCGTAGTGAAGGATTTGGGGGTTTTGGTAGATGATAAGCTCAATAATAGCATGATGCAATGCCAAGCTGCGGTTTCCAAAGCGAGCAAAGTCCTTTCTTGTATTGAGAGGTATGGACTCCAGAGAGAGCAATGTAATTTTGCCCCTGTACAAATCATTAGTAAGACCTCATAAAGAGGAAAAGATTTCGGCTTTAAATACGGAAAGGTTTCTTCACAGTAAGAGCTGTGAAAATGTGGAATAGACTCCCTGCAGAGGTGGTTATGGTCAGCTCCGTTGATTGCTTTAAAAGGCCTGGATTATTTCCTAAATTTACAAAATATAACTGGGTATGAACATTTTATAGGTAAAGTTGATCCGGGGAAAATCCGATTTGCCTCTAGGGGGATCAGGAAGGAATTTTTCCCCTGCTGTGGCAAATTGGATGATGCTCTGCTGGGGTTTTTTGCCTTGCTCTGGATCGACTGTGGGTATAGGATTGTGTATATGGGATTGTAGGATATTATTTTTTTTTTTTTTTTACATATTTTTTTTTTTTTTATTTTTTTTTTTTTTTATGGTTGAACTAGATGGACTTGTGTCTTTTTTTTTTTTTTTTTCAACCTAACTATTATGTTATTTTGGATGCTTCAAACATTGCAATTGAAAAGTATTTTTCATATAAAAACAACAAACATGTTATACTTGCCTCCACTGTGCAGCTCGTTTTGCACAGAATGGCCCCGAACCTGGTCTTCTGGGGTCCCTCAGCAGCTGTCTCTGCTCCCCCCCCCCCACAAGGACTTCTCACGTTCATGCGAGCTCCCTCGCATGGTGGAGTGCTTGCGGGCGCGCGCTCCCGTGATACAGCCGGCGGCCATAGCCACTCGGCCCTGCCCCCCGGCACACCGCGTCATTGGATGTGATGGACAGCAGCGCAAGCCAATGGCTGCGCCGCTTTCAATCCATCCACTGTAACCAATCAACGGCCAGGCTGAGCGGTGAAGAGGATGTCAGGGGTGAGCGCAGGACTTTTGAGAGGTCAGGTAAGTAAAACGAGGGGGCTGGGGGGGGGGGGGGGCGCGGCGTTGTCGGATTTTTTTTCACCCTAATGCATTAAGGTGAAAACATTTTTACCTTTACAACCCTTTTTAAGTGCGAGGGGGAGGCTGCTACACACAGGCTTTCTGCATTAATTCATAATGCATTAAAGCGTTCCACCCAAAAATGGAACTTCCGCTTTTCCGGTTCCTCCCCCCCTCCGGTGTCACATTTGGCACCTTTCATGGGGAGAAAATACCTGTCTAATACAGTTATTTTGCTCCCACTTCTGGGCATATATACCCGCGCCACCCACGGTTATTTACGCCACTTCCTGTCCCCCCCCCCGCTGTATTCTGGTAGACGCACAGGTCCCGGAAAACAGCAGGGACCAGTGGGAAAGCACAGGGTAAGTCGTGCATGCGCAGTAGGGAACCAGGAAGTGAAGCTGCAAGGCTGTTTTTAGCAGACTGGACTTGATCAGATGCAGGCGGTTGTCAACGGACACATGTCCATTGACAACCGCCTCTCCCTAGAGAACAATGGGTGGACCGATTGGGCCTGCCTAAAAAATGGACAGGCATTCCGATCGGTGTGAAAGGGGCCTAAGGCCTTGTTTACACAGGGCATACACAGCGTACCTTCACAGGGATGCACAGGTGTTCCATGCATCTCTGTGCAGGCAGTCCCATTGATGTCATTTGGGATGTAGCACCTGCACAAACAGAGCCCAATTTTACATCCATGTAGGTCAGCATGCATGTCCCTGAGCTCACACTGTCTGCGTTGGGGTCATGTACCCACAAGGATGTCATATTGGGAACAGCAGCTATGCCTGTGTAGCCGTTGCATCCCAATTGACATAAATGGGACTGCCTGTATGGGAATGCATGGAACACCTGTGCATCCCTGTGCAGGTAAACATGGCCCCCTATTGGCGTACACTTTAGTATGCCACATGTGAACGATGCTTTAGTAGGAATTTAGCAGGAATTTAGTAAGTTATGTTGTGTACATGTGCACTATTAATGATTTTAGTGTATTTTTAGCAAAAATTTTGTTTTGATAAACATCGTGCAGTCTTAACCACTACGCGCCCGCACTATAGCCGAAAGACGGCTGCAGCGCGCACGCTCTCTGCTGGGAGGACGTCCCTCCTGAGAGCGCGCATCGGGGAAGTTCTGTGCTGGCCGTGTCCGTCGGACACAGCCGGTCACAGATCGCTGTAAACGGCCAATCACAGCGGCCGTTTACAGCTAAATCTGGCTGTCCAATGAGAGATGATCTCATATGTTTGCATATGCAAACATATGAGATCATCTGTCAGCGCCGCTCTGCCTCCTCACACAGACAGCGTGTGAGGAGGGAGAGAGGAACAGCGCCGTAAGTAAAAAAAAAAAAAAAAAAATAAAGTGATCTGTCCCGCTGCCACCTGTCATCAGTGCCACCTGTCCCCAGTACCACATGTCCCCAGAGTGCCATCCGTGCCACCTGTCCCCAGTACCACATGTCCCCAGAGTGCCATCTGTCATCAGTGCCACGTCAGTGCCATCTGTCATCAGTGCCACGTATCAGTGCCATCTCTCATCAGTGCCACGTATTAGTGCCACATGATATCAGTGCCACGTATAAGTTCCATCTGTCAGCAGTGCCACATATTAGTGCCATCTGTCAGTGTCACGTTTCATCAGTGCCCCGTATTAGTGCCACCTGTCATCAGTGCCACATCAGTGTCGCGTGTCATCGGTGCCACCTGTCATCAGTGCCACGTCATTGTCCTGGTGCTCCAGGGCCTTCAAAAGTGTAATAGGTAGTCAACAAGTTAGATGTGTAATTTATGCTCATAGAACACGTGATGGCGCTCCCTGCATGTTGGGCCTCTCTAAGTGGCCAGGCTGTGGAAAAGTTCCACACATGTGGTATCGTAATACTCAGGAGGAGTAGCAGAATCTATTTTGGGGTGTCATTTGTGGTATACGGATTCCATGTGAGAGAAATAACCTATTACAATGACAATTTTGTGGAAAAAAATAATTCATTTTGCAAAGAATTGTGGGAAAAAAATGACAACATCAAAAAGCTCACCATGCCTCTTACTAAATACCTTGGAATGTCTACTTTCAAAAAAGGGTAATTTGGGGGGTATTTGTACTTTCCTGGCATGTTTGGGTCACAAGAAATGAGATAGGTCACCAGTACATCAGATGTGATCAATTTTGTATAATTTCCACCACAGATTGTAGAGTCTAACTTTCACAAAGACCAAATAATATCCACTAATTTGGGTTATTTTTACCAAAGATATGTAGCAGTATAAATTGTGGCCAAAATTTAGGAAGAAAAATTAATAATTTGCTAAATTTTATCACAGAAACAAAGAAAAATGCGTTTTTTTTTTTTTTTTTTTCAAAATTTACGGTCTTTTTTTCATTTATAGCGCAAAAAATAAAAAAACCAAGAGCTGATCAAATACCACCAAAAGAAAGCTCTATTTGTGGGAAAAAAAAGGACAAAAAATCATTTGGGTACAGTGTTGCATGACTGAGTAATTGTCATTCAAAGTGTGAGAGCACCGAAAGCTGAAAATTGGTCTGGGCAGGAAGGGTGTTTAAGTGCCCAGTAAGCAAGTGGTTAAAAATCAGTAGCACCTTTTTATTCTACTGGCCATGTGCTTTCAGAAAATGTCTTTTACAAATTCTGAAAGCTGAAAATTTTGTTAAACCTCCAATTTTCACTATTTCTCAAAGGCGCAATTTAAAATTTACAAATATTTATTAACTCAATACAGGTTAAGCTTTTATATTTAGTAGGAATTTTGTAAAATTTGCTGTTTGTATCGGCTAATAATGATTTTAGTGTATTTTTAGCGACAATATTGCTTTGGTAAACATTTGCGCTAATATCGTGGGGCCTTAATCAATAGCACCTTTTTTTTATTCTACTGGTCCTATGCTTTCAGAAATTGTATATGGTTTGGGAGGGGGGGGGGGGGGGGGGGGGGTCTTTCACAAATTCTGAATACTGTAAGGCAGGGATATGCAATTAGCGGACCTCCAGCTGTTGCAGAACTACAAGTCCCATGAGGCATAGCAAGACTGACAGCCACAAGCATGACAGAGAGGCAGAGGCATGATGGGACTTGTAGTTTTGCAACAGCTTGAGGTCCAGTAATTGCATATCCCCGCTGTAAGGGAAAAATTTAAAGCCTCCAGATTTTTTTTAAGAAATTTTGAACATTTAAGCGTAATTTTTTTTTTTTTTTACCACTTTAAAAATATTTGTTCTGTATTAACTCCATACAGGTCAAGCTTTTATATTTAGTTAGAATTTAGAAGGAATTTTGTAAAATTATAGCTGTTTTTATCTGCTAATAATTAGGGTTGTCCCGATACCACTTTTTTAACACCGAGTACAAGTACCGATACTTTTTTTCCAAGTACTCGCTGATACCGATACTTTTTTTTTTTTTTTTTTTTTTAATCTCATGTGACAGTTTTCAAACCACAATACAGACTAATGATATCTTCTTAATCTTAATGCACTGATGGGTGGCACACATTGATGGGTGGCACTGACTGATGGCTGCCTGGATGGGCACTGGCTGGATGGCATTGATTTATGGCTGGCAGTGGCACTTATGGGCAAGAGGATTTAGTTTTGCTCTGCAACGCCCATCTTGGTACACCTAGCACTCCGCCTCAATAAAGCAGCAGCGGACATCTAGTTACACCCAGCCCCAACTATATGGGCTGGGTGTAACAAGATGTCCGCTGCTGCTTTATTGAGGCCGAGTGAGTGCAGGGTGTACCAAGATGGGCGTCGGGATTATCAACCACGTGGCGTGTAACGGCAACACGGAACGTCACTTGCATTACTGAATGTGACGGCTCTGGACGCCGATCAAGTTACATCCCTGCTGGGAACACGGAGACACGGAGTACTGTACTGTTCTGCCCTCCGCTCCGCCCGCTGACTCCGCCTTTCGCTCTGCCCGCTGCCGCTGACAAGGTATCGGCTAAGCATCCGGAGCATTTGTGCGAGTACAAGTACTTGTGCAAATGCTCGGTATCGGTCCTGATACCGATACTGGTATCGGGACAACCCTACTAATAATGGTTTTAGTGTATTTCTAGCAAAAGTAATGTTTTGATATACATTCGCGCAAATACCACGGGGCCTTAAAAAGTAGCACCTTTTTTTTTATTTTCATTTTTTTTTTTCCAGAAAATCTAGTTTGAGGGGGGGGGATGGGGTACAAACTCTAAAAGCTGTAAGTGAAAAATGAAAACCTCCCAGATTTTTTGAGAATTTGTTTTGGCGCAATGTAAAAATTATCTTTTTTTTAATTGCCCTTATGCAGGTAAAGCTTTTATATTAGGGATTAAGCAGGAATTTTGTAAAATTAGCTGTGTTTTTATCTGCTAATAATGGTTTGTGGCTTTTATTTATTTTTTTTATTTATTTATTTACTACTATAATGGTTTGATAAACATTTGCGCAAACACTGCGGGGGTCTAAAAAAAATCAGTAGCACCTTCTCCTTTTATTTTTAATTCTACTGATCATGTGATTTCAGAAAATATATGGTTTGGGTGGGACTTTTTACAAACTCTGAAAGCTATAAGTGGAAAAAAATAAAAAAGCAAAGGGAAAAAATGGTCTGGCCACCTGCGTGTACAAAATGGAGCACAGGGCCTGGCAGCGAAAGGGTTTAACCACTCCAATACAGGGCATTTATACACCCTTCCTTCCCAGACCAATTTTTAGCTTTCAGCGCTTTCACACTTTGAATGCCAATTAGTCATGCAACACTGTACCCAAACAACATTTTTATAATTTTTTTTTCATACAAATAGAGCTTTCTTTTGGTGGTATTTAATCACCACTGGGTGTTTTTTGTTTTTTGCAACAAAAGTGAAAGCGCAAATTTGGGGAAAAAAAAAAAAACATTATTTTTTTTTATTTTGTTTCTATAACAAATAAGTATTTTTTTTTGTTCATAAATTTGGGCCAAAATGTATACTGCTACAGAGGATTGCGTGGCATGCATTGGCTGTTGTCCTGTCCCCTTGGCGCATATGTACACTAGCTGCAGCAGTACATAGACATGGGGAATCTATGGGGGGATAGGGGAATCAGTTCACCATGACACTACACTAATTGCAGCCACAACATGTGAGCTCATCTTTAAAACATAAGGCAAAGACCCAACACTGGTAATGTGATTTACACTGATGCCTAATTTAAAACAACAAAGGCCCCTTTCACACGGGGCGGATCCGTATTGATCCGCCCCGTGAAGATCCGCTGCTCAGTGGGGAACGCACAGCTGAGCCGGCTGATGACAGGGCGGTCCCTGCACACTGCAGGGACCGCCCTGTCAGTTCTCCGCTCTCCTCTATGGGGGATCGGATGAACATGGACCGTCTGTCCGTGTTCATCCGATCCGCTCTGCAGACGGATGAAAAAATAGTGTTTTCCTCTGTCTGCAGAATCGGACAATTGCGGAGGGGACAATAGCGGGTGTCAGCGGATGCTCATCCGCTGACACCCGCTATCCCATAGACATGCATGTCAGTTTTTTCATCCAAAAATTGATGGATGAAAAACGGACATATGGTCCGCATGTGTGAAAGGGGCCAAAAAGATTTTAGCTCAAATATCCCTTGACAGTTGTTTGTTTACTAATGGCATCATGCTATGGGCTCATTTAAAAGAGCGGTGAGCAGCATCTTGTAGATCTAGCATATTATTTTGTACAAGCTGTTTTTATTTTTTTTTATTTTTTTTTGCATCATTAACTTAGAAAAAGCTTCTTGTATTTTAATGCAGTTCAATTAAGCCCTATTTTTTATTTTTTTTTCTCTGTTTTGTACTTTCAGGTTTTAACATTCCCCTCTGGTGAACATGGGAGCAGGTGTTAAATGTGTTATCACTGGAGCGAACATTAAAGGTTGGTTAAAAGTGAATTTTGTCCAAAACAGACAGTTATTGATGGACACCTAACATCTGTATTATCTACAGCTGTGACCAAAAGTTTTGATAATGACCCAAATATTTTTCACAAAGTCTACTGCCTCAGTTTTTATGATGGCAATTTGTATATACTCCGTAATGTTATGAAGAGTGATCAGGTGAATTGTAATTAAGGTGCCTTGGAAAGGTATTCATACCCCATGACATTTTCCAAATTTTGTCATGTCACAGCCAAAAACTTAAATGTGTTTTTTTTTTTTTTATTGGGATTGTATGTGATAGATCAACACAAAGTGGCACATATTTGTGAAGTGGAAGGAAAATGATAAATGTTTTTTGCAAATATCTGAAAAGTGTAGCATACATTTGTATTCAGACCCCTTTACTCTGATACCCCTAACTAAAATCTAGTGGAACCAATTGCCTTTAGACTCGGTTCACACTGGGGCGACTTGTCAGGCGACTTAGCTGCCTGACAAGTCGCGCTCCATTATGTACAATGGAACCATTCTAATAGCAGCGAATCAAGTCGCTCCGACTTAGAAAAAGGTTCCTGTACTACTTTAGGGGCGACTTCAAGCGACTTGCGTTGACTTCTATACAGAAGTCGTTTTGCAAGTCGACGCTGAAGTCGCGTGCAGGTCGCCTGTGGCAGTTGCGCTGCAAGTCGTGCTGCCTCAGTGTGAACCGGCTCTTAGAAGTCACCTAATTAGTAAATGGAGTCCACCTGTGTGTACTTTAATCTCAGTATAGATACAGCTGTTCTGTGAAGCCCTTAGAGGTTTGTTGGCGAACCTTAGTGAACAAACGGCATCATGAAGGCCAAGGAACACACCAGACAGGTCAGGGATAAAGTTGTGGAGAAGTTTAAAGCAGGGTTGGGGTGTATTAAGTAAAAAAAAAAAAAAAAAAAATAATATCCCAAGCTGTGAACATCGCACGGAGCATTGTTCAAAGCATACTCGTGTTAGAATGGCCCCGTCAAGGTCCAGACTTAAATCAAATTGAGAATCTGTGGCAAGACTTGAAAATTGCTGTTCACAGATGCTCTCCATCCAATCTGACAGAGCTTGAGCTATTTTTCAAAGAAGAATGGGGGGAAAAATGTCACTCCTAGATGTGCAAAGCTGGTAGAGACATCCCCAAAAAAGACTTGCAGCTGTAATTGTAGCAAAAGGGGTTCTACAAGGCATTGCCTCAGGGGGACTGAATACAAATGCTTGCCACACTTTTCAGATATTGATTTGTAAAAGATAATTAGAACCATTTATCATTTTCCTTCCACTTCAGAATTATGTGCCACTTTGTGTTTTGGTCTATCGCATAAAATCCATTTACGTTTTTGGTTGTAACATGACAAAATGTGGAAAATGTATATGGTATATGAATAATTTTTCAAGGCACTGTAATTGCAAAGTCCCTCTTTGCCCTGAAAATCAACTTAATCCCATAGAAACCATTTCCACTGCATTCGTGAAGAAGGCTTCAGGGTGCCCAAGAAAGTCCAGCAAGCACCAGGACCATTTCCTACAGTTGATTCAGCTGCGGGGTCGCACCACCAGTGCAGAGCTTGCTCAGGAATGGCAACAACCAGGTGTGAGAAATAAATATATGTTACTAAAGCGCTGATAAAAATTTAAAAACCAGAACAAGCCAAATAAATATTAAGATAACCAAATGATAAAGCTGCAACCAATATTAAAGTGCTCCCACACTTAAAAAATCATGAAATATAGTGTACAATATTGTAAACAATCAGTGCGCTAAATCAACCTAAAAATATTATATAGTAGACCTATAATCCTGTGTCAATTGATAAAGTAAAAAGTGCAATGTGCTTCCTAAAACATGCCTTGTGCAGATAAATTACTTTGCTTTTATCAATTTTTTTCCTCATGTGTGCTTGGGAAAATTCATATGCTGCAAAAATTCTCAGTGGTTTTCTTTCTTAGCCTGTTTTTTTCTTTTTAGTTCTCCGGTTTACATAGTTTAAAACACAAAAACATACCATTGCGCAGCACTGTGTGTACAATCTAAAGTGAATTTGAGACGCCTATCCACTCACATGTACCCAGCGCAGTTGATAGCGGTTTCTGTTTAAACATTTAGGCTTTTGTGGGCTGTGTGGAGCAATGTGAAACGGAATGATGACTAAACAAATCTTTTTTTTTTTAATTGTTTAATTCTTTATTATTTTCTTGAATACAAAACAGAACACATGTTATACACATACCATATCTTATCATTTTTTACATTAGTGTTCCCATCCATTTTACCCTAACCCTCCCCTCCCGCCCCCACATTTCTTCTGCACAAACACTAATTTCCTTTATTTGCACTCTTTTAGCTGTTTATTAGGGGGGAGCTTGTACATTTTTTATTCATTTTATTCATTTTCACCTCCTTCTCTTATCTCATACTCATGGCCCACTTTTTCTAGTCCCAACCAACTGTGCGTCCTTTATGGTGGGCAACCCATTTTCCTCAACCAAGGTTCCCATAGTATTTTAAATTTATTGAAATTTCCTCTTCTAATAAATACAACTCTTTCCTTTCATATTGTCGCGTTTATTGTGTTGACCCATTCCGTCGGATTGGGGGGTTTTGCTGCTTGCCAATTTTGTGCCAACAGTTTCCTAGCCTGGAACAGACACCTTCGTACTGCTACCATGATATTTTTATTTTGACCCTGACTTACTTCCGTACATCCCAGTATACAGACCTTTGCTTCTAATTTTAGTTCTATCTCAAAGGTTATGTTGACAGTATCCAGTACTGTCCTCCAATACCTCTGCAACTTCGGGCACCTCCACATCATGTGTATGAGATCTCCGGAGTCTTGGCATCTAGGGCATTTATCGTCTGGTTTCCTCCCATACATGTACAACCTCTTTGGAGTATAATATACTCGATGTATTAAAAATAAATGTGAAATTCGCTGTGACGGAGATAGCGACACTAGTGGCCCTTGATCTAATATCTGTTCCCATTGGTCAGTCGTTATGGCTCCTAGGTCTTTCTCCCACTTCCCTCTATTTTTCTCCACCGTATCTCTAGGAATTGATCTAACACTAATCTGTAGGTATAGATCTGAGATAATACCTTTAAGATCTCCCCCTTTAATTATTTTTTGAAGATAAGGGATCTCTTCCCATACCACTGATTGTAGTTTGAATTGAGCTTGTAGGGCATGTCTTATTTGTAGGTACCTATAGAATAACTTGTTTGGTATCCCATATTCTCTCCTTAATTCTGCGAAGGATTTCAATATGTTGGCATTGTATAATTGTATTACCCTGGTTATACCCAAGTTCTCCCATTCTCTGATTCTCCCCATGGCCTGAATTTCCTTCAAGTTTTTATTATCCCAGAGAGGGGACTAAACAAATCTAATGTCACTATGGCAACCCGATCTTAAATTGTTGCTATAAAGCCTCCGCGTGGTTTCATGTTTAAACAGAAACCGGTATCAACTGCGCTGGGTACATGTGAGTGGATAGGTGCCTCAAATTCACTTTAGATTGTACACACAGCGCTGCGCAAATGGTATGTTTAGTTTTATTTTTTTGTGTTTTTTTTATTCTATGTAAACTGGAGAACTAAAAAGAAAAACAGGCTAAGAAAGAAAACCACTGAGAATTTTTGCAAATGGAAGTTTTTGCGGGGTATGAATTTTCCCAAGCACACATGAGGAAAAAGGGAAGTTATTTTTCTCATTTTAATATATTTCAATATATATTTTCTATATATACATGATTGGTTTGCTTTAAGGACGGAATATCTGAAGGTTGGATTGAATTTAATCTACTGGCAGAAAATCGTGTGTGTGTGTGTGTGTGTGTGTATATATATATATATATATATATATATATATATATATATATATATATATATATATATATATATATATATATATATATATATATATATATATATATATATATATATATATATATATATATATATATATATAAAATATAATTTTTTTTTTTTTTTTCCTTGGATTTCATTTTATTTATTTATCACCTCGTTGATACAAGCAAAGTAATTTTACCTGCACAAGGCATGTTTTAGGAAGCACATTGCACTTTTTACTTTATCAATTTACACAGGAATTTTATGTCTACTATATAATATTTTTAGGTTGCTTTAGCGCACTGATTGTTTACAATATTGTACACTATATTTCAACCAGGTGTGAGAGCATCTGCATGTACAGTGAGGCAAAGACTTTTGGAGGTTGGCCTGATGTCAAGAAGGGCAGAAAATAAGCCACTTGTCTCCAGGAAAAACATCAGGGACAGACTGATATTCTGCAAAACGTTCAGGGATTGGACTGCTGAGGACTGAAGTAAAGTATTTTTTTCTGATGAATCCCCTTTCCAATTGTTTGGGGCATCTGGAAAAAACCTTGTCCGGAGAAGAAAAGGTGAGTGCTACCATAAGTCATGTGTCATGCCAACAGTAAAGCATCCTGAGACCATCCTGTGTAGATTCGCTTCTCAGCCAAGGGAGTGGGCTCGCTCACAATTTTGCCTAAGAACACAGCCATGAATAAAGAATGGTACAAACACATCCTTCAAGAGCCACTTCTCACAACCATCCAAGAACAGTTTAGCAATGATCAATGTCTTTTGCAGCATGATGGAGCACCTTCCCATAAGGCAAAAGTGATAACTGAGTGGCTTGGGAAACAAAACAATGGAAGTTTGGGTCCATGGCCAGAAAACTCCCTATACCTTAATCCCATTGAGAATGTGTGAAAAAAAAGAGCATTGATTATGCAAGAATGGGCTGCCATCAGTCAGGATGCGGCCCAGAAATTGACAGCCTGCCCGGGTGGTTTGCAGAGGTCTTAAAAAAAGAAGGGTCAACGCTGCAAATATTGACTGTTTGCATAAACCTGATGTAATTGTCAATAAAAAGACACTTGAAATGCTTCAGTATTATCTGACAAAAAGATCTAAAAACACTGAAGCAGCAGACTTTGTGAAAATTAATTTGTGTCATTATCAAACTTTTGGCCACGGCTGTAGTAAATCTAAATAGAGCAGAGAAGAAGGGATACAATCTGTTAGGATTGTACTAACATGTCTGTTGGCAATATTTTCCCTCCACCCCTTTTAGGACAGGAAGTAATATAAAATCTCCCCAACAAGGGCATGGACAAACCTATTTTAGTAGGGTGGGAAGGGTATTCTTTATTTGTTTTTGATGACTGAACCTTTATTTCCTTGGGGGGGGGGGGGGGGGGGCTGCACCTCCTATTATTATTATGTGGGCTTCAAGAGGCAGAATGTTGGGTAAAATCTCTATAATGGGGTTACAGAATGAGCTAAAAACCTGACGGCCATTTTACATTTCAAAGAAGTGCTTGGAACACGGACCATCAGAAATAGTCTTGCAGGGAGGCAATTCAATCTGTAGAGGTCACTGGCCCTGATAAGATTACTCTTAGAGGACAGGGCATCTACCACATTTGGCACTTTGCGGGTATTTGGTTTTAACAGGTACCCGCTCCCACTTCCGGTCAGATGTGCCTTGGCGATCTGAGCCAGAAGTTCGCCCACAGCCTTCTGGGACACATCACAGGTCCCAGAAGACTGGCACAATTCACAAAGCTCTGCGTGGCTTGTGCATGCGCAATAGGAAACCAAGATGCAGTAACTAAACAACTAGCAATTGTTAAAGTTGATGTTGGCAATGGCAAGTTCTACGTTTTTAAACTTGCATCGCAGGACAAGGTACTTCACATTCATGACTACTTGGGTTATGTTGCTACCCTCAGGTGAATGGACACTGGCCAATAAGAGGCAGGATGTGTTGCCTAGGCATGACCCATCACAGCTCACCTAAGTATGTGCTTGTGGTGTCTCTCCCTGAAGATTCTTCTTCAGTGGCCCTTCTGGCAGGGTGCTCTACAGGTCCAGGGCAGTGATCCCCTGAGGAGGAGCAGAGTCCCTGAAGGCCCTGTTGGGCACACCCACCTTGAGGGGTGAAGATTGCCATAAGCCCAATGTGGCTAGGAGTGGTGAGTGTTTGTGTCGCGGTCCTCCTGTGTTCCCTAGTACTGGGGCTATGGCTATTGTGTGCATGGTCTGTATTGCTACACCACCAGGGAGGTCTCAGCCTGAGTGCAATGTCATTGCATATATACATGAACCCGATTTTGGATTCAGTGAGAACACGTGCATTCAGCAGCAGTGGTGCACAATCCAGCCCACCTTTTGCACTACTTCGGCACAGCTGGAGGAGAGACTCTTGAGGAGATTTGATAGCGATATACAAATATCTCAATGGTGATCCCAGCGTACGTATAAAACTTTTCAGTCTCAGGGATTGAAAGAGGACACACAATGAGACTGGAAGAGAAGCGGTTTAACCTTAACCCCTCGCCGACCAGCCGCCGTCATTTTACGGCGGCAGGTCGGCACAATCCCGTGAGCCGTCGTAGCTTTACGTCGGCTCGCGGGATCGGGAAAGCAGGTGAGGACGCGCGCCGGAGGCATGCGCCCGCTGCACAGCGGGGGTGCCAATGTTCATGACCGCCGGCCATGAGCGATCGTGTGCACGAGAGGCAGAACAGGTATGTAAACACACACATCCCTGTTCTGCGAGTCGTGACAGTTCGTGAGTTGCTATTAGCTAGGAACCATGATCCGTCATTTCCTCTAGGCCAGTTCTCTCCCCCCTACAGTTAGAAAAACGCATGGGGACCCCCCTTTCCTCTCAAAATTCACCTTTGTACCCCATATTGGGTAACCCACTATTTATACCAGGTATGAAAGATGGCACTTTCAGACTTCTGTATGACTCAGGCATTCACCAGGCTTCACACTTTAGCTCGGGAGGCCGTTGGAAAACGGCGACAGAGTTCTCAGGCCCCACAGGTCTGTACCGACTTGACTTCCTGAGGGCACTCCAACTAAGCCATTTCCTGAGCTCCATCCCACCCCCAAGAGATAACACTCCAAATCTCACAACACTCGAAGATATATGCTCCACAAGAGGTACCCTGCCACACTCGCTTTCATTGACCTATGCTCTCCTAAATACACCACAAGAGGAATTGTACCTCCTGGTCTTCTCAAATGGGAAGGAGACCTGGGATCCCAATTCGATAACATCGAGAGACAACACATACTGAGATACACTCATAAATCCTCCATATGTGCCAAGATTCAGGAAACCAACTACAAAATTATCTCACGTTGGTACAAAACCCCCGCATTACTACATAAAATATATCCGACAACAACGGACCGTTGCTGGCGCTGCCTAGTAGAGGAAGGGACTCTATTACACATTTTTTGGTCGTGCCCCAAATTGACGCACTTCTGGACGGTAGTACAGGAGACTATACAGAAATTCACTGAACGGTCGATCACAGCTGACCCTGCCTTTTTTCTACTGCATGCTTCCACCATCCCTGACAGGATTTACAAGAAATCGGTGATTCGTCACCTATTGGATGCAGCTAAGGCCTGCATCCCATTATGCTGGAAGTCTGTTCTCCCACCAACCATTAACCTGTGGCTCCAAAAAGTGGAAGACATCAGGAAAATGAAAGATCTTATTCTCACAGCACAGGAAAGACAGGAGACGTTTACCAAAACCTGGCAACTGTGGATAATGTTCACTTATTCAGATGAGGGCCAATCCCTGAAAAGCTCAGATGCACCCGTTTGATCAACCTCAGGCTATTATTACAATACAGAAGTCAGATAAGGTTACCATGTAGACCAGGGGTCTCAAACTGGCGGCCCTCCAGATGTTGCAAAACTACAAGTTCCATGAGGCATTGCAAGGCTGACAGTTCCAAGCATGGCTCCCACAGGCAGAGGCATGATGGGACTTGTAGTTTCGCAACAGCTGGAGGGCCACCAGTTTGAGACCCCTGATGTAGACGCTTGCTGAAGACCAAAATGAACATGGTGGTGTTCCATGACCACGGGACGTACACTCCCCCCCACACCACCTCGCTCTCCTTTTCTTGCTCACCCCCCCCCCCCTACTCCCTTTCCCCCCTCTCGCACCTCTTTACTTTCTTACACTACCTTTTAATTTTCCTCCTGCGCTGTGACCCCCCCTCACAAATGTGGGGTCGCGGACGGCTGAGCGACATGGGAAAATAACAAAAATAATTGGGAGCAGGCCCCATGAGACAATAAAACCCCATATATTTTATAATGGGGTGCACTATATATCAGGATCATTTTACACAAGTTATGTTCTCTGGATTTTTAATAAAGATGGGACTTAATACTCAGTTTCACACACGAAATACTAACGTTGACCTGGTTTACACAGAAACTGTTCCCCTATATTTGTTCATAACAAGTGATTTGTATTGTTGAAATATTCCTGTACTACATGTTGATTTGTACCCTGTTGGTCCTTGTGGGCCCTGTTCCTTGCAATAAATAAAACATTTAAAAAAAAAAAAACGCATGGGGAACAAAGTTAACCCCTTGATCGCTCCCTAGTGTTAACCTTGCCGGTGACATTTTTACAGTAATCGGTGCATTTTTATAGCACTGATCGCTGTAGACATGCCAATGGTCCCAAAAAATGTGCCAAGTGTCCGATTTGTCTGCCATAATGTTGCAGTCCCGATTAAAAATTGCAGATCGTCACCATTACTAGTAAGAAAAAAATCTATATAAAAATGCTATAAATCTATCCCCTATTTTGTAGATGCTATAGCTTTTGCGCAAACCAATCGATATACGCTTAGTGCGATATCTATTCTTCTTCTAAATTTTTTTTTTTTTTTTAATAAATAGCCTAAAGAGAGAAAAATTTTTTTTTTTTTTTTTTTTATTATAGCAAAAAGTACAAACTATTGCATTTTATTTATTTTTTAAATTGGGGGGAAAAATGGACCTAAATTTTATTTGGGTGCAACGTCGCACGACCACACAATTGTCAGTTAAACGACGCAGTGCCGAATCAAAAAAATGGCCCGCTCGTTAAGCTGCATAGAAGGTTTTTCACTGTCGGGGCGGCAAGGATGTGGAACTGTGCATGTTAGCATAAAAATATAGGGGGAAATGGGAAATTTTTCCACACACACTGAACTGGATGGACTTTTGTCTTTATTCAACCTTACCTACTATGTAAATGCAAAGGTTGTGTTTTTTTTTTTTTTTTTTTTTTTTCATGCATTTTATGCATTTAAGATAAAAAAAATAAATAAAACTGTGCAACCGCCCCCCTAATACTTGCCTGACCCCGTCTCCATCCAGTGATGTTGCACGAGAGACTCGGCTATCTCGGACTCTCCTTCCTTCCTTGCCATTGGCTCCCGCTGCTGTCAATCATAGTGAGCCAATATGGAGAAAGGGGAGGGGCAGGCCAGACTGAATGGGCACAGGGAGCTGCGGCTTGGCTCTCCTGCTTGCAGAATGATGGTGAAGGGCATTTCAATGATTCTGATGGCACTTCTTTGGGCAAGAAGTACTTGGCATGCGGACACTTTAAATCTCTAGGTAGACAGGCCCTGGACTCTTCCAAATCGGCCAGATGTGCTCTCGCAGGCTCTGATCTTTCATGCTGCTTTATGGTCCCCGGCATTGATGGTATAGGCGTTGAAGCCCAAGCTCTGAGGGATAGGGGTGTTTTTTTTAAATATACTCTAATTCTTATCCTTAAGGCAAGAAAGTCAACCTACAGGACGGTATACCATTGTACATGAAAGGCTTATATCGCCTTGTGTGAGGCTCGGGAATTTCATCGGACAGTATGTCATGGGGTGTATTTTGGCTATCTCTAGTTGGTGTGGAGATGTCTCTGGTCCTAAGTACCATCAAGGGGCAGTTTGCAGCCTTGTTCATCCTGTTTCAGGGAACTATCGTGTCTCATTCCTTGGTAAAAGCAGGGTGTCATTTGCATTGTTCTGCTGTACAGCCACCTTTTTTCTCCCTGAGACCATAATTTTATATTGTATGTTTTACAGACTTCTTTTGAGGTTCTTCGAGAGAGATTCCGGTCTTGCTCCTTGTACGCAAAGTTGTCTTTTTGGTTGCCATTACTTCAGCTTGTAGAGTTTTTTTTTTGGTTTTTTTTTATTTATTTTTTTGTTCACCACGATAAGGTGGCATTGAGGTCTAGGTCATCTTCTTCCCTTTCACCTAAGGTTGTTTCCTTGACTCATCTCAATCAGGACTTTACCATCTTTTTGTACTAATCATAAATATCCTTTAGTTTTATCTGAAGTTTGCAGCTTTGCTTTGTCAGCCTGCTTTTGGAGTACCTGTTTTTGTTTTACCTGATATTCCTTGCAAGGGACAGGCTGCTTTTTGACTCAAGCTTTCTAGGTTGATTTGTCATCTCATTTCTGAGGTCTTTGGTATTAAGGGCAAAGTTCCTAATTTCCTGGTCAAGACTCATTACGCTAATCTAGGCATTGTCAATGCTTTCTGGGTGATTTAGTATCAAGCTTCTGTTTGTAAGCCTACCTATTTTCTCTTATATTCATCGACCGACACAGCTCCTCTCTTAGCCATTGGGTTGTTATGCCACCTTTAGGAGAATACTAGGCATTACTTGTTATGTAACACACAGAACTTTCCAGTTCCGCCCAGGGGCGGTCCCTTGGGTAACAACCCCCCAGCCTGCCCTGCAGCCATCAGTTTTTTTTTTGCCTAGTGAAGGAGAAAGACCTAGGAACCCTGATGGGCCCATCGGTCTGTCTTTTTCTGCAGAAGCTTGGTTTTTGCGCAAGATGATAGATCCTGTGATCTGCTATCAACAGCCGGCTGGGTGACAGGCTGGATACCCTTATCCTTGTAGTCTCCCCAGTCCGGCCATCGAGCGTGTGCAGGTCGCAGCTACGGCTCGGCAGGCCACGACGAAACCTCAGCTCCAGAGGTGGTCGGTGAGCTTTTATGCTCCGGGGCATACATATGACCGGGCTACTGATGTCTGCGTCACAGTATGCCGGACCAGCAGCTACCCTATACTATTTAGTGAGTAGTTCTGCAATGGAATGTCTCCCAGCTCTTCAGGATTGGTAAGTACAGCTCTCCCTGCCTCGGTGGGGCTGAGCAGCTGGGCATTCCCTGGGAGGTCGATTCGGGGGTCCCTCACCTCCCTGTCCCCTCTCCCTCCCTGTATGCTGCTATGGGGTGTGTGTGTCTGTGCAGGGCTCTCACCTGGTTTTTTTTAGCGCTGGTTGTGTCCTGGGTCCTGTTTTCTATGTCCCTGGAGGTGCCTGTGAAGTGCTTGTCTCCTCATGGTTTCACATTCGGCGGCCATCTTGAGTGTGGGCATGGCTTCGGCGGCCATTTTCCCTGTGTTTTTGTGAGCGGCCATTTTCCAGAAGCCTGAAACACGTTTTTTCACTGTGCTCTAGCAGCAGCATGTGCTCCTGTGTTCTGGCGGCCATTTTCCCTGGATTTTCTTTGAGCCTGAACACACTACAGGACGGTTTCAGTGCCATTAGCAGCTGCTTCACCGACACAGGGCCGTTTTTTCTCTGCACCTGGGAGCTAACAGGGACTACAGGCACTACCTGCTGAACAGAGCAGAACTATTCAGGGTGGTGAGTCTTGCGGGAAAGGGCCCCTCAGCCGGCAGCAGTAAGGAGGGTGGGACTGTCACTGTCCTAAGTCCCCTTTGGGTGGCAGACAGGGTAGGGTCAGCATGGCTTCAGAAACTGGTGTTTCTTCCCCCGAAATCCAGGCAATTGCAACCGGGTCGCCTGCAGACGGTGCAGTACCCTTGGACACCTTGTTGGCAGTCCTCAATTCGTTCGTTGCCAAGATGGAGGCGGTGCGTGGGCGCAAAGGTGCTGAAAAGCGGCCCATGCCCCCCCCCCCGTCCTCTGGGGAGAGTTCTGACGCAGACTCGGGACCCGCTGAGGCCCCTGCTCTGTTATGTCAGAGGACGCTGACCAGGACCTTTCGGACAGTGAGGATGAGTCCCGTCCGGGTCCGTGCGCGACAAAGCACTGGTTGGAGCTCTTATAACGGCTGTGCGTGATACCCTGAAGATTCAGGAGCCAGCAGATTCCTCTGCTGAGGTAGCGGTCCCTTTTGGGTCCCGTAAGCCAGCCCGTTCACCTAGGGTGTTCCCGTATCTGACTTATTTTGACAAGTTCATTTACAAGGAATGGGGTCAACCGCAACGGACCTTTTCGGTCCCCAAATACATGGCGGTGCGTTACCCTTTCGAGGAGAGCCTTCTCAAAAAATGGTCGGCTCCTCCGGCCGTGGACCCCCCAGTATCCAGGTTAAACAAAGTAACCACGATCCCTGTAGAAGGGACTCCTGCTTTTAAGGATCCCACGGACAGGAAGGCCGAGGCAGTAGCTCGTTCCTTGTTTAGGGTGGTGGGGTCAGCCGTGCGACCAGTACTGGCATCCACACTGGTGTCGCAGACACTAACTGAGTGGGCGAAACTGTTGCACCGCGAATTGGGTGAACAACAGGCTTCTCCGGTCTGCGTGGAACTAGCAGACCAACTAGTGCAAGGCCTTAAATACGTTTGTGACGCGGCCCTGGATACTCTTCCCCTGTTATCCAGGGCTTCAGTGTCAGCAGTGGTGCTGAGGCGCTTGATTTGGTTAAAATGCTGGTCGGCTGACCAGGCATCCAAGAAAGCCCTGACGGATCTTCCCTTCCTTGGCGATCGGCTCTTTGGAGCCTCTTTAGATGACATTATTAGGAATGCCACAGGTGGTAAGAGTACGCTACTCCCACAGGCCAGGAAGGCTAAGGAGCCACGCCGCAGGCAGGGACCCTCTTTTTCCGCTCATAAACGGCTTTTTCGTCCGCCCGGAGCTTCGGCAAAACGTCCCCAGTCCGACAGGACGACCACGGAAGGACAGAAACGTCCCTGGAACTGCAAGCCTAACAAGCCTGCGAACAAAGGTGCTACCGCATGAAGGTTTTCCCCCACCCATGTCTCGGGTGGGGGGACGCCTTCGGGAATTTGCAGCCCGGTGGTCCGCCCGACTATCCGATCAATGGGTCTGCGACCTGATTTCCTGCGGCTACAAAATAGGAGTTCAGGAGTTCCTCTCCTGGCCGCAGAACATGTTCTTCCTCTCCAGCATACCCGTTTCCCCGGTTCGCCGGGAGGCCCTCTTGGGGGCAGTAAGAGACCTGCTGAATCGCGGGGTGATTGTGCCTGTTCCGGAATTGGAACATTTCCAAGGGTCCCAGGAGAATGGGCGTTACATCCAGAGGTGTTCAGGCTACTGTGCCTGCGGTGGGGCACACCAGACGTGGATCTTCTGGCCTCCCATCTCAATCGGAAGGTGCCAAGATTCATGTCCAGGACAAGAGATCCTTGGGCAGACGCGTCAGACGCGCTGGTAGCTCAGTGGGGTCAGTATCAGCTGATCTATGCTTTTCCTCCGTTGAAGCTACTACCACGTCTGCTCCGCAGAGTAGGAGTCGAGGGGATTCCAGTGATTCTGGTCGCTCCAGATTGGCCTCAGCGACCTTGGTACGCAGACCTAGTGCGCCTGGTGGCGACTGCCATTAAGGGAGGACCTTCTGTCTCAAGGCCCGATTCTCCATCCTGCTTTACCATCGCTGGCTTTAACGGCATGGCTGTTGAGAGCCAGGTACTGAGGGACCGGGGACTGTCGGACTCGGTGATCCCCACTATGTTGGGAGCACGGAAATCTTCTTCTCGGAAGATATACCATCGCACCTGGAAGGCTTACATCTCCATGTGTGAAGAGAGAGGGTGGCATCCGCGCTCTTTTTCTATATCCAGAATCCTGTTTTTTCTTCAGCAAGGAGTAGACCAGAGGTTGGCATTAAGCACCATTAAAGGACAAATATCAGCCCTGGCTGTTTTTTTCCAGCGACCCCTGGCGTCTCACTCGTTAGTGAGTACCTTTGTTCAGGGGGTGCGACATGTGGTCCCTCCGGTGCGTCCATTTGAAAATATCAGGGAGATCCTCTGTTGACTCTTTCCCAGAAAGTGTTTTTTCTAGTGGCTATCGCATCAGCCAGGAGGGTTTCGGAACTGGCGGCCTTGTCCTGCAAGTCTCCCCATATGGTTATCCACAAGGATAAGGTGGTGTTGCGTCCGGAACCATCTTTTCTGCCGAAGGTGGTCTCGGCGTTTCACATCAATGAGGACATTGTGTTGCCATCCCTGTGTCCTAAGCCGACACATCCTAAGGAGGTGGCCCTTCATGCGTTGGATGTGGTTCGGGCTCTGAAGGTGTATTTGTCTGCCACAGCTCCCTTCCGGAAGTCAGACTCACTGTTTGTTTCGGTGGCTGGTCCAAAAAAAGGCATGGCGGTCTCGTCGGCCACCATTTCTAGGTGGATCAGACAGATCGTAGTACAAGCCTACGCCTTGAAGGGGCAGGTGCCCCCCTTTCCGGTCACGGCCCACTCCACGAGGGCAATCGGAACGTCTTGGGCTTTCCGACAACAAGCGTCTGTCGCTCAAGTGTGTAAAGCGGCGACCTGGTCGTCTGTCCACACGTTTACTAAGTTCTACAAGGTAGACGTCAGTGCATCGTCTGATGCCTGTTTTGGGCGCAAAGTTTTGCAGGCGGCCGTATAGTTGCAATGAGTATGCAATACTTTTATTTTCCTGGTTTTCCGATGAAAAACACAGTACCGTTAAGTTAATGCACTGTTGCATTACATTCCGCAGTTTGGTGCGGTTGTGGGTAGTCACTCCTGTTGAGGGTACCCTGTTTTTGTGGTGGTTATCCACGCACTGTGTTTTTTTTTTGTGGGTGAAGTTTCACTAGTTCCCACTGGCCTGGTTGTTGAAGTTTTTTTTTTTTTTTTTTATGCTGTTTTTCCCACCCCTTGTTCGGCACTGCTTGGGGACGTCCCAATGGCTAAGAGAGGAGCTGTGTCGGTCGGTGAATATAAGAGAAAATAGGATTTTTTGTACTCACCGTAAAATCCTTTTCTCTGTAATTCACCGACCGACACAGCACCCGCCCCTCCTATTTTTTCTTTACGTTATACTGCTTGTTGACGTACTGATGGCTGCAGGGCAGGCTGGGGGGTTTTTACCCAAGGGACCGCCCCTGGGCAGAACTGGAAAGTTCTGTGTGTTACATAACAAGTAATGCCTAGTATTCTCCTAAAAGTGGCATAACAACCCAATGGCTAAGAGAGGAGCTGTGTCGGTCGGTGAATTACAGAGAAAAGGATTTTACGGTGAGTACAAAAAATCCTATTTTTTTCACAAGTTTTTCCAGGTAGGTGTTTACATTTTTTTTTGCATGTCGGTCTGGAGTTGCTGGTGACCATTACAGACACAACCTTTTTAAAGGAGAAGTATATAAGGTTCAAAGCGTGTTTGGTCCCTGCAGGACCTTGGTGGGAACCATTAAAGATTAGTGTGGAGCCTTTTTTCCTGATGGGGAATTATCATTAGTTGTGAGCGAGGGGGTGGGCAGCCATTTCACCTGGTGAAGGGAGCACTAGTTACAGATTGTTGGATTATCTGAGAAGCACTTTTTTCTCAGTGGAATTTGAAGCACACTCTATATGAAGATTTTGTGTTCCAATTAACTTTCATATATATTTGATATTGGACTTTTCTTGTATATGTGTGTGTATATGTATATATATATATATATATATATATATATATATATATATATATATATATATATATATATATATATGTATATATTGTATTATATATATATATATATATATATATATATATATATATATATTATTGGCTTCATTCACTTTTTTTTTTTTCTCAGTGTAATTTGAAACCCATTCTATGTTTGTTTTCAATCAACTTTTTTTTTTTTTTTTTTTTTTTATACATTTTACTATTGGATTGTATATTTATTCAGCACATGCCTTTTATTGGATTTATGGATTTGTAAGATTGCAGCAGCACTATCACTTTTATTATGAGACTTACACCCCTTTCTATATGCCAGTTTTTGGCAAAACTGTCTGCTTTTGGTTTTTGGGCGTGTTGGTGTTACCCACCACTCAGTTCAGTGCTTTGAGACAACCCAAGTAGTCCAACATATGAAGTATCCTGTCTTTTGTGATGTACGATTTTAAGAAATTAGGAGTTTAAAATCCAATTCTTGGCGCACATCACAGGACTCTGTGATCTCCACCCCCACTTTGTCTGTATTCCCATTGGCTTGCTACATAATTGAGGCTTGGCTGAGCTAGGAGACTTTATGCCTAGGCAGGGGATCCTGTGTGCATAAATTACAAAAATAAATTATATATTTATTTTTGTTTGTTCTCCATAAAGTTTGGCCGCATAAAGTAAGTAGTCATGAACAAGGTGTGACATTAATTCCTGTGTGAGAATGGGAATATTTAGCTGTGTCAATGATCAACATTTTCTTCTGCCAGTGATACCCTGCACGGTAAAAGTAGTCCTAGCGGCTTCTGAGCCGCTAGATTGTTTTTACAGGGGGGGGGGGGGGGGGCCTTCGGCCACTGACTTTACTGCACTCTCCTGTGCAATCATCTTGGTTCGATGGTTCAAAGGCTAGAGGAGAGATATGGGGTATATTTGGACCCCAGATCTATACAATAAAGGGGACCTGTCATGGTCCATAGAGACATTAGATTGTTCCCAAATCCAACTGAACAACTAAGACCAGTTACCGATTTAGGTCTTTAGGTCCTTTAAAAAATTTATTAAAATGCTGATGTATTGATCAGTTAACAGCCACCTGAAAAACAAAGTATCTGTTTTGAGGACTGTCATGTAAGCTATGAAGCTAATGTGTAATTTTTTATTTATTTTTAGCCCTTGGGCGTGCTATTCACTCTCTCTCAAGAATCGGAGAAGAACTATATTTTGAGCCTTTGGATGATGGGGTAAGTGCATGAACTTTGAAAAGCATTCAATACTCTTGTTCTCCATAAAAACCTTGGGAGCCATGTTTGACTTTCATCAATGATTGTATGTTGCACTTACCAGCTTTTTAGCATGAGCACAGTCCTTGCATATACATTAGTCTTGCTGTCACTTAAATGAAGGTTCCCAACAGAAGTTATCTACAAATAAAACTGTAAACACTTGCCTCTACTGCTTCCTGAACCTCTGAATTCTGCTCTGAGGGACTTGTTCCCCAAAGTCTGTTTTGGTAACCACCACTTCAGGAGTTGGTCTCCTGTAGTGCTAAGTCATTGAATACTGTGCCCTGTAGTGCTATAGGGGTCGGTGGGAGGAGCCACTAAGTATGTATGGTCTTTCTGACATGGTTTCAGTGCTTTTTATTTTTTATTGCCTGCTTGGCATATCACTGTAGGAAAACTAAATACTTGAACTTTCTAAATTAAATTTATCACCACTTATGAAAATGTATCTCTATTCCGTCATCAGCTCTGCCTGCGTTCAGTCAACTCCTCAAGATCGGCTTATGCCTGCTTCAATTTTACGCCCCTCTTCTTCCACAGCTTTGAGGTCACTGGGGGAACCTGCCACTGCAAGATCTACATGAAGGTAACCATATTCCACAGCGCAGGTCTCAAAAAATCTAGTTCAACCAATAAAACTAGATCCAAAAGATATATTTTACAATCAGATTGTATAGTGTCTGGTAAGCTGGAGGCTGCCCATAGATGGACTGAAAAAAAACCCTGATCCATCTATGGGCAGCCTCCAGCTTACCAGATACTATACAATCTCATTGTAAAATATCTTTTGGATCTACCACCAACTACAAAGGCCTGCCTAATTGGATACTACTTAAAATTGTTTAGGTTTGTCCATATATGACAACGTTTTGATAAATCTAAAGGAGATTATACTATCTGATTGTGTAGAAATTGTACAGTGTATGCTCACCTACGGCACAGTGTTCTTGTGCATACAACTAACAATGACAAATGTTTTTTTCCCTGTTATCTTTATAAAATCTATATATCTTTACCACCTTGACACATTGTCTATGCTGGATACACACCTAGGGTTGCACCAATACCTTTTTTGTTTTGGCAATTACGAGTACCGATACTTGTGCTCAAGTACTCACTGATGCCAGTTACTGAAACCTTTGTGGTGAGATTTGAGCTCATGTAAAATTAATAGGCTCAGATCACACTGCAATAAATCTCGTGTAATTTGAACAGGAATGCGGTGTGATTCCTGTCCAAAGCGCATGCGGTTTCCAGCACCGCTACTGTGTAAACCCAGGCTGAAGTCACTGACAAAGATCAAGAAAGCATTGACAACCGATGCCTTCCCAACCTGATGTGCCCCCTGCTCCACTCTCCTGTCGCTCAGAGAATAGTACTGTGCAGGCAGGAGGCGGGTGTAGTGCTACGATGTAGCCTACATGCAGGGACAAAGCCGCACTGCCTGTGTTACATTTGGCAACATATTCTGTGCTGGGCAGGATTGTACCCAGCAAACTGCACCATCTTCACACTGTAAATCATTCTGCCCACCCCTAGTACCGGCCCTGACTATAATTATACATTAAACCTGCTAGTAGCTTTATTTTGAAAGTCCTATTACATTTTTTTTTTTTTTTTTTTTTTTTTTCTTGTCAGTCAGTGGTCAGTGTCTTCCGCTCCTTGCCATCGCTGGAGAAGACTGTGGAAAAATGCCTTATAAATCTGAACACCAGCAGTAGTCGTTTGGTGATCCAGCTGTTTTGCAAATATGGTTAGTATCTCTCTATATGTATATATGAAAATATGGAGGTATATGTGTTTTTATCTTGTTTTTGTGCTTGGTTTATTAACCACTTCAATACAGGGCACTTATACACCTTCCTGCCCAGACCAATTTTCATCTTTCAGAGCTGTCGCACTTTGAATGACAATTACGTAGTCATGCTACACTTTACCCAAACAAAATTTTTATAATTTTTCTCCCACAATTAGAGCTATCTTTGGTGGTAGTTGATCACCAAAGATAGGTAGTGTGTGTGTGTGTGTGTGTGTGTGTGTGTGTGTTTCTGTTACAAAACTTTGTAAATGAGTACATTTTCTCCTTCACTGATGAGGGGGGGCTGTGCTGATAACCAATCAGCACAGACCCCCCCCCCCCCCCCCCCCCGTCAGAGGAGCAGCAGATCGGCTCTCCTCTACTCGCGCCTGACGGACGCGAGTGAGGAAAAGCCGATCAACAGCTCTTTCTGTTTACACTGTGATCAGCTGTGATTTGGACACGGCTGATCACGTGGTAAAGAGTCTCCATCAGAGACTCTTTACCTAGATTGGTGTTGTGGTGTGTCAGACTGACACACCACAACAATGATCGCTGTGATGCATGCCCCCGGGGCTATATGGCAGGCGACAAGTGGTTAATATCTGTGAGGAAGATATGACAATTTTGATGCTTCTCAGAGTAGTGCAAGACAGGCACAATGAAGCAGATTGTGGATCCCTGACTGGAGGTGGTCTTGTGGCTTGTTTGTGCAGATCTCCCCTTACACCTCCTCCTTCAGCGCTCTGCTTCTCCTGTAGAACATAAGGAGCTGCGCTATGTGTAATTAAATGAAAACTAAAATATATGTAAATAAGTGTAATATAAATAATTAATATCATGTACACCCAAATTTAAATGAATATTTCACTTTCACAATGTGCCGTGATGCATACTTTCTCCAAAAAGTTGTGAAATAAAATAAAATTAAAGTTCAAATTGCAAAAATGATGAAATAATAATGGAGTCCACAATTATGACAGTCAGCCCGATGTGTAGATATTGAAATGACACCCAGTGATGGCTCCTCATATATTGTGCAACGAAGTGTATCCACCACCTTAACAGATGTAAGCTTACCAGATAACCAGTAAGAATTGGCTTGTCACCCTGTCTCGGGTAATAACAATCTCCAGCTGAAGTAGCCAACCTGTGGAGCGCTGCCGACCAAACTATCTCCTATTCTGGGAAATCCGGTGATGCACAGATCCTCACTGTGGTGCTGGTGGGTTACCCGTATAGCACTCAAACCGGCAGGTGGAAACAGGCAAAGATGGACGGGGGAATGAGATATCCATGGAGGTAATCTTCTTCAGTGCTTGGGCCACTGAAGACTGGCCCCCGAGGACTGCTAATGATAGTCAATGATGATGCCAATTCTGTGACTGCCGTGGTGTTCAACAGTGAAGTACGAACTGTCTTTAGGTTGTCTTGACAGGCTCTCTTTAAGTATATCACTAGTCAGGGTCTACACAGCTATCAGCAAATGTTATTGTGAACTCATTGTACATCCAGCATTACAAAAGCAGTTTAACAGGTCTGCAGAAAATGCCAGTGGAAGACTTCATGGGACCAATATGAGGAAGAAGCTCACTCCTGCTGAACCTCCCTGAGTCCTGATTAGGATGTGGGCAGGGGTTCTCCCCTCTACTAAAATCCCCTCAACAGGATTTTATGCTAGATAATTTCATGTTGCCCTGTCTTCCAAAGGGGTTAGGATTTATGTGTGTGTTTTAATCCTTGTCCCTCTGTTATAGCAGTTTCTAAGGATATAGGACCACTACCTTGCATATATTCCCTTTTGAAACTATACAAAACTTTAAAGGTCTGGCCCCTCTCCAAGCAACCCTTTCTATTTTAACCACTTGCCGACGGCCTCGCGCAGAAATACTGCAGCAGAATGGCAAGGGCAGGCAGAGTAATGGGTACGTTACTCCCCTCCTGCGGCGGGGAGTTTGATCGCGCAAACCCCCCCCCCCCCCGGTGCCCGAGGTTGTCGGTATCGTTCCAGGAGCGATCTGTCCTGAGGGGGAGGCCACTGATTCATGGCCACCTTTTCACGATCGCCCCTGACGAATGACAAGCTTCCTAATAAAGGTTTAACCCCTTGATCACCCCCCAGTTAACCCTTTCATTCCCTGTCGCAAGTGTCACTAAGCAATATTTTTTCATATTGCCGTATTAGTGTCACAGGCGACGCTAGTTAGCCAGGTAGGCATTTAGGTTCACCGTCAGCTTTTTATAGCGTCAGTTACCCCCATATACTACCTAATAAAGGTTTTAACCCCCTGATTGCCCCCAGTTAACCCTTTCACCAGTGATCACCGTATAAGTGTTATGGGTGACGCTGGTTTCTTTATTTTTTTTTTTTTTTTTTTTTATAGCGTCAGGGAACCCGCCGTTTATTACCCAATAAAGGTTTAATCACCTTGCGGGTGATATTAGTTAGGTTTTAGGGTCGGATAGGGTCTGCGTCGCCACAGGCAGCGTCCGATAAGTGTCAGTACCACTAACGCCGACACGCGCAGCATACACCTCCCTTAGTGGTTTAGTGTCTAAACGGTTCGATATCAGATTTATACTAGCGTCCCCAGCAGTTTAGGGTTCCCAAAAACGCAGTGTTAGCGGGGATCGGCCCAGATACCTGCTAGCACCTGCGTTTTGCCCCTCCACCCAGCCCACCCAAGTGCAGGATCGATCGATCAATCGATCACTATCACTTACAAAACACTAAACACATAGCTGCAGCGTTAGCAGAGTCAGGCCTGATCCCTGCAATCACTAACAGTTTTTTTGGTAGCATTTGATAGAGTTGCTGACAGCCTAGGAGCTTTTTTACCTGGGAGTCTCACTAGTGTACCAGTAAATTTAGAGCCCAAAATGGCAAATCGAAGGTACTCTATTGAAGAGGCCTACACGTTTCTGAGAATGACAGATAGTGAAGAGGAAGTCACTCATCTGTCAGAGTCAGAATACGATCCTGTAAACACAGCGGCTGCATGACAGATGGCTCTGACGCTGGAGTTGTTGTCCCTGCCAAGGTCAGGCATATCAGACCCCGATCTTCTGCTGTTGTTGAGGTGCAAGAACAGCAGGGCTCTCGCATGGAGCAGATAAGTACTAGTGCCGCTCATCCTGGTGAACTGGCAAGCACCACAACCTAGTACACCCTGGTCGTAGTCAAACCAGCACTGCAGTAACATGTGGCGAATCCCATAAGTGCAGTTCAAGCTGGCTAGGTGGCGAACACAAGTAGTGTCCCGCTGCCACCAAGCAGACCAGAACAGGCCCATCGAGCCCATAGTGCCTGTAGTGGATATTTCGCCACACTCTTGCGCTAATAAGCGCCTTTCAATCTTATGATATAATGCACCCTCTGATCGTATGCCTCCCTGGATCCCCAGCTCCCAAAAACAGACATTACCAGCAGCTTCACGTCATCATCTCAGCATCAGCATCCAAACCTCACCAGCCAAGCATTCCATTCATCACCACCTCAGTCTGGCTGCTTCCCATCTAAGCCCCTGGCTTCCCATTGCCCAGTAAACAGCCATCAACAGCAAGTATTCTTACATGTTCATCTCAGCCTCGGTCAGCATCATCTTTTTCTGTCCCAGCTCAGTGAACTCTTTTATTTAGAAAACATTCCAAGCCACACCCTCAGGGGTTTGCCTCCAACAGCTAAACCCCTCCCACAAAGGATGTGGCCTCATCTCATTCACCCAGGATGTGAATGACCATATAAGGAAATACAATACAGGGACTACAATACAGGGACAATTGTTTTCCTTCAAAAGAACCAATCACAGATGTATACATTCAAACAGACTAAACAGTGATGTACAAACCGTCTAAAACTGCTTTCAATGACAACGAACAATATAAAACTATGGCTCCGTGGGCCACAATATTTATACCGTTATGCTAAAGTTCCAGTGTACACAGGGATGTTTGCTTGAAGCTATCAATGCAGTCACCGGGAAGTGGCCAGTCTCCCGGTGAGGCACAAATTAACTTCCTTAAACCAGCAAACACGTCTGTAGTGTCCATAGGAAGGTTTACGCAGCCAATGGTCTTCCGCCAACGTCTTTATGTGCGAATACGCTCAGATGAGCGCATTACAGCAAAACAGACACTGGGGGGCATCTGACAACATACATTAATAAAATTTTCCATGACAGTCCCTCGTTTTTGTCATATCCTCCCATGTGTCTCTTGATGAATTTCGATCTTCTTACACCTGGCCTTACAGTCCATAAAAAGGAAAACACGGCTTGACATGTAGACTCTGTTCTTCAGTAGAGATGACATGGTGAACTGTTGTAGTCGCTGGTCGGTCTGAGATCCTCTGTGTCTTGTTTGCAGGTCGGGCATCTTGTTGAGAAAAATGTGGTCATCTGCTCGGGCTCTGGTCACGCGTCCAAATCAGGCAGCAGGAGCACCTCATCACGATATATATAAGGAATAGAAACAAACACAGCATGAGTAAATATACCCCTACTTCCTTCAACTATGATCCGCTGCAAAAATAAAAATTAAATCACCAAAGATTCCCAGACTTTAGAGAATTCCATTCTTCACTAGCTACAGCTCTGGCTTTGCCTCTCAGGGATCCAAGCCCCATCCATATGGGCCTGAACTTTGTCACTAGTATCCCCGATTCAGGTATAACAATCTTTACTTATGAATTCCCAGGACCCCCCTTTGGATTGTGGGAACTTCCTTGTAGCTTCAACAGTTACATGAAAACATCCCATCCTCAATGGATGGTACACTTTTCAATCGTTTCATAAGCTCAAGTCCCCACCGTGTACAAGCAATTCCCTTCTAGGTGTCCCTGTCATTCTTACCTTCCCTCGCGCCATCAGATCCTCGCGATCGGCCGCGACATAAGATGCTGGGACGAGATTCACCAGCACACATGAATCTCTTCCATTAGGAGAATTACTTTATAAACCGTAGATCCGAAGCTTTACTTTATAAACTGTGGGCTATCTAGTTATCCCGATACCAAAGCTGGTGAGAACCAGAGCTATTGTCAAAATTATAATTAATTTTACCCTCTAGAAATGTATTGATAAATTCCATTTAGAAATGTCTGTTTGGAGTCTTTACTTGTTTGTCACAACTCCTCACACCAATATATCTATATATCATACATCGCTGTCATCACTGGGGCACTAGAGCTCCGTGGAGACTCAGAGTAGACCCAACCATGTGTTCTGTTCACTTTCTTAGCTAGTTAGGAAATACACTTTAAAAAAATATAAATAAAGATACTTCTCATCCTTGTTGTCTTGTTCATCAATCTTCTCTGCAACGACCCAGTCACCTGTCACCTGTCACCTGTCACCTGTCACAAACTTGGCTAGAATTAGAGTGGTTAGTATCATTGGTTTGAAAAATTGTCACTCAGCCCATCCTCTTCCCCCCTTTTCCTCATCTTTACAAAGTGGAGGAAAACATACAGGATTTAGAATGGTGCAGAGCCTCAAAAACTCCTTGGACCTGAAAAGATACTTATACACACAAGTTATTAATGTGTCATTCATAAACAATACAACACTCGTAAATTGTCAATGACATTCCTCATAACCGATAATACCCAAACCCGCTGTAATCCTTACTTTCATGTTTTTACTAAAATACAACACCCACAACACGACTGTCGTGGTAGGTTCAGACTTATTCTTGTTACCACATAGAACATGACACAACTAAAACTTTAGACAAACATTTTGATACAAATGTGGGGGAGATATTTCATAGTTCCTAAATCAAAAATTAAAATTAAAACCAACCAGATGGAATTCTGCCTTCACTCTTAGGAAAAAAAACTACATACAATGGGACAGACATGAGAACATCTCAGAATATTGTATGGACCAGCCACACAAAGTTCTGGAATGGGCATCTGGATTTTAAGCACAGTTCCTCCTCTGAGAATCACAAAATCATGTACTACACATCCATCATCCCACTCATCATTACAGATTTCTGAAGCCACAACTGAACTACTTCCAAAATATTTTTTATTCTGGGGTGTCGTACCACCAGACATCAAAAATACCTTCCAAAGGAATACACCTTACTGTACCCTCTGACCATATGTGTCACAATTTAAGGGGTCTCATGTCCGGAGCCCCAAACCCAGATCTCATGTGTAAGGCAGCTGTCTGACTGGTGTGGAGCCTTATTTTTTTATCTCCAACGCATGGATGGCCAACATTACCCATGACGATTCGAATCGCTTATGAAGTGTCCCTGCGTCCAGGGCACCTTGCACTAATTTTCGGATCAGTACTGCTTAGCGCCTCATTTTTACAGTACTGGCACCCAGCGTTTTCCGATTATTATACACGGCCTCCTGGTGTGCTAGCGTACTAATCCTCACATTTACATGCTCTACTACCGGTTATCGGCAGCCCCATAAATGTGTTGTCAGACAAACTACAAAACACCATGAAATCCTCCTCTATTCAAAACAAATATTATGGCTTCTCTCTGTACCTCGATATTACAATAACTTTAATGCCTCCCCAAAACTGTATTACAATATAAACCTTAATTTACTTTAAAAAATCAAAAAGATTTTGTCCTAATTCAAAAGACCCCAGGCCCCTCCCATCAACTTCCTGTTGCACACCTGAACAGGAAGAGGGAGGGGGAGGGGGAGTCTTGAATAGCGTCATATTTTGTCTATCAAGACATTAGAAAAATCTATGGCTAACATCAGCAAATAAAAAAACTTTTTTCCTGGAGTGGGTGGAATTAACCCCCATGTTAAAATCCCCCTTGACTCATATCCCCTGGGAAATCAAACCACAAGTTTTGAGACCAGAATACCACACAACAGTGCAATCAAAGCCCTTCCCTTCCATTGCAGGCCACAAACAATCAAAAGCCCCTCCCCTCCTGTGGATACATCAAAACTCATCAAACTGGTTAATTTAAATATCAATGAAGAGGAAAGAGGGAGGGAGGCTAGATTTTCAAGTGCAGGCTTAAACAATACAAGCCTAAAAAGAACAATGAATAACCATCTGAGACACTCCCATATACTTGCAAAGCTAGTTTCACTATACACAAACCCAGTCTAGATTCAAATGGAAATCAAAATTCAATACAGAAAACGCAAAAGCTTTACTTAAAAAAAATATAAAAAGTACAAAAATAGAGTTCACTTAAAAAGGAGATGATGCCTGCACAGAACATGGCTACACACAAAGGAATCAGAGCTCTGGGATGATTCACAAGCTTAAAATGGCCGCCGTCTGCACCCTCATGGTGCTTACAAACAAATCGTAGGCCATCATAACAATGGGATTTTCCCGCCAAACAAAACTTCTTCGCTAGCTACACAAACTTCTCCCCACAAAATTACACATTTGAAATACCAAATGAACACTTGCAAGCATTTCCCTCTATATACCACTAGAGACCTTGGGAGGCCTCAAACACAGGTTCTCCATCTCCACAAAGCCACCCACCTGAGACACCACCTGAACACTTAAACCATAGACACATTTTAGGAACAGTTCCACTGAAAAGCATGTCATCTCACCGCACAATTGAGAATGCACACTTAGTAACATATGCTATCCAATGAAACAACAACAGAAGGAAATGGCAGATGAAAGCCAGGGTACAAAATGGCGTCGTTAACGCATGCAAAGCAGTTGTTCCCGCCAAAACTAGCACAAGCTTCCCTACTAGCCAACCCTTCTCCCCACACAATCGGACACAAATGGGACATCACATTTAACGCATAGACAAACACTTTAGGCTAACTCACATTTAAAAGTGTTAGTTATATGAAAAAGCACAACTTAAAACATACACTTCTTGTTAAACACCTAAAGTTACTCACTGTGGCATCAACTTCCATAACAAGCCAATCCTTCTCCCCACACATACACATGATCACACACACACACACGATCACACACACACACACACGATCACACACACACACACACAGACATACATACATACATACATACACACACAGACATACATACACACACACACACACACGATCAAAATTGCGGCATTATACCAAAAGACAAAACATTTGTTCTTTTTGCAAAGCTAAACTTTCCCAACGCATCAGGCAGAGAAAACGCACCCCATTTGTCTCAGGACAACAAACGTGTATTGGACTGTGCTCTGTTCTCTCCCCTTCTCTGCCTGTGTAGAGGGAAAGCCCTGTTTGCCCCTTAAACACCTGGCCCGCCATCTTAACTGTAGTGGATATTTCGCCACACTCTTGCGCTAATAAGCGCCTTTCAATCTTATGATATAATGCACCCTCTGATCGTATGCCTCCCTGGATCCCCAGCTCCCAAAAACAGACATTACCAGCAGCTTCACGTCATCATCTCAGCATCAGCATCCAAACCTCACCAGCCAAGCATTCCATTCATCACCACCTCAGTCTGGCTGCTTCCCATCTAAGCCCCTGGCTTCCCATTGCCCAGTAAACAGCCATCAACAGCAAGTATTCTTACATGTTCATCTCAGCCTCGGTCAGCATCATCTTTTTCTGTCCCAGCTCAGTGAACTCTTTTATTTAGAAAACATTCCAAGCCACACCCTCAGGGGTTTGCCTCCAACAGCTAAACCCCTCCCACAAAGGATGTGGCCTCATCTCATTCACCCAGGATGTGAATGACCATATAAGGAAATACAATACAGGGACTACAATACAGGGACAATTGTTTTCCTTCAAAAGAACCAATCACAGATGTATACATTCAAACAGACTAAACAGTGATGTACAAACCGTCTAAAACTGCTTTCAATGACAACGAACAATATAAAACTATGGCTCCGTGGGCCACAATATTTATACCGTTATGCTAAAGTTCCAGTGTACACAGGGATGTTTGCTTGAAGCTATCAATGCAGTCACCGGGAAGTGGCCAGTCTCCCGGTGAGGCACAAATTAACTTCCTTAAACCAGCAAACACGTCTGTAGTGTCCATAGGAAGGTTTACGCAGCCAATGGTCTTCCGCCAACGTCTTTATGTGCGAATACGCTCAGATGAGCGCATTACAGCAAAACAGACACTGGGGGGCATCTGACAACATACATTAATAAAATTTTCCATGACATGCCCTTCCTGCCTGCATTCACCAATCCTAATTGGGAACCCACCACTTCTGCAGCAAATCCAAATATATCACGTGAGATAAAATAAGACAAAGAATCAAGGAATAAAGTTATGAAGAGCAATAAAATATAAGCAAGATGATTCCAGATAAAATGGATGAATAATAAATAAATAGTTAATAGTCCAAATAAATAAACGTGGGCTAAAATAAAGTCCACACTGGATAACTCAAGTTGCAAAATAACAGTTCTCAAATAGGTGCTCCAAGGTATCTCCAAATAAATCAGAGCATTAGTCTATGCGTTTGACTAAGTTGATGGGTATGGTTATGTTCACACTGGTATTCATCATTTTTGGATATATCCTTAACTGGTCTCTCTGGACTCTCACCTTAAGCCTGATAAATATGTGCCTTTTCAGGGATATCCCATATCCCCAATGTTAGGGTATCAGAGGTCTGCAGAGCCTAGTGGGTGATTCAGTCAGATCCTTCTCCTTTTTGTGCCTCTGGGTCCTGAACCTACAGTGCTCAGTGTCACTGGCTCAAAGTGACATACCACCAGGGAAGGGAAGGGAAAAAGGGAAGCCTCCACTAGTGTAGCATGTTAAATAAGTATTGAGGTTTATTGAATAGTATAAAGGTGGACTCTTGCATTGAAAATAAATTTAAAAAGCATAAGGGGTTAAAAAACGTCACCGGGCGTTCTCAGCGCCTCCTCACGTCCTGCTCGCTGTTGGTTTGCCTACGGCCACTCCCTACGCGTTACGACACGTCACGTGTCTTCATCTGGGGAACCGGATTGGTCAGGCATCATTTGGTTTATATGACGTTCAAACCGGAAGTCAGTAATCGGCCATCTTTGTTGTGGTTGACTATGTTGTGCTTGTTTTGCCATATTGCCATGTTTTAGGTGGTCAATATGATGTTATACGGCGGCCATTTTTCTTGAGGCGGCTTCAGCTTTAGTGTATAGTCCTGTGTGCCGCCATTTTATAGGTTGTATATGGCGCTTATATTGGAACTATCAGCAGTGTATGTCTGTGTTGCGATCGTCGATCGACAACTCCAATTACGAATAAAATATGATAAAGAGGGGATTATATTTAGATGCTTCCAGTGGGACTAGCATGCAATAAAACCCTAATGGTATTGAACGGGACTCATCGCTGTTTATTAAATAAAATAAAGCCAATGCGATGTCTGTGTAAAAATACAGCAGGTCAGTCTATGAATCTACAGTGCAAATGGAGGTACTAGTGCAGATCATATTTGCAAGAAATGCATATTAACCACTTCAGCCCCGGACCAATTGCCAGCCAAAGGACCAGGCCCCTTTTTGCGATTCGGCACTGCGTCGCTTTAACTGACAATTGCGCGGTCGTGCGACGTGGCTCCAAAACAAAATTGGCGTCCTTTTTTTCCCACAAATAGAGCTTTCTTTTGGTGGTATTTGATCGCCCCTGCGGTTTTTATTTTTTGCGCTATAAAGAAAAATAGAGCGACAATTTTGAAAAAAAAATGCAATATTTTTTGCTTTTTGCTATAATAAATATCCCCAAAAAATATATAAAAAAAATTTTTTTTTCCTCGGTTTAGGCCGATACGTATTCTACATATTTTTGGTAAAAAAAATGCAATTAGCGATTATTGATTGGTTTGCGCAAAAGTTATAGCGTTTACAAAATAGGGGATAGTTTTATAGCATTTTTATTAATTTTTTTTTTTACTAGTAATGGTGGTGATCAGCGATTTTTATTGTGACTGCGACATTATGGTGGACACATTTTTGGGGGACCATTGTCATTTATACAGCAATCAATGCTATTTAAATGCATTGATTCCTGTATAAATGACAGTTGTAGTGAAAGAGTTAACCACTAGGGGGAGGGGAGGGGTTATGGGCTCTGACGTGTGTGTTTTTTTTTAACATTAGGGGGCGGGGCTGACGTCTGACGTCATTGATCGGCTTTCCCGATGACCGGGAACAGCCAATCAATGACAGGCAGAGTAGGAAGCGCGGGGAGAGGTTTGTTTACACAAACCTCTCCCCGTTCTTCAGCTCCGTAACTTGATCTCGGGACACCAGCGGCGATCGGGTCTGCTGGTCCCGCGGCCAGGGTCACGGAGCTCCCGACCGGGTCGCGAGCGCGCCGCTGGCGGCGCGCAGGCAACTTAAAGGGGATGTACAGGTACGTGGTTTTGCCTGCCCCGTGCCATTCTGTAGACGTATATCTACATGAGGCGGTCGGGAAGCGGTTAATATACTTATTTTCAACATTGTTCTCTTGGTGATATAGATATATCAGTTAGCAATGTTGAATAGACTATTGTGCAGAGAATTGGTATAAAAAAAAAATGTATATACACAAATTAGGTGATGTTGCCAAATACTGTTATTGGGTAAAATCCTAATAAGACGAGAGGAGGCCTTGAGATGCCCGGTATACAATACAGTACATTTCCATAATGTATGCATGTGGTCAAATATATGGCTCAGGTATATGCAGGTAGTTTCGGCCTTTTAATTTTTTTGTTTGTTATGGCATCAGAGGATATTAGAGGTAGTGTTTGTGTCAGGACATTTTTTAAAAGAATCATAAAACTTTTCATTTTGCTGCAAATACTTTTTATTTATCAACACCCTTATTGACCTTAATTACTCAAAGTAGCGCGAGGGATTCACATATACACATACACCAGAATGATGCCTGCGGGTTTATGTATCCTCTCGGTATCATTCTTTTCAACAAGTGGTCGGCTTTCATGTAAAAGCAATCCTAGCAGCTAATTGGCATCTAGAATTCTTTTACAAGCAGTGGGAGGGAATCTTCCATGTTTTTTTTTTTTTTTTTTCTGGCTCTCCTGTCCCAACAGCGAACCTGAGAATGCAGCCGGTGGTTTTGCCAGCTGACCATAGAGCCGATCAGAGACCGTAACGGCTCCCATCTCTATGGCCTAAGAAACCAGAAGCTACGAGCATTTCATGACTTGGATTTTGCCGGATATAAACAGCGCCATTGGGATATAGGGAAAGCATTTTATAACACCGACCTTGGTGTAAACAGATGCTTTGAGGGCAGAGGAGAGATCTAGGGTCTAATAGACCCCAATTTAAAAAAAAAAGTACCTGTCACTACCTATTGTCTCAGGGAACGTAAATATCCCCTATGATGGCAACAATAAAAATTATATATATATATATATATATATATATATATATATATATATATATATATATATATATATATATAATATATATATATATATATATATATATATATATATATATATATATATAGCTTTCGGTGCTCTCACACTTTGAATGACAATTACTCAGTCATGCAATACTGTACCCAAATGAATTTTTTTATTTTTTTTCCCCACAAATAGAGCTTGATTTTGGTGGTATTTGATCACCTCTTGGTTTTTTATTTTTTGCGCTATAAATGAAAAAAGACAGACATTTTTTTGAAAAAAAGCGCATTTTTTCTTTGTTTCTGTGATCAAATGTAGCAAATTATTTTTTTTTCTTCATAAATTTTGGCCACAATTTATACTGCTACATATCTTTGGTAAAAATAACCCAAATTAGTGGATATTATTTGGTCTTTGTGAAAGTTAGACTCTACAAACTGTGGTGCGAATTATACAAAATTGATCACATCTGATGCACTGGTGGCCTATCATTTCTTGTGACCCTAACAAGCCAGGAAAGTGCAAATACCCCCCAAATGACCCCTTTTTTGAAAGTAGACATTCCAATGTATTTAGTAAGAGGCATGGTGAGCTTTTTGATGTTGTCATTTTTTTTTCCCACAATTCTTAGCAAAATTAATTTTTTATTTTTTTCCCAAAATTGTCATTGTAATAGGTTATTTCTCTCACATGGCATGTGTATACCACAAATGACACCCCAAAATACATTCTGCTACTCCTCCTGAGTATTACGATACCACATGTGTGGGACTTTTACACAGCCTAGCCACTTAGAGAGGCCCAAAATGCAGGGAGTGCCATCACGTGTTCTAGGGGCATAAATTACACATCTAACTTGTTGACTACCTAGTACACTTTGTGTAGGGAGAGCGGCGCTGAGAGATGATCTCATATGATCTCTCATTGGACACACCGATCGCCCTGTAAATGGCCGCTGTGATTGGCCGTTTACAGCGATCTGTGACTGGCTGTGTCCGACGGACACGGCCAGCACAGAACTTCCCCGATGCGTGCTCTCAGGAGCGCGCATTAGGGAAGTAAACAGTAGGACGTCCACCCGGCAGGGAGCGTCCGCTCTGAAGCCGTCTTTCGGCTATAGCGCGGTGCGAAGTGGTTAAAAATTAAGTAAAAAAGCAAAATGAATAACACCCCTGCTAACGCAAGTGTCATTCTGGCACCATATGTAAACAGCAATTGCACCATGCATGTTAGGTAGAGGTGCAACGGATCAAAAAACTCACGGATCGGATCGATCCTCGGATCATTTTTCGAATCCGCAAATAATAATTGAATTTGCAAAAACCTGTGAAAATTCCGCCACCATATAGTCCCCACTGTAATATCCACGTCATCTCCCCCACTGTAATATCCACGTCATCTCCCCCCACTGTAATATCCACGTCATCTCCCCCCACTGTAATATCCACGTCATCTCCCCCCACTGTAATATCCACGTCATCTCCCCCCACTGTAATATTGGCAGGGTAATGCAGGGTATTGGCTGGGTAATGCAGGGTATTGGCTGGGTAATGCAGAGTTTGTTTACAAGTGATCGCTCCGTCATTTGACGGAGCGATCGCATTGTAAACAGTGGCCGGGTGTACCAAGATGGCCGCTGCTCTGGAGCTAGGCCGAAGCCGCGGCCTTTCCTAAGGCTGCCGGGTGTACCAAGATGGCCGCCGCCGCTCCGGAGCTAGGCCGAGGCCGTGGATCGGCATCTGAACGTGGTTACCCGTTCGGATCACGGATCGGCGACGATCCGTTGCACCCCTAATGTTAGGTATCACCACGAAGATCAGATCGATGACAGTAATTTTAGCAGAAGACCTCCTCTGTAAATCTAAAGTGGTAACCTGTAAAGGCTTTTTAAAAATGTATGTAGTTTGTCGACGCTGCACGTTTTGTGGGCAATTTTAAAGCATGTCGTGTTTGGTATCCATGTACTCGGCCTAAGATCACTTTGTTTTTTGTTTTTTTCATTTCATCAAACATTGGGCTATATAGTGTGTTTTTAGTGCATTAAAATAAGTGTTTTTTTTCCCCCCAAAAATGCGGTTGAAAAATCGCTGCGCAAATACTGTGTAAAAAAAGAAAAATGAAACACCCACATTTTTAATCTGTAGGGCCTTTGCTTTAAACAAAATATGTTTGGGGGTTCAAAGTAATTACCGTATAAGCCGAGTTTTTCAGCCCATTTTTTTAGGCTGAAAAACTCCCCCTCGGCTTATACTCGAGTGAGCCATATTTTTTTTATTAGTAAAACAGTGTGTCTGCCGCCGTGTAATGCATTCTGTTCGGCCGTCCATTGAAACAAAGCCCGCCCCGCCTCCTCCTCATCCGTCCGTGATAGAGGAACACTGCTATGATGCTGGGAAACTGTATGAGTGTTCCGCCTATCACAGACGAGGAGGAGGCGGGGCGGGCTTTGTTTCAATGGACAGCCGAACAGAATGAATTACACAGTGGCAGACGCATGCTGTTTTACTAATAAAAGGTATGGCTACTGGGCACAGTGTGACTGCTACTGGGCACAGTGAGGCTGCAGAATGGGCATTGTTTACCGGTAGCTGCTGCATTTTCCCACCCTCGGCTTATACTCGAGTCAATATGTTTTCCCATTTTTTTGTGGTAAAATTAGGTGCCTCGGCTTATATTCGGGTCGACCTATACTCGAGTATATACGGTACATGTCAGAAAGGGCTTTGTCTTCAAGTGGTTAGAGTGGGTGATGTGTGACATAAGCTTCTAAATGTTGTGCATAAAATGGCAGGACAGTTCAAAATCCCCCCCCCCCCCCCCTCAAAAAATTATGCCATTTTGGAAAGTAGACACCCCAAGCTATTTGCTGAGCGGCACGTCGAGTCATGGAATATTTTATATTTTGACACAAGTTGCGGGAAAGACAATTTTATTTATTTTTGCACAAAGTTGTCGCTAAATGATATATTGCTCACACATGCCATGGGCATATGTGAAATTGCACCCCAAAATACATTCTGTTGCTTCTCCTGAGTACCGTGGGAGACTTTTTGGGAGCCTAGCCGCGTACGGGACCCCGAAAACCAAGCACCACCTTCAGGCTTTCTAAGGGTGTAAACTTTTGATTTCACTCCTCACTACCTATCAGTTTCGGAGGCCATGGAATGCCTAGATGGCACAACCCCCCCCCCCCAATGAAGCCCATTTTGGAAAGCCACCCCAAGCTATTTGCTGAGAGGTATGGTGCACACCTCGCTTTTTGTCACAAAGTTTTGAAAATTGAAATTTTCTTTTCTTCATTTTCAAAAACAAATGAGAGCTGCAAAATACTCACCGTGCCTCTCAGAAAATAGCTTGGGATGTCTACTTTCTATTTGGGGGGGTTTTGTGCTATCTTGGCATTTTATGGCCTTCAAAACTGTGATAGTAGTGAGGAGCTAAATCAAAAATTTACGCCCTTAGAAATCCTGAAGGCGGTGATTGGTTTTCGGGGGCCCCGTACGCGGCTAGGCTCCCAAAAAGTCCCACACATGTGGTATCCCCATACTTGGGAGAAGCAGCAAAATATATGTTGGGGTGCAATTCCACACATAACCATGGCATGTGTGAGCAATATATCATTTTTAGTGACAACTTTTATTTTTTTGCCATTATTCAATCACTTGTGACAAAAAATGTTAAATATTCAATGGGCTCAACATGCCTCTCAGCAATTTCCTTGGGGTGTCTACTTTCCAAAATGGGGTCATTTGAGGGGGGGGGGGGGCTGCCCTGCCACTTTAGCACCTCAAGAAATGAGATGGGCAGTCATGAAACTAAAAGCTGTGTAAATTCCAGAAAATGTACCCACGTTTGTAGACGCTATAACTTTTGTGCAAACCAATATATGCTTATTGACTTTGGTTAAAAAAATAAAAGACATGTGGCTGAATAAGTTTTTGGCCTAAATGTATGACTAAAATTTAGTTTATTGGATTTGTCTTATAACAAAAAGTAGAAAATTATCTTTTTTTTGTTCTAAATTTTCGGTCTTTTTCCGTTTTTTATATCGCAAAAAATAAAAATCGCAGAGGCAATCCAATACCATCAAAAGAAAGTTCTATTTGTGTGAACAAAAGGACGCAAATTTCATTTGGGTACAGCATTGCATGATCGCGCAATTACCAGTTAAAGCAGTGCCAAATTGTAAAAGTCCTCTGGTCTTTAGGCAGCCAAATGGTCCGGGGCTTAAGTGGTTAAAGGGAGTCGGAAGCGTTTACTCATTAATCTTGTTCTATTTCTTCTTGGCCTGGTAGCACTGATAGCATGACTGAGACCTGTAATGCCTTTAATCATTAATGTGATCACTTTGCATGTTTAGCACGTTTACTTTTTGGACCATTTAGTGCTGGAATGTAATTGAGACCTATTACTTCTCTTCATATTTCAGGTGTAACAAAAACGCACAACCTCTCATATCAGGACTGCGAGTCTCTTCAAGCTGTATACAATCCAGACACCTGTCCGAATGTGCTCCGAGCACCAGCCAGGTTAGTACATTTTAAATACAATTTTTAGTCTTTACCTGAGATGCTGTATGTATGCTTCATGTATTATAGTGGAATACTATGCTATATACTATATGTGGTCAGGAGTGTGTGCATTCACTTTTCTATTTTATATTACTGGAATGCCATTCAACCTAAAGCCAGTTAATAATCATAATAAAATAAAAAACCTTTTAGGCTTTGTTGACGAGGTTATGTTGCAGCAAAGTGCATTCTTAAACACCCCAATGTGTTCATACCTGCATTGCAGCACATGACCGTGCAGGGTAAGGCACTGTCTTTTTTATTTTTTACATGGTGTATTTTGCATTTTTTATATACATACATACATACATACATACATACATACATACATACATACATACATACATACATACATACATACATACATTTTTTTTTTTTTTGTTTTTTTAACCACTAGCTGACCGCCCACTGTCAAATGACGGCGGGACGGTTCAGCTACTGTGGCGGGACGCCGTCATATGACGTCGTCTACAATTTGGCCACTGGGGGGCGCGCGCCCGCCGCGTAGCTGGGGCCCCGGTGCGCGTGCCCGGCGGTCGCGATGACCGCCAGGCACCCGCGATTGCCCGGTAATCGAGCAGGACGTGGATCGGTGTGTGTAAACACACCGATCCACGTCCTGTCAGAGGAGAGGAGACCGATTGTGTGTCCCTTGTACATAGGGACACCGATCGGTCTCCTCCCCCAGTCAGTCCCCTCCCCCCACAGTAAGAATCACCAAGATAGGGTACACATTAACCCCTGCAGCGCCCCCTAGCGTTAACCCCTTCCCTGCCAGTCACATTTATACAGTAATCAATGCATTTTTATAGCACGGATCGCTATGTGAATGGTCCCAAAAATGAGTCAAAAATGTCCGAAGTGTCCGCCGCAATGTCGCAGTCACGATAAAAATCGCAAATCGCCGCCATTACTAGTAAAAAAAAAAATAATAATAAAAATGCTATAAATCTATCCCCTATTTTGTAGACGCTATAACTTTTGCGCAAACCAATCAATATACGCTTATTGCGATTTTTTTTTTTTTACCAAAAATATGTAGAAGAATACGTATCGGCCTAAACTGAGGAAAAAATTTTGTTTAAAAAAAAAAAAAAAATTGGATATTTATTATAATAAATAGTAAAAAATATTATGTTTTTTTCAAACTTGTCCCTCTTCTTTTGTTTATAGCGCAAGAAATAAAAACCGCAGAGGTGATCAAATACCACCAAAATAAAGCTCTATCTGTGGGGAAAAAATGATAAAAATTTTATTTGGGTACAGCGTTGCATGACCGCGCAATTGTCATTCAAAATGCGACAGCGCTGAAAGCTGAAAAATGGCTTGGTCAGTAAGGAGGTGTTCGTGGCTGGTAGGCAAGTAGTTAAATGTGTCATGTCTTTTTTTTACATGTATAAAAAAAGCTCGTTTTAAAATGAGTGGAGCTGCCTTAACCACTTCAGCCCTGGAAGATTTGACCCCCCCCCCTTCCTGACCAGAGCACTATTTGCGATTCGGCACTGCGTCGCTTTAACTGACAATTGCGCAGTTGTGCGACATTGCACCCAAACAAAATTGAAGTTTTTTTTTTTTTTTTTTCCCCCACAAATAGAGATTTCTTTTGGTGGTATTTGCTCGCTTCTGTTTTTTTTTTTTTTTTTTTTTGTGCTATAAACAAAAATAGAATGAAAATATTGGGGAAAAAAAAAAATGCAATATTTTTTAATTTTTGCTATAATAAATATCCCCCAAAAATATATATTAAAAAAAAAAAAAAGGGTTTAGGCCGATATGTATTCTTCTACATACTTTTGGTAAAAAAAAATCACAATAAGCGTATATTGATTTGGTTTGCGCAAAAGTAAAAATTTTGACACATTTTTGGGACCATTGGCATTTTTACAGCGATCAGTGCTATAAAAATGCATTGATTACTGTAAAAATGTCACTGGCAGTGAAGGGGTTAACCAATAGGGGGCAATCAAGGGGTTAAAGCGGTTCTGCACCCATCTCCTAAACTTACTGTCAATCTATTCTCCATCATGTTAGATTACAGAATTGATGGGTCAATTCTGAATCTTGGAAGCCTACCTTGAATGCTGGCTTCATATTTGGTGTTGTCCCTGCGGGGGTGGGCGGGGTCTGTGCAGGGATCCTCGTCATGCCGCACTGTCTCCTGGGATCTGGTGTCATTCATCCCAGGAGTCAGTGCGGACATCCGACCCGAAATCTTGCGAGATTTGCGGACATCAAGATTTCGGGTTGCTGTCTGCAAATCTCGCGAGATTTTGGGTGGGATTTGCGGACGTTCTCCTTGTAACAAGGAAGTGACTGCTTGTGGGCTTCAAATGCCCACAAGCAAGATGACATTGGCCGACAAAGTTTTTATAAACTATCGATTCTATATCAAAACGGACAGAGATAACGGGCAGCGTCACTACAAGTAAGGATATTATTATCAAGACATTCATTTTTTAAACATTACCAAAAAAAAAAAAATAATTAAATAACGTCCGTGCAGAACCGCTTTAATGTTTTACCTATTGTGTATTCTAACTAAAGGGGGGAGGGGACTGTGTAGGGGAGATGACAGATCGCTGTTCATACTCTGTATGAACAGATGATCTGTCTGTACTCCCCTCAGAGAACTGGGATCTGTTTGTTTTTTAGACGCACAGATCGCGGTTCTCTGTGTGCCCCGAGTGATCGTGGGGGGGGGTTTAGATTTTGAAAAATAAAATTTGTTCGGAATTTGACCATATATGGCCTGCCTAAGTATGCCCATACTGTGTATGAAAAATATCTTCTTAAATTGACGACAACTTTGTGTTTTGCATATGTTTTTGCAAAAGTTGACAAGTCTTCAAAAGACTATGCACAGCTGCACCAGATTCTGTGTGCACCTGTTTTACTAAATCTCCCCCCATGTCTGTCTGTATATGTGTATTTTGTGTGGTTACTATAAATGTCCACTGGGGGGTAGCAAGTATCTGTAAATGCCTATCTGCATATAAAGATGAAGTGGATCAAAAAAGGGGTTAGATGTACTGGTAAGGAGGTTTGGACACTGGTAAACAAAACGGTAATCCAACCCCCATTTAACCCTGCCTCCAAACATATTTTTTTTTTCGAGGAAAGGGGATACTTTTTCTTTTTTTCCCCCTCAGCTTTCTGGGAAAACTAAAAGGCTGTAGGCGGTTTGGGGGTCAGATCGGACCCCCTCCGCCGGCGGGGACGGTCGGCATCGCTTCAGGAGCGAGCCGGGACGAGGGGACGGCCAGTGGTTTCTGGCCACCCCCTCGCGATCGCTCCTAGCGAATGAAAAGCTTCCCCTTCCTGTCTATTGTATAGACAGGAAGGCGAAAGTGATGTCACGCTCGGTGCGCCGGTCTATGTGACCGGAGACGCCGAGCGGCGAACATGTTAAGGTTAGTGCACAACACTACACTGACACCAGTTACAGTTAGGCACACAAAACACCCCCTGTCACCCCCTGATCACCCCTAGAGTTAACCCCTTCACCCCCAGTCACCGTGTCACTAATTGCTGTGATCATTTATTTACTGATCAGTGCATTTATTGTCAGTGTGACTGTAATTCCTGTCAGGGCAGTTAGTATTAGGTCCTAGGTAGCCCCATACCCCCCCTAATAAAGGTTTTCCCCCCTGATTGCCCCTAGTTAACCCTTCACCCCCTTTTGCCAGTGTCACTAAGCGATCGTTTTTCTGATCGCTGCATTGTGTCGCTAGGTAACCATTTTTTTTTTAGTTTAACCGCCATGTATATATAGGTTCATAAATAGTTTTATAGGTCAGGTCCCCCCATATTACAACCTAAATAAAGGTTTTAACCCCCTGATTGCCCTAGAGTTAACCCTTTCACCAGTAATCACCGTATAACTGTCACCGGTTAGCCAGTTAGTTATTTCGTTATTTAGGTTCCCCGTCACGTGGTGGACGCTGGTTAGCCAGTTAGTTATTTCGTTATTTAGGTTCCCCGTCAGGTTTTTATATTGCGTCAGGTACCCCCATATATTACCTAATAAAGGTTTAACCCCTGATTGCCCCTAGTAAACCCTTTCACCCCCTTTTGCCAGTGTCACTAAGCGATCGTTTTTTTGATCCCTGCATTAGTGTCGCTAGGTAACCAGTTTTTTTTTGTATTACTGTTACGGGTGACGCTGGTTAGTTAGCTTGTTTTTTTATACTGTCAGGGCACCCGCCATTTATTACCAATAACGGTTTAACCCCCTGATCGCCCGTCGGGTGATATCAATTAGGTTTTAGGGTCAAATAAGGTCTGCGTCGCCCCAGTTTAGTGCCAGTACCGCAAACACCCACGCGCAAAGCATACACCTCCCTTAGTGGCACAGTATCTGAACAGATCAATATCTGATCTGATCAGTTCTATACTAGCGTCCCAGCAGTTTAGGGTTCCAAAAAAAACCGCATTGTTAGCGGGATCAGCCCAGATACCTGCTAGCACCTGCGTTTTCCCCTCCGCCCAGCCCAGCCCACCCAAGTGCAGTATCGATCGATCACTGTCACTTACAAAACACTAAGCACAATAACTGCAGTGTTCGCAGAGTCAGGCCTGATCCCTGCGATCGCTAACATTTTTTTTTGTGGTAGCGTTTTTGATTCAGTCGCTAACAGTCAGGAGCTTTTTTACCTGTGAATCTCAAAAAATAAAAAAAAACAAAAATGGGAAAACTAAAAGGCTGTAGAGCCTTATAGGACATGTTTACTAGAAGAATGACCTCCTTTCTTTATTTCGGGCTGCTACTGTATAAGCATTATCTCACAAAAGTGAGTACACCCCTCACATTTTTGTAAATATTTTAATCTACCCTTTCATGTGACAACATAAAGTAAAGTAGTGAGTGTACAGCTTGTATAACAGTGTAACACTTTTTTATTGAATTTTAGTTAACACAAACCTAATTTAATACCCAATTTTTGGTAAAATATAAAAAAGATGTTATGAGTAATTCCAGTGGAACGGTGACAAACTACAGTACCTTTTAAACTATCTATAGATTGTTTGTTTGTTCAGGAGAGCCTGTAAAAGGGGGTGGGACCCCCTTCCGCCACCTGTAAAAGTAATCCAGTGACTGTATATCTGCTCCATATTCTGCTTGCGGCCCTCCTTTCTTTCACTCGCTCCACCTAGTGATGCTACCCGCCTTGCTTTGGAATACTTTACCTGATTCCTTCTGGTTGGTAGCAATTTCCATATTTGCTTCCCCTTTTTTGTCATTCAGCCTTGTTCAGGCATTCATTTCTTTGGATAATACTCTTCTATTTAGAATTTTTTTCATTCACTGGGCTTCTCGGTGGCTGTTGCCCAAAAGGACAATAAAGAAAACAGGATTTTTGTACTTGCTGTAAAATCTTGGTTCATAGAGGGATACAAGGTCCCGCAGTCGGCTCCTCTGGTGTTGGCCTTTATGTATTGTTTTCTCACAAAACTGGGGCTAGCTTTATGCTCCCCCCTATATATATATATATATATATATATATATATATATATATATATATATATATATATATATATATATATATATATATATATATATATATATATATAAAAAAAATTTTTTTTTTTATGGTGCCCAAACCTAGGCAGCAGTATAAACCATTTGTCTAAAAAATGCTACATTTCTGTGTTCCTCAGTGGAGTTCAAGAAAAAACGTTTTTGTACACACCATGAAATCTATTTTTTCTTTTTGATGGCTATTGCTGTCAACGTGTGAGAAGAAAAACAAGCTTGTGGGGAAATTTTGGGTTACAAATATTTTATGTCAGCAGAAACAAATGGAATAGGCCACCTGGTTCCAGCTTTTATGGTGGTGGTGTTTTTTTATTTATTTTTATTTTTTCCTGTAAACATGCTAATTATCATTTACTCGTGGCTCTCCTTTTTAGACTGCTTTCAGATGCTGTTGTGCATTTTCCATTGACGCTTGCAGAGGTGACACTGATGGCCAGTCCTTGTGGAAAGGTCACACTTAAGAACTATGTGGAGGATGAAGTAGGTAAGAGGATGTTTTATCTTTACAAGGGTAGTTTAGCAGTAAGTGCATTTGGGTTAGTCATGTTAAGTATTTTAAATGTAAGGACATTCCTGATGTAGCATTAATGCTGCCTTTAAAACTGTGATGTGTTAATACAGGGGCTCTGTTTTTCACTCCTATACTGCTTACTTACTGCAGACAGGATGCTGGGTACATGCTAGGAAATGCACATTATTATTCCACAACTCCTAGTGGAATGGTCTGAGCAGCTGGGTTAGTGAATTTCACCTGTTTTGGCTACATACTCGTAATTGCAAGCTGGTAGCACCTACCGTAGAAGTTGGTAGTTTTTGTTGGGTAAATGCTAGACATTTCTTGGGTTACATACGATTGCCATCAAAAAGTAGTGGTTTCCTGCAGGTAGTTGTAAACACTGCCTGAACACACTGGGATTGATTCACTAAAACTGGAGAGTGCAAAATCTGGTGCAGCAGTGCATCGGCTTCTAACTTTAGTTTGTTCAATTTTAAGCTTTGACAAAAAAAAAAAACCTGGAAGCTGCCAGTGCTGCTGCCGTTGGCATGTAACCACTTACTTTTAGGGGGTCATGGGAATAGAGGCCCTGCACCCAGGGTTGGCATTTCTGCAGCTAATTTGGCCATAGTTTTAGATTGGCACAAAGAGCTCCTCTGGCTTTCTGGGCCTCAGTCTTTACATCTTTCAGGCACCAATAGAGGGTAGAAACTAACAACGCAACATAAAGGCCTTATTTTTAAGGGAGGAAAACTTTAGAGGTAAGGAAAAAGTATAGTAACTCAGCAGGCCTCCACACTCTGGAGCAATAAATTGTATACAACAGTTTAACCTCACTGCGAAGTACAGATTAAAATCTTTGCTTCAACACTGCAAGTCCAGTCACGTGCATATGCTGACCTGGAAATTGGGGTCTGACCAAAGGGCATAAAAAGGCTTTCTGGTAATTTTGTATAAGAGGGGAAAATAGGGCCATGGTATCCTGGATATTTTCTAAGGCCAGAAACGTAACCACTTGCCACCCGCCCATTGTCAAATGGCGGCGGCAAAGTGGTTGTAAAATCCTGACAGGACGTCATATGAAGTCCTCAGGATTTTGAGCCGCTGTGTGCCCCCGGGGGCGCGCATCGCGGCAATCGTTGTTGCAGGGTGTCAGTCTGACACCCCACAACTACGATCTTGGTAAAGAGTCTCCAACGGAGACTCTTTACCACGTGATTAGCCGTGTCAAATCACGGCTGATCACAGTGTAAATAGGAAAAGCCGGTAATGGCTTTTCCTCACTCGCGTCTGTCAGACACGAGTAGAGGAGAGCCGATCGGCTGCTCCTCTGACAGGGGGTTCTGTGCTGATCGATTATCAGCGCAGCCCCCCCCGAGGATGCCCACACTGGACCACCAGGGATGCCCATCAAAAGGTATGCCACCCTAGACCACCATGGATGACACACAGTGCCCACAATGGATGCCAATCAGTGCCCACAATGGGCATCACTGATTGACATGCATTATTGTTTGGCACTGATTGGCATCCATCAGTAAAAAAAACAATGCTGCCTATCTGTGCCCATCAGTGCAGAACTATCAGTGAAGGAGAAAACGTACTTATTTACAAAGTTTTGAAACTGAAACAAAAAAAAACATATATTTTTTTTTTCAAAATTTTCGGTCTTTTTTTATTTGTTTAGCAAAAAATAAAAACCGCAGAGGTGATCAAATACCACCAAAAGAAAGCTCTATTTGTGGGAAAAAAATGATAAAAATTTAATTTGGGTACAGTGTTATGACCGCGCAATTGTCATTCAAAGTGCGACAGCGCTGAAAGCTCAAAATTGGTCTGGGCAGGAAGGTGTTTAACCACTTCCCACCCGGCCAATGTACATGTACGGCCGGGTGGGAGCCGTCTACTTCTGAATGGACGTTCCGGAACGTCCTTCAGAAGTAGAGGGATCGCGCGTGCCCGCGCAGCGGCGCAATCCCGATGCGGTCGTGTCACCCGGACACGGCGCATCTCGGATCGGCAGGAGGGCTCGGTGATTGGCCCTCCTGATCACATGACGGCCGTGTCGAATCACGGCCGTCATGTGATGTAAACAAACAGCCGGTTGCTAGGCAATCGGCCCTCCTCTCCTCACACGGAAGTCGTCGGTGAGGAGAGCGGTTCGCTGCAGCCGGCTGGTGATCAGTGAGTATTTAGCTTTTTTTTTTACTCACTGATCACCAGTCTAGAGTCACCACAGTAAAAAACACACATGTCCCCAAAACACACATGTCCCCAAATAATAAAAACACATGTCCCTCACATATGTCCCAGTAAAATCACATGTCCCAATGATTATCTGCACACATATGTCCGTGATCACCTGCACACCCCTTTTACATGATCATTTGCGTACATATGTCCGTGATCACGCGAACCAATTATTATACACTTAACGGAATTTTTTTTACTAAAAACATGTAGCAGAATACATTTTGGCTTAAATTTATGACAAAATTTGATTTTATTGGATTTCTTTTAAAAAAGAAAGGAGAAAATATTGTTTTTTTTTTTTCAAAATTTCCGCTATGTTTTCGCTTATATCGCAAAAAATAAAAAACGGAGTCGCGAATAAATACCACCAAACTAAAGCTCTATTTGTGCAAACAAAATGATAAAAAATTCATTTGGTTACAGCATTGCATGACCGCGCAATTGTCACTGAGAGTGCGAGAGCACTGAAAGCTGAAAATTGGTCTGGGCAGGAAGGGTGTTTAAGTGCACAGTATTGTAGTGGTTAAGTGCCCTGTATTGAAGTGGTTAAAATGCAATTTTTTTTTTTTTTTTTATTATTATTCAAAGCAAACCCCCATCCATGTGCTTTTTATTTTATTTAGAAATATTTTTGAAAAACACCCACTAGCATTTCTAGCTGCGGCCATCTTGAGTAAGGTCAGATGATTAAAGTAGCATTTACTTCCTGGAATTCATTTGATTTTAGCTCATGCATGCAGGATATGCTTTTTCTTATAAAAGATAAATGTGCCAAGAGAAATATAGGGGCTTATCCCTCCTGAATGTCAGGTTGTAAGATGTTCTGCTGATCCACTGACTTCAACACTTTATTTCTTGACTTTGTACAAGTATGAGTTCTGACTTAAAGTGGAACTTTACTTGCTCTCAATTAGTATTAAGTGAAGCGTATGTTTTTGTTTTTACTTGCCTAGGTGGATGCAGCATTGGTCCGATGCTGCATCTGACCCCCAGCGCCTCTGCACTGAGAACCGAGCGATCGAACACCACCGATGGCTCGGTTCTCTCAGCGCAGAGAGCTGATGTCAGAGCCTGAGACGGGTATCGGTCCATGCACCTGGCGGATCCAGACTTTGTCATGACTCTGTGACTGCACTGATCTCTGTGATGTCAGCAGAGAGTAGACTTCAGCCCGCTCTCTTCTGTAAATGGATCACCGGAGTGCAAAACTATTTTCACTCCTGTGATCCATAGGAGGAGCCCAGCCAAACGTGCTTTGGCTGGACTTCTCCTTTTTAACCATTATGCTGCTAGCTCTAAGCTGGGTACACATGGGACGATCGCTGTACTAGCGCATCCAATGTTAGTGTGGTTATCTCCCCACTAAGCCATTGTGTTCTGACAGGGGGCCCCCTGCCATAACAGTGATCAGCACTTGCAGCAATTGGCTGTGAGTGCTGATAGACTGCTGTTTTTTCAGCATGCTTGTTCAATGGAAGCTGGTCATTAGACAGGCTTCTGTTTTTGCCGAGGAGCTGCACACGTAGGCCGAAAGTAGCCCAGTTCCTGCCGGAACTACCATTTTCGGCCCGTGTGTACCCAGCTTTAGTATGTAGATTGGATGTCTCCAATTGTTTTGCAGTTTCAATAAAAAAAATGGAAAGTTTGACTGTCCTATCTAGTTGTCTAGTGTGTGTGTGTGTGTGTGTGTGTGTGTGTGTTTCATTTATTTTTATTATTGACATGCGTTGCCCTTGCATGTGCTACTTGCTGCAAAGGCCAGTTATAGGTTGGGGTGATCGCCATTTTTTATTTTATTTTTATACTGACCCTGCCATTTACACACCTTCTCATCCTAGGGTAACAATGCTCCTTAGTGAAACCTGAACATGGCTTATTATACTGTTATATAGTGGTTGTAAACCAAGTTACACCATTTTTACCTACAGGTAACCCTATAATAAGGCTTACCTGTAGGTACTGGAAATATCTCCTAAACCTGCATGGTTTAGGAGATTTACCATTATAAGCTTGTGCCGACGTCATTGGTGCATGCGCACTGAAGAAAGGGCACGATTGTGCCGTTTCTAAAGGGCCCGTGCTGTGACTGGCGGCTCTCACACAAGTGACGTCACGTGACTCTGGCCAGTCAGAGAGCCGGAGTCCATGGCCCGGAAGAAAGAGGGGTGAAGATGGATGCAGCCACCAGCAGGGACATTGCGGGCTTTGTCTGCAGGTAAGTGCAACATAATGGACTAGTATGCGATGCATACTAGCCCATTATGCTTTTACTTTGCAGGAGGAAAACAGGAAGTAAAACCCATCAGGGTTTACTTCCTCTTTAACTGATAACAGTAAAACAGAGGCAGATAAGGATAACACCTACTTTATATTTGTTACGTGTCCCTATTTTCATAGCATAACTGAGAACAAAAAATTAAGACGTGCTTACCATTTTAGATGTTCTTTTCTGATAACTCCAGCACTGAAATATTCTACTTGGTTCTCTTTTTGTTTGTTTGAGGGGTTGGGAAGCTGTTTGCCATAATTAAAGTGGAATTCCAGGATAACACTATGCTTAAAAATGTTCCCTTCTCCCCTCTGCTACCTATTCTGCCTAACCTGTGTAAAAAGGTGTGTATACTTGCCTATTTTTTGTCTGGACACATTCTCTGCAGCTCCGGCTTCACTGTGTCATTGAGCGACGGCTGCAGGGTAGAGGAGGGAGCACCGATAATAGCTGGGATATGTGACGTCATGGCTCCTGGAGTTCCCAGCCATTGTGAAGCGCTCACTCCTGCAACCACCTCTCGCTAACACGGGATCATGTATGTGACAGGACTGGAGCGGAGTAAAAATAGGACTGTATACACATCTATCCTTTTTTTGTTTTGTTCTTTTAAAGCAGTGCTTCTCAACTCCAGTCCTCAAGGTGCACCAACAGGCCATGCTTTCAGGATTTCCCTCAGATGAAACGGCTGTGGTAATTGTTAAGGCAGTGAAACTGATCAAATCACCTGTGCAAAATAATGGAAAGCCTGAAAACCATGACCTGTCATGGCACCTTGAGGACTGGAGTTGAGAATGACTGCTTTAAAGAAAAGCGTGGGAATCTAACATTTGATACAAATAGCAATTTAACCGCTTGCCGACTAGCCGCTGTCATTATACTGCGACAGGTCGGCACGATTCTGCGAGCCGTCGTAGCTATGTCAGCTCCTTTAAGCAGGATAGCAGTTGCGCGTGCGTCGCTGGAGGCATGCAAACACATCTGCTGCACTGCGGGGGTGCCGATACTCGTGTCCTACAGTTGTGATGACTGCTGGCCAAGAGCGATCGCGGGCACGAGAGGCAGAACAGGGACGTGTGTAAACACATATGTCCCTGCTCTGTTCTGTGAGGAGTGACAGATCATGAGTTCCTAATAGCTAGGAACCACAATCTGTCATCCTCCCTCTAGTCAGTCCCCTCCCCCCTACAGTTAAAATACACACCTAGGGAACACATTTAACCCCTTGATCGCCCCCTAGTGTTAACCCCTTCCTTGCCAGTGACATTTATACAGTAATCAGTGCATTTTAATAGCATCAATCTCTGTAATTGCCAATCGACCCAAAAATGTGTCAAGTGTCTGCTGCAATATCGCAGTCTCGATAAAAATCGCAGATCGCCGCCAGTACTAGTAAAAAAAAAAATTATAAATGCCATAAATCTATCCCCTATTTTGTAGACGCTATAACTTTTGCGCAAACCAATCAATATACACTTTTTGCAATATTTTTTAATTTTTTTTTTTTATTACCAAAAATATGTAGAAGAATACATATCGGCCTAAACTGAGAAAAAATGCAGAGATGATCAAATGCCACCAAAAGAAAATTGTCGGTTAAAGCGATGCAGTGCCGTATCGCAAAAAGTGCTGTGGTCAGGAAGGGGGTAAATCCTTCCGGGACTGAAGTGGTTAAAAAAGTTCCAATAGGTATAGAAATTCAGACAATCGATAACTCAAGCACAAATAGGAGAGCAACAAGTGGTTAAAAAGATCTGTGGGACAGCCTAAATCTAAACAGCAGCATAAATCAAACACTAGGAACAATTCCTGCAGTGCTCGTACACAAATCCTTTGTGCAAACATTTACATAAAATGGCTTGCGGCTAAAATTCGACTTTAGCCCTGTCTGTACCGTGCCAGCAGATCTTATTAATATTATTGTTGTTATTATACAGGATTTATATAGCGCCAATAGTTTGCTCAGTGCTTTACAGGGCAGACAGTACAGTTACAATAAAATTGAATACAGGAGGAATCGGAGGGCCCTGCTCATTAGCGCTTACAATCTAGAAGGGAGGGTCAAGTGATACAAAAGGTAATAACTGTGGGGGATGATCTGATGGCGAAAATAAAAGTACAGTAGTTGGGTAGGAGCAGAATAGGCTTCTCTAAAGACAAGGGTTTTTAGGGATCATCTAAAAGCAAACAGAGTAGGAGCTAGACAGATTTTGGTAAGGCATTCCATAGGATAGGAGAGGCTCAGGAAAAGTCTTGGAGGTGAGCATGGGAGGAGATTGAGGGAGCCAAGAAAGCAGGATGTCTTGGGAGGAACAAAGGGAGAGATTTGGTTGGTAATTTGAGACTAGGTTAGTGATGTCGTTCGGGGCTGACTTTGTAAGTGGTTGTTAGTATTTTGTATTTAATTTGGGTGAGTGGCAACCAGTGGAGGGATTGGCAGAAAGGTGTAGCAGACACTGAATAGTTGGTAAGTTGGATGAGCCTGGCAGGAGCATTCATAATGGACTGAAGGAGATCATAGGCTATCCAGCCATTGTAAAGGTATTCCCATGAGGAGGGAGTTGCAGTAGTCGATGCAAAAGGTGACCAGGGAGCGAACTAGAAGTTTTGTGGGGCCATTGATTAGGAAGGGGCATATCCATTATAAACTAGATTTGAACATGGTCTAAACAAAGGGTTACATATTTAGATGCTTGCCTTTTTGAATTGTATGTTAAGCTGGCCATACACCAGTAACGTTTTTTTTTTTTTTTTTTTTAATTTCCATTTTCAGAACCTCGTTTGATTTTTTTCTTATGGTTAATGGAGTCAAACTGACCTTCTTCTTCTGACTCTGACTCTGACTCTGACTCTTCTTCTGACTCTGACTCTTCTTCTGACTCTGACTCTTCTTCTGACTCTGACTCTTCTTCTGACTCTGACTCTTCTTCTGACTCTGACTCTTCTTCTGACTCTGACTCTTCTTCTTCTGACTCTGACTCTTCTTCTGACTCTGACTCTTCTTCTGACTCTGACTCTTCTTCTGACTCTGACTCTTCTTCTGACTCTGACTCTTCTTCTGACTCTTCTTTTTAAAGATGGTGATAAAAAAAAAAAAAAACGAAGAAGCAGGATGGAAAATTGTTCTCAAAAGTAAACTCTAAAGCCTCGTACAAACGGTCAGATTGTTGGCAGGGGATTGTCTATTGACAGACTGTTTGTCCTAAAATCTGACCATTAGTACGCTCCTCCTTCTGACAATTGTTGTCCAACTTTTGGCCAACAAATGTTGGTTGGCAGGCTAGTAAGATTTCAGTGGACAACGGTCTGTCTGTTTTTCATATCGTCAGTACACAAGTCCGTCACACAAGTCGAAAGTACAAACGTGCATGCTCAATTGATGCTTACCAAACACGAAATTAGCAGACGGGACCCAAAGGGTGGCACTCGAGCTGAAATTCCTTGTAGTACATCACTACGTTCGCGTTTGTTGGCTGACAATTTTGTACAGTTAGTAAGCAGGACAAGTTCCTGGCACACACCCTTTGGACAAAAATCAGACGCTTGGTTGGCCAACAATCGGATTGTGTGTACGAGGCTTTAGGCCCGCTAGGATCCACCTGTTTTTCAGGCGGATCCAAGCGGGCCACCCCTTGACTTCTATGGGCAGGTGGATGTCAGTGGAGATTTGTCTGCTGACAGCTGCCTGCCACTGGATCCGATAAGATCCGCTCAAAACAGACAGATGGTTATACGCTTGCCATCCGTCCATCGGATGAAAATGGACAGGCTGTCTATTTTTCATCCGCTCTCCCCGTAGAGAACTGCGGGGCTCTGACAGGTCCATCAATGCACAGTGAGCGGAGACGGACCTGTCGTCCGCTTGCTCAGCGGGGCTCATGGAGCGATCCGCCCCGTGTGAAAGGGGCCTAACAGTTAATGTGTGTTTCTTGTTTGGAAAATTAAATGTATTGAAAAATGGAATGTTAAAAGCAAATGAAAGCATTTTTAAAACACTCCTCAAGTCTCTAATGGCATTGTCAAACTTATCCATTCAATTTTAATTTTTTTTTATGAATAGTCATACACAAATCTTACAACCGTCTTTTAATAGCTGGGAACTCTTCCTGTTAGCCCGTTCAGCAACCCCTGGTTAATATCTTGGTTCAAAATTCTTAACCTTTTTGTTTCTGACCTCATTGCAGTTGTTGCCATTTTTAGTTTTGTATAATGTTTTCCACATGCCTAGCATCCTGTATCTGACTAGCAGCCATGCTAAGTTCAATGTACACATAGGCGTCATCCTCTTGTTTAACTGAAAGCCTCTGCCCTTGATGTGTACACTACCCTAGTAAAAACGAAAACTTTGAGAGCTTAATTACTCTTTAATTTGTATAGACTTTTTTTTTTTTTTTTTTTTTTTTTTTAAACCTATCATCCGAGAAAAAATCTATATAAAGCACTTGAGGGGCGCACGACAAAGGAGTTGGCCTGTACCTGTGCTTTGATATCATTTCTCTACAGTGTGCCCTGAAAGCTCTAAAACTCAGCTTGCACAGTGTGGAAATCCCAGCTTGGATCCAGACCAAGTGCTGTCAAGCCAGCCTACTGCATTCAATCAGATTCTTGCTGTCCTTCTTCTTTTTTTTTTTTTTTTTTTTTTTTATTGCAGGAAAAAGAGCGAAACTGGCTGGGCAGCACAGCTTATTTTAACAAGGTCTGCTGTATAACTTTCTATGTTTGTAGTGCTCTTAATGTGTGACTCAAGCCTCGTACACACAATCTGATTTTCCGCAGAGAATTGTGTGATGACAGACTGTTTGCCTAAAATCTGACCATTCGTACACTCCATCAGACAATTGTTGTCCAACTTTTGGCCAACCGATGTTGGATGGCAGGCTTATAAATTTTCAGTGGACAACGGTTTGTTGCCAGATTTTCTTATCGTGTACACAAGTCCAAAGTACAAACGCACATGCTCAGAATCAGTGCTCACCAATCACGACATTAGCAGAAGGTGCCTAAAGGGTGGCACTCAAGAGCTGAAATTCCATGTGGTACGTCTAGTACAGTGATGGCGAACCTTGGCACCCCAGATGTTTTGGAACTACATTTCCCACGATGCTCCACTACACTGCAGAGTGCCAGAGCATCATGGGAAATGTAGTTCCAAAACATCTGGGGTGCCAAGGTTCACCATCACTGGTCTAGTACATCACTACGTTCGTGTTTGTGTGCCATTAGTATGCAAGACAAAATCCAGACATACGCCCTTCAGACAAAAGTCTGACACTTTGTCTGCCAACAATCCAATTGTGTGCTTTAGTGTGATTGCGGTGCTCTTACTGTTGTTGTTGTTGTTGTTGTTGTTGTTGTTTTTTTTTTTTTTTCCTTGTTCAGATCCCAGCAAGGCAATGCTAACAGAGTTGTCCCTAAGCAGAGAGGAATTTCTGGTGTATCAGCTGAAGAAGCAGAGTCAGATCACTTTTTGCTTGCGCGAGTTCAGGGTAAGAAGGCCTTCAAGCATTTCCCCACAATATATTATGAAATCTAGTAACTTTAGCTACCCTTTTAACCTTGCATTGCCAGTTCAAAATGCGCCCCCCCAATTTTCCAGGACAGCTTACGTGGAAACAGAAATCAGTTTAAAAGGCCCCCTCCCTTGCACCTCACCTACTTTGTGTTTCCAGAACCCTCCAGGGGTACACACCGCAATGTTTGTTTTGTTCCTTGATTCTGGTGGCTGTGGTTACAAGACCCCCTTCTAGGTGCTCGCAACCGGTGTGTATGCCTTGTTCTAGAAGGTTTTTCCCCTATTGCTGTACTTTCAGGTGGATTAGGCGACTATCGCAGCTCGCCGGTCAATTAAGGCTCTGCCACAATGGTGCAGCCACAGAAGCATGTTCCAGGAATCCTAACATGGTGGCGTCTTCACTTCCGGGACATATGGCCTTTTGAATTCCCTTACTGTTCTTCAGGTGTACCAAGATGGCGTCCTAAGGCGTGCTTTCGGTGACGTGGCAAAAAACCGGAAGTGACCTGACACATTTCCGGCTGCAAGGATTCCTTCTCTTAGAAGCCTGTACAGACTATGTGCAGGGCTACCACCGCAAGACCCTCACTAGTGAGGCTGTGCTCTCACTACTAGTCGTCTCTTTGGTCTCTGCCGCTGAACAAGTTCCGTAGGCAGCATTTGTGTAAGGGTACTAATCAAGATGGGTGCTGATAACACCCCTGCTCTTGTCAATTTGGCTAGAGGTGCAATCTGGCTCAAGTCCTGGGAGGGTGACATCACAGACAGTTTTGACGCAGGGTATAACATTTCCTATGAAAAATAACAGATTTCGTAATAAGAAACCTTTTAGTTGCCCTCAGGGCAAACCAGATTTTAGAGTGGAGAAAATAATTATTTGATTCTCTGCAGATGTTCTAAGCTTGCTCACTTACAAAGAAATGAAGGGTCTATAATTATCATAGGTTTAATTTAAATAAAGGCAGCATATCAACCAAAAATCCAGAAAAAACACATGATACAAATGTCATAAATTGAGTTGCAGCTCAGTGAGTAAAGTATTTGATCCCCCTACCAACCAACAATAATTCTGGCTCATGTGGTACACAGATTTAGTCCTGTCAATTCACACATGCTGTCCGATCAGGTCTGCCTGTCCGTTTTTCAGGCGGACCTGATTGGATGCTCCATTCACCTCCTATGGAGAGACGGATGGCAGCTGTGACATCCGCTGCTATTCGATCCGGTCCGCCAAATCCAGGCTGATGGAGACCCTATCCATCCATCTATCTATCGGATCCGATGAAAACTGTACAGAGATGGACCAGGCGGATCCCCGTCGGTGAGCATAGACGGACCTGTCATGCGAAGATCAACGGATCAATCCCTGCTGAGCAAGCGGGTCCATCAAAACTGACGTGCCCTGTGTGTAAAAGGGGCCTTAAGGGACTCGTTGTGTCCACAGAATCATTCATCCATTCAAATCCACCATCATAGGCAAGACTAAAGAGCTATCAAAGGACGTCGGGGACAAGATTGTAGACTTGAACAAGGCTGGAATGGGCTACAAGACCATCAGCAAAAAGCTTGGTGAGGAGACAACTGTTGGAGTAATTATTTGCAAATGGAAGGAAATGCAAAATAACCATCAATCGCCCTCGGTCTCTAGCTCCATGTATGATTTTGCCTCATGGGGTAAGGATGATCATGAGAAAAGTGAGGGATCAGCCCAGAACTACACGGGAGGAGCTTGTGAATGATCTCAAGGCAGTTTGGGACCACAGTCGCCAAACAAACCATTGGTAACACAATACTCCGCCATGGATTGAAGTCCTGCAGCATTCACAAGGTCCCCCTTCTCAAAAAGGCACATGTACAGGCCTGTCTGAAGTTTTCCAATGAATTTTTAAATGATTCAGAGAAGGATTGGAAGAAGGTGCTGTGGTCAGACGAGACCAAAATTGAGCTCTTTGGCATAAACTCAACTCGCCGTGTTTTGGAGGACAAAAAATGCTGACTATGACCCTAAAGAACACCAGCCCTACAGTCAATCATTTGAGGGGCCGATGACGGGGCCATTTATTGTAAAATCTTGGATGAAAACCTTCGTCCCTCAGCTAGGACACCTAAAGATGTGTCTTCCAGCATGACAATGACCCAAAACTTACTGCCAAGGCAAGAAAAGAGTGGCTCAAGTAGAAGCACATTAAGGTCATAGAGTGGCCTAGCCAGTCTCCAGACCTTAATCCTATACGAAGTCATGTTTTGCTTGGGAATCAAATACTTATTTTACTCACTGAACTGAAACTCAATTTATAACATTTGTATCGTGTTTTTTTCTGGATTTCTTTTCTACAGCTACGGGAGATTTCGATTGTCCCTTATTTGGACAACTTATTCATTTTTTTTTTTTTTTGCTCAGGATCAGCAGAAACTGGTCAAAGATTGTATTTCTGGTTCTCCAGACCCTTTAGAATTTGGGCTGGGGAATCAGGCAACATCCTTTCTGGTCTCATCTCTGACTCAATCAAAAGCTTTTTCTAACAGAAGGAACAGTGAGGAAAATGTTCAGTTCAGGCATTCAAGCTACTTTCACAAGCTTCTGTACGCCAGATTACGCAGTTATTGACAACAGCTAGCCCAAGGAGTTCCATGGGCTCAACTGCACTCCAGGACCCTTCCGGCATTTCTCCTCATGGAGTCACAAAAGGGAGTGCCCTAAATCCAGTAGTTCCCTTCCATCTGAGGATTCTCTGGACCTGTCTTGGTGAGAACAATCAAAACATTTTACATACAGATACACTATGGGCTCAGGTCTCTACAGTCAAGATTACAACCGACCCCAGTCTCTGGGGGTGGGGTGCCCACTCAGCAGACTGATCGGCTTTTTCTGGATGCCAAACTCCTTGCACATGCCTGTCAAATTACATAAAGCGTCTTGCAGTAGGAAAGCTTTGCTGACATTGGAACACAGCATCCTGGCCACAGAAGTTTTGGTCTACACAGACAACGCCACAGTTGTGGCATATCTGAAAAAACAGCCACTTTAAACTACAGGCAAGCCTATAATTAGGCTTATCTGTAGCTGCACTGGATATCTCTCCTAAACCTGCATGGTTTAGGAGCTATCCCTGTATTCGCATGTGCCGACGTCATGAGCACATGCGCACTTAAGCCAACTGAAGCAAAGGCACGTAAGTGCTGTTGCTTCAGTTGTGCTGTGCTGTACCCGGTAGGTCCCGCGCGGGAGTGACGTCATCGCAGCTCCAGCCAATCACAGCACCGGAGCTGCGATACCCGGAAGTAACCTCCGGGAGAGATGTCGCCGGCCGGAGGGGGTGAGGACGACGGCTGCGGGGGCTTAGTTCTCTGGTAAGTCATAATGAGCTAGTATGCTATGCATACTAGCTCATTATGCCTTTGTTGTCTTGCAGGGTTTTTTTTGGTTACCCGGGTTTACTTTAAGGTCACTTCTCTTGTCTGTAACTTCAAGTTGAAGGATCTATGACCTGGAATCCCTCTTTCAAGAATCCCTTTTTTTTTTTTTTCAGGGTCCTGGAAGATGGGGTCCTTAATAAACCAGATCCTCTCTACCTGCCCAAGGTATCTACTTTACTTTCTTTCATAGGTCACAAGAGGTGAATTTATCCAGTTTTTGCAGCTCTCCTAGGAATTAGGAGGAAGAAAGGTTGTCTACTTGATGTCAGAAGATGCTTCCTTCATTATTTGGACGTTACTAAAGAATTCAAGAATTCCTCTCGGGGAAGGTGCTAAAGCATCCAGAAGTTTCATCACTAGATGCATTACAGACACGATTCTCTGGGCTTACAGATTTTCCAATCGACCCCTCCTACAAAGATCAAAGCTTGCCCTACTAGGTCATTAGCCACTTCATGGGCAGAATGAGCAGGAGCATCATGGGAAGAAATATCCAAAGCTGCCGTTTTGGTCTTTTTCACATGCCCTCACCAAGCAACATAGAGTTCAGCCAGGACCTCTCCATTTTTTTTATTTTATTTTTTTAGTTTGGTTTGAGTAATATTCACGTCCTAGGTATTCTTTGTTTTGGCGTGGCTTTTTGCCTTTTGCACATGGGTGGAGGTTTTCTCTATCTTTAATATAACTGAGGTGCAAGGGAGGGGAGGGGCCTTTTTTTGTTTTGTGTTTCCCGGAGAGGGCGGAGCCAGTCATCTCGCCAAGTAAGCTATCCTGGAAGATTCATGAAAATACCGTTACCGGTAAATCTAGTGTGTGTGTGTGTGTTGTGTGTGTGTGTGTGTGTTTGTTTTTTATTTTTTTATTTTTTGTGTGTTCTGGAATAAATATGAGGTGATGTTTATTATATCAGAAATGGGCAGAGAAGGTAACTGAGGTCAGGAAATCTCAAATGTAAAATAGAATATCACTAGTCGGCTGTAGAGGCAGCATCTCGGGCATAGTGAAACGGCACCTTACTAGAGTTTTTACTGCTGTAAAACAATTTGGTGAGTCGGCAAAGAAACGGTGAGCAGGAGCTGCAATACTGATGTCACTGACCAGTCCTCTACTTTTTTTTTTTTTTCTGTTGGTACCTTACACTGTTAATTATAAATAAATAGTCATAATGTTGCCAGAAATGTTGAAGCAGGTCCATGGAAGTGAGATAATTGCTTAATTAGTAGGAGCAGAGATGTGTTTAATGCTGTGTGATTTATGGCCTGAGTCATCAGTCTGAAAGTAGGTTGAAGGGGGTGGCTGTCAGTCCAGGGAGTGTGCAATAATATTATAAAATTGATGGACATACCGTTAAAGTGGAACCAGGAAAACTGCTATACACACACTTTAAAAGCATTTGTTTACTTTTTTTCTTACTTGCCAAATTATTTTTTTTCCTTCTGTACATCCAGTGTTGTGGTCTACATACATTTGTCGCATTGCACATTCAGACAGGTGATCCACTTATTTCATGCTTCAACAATGTAATTTCCTATTCATGAGCTGTCGAATAATGCATGGAGATTAGATTTCCTCAGCATTGGGACCTCTGCTTGGGAATGATCTACGGTTGCAGACACTAGCTGGTTAAAGTAAATCTTTCATAAGCCAACTATTGGGGTTTCTATTGGTGAGCTCCTCATAAATTGCTGTTGCCTGGCTGATCTGCTGACCCCCTAGCTTCAGTTGATTAAAGCGGGATTCCACCCTAAAGTGGAACTCCCCGCTTTTCGGAACCCTCCCCCCGGTGTCACATTTGGCACCTTTCAGGGGGGAGGGGGGTGCAGATACCTGTCTAAGACAGGTATCTGCACCCACTTCCGGCATAAACTCCCACGGGAGTTTATGCAAGTTCCTGTCCCAGCGCGCTGTCTGCCGGGACACACACGTGTCCCGGCAGACAGTGCTGAAGATTCTCATTGCGCCGCGCGACTCGCGCATGTGCAGTAGGGAATCGGGAAGTGAAGCCACTTCCTGATTCCCTTACCGAGAATGGCGCCGGCTACAGCAGAGAGCCGAGTGATTGATCGGCCTCTGCTGCCGACACCACTGGACCCTGGAACAGGTAAGTGGCCGTTTTTTAAAAGTCAGCAGCTGCAGTATTTGTAGCTGCTGGCTTTTACATTTTTTTTTTTTTTTTTTCAGTACAGTCCCGCTTTAAGTCATTGATGTAAGAAAAGTATGCATTTCAGGTAAGTCATACTAAAAGGTTGTTAAACAGGCATCTGACAGGCAGCTGTACACACTGACCTGCTATTCAGCCTGTGTGTACCCAGCTAAACCTCAAGAAACCTAATGGCTCATTCTACCCAAAATGGACTTCCTTGTACACTTAAGCGTTGAATTCTCACCTGTTTATACTTCCAGAAATCTCCAGGGGGTGAAAAAAAATTTCAGCAATGTTTTCTGTCTCTTACCACAATGCTATTGCAAAGTTTTCACTGTCCCGCAGTTTGCCTTTTGTAGGCACCATTCTATGATCCGGTTTTGCCGAACCACACAAAACCTGAAATCTGTTTTGGGTAGGGCTGACAGTTATTTCATCTATCATGTTAAATAACACTTAACCATTTATGCGTTCTATTGCAGAACAGTTAGCTTTTTTGATTTATTTTTTTTACCCTCAGGGTCTCCTCGGTTTTGCAGAATCCAGTTGTCTCCCTATCTCGATACACTTCGATAGTGCTGGATGGTGAGTCTTCGTACATTGTTTTTTAAAAGTATGGCAGCTACTGTCGACATGGGTTTTTTGTTTTTTTAAGGGTTAAAGTTTCTAAGTTTTATTAACCTTAGTCTTGTTTGTTTTATTATTGCCATAAAAAAACATGGTTAGACCAGGTACCAAGACATTAAAGAGGTTGTATAGTCTAAATTTAAACTTTTACCTACAGGTAAGCCTATAATAAGGCTTACCTGTAGGTAAAAAAAATCTCCTAAACCTGTATGGTTTAGGAGATATTCCCCTCGCAATGAGCCGCTGACTGCAGTGGCGCATGCGCACAGAGGATTCTCGGCTGAGAGCCCGGCAGACGCCAGGCCCTGCTGGGATGAAATCTCTCGTGCGCATGCACGAGTGATGATATCGCGGCTCCGGCCACTCACTGTGCATACTAGCGCATTATGCCTTTTCCCTTGCAGGTCTGAAAAAAAAAAAAAAAAACGTCAGCGGGCATACAACCGCTTTAAAAAGAAAAAATTAACATATCGCAGCACAGAGATCCTTCTTATGCTAATAGCCATCACATCATTAGCACTTCCCAGCATCCTAAGTGAGGACCCAGTCCTCTACAGAGCTCACTTAACGGACCATTTTGCGTTTACACATGGCCGCTCATAGAGCGGAGCGGTCTGTGTCAGCTCTGTATAAACACAGCGGACATGGGCCTGTCATCTGCCCGCTCTGCTCAGCAGGGGATCAGTGGACAGTGTTGGTTTACATTTTTGTTTTGTAAAAATTAACTAACCCTTTAACCACTTCAGTACCAGGAACCTTCACCCTTTCCTGCCCAGGACAATTTTCATCTTTCAGCGCTGTCGCACTTTGAATGACAATTGTCATGCAACACTGTACCCAAACTACATTTTTATCATTTTCTTTCCACAAAGCTTTCTCTTGGTGGTATTTGATCACCTATGGGGTTTTTATATTTTGCTAAACTAACTAAAAAAAAAAAAAACAATATTTTGGCATATTTTTTTTTTACATAAATGTTATCCTTCACTGGTGGGTGCTGATGAGGAGGCACTGATATGTAGAATTGATGGGCCCCGATAGGCGGCACTGATGGGCAGCACTGATGAGGTACTGACAAGTGTTACTGCTGGGCACTGTGGTGGGCTCTGGCACTGGTGGGCACAGTCTTTATTGAGGGGGCACTGATTGGCAGCTCATGGGCACATCTGATGGTGGCTGTGTTTATAATGAATGTGCTGATTATCAGCACAGACCCCCCCTTTTGACAGGGAAATCCGCCGATCGGCTCTCCCTGTCAGCACGAACCAACGAAAGCTGTTTAGCAGGCACTTTCTGGTTCACGCGCTAATCATCATGATCATGTGGTAGGAAGCCTCTGTCAGAGGCTCCTTACCACAATCGGAGATGCCGCTGACACGCCGCGCCGGCATGTTATCCTGCTGGACGTCCTATGATGCCGTCAGGATAACAGAACCACTTCCCGGCCGTCAATCTGCTATAGGCCAGGCGGGAAGTGGTTATGCATTGTGCATTGCACTGTGGATTATTTTGCCTTTGCCCTGTCGGTATCCATAGGTGGTTTTGGGCTCCTAGGATGCACTTTCCGGATTGGCAATATGAAAGTCGGCAGTACCTGCTGATCCATGTTCTCCCTCCAAAGAGTTATATTACAATATTTATGACTGTGCACTTTTAATTGTGTGTGGTAATATAACTTACTGGACAGTTGTGTCAACCAGTACAAAAAAAGGGCATCTGTCAGTGGTATGTATGCTGTCAATACATCAATAACTGGCAAGCAAATCATTGAGTTTGTAATTGAACAGAGTAAAAGTGATTGTAAAGGCTGTCCCCCCCCTTATAAAGATAATAAACCTGTTATACTTACCTGCTCTGTTGCAGTGGATTTTCAGAGTAGCCCGGATCCTCCTCCTCCTCCTACTATTTTCGGATCCCTCTTCTGTGACCCTGGCTTCTCTCTCTTTTTTTTTTTTTTTTTTTGTTCCGTGCCGCCACAGCAAGCAGCTTGCTATGGGGGCACCCAAGCTGAGTCACAGCTCCCTATGTCCATTCAGACACAGAGCCCAGACCTGGCCCCAACCCCTCTCTTCCCTAATTGGCTAGCTGACTTTGACAGCAATGGGAGCCATACTGTGTCTCAGGCAACCAGGAAGGAGAATCTCGGACAGCTGAGACACTCGTGGACATCGCTGGACAGAGAAGGACCTCAGGTAAGTATTAGGGGGGGGCTGAGACGGGCTGCTGCACACAGAAGGCTTTTTATCTTATTGCGTAGAATGCATTAAGATAAAAAAACCTTCTGCCTTTAACGACTTCAACCCTGTAAGAATTTACCCCCTTCCTGACCAGGCCATTTTTTCCGATACGGCACTGCGTCACTTTGACTAACAACTGTGCTGTCGTGCGACGCTGTACCCAAACAAAATTTACGTCCTTTTTCCCACAAATGGCTTTCTTTTGGTGGTAATTGATCACCTCCTGCGTTGTTTTTTTTTTTTTGTACTATAAACAAAAGAAGAGCGACAATTTTGAAAAAAAAAAACACATCTTTTACTTTTTGCTATGATAAATGTCCCAAATAATAAAATAAAAAATTACCTTAGTTTAAGCCAATATGTATTCTTCTACATATTTTTGGTAAAAAAAAAAAAAGCAATAAGTGTATATTGATGGGGGATAGATTTATGGCATTTTTATTTATTTTGTTTTTACTAGTAATGGCGGTGATCTTTTTTTGCGGGACTGCGATATTGTGCGCGTGCCTCCTACAGCGCTTTAAAGGGCTGACTTACAGCTACGGCGGCTCGCCCAGGGGGAGCCAACCTGCCGCAGTAGAACTGCGGTGGCTGGTCGGGAACCAGTAACAGCTACTTGCCGACCAGCCGCCGTCATTGTACAGCGGCAGGTTGGCTCCCCTGCGCAAATTGGCGTAGCTGTACGGCGGCCGCTTTAAGGTGTCCATCGGCCACCCGCAAAAACTCCACAGAGAGCCAGAATGGGGATCTGTGTATGTAAACCGACAGATCCCCCGTTCTGACGGGGGTAGAGATGGATCTGCTGTTCCTAGTGATCAGGAACAGTGATCTCTCTCCTCCCACAGTCAGTACACTGCCCCCACAGGTAGAAACACCTCCCTAGGGAACACTTAACCCTTCTATATTTTCACCACATGCTGTTGCCTGCAAGGGGGAGACGGGCAGAGAGCGAGAGAGACCGACAAATAGAGACACACACCAACAGAGTTCATAGTTAAAGCACATTGCTCTTCTCTCGCTGAATAGCTGAAATTATTATTATTAATAATAATAATAATAATAATAATATTATTATTAGTGGATGCGCCTGGCAGCAACGTTCATGATGGACTGAAGTGGGGATAGGCTATTTATAGGTAAGCCAATGAGGAAGGGGTTGCAGTAGTCGAGGCGGGAGATGACCAGGGTGTGGATTAGAAGCTTTGTGGTGACATTTGTTAGGAAGGGGCGTATCTTGGAGATGTTGCAGGGGTTGCGGTGGCAAATTTTGGATAGCGATAGGATGTGGGGCCGAAAGGTTAGTTTAGAATCCAGGATTACACCTAGAACCTTGGCATGGGGGAGGGGGGGACAGGTTGATAGTTGAGCGGTTGATATTGACAGAGAAATCAGGGGAAGCGGCACCTGAGGATAGGTTGAGTTTGAGGAAATAGCACTTGTTTTTCATGCATTGTGGGCATTTGTGGGGGTCTCCTGAGGTTATCTTCGTAGACTTCTGGAAAAATCAGTGGGCCAATCGCACAAGCAGGAAATTATGTTTCTGGGTGGCGTTCTGTACACATTCAGTGTACAGAGCATCTCCGAGTAGCCATATTGCATTACATTTACAGAAAATGACAGCGGTTGCAGATTGAAAAGGAAAGGTCATTTTTAATAATATTCCATTACAATATGACTTGTTGCAATCGTATATGAGATGGAGATCTCTATCTCTTTGTTTTCCCATGAAAGCGGAGTGCCACCGAAAGGTGGAAGCTCTGCTTATCTGACTCCTCCCCCCTCCAGTGCCACATTTGGCACCTTTCGGGGGGAGCGGGTACCTGTCCCCACTTCCAGGAGATTGCGCCACGGCCTGATCACTTAGAAGTTCAGCCCCCCTCCTTCTTCCCCCACCCCTGGGCCATTCAGAAAGTGCAGCACGCTTCGTGTATATGCAGTAGGGAGCCGGCTATGAAACCGCAAGGCTTCACTGCTGGTTTCCCTTACAGACAATGGCGGCAGCAACAGCACCCAAGAGCCGAGGAAAACATCGCCTTTAAGCTGCGTAGGGGTATTTCACTGTCGGGACGATAAGAATGTGGAACTCACTGGATGATCTAGTGTCTTTATTCAACCATGCCAACTATGAAACTATTATTGTGTCCACTGATGCCAATGCAAGAGGTATTTATTACTTCCACTAGCACCAATACTGGGGGCTGTTGTATTCTGTCTTCATACGCTTTAAAAAAAAAAAAAGAAACCGGACTGAAATTTTGGGCATTGAGGTGTGTTGCCTAACTTGATAGGATGCATAAAAATGTGCTCCTATTGTGCGACCCTCTGAAAATTTCAAGTGCCACATTTGAGGGACTTTTTTCAAGTTGACCCCGACTGCTCTAGTGTCTTTTGCCAGCTACTTTATTTACACCAATTTAAAATTTCCTGTTTACATGTATTTTGCTACATTTGACAATGTTGACAAAATGCATGCACTGTCAAATATACATTTACTTTGAGCTGGTTCCATTCTCACTGAGTAGTATATTCCAAGAAAGAGGCATTTAAATGCAAATGCATTTATTCGTCTATAATTTATAAGGTTGTGAATGTGTCAGATATGAATAACAAAAGAAAGGTAATCTTGTCTAAGTCTGGCTTGTGCTGTGCTTGGGTGGACATGGGTAGCCTGCCATTTGATTAGCGATACTTTAATGCATGTTATGTGTTTTGAGCAATAAATCCAGCAATGACCCCCTTTTTTTTTTAAATGCGTGCATCAGTCCAGCAGTATTTAGCGTGGATGACACAGTCCTTGATGTACATTTTGTCCTCGCCACCTTGTCTGATACAGATCATGGCTCACAGTCTCTGAACCAAAGGTAAATGTTTCTCTTTGTCATAAATCTGCATTTTTTTTTTTTAATAAAGATTTTATTGCTATATGTAAACAAGGCACATTAAACAATATGCATATCACAAAACTGGGTACATGTAAAACGTATCTCACATCAGAAGTCGTATACATTAGACAGCAACACATAACTTAGTGTAAAATACAATTGGACAAAGTTCTCCTAGTGTGTTTACAGTTAGGTCCATACAGGCGGTCCCCATGTTGCAAACAAGTTTAGACCTGTTCCGACTTAAAGATTCAACTTAAGTGTAGCTACAGCCAAAAAAATAATTTTAAGCTTTTTGGATCGCATAGGGAAGGGTTAACAGCCCTGTAATGTTTGTTTTGCTGTCTGCCCCTGTTCAGAAGATTTCACCTCACTTTCTGTCCCAATGAAAACTGGATTTTGGAAATTTTGGGGAATTTTTGTTTTGTGGAAACAAGCCTTGGCGATAAAGCATCAGTGGAGACACCGTTTTCACCATAATAGCTCTTACAGGAGTGAATTTATTTTCCTAGAAGTAGATTTCCTCTCACTTCCTGTTGCCTCCCTCCCATTTGTAAGTAGGAGTCGTTTGTAAGTCTGATGTTTGTAACTAGGGGACCACCTGTATATATTTGGACAATGCACAATTTTCATACTTTTGGCTCATCACACTGCCTCCACCATGTTTTGAAGATGGCGTTGTGTGCTTTGGTGAGCTGTTGCAATCCTTTGCCACACTTTTTTTTTTTTTTTTCTTTCTTTTTTTTTTTTTCTCTTCCTGTCATTCTGGTACAGATTCATTTTAGTTTTATCTGCCCAAAGAATGCTTTTCCAGAACTGGTCTGGCTTTTTTAGATGTTTTTTGGCAAAGTATAATTTGGCATTTCTATTATTCTTCAGGCTTAGGAATGGTTTGCATCTTGTGGTGAACCCTCTGTATTTGCTTATCAAGTCTTCTATTGATTGTAAACTTTGACAATGATATGCCCACCTCTTCGAGAGTGTCCTTCACTTGTCTTGATGTTGTGAATGAGTTTTTCTTTACCATAGAGAGGCTCCTGCGATCATCCACCACTGTTGTCTTTTGTGGACGTCCAGGCTTTTTTATGTTGCTGAGCTCACCAGTGCGTTCTTCTTTCCTCACAATGTACCAAACTGTTCATTTGACCACTCCTAATGTTGCTGCTATCTCTGATGGATTTATTTAATTTTTGAAGCCTTACAATGACCTGTTTCACTTGCATGGACAGCTCTTTTGAACTCATGATGTAGGGTTACAGCAATAGATTCCAAATGCAAATACCACACTTGGAATCGACTTCAGACCTTTTACCTGCTTAATTGATGGATTCTCAACTAGGATTCTCAAGGAACAGAGTTACATATGTTCAGATTGAGTACCACACACCAAAGCTGTCTGTTGCATATAACATTGTTCTGGTCGTCTTCTTTTTTTTTTTTTTTTTTTTCCTCATTCAATTATTATTTTTATTGTTGCAAAAGTACAAAAACTGCACTAAATAGTGCTATCAAGTAAAACAAAAAAAAACTACATGGAGTGAGTTATTGCCCATCTCAATATTCAAAACTATATACATCACCTTTGCACTGTTGCACAGACATCATTAGCATATTGCTTTAGGGATTCTCAGCCACTGTTTTATCTGAATCAACCCATCTGGACCATATTTTAGTAAAAAAAAAAAATTAGGCACCCCCTAGCCTCCTATGTCATCCTATATAAAGGAATATCAGAATTAACTATTTTTTTCCAAGCAGACAATTTAAGGACCTGTACCTGTCCAATTCAACAAAATCACAACAATTTTCATTACATAAAAGAATAGGATACGTATCCTGCTGGCAGTGATCTGGGATGAGGCGTGTCCCTCGGGAAGCAGCCCATCCCCGGGGAGGGTAAAGAGCCAATAAAATGATCTCTTTACCACATGACCGGCTGTGTCCAATCGCAGCCAGTCAGAAATGTCAAACGGCTGTAGTGCCGTTTCTGGGTTCTCCTCCATGTGAGAAGATGATCTGGAAGAAAAATGTTTCAGTAATAAAGAAATTTTGCCCCGATTTGTCCCCCACCCCCCCAATAAAGAGGACCTGTCACCAGCCCATCAGACTACCCAAGTACCTATCTGCAGCCCATGCCTCATATAATATACATTGGGGTGTTTGCTTTTCAAAATAGGGTCATTTTGTGGGTAATTGCATTGTTCTGGTGCTCCAGGACCTTCAAAAGTCTGATGGGATGTCAGGAAATTATACAGTTAGGTCCATATATATTTGGACACAGGCACACTTTTCATACTTTTGGCTCTGTGTGCCACCTTAATAAAATTTAAAACAAAACAATCCTAATGAATTTGAAGTGCAGACTTTCAGCTTTAATTCAAGGGTTTGAAAATGTATTATTATTATTATTATTATTATTATTATTATACAGGATTTATATAGTGCCAACAGTTTACGCAGCGCTTTACAACATGATGGCAGACAGTACAGTTACAATACAAGTCAAGTGATACAAAAGGTAATGGCTGTGGGGGATGATCTGATGGAGAAAGTAAAAGTACAGTCTTTAGGTGGGGGCCGCATACTCAAGTACAAATTTTAGGAACTGCACCCATTTTTATACACAGCCCCCCCCCCCCCCACAGCCCCCCCCCCCCCCCATTTTATGGGGCTCAAATGTAATTGGACAAATCGAATATAATCATAAATAAAATGTTTTTATTTTGAGAATCCTTTACTGGCAATGACTGCTTGAAGTCTGGAACCCATGGACATTACCAAAGAATGTGGTTCTTCCTTTCTGATGCTTTGCCAGGTTCTAACTGCCGCTGTCTTCAGTTCTTTGTGGATTTTTCTGTGAAATGCACGCTCAATGGTGATTCTGTCTTCTGTCACATCATCAATAAACACCAATGACCCAGTGCCAATGGAATGCATGCCAATGCCATCACACTGCCTCCACCATGTTTTACAGAAGACTTCTTCTTCTTCTTCTTCTTCTTCTTCTTCTTCTTCTTCTTCTTCTTCTTCTTCTTCTTCTTCTTCTTCTTCTTCTTCTTCTTCTTCTTCTTCTTCTTCTTCTTCTTCTTTCTTCTTCTTCTTCTTCTTCTTCTTCTTCTTCTTCTTCTTTCTTCTTCTTCTTTCTTCTTCTTCTTCTTCTTCTTCTTCTTCTTCTTCTTCTTCTTCTTCTTCTTCTTCTTCTTCTTCTTCTTCTTCTTCTTCTTCTTCTTCTTCTTCTTCTTCTTCTTCTTCTTCTTCTTCTTCTTCTCTTTTCCAGAAGGTTCAGGCTTATGAATGGTTTGCACCTTGTTGTAAGCCCTCTGTATTTGTGCTCATGAAGTTTTCTCTTGATTGTATACTTTGACAATGATACGCCCACCTCCTGGAGAGTGTCCTTCACTTGTCTGGATGTTGTGAATGGGTTTTTCTTTACCATAGAGAGGATCCTGCGATCATCAACCACTGTTGTCTAGGGGTGCAACGGATCAAAAAACTCAGGGATCAGATCGATCCTCGGATCAGAGTCACGGATCGGATCAGCAAATAATAATCGAATTTGCAAAAACCTGTGAAAATTACACCACCATATAGTCCCCACTGTAATATCCACAATCTCCCCACTGTAATATACCTCTCCCCACTGTAATATCCACGTCATCTCCCCCACTGTAATATTGGCTGAGCATGGTTGGGTACGGCTGAGCATGGCTGGATATGACCGGGTATTGGCAGGGTATTGCTGTGACTGCAATTGTCAGAGCAGCGCTGTGGGCACTACAGTTCCAGCCCACAGCGATGCTGCCATCCGATCTCTCCCCTCCACTGTACAGATCTGTACAGAGAGGGGAGAGAGGAACCGGCGTCATCTTGACGCTGGTTTGTTTACAAGTGATCGTTCCGTCATTTGACGAAGCGATCACATTGTAAACGGCCGCACCAAGATGGCTGCCGCTCCAGAGCTAGGCTGAAGCCGCTGCCTTTCCTAAGGGAGCGGATCGCGGCGTGTGCCGATCCGAACAGTTTCGGATCACGGATCGAGGACGATCCGTTGCACCCCTACTGTTGTCTTCCGTGGACGTCCTGGCCTTTTCATGTTGCTGAGATCACCAGTGCATTCTTTCCTCCTGAATGTACCAAACTTGATTTGGCCACTCCTAATGTTGCTGCCATCTTTTTGATGGACTTGTTTTGTTTTTGAAGCCCTACAATGGCCTGTTTTACTAGCATGGACAGCTCCTTTGAATGCATGATGTAGGTTCACAGCAATGTATTCCATGCACATAACACTTTAGAATCAACTCTAGATCTTTTACCTGCTTAATTGATGAAGAATTAACGAAGGAGTAGCTCATACCTTGCCATGAAACCGCTTTTGATTCAGTTGTCCAATTACTTTTGGGCCCTTGAAAAATGGCTATTCTTAAGAGCTGTAATTCCTAAACCCTTCCTCCAATTTGGATGTGCATACCCTCAAATTAAACCTGAGTGTGCACTGAAGCCACACAATTAATCAATACTCGTGGTACATATGAACAACTCTTTGCTTCCAGAATGGGTAATTACTTAAGCACTATTAAGATATGGGAACCATGGACCAAATGGTATAGTAGGAAAGTGGATGTTGGCATTACTTCTTGTATGTAAACAGGGTCAGAGACAAAGCCTCCAGCACACAATTGCATATTGTAACTAACCTCATCGCTTGACTCGTTCTTTTGTTCTGTTTTTTTTTTTCTTTTTCTTCATAGTTCAGTTTTGTTCAGCTGCAATGACATAATACCATGTCGGTCTTATTCTCACTCTAGACGTTTAAGGCATGTTAATCTTAGTTTCTATACATGCTATAATCAATAACAGTAATTGATGAGTTTATAATACTTGATCTAACGTGTTGTACTACGTGTCCTACAAATTACTATATCATTAAAATGTCATGTACGCATTTGATTACAGAATAATTGTTATATATGTCAAAACCCAATAAAAACCATTGAAACTAAACCTGAGTGTACACTTTCAGCCCATATCCATTTTATATAACTATAGCTTGAATATGTTTTGGTAAATACCTGAAAAAATCTAACGTGCCTGTGTCCAAATATATATGGACCTAACTGTATGTGTAATTTATGCTCCTTGAACACCTGATGGTGCTCCCTGCATGTTGGGCCTCTGTATGTGGCCAAGCTGTGTAAAAGTCTCACACATGGGGTATCTCCATACTTAGGAGTAGCAGAATGTATTTTGGTGGGTAATTTTTTCTATGTACATGCTATGTGTTACACAAAGTTGTCAATTTATAAGATTTTTCAAATTTTCTTTCCACATTTTCCATAAACTTGTGGGAAAAAAATGACATGTTCAAAAGACTCATTGTGCCTCATAGAATGTACGTTGGGGTGTTTGCTTTCCATTTTGTGGGTAATTCCACTGTCCTGGTGCTCCAAGACCTTAACCACTTATATACCAGGCACTTATACACCTTCCTGCCCAAGCCAATTTTCAGCTTTCATGGCTGTCGCAAAAATTGTGCGGTCATGCTACTGTAAACAAACAAATTTTTTAGCATTTTGTTACCACAAATAGAGCTTTATTTTGGTGGCATTTGATCATCGCTGCGATTTTTTTTTTTTTTTTTTTTTTTTGTGCAACAAATAAAGACAATTTTTTTTTTTCTTTTTGTTTGTTAAATTTTTTTTTGTAAATAAGTACGTTTTCTTCTTCACTGACGGGCACTGATATGGCTGCACTGATGGGGGGCACTCGTAGGCGGCACTGATGGGGGGCACTCATAGGTGGCATTGCTGGGCATAAAGAAAGAATAATACTGCGCTAGAAAAAATGTGGTAAGTGAAAAACTATACGGCAAAAGCTGCAGCAAATAACCATAAATATCTATCAGGCACCCAAACATAAAATACAAAATGCTGCGCTAAGGGATCATAATGTGATGACCCCTCCTAGTGAAGTGAATAAATCCCCAGGTGGGAGACACCAAGTGCAATTAATCAGCTGAATAGCACAGCTAAATAAGAAGGTTGCATGTGACACATTAAACACATATATCTGTATACACATAACCCCCACACGTAACCCCAAAATATTGCAACTAAAAAATGAAAAGAAACAATCTGTGACAAAGTCCCTGGTTACTGGTAAAAGAAAAAAAGCAGGTCTTTTCTCTAAGCTAAAGTCCAGAATCCTGAAGATGAGGATAAAATCAAAATCAAAAAATAATGTTCAGACATGAATTCCTTTTGAAAAGTGAATGTTGTTCCCAACAAGACAGGTTCTCAGTATAATGAAGGTGAGTGAGGCTCCTTACCCCATCTGTTGGACTCCCTTACGAGCAGAGTCGATAGTGCAAGCAGAAATGATCCTCTGCAGGGATACAGGATGTTCCTCTCTTTCCCCCCCAGGGGAACGAATGCGATCCGGAACTCAGTTACTGGTCTCAGGGATCTCCCGACTGTTGCACACGGGCGGGCCGAAGTTGATGGACACGGCAGGTAGCCAATCACAGAGGTCCTACACCGTCTATGTACGCCGGCATCGAGGATACTCCCCAAAAGGAAATGTAATAACTGGGGGACCCTCCGGAATGGCACCTGCAGACAAAATCAGCACTCAGGCCCCTCGGCCATGAGTGAAGATTGAAAAAAAGAAAAAAACGAGCCCCAATAGTGAAGTATTGTTTATAAACAGGGGAATGTTTTATTGAAATAAAAAAGACCTAAGGTGTAATCCATAAGGTCACAATGATGTGCAAAAAGGAGACTTTTTTTCTTATTGACAGTAGAAAAAAAGAGGGGTAATAAAAAACATAGACATTAAAAATAAAATTTAAAAAAAAACGGTTAAATTTAAAAAAACAAAATTAACACCCGTGCATGGGAATCAATAGGACGTAATGGTATCAACATAACCTGCCCGACATGTTTCGCAATACCTTGCGTCTTCCTGGAGCACAGGTGATATGTTGATCCATCACTTAAATGGTACTTAGTCCAAACCAAGCCTCAATTTGGTTCAGCCACCATTTTTCCTAGGTTTTTTTCACAATATTGTGTTTAAACCAAGCCTCGATTTCATCTAGGCACCATTTTTTTGTAGTCCAGGAATGAACCAGACTATTTTATCAGAAGATCCCTTTCCTTATCGATCTCCCCTATTTTAATCAAATAATTTCTACATTGGACAACTTTACTTGATCCTACCATTCGAAGAAAGACCAAAAACTATTAACCAAAACTAGAATTGCAGATCTCTTAAAACCTGCAAAGGACCATATAGAGATAGGACATGATTTTGTTTCAGGTTAATCCCTTTATATTTTACCTCCTTAATCATTTAGTGGGTATTCACCTTATGGAACCCCCAATATTGAAAGTTGGGTACCCCCTTCATCCTTCCTACTTCGTAGGAAGAATGGGGGGGGGGGGGGTCTTAAACCTTTCCCCCATGATAATATGTTTAGGCAGGATATAAACCCTCCCTCAATAGGTGGAAGTCTGTAGAGTCACATCAATTCCTGTATATACCAAAAATATCAAATTCATGATTAGTAGAAAAAAAATAGGGGAAGTTAACACTTTCTCCATATGTTTATATATATATATATATATATATATATATATATATATATATATATATATATATATATATATATATATATATAATGTGTGTACTCTCCCTCCATTAGCGGGGATGTATAACGTCTCGTTCATTCCTGTACATAAAACATTTTTTTTGAATCATACCAGCAAGGCTAGCACGACTTAACCCCAGAGATCATGGGCATCACTGATTTTTACTGTGCCATAGAGGTGCCAGTCAGTGCCCATTTGTGGGCACTGATTGGCATATGTTGGGCATTCATTTTCACATGTGGATGGCCATGGGGGCTGTACCTGGCCATCCACATGTTAGGTGCTTCCCTGGTGGTCCTAGTGGCGTCCCTGATGGTCCAGTGTGGGCATCCAAGGGGGGTGCTGCGCTGATTGACAATCAGCACAGACCCCCCCCCCCCTGCTGATCGGCTCTCCTCTACTCACATTTATCAGACGCGAGTGAGGAAAAGCTGATCAACGGCTCTTCCTGTTTACATTGTGATCAGCCGAGGCTCTTTACTGAGATTGGTTTAGCGGTGTGTCAGACTGACACCCCGCACCACCGATCGCCGCGATGCGCACCCCCACGGGCACGTGGTGGTTGTTATCCTGCAGGACGTCATATAACGCTGAGTCAGGATAACTGAACCACCGCCCAGCCGTCATTCTGGTATAGGCCGGGGCAGGAAGTGGTTAAAAAGTGTGATGGGTAGGCATGAAATGTGTAATTTATGCTCCTAGAATGCTTGAGGCTTGATGGTGCTCCCTGCATGTTACGCCTCTGTGGCCAGGCTGTCAAAATGTCTCGCACATTTGGTATCGCCATGATCGAGAGGAGGCGTAGCAGCATGTCATTTGAGGTGTATTTGGAAGTATGCATATGCTGTGTGTGAGAAATAACTTGTGACAATTTTGTGTAAAAATCTATTTTCTTAATTTTCCCAAGAATTGTGAGAAAATTACTTCAAAAAAACTCACCATGCCTCTTACGAAATACATTGGACTGTCTACTTTCCAAAAAAGGGACATTTGGGGTTATTTGTACTTTCCTGATATTTCAGGGCCTCAAGAAATCAAGTGTGATCAATTTTTAATGATTTGCACCATAGCTTGTAGATTCTCTAACTTTCACACAGACTAAATAATATCCACAACTTTTGGGTTATTTTTACCAAAGATTCATAGCAGTATAACTTTTGACCCAAATTTATGAACAAAGATTATTTATTTGCAATTTTTTTTTTTTTTTTTTTAACGTATTGCAAAAAACCTAGTGTTGATTAAAGAGGCAGTCCGTCAATCTCTGCAAAAATTAAAACCCAGCAGCTGCTGACTTTTAATAGGACGCTTGCCTGTCCCAGAGTCCAGCGATGTCGGCACCGCAGCTGATGTTTCCATCAGCTGTTGGGTGGTGCTGCCGCCACCATTGAGTGGGTAAGGGAACCCAGCAGTGTAGCTCTACGGCTTCACGCCGGGTCCCTACTGCACATGCGTGAGGGAGCTGAGCTGTGACGTAATTTGGCCCGGACTCCCAGGAGTGGGGACCATCTATCTCGTGTCCGATTACCATATTTATGGTCAGTAAGAGTTAACTCAGAGTAGTAGCTGGTAATTAGGTTATGATCCGGTTGTAACAAAAGTGTTTGCAATTTAGTATCCAAAACGACACCCCTTGCAGACAGGCACTTTTTGCGATTCGGCACTGCGCCGCTTTAACTGACATTTGCCGGTCGTGCGGCGTGGCTCCCAAACAAAATTGACGTTCTTCTTTTTTTTTTTTCCACAAATGGAGCTTTTGTTTGGTATTTGATCACCTCGGCAGTTTTTTTTATTTGTTGCGCTATAAACAAAAGAGCGATTATATTTATATACATTATTTATATACATTATTTAGATACTATATATACTTTTTGCTATAATAAATATGCCCCAAAATTTTCCCTCAGTTTAGGCCGATACATATTTTTAGTAAAAAAATCGCAATAAGCGTTTGGTTTGCGCAAAAGTTATAGCGTCTAAAAAAAAAATAGGGGATAGTTTTATGGCATTTTTATTAATTTTTTTATTACTGCAACATGGTGGACACATTGGACAATTTTGACACATTTTTGGGACCATTGGCATTAATACAGCGATCAATGCCATAAAATTGCATTGATTCCTGTAAAAATGTCACTGGCAGTGAAGGGGTTAACCACTGGGGGGCAGAGGAGGGTATTAGTGTGTCCTAGGGAATGATTCTAACTGTCTGGGGATGGGCTAGCAGAGACGCGACACTGATCGCTGCTCCCGATGAGGGAGCAGACTATCAGTGTCCTGTCACTAGGCAGAATGAGGAGATGTTTACATCGGCATCTCTCCGTTCTTCAGCTCCGTTACACGACCGCGGACATGGAGTCCGCGGGGACGGTAATGGAGCTTGCGGCAGGAGTTTACGCGCCGTATACATACAGGAGGCGGTCTGCAAGCGGTTAAAAGTGTTTGTTTCATCGGTGGCGCCCAACGCTGATGCTGTTATTCAAAGGAGGAAACGTTCGCCAATGCACATACACCAACTATGAAGGGAAATAATACTCAAAGATCGGACCGTTCTAAACAACCTCTACAAACTGGAAGTTGTAAAATCTCCAAAGATGCTGTAGGTACCCTGCCCCCCCCCCTTTATATATATATATATATATATATATATATATATATATATATATATATATATATATATATATATATATATATATATATATATATATATATAATATATTCACTTTGGCGCTACACTTTTTCTTAAGATTATTTGTAAGTTTTTGGTATATTACTTATCTGTGTCAGCTGCTGCTCCACCACAGTGCACCTTTTTTATTTCCATAAGGCACCCCAATGATAATCTGTTCAAACCAATTTGGCAAGGGACATAAGGGAGGAGGTGCAGTCTGGCTCCTCAGATAAAAGTCCTGAAAACAGTTTGATTACGCTGCTTAAAGAAATGTAAAAACAAAAATTGAGTATAAAATATACTTGTAGAAAAGTTCCTTGTTGCAACAGATAGCAGGTTTGCCAGGAAGATGCTTAAGAGGACAGAGTTCGGGTTTGAACTCAGAAAAAATTGGGGAACCCAGCCATTGGCATTAATATGCTATAGGTGGATCAGCAGGGCAGTACAATAGGTCAGATAACCAGAGCTGTGTCTCCGTCATAGATGGTAGCAGTTTCTTACCCTGTCTTTGAATGCTCCATATTTTACATAGTTCTCAAGTTGTATGCCTTGTTGAAGAGAAGTTTTTCTCAATGTAGCTGCTATACTGTTCTCGCTGGAGTTTCTCCTATCTACTGCGTGAATTTACAGGTTGGGTGTGTGTTTAAACTTCCTACTGGTCAGGTTAAACTGTTCCTTTTTTTTTTTTTTCTTGGTTAAGCTGGGGTTTTCTTTTTTTTATTGTCTCACTCTGAGTCCTGGTTCTTGTTCTATTCCCCATGACTAAACAGCCAGCAATTCTCTTTTTTGTATTTGGCCAGTTTAGGTAGAAGCCACTTGACCTATAAGTGCTTTTTGTATTACGGGCGGTAACTGGAACACATGGAAGAAATTCATGCAAATGACCTATAAAACTCAGATCTCCTTTTATAATTTTTTTTTCAGATAATTCACACATTGTTTTCAATTGACTTTGTGCTTTTGAATTCTGTCACAGTAAATTTGCCAGTAGTTAATTTCAGCATAGTTTTGTGTGGGTATACCCTAAAATGCTCTTGAAAAGGTAATCCTTAAAGGGGTGTTCCGGGGGAAAAAAATAAAAATTAAAAGCCAGCAGCTACACATACTGCAGCTGCTGGCTTTTAATAAATTTATTTTATTTATTTATTTATTACAGGATTTATATAGCGCCAACAGTTTACGCAGCGCTTTACAATATTAAAAGGGAGACAATACAGTTATAATACAATAAAATACAAGAGGATTAAGGGGGCCCTGCTCAGAAGAGCTTACAATCTAATAGGGTGGGGGAGGTGATACAAAAGGTTGTAACTGTGGGGAATGAGCTGATGGAAGTGGTAAAAGATTAGTTGGAGACATGATAGTTGGAGACATGAATAAATGGACACTTACCTTTCCTGCAGTCCCTCGATGTAGGCACCGCAGCTGATGTCTCTGTCAGCTGTCTGGTGCTGCCGCCGCCATTGCGGGTAAGGTAACCCGGCAATGTAGCCCTTCGGCTTCACGCCGGGAACCCTACTGTGCATGCGCGAGGCCCCGCTCCTCTCCTATTAGCCCGGTGGCGGAGGGAGCCCCGCGGTGACGTCGCAGCCGCATCGCGCTGCAGCGTACTGATGGAAGTGGGAAAGGATACCTGTCAAAGGCAGGTATCCTGTCCACCCTCCCCCCCCCCCCCCCCCCGAAAGGTGCCAATTGTGACACAAGAAAGGGGGAGGAATCCTATGAGCGGAAGTTCCACTTTAGGGTGGAGCTTTTCTTTAAAGAGGCACTGCAGTCTGCTCACATAATTATATATATATATATATATATATATATATATATATATATATATATATATATATATATATATATATATATATATATATATATCTATATATTATCTATATATATATATATCTATAATGTGTGTGTGTGTATATGCAATGTGATTCTGTACTTGACAAATATGCTGCAGAAAGCTCTCTCCACTAAGTCTGGCTGCAACCATTTTAACTGTGGGCAGCTGAAGCTGCTGCCTGTTCAATTCCTGAATTTACACACACACACCCCAGCTCTGCAGCTCTCACTGGCCCTCTTATGACTCGACCCCCCCCTCCCTTCCTGGCAAACCCTAACAAGAGTGAGTGAGAGAGAGCAGTGCACAATGTCATAAGCCCCCTAGGCTTTTTACCAGACAAACAAGAAGTGGGCTATATAAGGGATTTACTGGCAGAAAATAAAATGTTTTACTATCCAAAGTTAAAACAAGGGCAGAAGATTTAACCACTAACGGACCGCTGCACGCCGATGTATGTCCCTACTTTGGGGATGGATATTGTTGTTATGGCAGCAGCTAGCTGCCTTAACTCCGGTATCCCCCTGTTCGGCTGGCGTTCTGGTACAAGATAAAAGTGGTATCTGCGGCAAATCTCACGAAGATCACTTTTATCACCCCCTCCGCCAATCCACGAGCGGGTGCAATTTTGAAGCGTGACATGTTGGGTATCAATTTACTCGGCGTAACATTATATTTCACAATATAAAAAAAAATTGGGCTAACATTACTAAAGTGCGCTTGTAAGACCGCTGTGCAAATACGGTGTGACAAAAGTATTGCAATGACCGCCATTTTATTCTCTCGGGTGTTAGGACCCCCAAACATTATACATTTTTTTTCTAAGTAACTTTCTAGCAAAAAAAGTTTTTAACTTGTAAACACCACATCTAAAAAAGAGGCCTGGTCTTAAAGTGGTTAATAGATGGAAAGTTGAAATAAAATAACTGAAGTTCCGCTTTAATTGTACATCACGGGACACAGGATTTCTTCAAATGCATGACTACTTGGGATATGCTGCCATCTACAGGTGAATGGACACTGGCCAAAATAATGGTAGGCTTCCCTCCCAGCACAGCCTAAGTTTCTTTGGGTGATGGCTGTGCCTCTGCAGTCTCAAGATTTTTTTTTTTTTCTATGGGCATTTTCCTTTCCAATAATAATGCTGGTGGGGTGCTCTACAGGTCCAGGGCAGAGATCACCCAGTGGAGAGTCATGTTCCTGAAGGCCCTTGTTGGGACACATGATGGGTGAAGTTTGGGCTTCTAAAGAGCCCTGCCATCTAGGGGGCGAGTGTCTCTTGTAGGAAATTCCTCCTGTGCTGATCTTCTTTGCCATTGTCCTTTCACTGCAGGTCCCTAGTGTACTGTGCTGCTGTAGGAGGGGAAGGCTGCATGGGCTGTCTGTTTGCTCTTCACTTATTCTCCTGCATAATTAGTTTTTCACTGCTATGACCATGGTGATGAGACTGGCACATTGGTGAATGCGTGGACACTATTTGTCCCCAGCGTTTGAACACTTAGGGGGGCTTGACTTTTTCAAAACCGCATAGCAACACAAGGCACAGTGGTGGGTCTCCTGAACCAAGCTATTATCCCTGCAAGTATTGGTAAAGAATGGTGGGTGACTAGGTCTTTTCTGCTGCCAGCAAAACACTTTTTTCTCTCAGCTGAGTGGTCATGTTTTCCAGTCAGGGGTGAGGCCTGGTGTTTCTCAGCAAGCCATGACAGAACGTAGGCAGAGATGAAGGGGGTAAAGGAGGAAGGGGTGAGCTCCCAAAACCCTTCTTCAGTTAGGAAACATAGTTTGCCCTTTTAAAAGCTCCCCTGTCAGGTTGAGATTAATTCTGAATCCCTGCCTTTTTTTTTTTTTTTTTCACCATTTCAGGGGCACATTCCCCCCAATTCCTTTAGTAAGAGACGAAAATGTGGATAAAACAAAGAGAAAAGCACCAAGGGAGAGAAAGGAAAGACAAAAAGGAAAAAAAAATGTATGAAGCACAACAGACATGAAACTTGGGGGGGGGGGGAGAGAGACTAAAAGTGGAGCAGAGAAAAGGGGGGGGGGGGAGAGGAGGAAAAAAGTGGGAAAAGAGAAAAGGTAGAGCAGTAAAACAAAAAGGGGGCAGAGAAAACAAAAAAATTAATGAAAGAGAAATAGAAATGAAAATATAAAAATAAATATAAAATTAAAATAAAACAAAAAAAATATATAAGCCCAAATAAAAATAAACAAAAAATGAAAACTGGAACACAAGTAACTATAAATAAACATGCAGCCAAAGGAAGAGAAATATCAGCGAATCGCTCCTATGTAAAGCACTCAACGCTCATACCATGGGATCAGCTAAGGTTATGACAAATCAAAATGTTTAATATGCAAGCCATTGGTAGACAAATTGTCACCTTCAGACTTCAGAACATATTAATAAAAAATAATAAAAAACTATTCATGACCAATAGGTTACCCTAGGCGAATATCCCAGGTTGAGCATTTGGTGTGGGAAACAGAAAAGTACGAACAAGAACAGAAAAAAAGAGAAATCTATTGCATGGTATGTACTATACCTGTGAAAGCACTGCCCAGGCTAGGCATTAATAGGAGGTGTACGGTGTCACATTGTGTATATCAAGGACAAATATGCCAAGGAAGAAAATCAAGGGATTATCTGTCGTCAATAAAGCATGTAAGAGATAGGTTGGTGTTGAGACCACCAGGCTGTACCGTACCCAATGTGTGTATCCAATATGCCTCGCAGCAGAGGACTGACTGGTCTCGATCACCGTCCCTATTGGGTGGTTTGACATGTTCGATCACTGTCCCACGTAGTTCATGGACTTGGTGCTTGGATGTCAAAGCAAGAAAGTGTACTGCTACGGGTTTGTTAGGGTCAGCATGTTCCCCCTTTTCCGTCTTGGCCAAGGCTACCCTAATGTCGCTCCTGTGCTTCTAAAATCGTTTAAAAGGGCCAACAGTTTTTCCCACACCTGTCAATGCGCAGGGGCATTTCAAAATGTACACACAAAAATCTGTTACAATTAAAATACTCTTGTATCTGATACCCCTATGTGGATGTGAAAAGTGCCTGCCACAATTAAGTGAATTGCACACATTGCAGTTGTAACATATATTTATTATAACAACCCGTTTTCTGAGGTATCTTGGGTAGAACTTTGGCGTTTTTATGGGATCTGGGATCTGCCTGTACCAAATGGTCTTTTTGCATATTTATTTTTATAATTTTAATTTTAGATTTATTTTTTATTATTTATTCTTTGTTTTCTCTGCCCCCCCCCTTTTTTTCTTCCTGCTCTACCTTTCCCTTTATTTATTTTTCCACTTTTTTTCCTCCTTCCCTCTTTACCCACTCCACTGTTTTTGTCTCCCACCCCCTTTTTTTTTTCTTTTGTTTCCTGTCCGTTGTGCTTCATAATGTTTTTTTTCCCCTTTTGTCTTTCCTTTTTCTCTCCCTTGGTGCTTTTCTTTTTTGTCTCCATATCGCCCCCTTCCTCTTGCCTTTTTTTTTTCTTTTTTATATGTCTCCTTCCATTTTCGTCTTACTCCTCTCATATCTTTCTCCCACCCTTGTATCACTATTCCTTGCTTTTCTCGCCTTTCCTAGACTTGCTCCTACACGCTTGCACTATCTTCTGCACTGATGGTTACCTAATGTGGTTCTGGCCGTATGTCACAGGTTTACATGGTGATGGCGGCCCGCAGATGGGCGTCATCCTGTTGCTAAGAGCGTTGCGTGGCATGCCGGGATTAGATCCCGGAGCTTCCATACAGCAAACCGCTGGGTCCTAGCGACTGCTTGTTTGTGATCGGGCACATTTTGCCGTTCATCACAAGTAGATGAACGGTGGATCCCATCCCCCCCCCCCCCCCCCATAGCTTGCACGCTGCAGTGCACAGACAACTGACATCACTGTCCCATGGCGATCAGTCGCCCCTCCACTCCATCCTAGGTGCCTCCATGTGAATGTGTGCCTTCACTCGGGAGGGACGAGAGAGGAGGGCAGGCAGGAATCAGGCATTTCAGCAGCTTCCCTGAGCTACTCTACATGAGGAAAATTACTAAAGATGCCAGTATTGTCCCCACCAGTTTCTTACTGGCCCCCCAGAACTATGCTGTGTCGTCCTGGCCCCCCAGAACTATGCTGTGTCGTCCTGGCCCCCCAGAACTATGCTGTGTCGTCCTGGCCCCCCTGAACTATGCTGTGTCGTCCGGGCCCCCTGCACTGTGCCGTTTCCTCCTGGCCTCACTTGCCACATCACCTGCCGCCAGATGCTGCTGCTTTTTAAAATATCTGGCCTGTGTATATACGCCGGCTTTGTTTTCGACATTCTTTACATGCAGCCCAGCCTTTAAAGTGGTTGTAAACCCAATAAAAAACCTGCAAGACAAAGGCATAATGAGCTAGTGTATTACTTACCTTAGATCGAAGCCCCCGCAGCAGTCCTCGTTCACCACTCCGGCCGGCAAAGTTTCTCCCCGAAGTTACTTCCGGGTGTCGTGCCTCCAGTGCTGATTGGCCAGAGCCGCGATGACGTCACCCCCGTGCATGTGCGTGGGAGCCGCCGGTAACGGCAGTCCAACTGAAGCAATGGCACGTACGTGCCGTTGCTTCAGTTTGCTTCAGTGCGCATGTGCCGATGACATCGGCAAATACAGGGTATATCTCCTAAACCAGGCATGTCCAAAGTCCAGCCCGCTTTCCCGGGTTTGATGTGGCCCCCACTTGGAATTTGCATATTTATCCATCTGTGGTCCCCAAAGCTCAAGCGTGTTATGTTTTTTATGCTGTTAATATATCTATCTTCTTTAGCCTGACAAATCCCGAGAGCCGCACTCCTTCTTGGTATGAGACAAGGCGTGTGGCTGGGCGTGTTCACAAGTCTGTGCCCGAGCTATGAAGCTGACAGCGTGAAGAGCCAATCGCAGGCACTGTGACTATTCCCGATCTCTGCATCTGCAGATGCAGAGATCGGGGAAATGTCCGTGCCTGTGATTGGCAGTGGCACTGCACGCTGTCGGCTTTTTTACGGGCTCGGGCACATAGACTTGTGAACACTCCCAGCCACACGCCCCGGCTCATACTAAGAATGAGCGCGGCGCTCGGGATTTATCAGGCTAAAGAAGATGGATATAAACAGCATAAAAAAACACAACTCGCCCGAGCTTTGGGGGCCACAGATGGATATACTTGGGGGGCACATCAAACCGGAACGCGGTACCTTTCCTTGCGAGAGATTTATATATATTTTTTTTTAAACATAACGCGCCTGAGCTCATCGTTACCCTGAGCGGAGAAGATATATATATTATATATTGTCGTCAATGTTATGAAATGAATAGTATGCCATTTGCAATAAACTTTGCATAAAATAATTAATTTGCATTTAATTTTAATGGTTCAAAAAATGGCAGGCAAAATGGTCAGCCCTCACGCATGTTCACTTCATGAAATCTGGCCCTCTTTGAAAGAAGTTTGGACACTCCTGTCCTAAACCATTCAGGTTTAGGAGATATCCAGGGTATCTACAGGTAAGCCTTCTTATAGGCTTACCTGTAGTAGCAAAAAGTGTGTTGTAAGGGTTTACAACCACTTTACGTTCCTTGTGAATCCCCAGGGAGATCTTTTGCAGTCTGGCATTTTGGGTGGTCTGATGGTGGGCGGCCTCCCCAGTGTAGGCATCAGCACTTTTATCTTCCTCCACCATCTTTTTGACAGTTTTCTGCGTTTATCCCTTTGACACCTCTGAAGAAGAGTCCTCTAAAACACTTTAGTTGTCATTTAATATGTTTGTAAATGCTTTTATGTCAAATGTGCCTTTTTTAATGTTTTTTTTGTATTAATAAAATATTTTTTATATACCACAAAACTTAATCTTGGAGTACTACCAAGTGCCTACATAGTCCCAATCCTAAAGTTTAATTGTTTGACAAGTTCAGTGCTTTGGGACATGCCAAGTAGTCATGAAAATTAGGAATCCCTGTGTCCTGTGATGTAAAAAGGGCTAGTTCATACCAGCTGCTGCCTTCCAATGCAATCAGGAAAAAGTGGAATATAGGGCACTCCGGTTGAAATAGACCATCTGGAGGAACATTTTTCAGAATGTAGACCAGGTGGAGAGGGAGGATAAAGGCAGGTATTGTCCTGTGGAGCCCTTCATAAGACAGAAGCACAGTCTGTAGAAAAACAACAAAGAAAAGATGTAAGAAATATAAACAGGCTTATCAGATGGTGGTGACCGTCCAGTGGGAGTTTTTTTTTTTCCCAGGGGTTATGAAGCCAACACGCCTGCTCCAAAATGCATCACCGCCCCCTCTGACGTCACATCCGGGTACCTGCATTCCATGCTGGTCCTTACAGCATGGCGGTTCTTCTGGGACTCGCACATACCACCCTCCACCGCCGGCTGGTTGGAAGACCATCTGTGGCTGTCAGATTTAAAAGGAAAACTCCCACTGGACAGTCACCACCATTGGATGAGCCTGTTTATCTCTTACATGTAAGTGTTTTTAATCCTATCTGGGCAAATAAATTCTTGTGTTTCCGTACTTGGAAGCGCCTTAATTTTTTATTTTATTTTTGCCTTCCAATGCAGGGACTGGTGTGCGGCGTGGTGCAGCCAAGATCAGCACAGTGATAATGCACCGATTCCTTTTTTTTTTTTTTTTAACTAGTTCCCGCCCAGCCTATAGTAAAATTGCAACTGGGTGGGAGCTTTCCTCCGAGGCACGCAGCAGCACGATCTGCAACTATTGTGCCCACAGGTCATAGAGGAACTAAGAAATCGGTACTCTGTGATCATCCCAGTTAACATGTATTCACAGCGACCACATGCTGACCAAGTAAATAATTGCCATGAATGGCAGCCATTCATTATTTACTACTGTGATGCTGTAATTTTGTCGTGGTGATCACATGGTGTGCGGGGCTAATCACAGAGGCCTCTGTACCATGTGATGGATGTGACCAATCACTGCACTACTCTGGTAACTGTATTTTAACGGGAACAAAAAAATTGACATACTGTCAGTGTCCCATCCACTCACTGTCCCTAATCACTGCTGCACCAGTTGCTGTGTCTCTGATCACCACCACACCAGTTAGGCCCCTTTTTTGATGTGGTTGCCAGATTTGACCGGGTTATGCTATTAGCAGTTTGCATGCAGCCTTACACAGAGCAGTTAGTTGCAGACAGCCCACCATTAGTTTAAAATGGGCTGAGTGGACACTTTGGATCGCATAACCCAATCATTCCAGCGGCAAGACTACACAGATTCTTGCAGCAGAAATATGGCGGCCGCACCAACCAGACCATGTGAAAATGGGGCTTGCAGTGTGTCTGATCACCACAGCAGTCACAGCTCTCTGAAGAGCCATCCATATTCAGATCACTCTTCAGAGAGCATTTGGCAGTCAGTGAGGAGGCATAGTCTGTGATGCAGAGCTATCCCCCCTAAATCCCCCCCCTTCTAGCATGAATCCCCCTCTTAGTGCCCCCACCCCAAATTCCTCCTAGCACAAACTTCCAGCTCCCCACTCCTAGCACAATCCCTGCTTCCAAACCTGTACAGGAACAGTGTAGGGAGGAGATCTCGCATTGAGATGTGAGCGCAACACTATAAACTCCCGCTACTAAGTACTATTGCTGCAGAAAACAGAAAGCTGTGTGTGCCACCCAACATGTCTTTAGTAACCGATGATGTAATCAGCTGGTAGGGCATGGGCAGATGGCCTGCACAGCTTTCTGTTTTTTCCGGCAATTGTACACAAAGCAGTAGGGAGGAGGAGAGAGTCGGGAGGAGGTGTGGAGTGTGTTTGCTCTCCTCTCTGTGCTTGGGAGTTTACACAGGGTCACACTCAGGCCGGGATGTTGCTGCGGAACCCCTGAATACTCTTTACAGGACCCGGGTTTAAAAACACTAGGCTAGGCTGTGAAAAATTCTGATGTGGCATCGCCATATTCAGGAGAAGTAGCAGACTGTGCTTTGAGGTGTCATTTTAAGTATGCCTATGATGTGTGTTAGAACTATATTATATATTGACAACTTTGTGTTAAAAAAAATTATAATTTTCATTTTCTTTCCTGCATTTTCCAAAAACTTGTAGCAAAAAAATTTAATTTTTTAAAGATTCATTATGCTTCATAGAAAATACTTTGGAGTGTTTGCCTTCTTAAATGGGATCATTTTGTGGGTGTTTCACACGTGTGGTATCCTCCTACTCGGGAGGCATGGCAGAATTTGTTTTGGGGTGTCATTCGAAGTATGCCCATGCTATGTGTGAGGCATAACTTGTTAAAATGACAACTTTGTTGTAAATTAAATATATATATATTTTTTTTTTTTCACAAATTACAGCTGCAAAAAAATTCACTACATCTCATACTAAACACCATAGACATATCTACTTTCCAAAAAGGGGTAATTTGTACTGTCCTGGCATTTTAGGGCCTCAAGATTTAATGAGATGAGCAGTCGGTACTTCAGAATTGATCAATTTTCAAATGTACAATATACTATAGATTGTAGTCTCTCTAACTTTCACACAAACTCAATAATATACACTGGTTTGGGTTATTTCTACTAAAAAAATATAGAAGAAGAAATTTCTGCCTAAATTTATGAAGAACAATTTATTTATTTGCAAAATGTTATAATGGAAACCAAGAAAATGTTTTTTTTTTTTTTTTTTACCACCACGAGTGTGAGTAAGTGTGATGTAGGTTGCAGGTTGTGATGCAGGTAGGTTAATTGGCTTCTGTCCAAAAATTGGCCCTAGTATATGAATGGGGACCTTGGATTGTGGGCTCCTTGAGGCTAGGGACCAATGTGAGTGTGCAATATATAGGGATAGGGACAATTGTAGACACTCACTCAGGTTGAACTGGATGGACTGGTGTCTTTATTCAACCTTACTAACTATGAAACTATGTTGCTAAAACCTAAAAGTGACTTGGGCAAGTAAGGGGTGAAAGTGTCCAGTATTAAGGTAAACAAACTTGGGATGCCACAGACATTTCATAAAGTTCAATTGCCAGCTGCGCTGTGTAAGGGGGCTCTATTCACTTTTTTTTCTGCATTTTGCAGAAATGCAGGGAAATTTTTTTTAACATGGGTTCCTACGGAAGATGTTCACATCAAAGCATTTTTGTGCCTCTGGGTTTTTGGAGAGGGTCAGTGACCTTTTTTTTTTTTCCTGCAAAATGCAGGGTTTTGCATGTAATAGACTTCAATGGACCAGCGTCCAAAACGCAAGTACCACGATTTGCATTTCATTTTTTTTACACTGTATATAGCTGGTTGCTAAGGATGGGGCCGGGAAGCTGGCCACGGTGTCCATGACAACTGATGAGTCATCAGCTGTCAGCGAGCTTCCCGCTGAATGTGAAAAAAAAATTGCCGGCTAAAAAAAAAACATTGAAAAAAACAGCGCGGGGTCCCCCCAGGTCCATACCAGGCCCTTGGGTCTAGTATGGATTCTGGATCCCCCATGCTATAATTAAAAAAAAAAAAAAAAATGGCGTGGGCCCCCCCCCCCCCCCCAAATCCATACCAGACCCTTATCTGAGCATGCCGCCCAGCAGGTCAGGAAAGGGAGGGGACGAGCGAGCCCCCCCTCCCTACTGAACCATACCAGGCTGCATGCCCTCAACATGGGGGGGGATGGGTATTTTGGGGCAGGGGGGGCCATGTTGATGGGGACAAGGGCCTCTTCCCGACAATCCCTGCCCTGTGGTTGTCAGCGGGCGGGGGGCTTATCGGAATCTGAAAGCCCCCTTTGACAAGGGGGCCCCCAGATTCCGCCCCCCCCATGTGAATGAGTAGGGGGTATCCCAACCCATTCACCAAAAAAACTAGTGTAGTGTGAAAAAATACAGTAGATGGTTTTTGACAAGTCTTTTATTAAAAATATCATCATCTTCCCCGCTTCTTCCTCCATCTTCTGCATCTTCCTTCTCCCGCAGCTTCTTCCGCTCTTCTTCTGTCTTCTTTGTCCGGTGTTCTTCCTCTGCCGCTGACGACCCTCCTCTGACGCTGCGTCCCGCTGATCTGTCCTCACCATTGTCAAGCATTTCTTAGATAACGATGGGGCGTGGCCATCATATTACGTCATCTGGAGGCTCGCCCCTTGTGACGTCACCACCGGGGCATGATGGGGCCGTGACATCACAGGGCACGGGGCCTCTGGATGAAATAATCCGATGGCCACACCCCCATTTTTATCTAAGAAATGCTTGACAATGGCGCAGACAGATCAGTGGGACGCAGCATCGCAGGAGGGTCATCGGCGGCAGAGGAAGAACACCGGACAAAAAACGGACGAAAGAAGAAGCAGGAGAAGCCTGGATGATGAAGATGCGGGAGAAGATGGATGAGGACCGGAGGAAGAAGCGGGGAAGAAGATATATTTATTTTTCATACATCATGAGACAGTCTGGCTAATATTCATTACCTACTGGGTTATACTCCATCAGGTGAATGGACACTGGTAGACAAAGGTCTTCAGACAGGAAGTGATCCCCTCTAAAACCCCTCCCACACAAAAAGCACTTCAGTTTTTTTTTTTTTTACCAGTGTCTGCAAGGTGGATGGCACGGTTTGTTTGAGCGCTCTAAGTCCCACAAACTGTTCTTAAATAAATCAAGGGATTGACCAATCGGATCCATTTGACACAGGCTTATATGCTTAGATAAATGGTACCCGAGCTTTGCAAAGAAGACTCAAGATCCTGCAAGGTTTTGCCTTTAATGTGGCTTCCGGGCGCTGGTCACTACAGCGCTATGGCATTCATGCAGGGTGCTGTACAGGTCCAAGGGCGTAGACCCTAACCATGAAAAGGGTACCCAGTCCTTGAAGGTCCTCAAGTGACAGGAACCCGCCATGAAGGGTGAAGATTGGGCTCTTAGTTTCTAACCCCTTTACTAATTGTGGGGTGTCCCAGTGATTGTAACAATCAGTCAAGCTAGCTAGAGGCTGTACACCTGTGTGCAGTGACCATACAGGGGAGTTTTGGGCTAGCTGGGGGTGTTTGCAAATTTTACTTTTGCTTGTCTGGCAGCTTTTTTCGCCCTGGTTCACCAGGGCGCACATGCGTTCGCAAGAGGGCCAATATGCTCAGCAGTTTGCCACACATGTGCAGTGGCTTTTTATCTGGATGCACGAGGATTCACATCCTATGCGAATACAGCCACGCCTGTTTGCCACGACCACGTGCCTGCGCTCGCACAGAACATTCCGGCTCTGTATAGGCCAAGCATGCAGTGCTTCCAGAAGGCAGCTATGGGACACAGAGCAGGCTCTGAACAGGCACTTGCAGTGGTTAATGTTTTCCTTACCCGGGTCACGTGAGTCGCCAAGTGTTGCTTGGCAGGCCAAAGGTGCTTAGCAGGATTGTTACATTGGGGCTTGGCGAGGCCTATTAAAGGGTCTCCCTTCTGAGGTGTTTTAATACTACACCCAAGTACTCTCTCTTTTGTGGCTAGTAAATTTCTTCAAAAAAGAGGATCGGGACTAACGCTACAGGGAAGGGCACACCAATGTCGTCAATAGTTCCTGATGAACCTAGTCGTATCCCCTGAAAGACACAGAGGCTTCCGGGCAATCTGAGCCGCTGTGAAAAACTGAACATTCCATAGCTCAACTCACCAACCAGTCTGCCAACTGACCAAATTAACCTGTCCAACAGTTTGCGTTAAACAGGGGTTTAGTTGGCACGCATTTGCAAACGCATGCATAAGCTGCAAGGCCCTTTTCATGGCACCCTGTGTATGCTTGCAGTCCTAACACTACACGTGAAGAGGCCTTGCAGCTTATGCATGCATTTGCAAATGCATGCTAACTAAACCCCTGTTTTTAACGCAGACTGTTGGACAGGTTAATTTGGTAGTTGGCAGACTGGTGAGTTGAGCAATGGAATGTTCTGTTTCTGTCTTTTTTGTGTTTGCCCTTCCATATGCTCCTTGCTATGAAGGCCAGTTATAGGTGGGGGCCGGGCCCATTTGTTTGAATCTGAGCCGCTGTGCCTATCTGATATTGTGCCTACAGTCAATGCTGCTGCTTCACCCTTTATCACTAAGGATGAACTGTCCTTGGCCCTAGTTGGGTTAGAGCACAGGATTGCTGGCATGAATGCCTCCATCCCACAGGGTAGCAGGAAGCGTGACAGAACCCCCTCCCCGGAGACTCCTAGTTTGGAGCAGGAATGGGCTGAGGATGGTGAAGAGCTTAAAGCTCAGGACTCTGTGGAGGGGCCCGGCAGATGAGTCTGCTTCCGTGCAATCTAGACAAGAAGATATCAGTTGATGTCTGCCTCTGTCACAGAGGCTTTTGAATCCCGACTCTGACCAAAATGGTTCATTCTGCCTTTAAGTTGCCTCTTACAGAGGTTACTGAGCCTTTAACCACTTGACAACTGGGCACTTAAACACCCTTCCTAACCAGACCAACTTTTCAGCTTTCGGTGCTCTCACACTTTGAATGACAATTACTCAGTCATGCAACACTGTACCCATATGAAATTTTCGTCCTTTTTTTCACACAAATAGAGCTTTCTTTTGGTGGTATTTGATCACCTCTGGGTTTTTTATTTTTTGTGCTATAAATGAAAAAAGACTGAAAATTTTGTAAAAAAATACATTTTTCTTCATTTCTATTATAAAATTTTGCAAATAAGTAATTTTTCTTCATAAATTTGGGCCACAATTTATACTGCTACATATCTTTGGTAAAAAAAAAAACAAATTAGTGGATATTATTTTGTCTGTGGGAAAGTTATAGAGTCTACAAGCTATTGTGCCAATCACTGAAAATGTATCACATCTGATCACACCTGATGTACTGAGGCCTATCTCATTTCTTGAGACCCTAATAAGCCAGGAAAGTACAAATACCCACAAAATTACCCCTTTTTGGAAAGTAGACATTCCAAGGTATTTAGTAAGAGGCATGGTGAGTTTTTTTAAGTTGTCATTTTTTCCCACAATTCTTTGCAAAATTAAGATTTTTTTTTTTTTTTTTCACAAAATTGTCATTATTACAGGTTATTTCTCTCGTATGGCATGTACATAGCAAAAATGACACCCCAAAATATATTCTACTACTCCTCCTGAGTATGGCGATACCACACATGTGAGACTTTTACACAGCCTGGCCACATACAGAGGCCTAACATTGAAGTAGCACATTCAGGCGTTCTAGGAGCATAAATTACATATCTAATCTCTCAACCACCTATTACACTTTTGAAGGCCCTGGAGCACCAGAACAATGGAAACGCCCACAAAGTGACCCCATTTTGGAAAGCTAACACCCCAACGTATAATCTATGAGGCATAATGAGTCTTTTGAATGGTTCATTTTTTTCCAGAAGTTTTTGGAAAATGTGGGAAAAAAATGAAAACGCATTTTTTTTTACACAAAGTTGTCAATTTCTAAGATATTTCCAACACATAGCATGTACATAGCAAAAATGACACCCCAAAATATATTCTGCTACTCCTCCTGAGTATGGCGATACCAAATGTGTGAGACTTTTACACAGCCTGGCCACATACAGAGGCCTAACATTGAAGTAGCACATTCAGGCGTTCTAGGAGCATAAATTACATATCTAATCTCTCAACCACCTATTACACTTTTGAAGGCCCTGGAGCACCAGAACAATGGAAACGCCCACAAAGTGACCCCATTTTGGAAAGCTAACACCCCAACGTATAATCTATGAGGCATAATGAGTCTTTTGAATGGTTCATTTTTTTCCAGAAGTTTTTGGAAAATGTGGGAAAAAAATGAAAACGCATTTTTTTTTACACAAAGTTGTCAATTTCTAAGATATTTCCAACACATAGCATGTACATAGCAAAAATGACACCCCAAAATATATTCTGCTACTCCTCCTGAGTATGGCGATACCAAATGTGTGAGACTTTTACACAGCCTGGCCACATACAGAGGCCTAACATTGAAGTAGCACATTCAGGCGTTCTAGGAGCATAAATTACATATCTAATCTCTCAACCACCTATTACACTTTTGAAGGCCCTGGAGCACCAGAACAATGGAAACGCCCACAAAGTGACCCCATTTTGGAAAGCTAACACCCCAACGTATAATCTATGAGGCATAATGAATCTTTTGAATGGTTCATTTTTTTCCAGAAGTTTTTGGAAAATGTGGGAAAAAAATGAAAACGCATTTTTTTTACACAAAGTTGTCAATTTCTAAGATATTTCCAACACATAGCATGTACATAGCAAAAATGACACCCCAAAATATATTCTGCTACTCCTCCTGAGTATGGCGATACCAAATGTGTGAGACTTTTACACAGCCTGGCCACATACAGAGGCCTAACATTGAAGTAGCACATTCAGGCGTTCTAGGAGCATAAATTACATATCTAATCTCTCAACCACCTATTACACTTTTGAAGGCCCTGGAGCACCAGAACAATGGAAACGCCCACAAAGTGACCCCATTTTGGAAAGCTAACACCCCAACGTATAATCTATGAGGCATAATGAATCTTTTGAATGGTTCATTTTTTTACAGAAGTTTTTGGAAAATGTGGGAAAAAAAATGAAAACGCATTTTTTTTTACACAAAGTTGTCAATTTCTAAGATATTTCCAACACATAGCATGTACATAGCAAAAATGACACCCCAAAATATATTCTGCTACTCCTCCTGAGTATGGCGATACCAAATGTGTGAGACTTTTACACACCCTGGCCACATACAGAAGCCCAACATTGAAGTAGCACATTCAGGCGTTCTAGGAGCATAAATTACACATCTAATTTCCATACAATCTATCACATTTTTGAAGGCCCTTCATATTTCTAACACATAGCATGAACATACCAAGAATTACACCCTAAAATACATTCTGCTGAGCAAAGGGTAAACAAAAGATTACCTGTGGTTTTAGTAGTGCAGTTGTCCACAGGAGAAGAGCCCTGATCCAGGCAGCAGGCAGGGACGTGGTCAGCGACAGTGAATGGAAATGTCCAGGCAGCAGGCAGGAATATTGTCCATAGTCAGTACAGGCAGGGATACTGTCCATTTACAGCCCAGGGTCAGTGCAAGTAGAGACATTGCCTGCAGTGCCAAAATATTGGTCCTGGTAGTAAGCAGGAACATAGTCCAAGTAGCAGGCCAGGAAAGAATGGGGACAGGGGTAGAGGCTTCTCCCACCCAAATCTCTTTGAAGCCTCCGAGCCTCCAGACCCTAATCCGGGAATGAGAAAACTAAAAAATTAGTTTTCTTCATCCAGAAAAACTATTCTGGAGCCCCTCACATATGTGAGACCCCTGTGTTCCCACTAGCATAGCAGGGTAAAAGATCAATCCAAGAGGCAGGCAAAAAACGTGGTCAAACAGTCCAGGGTCAGTTCCAGAGCAGGCAGAGGTAGGTACAGTTTAGCATTAGGCAGAAGAGTGGTCGTTTAGCAGGCCAGGGTCAGTTCCAGAGAAGGCAGAGGTAGGTACAGTTTAGCATTAGGCAGAAGAGTGGTCGTTTAGCAGGCCAGGGTCAGTTCCAGAGCAGGCAGAAGTAGGTACAGTTTAGCGTTAGGCAGAAGTGTGGTCGTTTAGCAGGCCAGGGTCAGTTCCGGAGAAGGCAGCGGTATGTACAGTGGCATAAAGGGGTGTGGCGGTAAATGACAATTACGTTTACCATACTTCCCTAATAATGTAGAGAAGTATGGTAACGGCGGAAACATCTCTCAAAACAAAGGCCTGGTTGGGAAGGACAATCAGGACAATAAAACACGGTGTCTTTTCTAACTCCTCCTTTGGCGCACACCCGGCATTTCTTCTGGCGTTTCCGGCCGTTGTCATGGTAAGGGAGTTTCTCAGGAAAGTGGCGTTCATGGAGTCTGCTCACTGAATCCGAGCGAATACTTTCTGGTGGGCCTTCAGGGTACAAAAGGGTGGAGATAATTTCTTCTTGGTACTGAAGATAAGATACGGGGCTCTCTTTAGATTTACGGTAAATAACAAAACTATTGTAAATGGCCAAACTGAAAAGATATATGGAGACTTTTTTATACCAAAAGTGGCTTTTTCTTGTGGGAAGATAGGGTTCGATCATTTGATCATTGAAATCGACTCCCCCCATGAACAAATTATAGTCATATATACATTTTGGTTTCTGGATTGGGCCATTTCGTCTGGGGATTTCCACGTAGGTGTCGTCGTGGATCGTTGTAAGCATGTGGACATTGCGTCGGTCCCTCCACCTGAGAGCCAATATCTCTTCATTGCGCAAAGACGCCGTCTCCCCTTGTCTTAGTCTTTCCGTAATGAGCCTTTGCGGGAAGCCCTTCCTATTGGCTCGCACTGTACCACACGCTGGCGTGTCCTTGCGGTAAAGATTGCGGAAGAGGGGCAAGCTCGTATAATAGTTATCCACATAAAGGTGGTAACCCTTTCCCAGGAGTGGATATACAAGGTCCCAAACAACCTTTCCGCTGGCTCCGATATATTCTGGACATTCTGGGGGATGCAGTTGGGTGTCCTTCCCTTCGTACACCCGGAAGGCATAGATATACCCTGTTTCTCTGTCGCATAGCTTGTAGAGCTTAACCCCATATCGGGCCCTTTTGCTGGGGATAAACTGCTTGAAGCCAAGCCTGCCTGTGAAGTGGACCAATGACTCATCCACGGAGATATTTTGGTCAGGGATAAATAGTTGGGGGAATTTCTCTGAGAAAAAATTTAGAAGTGGCCGAATTTTGAATAATTTGTCATGTGATGGGTCATTTCGGGGAGGGCACTGGGTGTTGTCATTGTAATGGAGGAAGCGCATTATCATGAGGTATCTTGTCCTTGGCATGATGGATGAAAAGAGTGGCATGTGGTGAATCGGGTTGGTGGACCAATAGGAGTATAGTTCATTTTTTTTTGTGAGACCCATGTTAAATGTTAGGCCTAAAAATAATTTAAATTCCTCCACTGTCAATGATTTCCACACATAGGGACGGGCATAACTTGAACCAGGGTTGCTTGTTATGAATTGTTGTGCATAGAGGTTGCACTGGGCCACGATGGAGGATAATAGGTCTTGGGTAAAAATTAAATTAAAAAAATCAATAGGGGCAAAATTCTCTGTGTTCACCTGAACACCTGGTTGGGCGGTGAAAGGGGGGATGTTTGCTGCTGCTGAATTAGCGGGAAGCCACAGAGGGTTTTCAAGGGCATAGGGAAGTCCGGCATGGGTCCTAACGCTTTGGGGCAGAGTTGATACCCTGCTAGGTCTTGGCCTTTGCTGCAGGGGTACTTCATTTCTTCTGGTGGATGGCACTGAGCTTCTAGTTGATGCCACTCTATATCTGGTGGATGGCACTGAGCTACTAGTTGATGCCACTGTATTTCTGGTGGATGGCACTGAGCTGCTGGTTGATGCCACAGCACTACTTGTGGTAGCCTGCTGCTCCAGGCCAGAACGCCTTCGTTTCACAGGCGGACTTTGCTCTTCCTCTGATTCTATACCAGTCCCACTGCTGACAACAGGTTCATATTCTGAACCAGAATCAGATGCAGCCGCAGAGAGCTCCCCGCTGCTCTCGTCGGTCAAGCTTAGCTGTTGGTAGGCCTCCTCAGCGGAAAACATTTTTCTCGCCATACTGGTGACTGTGGGCTGTGGTGACAAACTAGCTGTGGTAGGGACACTTGAAAAGTTATGGGTGCTGATGAGGCTGGTCTAATGAGGGTGCACTGCTGGGTGCTGATGAGGGTGCACTGCTGGGTGCTGATGAGGGTGCACTGCTGGGTGCTGATGAGGGTGCACTGATGTACACTAATGCACCACACTGAGGATGCACTGATTATCTGGCACTGATGTGCACTGATAAGGTAGCACTGGTGGGCGCTGATGAGGATCCACTGATATAGTGGCACTGATGAGCAGTCACTTATTGGCACTGATGTGCACTATTGGGTACTGTAGTGGCACAGATGAGCGCTGTTGTGGCACTGTTGAGTGCTCTAGTGGTGCAGATGAGCACTGTGACGCTGATGTGGTACTGATGGCACTGTATTGGCACTAATGTGGCACTGGGCACTGTAGTGGCACTGACGTGGCACGGATGGAGCACTGACGTGGCACGGATGGAGCACTGACGTGGCACGGATGGAGCACTGACGTGGCACGGGTGGAGCACTGACGTGGCACTGGTTGAGCACTGACGTGGCACGGGTTGAGCACTGACGTGGCACTGACGTGGCACTGATGGGCACTGTAGTGGCACAGGTGGCACTGATGGGCACTGGCACCGATGTGGCACTGGTGGCACTGATGAACACTGTAGTGGCACGTGGCACTTTTGTGGCACTGACGTGGCACTGGCGGCAAAGATGGGCACTGAAGTGGCAGAGGTGGCACTGATGAGCACTATAGTGACACTGATCTGGCACTGATCACTATAGTGGCACTGATGGCACAGATGAGCACTTTAGTGGCACTGATGGACACTTTAGTGGCACAGATGGGTACTGTAGTGGCACTGGTGGCACAGATGGGTACTGTAGTGGCACTGGTGGCACAGATGGGTACTTTAGTGGCACTGATGGTTAGTGTAGTGGCACTGGTGGCACAGATGGGTACTGTAGTGGCACTGGTGGTTAGTGTAGGGGCACTGGTGGCACTGGTGGCACTGTATGGCACAGATGTGCACTTGTGTGGCACTGCTGGGCACTGCTGGGCACTGTACTGGGCATGAACTCACTTGTCTCTCTTCTCTCCTCTCACGCTGTATCGGTGTGAGGAGAGAAGACAGCTGGGACCTTTACATGACCCTGCTTTGTTGATATTATGATCGCTCCCTCATTGGAGGGGGCGATCACGTGGTGAAGGGCCGCTGTCATTGGCCCTTCACCGCGATCCTTGTTGCGAAGGGTCCGGTGGACCCGGCGAGCACTGACAGCTCCGTGCACGCGCTCTACAGAGCGCGCTGGGAGCGAGACTTCCCGAGGACGTCCGTAGGACGTCCACTCAGGGAAACCCGACCGCGCTGTAGACGTCTTTTGTCAATAGCGCGGTCGGCATGTGGTTAAGAGCCCAGCCGGCGGCGCGATCGCGACCCGGTCGGGAGCTCCGGGCCGCGGGACCAGCGGACCCGATCAAATACCACCAAAAGAAAGTCTATTTGTGGGAAAAAAAAAGGACGCCAAGTTTGTTTGGGAGCCACGCCGCACGACAACGCAATTGTCAGTTAAAGCGACGCAGTGACGAATCGCAAAAAGGGGCCTGGTCCTTTGGCTGCAAATTGGTCCGGGGCTGAAGTGGTTAAAGGATTCAATACAGCAGGTTTCTCGTTTGGCTCTCTCGTCTGTACACATGCGCAGACGCTTATGGCTTAAGAACTGGTCTGCCGAGCTTACTTGTAAAAAGTTATTGGCAGGTTTCCCTTTTTTCACGGGGAACGTTTTATTTGGTGATCATTTGGACAAATATATCCAAAAGATCTACAGAGGGAAGAGTTCTTTACTTCCTGTGAAGAAAAGCACCAGACGTCCCTCGTTTAAAACCTCATGGACTGCTTTCTCCAATGTCTCAGCGTTAAGCCGCCAACAGGACGCTAGGGCCAGGGGCAACCACCAGGGCCAGAAAAGGACTACATCATCTAGTACATCAAGGAGTGATTGTAGAGGTTCCGGTATCCGAAAGGGGCACGGGGTTTTACTCAAACCTGTTTACGGGACACAAGGCCCAACCAAACAGGGACACAAGGCCCATTTTGGACCCAAGATCCCTGAACAAGTATCTGACAGTCCTTTCAGATGGAGTCTGTCCGCTCAATAGTAGCCTCACTCCGGAGGGGAGACTTTCTAGCCTCCATCGATATAAAAGACGCGTATTTACACATACCTACCTTTCAGCCTCATCAGAGCTTCCTACGTTTTGCAGTAGAGGCACGTCATTTTCAGTTTGTGGCTCTACCCTTTGGGCTGGCTACAGCTCCCCGGGTGTTCACAAAGGTCCTAGCACCAGTACTAGGTCTTTTAAAGGGCCCAAGGGAGCCTAGTGCTTGGGTATCTTGATAATCTTCTACTCGGATAACTCATTACAGGCTCTAGAACAGAGCATAATATACACAGTGCGGTATTTGAAAAGTTTATGCTGGCTCATAAATACCAAAAGGTCAGCCTTCAAACCAGCTCAAAATCAAAAGTATTTAGGTCTGATCCTAGATATGGTTCAAGCAAGAGTATTATTGCCACCTGTAAGGATCTGTGCCCTGAAGGTTCAGGTGCATCAGATAAGGGGTACCAGACAACCCTCCATTCGGCTCTGTATGAGTCTTCTAGGGAGGATGGTATCCTCATTCGAGGCAGTGCCCTATGCCCAGTTCCATTCCAGGCCTTTACAACAAGACCTCTTGTTGGCCTGGACCAGAAGAGGAAAAGCCCTGGATTATCCAATGTGCTCATCTCCTTGGGCACGCTTAAGCCTAAACTGGTGGTTGCAGGATCAGAACCTGAAAAAGGGAAAATCCTTTCTCCTGGTAACTTGGTGAGTACTGACTACAAATGCCAGTCTGTCAGGCTGGGGAGCAACCCTAGGAGGGCTCACAGCTCAGAGGAAATTGTCTGGGACAGAACAGATCCTGCCCATCAACGTCCTGGAATTACAGGCAGTACGTCTGGCCCTACGGTCCTGGACGGTGGAGCTTCAGGACTGCCCTATCAGGGTTCAGTCTGACAATGTCACTGCAGTGGCCTGTATAAACCACCAAGGCGGTACCAGGATTCGTTCAGCTATGAAGGAGGTTAACCACATACTAGCCTGGGCAGAGGGACATGTGACGATTTTTATATCGGCAGTCCATATCCCGGGAGTAGAGAACTGGAAGGCAGATTATCTCAGCCGCCAGCAGATCTGCCCGAGGGAATGTCCCCTACACCCAGGGGTGTTCCAGGAAATTTGCCAGCGTTGGGGATGGCCAGAGGTCGACCTATTGGCATCCAGATTCAACAAGCTACGGCAATTTGTGTCCCGAACAAGGGATCCTCTGGCAATCAGAGCAGATACTCTGATAGTTCCATGGAGACAGTAGTCCTTGGTTTATGCTCTCTTTCCACATTGTTGCGCAGGATTCGGAAAGAGGGGGTTCCAGTCATTCTGGTGGCACCAACCTGGCCCAGGAGGCCCTGGTTCCTGGAGATTGTGAAACTGACAATAGACGGGCCATGGACGCTTCTACGTCGCCCTGATCTACTGTCTCACGGTCCCATATTCCACCCCAATTTACAGTCTGTAAATTTGACAGCATGGCTATTGAAGCCAGAGTGCTGAAGGACCATGGCCTCTTGGGACCAGTATGGTATACCCTAGTGAATGATAGAAAAGCTGTCACTAGGAATTTTACTAGCATATATAAAAAGGGGCAACTTGAAGGAATATGACATGTGAAGGCCCTGGTTGGAAAAAATAGCATGCTCTGTTTAGAAAGGTAAAAGGTGTAGCAGACCGGGGGGGGGGGGGGATAAGTAGCCCACTAGAAAGAAGATGGGTCAATAGGGTGCAAACAGAAAAAGGCCAGGTAGCTCCAATAATGGTATAGTAGCGCTGATCCAGGAAGTTAAACCGCCACGTACTGGTAAGCGAGGGAGAGGGTGGGGAATAATGGATACAAGATATAGATACCACTCTTAGTATAGAAGCGGGGCTAGAAGGAGGAGTTGAGGTAGGGGCCGCCGGTTTTGTGGTATTTGGCCCTGTATCGATTCCCCTGTACGATGTCTCCTCGCGGCTCCCCGCAACTTTTAAACATATAGCGATTCAATGATTGAACATAATGGATTTTAATAATGGTTAAATTATTTTGTACAACATTGTTAAAATATGTAAAAAAAAAACTTAATAAAGTTTAAAAAAAAAAAAGAGGAAAATTTCATCATAAGGTCTGGAAGACTTGTATTGCTCGGTGTGAAGCCAGAAAATGGCATCCTCGGAAATGCATGATTGGGAGAATTCTCTTTTTTACAGTCCGCTGTAGAAATCAAATTTTGGCTTTCAGTACATTTATTCTTTCAAAGGCCTTTAGCCTCCCATTCACTGATACAAACCTTTTATGCAGGGGGTAACTCGCTTGCTTCCCCCATTAGGTGTTCTTGGGACTTGAACTTGGTGTTGTCTCTGTTACAGAAAGACCATTTGAACCTATCAAGGAAATTCCATTAGACTTGCTGTCACGCAAGCTAGCCTTCCTGATGGCCATCCCCTCAGCTAGAAGGGTGTCTGAGTTGGCTACCCTTTCATGCACGGAACCATACTGTATCCTTCACCACGACAGGGTCGTGTTATGACCCGTGTGTTATGACCCGTTCCTTCCTTTTTGCTAAAAGTGGTGTCGGCCTTTCATTTAAATCAGAACCATTATTTTGCCTTCTTTTTCTCTCAGCCTCGTTTGGCGACTAGAGAGGCGACTACATTCTTTGGATGTTGTTGTCCGGGCAGTCAAGGTTTATTTGTCTAGATCTGCGGAGATCCGGATCAGACTCCTTCTTTTTTTTTTTTTTTTTTTGTTTTACCAAAAGAACCCAAGAAAGGGCAGGCAGCTTCCAATGTCAATTGCCAATTGGGTCCGTCAATTGGTCATTCAGGCCTACGGTCTGAAACGTAAAGCGCCTCCCTTTAAGGTGAGAGCTCATTCTACTAGGGGTGTAGGAACCTCCTGGGCTTTTTGCCTTCAGGTATCTGTGGCTCAAATTAGTAAGGCTGCTACGTGGTCTTCAGTGCATACAAGGGGTGCAACGGATCAAAAAACTCACGGATCGGATCGTTCCTCGGATCGTTCCTCGGATCGGATCATTTTTCGGATCAGCAAAAAATGATTGCATTTGCAAAAACCTGTGAAAATTCCACCACCATATAGTCCCCACTGTAATATCCACATCATCTCCCCACTGTAATATTGGCAGAGTATGGCAGAGTATGGAGGGATGGCTGTGACTGCAATTGTCACAGAGCAGTGCTATGGGCACTACAGATTCAGCCCACAGCACTGCTGCCATCCGATCTTCTCCCCTCCACTGTACAGATCTGTACACAGAGGGGAGAGATGAACCGGCGTTGTCATGATGCCAGTTTGTTTACAAGTGATCGCTCCATGATTTGACGGAGCGATCACATTGTAAACGGCTGACGGGTGCACCAGGATGGAGCACGATGCACCAAGATGTAGCTAGGCCAAAGCCGCTGCCTTTCCTAAGGCCGAGACTGCAGAGCGGATCGCGGTGTGTGCCGATCTGAACAGGGTGGCCCGTTCGGATCACGGATCGGTGACGGTCCGTTGCACCCCTAGTGAATACGTTCACAAAATTTTATCAGTTGGATGTTCGAGCAGCCAAGGATTCGGCTTTCAGCCGTAGTGTACTGCGGGCTGCCGTATAAGTTCTGATGGCTATTGTTTGGCAGCGTGTCTCCCTCCCCTCAAGGCTATTACTCTGGGACGTCCCAGTAGGTAATGAATATTAGCCTGACTCTGTCCCATGATGTATGAAAAAGGAAAAGGATTTTGCAAACAAAACACTAATATTTTGTTTTGGACTCCTAATTTTATATGTAAATTGACCATTTTGCAATATATTTTTAGAGCTACCTTGCCACATGATGATGATGATGATTTCCTGGGTGATGACCTTGATTATATGATTGCTATGGAAACTACCCTGGCAGGAACTTCTTCCCCTCCACCTAGTCCAACCTTCAGCAGCAGGCCACCCCCAAGTCCCATCCAGAAAGAGCAAGCTGTATATTCAGAATGTGAAGATGAGGCAGAAAGGGAGGTTCCTGGCACACCCCCTAACAAGAAGGTAAAATAGCATTTTGTGTTACTGACTGATGTGGGTGATACACTTCTATGTGTTTAATGGTCATTATTGCAAAGTACGTTAATATTAAAGTAGTATCAAACCTGTAGTATTGTTAGCTTAATACATTGAACAAAATACAATGAGCATTCCCCAGTAAACTATTTGTTAAAATGTTTACCTCACAACTTTCAGTGCTACTGGCTTCTGCTTCTGAAGTGAACAGTGTGGCCTTGAGCAGAATGTTAGTTTGGAGGAGGGAGTAGCTCTGCCATTCTGGGCTATGGGGCTGTGCATTTCTTTTGATGGACACAGTGTAGAGAGACACAGCTGTAGTCCCTGCATGCAAAGGTGACTCCATAGGATCCTGCTAGAGAAAGGAGCAACCATGAAACAAGAAAGTTGGGAACATACTGCTCTTATTTAGAGGTGTAATCAATATCCTGTTGCAGTTTTAGTTATATCAGAGCTGCAGCCCGATAATTTATAGCAGCCACGCTGCATAGCCAACAGGGTAACATTGTTGTTCACTTTTTCAACTCTGTAGTTTGTGTCACATACTTGCTCTTTGGACTATGAAAGACTTGCAATTCTCTGCTCCTCAAGTAAGCTGCCTAACCCTTTGACCTTCAACTTTATTTCCAGAAAAGCTGTTCAATTGAGAACATAATGCAGTGAAATAGTTATAAAACCCAGTATATAACCTCCCTTTCACATTCTGATTTGTAGGAAAGTGTGACCTATAGGCACTTAAAGTACATACAGTATAAACCTGAGATACACCTGGATTGGATATCTGTCCCATGTCAAGGGGTAGCACCGCTTCCCCCACAGTAAAGGGTTACATCTTTTATCCAGGTTGGAAAACTTTTTGTGAATACTATTGTTGCCCTCTGGGATAAGCGGCACCAGAACCGCAGAGCACCCCTAATCTCTCCCCCCTCTACCCTCTCTATTCACGTAAACCGTAAAAGGTCTTCCAGGCAAAATATCTTATACATTGTTCATTGTTTTGAGTAGGACCATTTGTCATAATTAGATCTATATGTAATGTATGTTTTTTTTTTTTTTTTTCTGGTATTCAGTTTAGGTCTTTGTTTTTTGGGTCCGTTCTTCAAAGCTCCGGACAAGCAGCCCAAGAAGTTCTGGCTGAAGACAGTGATGGATGTTGAGTCAATATTTCAGAAATTAACTTTCATTCATGGATTATGTCTGCAACATAAAGTGTATGCTCTGGCACCAGTCCAGGCTTTTATTTCAAAATGCTCACCAAAAATCATTTAGGGCACTCACAAATGACAGGGAAGGATATAAGATATCTACCCCACGAAGGAACACATTTTATTTTGTTACTATGTTAATTTATATTTTGCTGTATGGGAAAAAAAATCAGTGATTATTCTTGATTTATAAAACCTAGGAGCCCAGAATGCTCAGGGTTAAAACTCCAGACAGATGTGTTTCCAAATCAAGATGATGCAGCGGAAGCATGGTTAGAATGAGAGTCTACAGAATGTGGATATTACTGAGGCTGGTTTTGTGTATGACAAGCACAAAGACCTCCCCCTATGTAATAAGCTGCCTGATCATTGTCTCTGGTTAAAATCTGTATACTGCCAGATACTTTGTTTTTTTTTCCGGTCCCTTTTAAGAATTACTTTTGGGATGGTTTGTTATATTGCTAACAAAATGTGTTTCTACAATTAACAGGACCTTCAAAAATCCTTGCAAATTATTCATTAGTGCTTGAGGAGCCAATAAATTGCTTTGAGACACGATTACAAACAGTTGTTAACTGAGTTGTTCACCTAGAAGTTATCTCGGTTGTAGTGAAAGTCTGCTGTGCTCACCTCCAGGGGCAGGATTTCCCTCATAAAGATTCTAATGGTCCATCTTTTGTGTGTCACTCCTCCTGATATGCTCTTCAAATGTATTTAAAGTAATAAATTTGACTTCTCCTTACCTTTTTTGTAATTGCTGTAGCAGGTGGGAGGAGCCGGAAGCCCTCACATTTGCCAGTATCAGAGTCCTTAGAGGAAGTAAACCCTGATGGGGACCGCCCTGTCATCCGCCGGCTCAGCGGGAATCAACGGAGCGATCCCCGCTGAGCAAGCGGTTGTTCACGGGGCGGATCATTACGGATCCGTCCTGTGTGAAAGGGGCTTAATGCTGATACTCTGGGAAACAGACAGTGTCTATCAGAGAAGCTGAAAGCTGAAGCAAGGCTGCCACAGGACACAGAAGCGCTGGTGCACGTGAGGGGTTTACACAGGCATTTGCAGTACCGGAAAAAACATATTGTTCAGCATTAGATCATTCTATGCTACCACTGGTTTTCCTACTATTGTTCAAATAAATGGAACAGTTCTTAGAGTAACTTTGCTTTTTGTGCTTTGCACTATGGCTTCAAGTCTTACTACTAAGGCACCAAAACACCCCCAGGTGCTGGGATCTCTAGATATGCCTCCACATTGTCATCCTCTCCGGAGATACCTGACATGGCAAGCCAGGGTGAGTCATTGGAAGCAATTGGTGGTGCAACTGCTTCTCACACTTCAGCCCCTGTATACGTGACTAAAGATGCATTTTCCTCTGCCCTGCAGGGCTTAGAAGGAAGATTAGCGGCTTTAATCGCATCCTTCATTAAAGGGGATAAGAAGCGTGCTAGATCCCTCTCTCCCACTCCAAACCCCTTACCAGGGGAACAGTGGGGACAGGATGAGGCATTACCCTCAAACGATCGGGAAAAACAAACTGATTACTCCTCTGCGGAGGAAACAACAGTTGAAGTTTCAGCTTCACAATCTGAGATCACAGTCCTTCAGACCAATAATCTGGAAAGTAACGACAGATGTCAGCCTCTCAGGCTGGGGAACGGTACTAGAGGAGACGACTGTCCAGGGACAGTGGTCAAAACTCGAAAGAACCCTGCCCATCAACAGTGAGATTCGGGCAGTGTATTTGGCTCTGAAAACCTGGACCTCCAGTTAAAAGAATTGTCCAGTCTGGATTCAATCCGACGAGGCCACGGCTGTGGCCTATATCAATCACCAAGGGGGAACCCAGAGTCTCAGCTCAGACAGAGGTGAACCATATCCTAACTTGGGCAGAAATAAATGTCCCATCCCTATCAGCAGTTTTCATTCCGGGAGTAGAAAATTGGAAGGCGGACTATCTCTAAGTCGCCAGCAGTTATTCTCAGGGGAATGGTCTCTTCACCCCGAAGTGTTTCGGGCTGTTTGCCAAAGATGGGGGACTCCGGACATAGATCTTCTATCGTCCAGATTCAACATGAAGTTAGTCCACAGTGTGTCCAGAACAAGGGATCCACTTGCATATGGAACAGATGCACTGGTAACCCCGTGGGATCAGTTTTCACTGATTTACGCTTTTCCCCCGATTTCAGTTGCTGCCTCGATTTCTTTGCAGGATCAAGCACCAGCATGGCCCAGAAGGTCATGGTACGCAGAGATCGTAAAGATGGCAGTGGAGGGTCCTTGGCCTCTCCCACTAAGGCCAGACCTGCTATCGCAGGGGCCGATATTCCTTCCTACTTTGCGAACGCTAAATTTAACGGCTTGGCTATTGAAACCCACATTCTGATGAAGCGTGGGCTTTCCAGGTCTGTTATCTCAACTTTAATCAATGCAAGGAAACCAGTTTCCAGAGCTGTATATTATTATAGAGTTTAGAAAGCTTACGTTTCTGGGGTTTTATGCAAGGGGTGATGCGGATTAATCCACCAGTTAAATCACCTTTTAACCCCTTGGGACTTGAATTTAGTTTTGTCAGTGTTACAAAAACAATTTGAACCATTACAGCATGTTCCCTTAGTCCTTCTGACTAGGAAACTGATATTTTTGGTTGCTATAGCCTCAGCAAGGAGGGTTTCAGAATTGGCTGCTCTTTATTTTAAAGAGCCATATTTTATTATTCATGAGGACAGAGTGGTGTTACGCCCTCGTCCAGGCTTTTTACCAAAAGTGGTTTCAGGCTTTCATCTGAATGAAGATATTGTCCTGCCATCGTTTTTCCCAAAACCATGTTCCAGGGAGGAAAAAATCACTAAATTGTCTTTTTAGATCAAAAAGAGCACATGTGAAAGAAATGGACTTTATAGGCACCAATTATAAAAATAACATAAATATTTATTAAACATAAATTTTACAAAAAATTATTACTTATCACACTAAAATCATTGTTTTGCAAAATGAGTATCTGCAAATTGCTATAGATGTCTTTATTCCTAAAATAGCTGGACCAATGAGAACGGACCTCACATTAGTCCTGCAACGTTGTGTGGTGTACAGTAGAACGCTTGCTCGACAAGTTTTGCAAATGAATGCTTCATCGGGAGATTAATAGCTGTTCTATGGAGAAGAGGAGGGAACAACATTAAGCATCTTTAACCACAAACAAATGTATAATATACAGTAGAGATAGTGCGTTTCATATTGTTTAATGGAGTCTATCCAACGGTAACCATCCATGAGACTCCCGTGAAAGGCATGCATCAGGTAGTGGAGTTCTGGGCACGGGGGTGTACCAGTTAAACAAGAGTATAGAGTACATAAGTATATTGATAGACTACAGTGTATAATTATGTAGTTGCTAGCATGATACCATAAGGGATGAATGGAACGATCAGATGGGGGGTTGATAGCCAAAAGAGAGGGATAATAGCCACTCCCTACACGTCACCAGCCAAGAAGGATGGGAAAGGGGAAGGAGAGGAAGGTGCGCATAGGTATAGGTGGTTTAGTAATCAGATCTTATCCTAGTAATATTAAGCCTACCTTAGGACACCAATCAAAAAAGCCTAATTTTGTACTGAGCCAGGAGGTAGCTGGTGTGAAAGAGGGGGCCGTCAAACAGGCCACAATGGTAGCCTACAGCATAAAGGGTATATGTGTTTTTGAGCTATTGCCCCAAACACATCAGTCTTATTGTCTCCTTTCTAACTACTAGATCGTTCTGACATATACTTTTCAATGCCTTGGCAAGGTATGGTTTATGCATTACTTGATACTTTCATTATTCTGATTATTACTGCTATTTAGCTTTATTGTTATACCACTGGTAATTTTACCAAGTGGATGTAAGAAGGAATGAGGATATCGCCTTCGGGTGCAGTGTGCTGCAGGCAGCAGTATAAGTCCTCAAGGCCTGGGGGTGCCCTACGGGTTGTGTCTCCCTCCCCTCAAGTAGCATTTCTATGGACGTCCCACTAAGTAAATATTTAAGGCTCTGTGTTTTATGATTATAACAGTGTACCTGTAAAATCCCTTTCTTGGAGTACATCATAGGACACAGCCCCTCTTCTTTTATGGGGTTTAAGTATATTGCTTGGCTACAAAAACTGAGGTACTCCTGGAAGGAGGAGGGGTTATAGGGGAGTCAACTTCCTGTATTGGGTGTGCCAGTGTCAACACCTGAAGGTGGCTATAACCCACTAAGTAAATACTTAAGGCTCTGTGTCCTATGATGTACTCCAAGAAAAGGATTTTACAGGTAAGCTGTTATAAAAATCATTTTATATATTTTTGGGGGGATATTATAGCAAAATGTAAAAAATAATGTTTTTTTTTTTTTTTTTTTCAAAATTGTCGCTTTTTATTTTGTTTATAGCGCAAAAAAAAAAAAAAACTGCAGGGGTGATCAAATGCCACCAAAAGAAAGCTCTGTTTGGGAGCCACGTCACATGACCACGCAATTGTCAGTTGAAGCGCTGAATCGCAAAAAGTGTCTTGGTCAGGAAGGGGGTAAATTCTTCCAGGGCTGAAGTGGTTAACATATCACTGAGCACTGTTCAATTCATCACCTGAAAATGAGTATTGCACAACTGCAAACCTACCATAAAATGGCTGTCCACCTAAACTGACAAGCTGGGCAAGTAGAGCATTAATCAGAGAAGCAGCCAAGAGGCCAATGGTATCTCTGGCGGAACTGCAGAGATCCGCAGCTCAGGTGGGAGAATCTGTCCACAGGACAACTTAGTCGTGCACTCCACAAATCTGGCCTTTATGGAAGAGTGGCAAGAAGAAAACCATTACTAAAAGCCATAAGAAGCCCTGTTAGCAGTTTGCGAGAAGCCACGTGGGGGACACAGCAAACATGTGGAAGAAAGTGCTCTGTCCAGATGAGACTAAAATTGAACTTTTTGGTTTTAAAGCAAAACGCAATGTGTGACGGAAAACTAACACTGCACATCACCCTAAACACGCCATCCCCCACATTGAAAGATGGTGGCAGCATCATGTTATTGGGAATGCTTTTCTTCAGCAAGTACAGGGAAGCTAGTCGGAGTTGATGGGAAGATGAATGGAGCCAGAACATCTGTTAGAGTCTGAAAAAGACTTGCCACTGGGGCAGAGGTTCACCTTCCAGCAGGACAATAACCCTAAACATAAAGCCAGAGCTACAATGTTATGCTTTAGATCAAAGCATATTCATTTGTCAGAATGGCCCAGTCAAGTCCAGACCTAAATCCAATTGAAAATCCGTGGCAAGACTTGAAAATTGTTGTTCACAGACGCTCTCCATCCAACCTGACAGAGCTTGAGCTATTTTGCAAAGAAGAATGGGCAAACATGTCACTCTCCTAGACATACCCAAAGAGACTTGCAGCGAAAGGTGGTTCTACAAGGTATTGAATACAAATGCAAGCCACACTTTTCAGATATTTATTTGGAAAACCATTTATCATTTTCCTTGGAAATGCTGCTGCATATTGGGTTCTTGCACTAATGATTGAGGGGATTGGATGTGGCTCATTGATCAGCAGAACTGTGATTTCTTCAGTGGGTAGACCATATCTGGGCACATAAATTCTGTAACCCCCCCCCGCAATGGGTGCATTGTGAGTATAAAGTCATTCCTTCCCTTTTATGCCGTGTTTAGAATTCTTCAAGATCCACAAATACCATTTTGTCTCCATTGTGTTCTAGCAAAGAATACACGTAACTCAGAGAGAGATGGACACTCCCAGCACACTCAGTCTTATTTATCAAAGTGTTTCAGTGCCGGAATTTTCATCGCCTAACATGTCATGCATTTAAAATTGCGCATGCTCCATTGTTAAGAAAAAACAAGTTTGGAATGGCTACAAAAGACAGCACTTATATATCTTCATAAGCGACGCTTTAAAATGTGCAGATTACCTCTTTAGAGTTACAGAGGAGGACTAGCTCTATAATTATTACTTTTGCTCTAATGTTCGCGGTGATACCTCACATATATGGTGCAAACATCATTTACATATGCGTGTGCGACTTGCATATGCATTCTGCATGAGCACAGAGGAATTTTTTTTTTTTAACCACTTAAGCCCCGGACCAATTTGCAGCAAAAGGACCAGGCCCCTTTTTGCGATTCGGCACTGCGTCGCTTTAATTGTGCGAAAAAAACATGTTTTTTTAAAACTCAAATCGCTTTCTTTTGGTGGTATTTGATCACCTCTGTGGTTTTTTTTTTTTTTGCACTATAAACAAAAATAGTGACAATTTTGAAAAAAATATAATATTTTTTACTTTTTGCTAGAATGAATATCCCCAAAAAATATATAAAAAAAAAAAAATTGTTATCCTCAGTTTAGGCCGATACGTATTCTTCTTCTACATATTTTTGGTAAAAAAAATTGCAATTAGCGATTGGTTTGCGCAAAAGTTAAAGCGTTTACAAAATAGGGGATAGTTTTATAGCATTTTTATTAATATAATTATTATTTTTTTTTTTTTTTAAACTAGTAATGGCGGCGATCAGCGATTTTTTTTTTTTTTTTTTTTTTTTTGTTTTATTTTTGACACATTTTTGGGAACATTCACATTTATACAGCAATCAGTGCTATTTAAATGCACTGATCCCTGTGAAAATGACACTGGCAGTGAAGGACCGCGCCACGGTCACGGAGATCATGACCGGGTCGTGAGCACGCCGCTGCCGCCGTGCCAGTCTGCCGACATATATGTGCAGGAAGCGGTCCTAAAGCGGTTACTGATTTTTATTCCTATTACAAGGAAAGTAAACATCCCTTGTAATATAAATAAGGATTGGAGAGATTTAGTACAATTCTCCATGTTTTTTTTCTTTTTTTTTAAGTAGCAATAAGAAACAGATGCAGTCGTAAAAATTAATTGATGATTTTTATTATATTTTATCAAGAAAAGAAATTTAAGAATAAGTTAAGAAATGTTTTCAAAAGGTACAATAATTTAAAACATGAGCTCTGGTATACATATAAGTGAACAGCTGTGGTTTGTGGGAAACAGCATTAATCATACAAAACAATAATTTTATATATGGTTCCCTGTCATCTTTGTCTGAGTAGCATTTGATATACAAAAATAGCCCAATGCATTTCGACCTTGGGAAATTACAGTCTTCTTCAGGGGGTTTATCGCATTTCTGTGGGTACATCAAAGAGACCCCAAATCTCTCCTTTTACCTTTTTTAAAAGCAAAAGATAAAAAAAAATATTGTTTACTTCTGCCCTAGACCAGAAGTGAAGTCGCTCCAGTCCTAGGCCATGGAGGTAATCGAAGACGATCTGGTGTCTGTTGGCCTCTGTGACCAGCCAACCGCACCATCAAATCGTTTCTTGGGCGCACCAGTGAAAAACGACAAGTCCGTCTCCCCCCCCCCCCCCCCACCACCACCCGCTGCTGTTCAAAGCGATCCAGAGGCTAATAATTTGCTTGGACTGCTTTCATTAGAAGGCCAGGCTGCTGGTTGGAAGCTAAACAGTGGGGACCTTGAGTGGAGAGTGTGAACAAGTTTTGCTTTTTGACTGCTGGTGATTGCTGGGTTGCATTTTTAGGTTCTTTTTGGGGCTTTTCCTTGTAGCTTTTTAACACCTTTTTTCTGTCACTTTTTAAACGTCTTTTTTTTCTTTTCTTTGCTTCCTTAAGCCTACTAATTGAGGGGAGTGGTTAATTGGTCACAGGTGCTTGAGGCCTATATAGCCTTGTGTAGAACTCCATTGTAAGCCTGCTCATCTTTGAGCTTGCTGGAACTTAGACCAAGTGGAACTGGAGTTAGTGGCGAGTTAAAAAAAAAAAACAACGCTGGAAACAAGAGGTTGTAACGGGTCAAGTACCTGTGTATTATAAGTACATGAGTGTTGTCTGAGTAGTGTGTGGATCATTAGTACTTGTGTATTGTGTGCACGTGGGTCTGCGGGTACCTGTGTATTGTCTTGTTGAGTATTAGTGTCAGGGAGCTGGTTAATTTGAACAGGGTATAATCCCCAATCCTCATTAAATTAGTAGGTACGATGCCTGGTGGGTGTGGAGATGCGACTCGGTGTACATCTTGCGATCCTTGATCATCCGATCGAGGGCGAATACTGCTGTGCAAAATGTAAGCACATTGTTTCCCTGGAAGCCCAGGTTCTGAACCTAGGGAAGCAACTGTCAGAACTGAGCAGTCCCTCCAAGCTAAAGGAGAGCCAGGAACGTACACGGCAGGTGCCCGTAGGGGCCAGTACAGAGGTGCAGGCACTAGGAAAGAGTAGATGGATGGCAGTCAGGAAGGGGCAAGTTCCAGGGAGGCCAATCCAGGGCTGAAGCATCCCAAGAAGTACGCTCCATTGAGTGACATTGGTGAAACTAGTCAGGGACCATCACTGCTGGAGCTGAGGGACTCTCCTAGCTGCCGGGGAAGAACTCCTCCAGTGAGAATGGGGGGGAAGCGAAAGGAAAGACATATTCTGGTGGTAGGGGACTCAATTCTTAGGACAGAGAGGCCAATCTGTAACAAAGACCTGAAGCACCAAACTGTATGTTTGTCTACCAAGCTCTCGGGTTCAGCACATCTTGGATCTGGTGGACAGATGACTGGGAGGGGCTGGGGAAGACCCGGCTGTCATGGTGCACCTTGGCACCAATGACAAAGTCAGAGGCAGATGGAGTGTCGTAAAGAACGATTTTAGGGACTTGGGAGTGGTGTGATGCTTTGGGCAATGTTCTGCTTGGACAAACCTTGGCTCCTGCCATTCACATGGATTTTATATGAGACGTAACACCTACCTAAACATTGTTGGTGACCAAGCCCAACCCTTCATGGAAACCATATTACCCGATGGCAGTGACCTCTTTCAGCAGGATAATGCGCCCCGCCACACTGCAAACATAGATCAAAAAATATCCGGGGTCTTCAGCTGCCCCTCTTTCCATCAGAGTCATCAGCCCCACTCAACCTTTTTATATCCATCCTCAGTCCATCCTTTTCACATCAGACTGCTCAGACCCCCCCCCCCCCCCTTCCGCCTTCTTTTTTTTTTCACAAGAGTGACCGACCAAATCTTCACCATTGCTCAGCTGTTGCAGCACACCAGTGGGTAGGAGGCTCAGCAGGAATGGCGGAGGCGGACTACCATTCCTTTTTTTGCTTTCTGGGGTGGTCCAAAATGGGTTAGCGTCATGCATTTCCATGGTGCTAATCAGCGTGGTACTCCTGATGAGCCAAGACGGCACACCACAGTGCCAAGGAACCCTAGTTAAGAGATGCCGCTGTCAACAAACAGTGAGTAATGCCGCTCCAGGTGATGGTAATACCTTCCTTAATGATCAGGTGCAGGTCCAGTCCGTGATCTGGGTAACTGATGCAGGTGAAAAAATGATTGACCGCACTCAAAGCATAAGGAAAATTTGCATTATTGGTATAAAAACACCCAACATGAAAAACCATTGAGGTTACAGCATCATGACAGCATAGAGGGAAGCGTGGTTGACGCGTTTCACAAATTTATTCGCTTAGTCCTAACCCACTAGCACTAGCAGTCACATGCTTTAAATATGGATAACACAGCTCAATGACATAAAAGTGCTTAATTGGCCCTCCAAACATCACAGAAAATGCACAAGTAAAAAATATTATATATTATTCACAAAAATACATCTCATCGAATATGAATATATGTGAAAAAAAAATATTATATATACACATGACTAGAGTAATCAAAGTGCAAGAAAGAATTCATCCAAAATAATGTAAACTAATCACAATAGTGAGTTGCATCATATTCATAATTGAATCCATTAGGTATTCTACTTTGTAATTTAAATATCCAGAATACTTCTCTTTTACATAAGAGGTGGAAAATATCCCCTCCTCTTAATGGTATTGTTACTTTCTCTATAATCCTGGACCTAAACTAGGGACAAATCTTTGTTATGTAGACTATTAATTGTGTCAACCCTCTGCCATTACCATATGACCACTGTGGCTAATTGCAGTAGTACACATTGAAAAGCTTTAACCGCTTCCCGACCGCCTCCTGCACATATACGTTAGCAGAATGGCACGGCTAGGCAAAAGCACGTATATATACGTCCCCTTTAAATGCTATAAAACTATCCCCTATTTTGTAAACGCTATAACTTTTGCGCAAACCAATCAATAATCGCTAATTGCGATTTTATTTACCAAAAATATGTAGAAGAATATGTATCGGCCTAAACTGAGGAAAAACATTTTTGGGGATATGTATTATAGCAAAAAGTAAAAAATATTGCATTTTTTTCAAAATTGTCACTCTATTTTTGTTTATAGCGCAAAAAATAAAAATCGCAGGGGCGATCAAATACCACCAAAAGAAAGCTCTATTTGTGGGAAAAAAAGGACACCAATTTTGTTTGGGAGCCACGTCGCACGACCGCGCAATTGTCAGTTAAAGCTACGCAGTGCCGAATCGCAAAAAGGGGCCTGGTCCTTTGGCTGCAAATTGGTCCGGGGCTGAAGTGGTTAATTCATGCCTTTCATTGTGTACTGTTGTGATGAGCTCTGTGATTGGCCACAGTCATCGGTATAAACGGGCCAATCATAGCCCATTTGTTACATGTCATTAACTGTGGTCAGTTGCAGCTAATCACAATAGTAAACACTAGTAGTAGTTCTTTTTCAGTGAATGGTTGCTATAATTGTAAAATTCAGTTGTAAGCAACCATAATGTGTAAAAAAAAAAAAAATCATAATCCTCTCCCCAGTGTGGTAACACTGTATTGCTCTGGTCACTGCAAGTGTAAAAAAAGAAATACAAGATTGAAAAAAAATTACAGTAAGCACAGATCTTCTGTGGATGTCGGCCGCCTCAAATCCTTTTTTCTCCTCATGTCATCCCAGGCAGACTCCATGAAGTTGAGATCAGGGCTCTGCGGGGGCCATCCCTTCCAAGACTCCTCGTTCTTCTTCTTCACACTGATGATGGTTCTTAATGACATTGGCTGTATGTTTTGGGGTTGTCCTGTTGCAGAATAAGTTTGAGGCCAATCACACGCCTCTGTTTTGGTATATGATGGATAAGTATCTGCCTGTATTTCTCAGAATTGAGGACACCGTGGATCCTGCCCAAATCTCCAATTCCGTTTGCAGAAATTCAGCCCCAAACTGCCACAATGCTTCACAGTTGCCTGCAGACACACACTATTGTACCGCTCTCTAACCCTTCACCAACAAACTGCCTCTTGCTACAGCCAAATATTAACTCAAGTTTTGACTTATCAGTCCAGAGCACCCGCTGCCATTTTTATGCACCCCAGTTCCCATGTTTTCATGCATATGTGAAAACAAGGCTATGGTATGAAAAAAAAAATTTGGGGATGGAGCGAGGGGATTAGCACGGTGCCAATAGACTAATACATTTTCAAAAATTACATAAAAATTTATTTATTTATTCATTACAAAAGTAAAAAAAAAAATTGATATCAAGTACATAGACAAACATAGGTGTGCAATCAGAAACAATTCACAAGAATATAGCGTAAGAACAATGGCCTAGTGATGTTAAAGACCAATATGTAGTACAGGTAATCACATTCCTACATGTTTCACCAAAAACATTGGCTTCCCTTTAGGGTAATTATATAAACCTGGCCAACCTTGTAAACTGTAAAAAGAGAAACAAAATATAAGATATACATTTTGATATGGAGAATAATCCCCATAATAATTACCACAACGAATCAAAGTGATTGTTAAATGCATGGATAGGTCAGGATAGGCACCCCATATCCTACTGATGGCCAAGATTCTAAAACCTGCTCTTCCAGAAAAACCCGGGTTCATCTATAGAAGATGAATGAAAGGGAGCTGCGCTAAATAAGTGAAATGACACCCAAAGTGCAATAAATGTGGTGCACTGTGCCGAATAATTGATAAGTGTATACAGAACAATATATGAGTTGCCTATACACCTAGTGCATATATTATCAAATGCATATACATAACAATAATATTTAGAAAAAGAACTTGTTTGTATGTCGTATATAGGTGCAACTATAAACACCCGGCTGGGCCTCCAGCTCCGTGCTGGAAGCTCAGTGAAAACAAAAATAAATAGTGACATATATAACGAATTGGTTATTCCTTAAAGGCTAAAAAACCATAAAAATTGTGACAAATAAATATCCCTATGGATATTTTTTACGGCCCTTATACCTTATAAAGGCGTAATAAATAAACACCCAGCTGGGCCTCTAGCCCCACACTAGAAACCCAGTGTGTAGTGATAAACAAATGAATAAAATCACGCTACCAAAGAAGTGAAAGGTAGAAATGTGACAGTATAGCAATGCAATTGGTAAACACCCAGCAGGGCATCTAGCATCACACCAGAGACTCGGTGTATAAAAATAAATACATATGTGAAATGGCGCAACCTAAACATAAAATATTATTTCTTGTTAAAAAAAAAACATAAAATATTAAAATATAACAATATTGCAATGAAGTTGGTATGAAAATAAACTCCCTGCTATAATAAACGCCCGGCTGGGCGTAGGCACAATATTTTGAAAGTCCACAATGAAGCGTTTCCAACCTCAAAATATATAAAACTGCTCAATAAAACAAATTGTCCCAAATTGAGAAAATCATATAAAGAAAGTCTCTGCAGAAACTCTTGGTAGGGTCCTAGAAACGTGACTTGTATAGCACCACAGAAAGTGTGTAAAGACCTCCACCATAGGGCACACTTATCTTCTTACCAGAACTAGATGGTCCCTTTTTAGGGGGACCGTACAAGCAGATGGCTCTCAACCCTAGCCAGGGGTAAACTGCAAGACACACACGAAATCCTATGGATCCCGACCAGGGGTTCTCCGATCACCTCCGCTCAGGGTCAGTCAGAGTTTTATGATACGTGTTGGTACCGGAGAGAATGGAAAGAATGCTCGCATAGTATAAAATCCAAGGATGATTTATTAATATAAAAACAAAAGGAACACTTACAATGTAAAGTTCTTAGAAAGGCAGTACAGCGAGCCGGCCGGTCTCGCTTAGACAGCCCGTGGTAGCGGGATTACGTCGTGTTGCGGTGGCGTCAAGACGTAGCTCCTCCTCCCTACGCGTTTCGTCATCAAAGGACGTCGTCACGGGGCACGGGCTGCGTCCTGACGCACCGCATTAAATACCTAAAACAATCAACCAAGCCTCGGTATGGATCCCGGACTTGGGAATAGCGTGCGCCATCTTGAAAATGCTTCCAACCCTCATAGATGGTGAGGGAAAAGTGTGGTTTGGTGAGCTAATATAAAGATCATAACAAAATTTAAAAATTTGAAAAACAAAGTAGCGTGCGCCATCTTGAAAATGGGAAAGACGCTTCCAACCCTCATAGATGATGAGGGAAAAGTATGGTTTGGTGGACTAATATAAAAATCATAACTAAATTTAAAAAAACAACTCGATAAAGCATATTGATGAACTACTGAGACTCTCCAATGTTGAGTTATTTAAATCTTACTTATTTAGGAAGAAGGGGGAGTAGGCATTATTCTAAAGCCAACATATATATTGGGTCTAAGTTAGGACCAAACGTAGACATCACTAAGGGATACAATGTCTCAATGTTATGTATACGGACATGGAGGCCATTTATTACATAGAAAATGGTCAAAAAAAAAACAAAAAAAACATTTTTTTTCTTAAGCCGTTTTATTATCTGAAAGCATAATCGGTTTGTCAGTCCCACGTGTATTGTATGTCCAAAATGAACCAAAATGAACCATTCTGCTATCAGAAATCCATATCGATTTACATATCCTATATATGGTATCTATCACGTGGGGTTCTAAATAAAATATAGAGCCATACAGTATACGTTTTGATGTTAAAAGAACATGAGCATCAATGATGACATCTGTCACAAAGGGTTCTGAATAAGATATAGACAAATACAGTATACATTTGGTGTTGAAAGTACATGAGCATCAAGGAAGACAGGTCGCTAGGAGTTGTCTATGAAGCAGTTGACGTCAACATCAATATTGAGTCCAAATGGCGTGTAACTTTTAATTTTGTGAACCCATGACATTTCAAGTTTGGAAATGCTGTTAACCATACTGCTGCCTCTCCAGTGCGGTCTAAATTTATCGATACCCAAAAAGATGGTATTACTGGGATCTCTATTGTGGACCAAAAGGTAGTGCTTTGACACTGAATGTTTGGTAAAACCTCGACGTATGTTATTTATATGCTCGTTGAGTCGCACTTGCAGTGGTCTTTTAGTCCGGCCCACATATTGAAGCCCACAAGGGCATTTGAGCATATAAACCACTCCCGTGGTGGAGCATGTGATAAAAGACTCTATGTCGTGGTGATGAGAGGTGCAGGTGGAGATGAAGGATGTGGTTCTCCTAGTTTTACTTTTGTTAAGCGTGCAGACTTGACAACGTCTACACTGATGGTAACCTGTGAGCAGTTTTATATATTTTGAGTCTGGAAACGCTTCATTGTGGACTTTCAAAATATTGTGCCTACGCCCAGCCGGGCGTTTATTATAGCAGGGAGTTTATTTTCATACCAACTTCATTGCAATATTGGTATATTTTAATATTTTATGTTTAGGTTGCGCCATTTCACATATGTATTTATTTTTATACACTGAGTCTCTGGTGTGATGCTAGATGCCCTGCTGGGTGTTTACCAATTGCATTGCTATACTGTCACATTTCTACCTTTCACTTCTTTGGTAGCGTGATTTTATTCATTTGTTTATTACTACACACTGGGTTTCTAGTGTGGGGCTAGAGGCCCAGCTGGGTGTTTATTTATTACGCCTTTATAAGGTATAAGGGCCGTAAAAAAGAATATCCATAGGGATATTTATTTGTCACAATTTTTATGGTTTTTTAGCCTTTAAGGAATAACCAATTCGTTATATATGTCACTATTTTTGGTTTCACTGAGCTTCCAGCACGGAGCTGGAGGCCCAGCCGGGTGTTTAAAGTTGCACCTATATACGACATACAAACAAGTTATTTTTCTAAATATTATTGTTATGTATATGCATTTGATAATATATGCACTAGGTGTATAGGCAACTCGTATATTGTTCTGTATACACTTATCAATTATTCGGCACAGTGCACCACATTTATTGCACTTTGGGTGTCATTTCACTTATTTAGCGCAGCTCCCTTTCATTCCATTTCTGATTTATGTAGTATAACATTTTGAGCAGCAGCTTCATTTACTTAGCACGATTTTTTTCTCTTATATCATCTATAGAAGAGCACCAAGCTTTGCAGATAAGATTGTGAAAAATATCTTGGACCCGCCGTCAAAACCTCCCTCATTTTGGGATAAGGATGGGTTCTATTCCTGTAGGAAGTGCAAAGCATGCAGAGAGGTCAACCAACCACTGAGGGCACTAGAGATGTTCACCTCTCCATCCAACAGTAGAGAATTTAAAATAAAAGAATTTATCACATGTAATACCTCTGTCACGCTCGGGGTATGGCGGGGAACAGGAGGTGGACCCCCTATGACAGTGAGGCGATAGCACGGGTTGTATCGGAGGACCGGTTCTAATGTTGCTACTGGTTTTCACCAGAGCCCACTGCAAGGCGGGATGGACTTGCAGCGGCGGTAGCAACCAGGTCGTATCTTCCAATAGCAACTCGACCACACTGACAGCTGAGACAGGCGAGGTACACAGGGATAAGGCAGTGGCGAGGTCAAACGTAGCAATAGGTCAAGGCAGGCGGCAATGGTTCGTAGTCAGGGGCAACAGCAGAGATCTGGATACACAGGCAGGAGCAACACAACGCTTTCACTGGGCACTAAGGCAACTCAAGATCCGGCAAGGACAGGAAGGGGAAGTGGGTTAATAATGATACAGGTGAACCATAATTGGGCCAGGCACCAATCAATTGTGCGCTGGCCCTTTAAGAGGCAGCAGAGTCGCGCGCGCGCCTGGGGAGCGGGGAAGAGCGCGCTGGAGGAGGCAGGTGGCAGAACAGGCGGGGACGGGTGAGCAGAGCGGGATGCGATCCACGGGCGGACCGGGGACGCCGCGTGGATCGCATCCCAGAGACAGAACAGTGCCTACGGCCAGGGGAGCTGGCCGGGGCACTGCAGGACGGGGGGTGTTACAGTACCCCCCCCCTTGGGTCTCCCCCTCTTCCTGGGTCTCCCCCTCCTCCTGGAACTCAAGAACCTGAGGATGAGACCCTTATCAATGATGTTACCCTCAGGTTCCCAGGACCTATCCTCAGGACCACAATTCTCCCAATCAACAAGATAGAACTGTTTACCTCGGATGGTTCTAGAGGCAAGGATCTCTTTAACGGAAAAGATGTCGGAGGAGCCGGAGACAGGAGCAGGAGCGGTGACCTTGGGGGAAAAGTGATTAAGAATAAAAGGTTTGAGGAGGGAAACATGGAAAGAGTTGGGGATGCGGAGGGAAGGGGGAAGATGTAGTTTGTAGGACACGGAATTGATCCGAGCCTTGACCTTGAATGGACCGAGGTAGCGGGGACCCAACTTGTAACTGGGGATGCGGAACCTGATGTACCTGGAGGAGAGCCACACCCTATCACCCGGGGAGAAGACAGGAGGAGGTCTTCTTTTACAGTCAGCATGTTTCTTCATGCGAGAAGAGGCCAGGGCAAGCGACTTTTGGGTCTCCTTCCAGATGGACGACAGCTCTTGGGTGACTTCATCTACAGCAGGGACTCCGGAAGAAGTGGGGATGGGCAGGGGGGGGAAGAGGATGGCGGCCGTATACTACAAAAAAGGGTGACTTGGAGGAGGACTCAGACTCCTTCAGGTTGTAAGAAAATTCGGCCCAGGGCAGGAGGTCAGCCCAGTCGTCTTGACGAGCAGAGACAAAGTGTCGCAGGTAGGCCCCAAGGATCTGGTTGACTCTCTCCACTTGTCCATTGGACTGTGGATGATAGGCAGAGGAGAAGTCCAGTTTGACTTTCAGTTGACTGCAGAGAGCTCTCCAGAACTTGGACACGAACTAAACGCCTCTATCCGAGACGATGTGAGATGGAAGTCCATGAAGACGAAAAATCTGGAGGAAGAAATGTTTAGCGAGACTAGGTGCAGAAGGGAAACCTGGAAGGGGGACAAAATGTGCCATTTTAGAGAAACGATCAACGACCACCCATATGGCTGAGGGAAGGAGGAAGGTCCGTGATGAAGTCTATAGCTATGTGGGACCAAGGTCGTTCAGGCACAGGCAGAGGGTGAAGAAGACCAGCAGGCTTTTGGTGAGGGGTCTTGTCTCGAGCACATATAGTACAGGCCTGTACGAAGTCCGTCACATCCTTTTTTAAGGAGGGCCACCAGTAATACCTGGAAATCAGTTGGGAGGACTTCCTAACTCTAGGATGACCGGCCAGATGAGAGGAATGGCCCCACTTGAGGATCTGAAGACGTGGAGGAACCAAAGTCTTCCCAGGAGGAACTTGCACCAAGGAGGCAGGAGCTGAAAAGATCAGACACTCAGGAGGTATGATGTGTTGTACAGGAGACTCAGACTCAGAAGTATCGGTGGAACGTGACAGGGCGTCAGCCCTGACATTCTTGTCCGTAGGACGGAAATGGATCTCAAAGTTGAAGCGGGCAAAAAACAACGACCACCTAGCTTGGCGTGGGTTTAATCGCTGGGCCGACTGGAGATAAGAGAGATTTTTGTGATCCGTGAAGATCGTGATGGGATGAACAGATTCCTCAAGGAGGTGTCACCATTCCCCAAGTGCTAGCTTAATAGCCAGTAACTCACGGTCTCCGATGGAATAGTTCTTTTCAGGGGGGGAAAAAGGTCTTAGAAAAAAACCCACAGGTGATGTTCTTGCCCTTGGAGTCTTTCTGAAGAAGCACAGCTCCAGCTCCCACGGAGGAGGCATCGACTTCTAGGAGAAACGGTTTGCGAGGATCAGGCCTGGACAAAACGGGTGCAGAGGCAAAGACAGATTTGAGGTGGTTAAAGGCCTCCTCAGCTGGAGGGGGCCAGGACCTAGGATTTGCATCCTTTTTGGTTAATGCCACAATAGGCGCGACAATGGAGAAGTGAGGGATGAACTGGCGATAGTAATTGGCGAATCCAAGGAAACGCTGGATGGCCCATAGTCCGGTAGGACGTGGCCAGTTCAGGACGGCAGAAAGTTTCTCCGGGTCCATTTGGAGACCTTGTCCAGAGACCAAGTAACCCAGGAAGGGAAGAGTGCAACGTTCAAAGAGACATTTCTCTAGTTTGGCGTAAAGATGGTTCTCCCGAAGCCGTTGGAGCACTTGACGAACCTGAAGACGGTGTTCCTCCAAGCTAGAGGAAAAAATCAGGATATCATCCAGATAGACAACAACACAGGAGTATAGCAAGTCTCTGAAAATCTCATTCACAAAGTCTTGAAAGACCGCCGGAGCATTGCACAAACCGAAGGGCATGACGAGATACTCAGTGTCCGTCACGGGTGTTAAAGGCGGTTTTCCACTCCTCGCCTTTACGGATACGGATGAGATTATATGCGCCCCGGAGGTCCAGTTTGGTGAAAATTCTTGCTCCTCGCAAACGATCAAAAAGTTCAGAGATAAGAGGCAGCGGGTAGCGATTTTTTAGAGTGATCTTGTGAAGACTACGATAGTCAATACAGGGACGTAAGGACCTGTCCTTTTTGGCGACAAAGAAGAATCCTGCTCCAGCAGGGGAAGAAGACTTGCGGATGAAACCTTTTTTGAGGTTCTCCTGGACGTACTCTGTCATAGCTTCTGTCTCCGGGATGGAGAGAGGGTAGATCCTGCCACGGGGCGGCGTGGTCCCAGGAAGAAGATCGATAGGGCAATCGTAGAGTCTATGTGGCGGCAAGACCTCAGTTTGTTTTTTGCAAAACACGTCAGCAAAGTCCCAGTAAGGTTTGGGGAGACTAGGCCGAGAGGTAGCGATGAAAACTTGCTTAGTGGGCACCGCTTTGAGGCAATGCCTGTGGCAGTAGGGACCCCAACTTTTGATGTCCCCCGATGCCCAGTCGAGGGTAGGGGAATGTAGCTGGAGCCAGGGTAGGCCCAAAAGGATCTCAGAGGTGCAGTTGGGTAACACAAAAAAGTCAATCTTCTCATGATGGAGAACTCCAATTCTCATGAGGAGAGGTTCGGTGCGGTAACGCACGATACAGTTCAGATTTTGACCATTTACCGAGGTGATAAAAAATGGCTTGACAAGATGAGTGACTGGAATATTAAATTTGTCGATGAGTGAAGCTTCAATGAAGTTTCCTGCAGAACCAGAATCCAAAAAGGCCACGGCGGAGAAAGAGGAGTTCTTGGGCAAAGAAAACCTCACTGGAACAGTCAGACGTGGAGAGGAAGAGTCCACACCTAGCAACACCTCTCCCACGTTAGCTAGGTGCGAGCGTTTCCCTGATGCTGAGGACGGATAGAGCAATCCTTTAGAAAATGGTCAGGACTGGCGCAATACAGGCACAGATTATGGTCTCGGCGGCGAGTCCTCTCTTGTGTGGTCAGGCGCGACCAATCCACTTGCATCGCCTCCTCAGCGGGAGGTACAGGAACAGATTGTAGAGGGTTCTGGAAAAGAGGTGCCAGGCGAGGAAACCGCTTGACGCGACCAAGGTCCTTTTCTTGGCGTAGCTCTAGGCGTCTTTCAGTATAACGCATGTCAATACGGGTGGCCAGCTGGATGAGTTCAGACAGGGTAGCAGGAATTTCTCGTGCGTCCAGCACATCTTTGACGTGGCTGGATAGGCCCTTTTTAAAGGTCGCGCAGAGGGCCTCATTGTTCCAGGAGAGTTCGGATGCCAGGGTGCGGAACTGAATGGCGTAAACGCCCACTGAAGAATCTCCCTGGGCAAGGTTCAGGAGAGCCGTCTCGGCAGAGGAGGCCCGGGCTGGCTCCTCGAAGACACTGCGAACTTCAGAAAAGAAGGCTGGAATTGAAGCTGTGGCAGGATCGCCACGGTCCCAAAGCGGTGTAGCCCAGGCTAGGGCCTTATCAGATAGCAGGCTAACCACGAACGCCACCTTAGACCGTTCGGTGGGGAACTGGTCAGACAACATCTCCAGATGGAGGGAACACTGGGATAGGAACCCTCGGCATAGCTTAGGGTCCCCATTGAACTTGTCAGGAAGGGACAGGCGGACTCTAGCAGCAGCAACTCATGGTGGAGGAGATGTAGGAGCTGGCGGTGGAGATGGTAGAATCTGCTGTAACATAGCAGTCAATTGCGCCAATTGCTGTCCCTGTTGAGCGACCACCGTGGTCAGATCCGAGAGGCTTGGCAGCGGGACCTCAGCGGGATCCATGGCCGGATCTACTGTCACGCTCGGGGTATGGCGGGGAACAGGAGGTGGATCCCCTATGCCAGTGAGGCGATAGCACGGGTTGTATTGGAGGACCGGTTCTAATGTTGCTACTGGTTTTCACCAGAGCCCGCCGCAAGGCGGGATGGACTTGCAGCGGCGGTAGCAACCAGGTCGTATCTTCCAATAGCAACTCGACCACACTGACAGCTGAGACAGGCGAGGTACACAGGGATAAGGCAGAGGCGAGGTCAAACGTAGCAATAGGTCAAGGCAGGCGGCAATGGTTCGTAGTCAGGGGCAACAGCAGAGATCTGGATACACAGGCAGGAGCAACACAACGCTTTCACTGGGCACTAAGGCAACTCAAGATCCGGCAAGGACAGGAAGGGGAAGTGGGTTAATAAAGATACAGGTGAACCATAATTGGGCCAGGCACCAATCAATTGTGCGCTGGCCCTTTAAGAGGCAGCAGAGTCGCGTGCGCCTGGGGAGCGGGGACGAGCGCGCTGGAGGAGGCAGGCGGCAGAACAGGCGGGGACCGGTGAGCAGAGCGGGATGCGATCCACGGGCGGACCAGGGACGCCGCGTGGATCGCATCCCAGAGACAGAACAGTGCCTACGGCCAGGGGAGCTGGCCGGGGCACTGCAGGACGGGGGATGCCGTGAGCGCTCCGGGATGGACGGGACACCCCGGCTCGGCGTTACAACCTCATATGTTTATGCTATCCAATGCCCTTGCGTGCTAATTTATATAGGCCGCACCAAGAGATTACTACGGATAAGGATAGCAGAACACATAGAAAACATCAAACTGGGTTTTAAAGATCACAATGTGTCCTTACATTTTAAGATTTTCCATAATCAAGATCCTTCTGGGTTAAAATTCTGGGGGATTGACCACCTCAAACAAAATTGGAGAGGTTCAAACCAGGTACGGGAACTTTCTAAAAGAGAAACTGAATGGATATACCTAGTGGACACTTTGTCGCCAAAAGGCTTGAATGTTGATCTTGATATAAATTGTTTTATTAGCGATTATTGATCTTAGCAGGGTTCTTTTATGTTGTTTTATCCCTGCACATTCTCTCATATGCACATCTATAAATATACATATTACCTTCAAATTCTATTTTTATGTGATTTTTTTTTTATGCGATTCCTTGTGCAATTTTTAATTGTGATTTTATAGAGGAAGTGTGCGAGTTTTTTAATATGCGATTTTCCAGTGGCACTTTTTAACATTGATTATTAGGCCGTTTTTATAAACACATACTTCTTATCACAATTATTTATTATTATCTCTTATTCCCAGTTTTTTATGCATATTTTTATTCATACACTATATTTTATGCATATTTTGTCTTTTTATGTGTTTTTAATAACCATATATAGACTTTATTATATAGACAATATTACGCTATGTGCAATACTTTATCTGTTTCCATGGCGAGTTTGTTTGGAGATACCATACCCCGGGACCCCTGATGCAGTGTAATACCTTGGTGATGTTTAAAGCATAAGAAGGCTATCCTGCTGGTTTAACCCCATCTTAGCTGAGGATTTGCGGTTGCAGTTTATAACCTGGTGATGACCATTATACATGACAGGCGTTTTTTTTCTTTTATTTCTGGTGAGTTTGAACCCCTGAGGGGAGTGTGCCTCACGTGGTGAAACATCATATGGGATAAAGCGGTGCTTGGAGTATTATAAACGCATAAGAAGTCACCTTGATATATTGAACTGCTCACCTACCACTATCCTACACCCAAGACACATTCGTTTATTTATTTATTCACTATGAACTTTTGATTGTGGACTCATTCTCTAACATTTTATGCGATTTTTTGCACCGATATCTTTTTTTAGCGCTGTTTTTAGTATTTTTTTTTTCTCAGAAAATTACACTGTTGAAAATGTTATACTATTCTCCTGTTTTACACATCTTTTTATTTTAAACAGCTGCTGTTATTACTATATGTATATTTATTTATTTATATATATATATTTATTGATCCAATACCGTCTAGTTGCACGAGACACTGTATAACTCGCATCAGGCGCTGAGCAGTGTATAATAGGCCTTAAGTATACACTACCCCTTTTCATATGTGAAAACAAGGCTATGGTATGAAAAAATAATTTGGGGATAGAGCGAGGGGATTAGCACGGTGCCAATAGACTAATACATTTTCAAAAATTACATAAAAATGTATTTATTAATTCATAAAAGTTAAAAAAAAATTGACATCAAGTACATAGACAAACATAGGTGTGCAATCAGAAACAATTCACAAGAATATAGCGTAAGAACAATGGCCTAGTGATGTTAAAGACCAATATGTAGTACAGGTAATCACATTCCTACATGTTTCGCCAAAAACATTGGCTTCCTCAGGGAAATTATATAAACCTGGCCAACCTTGTAAACCGTAAAAAGAGAAACAAAACATAAGATATACATTTTGATATGGAGAATAATCCCCATAATATTTACCACAATGAATCAAAGTGATTGTTAAATGCATGGATAGGTCAGGATAGGCACCCCAAATTTTGAGTTCCCCACACACACAAACCTACCCGCCGGTCCCCAGCGATGGTGGTGGTCAGGCAACCAACAGCCCAAGGGGATCAGCAGCCAAGTACCGCATTTATGGCTGCAGAGTAGGGATGAGCCCGGATTCAAACCCATGTTTGAATCAAACATTGGCCGTTCGTCCGTTCGACAAAACTAGAACTTTGCGGGCCATTCGCATCAAATTTGTGTGATACGAACGGCCCACAATGCACTGCAGAATGCCTGTGGCCAATTGTAGCTCAGGGGGTTTAGTACACGCCCCACACTATATAAGGCCGCCGGCCTGGCGGCCTTGTGTAGTGTGTTCCAGCGTGCAGGGAAAGAGCTTGATCGGCAGGGACAGTGTGTTCTTTACCAGGCATTTGCAGGACTTAGTGTGTGTTCTGTGCCTCCAGCGCAGTATAAACCTGCATCTACCCTTTAGTGCTGTTGTTCTCTATTAATACAGACATCTGCAGGAGTTAGTGTGTGTTGTGTGACTCCAGCACAGCACAGTATACACCTGTATCTGCCCTTCTTTGCTGGTGTTATCTAATACAGCCATCTGCAGGAGTTAGTGGGTGTTGTGTGACTCCAGCACAATATACACTACCCAATTGCTGGTTTTCCCATCTCCCTGCAGGCCATTACAATGTCAGGAAGGCCAACAAGGAGAGGCAGACAGTCACGAGCCAATAAAAGAGGGCAAGCAGGCTCTGTGTCTAGAGACAACAGTGCTGGTCGTGGATGCGGTGCATCGTCATCAGCACGTGGCCATGGGACACGCTTGTCCTTATTTTCGGCAGCTGGACATGTTGAGCTGCATCATGCCGAAGACTTGGTAGAGTGGATGACCAAGCCCTCCTCATCCTCCTCATCCTCTCTCACCCAAGCTCAGGGTACTGGCAAAGCAGCTGCCAACGCGTACTCTTCCCTCGTCTCAATGTCATCAGTCACTCCTTCCCTAGACCCACCATGTCCTCCTGAGGAGTCCCCCGAACCGTTTGACCACAGTGTTGGGTACATGCTCCAGGAGGATGCCCAGCGTTTTGAAGGCTCGGATGATGATACCCAGCTAGAGGAAGGCAGTAGCGTGAGCGCAGAGAGAGGAGATGCTCAAGGACAGCAATCTAGCAGTCATGTTCCACCAGCTGCAGAATACTGCCAGGTTTGCTCCAGTGGTGAAGAGGGAGGGGATGATGAGGTCACTGACTCCACGTGGGTGGCTGATCGGAAAGAGGAGGAGGCACATCTCCAATGAGGCAGGATGCCCTCCGGGGGCCAGCTTAAGGTCAGCACACCGACTGAATCACACCGCAGAGCTCCGCCTGTGCAGGGCGCTGCCTCTGCGCGTTATTACAAAAGTTCTTTGGTGTGGGCCTTTTTTGAGACGAGTGCATCAGATCGCACTGCTGCCATTTGCAACATAACATCAGCCGCTTGGGCACTACAAGCATGACCAGACATATGTTGACCTGCCATGCAGCTCGTTGGCAAGCGTACCTTAAAGACCCACACCAAAGAACAAAGCGGACCTCTCCTTGCTCCTCATCAGCTGGGATCTCCAACCCCACTATACCTTGTCCTCTCTGAAAGCTGCACTGAGAGGAATGAAGGTGTAGAATTATGTGTGTCACAGCCAAATACTTGCGGGCACTCTGCTAGCAGTACACCAACGTCCAATTGTACCAGGCAAATTTCCCTGCCCCAGCTGCTGGACCGTCAAAAGAAGTTCACTCCCAGCCATCCACATGCCCAGCACTTGAATGCTAGCTTGGCTAAATTGCTAGCACTTCAACTGCTGCCTTTTCAGTTGGTAGACTCGGCCCCCTTCCGTGAGTTTGTGCAATGTGCGGTTCCTCAGTGGCAGGTTCCCAAACGCCACTTTTTCTCACGGAAGGCGATTACGGCTCTCTACCGGCATGTGGAAGGCAATGTCCATGCCTCGCTGGACAGGGCGGTCAGCGGTAAGGTGCATATTACCGCTGATGGTCCAGCATATTACCGCTGATGGCCCAGCAGGCATGGACAGGGACGTTGCCTATCTTTCACGGCCCATTGGGTCACTCTCTTGGCAGCTGGGAAGGATGCAGGACAAGGTGCAGTAGTGTTTGGAGGTTGTTCCGCCACCACGCCTCCAAAATGCTACTACTGGTTGTGACACACCTCTCTCCTCCACCCCCTCCTCTTCTTCCTCCATGGCCTCTTCCTGTCCTTTGTCCTCAGAACCAGCGGTGCTCCGTAGGCGTTCAAGGGGCTACGCAAGTACGCAGGCAAAAATATGCCATTCCGTGCTTGCGCTGGTGTGTTTGGGGGACAGGAGCCATACTGGGGCAGGGGTTCTGTCAGCTCTGCAGCGGCAGGCCGAGAGGTGGTTGACGCCACGCCAGCTTAAGCCAGGAATGGTGGTTTGCGACAATGGCACCAACCTCCTCTCTGCCCTGCGACAGGGACAACTGACCCATGTGCCCTGTATGGCTCACGTCCTTAACCTGGTGGTGCAGCAGTTTTTGGGCAGGTACCCAGGCTTACAGGATGTCCTAAGGCAGGCCAGGAAAGTCTGTGTGCATTTCCGCCCATCATATAATGCCAGTGCTCGGCTGGCTGAGCTACAAAAGGAGTTGACCCTGCCCAAGAAACCGCCTTACATGTGACATGCCCACCAGGTGGAACTCAACATTGGCCATGCTGCAGCGACTGCACACGCAGCAGAGGGCCATCAATGAGTACCTGTGCGACTACGGCACCAGGACGGGGTCAGGGGAGCTTGGATTTTTTCACCACGCCAGTGGAGCATGATCAGGGATGCATGCACTGTCCTGTCACCATTTGAGGCCACGAGGATGGTGAGCAGTGACAGTGCATGCATCAGTGACACTGTACCTCTTGTCCACCTGTTGGCGCATACGCTGTGTGGAATAATAGACAGGGCACTTGAGGCAGAACAGAGGCAGGAAGAGGACATCCTTGCCTCTCAAGGCCCCCTTTATCCAGACAGTGTTCCTTCTGTCCCACCCATCACACAAGAAGAGGAGGAGGAGGAGGATTGTGTCAGCATGGAGGTGGAGCCTGGCACTCAGCATCAGCAGTTTTTTAGGGATGATTTACAATCCCAAGAAACCGGTGGACTTGTACATGGCTGGGAGGAGGTGGCTGCGGATCATGTCGTCCTTAGTGACCCAGAGGACTCCGGACCGAATGCCTCAGCTAACCTACGTTGCATGGCCTCCCTGAGCCTGCGGAAGGATCCTCGTATTCTTCGGATCAAGGAGAGGGACCATTACTGGCTGGCCACTCTCCTTGATCCACGGTACAAGGGTAAGGTTGCGGACCTTATCTTGCCGTCGCAGAGGGAGCAGAGGATGAGACATCTCTGGGAGGCCTTGCAGAAAGGTCTGTGCAACGTGTTCCCAGAGACTGGGAGGTTACAAACTCCTGGTCCTAGACAACGAGTTGCTGAGGCTTCGGTCAGTAGCAGAAGGAGCGGTGGAGAAGGTGGCCGTCTGACTGATGCGTTCAGACAATTTTTTAGTCCGCAGCCCCAAGGTATGATCGGTTTCAGCAACCATCGCCAGCGTCTGATATACATGGTGCAGGAATACCTAGGGGCAAGGTCACACTTTCCCACCGAAAATCCTCTGGCTTCCTGGAGCTGGAGGCTTGGGGGGGATGTGATTGGGTAGCCATGCCATTTTTCTCAAAGATTTTCATCCATATTGCCAGGACAAGACATTGCATTAAAGCCGCAAGCAGTTTTAAATGGCTTTTTTTTCCTTTACAAATGTCATTTTGTGCAGGGACAGTTCTAAACACGGGAAACACATGCCACTTCACAGGCATATTTTAGACACCCCCCAGGTACGATGTTTAAAGGAATATTTCACTTTTTTTTTCACTTTATGCATCATTAAAATGACTGCTCAAGAAAAAATGTCAGTTTTTAAAACTTCTTTTTGCATTGATACATGTTCACTGGGGCAGGACCCGGGTCCCCAAACCTTTTTTAGGACAATAACATGCATATTGGTCGTTATAATTAGCACTTTAGATTTCGAAAGTTCGCGTCCATTGTAATTAATAGGGTTCTAACGTTCGTGCGAACTTTCGGTCTGTTCGCAGCTTCTGGTGCGAACCGAATCAGGGGGTGTTCGGCTCATCCCTACTGCAGAGTGCACTCAAAGACCTAGCAATTGGGACAAAGAAAATGTATTACTATTATGTTTTGGTAGAAATTAGGCATGCATTGTTTGAGACGACACTGAGTCCCAAACATAAAGAAGAGGGGGCTAATAAGCCTCAATTACTTACAATTATGGGTTAAAATATGTATTTGAAAATAAAGAGGCACCTGGGTGATGCCACAGAAAAGCCCTTTTTAGATGGTCTAGTTTAAGACATCCAGACTGGAGGAAACAAAAGGTGATGGCATTAATATGTATATGTTCAAATGGCAGCCTACACAGGGATGCTAAACTGCAACAAGTAGTTATAGGGAAAAACACTCACCTGGGAGGTCTGAGCCAAATAGAATGAATGGGAGAAGTTTCCCAGTTAATGTATCGGATGCGCCTAACAAAGTGACTAAATGTTGCACTGCAGAGTGGCATATGAATGTAACAGCACTCAGAGACCTAAAACATAAAAGGCCTAGTTGGGCTCAGTGTATCAAGCTGCAATAGGAGATAAGATCCATGGGAAAATTGACCTACCATATGATGTGGCATCAGCGATCGTGGGCGCCCCTCATGTCCAGCTGAAAGGTTGTGGGACTGGCTGGCTTTAAATGCCCCCCACATGCGATTGGCGTCTGACATCACCAATCGCTGAGCGGACAGCAAGAGCTCGCTCGCATGCGCCCGCTACAACACCATAGGCCTACATTGTCTGTCTGGTGCTGATTGGCATCTTCTTTTACACAGCCTATCGACCATTGGTCGATATGGTGGCTAATCACAGCCTAAAGGGACTTGTATTGGGAGTCAGGCAGGAACGCAAGCTGGGGGTGGGCAGACACATGGAAAGAGTGCCGCCCCTGGGTATCTATACAGCCAATAGCGGCGCAGTGGGTGGCGATCCCCGTAGAAGACTGGACCATCCCACATTGCAAGTAGGCAGGCGGGCAGAGCAGCCGAGATGCGTGGGGGACACAAATAGGGGAAAACCCTTAATGGGACATGGCGATAGTCCAAAAAGAAGGAAACCCCCCCCCCCCCCCACGATATCCCTCGCACCATAGGGGGGGGGACGATTTGAGGAAGAATAACACTTCAACCCTGGACAGTACCATTCCCATAACCTGTAATCGGACCATGCATTCAATGTAAAAGGATTATTTTCACAATAACATGTAATAAAGAGAAAAAAGAAGAAGAAAAGACAAAATTATATAATAGAATTTGTAAACACAAACATGATATTCAATAGTAATATGTAAAATGGAAACTAAAGAATAAAGGAAACATAATTATTTAAAGTAACAATTAGTACTGAGGCATGAGAGACGAAATTTAAGGGACCATGACTCGAATCTTCAGGAAAAAAGGGGAAGATTGTATTCAGAAGAGGGAAAAAAAGGGAAAAAAGCCCTTTTCATAGAGATGTTAGAGCCAAAAGACATTCAACCAGTGGTAGCCCAGATGGTAATTGGGCAAAACCTATCCAAATAATCAATTACAGAAAAGATTTAAAGCTTATATATATTCATTCAGGCCCGGAGCCTTAGTTGCATCTAGGTTGTAAATCCACTTAGTCTCAAGTTGAAGTAGTGTGTTGTCAATTCCTCCACCGCGAACATGTATGGGTACATAGCGTGGCGAAGTGAACAGCGGGGGGATAAAAATGATGTTGCATGCCAACATGTCTGTTGATAGCTGTGGTTATTTTACGTTTGAACATGGGTTTTACATGATCTCTAATACGTACACAGAAGGGTCGTTTGGTCTTCCCAACATAATATGAACCACAACGGCAGGTGGCCAAATAAACGACCCCCACTGTTTTGCAGGTTACTCTATGTCTAATTGTGTGTGTAAGCCCGTTGGGAAGCAAAACTTCCCTTGAGTTGGAAATAAGGGTGAAAACATCACAGTTCCCACATGGAAAGGTACCAACATTTGTGTTGGACTGTAGTTCTCTGGAAGAGTAATGACTCGTTATTAGACGATCCCTTAGAGAGGGGGATCGTCGGTAGGTTATATTGGGATACGGCTTGATATATTTATTAATAACAGAATAAGCAGTTAATAGGGGCCACAATCTGTTTAGTGTGTCCTTGACTTGAGCATGCTGGCTAGAGAATTGCTTAATTAGGTGTACCGGTTGAAAGGCATCAGTGGTCTTATTAGAGAAAATTAGGTCTTTTCTATCTAGCTTTTTTACTTTTATTGTATGCTTTTTTTTAAAAAAGAGAATGACTGTATCCTCTATCTCAAATATAAGTCATTAGATGCTTTCTGAAAGTCACTTTCTACGCTGCAATTTCGTTTTAATATTGGATTGACTACATTCCATTGTAAACCTTTACAATTAAAGTTGTTGATGGCCAGGGAATCAATAAACTGAGTGAGTGCCTCTCGGGTACCAGACCAAAAGAAGAGCACGTCATCAATATATAGATACCATGAGATGACATTTTGAGTCTGAGTAGATCGGAATTGGCAAAAAGTTCCCTTTCTCACCCCCCCAGGTACAAGTTGGCATAGGAGGGGGCACACTTGGTCCCCATAGCCACACCCTGTACCTGGAGGAAGTGGGAAGGGCCAAACATGAAGTAGTTACGTGTCCGAATAAACCTTAACAGTTCCAGCACAAAGTTACAATACGAGTCAAAATGAGGGTCTCTTTCTTGTAAAAGCTTGTCAATGACTTCAATACCTTTCTGATGCGGGATGGTATTATACAAGCACTCTACATCTAAAGCGACTAGCCATGTGCCTTGAGGCAAATAGTTACCTTCAAGGGTACGGAGAAGGTGAATAGTGTCCTTGATATACGAGGACAATGATGTGACATGCAGAGCTAAATATTTATCAACCAATGCACTAGCAATTTTTGTAAGACATTGGCATCCGGACACAAAAGGCCAGCCAGGAGGGTTTTCCAATGACTTATGTAATTTGGGTAGGGCATAAAACATGTGTTTTAGGTTCTTTGATGTTAAGGAAATTCCAGGTGTTACAATCAATAATGCCCTTTTGATAGGCTGGAAAAATAAGTTTATGGTATTCAGAAATAAAGTTTTTTTACAAGAGATAGTGAAATGGGCCGGTAGCAGTCCTTTTTGTCTAGGATATTGCGGCACATAGTGGCATATGCCGCAGTATCCATGACAACTACGTTTCCTCCTTTATCCGCTGGTTTAATAACCAATTCAGGATTGCTGTGGAGAGATTTAAGAGCTCTCCTAGATGCAGCAGATAGATTGGGTGGATAAGAATTGTCAAGGTCCATATCTTTAATAGCACTAGTAATTTGTTGGACAAAAGCCCAGATGTTGGGGTTAGTAGATGGAGTGGGAAATGTTTGTGATTTCGGTTTAAAGGATGTAGGAGGGGGGAAGGAGACACCAAGGGCAACAATGCCCGACTCAGTAGACTCGGACATATCATCGCCATCAATGTCTCCCTCCTCCCATGCTATTAGTTCCTCAATGGCCTGGATCTCGGCCAGTGTGGGAACCACACTAGAGGGAGCCGGACCGGCCGTAGAGGAAGAAGAGTTGTCATAGATCACTTTATACAAAAGCTTTCTGGCAAAAAGATGGATGTCTTTTATAAACTGAAATCTATCAAAATCATTAGACGGACAAAAGGTTAAACCAAGTTGCAATACTTTAAAGGGGTTGTAAAGGTTCGTTTTTTATTTTCTAAATAGGTTCCTTTAAGCTAGTGCATTGTTGGTTCACTTACCTTTTCCTTCAATTTCCCTTCTAAACGTTTTTTTTCTTTGTCTAAATTTCTCACTTCCTGTTCCTCCTCAGTAAGCTGTTCAGTAAGCTGTTGTGGCTGACAACACTGCTCGGATGATGGTGTGAAGTTTACTGAGGAGAAACAGGAAGTGAGAAATTCAGACAAAGAAAAAAAACATTTAGAAGGGAAATTGAAGGAAAAGGTAAGTGAACCAACAATGCACTAGCTTAAAGGAACCTATTTAGAACAAACCTTTACAACCCCTTTAACTTGATCGTTAGTTAGAACGGTCGAAGATAAATTAACCACATCTAGTCCATTATTTCTCTGTTGATCAGTGTTTGGGAGGTTTTGGGAATGATTTTGAAGAGAATCCGGAGTCTGGACTAAAAAAAATGGGAGCAATCCTAGGGTCAATTTGCTGTGTACTGGTGGGAAACATAGTTGTTAAACTTGGCTCACTTACCCGTCTGGTGATAGATGGAGAAATAAAAAGAGGTGCAGAAGTCGCAGTGATTGGTGCATGTTGTACGGTCGAATAGGACATGGAGGACAACGTAGATTGTGCACGGGTGAAAGGAGTAGAAATATTAGTGATTTTAGATCGAACTGTGGATGGTCGAGAGGCCGTAATGGGCCCAAAGGTGCACCGTAGTGAATCAGTGGAAGTGGTAGGTAGTTCTCCCTTTCTTTTCTTCGGGATTCTATCCTGTGAAATATCTTGGTAAGTAGTGCTGGAAGAAAATGAGGCAGACAATGCATTAGGTATCTCCTTATTGGTTTTTGGTGCATAGTAAGTAGAGGGTTTTGGTATTGGTTTGCCAGGTGAGGTATTGTCCCATCTATAGGCATAGCCGTTATCATGTGCTGTTTTATCTCATAGAAACTTCTCTCCTTTTGCATTAGTCACTCCCAACGTGTACTCCTCGAGATGAGCACGCAGGTCCTTGTCCGGCTTGCAATATCTCAGGGAGGACATACAGGGCGCGTGATCCAAATACCAATCATTAATGGAAACATCCAGTTGATCAAGCTCATGTTCATATTGCTTACATAGAGTAGAAATCATATTGAAGAAGCATGATTGGAAATTATGTTCCCAAGATGATTTTAATAGATCATTCACCTTTTTGACATTAGGAAAAATTTGTATCCTTAAACCTCAAGGGACAATTTGTTTTTCAGTATATTTTTCAAAGTAGGATTTATGCCAGTAGATACAGACTTTCTTTTCTAAGAGACGTTGAAGTCTCATGAAATTCTTGTCAAGATCGGCTTCAGTGATATTGGATACATTTTGGGATGTTTGAAGTTGGACATTAAACCCTTCCACGCCTTGCCACAAAAGTCAGCCATGGTATCCTCAAACTTAGGGCTCTCTGTCTAATAAGTTGCAAAGATCACAAAATTAGTATAAACAATACAAAAAGATGTGTAGAATTCCACAGTTAAAGAGAATAGACAGATATAATTATATAGGGGACAGTCAGATAGAATTTTGGTGTATTAAAACACTGGAGACAAAGGAAAAAATGGAGTGTGGCTGAAAGTTCCTAATATAGACGGCACCTCATCCCAATTTATAAAATTCGAAAAAAAATTTTTGGGGATAGAGCAAGGGGATGTGGAAACAAGGCTTATGCGACTCATGTGGGAAAACATAGGAACTGGAGTGCAGAAAAACGGCAACAGGTGCTGTGGACTGATGAGTCAAAAAAGTGTCTGCAGCCAACTGTGAAGCATGGTGGAGGTTCCTTGCAAGATTGGGGCTACATTTCTGCAAATGGAGTTGGAAATTTGAAGAGGATCAATGGTGTCCTCAATGCTGAGAAATACAGGCAAATACTTATCCATCATGCCACACCATAACAGAGGCATATGATTGGCCCCAAATTTCTTCTGCCCATGACCCTAAACATACAGTCCATATCATTAAGAACTATCTTCAGTGTAAAGAAGAACAAGGGGTCCTGTAAGTGATGGTTTGGCCCCCACAGAGCCCTGCTCTCACCATCATGGAGTCTGTTTGGGCTGACATAAAGAGACAGAAGAATTTGAGGCAGCCAATGTTCACAAAAGATCTGTGCTTAGTTCTCCACAATGTTGTTAACCACCTGTCAGAATCCCTGTCTGGGATTAAATAAAAAGAACAGAATGAACCCTTTGTACACACTACTATAAACCCTTTCTAGCAAACTGCATAAAAAACAGGGATTTTTAGTTCACGCACATTGCAATGCGTGTTTAAGCTGGCCAACTGCGTCAAAGTAACCCCTCTCTGGCCAGTCCCTACTCTACTCTGCAAAATGCAAATGCTCCAGTGGCTATAGTACCAGTATGGTGCAGATAGACACAAGTTGTAGGAGAGCTACAGGTTCAGGTCTGGTTACTGACCTGGGCTATGCAATAGAATTAAGATATAGCTATGCTCAAATCCAATTAGCTTCTACATACATATATATGTATATATATTCCATCAGGTGCTAAAGGGTTGTGACCAAATGTTGACACTAAACACAAAATACTGGATGACCCCTCTGCACACTACTATATGCCCTTTCTAGTAAACTTGGCATACAAAACAGGGATTTTTAAATTAACCACTTAAGCCCCGGACCAATTTGCAGCCAAAGGACCAGGCCCCTTTTTGCGATTCGGCACTGCGTCGCTTTAACTGACAATTGCGCGTTCGCGCGACATGGCTCCCAAACAAAATTGACGTATTTTTTTCCCCACAAATAGAGCTTTCTTTTGGTGGTATTTGATCGCCCCTGCGGTTTTTATTTTTTGCGCTATGAACAAAAATAGAGCGACAATTTTTAAAAAAATGCAATATTTTTAACTTTTTGCTATAATAAATATCCCCAAAAAATATATAAAAAAACGTTTTTTTCTTCAGTTTTGGCCGATACGTATTCTTCTACATATTTTTGGTAAAAAAAATCGCAATTAGCGATTATTGATTGGTTTGCGCAAAAGTTATAGCGTTTACAAAATTGGGGATAGTTTTATAGCATTTTTATTAATATTTTTTTTTTTTACTAGTAATGGCGGCGATCAGCGATTTTTATTGTGACTGCGACATTATGGCGGACACATCGGACATTTTTGACACATTTTTGGGACCATTGTCATTTATACAGAAATCAGTGCTATTTAAAGCGGTTCTGCACACATTTTTTAGTAAATCCCTGTCTCTTCGGGGTGGGCGGGGTCTGTGCGGGGATCCTCGTCATGCCGCACTGTCTCCTGGGATCTGGTGTCATTCATCCCAGGAGTCAGTGTGGAGATCCGACCGAAATCTCGTGAGATTTACGGGCATCCGCCGAAATCTTGCGAGATTTACGGACCTCCGACCCGAAATCTCCCGAGATTTTAAGGACGTGAGGCATGCTGGTTCCCATAACGAAAGGGAACAAGGAAGTGAATGCTTGTGGGTTTCAAATGCCCACAAGAAAAATGACATTGCTGCTGTTTGTATTTTAAAAGTGCAGATCTTTCTAAAAAACGGACATGGATACCAGGACGACACCAAAAAAGTGAGTTTATTTTAAGACTCTAAATACTTTTAACGTGACAAGAAAAAAAATAAAAAATTTAGTGTGTGCAGAACCGCTTTAAATGCATTGATTCCTGTGTAAATGAGGAGGGGTTAAGTGTGTGTTTTTTTTTTTTTTTTTTTTACTGTAGGGGGGGGCGTGGCTTTGCATCTGACGTCACTGATTGGCTTTCCCCGATGACAGGGAACAGCCGATCAGTGTCAGTTGCGCTAAGAAGCACTTGGAGAGGTTTGTTTACACATACCTCTCCCCGTTCTTCAGCTCTGTGACCCGATCGCGGGACACCAGCGGCGATTGGGTCCGCTGGTCCCACGGCCGTGGTCATGGAGCTCAGGACCGGGTCGCGACCACGGTGGGCGTGCGACCCACAGCTGGGCTCTTAAAGGGCCACCTACAGGTACGTGGTTGTGCCCAGCCGTGCCATTCTGCCGGCGTATATCGGCGTGAGGTGGTCCTTAAGTGGTTAACATACAGTACATTGCAATACATACTGGACAACTGCATCCAAGTAATCCCTCTCTGGTCCCTACTCTACTCTGCAAAATGTAAATGCTCCAATGGATATAATGACAATATGGGGCAGATAGACACAAGTTGTAGGAAGTTCTGGGAAGCAGTCATGAAGACAGAGGTTCTCCTTTTGAAGGGTCTAGCTTGCAGCACAAACCCTTTTGATCATAGCAGGTTGCTACCTCTATTAGGCCCCTTTCTTACAGGCAGAGCGTTCAGGTCCGCCTGTCATTTTTTTAGGCGGGACTAAACAGATGCTCCATACAGTTCTATGGAGCGACGGATGTCAGCGGTGACATGTCCGCTGACATCCGATCCGCTGAAACCAGACGGATGGAAACTCTATTTTCCATCCGTCTGGCGGATCAGATGAAAACTGACAGGCAGTCCGTTTTCATCCGATCCCCATAGAGAAGAGCGGGGCTCTGACAGGCAGTGATGTAAGTAACTGAGTTAAAATAAACGGAGTTACATAACGCAGTTACTTTAGAGGGTAACGAGTAATCTAACTGATTACTTTTCCCCTCATGGTAACTCAGTTCCCATTACTTGGGCTGAGTTACCTCAATTACATCTACCGCCACTAGATGGTAGTAGTGTAATTCCGGTGTCCTGACAAAAAAGTTCCCCCGCCAGATAAGGACCCCCCTGTACTGCGCAGTGCTTGTGCAGTACGAAGGACTACGGAGCTTATGAAAATTGCAGAACCTAAACTCTATACCGCGCAGGTGCAGTTGACATGTAATTGTACGAGGCGATGCCACACGCTCCCGATGCTCGTGCTACTCTGCAAGGGGCATCTATCGTGTAACTAGGGGCAGGTCTAGTATTACTGTAACCAAGGGGCACATTTATTATCATTGTTATATATCGAGCTCTGCCCATTAATTTAACATTCGCCCTCTTCTGTAGCCATCCGCCCCTTACACGATATCAGTGTTGCCAACCCCCCGAAGTGAAATTTACTGGCAAGACGCCAAAATTTACAAACGGCACCAATTTTTTACTGGCAGAAATCGTGAAATTTACTGACAACACAACATTTTTTTACTGGCACTGCAAAAAAGTTCCTAAAATTACAGTTTTCAGTGCAAATATCAATATTTAAACTATAAACATATATCTAGTGCTATTAGCAATGTGCTTAAGTTTAACAAAAGTAAAAAAACATATTTCTGCATTGATATGAAGGTCAGGTTACTAGAATCAGCACAGAGTTCCCCCTTACATCAGAGTGTGCAGGATTCCCCCTTACCGTGAAAGGGAACTCATATGTAAAGGGAAACACTGCAAATCATGATCCAAGGGGGAACTCTGATGTAGAGGGGGGGGCTCAGGTGACCAGAGACCACCATCCATACAGTGAATACACTAATGTAAGGGGGGTTACCTTTATATCAGTGCCCCCTTACATCAGTGACCCCCCCAGGTTTCGCTGTCACTGACCTCTCGGGTGCACCATGCAGGGGTCAAATGGCTCCAGCTTGGTGGCTCTGGGTTTTATCCTACAGGAGACAGTCAGACAGTGCAGACCTACTACAGGAGACGGTCAGACAGTGCAGACCTACTACAGGAGACGGTCATAGGCTGCGGACAGGATACAGGAGATGGTCATAGGCTGCGGACAGCATACAGGAGACGGTCATAGGCTGCGGACAGGATACAGGAGACGGTCATAGGCTGCGGACAGGATACAGGAGACGGTCATAGGCTGCGGACAGGATACAGGAGACGGTCATAGGCTGCGGACAGGATACAGGAGACGGTCATAGGCTGCGGACAGGATACAGGAGACGGTCATAGGCTGCGAACAGGATACAGGAGACGGTCATAGGCTGCGGACAGGATACAGGAGACGGTCATAGGCTGCGGACAGGATACAGGAGACGGTCATAGGCTGCGGACAGGAGACGGTCATAGGCTGCGGACAGGATACAGGAGACGGTCATAGGCTGCGGACAGGATACAGGAGACGGTCATAGGCTGCGGACAGGATACAGGAGACGGTCATAGGCTGCGGACAGGATACAGGAGACGGTCATAGGCTGCGGACAGGATACAGGAGACGGTCATAGGCTGCGGACAGGATACAGGAGACGGTCATAGGCTGCGGACAGGATACAGGAGGCGGTCATAGGCTGCGGACATAGTACAGGAGACGGTCATAGGCTGCGGACATAGTACAGGAGACGGTCATAGGCTGCGGACATAGAACAGGAGACGGTCATAGGCTGCGGACATAGAACAGGAGACCAAAATGTACTCACTACTTACTTAGATAAAAATATATGAATGAACACCTCAAGACCACCAAGCACAAGACATAATCAATTATATTATGACCATATAGTACAAACAATATACAGCAGCACTTTTAATCAGAAATTACCAGCCAAATCATATTGCTGCTGCCTCCCCTCTCCTGGCATGCTTGTATCTGTAGTGCCCTGGACACATGAGGTGGTAACTCTGGAGAGGACTGAGGAGGCTGTGCCTGGACTGGTGAGCACTGCATGTAATAGGTAGAGATAGGGGAGAAAACATCCTCTCTATAGAAGCAAAGCAGATATGAGTATGACACGAAAAAAACGATCACTCATCATTCATTTTTTTGTCACAAGTGAATGATATATTGCTCACATATGCCATGGTTATATGTGGAATTACACCCCAAAATACATTCTTCTGCTTCTCCTGAGTACGGGGATAACACATGTGTGAGACGTTTTGGGAGCCTAGCCGCGTACAGGACCCTGAAAACCATCACCACCTTCAGGATTTTTAAGGGCGTACATTTTTGATTTCACTCCTCACTACCTATCACAGTTTTGAAAGCCATAAAATGCCAAGATAGCACAAAACCCCCCAAATGACCCCATTTTGGAAAGTAGACCCCCCAAGCTATTTGATGAGGGGCATGTTGAATCCATGGAATATTTTATATTTTGCCACAAGTTTTTTTTTTTTTTTTGCACAAAGTTGTCACTAAATGATCTATTGCTCAAACATGCCATGGGCATATGTGAAATGCACACCAAAATACATTCTGCTGCTTCTCCTGAGTATGGGCATACCACATGTTTTAGACTTTTTGGGAGCCTAGCCGTGTATAGGACCCCAAAAACCAAGCACCGCCTTCACACTTTCTAAGGGTGTAAAATGGTGATTTCACTTCCTCACTACCTCTCAGTTTCGGAGGCCATGAAATGTCAAGATGGCACAAAACCCCCCCAAATGACCCCATTTTGGAAAGAAGACACTTCAAGCTATTTGCTGAGAGACATGTTGAGTCCATGGAATATTTTATATTTTGCCACAAGTTTCGAGAAGCTGAAAAGAAGGATACCAAGATGATACCTAAACCGGCAGGCATCATTCTGGTATAACCACTCAAAGTCCAGCAACATACCAGTACCTTGCTGGTCCTTGTTGGGCATACATTGTAATGTTCTTTTTGTCATGCAGCCTGTGGGCTGAATGAAAAAAAAGAGATTGATCAGTGGGTATGCCCACCATTAGAATACCGCCCTTTGTCCACCCACTTCTAATGATGGGCATACATGCACCATTTTGTTTTTTTAACTGTGGTGGTGAAATCACCTCCTACAGCGCTGGAGTGGCTGATTTACGTATCGTGGGAGCAAACGCTGTTGCTGTCAAGCTGAATAAATCAGTGCTGTAGCTCAATGGCGTACCTGCTAAGCAAATGATGGTTAACAATAAAACAAAGTAACATTACAGTATAACAGACTTACCATACCTGCAAAGTAAATACAATAAAACCTAGTAAAAATAAAAAAAATTTTAACGCAATCTGTGCCTTAAAAATATATGCCGAAGCATGGGAGCAATCCGCCCCTAATGTTAGGGGCAAATCGCCCCTCCACCCCTGCCTCATGCTTCAGCATATATGCTCTTTTTTTTTAACTGTGATGGTGAAATCACCTTCTACAGCGATGGAGTTGTTGATTTACGTATCGTGGGAGCAAACGCTGTTGCTGTCAAGATAAATAAATCAGTGCTGCAGCTGAATGGCGTACCTGAAAGCAAAAAAATGGTTAACAATAAAACACAGTAAACAGTAAAGTATAAAATAATTGCATACCTGAAAAGCAAGCGTGATAAAACATAGTAACAATAAAACATTGCATAATACAGTAAAAAAGAGCAGAACAATAGAGAGAGAGACAATCATCCCGATTCCCTATTGGTGTTGCAGCATTTGTCGACCTGTAATCGCCCCCCTCCCCCCCACCCGCGCTGATCCCCCTCCCTGTCCTCCCCACATCTGATTCCCCCTGCTGTGTACACACCTGCACAAATCCCTCCTCCACATCCAGGAACTGTAGTTCAATGATGTCACAAGCATCCCCACCCCTATGTGTACATGCTTCCACGGGATGAGAAAGCTCCCGCCCATAGCTCGTTGGTCCAGCAATGCCGGTTGACTTCAGGATTCGGACTGAACCAAGGCTCCTCATGTTTTTCTATTGGTGTTGCAGTATATTTCACCCTGTAGTTCCCCCCCCCCACCACACTGATCCCCCTCCCTGTCCTCCCCACATCTCATTCCCCCTGCTGTGTATACACCTGCACAAATCCCTGCTCCACATCACTGTAGTTCAATGATGTCACAAGCATTGCTCGTTGGTCCAGCAATGACGGCTGACTTCAGGATTCGGACTAAACCAAGGCTCCTCATGTTTTTCTATTGGTGTTGCAGTATATTTCACCCTGTAATTCCCCCCCCCCCCCCACCACCACCACACTGATCCCCCTCCCTGTCCTCCCCACATCTCATTCCCCCTGCTGTGTATACACCTGCACAAATCCCTGCTCCACATCCAGGAACTGTAGTTCAATGATGTCACAAGCATTGCTGGTTGGTCCAGCAATGACGGCTGACTTCAGGATTTCGGGGCTCATCCCGATTCCCTACTGGTGTTGCAGTACTTCTCTACCTGTAATTCCCCTCTCCCCCGCCACATTGATCCCCCTTCCTGTCCTTCCCACATCTGATTTCCACTGCTGTGAACACACCTGCACAAACCCCCCCCCCCCCCCATCCAGGAGCTGTAGTTCAATGATGTTACAAGCATCCCCACCCCTATGTAGGCATGCCTTTGTGGAATGAGAAATCTCCCGCCCACAGCCCGTTGGTCCAGCAATGACAGCTGACTTCAGGATTCAGACTGAACCAAGGCTCATCATTCCCTATTGGTGTTGCAGTATGTCTCTCCCTGTAATCCCTCAACCCCCGCCGCACTGATCCCCCTCCCTGTCCCGCCCACATCTCATTCCCCCTGCTGTGTACACATCTTCACAAATGTCCACTTCCCATCCAGGGACTGTAGTTCAATGATGTCACAAGCATCCCTATGTATACATGCCTCCGCAGGCAGAGAAATCTCCCGCCCACAGCTCGTTGGTCCAGGAATGACAGCTGACTTCAGGATTTGGACTGAACCTGAGCTAATTCTGATTCCCTACTGGTGTTGCAGCATCTCTCTACCTGTCATTACCCCCCCTCCCTGCCGCACTGATCCTCCTTCCTGTCCTGCTCGCATCTGATTCCCCCTGCTATGTACAAGCTCAATATGTACAAACATTGTTATTTTGTTTTGCGATTCCCTTCGGAGTCCCCTAGGGAAAGCTGCTCGCCTATGGTCTAGATGGGGCGCAAAGGCCGAATGTTGACAGGATAGTAGGGCGCCGCCTGTTTTCCTTTTGTTGAGCGATTTGAAGGCTGGTCATTTCCTTTCACATCCTATTGGACACTGAAGTCACCCATCACTGTGATGAACACTATGGAGTTGCCTGGTGGGTGGAGGGTTTGCTTTCCTCTTCATAAATCGCTTTCCTCTTCGTAAATTGCTTTCCTCTTGACCACTGGGCCTGACGTTTCTGGTGTCATGATGTCACAGAATGGAGCCGCCATCTTTAAAAATCTGTGGACACCTTCGGCACACATGGCTGGAGTTTATCAACCCCTTGCAGGTCAATAAGATAGCAATATTTTAAACCCATGTGCTTTGAAAGCCGGGCCGCCAATAAGGGGATACCACAGCAGGGTTTATCAGATGTGGGCAGGACAGGGAAGGGGGATTGGCACACCGGGGGGGGGGGGGCAATTGCAGGAATGATGCCTGTGTGTCTTTTCCTGCAGCAGCTGAAAGCCAGGTCTCCCCTGACTTTCAGCTTCTGCAAGAAGAGATGCATAGGGCATCACTCCTGTAATTTCCCCCCACCCCCCCCCCCCCCTGCTGCACTGATCCCCCTCCCTGTCCTGCCCACATCTGATTCCTCCTGCTTGAAAGCAGGGCCGCCGATAAGGGGATATCCCTGTATGGGGCCAGGGCACACAGCAAGGTTTATCAGATGTGGGCATGACAGGGAAGGGGGGATTGGTGCAGCGGGGGGGGGGATTAATTACAGGAGTAATGCCCTATGTGTCTCCTCCTGCAGCAGCTAAAAGCCAGGTCCCCCCCCCGACTTTCAAGGAGCAAGGAGACACATAGGGCATCACACCTGTAATTGCCCCCCCCCCCCGCTGCACCAATCCCCCATTCCCTGTCATGCCCACATCTGATTTCCCCTGCTGTGTACACACCTGTGCAAGTTCCCCCTCCCCATCCAATAGCTGTAGCTTAATGATGTTACAATGTATACCCCCCCCCCCCCATGTATACATTACTCTGCGAGGTGAGAAATCTCCCACCTACAGCTCGTTGGTCCAGCAATGGCGGCTGCCTTCAGGATTTGGACTGAACCCAGGCTCATCCCCGATTCCCTACTGGTGTTGCAGCACTTCTCTCCATCTGTGGCTGATGAAGTCGAATCCTGGGACATCTATTGTTGAACGACCTCTTCTGTATTTCAGGAAACGCTTACCCTTCACTCTTATCCTCTTTGCCCGGTTTACCTTTGGGCCCTGTGGAGAGCAAAAACACATTAGAAACCGGAAATAATGATTTCAGATAATGCCGAATTATCACTATATGGAATATTACTATTGGGTGACTTCTGTTATTTGCTATGTGCTGAGTGGACATATAAATGGAAATCCTACATGGACCAGTCACCTTTTCGACATATGCATCAGTATAAATCGTCATTATAACTGTACAAACATGTGTATAAATGATCTTTATATGCTGTACTGATTCTAAATTCTCTGCAGGAACTTGGCAGTTAGAAGCATGAAGCTGCTTATAATATATTGATAGCTTTCATGCTTTATAGATGCATTACTTATAAATGGTCCACTGTGGCTTGTTTTTACATTATAAAAGTGCAATCTATTGGATATCAATAGGTCATGGCACTTGCACAACCCAGAAGGCAATGCAGCTACTTATACCCGCCAGTAGGGGGCAGAATAGGGAATGCAAAACAGCAGACATAGCACAATTACAGACATGATCCCATTTTGTTTCCGATACTTACAGGTGCCATGACGTATGGTGGACGCACGTTCCCAGCTTCCAATTTTTCCCAGTCGATCCCCGCGAAGAATGGGTGCCATCGCAAATTTCTTCGCACACCCTTGCACTGTAGATTAAAAAAAAAAACATATGTATTAAAAAGATAAATCATTTGAATCACAGAAGCAATAACTAAACAATTTAATTTAGCCAATTTTATAGCACAAATCAAAGTAAACTTTTTTTTATCTTTGGCAAGAGTAGAGCATTTTCTTACCTCCTTTATTAGGTCTTCGAGTTGAGGATCGCATTGGTCATTAGAAGGAGGGTAGTTCACTGACAGGTTCATGAGTGTCTGGCAAAAGTAGAGGTATTCGCAGAGGTAGTCATACTACAGTACCACAAAATCCTGGAAAAAAATAAAAGAAATATATATTATTATAGCCCAGAACATAATAAAATGAATACAAAATTACAAAACACTTCATTCAACTCCTATAGCAATGAATATGTATAGTATACGTTATAACAGCAGGTTTCATGATTCTACCACACCAAACAGAGGTCCGACCCCATTCTGGGGGTCTACGCAAAGTTTAATTTTTCACCACCTTTTATTATATTATTCAGCCCTTTGGACGTATCTGGTATGCCCAACGTCTGAAGATGTTAACCGCTTCTGGGCCACCCTACACTTTTTTCCTGTTGGTCGTGCCGCCGGCAACCCTCTCCCGCTGTGATTGGACACAGCGGGAGCCAATTAGCGAGTCCGGCGAACCCGATGTCCGCTGGTACCCGCTGATCATTCCCAAGGCAGACAGAACATCGGTCTGCCTATGTCAACAAGGCAGATCGCCGGTTTCTGTCAGAGGGGGAGATGGAGATCTTGTGTTTCTGCTAAGCAGGGACACAGATCTCTGTCTTCCTCCAGTCAAACCACCTCCCCCACAGTTAGCAAGCACTCCCGGGGGAACACATTTAACCCTTTTGATTGCCCCGGATGTTAATCCCTTTCCTGCCAGTGTCATTTATACAGTGACAGTGCATATTTTAGCTCACTTTATTGGTGTCACTGGTACCCAAAAAATTGTCACTTAGTGTCAGATTTGTCCGCCGCAAAGTTCAGTCCCGCAAAAAAACGCTAATCGCAGCCATCATTAGTAAAAGAAACACACTTAACCCTTTGATGTCCCCTGGTGTTTATAGCGCAAAAAAATAAACCGCAGAGGTGATCAAATACCACCAAAAGAAATCCCTATTTGTGGGAAAAAGGACATCAATTTTATTTTGGGTATAGCGTCGCACGACCGCGCAATTGTCAGCTAAAGTAATGCAGTGCCATATCACAAAAGATTGCCTGGTCATGAAGGGGGGGTAAACCTTCTGAAGCAGAAGTGGTTAAGCAAGCTCACAGCTGTTTCATTTTTACCAGTTGGCTTCACCACCTTCTATTACATTATTATTACATTATTAACAGTGTTGGTCATCTTACTTTAAAAAAGTAATTAGTTAAGTTACAAATTACTTCTCCCAAAAAGTAATTGCGTTAGTAACTCAGTTACTACATTGGAAAAGTAATTAGTTACTCAGAAAAGTAACTGCCTTTTTTTAAAATATTCTATACGTGTAACTAAGGGGCGGGTCTAGTATTACTGTAACCAAGGGGCGCATTTATTATTATTGTTATATATCGTGTAACCAAGGGGCTGCTCTATTATTACTCTAACCAAGGGGCAGATCTGTTATAGCGTGTAAGCAAGGGGCGGGTCTATTATTATATCGTGTAAGGGGCGGGTCTATTATTATTATATCGTGTAAGGGGCGGATGGCTACAGAAGAGGGCGAATGTTAAATTAATTGGCAGAGCTCGATATATAACAATAATAATAAATGCGCCCCTTGGTTACAGTAATACTAGACCCGCCCCTTACTTACACGATAGACGCCCCTTGCAGAGTAGCATGAGCATCGGGAGCGTGCGGCATCGCCTCGTACAAATACATGTTAACTGCGCCTGCGCGGTGTAGAGTTCACTCAGAGCTGTTTAGGTTCGGCAATTTTCGGAAGCTCCTTCGTACTGCGCAAGCGCTGCGCCTGCGCAGTACAGGGGGTCCTTATCCGGCGGGGGAACTTTTTCGTCAGGACACCGGAATTACACTACTGCCATCTAGTGGCGGTAGATGTAATTGGGGTAACTAAGCCAAAGTAATGGGAACTGAGTTACCATGAGGGGAAAAGTAATCAGTTAGATTACTCGTTACCCTCTAAAGTAACTGCGTTAGGTAACTCAGTTTATTTTAACTCAGTTACTTACATCACTGATTATTAAACTATTCAGCCCTTTGGAACATATCTGGATCGTCCAAAGTCTGAAGAAATTAACCACTTCAGCCCCAAAGGTATTACCCTCTTAATGACCAGGCCATTTTTTTTGCGATACGGCACTGCATTACTCTAATTGACAATTGTGCGGTCGTGCAACGCTGTACACAAATAAAATTTATGTCCTATTTTTATCACAAATAAAGCTTTCTTTTGGTGGTATTTGATCACTTCTGTCTTTTTTTTGCTGTATAAACAAAAAAAGACCAACAATTTTGAATAAAAAACAATATTTTTTACTTTCTGCTACAAAACATCCCCAATAAAAAAGTAAAAATAAATAATTTCCTCTCCTCCCCCCTAGTGCTTTCTATTGGCTAAACAAAAAAAGCCTGTAAAACACTTGTCTAAAACGCTTTAAAAAGCTTGTATAAAGCTGCAAAAACAGCTTTTAAAAAGGCAGAAAAACGCCAGTAAATCGATAAGCTCAGGTGTGAATGGAGCCTAAATGGACTGAGTGACTTACCTTTATGGTAGTAATAACAGGAGTATCCGGGTTATAAGGAAGTTCTTTTCTCTTTGACAAGCCAAAGTCGATAATCTTGACATGCCTGGTACTATCAATGAGGATGTTTTTCCTATGTAGGTCACTGTAAAGAAGAAGAAGAAAAAAAAAGTAAGTCGGCTGTTATCATCTAGAACAGGGGTCTCCAAATGTTCTTTCCTGTGGACAGTAGGAGGAGGAATAGTGCCCCATCATTGATGTCAGTGGGAGGAATAGCACCCCGTTTGAGTCAGTGGGAGCAATAGGGCCCCGTCATTGGGGTCAGTGGGAGGAATAGCACCCGTTTTAGTCAGTGGGAGGAATAGGGCCCCCGTCATTGGTGTCAGTGGGGGGAATAGGGCACCATCATTGGTGTCAGTGGGAGGAATAGTGCCCCATTATTGGTGTCAGTGGGAGGAATAGAGCCCCATCATTAGTATCAGTGGGAGGAATAGTGCCCCATCATTGGTGTCAGTGGGAGGAATAGTGCTCCATCATTGGTGTCAGTGGGAGGAATAGAGCCCCATTATTGGTGTCAGTTGGAGGAATAGGGCCCCAGCATTGGTGTCAGTGGGAGGAATAGAGCCCCATCATTGGTATCAGTGGGAGGAATAGTGCCCCATCATTGGTGTCAGTGGGAGGAATAGAGCCCCATCATTGGTGTCAGTGGGAGGAATAGAGCCCCATCATTGGTGTCAGTGGGAGGAATAGAGCCCCATTATTGGTGTCAGTTGGAGGAATAGTGTCCCATTATTGGTGTCAGTAGGAGGAATAATCCCCATCATTGGTGTCAGTAGGAGGAATAGTGCCCCATCATTGGTGTCAGTAGGAGGAATAGTGCCTTGCATCAATGGAGGGAAAAGCTCCCTAAGATCCAGATACAGCCAAGCAAACGACCGCATCTGGTCTGCATGCCGCAGTTTGGAGACCAATAAAATATGATGGGTCATATTATGATGATACTTACTGATGCACGATGCCTCTGGAATGAAGAGCTTGTATGGCACACAGCAGCTCTGCAGCGATGAATCTGATGGAAAAAGAAGAAAAAAATTATTAGTGATAAACTTGCCCTATAGTAACCTAGGCCCCCCGATTAATATTACATGATCCTAATGCTACAGGAAGTAGGTATGTTTTTGAAGACATCTTGTATATTGCTAAATCATTTTACCAAAACATTGCCATAGGGGTATTCGTATTTGACTATAAACCTTGATTTATTCTCATTATGGAATTATTACGGTAAAGGTTTGATGAAATTACTGAAGTCCAGCTAAGAGCACCACCATGAATGTCTTCATTATGCCAATCTCTTATTAGTTAGATCTTCCTGAATCCCATCCCATAAATAATGTCAGTCTAAAGCTACCCATGGATATTAGAGTATATTTTTGGAAAGATCAAGCTCCGATCTCAGGTCTATGAGTCCCTCCCATGGTTTTTGGCACACTACATTGGACAGGCTACAAATTCTGGCCCAATAGTTACTTCCCCATGTAATCGATATAGGCAATGTTTGGCATCTCACCTATCCTCCTTCCCTATCCCCTATGCATTTTCTATTTAAAAATGTTGAACCAATTCAAACATAGGAGCAAGGCACCTGACTAGTGTACCTGGGGGGGGGGGGGGTTAGGTAAAGCAGGTGCAATCCATCACCCCAATAGCCTAAAAGTGATCTATCTACAATTGTACATTCTACCTCCCTCCCCACTACTAATGAGCCCCATTGTAGTATCTACCTTATGGTGTTATTATCCAGAGGCTGCATCTTGGCTTTGAATTTTGCCAGGGTCTGACCGTTCACATACTGCATGACGTAGAAAAGGTACTCCTAGAAGATAAAACAGATACAAATTATATTCATTATTCACTATGAGAGTCCATATTCAGCCCTTCATTCTTGTCTTCTCACATCTGGAGACTTTTAGGGAACATGTTAACATATCTGTGAAGGGTCTCATTTATTTAGGTAATTTTATAGCTAGTAATAGTCACGTTTACTGTGCTTGTTCTGTAATGATGATGCTATGCTCCTTTTTCCAAGCAGTAAGAACCAAAGGACGTGCTTGGACTGCCATCAAAAGCTCTTCAAGGTTACAGAACCAGCACGGTTGACTAACATTTGCCAACACAAGTTGGCGCTATTAGGGGTAGGAGAATGTGATATTATAATTGATTTGGACTCTCCAAAAAAAATGAAAGATAAAGTTGCTTATCTTTGTCTGGAAAGTAGCATATAATATCGGGAAGAACCTGCTCCCTCCCATCATTTCCTGGATTTGACGCTCTGCCAAAAGTCTTTCAAGAGGCACAGACCTTTTCTTGACTTTTTTTATTGCCAGCAGCTGATCAGTGGCGGGATGTGATGCCAGGAACACCTAAAGGAAAAAAAGCAATAAGATATTAGTAGTGTTAATCAAAGGTCATCTCACCCACCCATCATATTTCTTTTTTGGGTTCGATGTAAATAAGCCAATCATCCAACGGCTCTTTACACTTCACACGGTCTCCAGTGGAGAAATTTACCCACTGGAGTTCCCATCTGCATCCTCCCTCTTTTCTGAAATCTTGCGCTTCCTGCTGCATTCTCTATAATGAAAAATACAATGGAAAACCTACCAGGGAAAGTGAAACCCCTTCCCACCCATTTCATAATGTTGGGGGTTCTATGTGATTTATAGCAAAAACAATGCTGATTTTAACTTGTAAACACCCAAACAAGCAAATATATCTAGCGAATTCTGATATAGAGCTTATTTATTTATATAAAGTGTATACTATTTCATTAATCAAATAATATTTAATAAAGTAAATAAAGAAAACTAACACAAAAAAAAGAAGAGGGGGAGGGAGAATGGAAGAATCTAATGTAAAGAGGGTGTTCACAAGGTCGGATCAGATATCTGCATAAATATAAAGTGGTTGTTTGGTAAGCAGATGGGAGAGTGGTTACTGAAAATGGTTAATCAATTACCATGGCAAAAGGACCATATCATCAAAGTTTGAAGGTAAATGGTATTTTATCCAGGGATTCCATAATTTTTTGAATTGTGGAATTTGGTTATTATCAATAGCAGTCATTTTGGCTTGGGACATTGCTGAATGCATTCTGTTTTTTGTCTCAGCTAGTGGTATTAGAGGCGATTTCCACGCTTTCGCTATTGTTTGTTTAGCAGCCATTGACCGTTGGACAAAAAGTTTAAATTGGGAAGAGGATAAATATTCTGGTTTCAAATTAAGTAGTGCTGCAAAAGGGTCTGGTTGTACAGAAGTTTGAAACATTACTGAGGCTAATTCAAAAATTTATTTCCAGAAAGATTGGACGGTGGGGCAGGTCCACCACGTATGTAAATGGATGCCTAAGTCTGAACAACCCCTAAAACAGAAAAGGGAAAAAGAAGGCTAGGCATGCAATGACAGTGTGTGTAGGAAGCTGGTCTATCACATCCCGGTTAGTTATAAAGAGAAGAAAAAGCAGGCCTTGTGTGCATAAACACGGCCAATACCCCTAAGGGATGTTAGAAAAGTTTGATAGACGCAGACCAAAGTATATGCAATTCAAAAATATTTATTGAAAGATACCCATAAGGATATGTCCATAAAGTTACAGAATTAAAAATGTCAGAGAAGCATACAAGAATTGACAATGCCAAAAAATGGGGTGTACAATCTATCATATATATATATATATATATATATATATATATATATATATATATATATATATATATATATATATATATATATGGAGATTACAGACTTGTAGTACATGTGGAATCTAGGAAAACGCCAACATGTTTCGGACTATTGTCCTTTTTCATAGGCGAATTTAAATCCTTTTTCAATCACATCTAGTGGTATGAAAAAATAATTATTAGTACATTAAAAATAATACAGGTAGTAAAAAAGATGGTATGATGCCATAGCATTGAACAATCAGACAGTATACAGTAGTGTGGTACTCACATGCAAGGAAAGTAGCCCCTTATATAGATAATAGACGTAAAAGGCCATCTATAGGCCAAAAATTCACGTATGCTGTAGTATGCTGTGGTTAATCTGAAAACATGTGCGGTGCCACATGAATAATGGCGGACTGGTGAGCCTCCTATGCTGCAAGACCTCTATAAGAGACAGGTAAGGAACCCGTGTCTTGAATGCCTTTGGCCAATGAAGTAAAGGTACTGTAAAATATAAAGGGTATATATGAAGTGGGGAACAAGAAATATTGTGCATATATTGCCCTCAAGTTAATAGGTAAGGAGGTTTTAGTAACAAAGATTATTATTACCTGCATAAGGAATGCTTCTCACATAGATCCCCAAAGGACGCCAGAGCCAGACAGCATGCCCAGTGCGGCCGGCTCAGGCTGGTTATTATGGGGAAACTAACGAGACTCAGCTGTGAAAGGGCGCCAAATCGGGCCCTCACAGCTGATGTTTGAATGGGCCAGGGCGACGGACAGCTGCGCCATAGGCTGCAGACTGTGCGCCTGGCGAGGTCTCTGACAGTTACGGTGCTGGGCGCGGGCACGCCCACTAGGGGCGGGGTCGCATCCAGCGTAGTGACGTCACCGGCGCAAAACGGATTCCCCCTCACCGCCTGCGCTCCACCCTGGAGCGCAAGCAGGAAGGGCGCATCATCTGACAGCGCCTAAGGGGACAGGACATGCGCCAAGACAGAAACATGCGCATGCGCAATGTCTCCCCCGCGCCGGGCAGCATAATAGATGGGGGCATATAGTCAGTCACTGAGTATTGAACGAGTCAACATAGGTAGGGGTGCAGCAACAGGGAAAAAATTCTTGATGCAAAGCACAATATAAAATATAGTTACATCAGGGGTATTATTGCCGTGCATGTGTGTCCACAAGTATGTCTGGAGTACAGATTATTCTGAAAAACAGAACATATATATAGAAAAGTTATTAGGCATATACGTAGGGAGTGTTGGAGATCACAATATGAAATGAATGTTGACAAATTCTTTCACATAATTATACAGAAGTAAGCAAAAAAATGGTTTGGTGTTGTGTTTAGTGGGTACCGTGTATTCACTCCTGATAAGTTTATCGCGGAGGGATGGGGCCCTTCTGTATGTAAGTAGGGGGCGTGTGGGTACAAATGGAGAGAGAGAATGATCAGTAGTTAATATGTGCCAATATCGAGAAAGTATATCTGTAACCTGACGATGTTGTTGACAATAGGTTGTTATGATCCTGAGTGAAGAACAAGATTCTTTTTTAAAAGTAGGTGATAGTAATGCCTATGGAGATCTGGTTTTAGCTTTTTTATAGGCGTCTTTTAATACTTTGTTAGTGTATCCGCGGGCTCGAAGTCTATCTCGCAACACCGAGGCCTCGTGTTCAAAAGAGGCCTCTGTGGAGCAGTTGCGACGAGCCCGGAGGTACTGTGCAAAAGGAATAGAATTCAATAGTGGTTGAGGATAAAAGCTGGAGGCAGCCAAAATGGTGCTTCCAGCTGTTGGTTTTCTGTAAAGTTGACTTTGTATGTGTTCCTCATGATCCTTAGTGAGCATAAGGTCTAGAAATGAAATAGAGGTGGTACTGTAAGTCATAGTAAATTTAAGGTTTAACTGATTAGTAGAGTTGCTATATGCAGCGTGTATGTCCTTGCAGAATCATCTAAAAATAATGTGCGTTCCCACTCCCCCAGGTCCAGGTTTGCGTATGTCGGTGCACAACATGTGCCCATGGCGACGCCCTGTACCTGGAGGTAGTGGGACCCATTGAACGAAAAAAAGTTATGAGTAAGAATAAATCGTAAAGCCTTAATGATGAATGTGTTAATGATTGTCCACATTCATCATTAAGGCTTTACGATTTATTCTTACTCATAACTTTTTTTGGAGCCATAATAAGTTCGCAATAGATAAAGGATCTCATTCTGATGATTCTATTATTACCCACAATGGTATTGCCTGTTTGGCATGATATTTGGATACACTGGCTAAATGTGCTGCTCTATGGTAATTAGCGAAGTTAGGGCAACCTAGGCCACCATAAAGTTTAGGTAGATATAGCGTGTTTGCCGGTATACGTGGCTTTGAAGATCCCCAGACAAATGTTGCCACTCTTTTTTGCACCAGTCTTAGAAAGTATGAAGGAATTGGTATTGGTAAAAGTCTAAATAGGTATAAAAATTTGGGTAAAATTGACATTTTGGTAGCATTAATCCTTCCTATCCAGGATAATGGGAGTTGTGACCATTGCTTTAATAGTTTGGTTATTTGTTTCAGTAGAGGAGGGTAGTTTGCTGAAAATAAGTCTTTATGCGAGGCTGTTAATTGGATACCTAGTTATGGGATTGATTTTTCTGCCCAGCAAAATGGAAGTGCCGTTTTTGCAGGAGTTCGTTCTGCATCAGTTGAAGATACATCAAGAGCAATACATTTTTTAGGGTTTATGACCAGGCCTGAAATGTTTGCAAATTTGTTAAGAACAGGTAATAGATTAGGACCCGAAACTTGAGGGGATAACAGAAAGAGGAGAATATAATCTGCAAACATACATAGCTTATGTGGGACACCTCCTACCTCTATACCCGTAATTGTAGGATTGGTCCTAATATGTTGAGCTAAAGGTTCTAAAATAAGGGCAAATAAAAGGGGGGATAGTGGACAACCCTGACACGTTCCCCTTTCTATATTAAACAGTTCGGACTTCATCCTGCATATTTGACATACACTTTAGGTCTATTATAAAGAGCCTCTATCCATTTTATGAAGTGTGGACCGAACCCCCATTTTTGTAATGAGTATTGTAGGTATGACCCAGATACTGTATCAAATGCTCGTTTAATATCCAGTGATAGAAAACAGGACGGTATATGCCGTTTTTTAGCGAATTGTGCTAGAAGTACTGCCCTGCGTACATTGTCACCCGATTGTCTTTTCGGCATAAAGCCTACTTGGTCTCTGTGAATTAATTTATTTATGAATTGGTTAAGACGTTTTGCTAAAATTTTAGCTAATATTTTGATATCTATATTCAACAGAGATATGGGGCGATAATTTATGCAGGAGGTATCATCAGAAAAATGTTTGGGGATCATGCATAGGATGGCAGTTAGTGATTCTTGTCTGAAAGAGTGACCTTCTAGCAATACATTAAATGCTTTAGCTAACCCAGGGGACAGAATATCAGTGAGCGTACGGTAATATAGTGCCGAGTATCCATCAGGTCCTGGTCTTTTATTTAATTTTAGTTCTTTAATGGAATCAGCTACTTCTTCCATTTTTATGGGTTCATCGAGGAAAGTTTTGTTTTCGCAGGATAATTTTGGAAGGGTAATGTTAGAGAAGAAAGCTTCGGCTTGGGTGATATTGAAATCTTTGGTTGATTCATATAAGGATGCAAGGTGGGTTTTGAATTTGTGAACAATTTTGACTGGATTGCAGGTGTAACTATCTTTTGATACTTTTAAGCGGGTAGGTTTGTATGATTTTTGAATTGAGTTCGTGCTAGATAAGTGCCTGGTTTATTTGATTTTAAATAAAAATTATGTCTGGTGCGTTTGAAGGTTTTGTCTATGGATTTTTGTAAGGAATAGGTCATATTCTAGGCGTGTTTTTTCAAAATGGGCTTTTGTTGTCAAGGAAGGGTTATCTTGAAAAGCTATGCATGCTGCATTGAATTCATTTTCTAATTTACGAGCAAGAATTTTCTGTTCCCTTTTGAATAAAGCCATTTGTCTCTGTATTGCGCCACAATACAGTTTTGTGGGCTTCGCAAAGAGTTAAGGGGGATATTTCTGGTGTATTATTGAGTAATAGATATTCCTTTAGAGCCTGTTCAACTTTTTGACATTGAAGCGGGTGTTTGAGCATAATATCTGGTAGATACCAAGTTGGGTCATGTGCTTTGGGTATGGTGGAAGCTATAGTTATAAACACTGCATTATGATCAGACCATGAGATGGGAATTATATCTGAAGCTAATATCTCTGGTATCATACCAATGGTTAAAAAAATATGGTCAATACGGGTAAAATATTGATGGAGGTGTGAATAGTAAGTGAATCTTTTCTTTGTCGGATTATTTTCTCTCCAAGTATCAAACAAATTGTATTTGGACAGGAGTTGAGAGAAAGATAATTTGGTCAAGGTTCTTTGTGGGATGTATGGAGACTTGTCTAGAAATGGGAGGAGAACTTGGTTAGAGTCTCCACCCATGATCACCGTTCCATTTTTATGTGCATTCACCACTTGTAAAAGATGTGACTGCCGTATCCATTATATGACCTAGCAAAATTATATATCGTCCGTCTGGATCTTTAATTTCTGATAATAGAGTGAAGGGGGTTGAACAGTGGAATGCTATAAGGGTTCCCCTTTGTTTGGTGTTAGCAGATGCAGTAAAACTTTGTGGGTAAAAGGGAGACACAAATTTAGGGGTGGAGTTTTTAGTAAAATTAGTCTCTTGTAAGCATACTATGTGCGCCTTTCGTGTGTGAAAGGTGCGAAATGCTTTGCTCCTTTTTTGCGGTACATTTAGACCCTGAACATTCAGGGATAGAATATTTATTGGTGCCATGGTAATTGATTAAGAGAAAAAGACTTACCGAGGTGCGCATGCGCGGGACTTCCGAGAAGACGCTCTAATCGGAGGCTCCGCACCGCTCCGGCCCAGATTCTACCCCCGAGCGCTCAGATCGAGCAGAACCCGACCGGACCTCACCCATCCGCTTCCCTAGGGTGCCAGGCACCCCCCGATATGGCTGCAGGGTCGCACAAACACGAGGTGAGCCGTCAGCTCACCTATAATCCGGCGGCTCCGGCCTCATCCAAGATGGCGGCCGCGACACGAGGCAGCACAGAGGACCCGGACACCATTGCAGACCCACCAGCCCAGCATCTGCATCTCCAGCTCCACACGAGCGCACCGTCAACCCCTGTGAGTACCTGCAACCCCCAAGGGATCTCCCCAGCCTCCACAGCATCCCTGCTGAGCAGGAACTTTAGTGATTATCCACACACCCCTTACCAGGGATCCCCCCTAGGCCTTGAAGGCCCCCATCACTATCCTCCCCTGCTGCAGACCCACTCCCCTGACATGCAGCTCATGCTGCAACATTTTTCAGAAATGTTGGCACAGAACGCATCCCAAATCACGGCCACCATTAAAGCTGACCTGCAGGGCCTAGGGGCCCGCATGGACGTTATAGAGCAGGCGGTAGACAAGAATGCAGCACGTACCAACCAGAACACTGCATGTATCCAAACCCTTCAAGACCAGCTAGAAACAGCCCTCTCTAAAATTGACGATTTGGAGAATAGGAGCAGAAGGTACAACTTCCGTGTCAGGGGAATTCCCGAATCGGTCACAGACGTTCCCAGCACGATCAAAAAGTTCATTAAAGATCTCATGCCTGACATCCAGGAACACAGATTGGAACTTGACAGGGCCCACAGAGCCCTCCAACCCCCCAGACAAGATGGTCTCCCTAGAGATATAGTGGTCAAACCGCATTACTATAGCGTCAAGGAAGACGTCATGAGGCACACACGCAATCTGGACAACCTAAACTTCCAAGGCAACAAGATCCAAGTCTTTGCGGACATCTCCCCCGCTACAGTCCAGAAACGCAGATCCCTCAAACCCCTCCTGGAGGTCCTCATCCAGAACTCCATCAAGTATCGCTGGTCCTTCCCATTCAGGCTCCAGTTCCACTTCAAGGACAAATCCTACGGTTTCTCCTCATTTCAGGATGGCGAGCGCCTGCTACTCCAACTCGGACTGATCTCCCAGGATTTGGCCCCCCACCAGGCTCCAATCAAGACAGCTTCTACGAAACGTCCACCACCAGGCAGCCCCCTGACCCCTCTGTGGAACAAGCAACAGACGAAGAGACACCTGGAATCCCATCCTCCGAGATGAAGACCCCATCCTCCACCTCTCACCATTGAGAGGTCTTGATTCCTTCAACTTGTTTTTTTTGAACATCTTTCCCCCTGAACCTTGTCCCCCCCCCTTTACAACTGGTCACCCCATTACCCAAACCCTGCCCCTCTTGCTTTTTCAGTGACCACCCCAGCTTGCCTCAAGGTTCAGGGGGAAATGGATCCACTAAGCCCTGACCAGCTTTGGCCAGGCCAGGATCCCCCTTGTTTAAATGGATCCCACCGGCCCTAACAGGGACTAAATGGGACTCATTTCCTCACTCTACACTCCCACCTGGGATCATGTGGGTATTTTGTTTGCTTGTATTCCTTTTTGTCTCTGTGGACTGGGACAATTTCCGCTCACATCCTCCCCAATCAGCCAGTCACACACTGGCCCTAGTCTATTCCCCTCCGGGACTTCTCCCCTCCCTCTTCCCTGCAGGTACCCCTACCCCTATTATTTTTGAGCTATCATCCTTCTTGCTCATAGCAAGAAATATTCTAAGACACACTTTTTGCGCATGATGCGTCCGGTTTCAATTTTTTATTGTCCTTTTTGCTTTTGCTTTTTTTTCTCCCTTTTTTAACTCCTGTTGTATTAGTTTATGATTACTCTCCTAGGCCGACCGGTTACAGTTTGAGTCTCCACCCATGATCACCGTTCCATTTTTATGTGCATTCACCACTTGTAAAAGATGTGACATGAAAGCTGATGGTTGTTTATTAGGAGCATAATATGAAACAATTGTGACTGCCGTATCCATTATATGACCTAGCAAAATTATATATCGTCCGTCTGGATCTTTAATTTCTGATACTAGAGTGAAGGGGGTTGAACAGTGGAATGCTATAAGGGTTCCCCTTTGTTTGGTGTTAGCAGATGCAGTAAAACTTTGTGGGTAAAAGGGAGACACAAATTTAGGGGTGGAGTTTTTAGTAAAATTAGTCTCTTGTAAGCATACTATGTGCGCCTTTCGTGTGTGAAAGGTGCGAAATGCTTTGCTCCTTTTTTGCGGTACATTTAGACCCTGAACATTCAGGGATAGAATATTTATTGGTGCCATGGTAATTGATTAAGAGAAAAAGACTTACCAAAACGTATACATTTATGATGTAAGGAAGCGACCTGTGTGAACATGGCGAATAAGAAAGGAAGAAAAAAAAACGTCTGCATCTAGGGTAGAAAAAAAGGAAAAAATGGAAACAAAAAAGGTTAATTGGTACATTGTTATTAAAAACAAATAATGCTTCTGTCGAGTCATAGGTGGTCCGTGATAGGGAATATATGGCCCTATCAGGGAAAAGGAAAGACGCCTACGTCGGTCCTCCACTAATAATATGTAGATGAATGAGGTAGACCAAAGAGGGCACATGGATCTTCCGCATACTGGGGAAAAGCCTTATAATAAAAGCATCTAAAAGATACATATAATATTTAGTAGCAGGAATTTAAAGAAAAATTATTATTTTGTATATGTAGTCAGAGGTATTGACCTCAGGATCAGGCATATAATTTGTTAATGAAACTGGTTTAATAATTAAAGATGACAGTCAAGTAAATGATGCAGGTGGGATTTGTAAACTAAGGCTAATTTATAAGAAGAGGTAACTTCTCTCAACAATTATGGGGTGATAAATAAATAAAGTAGTTATGTGTTTGCATATACTACCCCATTCTGAATATAGTAATGATTTTATAGATATATATTAACTATATAAAAACAACAGCTATTAATTAAAGTGTAATAAGTCTACATGGCTAAGGGTGGGGATGAGCATATATAATAAAGGTGAGAACAACCTGGGTACAATTTTTCATGACCGTGCAATTGTCATTCAAAGTGCGAGAGTGCTGAAAGCTAAAAATTGGCCTGGGCAGGAAGGGGGTGAAAGTGCCTGGTATTGAGGTGACCCTATCACTAGACCATTCATCTCAACAAAAATTTCCCATAAAAATATATGTGCAGTTACCATCATTTCTGCAAGTTTTTTTTTTTTTCTTTGTGTAGACATCCAAATGCCCAAAGACTGCTGCTGGATGCCGCCATCGTGGATGTGATGTCAGCAGCTCCAGAAGGCTCAGAGCTGTCACTCAAGTGACACTCAAGTGACAGCAGTAGGCAACCTCGACTACAAATCCTATCATGCCACTGTCATGCCTGTGGCTATCATAGTCTTGAGATGCCTCATGGGTATTGTAGTTCCACAACAGCTCAAGTGTCCTACCCCTGCTCTATGGTATTCTCCTTCGCTCATCCCTGGCAGTTGCATAAAACATTACTGTATGTAGGGGAGGGAAGAGTTGAAGAAGTGGAAGCACACATACAGTGCCTTGAAAAAGTATTCATACCCCTTGACAATTTCCACATTTTGTCATGTTACAACCAAAGATGTAAATGTATTTTATTGAGATTTTATGTGATAGACCAACACAAAGTGGCACATAATTGTGAAGAGGAAAATGATAAATGGTTTTCCAAATGTTTTACAAATAAATATGTGAAAAGTGTGGGGGGCATTTGTATTGCGCCCCCCTGACTCAATACTTTGTAGAACCTCCTTTCACTGCAATTACAGCTGCAAGTCTTTTTGGGGATGTCTCTACCAGCTTTGTACATCTACAGAGTGACATTTTTGCTCATTCATCTTTGCAAAATAGCTCAATCTCTGTCCGATTGGATGGAGAGCGTCTGTGAACAGCAATTTTCAAGTCTTGCCACAGATTCTCAATTAGATTTAGGTCTGGACTCTGACTGGGCCATTCCAACACATGAATATGCTTTGAGCTCTGGCTGTATGTTTAGGGTCGTTGTCCTGCTGGAAGGTGAACCTCCTCCCCAGTCTCAAGTCTTTTGCAGCCTCTTAACAGGTTTTCTTCTAAGATTGCCCTGTCTTTGGCTCCATCCATCTTCCCATCAACTCTGACCAGCTTCCCTGTCCCTGCTGAAGAATGATGGTGGGATGGTGTGTTCAGGGTGATGTGCAGTGTTCTTTTTTTGGCCACACATAGCGTTTTGCTTTTAGGCCAAAAAGTTCAATTTTGGTCTTACCTGACCAGAGCTTCTTCTTCCACATGTTTTGCTGTGTCCCCCACATGGCTTCTCGCAAACTGCAAATGGGACTTCTTATAACTTTCTTTCACCAATGGCTTTCTTCTTGCCACTCTTCCATAAAGGGCAGACTTGTGCAGAGCACGACTAAGCACCCGTACACACGGTCGGAAATTCCGACCACAAAATCTGGCGGATTTTTTCCGACGGATTTTGTCCGACACTGGTGTTGCATACACAAAGTTTCGGACAAAGTTGTCGGAAAATCCGATCGTTCTGAACACGGTGACGTTTGTTGCGTACGACGGAACTACGTAGAGGCTATTAGCCAATAGCTTTGGTCTCGTAATTTGATCTGAGCATGCGTGGCACTTTGTCCGTCGGAATTCTCTACACACGATCGGAAAAAGTCTGATCGGATTTTGTTGCCAGAAAATTTAAGAGCAGGATCTTAAATTTTTTCCATCAGAAATTCCGACGGAAAAAGTCCAATGGAGCTCACACACCGGCAGATTTTCCAACAACATGGTCCGATCAGCTCACCTGCTATCAACTGTCTTCTGAATACCTGATGCTTTACTGGATCAGATTCAGAATACTTTAATAACCCCAAAGGGAAACTATTGCATTCTACTTAGGTACCATGCACCCATGCACACGAGACGCTGATGCAAACTCTGCTGAACGCATGTTTTAAAAAGCAGAAACCTGTGTTAAAAAATGCGCGTTTTGCCACGTTTAGCCACATTTAGCCGCATTTGTAAAGATAACATCATATAGACTCTCCCCAAGCTCAGAAAGCATGTATTATTAACTATTTCTGCCATTTTGAGTGAGCAGCAGCAGCAAAGAAAGCAGTTGTACACTTGCATTTGCCTCTCTTTTTAGGGTCTCTTTTAGGGTCGTTGTCCTGCTGGAAGGTGAACCTCCTCCCCAGTCTCAAGTCTTTTGCAGCCTCTTAACAGGTTTTCTTCTAAGATTGCCCTGTCTTTGGCTCCATCCATCTTCCCATCAACTCTGACCAGCTTCCCTGTCCCTGCTGAAGAATGATGGTGGGATGGTGTGTTCAGGGTGATGTGCAGTGTTCTTTTTTTGGCCACACATAGCGTTTTGCTTTTAGGCCAAAAAGTTCAATTTTGGTCTTACCTGACCAGAGCTTCTTCTTCCACATGTTTTGCTGTGTCCCCCACATGGCTTCTCGCAAACTGCAAATGGGACTTCTTATAACTTTCTTTCACCAATGGCTTTCTTCTTGCCACTCTTCCATAAAGGGCAGACTTGTGCAGAGCACGACTAAGCACCCGTACACACGGTCGGAAATTCCGACCACAAAATCTGGCGGATTTTTTCCGACGGATTTTGTCCGACACTGGTGTTGCATACACAAAGTTTCGGACAAAGTTGTCGGAAAATCCGATCGTTCTGAACACGGTGACATTTGTTGCGTACGACGGAACTACGTAGAGGCTATTAGCCAATAGCTTTGGTCTCGTAATTTGATCTGAGCATGCGTGGCACTTTGTCCGTCGGAATTCTCTACACACGATCGGAAAAAGTCTGATCGGATTTTGTTGCCAGAAAATTTAAGAGCAGGATCTTAAATTTTTTCCATCAGAAATTCCGACGGAAAGTCCAATGGAGCTCACACACCGGCAGATTTTCCAACAACATGGTCCGATCAGCTCACCTGCTATCAACTGTCTTCTGAATACCTGATGCTTTACTGGATCAGATTCAGAATACTTTAATAACCCCAAAGGGAAACTATTGCATTCTACTTAGGTACCATGCACCCATGCACACGAGACGCTGATGCAAACTCTGCTGAACGCATGTTTTAAAAAGCAGAAACCTGTGTTAAAAAATGCGCGTTTTGCCACGTTTAGCCACATTTAGCCGCATTTGTAAAGATAACATCATATAGACTCTCCCCAAGCTCAGAAAGCATGTATTATTAACTATTTCTGCCATTTTGAGTGAGCAGCAGCAGCAAAGAAAGCAGTTGTACACTTGCATTTGCCTCTCTTTCTGTGTTTTTTTTTGGAAATGGATCCCATATTGAATATATGTCAGGAAATGCTCCTGATGTTGCTCTTGATGAGGCAGCAATGTCGTCGCAAATTGCATGAGAGGTACAGAGTCAGAGCTCGTCGATATTGGACCCATGAGTTGATGGCACATCGAATGTCCTTTGGATATTTCACAAACATGGTGGGGGGTTGGGGCTGACAAGACATTGGTATGCAGGTTTTTCTTTGTGAAAAAAAGACATTGCTATGCTTTGGTCAGACTAGATGGAGTCACTGATTAGATTAGAAATTGGATGAAGGGTTGGGGCAAAGAAGTGGAGGCATTGCTCATTGTCTAAGCCACCTAAAAAAATAGATTCTTTATGGCATTGCATCAGTGAGTATATATGCTCTATGAACTATCTAAAGTAATTACGACATTTTAAACCAATTTATTTCGTATTTTTTAAGGTTTACCATCATATTTCTGAGTTTTCTGGTCCAAAAAATTGGGTTCCTTTAAAAATGCTTATAAACGCAAACGCGGGTGCCGCGTTTTGCGTCTGAAACGTGGAAAAGCAAAGTGTCTGAACCCATTTTTTTGCTTCTGGAAAAACAAGGTAAAACGCAACTGCATAAAAACGTGAAAAAACGAGACTGTGTACATGGACACATAGGATAACATTGCATGCGTTCAGGGGCATCAGTAGGCCCAGCAACTGTTAAGGCCCCATGCACACGAGACGCCTTTACCATGGCATAACTCATCACAGTCTATGAACAGACCGAACCACCTATCATGGAGGACATGGTTGTTCCTGGCTTGGTGGCTCAGGAATCTGGTTCTGGAGTCTGGGAAGTCCTTTCTTTTCGTCTTTTCTCATGACCGACACCAGCTTGTTGTGTTGGGGAGGTGTCCTGGGAACCTTGTTGGTGCAGGGGGCTTGTTTGTCAGAAGAGTCTTGTCACCTGATCAACATTGTGGAATTTCAGGTGATTTGGCTGTTTCTACAATGTCATGCTGGAGATTACATTGGATTCTGACCATCGGACACCTCCACATTGGTGACCTACATCAATCGTTAAAAAGAGATTGATAGAGTCCTGTCCTGGGCAGAACTTTACATTCCAGTTTTTTCATCCATCTATATTTCAGAAATAGAGAATTGTCAGACAGATTTTCCTCAGCTGGTAATGTCAGGATATAGAGCAGGGTGTTCAAGGTCCTGTGTCACAGGTGTGGGGGGGGACACAGGATCTAGACCTCCTGGCATCCAGGTAAAGCAACAAACCGGACAGTAGATGCTATGGTGGCTCTATGTCTTTTCTCACCTGAAATTTTGTTCCTTTCTTGCATCTCAGGATTGAGAAGGAGGGCATTTCAGTGATCTTCATTGCTCTGAACTGGCCCAGGTGGATGTGGTATGCTAACATCTGGAAGATGCTCCGTGGGCTCTACTGGATTATCTTGTTTTTCTGTCCAGAGAACTGATGTACCATCCTACTTCATGGTCCACTGGCTTCAACTTAATGCCCGTTAAAGCCCACGTTATAGGTAACGGGTATTTGAGTCTGTGATGCTAAAAGCTAGGAAGTCTGCTTCTCATGAGTGAATGCAATACATTTAAAAGTAGTGCACATGTTTATACCAACATGACTGGAAAGTCCATATAGTCCATCGTATACAAAGTTCTGCTAATGCCTTTTAGATGACCCCCAGGCAGGTCAACTCGAACTGACTCAAAGTCCATGTGTATCATGGGAGTCCATATGGGGAGCAGTGATAGCTGATCATGCAGCACTTTGTATGGATCAGGGTAATCCAGCTAGTGCAAATAATTGAAGTAGAACAGAAGAGTTTAGGAAAGGGTTAAAATCCATAGCATTTATTAAATCAACAAAAACAATATCCACTTGCATAAAAAGTCTAGAGATAAACCATGATGTAACATTGCTAGAGAACTAGGTTAAAGATGATGAGAAGCTAGCGAGCTGTCAGTCTGACAATTGCAGGCCCAGCGGGCCATTGCTAGCTAGCATTTGCGGTGGCGAATCACACACCTGGATAGGGAAGGTGCGTGGAGATGGCAGGCAATGCGTTTCAGGGTCTCGCCCCCTGGCTTGAGAAAGGGGGTGTGTCCCTTGAAACTCATTCATTGGCATCTCCACTCGACTTCCTTACCCAGGTGTGTGATTCACCACTGCAGACACATCTTTTACAACTGAGCGGGTCCAGTGAATCGGGAAACTGCTTCTGTCCCTCTGTCCATCTCCAGTTAATGAAAACTATGTTATCCTGCTATTGCCTGGATGTGGTTAAGGCTTTGAGTCTATATCAACCATGTCCAGTTTGTTCAGACAGGCTATCTTTCAAACTTATGGTCTTAAGGATTGTTTTCCACTCTTTCCTGTCAATGTGCACTCTTATGCCGCGTACACACGGTCAGAATTGGATGGAATCAGTCAGATGGGAGCTTTTCATCGGATTTTCCGACAGTGTGCATGCCCATCGGTCTTTTTCTGTTTGACGGACTTTGGATTGAGAACCTGTTCTTAATTTTTCCGACGGAAAACCTTTCTATCGGATTTTCCGATCGCATGTATGCAATTCCGACACGCAAAATACCGACGCATGCTTGGAGCATGCTCAGAAGTATTAAACTTCCCTTTAATAGTGCTGGTGAACGTATTGTATGCCGCGGTGTTATTGACCGTCGGAATAATGTGTGACCGTGTGTAGGCAACACAGCTTGAGCGGAATTCCGTCGGAAAAACCGTCAGAGCTTTTTTCGGCGAGAATTCCGATCGTGTGTACGCGGCCTTAGTACTACTTTTTCCGAATCAAGAAATTGTTTCCAGATTTGCAAGGCTGCCACCTATTCTTCTGTTCACACATTCTTTAAGCTCTACCAGGTGAACGTTTTGGCTTTATCTGATTCCAGCTTAAGGTGTAAGGCCCTTCAGGCAGCTCTTCTTTTTTTTATTTTTTTTGTGCCTGATGGCACTTTTGTTTGTCCATTCCTGGGTTGGACTGCTTTTGGAAGTACTGAAGGTTAAAGGGGTTGTAAACCCTCTTTTTTTTCACCTTAATGCATCCTATGCACCACCATTGGGTTATATTGCCTCTGCAGAAGTAGGACTAGGCAGAACAAAAAACACCTTTCTACGCCCATGGGCTGTCCTCAGTCAGTATATAACCCCCCTCCCTGCTCTAGGTATTCAGTTTATTTCTGTCTAGTTAGGAGTAAAGGACTAGCTCCTTGCTGGGATCTTTTGGTCCTAGCAAATTTTACTTTTTGTCTCTTTTTTTCCCATGCATTTCCTCCTGGGAGATCTGCAGTCAACTGCCGGGCTGGGAGACAGGCTGGATAATCTAGATCCAGTGGTCTCCCCAGTCCAGCCAGTGAGCGCATGCAGACTGCAGCTACGCGCTAGGTCGGCCACGACATAGCCTCAATGGACGAAGGCTGGCCCGCGAGTTAAACGTCTCGCAGGGTCGCAAAATAACGGGCTCTAGTCCAAGTCGCAGCGGTCCCTTAGCTGACAGCCCCCCACTTCGGTGGTGAGGAGTTCTGTCTGGAGGGTCACCTGCACCATGGATCGATAAGTACAGTTCCCCCTTTCCCCCTTTGTGTGGTTTGGGGTGGATGCGGGTACCCTCCAGGGATGGTCGGACCTGCCTGTAGGATCCCTCCTCCCATTCTAAAGTCCCCTGGTTAAACTGGGCTTCCCCCTCCCCGCACGGATTGGTGGGAGTCCCAGGGCAGGCAGCAGAGGTCTCCCCTGCCATTTCTCTTCTAGGTGGTGTGTTTCCTGCCCTGGAGGTATGGGGGGTTCCAGTGCAGAGGGTGCAGCGGAGACCCCTAGGTGCATGTCCTGCTGTGTGTGCAGTGTGAGGTAGTGTGTAGAGTTGAGCGGACACCTGGATGTTCGGGTTCGGCGGGTTCGGCCAAACTTCGGAAAAAAGTCTGGGTTCGGGACCGAACTTGACCCGAACTTGACCCCGAACTCCGAACCCCATTGAAGTCAATGGGGACCCAGACTTTTGAACACTAAAATGGCTGTAAAAAGGTCATGGAAAGGGCTAGAGGGCTGCAAATGACAACAAAATGTTGTTAAGAGCATGGCAAGTGATCTGCAAACAAATGTGGATAGGGAAATAACTTAAAATAACATAAAAAAATAAAAAATAAAAAAAAATGCTGGAGGCCCCCTTCTCAGCAGAAGAGGTACAGGAAGTCATTAAGAACCTCAGAAACTCAACGGCACAATGCCGCACATATGGTGGGAATACCCCATAATACGCACTTTCTGGAAAAATGTATTTAATTTAATGGATAATATAGTGGGAAAATAAAATACTTGGAAATGAAAAAAAAAATGAAAAAATTATAATCTTGACCTAGGAGGACGAAATTCAAATGGAGTAGGAGGTTGAGGTGGCGGTGGATGTGGCGGTGTAGGTGGAAGCGGCGGTGGAGGAGGACGAGGTAGCCAACACTGGTTCAAAAATACAACAATGGCTGGGTAAGGCTAGTGGTGAATGATGTGTCGAATTCTGTCCCCCGTCGCATAGTGTCCGCCCTGTACTGCGCTTGCTCAGTACGTAGGACAAGGGGATTTTGAAACTCTCCGAAGACGATGCGCGGTGACTCCAGGTTCAAGCCACATCATCCAAGGTTGAAGCCTAGCCAAGCGAGCCCGTGAGGGGCCCTGTTACTATGTGCTACCGTATGTCCACTTGGATGGTCGGGCTTGAACCTGCACTCACTGCACAGGCAACGTTCATCTTTGGAGATTTTGTGAATCTCCTTGTCCTCCGTACTGCGCAAGCACTGCATGCAGTAAGTGGCCGGACACTATCCGATAGCAAGACAGTTTTCGTCAGAACACCGGTATATGTGTCTATTCTGCACAAGGTACGGCCAAGTCCTGTGGGATCCATGCCTGGTTCATTTTAATGAACGTGAGCTTGTCCACATTGGCTCTGGACAGGCGGCTGCGCTTGTCTGTGATAACGCCCCCTGCCGTGCTAAATACACGTTCAGATAATACACTGGCGGCAGGGCAGGCCAGCACCTCCAAGGCGTAAAGGGCAAGCTCAGGCCATGTGCCCAATTTGGAGACCCAGAAGTTGAAGGGGGCAGACCCGTCATGCAGTACGTGTACGCGTGTGCACACATACTGCTCCACCATGTTGGTGAAATGCTGCCTCCTGCTAAGACGTTCCATCTCAGCTGGTGGTGCTGGTTGTTGTGGCGTGCCGACAAAGCTTTTCCACATTCCGGCTATGCTAACCCTGCCTTGCGAGGTGCTGGTGGTGCCCCGGCTGCGTTGGCGACCTCTTCCTCCTCCTCTGCCTTCGCCTTGTGCTTCCACCGTACCCCCGCTTCCAAGTGGGAATGCCACCAGGAGTGCGTCTACCAGCGTGCGTTTGTACTAGCGCATCTTACGATCACGCTCCAGTGAGGTAATTAAGGACGGCACGTTGTCCTTGTAACGGGGATCCAGCAGGGTGGCCACCCAATAATCAGCACCAGTTAAAATGTGGGCAACTCGGCGGTCGTTGCGGAGACACTGCAGCATGTAATCGCTCATGTGTGCCAGGCTGCCCATAGGCAAGGAAAAGCTGTCCTCTGTGGGAGGTGTATCGTCTGTGTCCTCTGTATCCCCCCAGCCACGCACCAGTGATGGACATGAGCTGGTCTGGGTGCCACCCTGCTGTGAACATGGTTCCTCCTCCTCCTCCTCCATCTCCTCCTCATCCTCCACCTCGTCATCCTCCAGAACTGTGCCCTTGCTGCCAGACAATTGTGTACCTGGCGCTTGTTGGTGCAGGAACCCAGCCTCGTAGCCACTTGTAAATTACTGCCCTGAAAGCCTTGGAAATGAACCCTCTTCCTCCTCCTCCTCCTCATCCTGTGCCACATCCTCTTCCATCATCGCCTTAAGAGTTTTTTCAAGGAGGCATAGAACTGGGATAGTAACGCTGAGAACGGCGTCATCGGCACTGGCCATGTTGGTGGAGTACTCGAAACAGCGCAACAAGGCACACAGGTCTCGCATGGAGGCCCAGTTATTGGCGGTGAAGTGGTGCTGTTCCGCAGAGCGACTCACGCGTGCGTGCGGCAGCTGAAACTCCACTATCGCCTGCTGCTGCTCGCACAGTCTGGCAAGCATGTGCAAGGTGGAGTTCCACCTTGTGGGCACGTCACATATGAGACGGTGAGCGGGAAGGCCGAAGTTACACTGCAGCGCTGAAAGGCGAGCAGCAGCAGGGTGAGAACGCCGAAAGTGCGCACAGATGGCCCGCACTTTCTGCAGCAGCTCTGGCATATCGGGGTAATTCTTCAGGAACCTCTGGACCACCAAGTTCAGCACATGCGCCAGGCAAGGGATGTGCGTCAAACCGGCAGGGCCCAGAGCTGCTACGAGATTTCGCCCATTATCGCACACCACCAGGCCGGGCTTGAGGCTCACTGCCACCAACCACTCATCGGTCTGTTGTTCCATGTCCCTCCACAACTCCTGCGCGGTGTGGGGTTTTTCCCCCAAACAGGAAAGTTTTAAAACTGCCTGCTGTCGTTTAGCCCTGGCTGTGCTGAAGTTGGTGGTGAAGGTGTTACGCTGACCGGATGAGGAGGCGGTAGAGGATGAAGAGGCGGAGTAGGAGGAGTTAGCAACAGGAGGCAAACTGAAGTGCCCTGCAATCCTGGTTGGTGGAAGGACATGCGCCAAACTGCTATCCGCCTCAGGCCCAGCCGCCACTACATTTACCCAGTGTGCTGTTAGGGAGATATAACGTCCCTGACCATGCTTACTGGTCCACGCATCCGTAGTTAGGTGGACCTTGCCACAGATGGCGTTGCGCAGTGCACACCTGATTTTGTCCCCCACTTGGTTGTGCAGGGAAGGGATAGCTCGTCTGGAAAAGTAATGTCGGCTGGGCACGACGTACTGTGGGACAGCCAATGACATCAGCCTTTGAAAACTCTGCGTCTCCACCAGACCGAATGACAGAATTTCAAAGGCGAGCAATTTTGAAATGCTGGCATTCAGGGCCAGGGATCGCGGGTGGCTAGGGGGGTACTTCCTCTTCCGCTCCAGTGTTTGGGAAATAGAGAGCTGAAAGCTTCCATGGGACATTGTGGAGATGGTTGGTGACCCAGGTGGTAGTGTTGCTGGCAGATCCTCTGTTTGCGGGTTGGCAGGTGTCACTGTCACTACAGAGGTGGATGAAGAGGCCGAGACTGCAGCAGAAGAGGAAGCAGGAGGAGCCAGAGACCTTTCTTGGTTTTTGCGGTGTCTACTCCACTGCATCTCGTGCTTTGCACTTAGATGCCTGGTCATGCAGGTTGTGCTCAGGTTGAGAACGTTTATGCCTCGCTTCAAGCTCTGATTGCACAGCGTGCAAACCACTCGTGTCTTGTCATCAGGACATTGTCTGAAGAACTGCCACGCTAGGGAACTCCTTGCACCTGGCTTTGGTGTGCTCGGTCCCTTGCTGCGTTGGGCAGTAGCAGACGTACTGTCTAGGGGACGGACGCTCCGCTTTTGCACCCTGCTCCCTCTTCTGCTGTGCTGGTGGCTCTGTGCGACCACCACCTCTTCCTCTGAACTACACTGGTCACCTGCATGATGTTGATTCCATGTGGGGTCAAGGACCTCATCGTCCTCCACATCATCTTCCACCCAAAATTCACCCCTGCCCTCCTTGTCGGTCTGCACAATGGCGAAAGCAGCAGCAGTTGGCACCTGTGTTTCGTCATCATCCGAGACGTGCTGCGTTGGTCCTCCCATGTACTCATCATGAAACATAAGTGGTTGGGCATCGGTGCACACAATCTCTTCCACTTCTGAGGCAGGGCTAGGTGGATGGCCCTGGGAAACCCTGCTAACAGAGTCATCAAAAAGCAGAAGAGACTGCTGCATGATTTGGAGCTCAGACTGATTGGCTGATTTGCAAGGGGGTGAGGTGAAAGACTGATGGACATCGGCTGCAGGTGCCAACTCTGAACTTTCATCAGGAGACTGGGTGGGAGACAATGTGAAGGAACCGGAGGCACTGTCAGCAGCAACCCAATCTACTATCGCCTGTACTTGTCCTGGCCTCGACATTCGTACAGCCTGATTAGGCGCGCCAAAATACTGCTGCAGGCTCTGTCGCCTACTCGCACCTGCGGAAGGTGTTTCACTAGTGCGTGTAGCTGGCACAGATCGACCACGTCCTCTCCCTGCAACAGGAGCGCCACCAGCAGCACCACGACCCGGGCCACGTCCCCTTTTTGATGATCTCCTCATATTTTCCAAATTTATGATCTCGCCCTAAATGGGTGTTTTTGTATATATTTATGAAAACGCAGAAAATGCTATTGGGAAGAAAAAAAACACTGCAAAATTTTATTTTTTTGCAATGTTTTTGCAATATCAGACTACATGGATAGTATGTAAAGCGTTTATGAAAACGCAGAAAATGCTATTGGGAAGAAAAAAAAAAACACTGCAAAATTTTATTATTTTGCAATGTTTTTGCAATATCAGACTACACGGATAGTATGTAAAGCGTTTATGAAAACGCAGAAAATGCTATTGGGAAGAAAAAAAAACACTGCAAAATTTAATTTTTTTGCAATGTTTTTGCAATATCAAACTACACGGACAGTATCTACAGCGTTTATGAAAACGCAGAAAATGCTATTGGGAAGAAAAAAAAACACTGCAAAATTATATTTTTTTGCAATGTTTTTGCAATATCAGACTACACGGACAGTATCTGCAGCGTGTATGTAGGAACACGCAGAAAATGCTATTGGGAAAAAAAATAAAAAGCAAAATTCAATTTTTATGCAATGTTTTTCCAATAGCAGAATACACACAGACTGTGGTGTATGTCTTAGTATATGCAGTGCAGTAATGTTGCACTGAGCTTGAAGGTAAAACGTTTAGATTTTGTCTGGCACTGGCCTCATGGCACTGTTACTGTGACTGTGCACTGCACCCCAGCCAGGGTACAATTGATTTAGGAATCTCTTCAATAATTATGTCTGCCTCTTTCTTTTGCAAAATAAAGAAACTCCCTCCCTACTCTAGCTATCTAGATCGCTCACTGATCTAACTAATTAGAATAAAATTCCAGGAATGTGGACTGACTTTAGCACACTAACTCCTAAAATCTTCTATCTATCTGCAGCACAGAAACCTGCCTAACAGTGTGTGTCTAACAGAATGACGCTGTGTGCTGTGTGTGGGCTATATATAGAGGCTGGGTCACATGCTGCACTGGCCAATCACAGCCATGCCATTAGTAGGCATGGCTGTGATGGCTTCTAGGGCACACTAGTAAAACGATCATCCATTGGCTGGCCTAAAGCTGTGAAAAAGGCGCCAATACAGCACCGGACCCGAACCCGAACTTACAGCCAATAGTTCGGGTTCGGGTCCGGGTCCCGGACACCCAAAAGTCCGGTACGGACCCGAACTTTACAGTTCGGGTTCGCTCAACCCTAGTAGTGTGCAATTTGGGTGTCCCAGTGCAGAGTGCACTGCGGTGTCCCCTTGAATGTTCACACTGCCTGGTGGAGTACAGTACCTTTTTGGAAGGGGGTCCCCTTGCAGAGGGTGCAGCAATGTTGAAGGCACAGATAGGATCCTGGCAGCATGCTTCAGCAGGTCAAACGGCCGGCGGCCATTTTTGGGTGGTCTGATGACATCACAGCGGCCATTTTCTGTTGGTCTGGCTGTTCTCCGGCTGGCAGCCATGTTTGTGTAGCCGATGAGGTAACAGCGGCCATTTTACGTTGGTCTGGCTGGTCTCCGGCTGGCGGTCATGTTTGTGTAGCCGATGATGTCACAGTGGCATCGGTGACACGGTGGCTGTTTGGTAGGGTCTTTGGGAGTCCTTGTGTATACCCCTGTTTGCTGATAGGTACCCTGATCATAGGGGTGTGCCAAAGTTCCTTTGTACTACAGGGTCTTCTTCCTTATGGAGCCTCAGGGTCACATCTCACCCACTGATCCTCTCATGGAGGTGGCAGGTCCCTCGGAACCCCAGCTTCCCATGGTTGCCTTGAGTCATTGGTATCCTGGGTGGAAGTAGCATGTGGACAAAGACCCAGGACGAAGCGTCCCCCGCATTCCCCTGCTCAGTCTGTCTCATCTGATTCTGAGCCTGATGCCGCCAGGGACGTGGCCCATCCAGGGGGGTTTAATATCTCGCCCCCTGACCCTTCCGATAGCGAGGATGACTCTAAAGATGGGGGATGCAGCTGACATTGGTACGCATAAGTCACCTCGATCACCAAGGGTGTTTCCTTATGTGCTTTATTTTGATAGGTTTACCTATAAGGAATGGGAACAACCAAAATTACCCTTTGTGGTCCCCAAACGTTTCTCAGTACGCTACCCCTTTGAAGAATCGCTTTTAAAAAAGTGGACTACCCCACCAGTGGTGGACCCTTCTGTTTCCAGGTTGAATAAAGCAACCATGATCCCAGTAGAGGAATCCCCGTCTTTTAAGTACCTGGCTGATAGGAAAGCGGAGGCTGTGGCATGCAGTATGTTTACAATGGTTGGGTCTGCCCTGGTGTTGCAGACCCTAACTGAATGGGCCAAGCTTTTGCCTCAGGGTCTGGGTAGTGAGCAGGTTCCTGCTGCTTATGTTGATTTAGTGGACCAGTTGGTCCATGGGCTACAGTATATTTGTGATGCAGCTCCTGTGCTGTCCAGGCTTTCTATTTCTGTGGTGGTGATTAGACGTGTGCTGAGGCTTAAGAATTGGTCGGCAGACCAAGCCTCTAAAAAAGCTCTCATTGATCTGCCCTTTCAAGGTGACCACCTGTTTGGGGCTACCCTGGATGACCTTAATAAGGGTGTCACGGGGAAAGAGTACCTTCCTGCCTCATTCTCGGAAAGGGAAGGAGCCTCATCGCAAGGAGGACATCTTCGCTGGTTTCCAGATTCATGGACTTCCTTCGTGAGGCGTTCATCCCCGATCCTTTTCTGTGGCTCGGATCTTAGCTTTTCTTCAACAGGGCGTTGAGCAGAAGTTGGCTTTGAGCACCATCAAGGGCCAGGTGTCTGCCCTAGCAGTCTTCTTTCAGCGACTCCTAGCCAGGGCTGGTGCAAGGATTTTTGACACCCTAGGCGAAACCTAATTTTGCCGCCCCCGACTGACTCCACCCCCTTTTCCCTGCCCATGTAAATCCCACCTTTTTAATAAAGCACCCATCAAATGCAGCCTCACCAGCACCCATCAAATGCACGCTACCAGCGCCCTTCAATGCAGCCTCACCAGCACCCATCAAATGCAGCCTCACCAGCACCCATCAAATGCAGCCTCACCAGCACCCATCAAATGCAGCCTCACCAGCACCCATCAAATGCAGCCTCACCAGCGCCCATCAAATGCAGCCTCACCAGCGCCCATCAAATGCAGCCTCACCAGCGCCCATCAAATGCAGCCTCACCAGCGCCCATCAAATGTAGCCTCACCAGCACCCATCAAATGCAGGCTACCAGTGCTCTTCAATGCAGCCTCACCAGCACCCCTCAAATGCAGCCTCACCAGCACCCCTCAAATGCAGCCTCACCAGCACCCATCAAATGCAGCCTCACCAGCGCCCATCAAATGCAGCCTCACCAGCGCCCATCAAATGCAGCCTCACCAGCGCCCATCAAATGCAGCCTCACCAGCGCCCATTAAATGTAGCCTCACCAGCACCCCTCAAATGTTGCCTCACCAGCATCCATCAAATGTAGCCTCACCAGTGCCTATCAAATGTAGCCTCACCAGCACCCATCAAATGCAGGCTACCAGCGCCCTTCAATGCAGCCTACCAGTGCCCATCAATGAATGTTTGCTTGCTGCTGGAGTCGGGACACAGACTCTCCACCACTGCTGTGCCTATGACACTATGTGTGAACAGAGAGTCGGCTGCCTGCTGATGCTGAGAGTTAGTTGCTTGCTGCAGAGAGAAGAGAGTAGGAAAACCAGTGTCCGGGCGCCTAGTTTGCCTAGTGGTAGCCCTGGCCCTGCCCCTAGCCACTCACTCTTTAGTTCGTACCTTCATTCAAGGTGTCTGGCATGTGGCTCCACCTGTACGGTCTCTTTTGCCGCCAAGGAATTTAAACTTGGTGTTTATCGGTTCTCCAAAAACCTCCATTTGAGAATATTCGGGAGATTCCCTTACCTACGTTGTCCTAGAAGGTGGCATTCCTGGTGGCTATTACCTCGGCCCGTAGATCGTAGTCCCTATTTAGTACTCCATAGGGATAAAGTGCTTCTTCGTCCCTGTCCGTCATTTTTGCCCAAGGTTGTCTCTGACTTCTATTTGAAAGAGGACATTGTGTTGCCGTCCTTGTGTCCCAAGCCGGCTCATCCCAAGGAATTTGCTTTGCATACCTTGGATGTGGTTCATGCAATTCTGGTGTATCTGGAATCCACTGAGTCCTTCCGGAGGTCAGACTCACTTTTTTTGGTTACACAAGGACCAAAGAAAGGGCTGGCCACTTTTTTGGCTACCATCTCCAGATGGATCAGACAGACTGTGACTCAGGCCTATTCTATTAAGGGTCGGGTTCCTCCTTTCCCTGTCACGGCGCATTCTACTCGGGCGCTTAGTACTTCTTGGGCCTCCCGTCATCAATCGTCAATATCACAGGTTTTCAAGGCGGCCACTTGGTCGTCAGTGCATACGTTCACTAAATTCTATAAGGTAAATATTTTGGCATCTGCGGATGCTTCCTTTGGCTGCAAGGTTTGTAGGCTGCTGTTTTCCAAGGCGTGTTTTTTCGTTAAATTTTTTTTTATTTCAGATGGGGCTCCTGTGACCCGGTTAAGGCTCCTGTGTCCTGGTTAGGGCTCTTGTGGTTAGCCTTGGGTTATTTTGCTCACCCCTCATTTTTATTTGGCACTGCTTTTGGATGTTCCAATGGTCAAGATTAAGGAGGCACTGTGTCCGTCCAACGAAAGCGAAAATTTGATTTTTGTACTCACCGTAAAATCTATTTCTCTGAGTTCATCGACGGACACAGCACCCACCCCTCCTATAGAGTTTTTGATACTTCTATTACTGCTTGCTCCTAAACTGAATACCTAGAGCAGGGAGGGGTTATATAGTGACTGAGGACAGCCCATGGATGTAGCCAGGTGTTTTTTTTGTTCTGTCTAGTCCTACCTCTGCAGAGGCGATATAACCCAATGGTCAAGATTAAGGAGGCGTTTTGTCCATCAATGAACTCTGAGAAATGGATTTTACGGTGAGTACAAAAATCCCTTTTTTTTTTGTACTCAACATAAAATACTTTTGTTGGTGTCCTTTGAGGCACTCAAGACACACTCCTTTGTGTTTACAATCATGCCCTTGGTACTGCTTTGCTACAAAACTGAGGAATGCTGGTAGTAGGAGGGGGTTATCCTCAGCTGGCCTACAGTGTTTTCTTTTTTTTTTTTTGCCATTGTCCAATCCTTCTAAAGGCAGCAGTAATAACCAAAGCTTAAACGCTTCCTGCATTGGGACTTTGAGTACGATAATCCTAAATGATTCCCTGTAATGTCAGAACCAGGCTTGTAAAAATTTTCTGAGCCAACTGTTTGAAGCTCAGTTACTGTTGGTTTAGGCGACACCTCAATGACTGCATGTCCAAAGAACCGTGTGCATATGAATTGGGACATAGATAGGTGGGGATAGACCAAGTTCTGTAGTCTAGTAAACATGGCTAACACTGCTTGGGAATTCAGTGCAGTAGGCTCTGTGTTAACAGAAAATTAGGAGTACACTGGGTTTCTGGCAGATCAACAGACATTTTCTTTGTTTGCAGCAATTTTAAATGGATAGAACATGATGGGGTGTGCGTGTGTTGTGGAGATTTACGGTTTGTTTTTTTCTTTTTCTTTGACACACTTTAGGAAAGCGTTCTGTCTGTCACTTTAAAATAGCTGTGGCAGATGTTAGTTTTTAAAGCATGTGCACACACTGGTAAGGTTATTAACCATATTACAGTTTTCTTACATGTAAATCTAGAAAAATACAGAGACTATAATTCCTTTTTACTGCACTTTTTCATTGCAGGAAGAAACAATGAAAAGTAGCAGGCATTATAAACTACTATTCTAGTGCTCCTGGCAATAGAAAAGCATTCTAGGAATCCTCATCTGGTTATTATCTTAAAAGTACCTGTGGAAAGGAATTTCCATGATTTGCCTCACAGCAAACTTATCTCTAGAAAGTTCAGACTGCTATGATAAATGTCTAGCTAGCTACAGTACCATTGCAGATGACACCAAGTTATACAGTGGAATAATCTCCTTAGGCTTCATGTACACGGGACGTTTTACAACCTCTCCTGCACTTTTTAACCTGACAGATGGCAACCGACATTTAAAAACAACCATTTTGCTGCATTTTCATGCCGCGTTTTGCCACTTTTGCATCTAGGAGTGTTTAAAAAAAAAATAATTATTTATATATATAAATATATATATATATTTTTTCAAATAGTCAAAATTTAAAAACGCCTGTAAACGAAAAGCAGCTAAATGCGAGTTACTGAGTTTACAAGCTGTTACAGGCATTTGGTGTTTAAATGCCTCTGATCATCCGTTCTGAACGCATTTTTTTGTGTTCCAAAAATGCTTCTGAACTCAACTGCCTAGAAACTACTATAAACGACACTGTGTACATGTACTGATAAGATAACATTAAGGAGAGTTCAGGGGCAGCTGAAAAAAAAATGCCACACTGCTCCTAAACGTCCGTTTACCAGCAGCTGTATACATGAAGCCTTACTGGATGTCTTTAACTTACGAGCCAATCTCACTGCACTATTTATTTGGGCATCTGTGAAACTTATTTGTAAAGTGAATAGATAGGCTATGGGGGTACCTCATCCTATATAGAATTTATAAATAAAGAACCACCATGACGGATTATCACGGTACCCTAGAGGAATTCATACACTTAATAATTTTCAATCAATTTATTTTACAAAAAAAAATAAAAAGCTATAAAATCAACGCAGCTGTTCTCATAAGGTTCAACAGTAATAGTTACAACAGTATGCAAATAAAGGCTGCGCTGAAAAAATTGAAAAAACAATAGATAGCCTTCAAAAATTGAATTAAATGAAAAAAGTGACAAGTAATAACTGTGGTAATAACAGTGATGAATATATAGTGATGAATAAGTCCATAAATGTAAATCCAATGAGTGGACAGTGAAGGTGAACAGAAGATCTTAATCATCCAAAGTGCAATCCACCACCGTGTGAAATACGCGCTTACCAAACGGTCAATATCCGGTCAGCAATGGAATCACAGCACCCCTCCGCCGTAAGGAACCAGAGACAATCGAGATGGCTCAATCCAATAGGCTTAGGGGACAATGACCAGGCAGGACCCATGGATAAAGAAATAACTCACCATAACCATATTTATTGTAAAAAACGAAGATGCACTTACATCAAGATGCAGAGAAAACGACAGGGATACAGTTATAGTTACAACAAATGTCAAAAAGAATGGTTGATGCGTTTCACATTTCTGCTTCTTCAGAACCAATCATTTATTGACTTGTAACAAGAGAACCTTAATTGGAGAAATGGAAGGAGATAGCTATCATTAGGAATGATTACATGACTTGTATCAAGATAAAAAAGACACACATTGTGATCTCATTTATTACATATTTAATAACCCTAATTCGAAGAGAGCATTATAACTTACATATTATGAACCCAGCCAAACAGTCTATAGACCAGACTGGGGGGAACCCACATACAATGGGAGAGGGAGTTGTTGCACAGGCGATGCAAGATACTGGACCAAAATAACAGCCCCTATTATAAAGAAGATTTACCACAGTAATCCCTGATTATAAAGAAAAAGATTTTTTTTTAAATATAAAGGGCATATAAAGGGATAGAGACATAAATACCTGTATATGACTTCCATGCACGTAAATTACATGGCTCATAAAACTCACACGGAGAATGAGCCGTCAAAAGACCACCAGTCAGTTCAGGTAATAAGGTATAGCAGATCCATTCAATCTAATAAAGGAGGCAGTCAGAGTATCTAACTTCAAAACGGCACAGCTGAGGGAAAGAAAATAAGGGCTCGGCATCATGTCACCACATCAAAGGCAACCAATGTCCAAAAACAGTACAGAGTATCCGAAAAATATCCATAAGACACTGCGTTAAAAAACGGCGTTCCGATCAATTATCAGCAGGTGTGTTAGCTGAGGTAATTTAAAATAAAGGATGGTAATGCAGGAACATACGATAACACTGTCTGTCTGAACGCCATCGTGCATGCGCCAGTTCCGCCCCCAACCAGAGAACGCAACCGGAATGACGCGCATGCGCAGACGGACCCAAAATCCCGCAACACAGGCGGCCAGGCCGTGAACAAGGATCCGTCTCTTTGTAGACACTCAGCAGACCATCAACACTCACCGTTTCCATACATTATACCTCAAATATAATAAAGAACCTTGGGACCTGTCAAAGGGGAATAGGAAGGGAACCCCCGGGCGCTTACCACCTCAACTCCACCACCATCGTCGGGCTATAAAGAAGCTGGTTATAGCTCCTCAGCCCCCAGATGTATGCCATGCCAGGGGGATCTTGCATTCCTTACCAGATTTTGATCACGATCCTGCATACCCAGCACTCTGCACCAATACAGACTGTGGAAACAATTGGGTAAATCATAAAAAATTATAATTAAATACCTTGTTAATGTTAAAGAGTAGGTGGAGACTCGGCTCCTTTCACAGATGGAAAGTGCTGCAAGTGCTGGGACAGTGATAATAATGGGGTATTTTAACTACCCAGAAATTGACTGGAGTAATGGCACTGCTGGGACAGTTAAAGGGCAAAAATGTATAAATCTATTACAGGACAATTTTATGGTCCAGTTTATTGAGGCCCCAACTAGGAACGATGCTCTGTTGGACCTGGTAATCTCAAACCATGCAGAGCATATTACTAATGTTCAGATAAAGGAACATCTGGGTAGCAGTGACCATAACATGATTTCATTTGATGTTAGCTGTAAGCAAAAATCACATACGGGGAAAGATCAAAACACTTAATTTCAAGAGAGCAAATTGTTTTCCAGGACTTAGACTGGGAATGGGAATTCTTCAAAAAGGCTGTTTGTGAACTCACTGCAAAGTATATTCCCATGGGCAATAAGTATAAAAAAGGCTAAAAATAAAACCTATGTGGCTCACGGCCAAAGTTAAAAAAAGCTATAAACTATAAGAAAAGAGCTTTTAAAAAATATAAACATGAAGGAACACTAGTGTCATTTAAATGTTACAAAGAATATAACAGAATATGTAAACAGGAAATCAAGGATGCAAAAATTCAAAACGAAAGACAGATTGCAAAAGATAGTAGGACAAACCCAAAAAAATTCTTCAAATATATTAATAGTAAAAAGGTCAAGTCTGAGCATGTAGGCCCTTTACAAAACAATCTAGAGTGGGTGACTGGGGACAAAGAGAAGGCTAATTTATTAAATACTTTCTTCAGCTCTGTGTATACAAAGGAGCATGAGGGAGCTCATGTCCAATGTCCATAATGGGGGTGGTAGTGACACAGCCCAAATCCACAATGGCTCAAAAGTGATATGGTCCAGAAATATTTAGACAGCATAAAGGTGGATAAAGCACCTGGACCTGATGGCATCTACCCATGGATCCTAAAAGAATTGAGCTCTGTAATTTCAAAGCCATTGTATCTAGTTTTTAGGGACTCATTAATGATAGGAATAGTACCACTGGATTGGCGCAGGGCCAATGTGGTGCCTATATTTAAAAAGGGAACAAAGTCTTTACCAAGTAACTATAGACCTGTTAGTTTAACTTCTATAGATGGGAAGATACTGGAGAGATTAATAAAAGACCACATAGACGAGTTCTTGCAGGAAAAAAAATATTTTAAGCAACAGACAGCATGGATTCATGAAAGACAGAAGTTGTCAGACAAACCTGATTTCTTTTTATGAGGTGGTAAGTAAAACCTTGGACAGAGGGGTGGCGGTGGACGTGGTATACTTGGATTTTGCAAAAGTGTTCGATACAGTTCCACACACACGGCTCATGTTTAAGGTAAGGTCTACAGATTTGGAAATAGTTTGTAAATGGATAGAAAACTGGCTAAAAGACAGAATTCAGAGAGTAGTGGTTAATGATTCTTACTCTGGTCTAGGGTTATCAGTGGTGTACCCCAAGGTTCAGTACTGGGACCCTTACTTTTTTTTTTTTTTTTTTTCAAAACGTTTTATTAAAGAAAAACAGAGTGTACAAACATAGATATTAAACACGTTAAATAGTGTCATTGTCATATCATATGGTACTATAAATGGCATTAAATCAACATTGTCGGTGTAATATATCCAAAGTCATTTTGAAAGAGAAGTAAACCGGAGATTTCCCCGAAACAGTAAATCTAAGGTGGATTACTACCAATAGGATATGACCTTGATGAGGGAGGTGTATAAATAATATGGATAGCGAGAGAAATAACAAAGGAAAAAAAAGGAGAGGGAGGAAAAAAAGTAAAATTAACAGGACAGTTCGGTCACTCTTGGAGTCTAAGAACAATCCAGGGGTTCCATTTTGCATCAAAAACAGGAATTGTATCATGTAAGGTATGAAATATCTTTTCGGCTAGCATCGTGTGGTCAATTCGTGCGATAACCTGTGCTAAGGGGACTACCGGGGATTTCCAGTGGAGAGCTACCGTCAAGTGAACCGCTGTGCACATTGAGTGGATCAGTTTTACCAAGGGTTTCGCGGTATCTGGGGGGGACTGGAACAGGATACAGTGGTGTAGAGATAAGGTGACCGGACTACCTGCTACTTTGTCAATCAATTTGAATAACTCTGACCAAGTCCCTTGGGCGATGGGGCAGTCCCAGAACAGATGCCTAAATGTACCTAGAGTATTGCAACCTCTGTAGCAGTTGGGTGAGGTAAGGGGGTAGATCTTGTGCAGGCGAGATGGAGTATAGTACCATCTAGTGGTAAGTTTAATGGCTGTTTCCCTGATCGTAAGCGATTTGGTGCATTTTCTTAAATTGGTCCAGCCTTTCTCCCAGTCTATTGCATCATTCTCTATATTAAGTTCATGTTCCCAATCTGCCCTATATTTCAAGGGGAGAGATTCCTGCAATGCTTCTAAAGATTTGTAGACCCCTGATATCAGGCCTTTCTGTCGAGGGCTGGTATGACATATGTCCTCGAACGGGGTGTTGTTCGCAGCCTGAGAGACATTGTAATGAGAGAGGAAAAAGTGCCTAATCTGTAGGTAGTGGAAGTATTCAGAATCCGGGATGTGGTGTAGGGCCTGCATGCTTTGGAATGAAACAGATTTCCCTCCCGCGTAGAAGTCTCCCAATTTAATCAAGTTTTGGTCCGTCCAAAGGTGGAAGGATTCAGGATCATGGAATGAGGAGGGGAATCTGGGGTCTCCCAGGAACGTGGCTCCCAGGGGGGAGGAGGAAGTAAGGTCGTACTTGGATTTGTATTGATTCCATAGACGCAGGCCTATTGCCACTATGTTGTTCTTCCTCTCAAGTTCAGGATAAGATGAGAGGGAGGACCACATTAGTCCAGGGAGGTGTAGGGGGGTGATTGACTCTGACTCAAATTTGACCCAGGGCACCCTGGACTGTCTAATGTTCCATTGCGCCTGTTGTGTAAACCTGCATGACAGGAAATAGAGCCATAACTGTGGCACTCCAAGGCCCCCCCTTTTAGAGGAACAGTATAAGACCGTTCTCGAGAATCTAGAGGGTTTGTCGCACCAGACAAAATGGTTAAGATGCGTTTGAATCCCTGATAGGTACGATTTTGTCAGTCTAATGGGAAGGGAACGAAAAAGGTACAATAGCCTGGGGAGAATGACCATTTTCAGGGCTGTAATCCTGCCTATAAAAGGAATGTGAAGAGATGCCCATTGTTTTAGCGTGTTTTTGAGTTTTACGACCAACGGAGGGTAATTGAGAGCAAAGAGTTTGTCAAAGTCATTAGCTAATTCTATACCAAGATATGAGAGATGGGTGTCGGACCATGTAAAGGAATAGGTTTGTTTTAGATGGGCGAGTTCCGCTTGCGGAATACCTACCGGAAGGGCTGCTGTTTTGGTGACATTGACTGAGAGGCCGGAGACTTTGGCAAAGTTAGAAAGGGTTAGAAAAAGATTAGGAAGGGATATCAGGGGGTTGGTGATGAACATTAATACGTCGTCGGCGTACATACAGAATTTGTACGAGGAGGGGCCTTTTGTGTAGCCTGAAATATCTGGGTTATTTAATAGCGCGATTGCAAGGGGTTCGAGGGCAAGAGCAAAAATTAGGGGTGAGAGGGGGCAGCCTTGCCTGGTGCCCTTGCCCAGCTGAAAGAACTCGAAGTTACAGCCTGGAATTCTAATACGTGTCTTGGGATGTCGGTAGAGAGCCTGAAATGCACATAAAAATTCCCCACGGAAGCCCATACTCTGCAGGAGTGCTCCTATATAATTCCAGGAGACACTGTCAAATGCCTTTAGTATGTCTAGGCTGAGCAAAAGGAGTTTACGGGAAGATAAATTAGCATCTTGGATAATGTTTGTAGCTAGGCGTATGTTGTCTGTAATTAATCTGTGGGGGATGAAACCTGCCTGATACGGGGAAATAAGGGAAGGGATAATGTGTGCTAACCTGTCAGCAAGGATTCTACTAAAGATCTTCAGGTCATTATTAATAACTGAGATAGGTCTATAGTTTTGAGGGAGGGCATGATTTTTGTTGGGTTTGGGGATCAAGGACATGTTTGCTAATAGCATCTCCTCAGGGAAGCTACCACCTTGTAAAATCCAATTATAAAGATTAACTAGCCTTGGGGCCAGAAGTTCAGGGAATTTTTTATATTACAGGGAAGAGAATCCGTCAGGGCCCGGGGCAGAACCTAGTTTTAAAGCCTTAATAACTCTTAGAAGTTCTGAGATAGTGATAGGGGCATTCAGGGAGTCCACTTGTGAAGGTGTGAGGGAGGGTAGGGGAATATCCCGAAACCAGGGATCCTCTGCTAAAGGGGAAATCCCACCATCAGCAGCGAGTAATGTAGAGTAGAATTCCTCAAAATTTTTTAGGACCTCTTTCGGGTGCGTGGTAACAGTCCCGTCTGGGTTGGAGAGTTTGTATACATGGGACTGGCGTGTGGCTTGATTTAATTTCCTAGCAAAAAGGGTGGAGGAGGAGTTGCTATGTAATAAATATTTGGCCTTTGTCCATCTGAGTGCCTTCTCAACTTTGGAGAGAAGGGAGTCTAATTCCAAACGTTTTTGATCAATGAGACGTCTAGTATCTGCTAAAAGGAGTTTAGGAGTGTCTTTATACAAAAGATCAAGTTCTTTTGTGAGGTCAAGGATTTTTTGTTTGTTCAATTTATTGTGTGTGGCTGAGATGCTAATTAATTTTCCCCTTATGACCGCTTTATGAGCTGTCCATAGCAGTGGCGGGGAAATATCCGGATGTGCATTAATGGAGAAATATTCCTCTATCGATTGTGCGACTAGTGATTCTGTGGCTAAGTCAGAGAGCATCGATTCATTCAATCTCCAGGTGAATGGGGTCGGAGCCAGCCGAATATACTCAGTAGTGAAGGAAATCACATGATGGTCAGACCATACACATGGGTGAATCTCTGCATCTGAGGAGTTAGCCAATATAATTGGTGAGGTATAGATATAATCTAGTCTAGCATAGCTATTGTGTGGATGGGAAAAGAAGGTGTATCCCTTCGTGTCGGTGTTGTGTGCCCGCCATGTATCTACAAGTTGGTTACTATGGAGGCCAGAAGTCAGGGATTTCGGGAAGGCTCTAGTAGAAGGTGTAGGTGAGGAGCGATCTAGAGTGGGGTTGGCGACCATATTAAAATCCCCGCCCACTATCATATGGGGGGAGTGAAATTCAGCAAGTTTAACAAAAAATTGACTGAAAAAGGAAGCTGGGCTGTCATTAGGAGCGTATATACTTGCTATCGTGAGTTCTCTATTGTGGATTATCCCTTTTATAATTACATATCTGCTATCTTTATCTTTGCAGACTCGTTTAACCTCCATAGGGAAGGAGGAATGAAGAAGTATGGCTGCGTCCCTACTTTTGGTCGAGTGTAGTGAGAAAAAAGATTGTGGGTAATTTCTATGGAGAAATTTAGGGTGAGAGGAGTGGGCAAAGTGCGTCTCGGGCAGCAGGAGTACTTTGGCTCCGATTTTTTTATAGAGGGCAAAGGCTTTGCGTCTCTTGATTGGAGAATTGAATCCCTTAACATTATGGGAAATACATGTTATAGCCATTTGTATTGGGGACTCATAATTGATCGTGCTGAAACATTATCCGACTGTAGGGGGCGCAGCCATCCTTCTGAAAAGTGCAAGAAAGCATACCTATTGGTAAAAAACATGCTAAACAGATATACATAAGTTTAGCAAAAAGGACCTGTGACCAAACCTGTCAAGAAGACATATACGTATTGGATGTACAGATCGCAGAAAAAAGTTGCGTCAAAAAAAAAGAGGAGAAGAAAAAAAAGTCAAACTTGAGAGTCAAATACCAAATAAAAATCAGCAAAAACCAGAGGTGGGCAATCTGCAAAAGTGATCGCCAAAATTGGTCAGGTAGGACATAGGGAGTTATACCTGAAAAAGAAAATGCGAACAGCGAGACAACTCGGTCTCGTACCCAGCCAGGCCGACCATGCATCCAAGTGGCCGGAAAAGTTAAACCAGTAGTTACTGCTGGGTGGGGAAAGCATGCTGCAGCACCGAGGGACAAACGCTGATGCTGAAACGTGAAGACAAGTCTATGGAAGTATTGCTGTTATGCATACTGGGATGTAGAAGGATCTGAGGTGTGATTCACAGCGAGGTTCAGTGCGGGCGGTCTTCTTGGTGTTCTCCGGCGTCGTAGTGAATCCTCCGTCTGTCTCTTCTGGGTGGAGGGTTCTGCCAGATCGGTGCAGGTCTGGGAGTAGAAGGGAGGCGGTGTATTGCGGCAGCGTCCAAAAGGCCAAGTAGGTGGTTCCATTGTGGGGGATAATCAACTTGAAGGGGAATCCCCATCTATAGCGAATCTGTGCCGATTGCAGGATCAAGGTGACATCTTTCATGCCCCGTCTGCGATCCAGGGTGGTCGGGGATATGTCCGGATAAATTTGAACAACATGTCCGGATAAATTTGAACGCAGGGTGATCCTGCGCTTGTTGCGGCCCGCACGTAGAACTTCTTCCTTCGTAAGAAAGTCCTTCATACAAAGGACAACGTCTCTCGGCGGCTTGTCGTCTGGTGGTTTAGGACGAAGGGCCCTATGAATCCGGTCACATTTGAAAGATTGTGAATCATGATCTGGTAGCAGGGATTTGAACAGCCTAATCACTGTGGGGATCAATTCAGTTTCAGACTCTGGGATACCACGGATTCTTAGATTGTGGCGTCTGTTCCTGTTGTCGAGGTCTTTGACCTGGGCTTGGATCGAGTGGAAGGCTGTAGTCAGGGCTTCATGTTCCCTGCTAAGATCGTTATAGGCCAGGGCTAATTCGTCGTGTTTGGATTCCAGTTTTTCGGTCCTAGAGCCGAGTGCCGTGATTTCCTGAGACAGGGAATGCGACGTTTTATGGAGTTCAGTCTGAAATTTAGTGGCCAGTCTGAGGTACATTGATTCAAGGCTAGCGTCCAGGTCGGCCTTAGATAGGGCAGTAGGGTACTCACTGGAGTCGGTCCCGGTAAGGGACGGAGGTGGTGGAGACGGGGAGATGGGTGCTCCTCCCTCGGCGCCATCTTGCGCCATGCTGTACCGTTCCCGCGTGCGGAGGAGATAGTGAGTTAGGGTGGGTTGCGATCCTCCTCGGGATTTCTTCCTCTTAGAAGGCATGCACTGGGTCCCAGTGAAACGAGGGGTGTTGGAATTACAGGGTTTAGCGCAGTTTATGGCCCTCTAGATGCCGTTAATGTCCCGGGCTGAGCGGAGCTAACCTCTCAGGCGTCCATCCGTCTCAGCGCCGCGCATGCGCCCCTGGACCCTTACTTTTTAATATCTTTATAAATGATATTGGGTCTGGGATCAAAAGTAACATTTCCGTCTTTGCAGATGACACCAAGCTATGCAGTGGATTAACGTCCTTACAGGATGTCTCCAATTTACAAGCCGACCTCAATGCTCTGTCTAATTGTCTAATCTAATTGACTATGTGGCAGATGAGGTTTAATGTTGATAAATGTAAAGCTATGCACTTGGGGGCTAAGAATATGCATGCATCATACATGCTAGGGGGAGTACAACTGGGGGGATCAATAGTGGAGAAGGATCTGGGGGTTTTGGTAGATCATAAGCTTAATAGCATGCAATGCCAAGCTGCAGTTTCCAAAGCGAGCAAAGTCCTTTCTTGTATTAAGAGAGGTATGGACTCCAGAGAGAGAGAGATATCATTTTGCCCCTGTTCAAATCATTAGTAAGACCTCATGAATGAATGAATGAATGAATGAATGAATGACTTGTATAGCGCAACCTATGCGAACTGAATCGCCTCAGGGCGCTTTTTGCCACTGGTGTCCATCTGTGGTATAGTGCGGTCCTTGCCTTGTGGGGTCCTGACACGCTTACAAACACATACACATACAACATACACATATTTGGCCAATTTTATCGACAGGATCTAATTAACCTACCAGCATGTCATCTGGAATATGCAGTTCAGTTTTGGGCAACAGTTCTCAAAAAGGAAATCGGGGAACTGGAGAAAGTGCAGAGAAGGGCAACCAAACTGATAAGAGGCATGGAGGAGCTCAGCTATGAGGAAAGATTAGAGGAACTGAATGTATTCACTCTTGATAAGAGGAGATTAAGGGGGATATGATCAACATGTACAAATATATAAGGGGTCCATATAGTGAACTTGGTGTTGAGTTATTCACTTTACAGTCAAAAAAGAGGACAGGGGGGCACTCTTTACATCTAGAGGAAAAGAGATTTCATCTCCAAATACGGAAAGGTTTCTTCACAGTAAGAGCTGTGAAAATGTGGAATAGACTCCCTCCAGAGGTGGTTCTGGCCAGCTCAGTATGTTGCTTTAAGAAAGGCCTGGATTACCTCCTAAATGTACATAATATAACTGGGTACTAACATTTAGAGGTAAAGTTGATCCGGGGAAAATCCGATTCCCTCTCGGGGGATCAGGAATGAATTTTTTCCCCTGCTTTAGCAAATTGGATCATGCTCTGCTGGGGTTTTTCGCCTTCCTCTGGATCAACTGTGGGTATAGATTTGGCTATATGGGATTGTATGATATTTTTTTTTGTGGTTGAACTGGATGGACTTGTGTCTTTTTTCAACCTGACTAACTATGTTGTCCCTTTAGAATCAGTACACGTACTTCAAGAACATCCATCTCTCCCATCTCCTCCTTTCATTTAAAAACTATATATTTGTTATTTACATTACAATTCTGGTTATACATGCCATCTCAATTTCTATGCATGGATATAGACAGACAGATAGAAAAATCTCATTAGAACAAGGACAGCATTTATCAATATCCCCATTCATATAGAGCAGAAGAGAGGGGAGGCAGTTATAATAGAAATGGATAGCTTAATGAGTCATTAAGGCCAGGTGCCCGAATAGCATTTTTACTTGAAAATCCATTTTGCTTCACGTTGAAGCAGTTTTTGGTCAATATTTCCTCCATGTCCTTCCCTAACCCTTTCAAGGACCGTGAAACAGACCATTGAAGTATCGTTTTTGTGTTTCAATGTGACATGCCGACCTATGGGTGTATACTCGCCTCCGGAAATTTCTGAAGGTTTTTCCATGTAAAACGAGCCACGTTTATAAAATACAATATAGCCATTTTTGTTTGGCAGTCAGCGTAAAATTTCATGTTGTACAGCTCTCCATTTGGTAAAACATAGGCGCAGCCCTCTAACATCCAGTCACAATATTCACAATCATTGCATTTATACATTACTGGTCTTCTAGAGTTTCTGTGGACTCCTGAAAGATGCTATGGACTAGCTTATCCTTTAAAGATTTTCATTTTTTATATGTGATTTGTGGGCGATCGTTGACATACTTATTTACAATACGATCACCCGTCAGAAGGTGCCAATGCCTCCTAATTGTATCATCTCATGATTACTGGAATATTTTATAACTATCACAGTATCCAATTGTTTTAACTGACTTATGTGATTGGATATGTAATTGCCATCATCCCGTGTAGCATATGAAAAAAACTCTATTTCGGGATTTTTAAGGCAATGAAAAAAAGATTTATTTAAATTTTTAATAAAATTTATTTAATATACACAGTAAAAAAGTTCATTAGATTTCAACATGTTGTAAATACTATACAAAATATTAAAAAACATTGCATATTGAGGAAATATGGAAGTGATACCGTCCACCACATATTTCAGTAACCACCAGTGTAGACATGTGGTGCAGAGTAGCGGTGATCCAACGTGTTTCAATAAGTAATATTCAATAAAGCTTCATCAGGGATATTGTATCACAATCTACAGAAAATCAAAAGTGCAATGTTAGGAAGTACATATAGGTATCATATTTCATACACATAGATATGGTATATCTATTATTGTATATAAATAATGACTTACAGTTTCCATACATATTTAAAAAATATATAGCAGATTCATTCCCCATGTCAAGGCAAGGAAAAGTCCACAATCCACAGTCTGTCCCTCATCCTCTACAGGACGGCTGGATACAAACGAATCCCAAAAGTGGCACTCAAAAACGTTACCCAGCAGCTGTATAAATACATTGTTTATAAAGATGAGAAACCCCCCTCTCTCCAAGCTAAATCCCTACTAACAAAGTATTCTGTCACAGTGAAAGGGAAACTCTGTGAAAACTCTGAAAGACATTATACGGTCCAACCATTGCATCGCTTTCACTAAGAAAGCTTTCCACTACCGAAATACAAAAAGAATGAGGTATACTACAATATAGTCCCTTTACGTCTATGAATACTAAAAGGCTGTCAGCTGGGATCTTTTTGATGTATAATGTTCTTAGCAAGGCCATAGTATCCTGTAAGTGGGATGAAAGTAGTACAACATGTGGTCGTAGAAAGACGTCAACCAGGCGACTTTCTTTTTCACTTTTCGCCCCAATACCCGAAATTATCGGGCGTCCAGTCGGTTTTGATGAATTTTTATGTGTTTTGGGCAAACAATAAAATGAAGGGGTTCTTGGGTGCGTTACCCGTTAGGCTTCAAATATGTCCTTATTGATGATCCCATTATTATGTGCCTAAGTAACAATCATATCATAGTCATTGTTAAATGTCTGAATACTCTCTATGGAAATTAAGGAATACCATTCCCTATTTGATAGGACATCAAGACACATTTGTCGATACTTATCTGTGTCCATCACCATAACATTATTTTGTAATAGGGTGATGGCTTGATGTTTTTAAAATGTTCTTTTCATTATTGGACTTAAAGTCCAATTTCTTCACATCTATTGTGACCTGCTGTAAGAATGTCCATATATTAGGGTTAGTTTTTAAAGGAGGGAAATTAGTAGATTTTTTTACAGAATTTCAGGATTTCTTTGGGGGGAAATACTCGAGGAGAGACCTCCGAATATGTTCGGAGGACCCTTCTCAGCAGATTCACCCAAACAATCCTAATTTTTATCCAATAGGTCCATCAGATCCTTCAGGGCCATGAAATCTCTGATTGTAAATCCCTTCCACTGTTCACGTTCTAAAATCTCTTGTTTTTTCTTCTTCCTTTCCTCATCAAACATATATTTATAGGTTAGACGTCTAGCAAAGAGGTTTAGATCCTTAACCACCTCAAAACTGTCCATATGGGCAGCCTGACAAAAACTAAGACCCAAACCAAGTACTTCTAATGCCCCGTACACACGATCGAAATTTCCGGCGGGATTGTCCGCCGGACAATCCGAACATGTGTGGGGCTTCGGCGGACTTTTTGTTCCGTCTATGTGCTAGTCCGCGGGACTTTTGAAATGAACGGACCTGCCGACACATGATCGTACAGTCCGTTCATTTTGAATGTGAGTCCAGGTAGACGGGACTAGCGAAGGAAGCCAATGACGTCCCTGAGGATGCTGGGACTGTGACATCATATGGGGGCGGGTCACCAGGTGACATGAGCCGGTGGCCCCGCCCCTTGTCCCTATATAACTGGCAGCGCAACACGTCTGAGCCATTAGAAGAGGAGACATCGATGAGTCAACATCGGAAGAAGAAAGAAGAACAAGAAGCAAACGGCGACAGCGACGGCAACAGAAGCCCAGGCCACCGCTAGTAAAAGAGCTGGAAGAAGAAAGCGGAGGCCCGTCAAGAAGAACAGAAGAAAGGGACAAGACCCCGAAGTCGGAACAAGACCCCCAGATGACGGCGGCGACGAAGGAGAAAGCCGGGCTCCTCCGCTAGTAAAAGAGCTAGCAGAAGATAGCGGAGGAGTCCGGCGAGAAGACCCCCCAAGACGGAAGAAGACCCCCAGAGCTGTGCAATAAAGTATTTTAAAAAATTGTGTTGTTTTTTTATTTACACTTTTTTCCCTTAGGTGAATGGGTAGGGGTACATCATACCCCATACTCATTCACATAGGGTGGGGGGCCGGTATCTTATTAAAGGGGGATCCCGGATTCCGATAAGCCCCCCGCCCGCAGACCCCGACAACCAACGGCCAGGGTTGTCGGGAAGAGGCCCTTGTCCTCATCAACATGGGGACAGGGTGCTTTGGGGTGGGGGGCACCCATGTTGAGGGCACGCGGCCTGGTGCGGCTCAGGAGGGGGAGGGCGCTCGCTCGTCCCCACCCCCTTTCCTGACTGGACGTGCTGCGTGCTCGGATAAGGGTCTGATATGAATCTGGGGGGACCCCCACGCTGTTTTTTTGGCGTAGGGATTCCCTTTAAATCCATACCAGGTGACGGGGCTAGCGGCGGTATTTACTTACTTCGCTAGTCCCGTCTACCTGGAGTCACGTTCTAAATGAATGGACTTTACTCCGTGTGTCCGGTCAAAACTCAAAAAGTCCGGGCGTGTGTGTGCAAGTCCACACGTTCAGAAAGTCCGGCGGACCTCCGCTGGAAAGTCAGGCGGATTGTCGGCGGACTTAGTCCATCGGACAATCCGGCCGAAAAGTCTGATCGTGTGTATGTGGCTTAATTCAACTTAGACAGAACCTTAGTTGACAAATTAATTACCTGCAGCTGATTCTCTATTTGGTCTTGTGTGCATACCTGTCTAGATTTGGGGGGGGGGGGGCATTTGTCTGTTGGGTGGATCTTGAGTTGAAAGAAAATAATTGAAAATCCTTATTCTTACCAGTTTTTGGAATCGTTCCTAGATTCCACAGAGTATTGGGGTGCATATAAGTAGATGACGATGGAGACATCAGTGTCCTATTGCCTCCAGTCAATACATCAGACCTTGAGGCTCCTCTCATAGTTTGAACCCCACCATTGAGCAGTTCATCCCCCACAATATTATCTGTACAGATATCTGGGTCATAATTTCTATCATATAGATGTTCTTTATTTTTCTTATCCCTACCACCTCCATTGTGGTTATCACCAGTTGTCTTTTCCTAGAACCTCTTTGTCTGCCTCTTCCTCTATTGGAGGGCTGTGTAAATTGGGAAAGACCTGAAGAATATGAGACAGTGGATGAATCCGAATCGGTCCCATCTCTCATATCCCCATTATTTGTATGTTTAATTTTATTTCTATTTTTATTTCCTCCTTGATTATTTCTCCCCTTTCTACCTCTCTGTTGTGGCCATTTATATGCATATTTTCCATTAAATGCCATCTTGTCTTGAATAAATTGAATGTCCTTCTTATAAATCAAATCTTTGTTAAATTTCTCTAGATACTCTTTTAGTAATTTGTCCTTTTCTCGAAATTTCGGATGGGCGCATAGAGACACATTTTGTTTTTGAAATTCAATGATTTCAATGTCAAGATTGGGCAGCACAGTGGTGTAGTGGTTAGCACTCTCACCTAGCAGTAAGAAGGGTCGCTGGTTCGAATCCCAACCACGACACTTCCTGCCTGGAGTTTGCATGTTCTCCCTGTGCCTGCGTGGGTTTCCTCCGGGTACTCCGGTTTCCTCCCACAATCCAAAGACATGCAGGTAGGTTAATTGGCTTCTGTCCAAAAATTGGCCCTAGTATATGAATGGGGACCTTTGATTGTGGGCTCCTTGAGGGTAGGGACTGATGTGAGTGTGCAATGTACAGGGATGGGGACAATTGTAGACACTTGCTCAAGTTGAACTGGATGGACTGATGTCTTTATTCAACATTACTAACTATGAAACTATGAAGATCGCTAATGTCCATATTATAGTGTTCAATTAGGGAGTTCATCATTTTTACTGTACAATCTTATAAATTTGCTCCCCATTGTAGTTTAAACTCATTCTTGGTGTCCCAGAGGTTAGGAAATACCTGGATCCTTAGACCCTGTGGATTTAAGCCCTCCTTGATATATCTTTCCAGAAATGTTACCTGCCAAAAAAGATTTGATTTTCGTTCCAAAGCCTTCCTTAATTTTGTTATTAGTACCTCAATTTCTAATTCAATGCCATGGTCATCTCCACACTCCTTATGGATTTTAGACATTAGTCCATCCCACTCTGATCCCGTATAATCCGTCATATTAGCATGCACCTAGAGATATATATGACAACCAGAAAACAAACATTTAGAGATTACAAAATATACTATATTATATAATAAAAAATGTATTCTCCTCTCCAATCCAAAAATGTGTACATTTTGGTGGAGAAACCCTTAGCCAAAATGGGGGCATCTTCTGCCCAGATTAGAGATATATGTAAAGTGAATAGAATTTATAAATAAATAACCAACATGACGGATTATTACGGTACCATAGAGGAATTCATACACTTAATAATTTTCAATCTATTTATTTTACAGACCTTAATAAATAGAAAAAAAGCTATAAAATCAATGGAGCTGTTCTCATAAGGCTCAAAAGTAATAGTTACAACAGATGTCAAAAAAGATGGTTGACGCGTTTCACATTTCTGCTTCTTCAGAACCAATTATTTATTGACTTGTAACAAGAGAACCTTAATTGGAGAAATGGGAGGAGATAGATATTAGGAATGGCTACATGACTTGTATCAAGATAAAAACGACACACATTGTGATCTAATTTATTACATATTTAATAACCCTCATTCAAAGAGAGCATTATAACTTGCATATTATGAACCCAGCCAAACAGCCTATAGACCAAACGGGGTGTACCCACATACATTGGGAGAGGGAGTTGTTGCACAGGGGATACAAGATACTGGACCAAAATAACAGCCCCTATAAAAAGAAGATTTACCAGAGTAATCCCTGATTATAAAGGTGCCAGAAGCTAAATACACTTGTAAACAACACCAATCAATATATGAAAAAATGGGGCATATTCACTGAAAGCTTTTCCCAATCACAAATTAGGATGGGAGCAAGTGAATGTATTCCAATCATATGACCGATAACACTTCCCTATGGAGATTTATTATATATTATCACCAGGCTCCTATGTGGTTTATAAATAAATTAATATTAGATAGATGAAATAGAGAATTTCTTTTAAATATAAAGGGTATATAAGGAATAGAGACAAAAATACCTGTATATGACTTCCATGCCCGTAAACTACATGGCTCATAAAACTCATGGAGAATGAGCCGTCAAAGGAACACCAGTCAGTTCAGGTAATAAGGTATCACAGATCCACTCAATCTAATGAAGGAGGCAGTCAGAGTATCTAACTTCAAAACGGCACAGCTGAGGGAAAGAAAATAAAGGCTTGGCATCATATCACCACATCAAAGGGAACCAATGTCCAAAAAGAGTACAGAGTATCTGAAAAATATCCATAAGACGCTTACCATCCAAGTACCCCAGCATAATAAATACACACTGCTCGTCTGACCTGACAAACCACACTGACTAAATAGTTAGTTTTGGCGCCAAAAAAACGGCGTTCCAATCAATTACCAGCAGATGTGTTAGCTGAGGTAATTTACAATAAAGGATGGTAATGCCGGAACATACGATAACACCGTCCGTCCGAACGACATTGCGCATGCGCCAGTTTCGCCCTCAACCAGAGAACGAAACCGAAAAGACGCGCATGCGCAGACGGAAAATAGGATTATATAACAGCTTACCTGTAAAAATCCTTTTCTTTGAAGTACTTCAAGGAACACAGAGCTATAGTAGTTACTATGTGGTTATATAGGCCACCTTTAGGTGATGGACACTGGCACACCCTAAACAGGAAGTTCAACTCCCTATATAACCCCTCCCCCTACAGGGAGTACCTCAGTTTTGTAGCAAAGCAATACACGCGTATACCCAAAAAGAGGGGAGGGACCTGTGTCCCGTGATGTACTTCAAAGAAAAAGATTTTACAGGTAAGCTGTTATAAAAATCCCATTTTCTTACAAGTGTTGTTACAAGTCAATAAATAATTGGTTCTGAAGAAGCAGAAAGGTGAAACGCGTCAACCATCTTTTTTGACATTTGTTGTAACTATTACTGTTGAACCTTATGAGAAAAGCTCCATTGATTTTATAGCTTTTTTTCTATGTATTAACTTTTGTAAAATAAATTGATTGAAAATTATTAAGTGTCTGCATTCCTCTATGGTACAGTGATAATCCGTCATGTTGGTTCTTTGTTTATAAATGAGGCTTATTGTTGATCAACCACTTCAGCCCCGGAAGATTTGGCTGCTCAATGACCAGAGCACTTTTTACAATTTGGCACTGCGCTGCTTTAACTGATAATTGCACGTCATGCAATGTTGTACCCAAACAAAATTTGCGTCCTTTTTTTCCCACAAATGGAGCTTTCTTTTGATAGTATTTGATTGCCTCTGCGATTTTTTTTTTTTTGTGATATAAATGGAAAAAGAGACCGAAAATTTGGAAAAACATATTTACTATATTTTGTTATAAAAAAAATCCAATAAACTCAATTTTAGTCATACATTTAGGCCAAAATGTATTCAGCCACATGTCTTTGGTAAATGCCAATAAGCGTTTATTTATTGGTTTGTGCAAAAGTTATAGCGTCTACAAACTAGGGTACATTTTCTGGAATTTACGCAGCTTTTAGTTTCTTGAGGTGCTTAAATGGCAAGGCGGTACAACCCCCCCCTCCCCCAAAATTACCCCATTTTGGAAAGTAGATACCCAAAGGAAATTGCTGAGAGGCATGTTGCGCCCATTGAATATTTTATTTTTTTGTCAAGTGATTGTGCAATTTTTTTTTTTTTTTTTTTTTTCAAATTTGTCACTAAATGATATATTGCTCAAACATGCCATGGGCATATGTGAAATTACACCCCAAAATACATTCTCTGCTTCTCCTGAGTACGGGGATACCACATGTGTGAGACTTTTTTGGAGTCCAGCCGCGTACAGGACCCCGAAAACCAATCACCACCTTCAGGATTTCTAAAGGCGTAAATTTTTTATTTCACTCCTCACTACCTATCACAGTTTTGAAGGCCATAAAAAGCCAAGATAGCACAAAAATGACCCCATTTTGGAAAGTAGACACCCCAAGCTATTTGCTGAGAGGCATGTTGAGTCCATGGAATATTTTATATTTTGCCACAAGTTGCGGGAAAATGACAAACTTTTTTTTTTTTATACATTTTTTTGCACAAAGTTGTCACTAAATGATATATTGCTCAAATATGCCATGGGCATATGTGAAATTACACCCAAAAATACATTTTGCTGCTTCTGAGTATGGGGATACCACATGTGTGAGACTTTTTGGGAGCCTAGGACCCCAAAAACCAAGCACCGCCTTCAGGATTTCTAAGGGTGTAAATTTTAGATTTTACTCCTCACTACCTATCACAGTTTTGAAGTCCATAAAATGCCAAGATAGCACAACCCCCCCCCCCCCCAAATGACCCCATTTTGGAAAGTAGACACCCCAAGCTATTTGCTGAGAGGCATGTTTTGTATTTTGTAGATCTTGCTTTTTGTCACAAAGGTTTGAAATAAGAAAAAAAAAATAAAAATTTTTTCTTTTCTTCATTTTCAAAAACAAATGAGAGCTGCAAAATACTCACCATGCCTCTTAGCAAATACCTTGCAAAATGGGGTCATTTGTGAGGGTTTTGCGCTATTTTGACATTTCAGGGCCTCCGTAATTGTAAAAGGTAGGGAGGAAGTGAAATCACCATTTTACGCCCTTAGAAAGCCTGAAGGCAGTGATTGGTTTTCGGGGTCCTGTACACGGCTAGGCTCCCAAAAAGTCTCACACGTGTGGCATCTCTTTACTCAGGAGAAGCAGCAGAATGTATTTTGGGGTGTAATTCCACATATGACCATGGCATGTTTGAGCACTATATCATTTAGTGACAACTTTGTGCAAAAAAAAAAAAAAAAAGTGTAATTTTCCCAAAGCTTGTGGCAAAATATAAAATATTCCATGGACTTAACATGCCTCTCAGCAAATAGCTTAGGGTGTCTACTTTCCAAAAAGAGGGCATTTGAGGGGGGGGGGGGTGGTTTGAACTCTTCTAACCACTTGAAGGCAAAGCCCTTTCTGACACTTTTTTTTGTTTACATGAAAAAATATATTTATATTAATTAAATATAAATTTCTTTGACCAGCTCTATGGTCAGCCGGCAGAACCACAGGCTGAATTCTCGGGTTCCCTGTTGGGACAGGAGAGCCAGAGAAAACCACGGAAGGCGGTGGGGGGGGGGGGGAACGTTTCCTCCCACTGCTTGCTGGCTGAAAAGAATGATACCAAGATGATACCTAAACCTGCAGGCATCATTCTGGTATAACCACTCAAAGTCCAGCAACTGGTACATGCATGCTCTCTCCCCCAGCCTAAGATGGGAATCTACAAGCTACTGGGGTAAGCCCCAGCGATTAGATTGCACAGTGCCTCATGCGCCAATTCCATGATCGAACGATTGATTAAAAAGCAGCACGCTTGTGTAATAATTGTCCACTTACAAATGGTACTCCTTTCCGAATAAGGGTGACACCAAGTTCCACACAATCTTACCAGTGCTCCCTATGTAGTCTGGGCAGTTCTCCGGCTCTACGTAACTATCTCTTCCCTCGTAAACCATAAAACTATATGTACAGCCTGTTGCCCTGTCACAGAGCTTATACATCTTGACCCCATATCTGGCTCGCTTGCTAGGAAGATACTGTTTGAATGACAAGCGGCCAGAAAACGTAAACGGGGACTCATCAACGCAGACAACTTGATCAGGAGTAAACAAGGCTGCAAACTGCTGGTTGAAGTGGTTTACGAGGGGCTAAATTTTGTACAGCCGATCGTATCCACGGTCCCCCCGAGGACGACAGAGCTCATTGTCATTGAAATGCACGAACCGCAAGATCTGCTTGTATCGTAATCCATGTCACTTTCAGCTTTTTGGTATAATGCATCTTAGTACGACCCTGTTTCCCATATATTCCCAAGTAACACAGACATGACCACAATCCTTACATCCTTAGCTCCACAGCTCGACTGCCTGATCATGGGAGCAATCTTTATTCATATAACAATAGATCTTGATGGTTTCACTATCGCCCAATCAATCACAGGCATTCCTTCAAACCGAGGAGGAGTTATACAAATCGCAACCAATGAACAATGACTAGGGGAGTCTTATGCACGTGTCTGGCCAGTGAGATTTCCTGCCCCCTGTGTCTCTGTAAGCCATCATCATGGCTGGCCTTGGAATCATGGATTCTGTCTCCGGTCAATGCACCCAAAGAGTCCAGTTTTTATCGTTAGTGTGAATCCTTATTCTGCATTGTTCAGAGAACAATGCATACCCGGGGATTACACTACCATTCCTGTGGATGGGAGATTATCTGTAGGGGCACACCATGGTCCCCCCATGTGCTGATCAGACACACTGTAAGACAAAAGCGTGCATCCACCCATAACTGATAATGTCTTTGCAGAGTGAACACATCCCCCTCAGACGATTGTCTGTGCATTGCACAGGGGCCCTTCACTGGCAGACATATCCCCACTCTGCAAACAGTTCTCTGCATCCTCAAGAAGCTTTTCACTACCAGACGGATCTCAACCAGCGTCAGTCTGCTCCAGTCCGCTCTTTAGAGCGGGCTGCGGGAGAACTAACACTGGGAGACACTGTGACAATACATATTAACTACATCCTAATAAAATTTCCATAACAATGGAGATGAATTGACCAGCATACAAATTACTTTGGTCCACAATAGATCTATAGAGATCTTCCGTGAAAGACCGCAAATAAAAATCAAGTGACGTAAAATCACCACCTGAATTCCGGGTTGGCCAGTGAATGGGGGAAGTACGGGTGCTGCAGAAGTGGTGGGCTCGGATTGGCAAATGTAGCAGGAAGGGCACTATGGGCTCTCGACGGGCCTGTCTTTGTCTTCTTGGTGGCAGTGGGACACTAGTGCTAGCCACCTCACTAGCTTGAACTGCACTTTTGGGACTCGCCACGTCACCACGTGATACTGCAATGCTGGCTTGACTACGACCAGGATGTACTAGGCCGCTGGTACTTGCCAGTTCACCAGAAGGATGAGCGGCACTAGTACTGGCTCTCTGCTCCATACGAGAGCCCTGCGGTTCTTGCACCTCAACAGCAGAAGAACGGGGTCGGGTACGCCTGACCTTGGCAGGGACCAGTACTCTGTCGTCAGAGTGCCACTGCTGTCTACAGGTTCATATTCTGAGCCTGAATCTGACAGATGGGTGAGTTCCCCTTCACTCTCATATGTCATGCTCAGAAACGTGTAGGCCTCTTCACTAGTGTACCTTCGATTGGACATTTTGACTCTGAGAGTGACTAGTGAGACTCACATGAAAAAAAGAGCACCTGACTGTCAGCGACTGCTTCCAATGCTACCAAAAAAACTCTTAGCCTTCGCAGGGATCAGGCCTGACTCTGCGAATGCTGCAGTTATGTGTTTAGTGTTTTGTAAGTGACAGTATCAATTGATACTGCACTTGGAGGGGCTAAACACAGGTGCTAGCAGGTATCTGGGCTGATCCCGCTAACACTGCGTTTTTGGCAACCCTAAACTACTGGAAACGCTAGTATAGATCTGATCAAATCAGATATTGATCCGTTCAGACACTATACAACTAAGGGAGGTGTATGGTGCACGCATGGGTGTGAGCGCTACTGACACTAATCTGATGCTGCCTGGGGCGACGCAGACCCTAATTGACGCTAAAACCTAACTGATATCACCTGCCGGGTGATCAGGGGGTTAAACCTTTTATTAGGTAATATAAGGCGGGTGCCCTGATGCTATAAAAAAAACTAACTGACCAGCGTCACCCGTGACACTAATACGGTGATCACTGGTGACGGGGTGATCAAGGGGTTAACACTTTGTTAGGGGGGGTCCCTAGAAGAATATACATTAATGTCTAAACCACTGGCAACAAAAGTGAGTACACCCCTAAGTGATTATGTCCAAAATGGGCCCAAAGTGTCAATATTTTGTGTGGCCACCATTATTTTCCAGCACTGCCTTAACCCTCTTGGGCATGGAGTTCACCAGAGCTTCACAGGTTGCCACTGGAGTCCTCTTCCACTCCTCCATGATGACATCACGGAGCTGGTGGATGTTAGAGACCTTGCGCACCTCTACCTTCCGTTTGAGGATGCCCCACAGATGCTTAATAGGGTTTAGGTCTGGAGACATGCTTGGCGAGTCCATCACCTTTGCCCTCAGCTTCTTTAGCAAGGCAGTGTTTGTCTTGGAGGTGTGTTTGGGGTCATTATCATGTTGGAATACTGCCCTGCGGCCCAGTCTCTAAAGGGAGGGGATCATTCTCTGCTTCAGTATGTCATGGTACATGTTGGAATTCATGGTACCCTCAATGAACTGTAGCACCCCAGTGCCGGCAGCACTCATGCAGACCCAGACCATGACACTCCCACCACCATGCTTGACTGTGGGCAAGACACACTTATCTTTGTATGCCTCACCTGGTTGCCGCGACATACGCTTGACACCATCTGAACCAAATACGTTTTTATCTTGGTCTCATCAGACCACAGGACATGGTTCCAGTAATCCATGTCCTTAGTCTGCTCGTCTTCAGCAATCTGTTTGCAGGCTTTCTTGTGCATCATCTTTAGAAGAGGCTTTCTTCCAGGATGACAGCCATGCAGACCAATTTGATGCAGTGTGCGACGTATGGTCTGAGCACTGACAGGCTGACCCCTCACCTTCAACCTCTGCAGCAATGCTGGCAGCACTCATATGTCTATTTCCCAAAGGCAGCCTCTGGATATGACGCTGAGCACGTGGACTCAACCTCTTTGGTCGACCATGGGGAGGCCTGTTCTGAGTGTAACCTGTGCTGTTAAACCACTGTATGGTCTTAGCCACCATGCTGCAGCTCAGTTTCAGGGTCTTGGCAATCTTCTTTTAGCCTAGGTCATCTTTATGTAGAACAACAATTATTTATTTCAGATTCTCAGAGAGTTTTTTGCCATGAGGTTACATGTTGAACTTCCAGTGACCAGTATTATTATTATTATACAGAATTTATATAGCGCCAACAGTTTACGCAGCACTTTACAATATAAAAAGGGAGACAATACAGTTATAACACAATAAAATACAAGAGGATTAAGAGGGCCCTGTTTAGAAGAGCTTACAAACTAAATAGGGTGGGGCAGGTGGTACAAAAGGTTGTAGCTGTGGGGAATGAGCTGATGAAAGTGGTAAAAGATTAGTTGGAGGCGTGATAGGCTTTCCCAAAGAAATTAGTTTTCAGGGATCGCCTGAAGGTAGCAAGAGTAGGGAATAGCCGGACCGCTTGAGGTAGCGAATTCCAGAGGATGGGAGAGGCTCTGGAGAAATCCTGGAGACGAGGGTGGGAGGAGGAGACGAGAGAGCTAGAGAGTAGGAGGTCTTGAGAAGAGCAGAGAGGACGATTTGGGTGATACTTGGAGACAAGATTGGTGATGTAGCTCGGGCAGAGTTGTGAATGGCTTTGTATGTTGTGGTTAGTATTTTGAATTGAATTTCCTGGGTGATTGGGAGCCAGTGTAGGGATTGGAGGAGAAGGTTGGCAGACTCTGAGCGGTTGGTAAGGTGTATAAGTCTGGCAGCAGCATTCATGATAGACTGAAGAGGGGATAGCCTATGGAAAGGCAGGCCAATGAGAAGGGAGTTTCAATAGTCAAGGCGAGATATAACAAGGGAGTGAATGAGCTTGGTGGTTTCATTTGTTAAAAATGGGTGAATTTTAGAGATGTTACGGAGTTGCATTCTACAAACTATGAAAGAGTGAGAGCAATAACACCAGATTTAACACACCTGCTCTCCATTCACACCTGAGACCTTGTAACACTAATGAGTCACATAACATCAGGGAAGGAAAATGGCTAATTGGGCCCAATTTGGACATTTTCACTTAGGGGTGTACTCACTTTTGTTGCCAGCGGTTTAGACATTAATGGCCATGTGTTGAGTTATTTTGAGGGGACAGCAAATTTACACTGTTATACAAACTGTACACTCACTACTTTACATTGTAGCAAAGTGTCATTTCTTCAGTGTTGTCACATGAAAAGATATAATAAAATATTTACAAAAATGTGAGGGGTGTACTCACTTTTGTGAGAGACTGTATGTGTACTGTGTCAGTGTAGTGTTGGTGCAACTCATGTTTGGATGTCCTCTCTTCTCTCTCTGGAACGGAAACGAATTCCAGAGAGGGAGATGACATCACTTCCCCTGTCTGTGTTTACACTTACACAGGCAGGGGAGGATTTCATTAGTCAGCGCCGATCAGCAGGTCCAGGCCAGAAATCATTGGCCTGGGCCTGAAAACTGATCGGTTCTGATTCGAATCCGATCGCCACGGCCGCCATTACATAATGTCGTTTCGCCCACCCGTGCCATTCTGCGGCAGTAAAACTGCGGCGGCTGGTCAGGAAGTGGTTGAAGTATAACTAAAGGCAAAACTTATATTTTTTTTTTTTGGACAGAGTTGGGTAGGATTAGAACCCCTATCAGTAAATATTGCTGTGTGTGCCCCCATTAGAGAGATTCACCCTCTCTAGTTGGAAGTAAAAGAAAACCCCAAATTTTGGTTTGTCCCCAGAAAAGTAATATTGGGGAACTCGTCCAATGGGGACACTAGTTCTGGTGACCTAGGGGTCCCCAAGGAAATCCTTTAATTTGCAGAGATTTCTTCTCACTTCCTATGTGAAAAAAAAAAATCTGACAGGGGTTATAATCCTTTCCTACTCTTTTCAAAATGGAAAAAAAAAACGTTTTACCTATAGTTCTACTTTAACCACTTGCCTACCAGGCACTTACACCCCCTTCCTGCCCAAGCCCTTTTAGCTTTCAGCGCTGTCACATTTTGAATGACAATTGCGCGGTCATGCAACACTGTACCCAAACAATTTTTTTTTATCATTTTCTTCACACAAATAGAGCTTTCTTTTAGTGGTATTTAATCACTGCTGGGTTTTTTATTTTTTTACACAAAAAAAGAAAAAGACCAACAATTTAAAAAAAAAAATGTTTTTTTACTTTTTTTCTGTTAGTAAATCTTGTAACTAAGTAATTTTTCGCCTTCACTGATGTGCGCTGATGAGGCGGCACTAATAGGCTGAGCTGGTGGGCACTGATGAGGTGGCACTTATGGGGACTGATGAGGTGGCACTTATGGGCCCTGATGAGGAGGCACTAATATGCCGCACTTATTGGCACTGATATGTGGCACTAATGAGCACTGGTAGGTGGCATTGATGGGCACTTTTGGATGACACTGATGGGCACTGATAGGTGGCACTGGTGGGCATGAATAGGTGGCATGGATAAGTGGTACAGATGGGCACTGATGGGCATTGATGGGTGGCACTGATGGGCGACACTGATGGGCATTGATCGACAGCAGTGATGGGCATTGATGGGCAGCACTAATTGCCAACACTGACTGGCATCGCTAATGGGCACTAATTGGTGGGCACTGATTGCTGCCACTGGTGGGCACTGTATGCTGGCATTGGTGGGCAATGGTGAGCACTGTTTTGTGACAATGTATTTATTTATTGTAATCAGGGCACTAATCATCAGTGCCCTAATTACATCCCTAGATGTCCCCCTGTGAGGAGATGCCGCTGATTGTCTCTCCTCACCTCACACTCTGTCAGTGTGAGGTGAGGAGCGACGATTACCGGCATCTCCTTGTTTACATGTGACCAGCTCTGATTGGACACAGTCGATCACATGGTTAAAGAGCCGCAGATGCCGCTCTTTACAGAGATCGTGGTCCTAGCAACACAGCGGCCGTTCTGGGATGCCATCATATGATGGCGTCCCAGAACGAGACTGCACCGACCCGCAGTCATTTAAAGGTGAGTGGGCAGCAAGCAGTTAATGTAAAGTTATGCAGTTGTGGGCTAAAAACATCCATGCATCATAAATACTAGGAAGAGAACAGCAGGGGGAGTCAATGATGGCAAAGGATCTGGGTGCTCTGGTAGCTGGTCTGAATAATAGCATGTGATGCCACACGAGCACTACAGTCTCTAGCAAAAGAAATTTCTTGTATTGAGAGATACAGTGCCATTTTCCACATTTTGTCTTGTTACAACCAAAAACATAAATGTATTTTATTGGGATTTTATGTGATAGACCAACACAAAGTGGCACATAATTGTGAAGTGGTAAGAAAATTATAAATGGTTTTCAATTTTTTTTTTTTTCTAAATATCCTAAAATTGTGGCGTGCATTTGTATTCAGCCTCCTTGTATCAATACTTTGTAGAACCACCTTTTGCTGCAATTACAGTTGCAAGTCTTATTTTGGTATGTCTCTACCAGCTTTACACATCTAGTGAGTGACATTTTTTGCCCATTCTTTTTTGCAAAATAACTCAATCTGTCAGATTGGATGGACAGCGTCTCTAAACAGCAATTTTCAAGTCTTGCCACTGATTCTCGTTTGGATTTATGTCTGGACTTTGACTGGGCCATTCTAACACATGAATATGCTTTGATCTAAACCATTCAACAGATGTGAAGATGAGAAGTGAGAAGCGAAGAGTCTAGCTATAATACAACACATGAGATACAAAACATACAAAGACCATCTTGACATGTGAGAAAATACATATATTAAAAGCTCAATAAGAGAATCTTTAATGAAAAAATCTATAAATTAAAAAAATTCGTAAGATGTGAAATATTAAGACTACACATAAACGATAGTACACATTCAAAGTGTATCACAAGCGATGGGCATAATGCAATGCCCATAGCTCCAGGACTTTTTAAACTTATTTCATAAAAAGGTCCACATCATATCGGTGGTTCATTCCCGCAGGTACCTTTGTCTGTAGGTGAAAAATCCACCAGACTTCACGTTAAAGAAGTGCACGGTAGATGACCCCCCCCCCCCCCCCCACGTGAGGATAAATGACATGTGAGGTATCTATTTACTCGGCATAACATCATTTGTCACATTATACAAAAACATTGTGCTAAATTTACTCTTTTTTTGTTAGATTTTTTTTATTCATGAAAGTGTTTTTTCTCCAAACAAATCGCGTTTGAAAAATTGCTGCGCAAATACCATGTGACATAGAAAGTTGCAATGACTGCCATTTTTCCCCCAGGGTCTCTGCTAAAAAATATATATATATATATATATATATATATATATATATATATATAATAAAAAAAAAAAAAAAGAGATGATTTTTACATGTAGGAGAGAAGTGCTGGAATTCGCACGGTATGGAATTGGTTAAATGTCTCTAGTTTTTCTTTTAATTTCTCTCACGTTTTTGTTGATTCCTTTTCAGTGTCCGCCCATAGTCCAGAATTTGTTTTTCTTATTTGATAAGAAAAAAATCAATATGGTTATCGCTTAGTAAATAGTACCACCCAGGCAAACTGTGCTTCAGGAGGTGCAGCCTACATTCTATTGTGCACCTACCCTCTGTCTGTTCTGTTGTGCACCTACCCTCTGTCTATGTTGTGCAGTGTAGAGCTTACCTTTTAAACAGCTAGATAAAGATCTTTACACAAATAGTTGTAAATTAGGATAAATGTGTGGTCAGAACTATATACTGTACAGTGGATAGAAAAAAAGTCTACAAACCCCTGTAAAAATGGCAAGTAAAAAAAAAAAAAAAAAAATTAGACCAGGATAAATCACTTCAGAATTTTTCCCCCTTAACCCTTTCACCGCCAGGCCCTACGCTCCATTTTGAAACTCAGGTGGCCAGATCATTTTTGCAAACTTTCTATTGCTCTATTTTTCCCTCCCCCAAACCATACGTTTTCTGAAATATGACCAGTAGCATAAAAAGAAGGTGCTACTGATGTTTAAGGTCCTTCATATTTGCGTTGAGTTAATAAATAACACATTTTTTTGTACATTTTAAATTGCGCTTTTTGTGAATTTTTGAAAAAGCAAACGTATGCAGAACTATATATAACCAAATTTCTCCAAGCTGAAGGTTTTTATTTTTCGCTTACAGCTTTAAGGGTTTGTAAAAGATCCGCCAAGCCATATATTTTATGACAGCACATGTTCAGTAGAATAAAAAGCTGCTACTGATATTTAACGACCTGCGATATTAGCACAAATGTTTATGAAAACAATATTTTCGCTAAAAATACACTCACCACATGTTTACTATTGCCCCCCCCCCCCCCCCTCAGCACGCCATCCTGACATAGATCTTCCGCCCTAGCAGAACCCAAAGTAGGCAGAAGGGAGGAGGGAAAGCCAGCCAGCAGCTGCAGGGAGCGTGTGCTGGGGGATTAGGGAACCGGCGGGGGGGGGGGGTCTATTGGGTACATCACTCTGTGGGAGGGCAGCTGCAGGGTAGCTACAGGGGACAGGGTATTGGGGTTGGCAGGTGGTGGGGTGATCAGTGCAGCAGGGGTGATCTGTCAGGGAAAGGGGGCATTAGAGTGGCGATGGGGAGGCATTGCAGATTTCAACAAAGGCAGGTAGCAGAAGAAAAAATGCCATTCACACCTGAGACCTTGTAACACTAATGAGTCACATAACATCAGGGAAGGAAAATGGCTAATTGGGCCCAATTTGGACATTTTCACTTAGGGGTGTACTCACTTTTGTTGCCAGCGGTTTAGACATTAATGGCCATGTGTTGAGTTATTTTGAGGGGACAGCAAATTTACACTGTTATACAAGCTGTACACTAACTACTTTACATAGTAGCAAAGTGTCATTTCTTCAGTGTTGTCACATGAAAAGATATAATAAAATATTTACAAAAATGTGAGGGGTGTACTCACTTTTGTGAGATACTGTATGTGTACTGTGTCAGTGTAGTGTTGGTGCAACTCATGTTTGGATGTCCTCTCTTCTCTCTCTGGAACGGAAACGAATTCCAGAGAGGGAGATGACATCACTTCCCCTGTCTGTGTTTACACTTACACAGGCAGGGGAGGATTTCATTAGTCAGCACCGATCAGCAGGTCCAGGCCAGAAATCATTGGCCTGGGCCTGAAAACTGATCGGTTCTGATTCGAATCCGATCGCCATGGCCGCCATTACATAATGTCGTTTCGCCCACCCGTGCCATTCTGCGGCAGTAAAACTGCGGCGGCTGGTCAGGAAGTGGTTGAAGTATAACTAAAGGCAAAACTTCTTTATTTATTTCTTTTGGACAGAGTTGGGAAGGATTTGAACCCCTTTCAGTAAATATTGCTGTGTGTGCCCCCATTAGAGAGATTCACCCTCTCTAGTTGAAAGTAAAAGAAAACCCCAAATTTTGGTTTGTCCCCAGAAAAGTAATATTGGGGAACTCGTCCAATGGGGACACTAGTTCTGGTGACTTAGGGGTCCCCAAGGAAATCCTTTAATTTGCAGAGATTTCTCCTCACTTCCTATGTGAAAAAAAAAATCTGACAGGGGTTATAATCCTTTCCTACTCTTTTCAAAATGGAAAAAAAAACGTTTTACCTATAGTTCTACTTTAACCACTTGCCTACCAGGCACTTACACCCCCTTCCTGCCCAAGCCCTTTTTCAGCTTTCAGCGCGGTCATGCAACACTGTACCAAAACAATTTTTTTATAATTTTCTTCACACAAATAGAGCTTTCTTTTAGTGGTATTTAATCACTGCTGGGTTTTTTATTTTTTTACACAAAAAAAAGAAAAAGACCAACAATTTTTTAAAAAAATGTTTTTTTTACTTTCTTTCTGTTAGTAAATCTTGTAACTAAGTAATTTTTCGCCTTCACTGATGTGCGCTGATGAGGCGCCACTAATAGGCTGAGCTGGTGGGCCCTGATGAGGAGGCACTAATATGCCGCACTTATTGGCACTGATATGTGGCACTAATGAGCACTGGTAGGTGGCACTGATGGGCACTTTTGGATGACACACTGGAAGCAGTGCTGTAGGTCCGTACGGACCTGACAGCAAAAGGGTTACTGTGACCTTTAACCACTTAAGCCCCGGACCAATTTGCAGCTAAAGGACCAGGCCCCTTTTTGCGATTCGGCACTGCGTTGCTTTAACTTACAATTACACGGTCGTGCGACGTGGCTCCCAAACATTTATTTTTTGCGCTATAAACAAAAATACAGTGACAATTTTGAAAAAAATGCAATATTTTTAACTTTTTGCTATAATAAATATCCCCAAAATATATAAAAAAACATTTTTTTTCCTCATTTTAGGCCGATACGTATTCTTCTACATATTTTTGGTTAAAAAAAAATTTCAATAAGCATTTATTGATTGGTTTGCGCAAAAGTTATAGCGTCTACAAAATAGGGGATAGTTTTATGGCATTTTTATTAATAATTTTTTTTTTTTACTAGTAATGACTGCGACATTATGGCGGACACGTCGGACAATTTTGACACATTTTTGGGACCATTGGCATTAATACAGCAATCAGTGCGATTAAAAATGTATTGATTACTGTAAAAATGTCACTGGCAGTGAAGGGGTTAACCACTAGGGGGCAGTGTAGGGGTTAAGTGTGACCTATGTGTTTTTTTTACTGTAGGGGGCATGGCTTGGAGTGCGACATCACTGATCGTCTTTTCCTATGACAGGGAACAGACGATCAGTGACAGCCTCACTAGGAAGCACGGTGAGAGGTTTGTTTACACTTACCTCTCCCCGTTCTTCAGCTCTGCGACCTGATCGCGGGACACCAGTGGCGATCGGGTCCGCGGGTCCCGCGGCCACGGTCACGGAGCTCAGGACCGGGTCGCGAGCGCGCCGCCCACGGCTGGGCTCTTAAAGAGCAACGTACCTGTACGTGCTTGTGCCCAGCCGTGCCATTCTGCCAACGTAAATGTGCATGAGGTGGTCCTTAAGTGGTTAACCACTTCCCAACCAGCCACTGCACATAAATGGCCGGGCGCTTCCTCCTCCTGAGTGGACATTCAGGAACTTCCCTTAGAAGGAGCGGGATTGCGCAGCCGCATGCCCGTGCAGCAGCGCAATCCCAATACGCTCGTGTCACCTGGACACAGAGCATTTCAGATCGGCAGGAGGGCTCTATGATTGGCCCTCCTGATCACATGATGGCTTTGTCCAATCACAGCCATCATGTTATGTAAATAGAGAGCCAGTTGCTAGGCGGTCGGCTCTCTTCTCTCCTCACATGGAAGTTAGGAGAGCGAGAACGGATCGTTGCAACTGGCCAGTGATCCATGAGTATGAACTGTTTTTTTACAGCTTTTTACACGCTGATCCCCGGCCCAGTGTCCCCACAACAGTGTCACCACACAGTGACACCCCACACATGTCCTCACATAGTAAAAACATGATATGTCCCAGTAAAATCATCTGCACACATATGTCCGTGATCATTTGTACATGATTATCTGCGCACATCTGTTCATGATCACACAAACCAATTATTATACACATGTAGCAGAATACATTTTGGCCTAAATGTATGACAAAATTCGATTTTATTGGATCTATTTTAAAACATAAAGTAGAAAATGTTGTTTTTTTTATATATTTTTAGGGGGATATTTATTATAGCAAAAAGGTAAAGAATATAGATTTTTTTTCAAAATTGCTGCTATTTTCTTTGTTTATAGCGCAAAAAAGAAAAACCGCAGGGGTGATCAAATACCACCAAAAGAAAGCTCTATTTGTGGGGAAAAAAGGACATAAATTTTGCTTGGGTACAACTTTGCATGACGCAGTGCCGTATCACAAAATATGGCCTGGTCGGTGGTTAAGCTATTAAGTTAAGAAGTTTAATATTACTGAAAGCAAGCCAGTTATCATTTTCCTTCCACTTCACAATTATCTGCCACTTTGTGTTGGTCTATCACATGAAATCCCAATAAAATACACTTACATTTTTGGTTGTAACATGACAAAATTTGGAAAATTTCAAGGGGTATAAATACTTTTTCAAGGCACTGTACATTCTCAGTATTAATTCATCAGTAAATCTCCTTCTTCCCCTTCTGATCCAGATGTACTCCTAATTGCTCCAATCCTCATGAGATATCAATCAAAAACAAAATATACAATAGAGTGTAATTCTGTTTTATAAATGGACAAGGATAAAATAAATGTGCTCAAATATGTTAAATTAAATCACTACGTGCACTCCTGCCCTCATTCATCAAGCAACCTGCTTATATACATTACCATAGTCTTTGCCCACATGTCACTGGACTTGCTTTCAGTAATATTAAACTTCTTCTTTACTTAACCGCTTCCTGACCGCCTCACGCACATATACTGCGGCCGAAGGGCGCGTGCAGACAGATTAACGTACCTGTACCCTTTTGCCTTTAAGGAGACGGCTTGCGCGGGTCCTGTGGACTTCCACGGGGATACCTGCGATCGTCTCACGGTGAGGAAGAACGAGGAGATGCTTATGTAAACAAGCATCTCCCCATTCTGCCTAATGACATTGTCACTGATCACAGCTCCCCCCCCACAGTTAGAATCACTCCCTAGGACACACTTAACCCCTACAGCGCCACCTAGTGGTTAACCCCTTCACTGCCAGCCACATTTACACAGTAATCAATGCCTTTTTAATTGCACTGATCGCTGTATAAATGTGAATGGTCCCAAAATCACACCAAAATTGTCCGACGTGTCCGCCATAATGACGCAGTCACGATAAAAATCGATGATCGCTGCCATTACTAGTAAAAAAAAAAATGATCAATAAAAATGCCATAAAACTATCCCCTATTTTGTAGACACTATAACTTTTGCGCAAACCAATCAATAAACGCTTATTGCAAATTTATTTTTATTTTTTATTTTTGTAATTTGACGTTGTCCCAGAACAACTGCTCTCGCGTGCCAGTGGCCGCACCGTGTTGCTAGGACACGGCAAGACCCCCATCTCAGTTAAAGAGTCACGGCTGCGGCTCTTTACAATGTGATCGGCTGTGTCCAAACACGGAGATGCTGGTAATCGGCGCTCCTCGCCTCACACTGACAGTGTGACGAGGAGAGCCGATCAGCGCTACCAATCAGTGCCTACAAGTGCCACCAATCAGTGCCCATTAATGATGCCAGTTAGTGCTGGCTATCAGTGCCACCTATCAGTGCTGCTTATCAATGTCCATCACTGCTGCCCATAAATGGCCAACAGTGCTATCCATCAATGCCCATCAGTGCCGTCTATCAGTGCCCATAAGTGCCTAATTTTAATGCCTCCTCATCAGTGCCACCTAATCATCTCTATTTGTGTGAAGAAAATGATAGCAATTTCACATGGTTACAGTGTAGCATGACCGCGCAATTGTCATTCAAACTGTGACAGTGCGGAAAGCTGAAAAATGGCCTGGGCAGGAAGGGAGTGAACGTGCCTTGTATTGAGGTGGTTAATCAAATAAGCAGAGGCCAAAAGAGGTTTGAATATTACTCCTTGAAATCCGGCAAATCTTCAGCTAGCTTTGAAGTATTATGAATAGGATAATCCTTGATGGTATGGTAGAACAAATTTAGTTGATCTGTGGTTTATCCTTGTTTTACTTCAAACTCGTCCTATGTGGCTTAAAGCGGAGTTCCGCACAAATTTTTTTCTTTTAAAAATCAGCAGCTACAAATACTGCAGCTGCTGACTTTTAAAATATGGACACTTACCTGTCCAGGGTGCCTGCGATGTCCTCACCTGAATCCGATCTGTCCCTCGGCTCTCGGGTGGAAGTGTCGCCATCTTTGTTAAGGGAATCAGGAAGTGAAGCCTTGCGGCTTCACAGCCTGGTTCCCTACTGCGCATGCGCAAGTCGCGCTGCGTGTCCTCACTGGTCCCTGCTGTCTTCTCAGACCTGTGTTTCACCCAGAAGACAGCAGGGGGGGGCGGACATGGTGTAGATCGCCCCGGAGCCTGCGGTGATCTATGCCCAGAAGTGGGAGCAAATACCTGGATTAGACAGGTATCTGCTCCCCTCTCTCCCCTGAAAGGTGCCAAATGTGACACTGGAGGGGGGGGAGGAATCTAAAAAGCGGATGTTCCATTTTTGGGCGGAACTTGGTTTTAATATTATTGTATATAATAAAATTACAGATGGTAGAAACGTGAACAGGGCACTGATGTCTGCATCCAGTGTTCAGTGAAAATAATCAACTGGCTTTAGTAGTACGACAAGTACTAGGCAGTTGGACTAAGTAAGTGATGTCTATATGGGGGAAGGCTCTTCAGGTGTTGGGTAGGAATTCCTTGCTGGGCTCCTGGCATGGGCAGGGCTATGTGATTCCAGAGGAAAATCCGTAACTACAGAGTCAGGGCCAGGTTTTAGAAGATGGAGATCAATCTTCTCAATGACCTCAGGGGCAAGTGTTTGGCATTCCCTACTTTCAATCTCTGAAGGGAAATCTAGCTCAGGCAGTATTTTTTTTTTTTTTTTCAAAACTCTTTATTCCAAATTTTTCATTACATAATAATTTACATTATACATTTTTATATACTTTTACATTTCTTTATATAATACAAATTATAATTACATTTACTCTTCCTTTCATTCCTTCCTTTCTCACCCTCTGTGGTCACTTAATACTATATTTTCAAATATTCCTCTATCCACTGTTAGCCATGTTCTATTCCATTTTGCCCATATTTTTTCATACCTTCGCCCGTTTCCCCTTTGTTCATACATTATTTTTTCATAGGGTAGGACCTGGTTTACTGCTCTCACCCATTGGGTTACTGTCGGGGAATATGGCTGAATCCATTTTTCTATTATTTGTTTTCTTGCCAGAAACAGTACCTCCCTTAAGAAGGTATTATTATCTCTATTATTTCTCTCTTCCCTCAATATCCCCAACAAACATAATTCCATCGTAGCTATAAAGGGTTTATTCAGGACTTTTCCTATTTTCCTAACTACTTGTTTCCAATATTTTCCTATTTTACCACAGTACCACATTACATGAAGGAAGTCTGCTCCCCCCTGCCCACATCTAGTACATCTTGGTTCAGTCATCCTCCCCATTTTGTGCAATCTATTTGGAGCCAAGTATGTCTGATGTATTATATTCATCTGTATTATCCTGTTATTCATTGCAGGGGATACCTTCCAGTGGGAATTGCAGGCTTCATCCCATTCATGATCGCTCATGTCTGGGATAGCCTCCTGCCACTTATCCCTTATTTTCAATGGTTCTCCTTCTATTTTCTTCTGTAACAGGTGTGTGTAAATCTTTGCTATCAGTCCCTTAGGTCCCTGTGATCTCAGGATGCCTATAAGGGGATATTTAGATATTTTTAATTCCTCTCTTCTAAACTGTGTCTGTAGCACCTGCCTCAGTTGAAGGTATCTATAGAACTGTTTACTCAATAAATTATATTGTTTACATAGGTTTTCATAGGTTAGTATCACATTTTTGTCATATAGCTGACCAAAAGTTGTTATCTTATTCTGCTTCCAAAATTTACTATCCTCAAAGGCTTCCAGTTGTTCAAATTTTGGATTGTTCCAAAGCGCAGTTTCTGTTGGGATTCCAACAAATCCCGTCAGTTTCTTAGCCTCTCTCCATACTGTCCTTGCCACTTTTAAAAGGGGGATTTTTACTCCCACTCTCCTCAAATCTTTTAGTTCTAATCCCGTCATTAAATCATCTATTTGCATTTTACTAAGGAGATATTCCTCTATCCTTGTTATTTTTTCCTGTCCTACCCATGATCTTAGATGTTTCAATTGCCCTGCCAAATAATATAAATATAAATCCGGGAGGGCAAGTCCAGCTTCTGTCTTTGGTCTTTGTAGTTTATTAAGTTTTAATTTACATCTTCCATATGCCCAAATGAACCGAGTCATCTGCGAGTTAAATTTTTTAAATATCTGTTTTGGTATTTTTACTGGGGAGTGTGCAAATACATATAAACACTTGGGTAATATAATAGATTTTATCAGGTGAATTCTGCCTGCCATTGATATTGGTAGCTTTATCCATATTTCCAATTTTCTCTTCACATGTTCTACTAGTGGGAATATATTAGCATCCATCTCGTCTTCGTGTTTCAACGTAATATTTACTCCTAAATATTTAAAAACTTCAACTATTTTTAATGGGGTCTGCGCTCTCCTTTCTTTACCTGTTCCCAGAGGCATCAGTGCGGATTTTTGCCAATTTATTTTCAACCCTGAGAACCTCCCGTATGTTTCTATTATTCTCATTGCTTCCATCAGAGAGGCTTGCGCATCTCCCATATATAATATAATATCGTCCGCATATAAGCCTATGTGTTCGGTTTTTTCTCCTACTTTAATCCCTTTATATTTATCTGATTGTCTGAATCTATTTGCCAGTGCCTCAATTGCCAGAGCAAACAATTGCGGTGACATTGGGCAGCCCTGTCTTGTTCCTCTATATAGTTTTATTGTAGGGGATAATATACTGTTTATTAGCAAATTGGAGCATGGTTGTTTATAGATTATTCTCACCCATTTTCTAAATTTTTCCCCAAATCCATTCCTTTCCAGGACTGTCTGCAGAAATTCCCATTCTATAGAATCAAATGCCTTGGCTGTATCCAGTGATGCCAAGGCACTTGTTCCCGGGATAAACTCTCTCATTTGTGTCATATATTGCGTCCTTCTAATATTAATTGATGTGGATTTCCCTGGCATAAAGCCAGTTTGATCCTCCGCTATTATAGACAAGATTACCTGATTGAGCCTTTTGGCAAGCACTTTTGCCAGTACTTTATAATCTATATTTAATAATGATATTGGCCTATACGATCCACACTCAGTTCTGTCTTTGTCTGGTTTTGGTATCAATATGACTGTAGCATCATACATGGAAACAGGCATTTCTCCCCTTTGGAACGCCTCCCCATACATTTTGGTCATAACTGGTACCATAATTTCTGCATATCGCTGGTACATTTCCAGTGGTATGCCATCTGGTCCTGGAGACTTACCCTTACCCAGAGAGAAGATAGCTTCTCGTACTTCCTCTTCCTCTATATCCCTCTCTAACTCCTCTTTTTGTTCCTCTGTTAATTTAAGGAAGTTCAAATCCTTCAGATATTCCTCTATATCTTCTCGAGTACAGGTCAGTGTTGATGTATACATGTTAATATAGTATTTTTGGAATGTCTCAAGTATCTCATCTAATGTGTTTACCACCTCTCTTTTTTCGTTTTTCACCTCTGATATTGCTAGTGATGGTGTTTGTCTTTTTATCATAAAGTTCAGCATCTTATTATATTGTTGTCCTTGTTCAAAGTTTTTTTGTGCATATTGGAGTTTCTTACGCTTAGCGTTAACTATTAGTTGGTTCTTATATTGCCGTGATGAGGCTGCCCATCTTATTTGGTTTATATTTGAGGGGTCCTCTATAAACCTATTTTCTGCCTGTGCGCATAATTGTTCCATTTCCTCCTCTTCCTGTCTATTGGTACGTTTAATGTATGATATTGTTGATCTTGTTATCCCCCTCAAGTATGCCTTAAATGTATCCCAGAGTACTCCATCTATTTTCCTGTTGCCATGTGCTTCTAGGAACATTCCCATTTGCTCTGGAATTCTATCATTTAATCCTATCTGGGTTAACCATTGAGCCTGTATCCTATACCCCGGTCTTATTCTTTTTGGGCCTATTTTTAGCTCAAAGGTTAATCCAGAGTGGTCAGACACCCCTCTTGTCATATACGCCACAGACCGAACCATTGGCAGGATCTTTTCGTTCCCCATTACCATATCTATTCTAGACATGCGCCCTCTCCCAGGCGCATGCCATGAATAAGCCCGGGTCCCAGGGTTTCTAATCCTCCACAAGTCAGCCCATCCTACTTCATTCATAAATTTCTCCAAAACCTTTGACCCTTCCCCTCCTTTATGCTTATTTCTTCCGAACCTATCTAATTTTGGGTCTAAACACATATTGAAATCTCCCATACATATGACATATGCCTCTGGATATTCTGACATAAATATCACTGCCTCTTTCAATACTCGCATTGTAGCTGGAGGGGGGTTATAAATCCCCATGATTACAACAGGCAGTGCATGCACCAACGCAAAGACAAAGACATATCTTCCATCGGGATCTCTTTTTTCTCTAATGCACTCCCATGTTACCCCTCGATGGACCAAAAGAGAAACCCCTCTCGAGTATGTAGTATGACATGAGTGGCTTGACCATTGTATCCAAGATTTTTCTAGGTATTTCAATCTCTCTTAGTCATATGTGTTTCTTGGATACAAATGATCTTTGCCTGCACCTTGTTAATTTCTGAGAAAACCTGTGTTCGTTTTAATTGCGTTCCCATACCTCTCACATTCCATGACAAAAATGTGTGCTGATTACTCATATTTGATATATTTTATTTTAGCCGTTGTTCCCCCGAAAAATAAAAGAAGAGGAAAAATAAATCCTATGTCCCTTTTTCCTTTCCGTGACCATTCTCTTTTCTACCTCACTCCTCTCAGTCATCCGTTCCATTCCATTCATCCATAACATTTTTTTTAGGGCATTACCAACATATTGCATTTTTGCTCTTATATAGGTAATTTATTTCAATTTCAGCCTGTCTGCTCCTGCCCTTTGTCCGCTTAATCGGGAATATAAGGGACGAGGGGGGGGGGGCGCCAAGGTGGGGGGAAGAGAAGGCATCCCCTCCTTTCATCCTCTCCCTCCCTTTTAGAAAAAAAAAAACACCGCAGAAAGAAAGAAAAAAAAAAAATATGTTTTCTTGCTCTCTCCCTTCCCACCCCTCCCTCACTCCCCCCTCCCTTCCTCCTTCCTTGTGCGCATTCCCTCCCCATCCCTCCCCCCTACCCCCATTTATTTGTGTTTATAGTGTTTATAATGTGTCTCTTTGCCTTATCCTAACCTTCCCTTGTTATTGTATATAAAAAAAAAAAAAAAAAAAAAAAAAAAAAAGAAAGGGGGCAAGAGAGAGATTTCCTCTCACTCTTCCCTCTCTTCCCCTTATAGCAAGTGCTTTATTTCAATGTGTTTCTCTGTGATTTTAGCTCCATTTTCCTATTTATACACACCCCATCACCCTCAACTATACCCCTCCTCCTCCCTATCCCTCCCACTCCCCTATCAAAAAAAAAAAAAAAAAACCCACAAATAAACATTTATATTTTACCTTTTCCCATTTTTCCCCTCAGAAAAAAAAAAAAAAAGAAAAAAAAGAAGAGAAGGAAAAGGGGAGATAAAGAACAAGACGAAAAGGGCAAAGTACAAGAAAAAAAGAGGAAAAAAAAAAAAAAGAACCAAAGCACACCAAAAAAGAAAGAGAAAACCAAACCTATAAACTATTAAAATTTCTCCCTTTAACCCAAAAAAAAAAAAAAGGGAAATAAAAACAAATATAAAGTAGGGAGAGTGTCCCTCTCATCCCCCCTCCTCCGCCCCCCCCCCAAGTCCCGATCTTCTTGGTGTCTCTTATCCTTTCAGGACTTCTCTATTTCTCCTATCGAGGCATAGGCCTGGTTATTTCCAGCCAGTCTTTAGCTTGTTCAGGTGTACTGAAGAACAAAGTCTTTCCCCCTTCCTCCACCCTCAATCGGGCTGGATAAGCCATAGAATATTCAATTCCTGCCTCTCTCATTTTTCGTTTTATTTCATAAAATGTTGCCCGTTGTTTTTGCAGCTCCAGAGAGAAGTCTGGAAATATTGATATTTTGCTATTTTCATAGCGAATCTCTCCTTTTTGTCTTGCTTTCCGCAGAATTGTGTCTCTGTCTCTGCAATTTAGTAGTCGTGCCAACAGGGGTCTAGGGGGAAACCCTGGTTTAGGTGTTACTGCCGGGACCCTATGCGCTCTCTCCACTGCGTATGCTGCTGATACCTCCATATCTGGGAATACATTTTTCAGCCATTTTTCTATAAAGTCACCAGGATTAAACCCTTCTGCCTTCTCTGGTAAACCAACTATTCTTAAGTTATTGCGGCGCATACGGTTCTCAAAATCATCAGATTTTTGATGCCACAAGGTAATCTGTTTTTCAATCGTGACTATCTTTTTTGGCATAGGGGTAACAGTATCTTCCAATAAAGCAGTCCTATTTTCCACTTCCATCATTCTCTCTCTTATACTCTGCATATCATGCCTGATCAGTCCTATATCATTTATAATCTCATCCATTTTACCTGTTAGGGCTGTATTACTCGAATGGATGGCCTCCATTATCTGGGAGTTCATCTGTTCCAGGGTCAGTTTGGGATGTTTCTCCTGCTTTTCTGTTGATTTCCCGGACTGCGGCTGGGGCGTATTAAGCTTCTGGGTTTCCAGCGCTGATGGTCCACCACTCCGTGTCTGTGGGGGGCTACGCCCGCCGTCTTGCTTATCCGTTCAAGCAAATTCTTTAAGACGATCGGCCGCCGACTGCTTACTATTGCTCATCGCACCAATCGATCGTTTTCCCGGGTTTCACGAGATTAAAGTCTCAGTAGCAGAGGCCGATCAGGGTTCCGTAGGAGACTCGGGCACCACCAAGCGTTCGTTTTCGCGGACTTAGGGTCTCGGTAGCAGGGTCTATTCAGGATACTTATCGGAGACTCAGGCTGATCTCAAACCTCCCGCAGTTCACATCCGAACGCCGCGTCCGACCGTCACATCCGGTCGCGTCGGCGGAAGCGGAAGTCAGGCCCCTGAATCACCATCTCCCAGCTCAGGCAGTATTAAAGCTTCATCAATGAAGTTGACCAGATCTCCTGTTTCTTTCTCAGAAGTTGGGCTAGTACTTTCAACCTTTATCCGGTCAATTTCCTGAAAAGATGGTAAAGTCTCAACTTCTGGACTAGGTACACTTCTTATGGCTTCAGTCAGCTCTCTTCCTCTACTCCCTCCACTGGTCATTTTTACCAGACTCTGTTTCTGTAGACCACAGCCAGTAAGGTACTATTTCCTCATCCTCACTATCTTCCTCCAGCGACACAATGGGTATAGGATCTTGTAGTCGTGAACGAGTCCTGGGTGGGGTTGGTTTCGGAGGAGGCAAAGGAGGTGCTTGAGGCACCCTGACAGTCAGACAATGGAAGCAAATGATTTTGATGCCACATCTTCAAGGGCCCTTGCTTTCACTCAGGTCTGATTTGATAGACTGGCAACCCAGGAAGCTGTTTACAAATGACGTAAACGTTGTGATCGCCATCGTTCAGCCAGCTTATGTTTTGCTGTTACCCCCAAGTTCTTCAATAGGCATGAGCCCGATACGTTCAACTTGAATATCGGGTGTTCGCTGAACATCGAACAATATGCAGCATTTACGGCATATTCGAAAGCCGCGGATCGCTGTTAAAGTCTATGAAACACTAACATGAAAAACCAAAAGTGCTAATTTTAAAGGCTTGTATGCAAGTTATTGCCATAAAAAAGTGCTTGGGGACCCGGGTCCTGCCCCAGGGGACATGTATCAATGCAAAAAAAGTTTTAAAAACTGACATTTTTTTCAGGAGCAGTGATTTTAATATTGCTTAAAGTGAAACAATAAAAATGAAATATTCCTTTAAATATCGTGCCTGGGGGTCTCCTTAGTATGCCTGTAAAGTAGTCTTTCCCGTGTTTATAACAGTACCAAGCAAAATGACATTTCTAAAGTAAAAAAATGTAATTTAAAACTACTCGTGGCTGCCATGTATTGTCGAGTCCTGGCAATATAGATAAAAATCATTGAAAAAAATGGAATGGGTTCCCCCCCAGTCCATTTCCAGGCCCTTTGAGTCTGGTATGGACATTAAGGGGAACCCCGCACCCAAATTTTTAAAAAATTGCGTGGGGGTCCCCCCAAAATTCACACCAGGCCCTTCAGGTCTGATATGGATATTAGGGAGAACCCTGTGCCTAAAAAAAAAATGGTGTAGGGTCTGGTATTGATTTTATAGGGAACCCCGAGCCAAAATTTTTAAAAATTGGCGTAGTGGCCCCCTCAAAATCCATACCAGACCCTTATCCGAGCACGCAACCTGGCAGGCCACAGGAAAAGGGGGATGGGACGAGAGCGCGCCCCCCCTCCTGAACCGTACCAGGCCACATGCCCTCAACATGGGGAGGATGCTTTGGGCCCCCCCAAAACACCTTGTCCCCATGTTGATGAGGACAAGGGCCTCATCCCCACACTCCTTGCCCGGTTGTTGTGGGGGTCTTCAGGCAGGGGGCTTATGGGAATCTGGAAGCCCCCTTTAACAAGGGGTGTTGTGGGGGTCTTCAGGCAGGGGGCTTATGGGAATCTGGAAGCCCCCTTTAACAAGGGGACCCCCAGATCCTTGCCCGCTCTTCTATGTCAATGGGTATTGGATACATTGTACCCCTACACATTCACCAAAAAAAGTGTAAAAATTCCAGTAGTCCTTTATAAAAAATAAATAAAACTGTCCCGCAATGTCCATTCATCTTCGATCACATCGCCGGACAACTCGATTAAAAATAAAATGGAAAAAACTCTGCCTCCATGGGAGGCTCCCACTGACTGAAGCCTCTTTGCGATGACAGCTGTTATATAGCTGAGGGCGGGGCCACCCGGTGACGTAAATGGGTAAACCCACACCCTTATGATGTTATGTGACATCAGAAGGGGGTGGGGCCACTCTCCTGTCCCCCCCTGCGGCCTGCCAGGTTGCGTGCTCGGATAAGGGTCTGGCATGGATTTTGGGGGGACCCCCACGTAATTTTTTTAAAATTTTGGCGCAGGGTTCCCCTTAATATCCATACCAGACCTGAAGAACCTGGTGTGGATTTTGGGGGGGGGGGGGACCTGTTTTTTTTTTTTTTTAAATTTGGGTGTCCAAATATCCATACCAGACCCAAAGGGCCTGGTAATGGCCTAGGGGGGAACCCATGCAGTTTTTATCTATATTGCCGGGACACGACAATACATTACAGAAGTGAGTAGTTTTAAATTAAATTCTTTCCTTTTAGAAATGTAATTTTGCTATGGTACTGTTATAAACACGGGGAAGATGTGCTACTTTACAGGCATACTAAGGACACCCCCAGGAATGATCTTTAAAGGAATATTTAATTTTTATTGTTTCACTTTAAGTATTATTAAATCACGGCTCCTGAAAAAACACCTGTTTTTAAAACTTCAATCACTTGCATATAAGCCTTTAAAATTAGCACTTTTGATTTTTCATGTTTGTGTCCCATAGACTTTAACGGTGTTCGAGTGTTCGTACAAATGTTTTGCCTGTTCGCAAGTTCTGGTGCGAACGGGACCAGGGGGTGTTCGGCTCTTCCCTATTCAACAACACACGATCTTCAGACTGCAAATCCTGCACTCTCACTTTTAAATCAAAATTATTTTTGTTCCTTAGTTCCATGGATTTTTCATATGCTTGCTGCAGATTCTTTTGTAACCTTTCAACCTAACCCCTATGAGAAGTCAAGGAAATGTTGTCAACAGAGGTTCCAAAGGCTAGATTAATAGGAAAGTGAGCTTCTCTTCCAAACATGAGTCGTTAGGGGAAATGGCCAGTGGCATCACTTACAGTACTGTTGTAAGCATGTACCACAGCTGCAATGTGACTTCCCCAATGCTGTTTCTTCTCAATGGGCAAAGTCCCCAGCATATTCAACAAAGTTCTGTTAAATCTCTTGGGTTGAGGATCCCCTTGCGGGTGATAATGCATGGTCCGAGACTTCTTTATACCCAACAAGGTACACAGCTGATGGACTAACCTGCTCTCAAAGTCCTGGCCTTGGTCAGAGTGGATTTGAACTGGCAGTCCATAATGCACGAAAAATTTTTCAACAACAACTTTGGCCACTGTGGTCGCCTGCTGATCTTTAGTGGGATAGGCCTGCGCATAATGAGTGAAATGGTCGGTCGCCACCAGGACATTACTTCTTTCACCTGTATCAGGTTCTAAGCCCAGGAAGTCAATGCAAACCACCTCCAAAGGCTCCTGGCTCTGCAAGTGTCCCATGGGAGCATCCTGAACTGGTAATGTCTTGCGCTGGATACAAGCTGAACAGGAGTGACAATAACTATCTACCTCATGTTGGGCCAATAGAACCTATCCCTGACTAAACAAATAGTTCTCTCTGTTCCTAAATGTCCATGGTCATCATGCAAAGCTGTCAAGATTGTTGCACAGTGTTTCTCAGAAAGGAATAACTGCCATTTTTCCTCCATATCCTCAGAAGGACCTCGCCTATATATTACTCCATCCCTCAACTGCAATCTATTCCATTCCTGATGTAGACTCTTCGCTCAGATGCCAAAGTGCCTCTTCACAATGAGAAGTCCATTGATCTTGTACCGATCTTGTGACAACCAGACTTCTTCACCTTAGACTCATTCTGTCCCATGGCCACTTGTGGGGTGTAGGAAGAGGTTTAGGCCGATATATATTCTTCTACATATTTTTGGTAAAAAAATCACAATAAGCGTATATTGATTGGTTTGCACAAAAGCTATTGCGTATACAAAATAGGGGATAGATTTATGTAATTTTTATTATTATAATTTTTTTAATAGTAATGGCGGCGATCGGCAATTTTTATCAGGACTGCAACATTGCCGCGGACTGATCGGACACTTTTGACACTTTTTTGGGATCATTGACTTTTATATAGCGATCAGAGCTAAAAATAGCCACTGATTACTGTATACAGTAAATGTCACTGGCAGGGAAGGGGTTAACACTAGGGGCGATCAAGGGGTTAAATATGTTCCCTCAGTGTGTTCTAACTGTAGGGGGGATGGGACTGCCTGGGGGAGGAGACCAATCGTTATTCCTATATACTAGGAACACACGATTTGTCTCCTCTCCCCTGCCAGAATGGGGATGTGTGTGTTTACACACACACATCCCCATTCTGGCTCTGTCATGAGCGGTCGCAGGTGCCCGTTAGACATCGCGGCTGCTGGACACGCGCATTGGCTCCTTAGTGAAACTGCACCTCCTGTCCCCTTTAAAGCGGGCGCCGTACAGCTATTGCATGCTATTATTGAGCTTATGATCTACCAAAACCCCCAGATCCTTCTCCACCATTGATTTCCCCAGTTGTACCCCCCTAGTATGTATGATGCATGCATATTCTTAGCCCCCAAGTGCACAACCTTATATTTATCAACATTACATCTCATTTGCCCATTGTTGCCCATTTAGACAGGGCATTGAGGTCGGCATGTAAATTGGAGACATCCTGTAAGGGCATTAATCCACTGCATAGCTTGGTGTCATCTGAAAAGACAGACATGTTACTTTTAATCCCAGACCCAATATCATTTATAAAGGTATTAAAAAGTAAGGGTCTCAACACTGAACCTTGGGGTACACCACTGATAACCTTAGACCATTCAGAGTAATAATCATTAACCACTACTCTCTGAATTTGTTTTTTTAGCCAGTTTTCTATTCATTTACAAATTGATCTTTCCAAGCCTGTAGACTTTATCTGTGTGTAGGGAACTGTGTCAAAGCATGTGCAGAGTGCCTCCAAGCAGATGGATTGGGAACAGTAAAATAAGGGGAGGATCAGATAAGACAGGATCAAACAGACTTTTTACACAATGTGGAGGATTAATTCCTTAGGTTCCACAGTGAGTATAACCAGCATGCTTTACTACGTATACAGACTGATTTTACTATTGTGGTTTTAATAACACTTTAAACTGCGTAAAGGGTTCTTTACTGTTAAAGTGGTGAGGGTGTGGAACTCCCTTCCACAGTGAGTTGGGAGTGTGGATATATTTAAAAAAAATGTAGATGTGTTTCTTAGTGAGCGCAATGTACAGAGAAATGGAAAAGTATAGTCACATAGACTTACAATCTCAGGCTGAACTGGATGGACTTTATTCAACCTTTTACTCTATAAACAGCGCTGACCTTTTATAATCAAACAGTGCTATATCACATGTAAGTGCAATTATTCGTACGATCACTTAAAGTGAGCAAATAGAAAAATAAAACCATAAAAAATATAGAATAAAAATATTCCAATAAAAAATAAACAGTCCAAAAAAATTGTGCAAATTTATTTTTTATTCTATATTTTTTATGTTTCATTTTTCAATTTGCACTTGTTCCCTTAAAGTAATTGTACGAATAATTGCACTTATATGTGATATAGCACTGTTTGATTATTACAGGTCAGCACCGTTTATAGAGCAAAAGTATATTGTAATACCCCTTAATTAGGGAGTATAGCATAGCTCCTTTAAACAGTGATTCTAATGTATCCCAAGCACTGGTGACATTTATGATTTATTGCTTTATTCAACCTCACCAACTATGTAACTATGAATTTTATCTTTCAGCACAACGATCCATTCCAAAGCATACCTACAAATCAATGAAAGAATGGTTTCACCAGAAGAAAATTAAAGTTTAGGAATAGCCCAGCCAGAGCTTGGACCTGAATCCTTTTGGAAATCTGTGGGGTGACAGATTTGGAGTGCTTTTGGAAGGAAGAGTGGGCAAAGATTCCCAAGGTAAGATGGGCCGTGCTGACAGACTCCTACCCCAAAAGACTGAATGCTGTCATGAAATCGAAAGGTGCTTCAACAAAGTATTATTTTAAGAGTGTGCATATTCATGCAACCATGTTATTTAAATTTTTATTTTCCCTTTTAAACATGTATTTTGCTTTTAATTGAATTTCACATATTTCAGGTCACATTGAATTCAAAAATGGTTTATCTTGGTTAGATTTCGTTAGATCTCAAATATATATCTGGCATTTTTACAGGGGTTACACACCCTTTTGTATCAACTGTAAATATGGGTGTATCGGTGGATCATTTGAGCACCAAATCCTTAGTAAATTGTATACACAAACGCATAGAAAAATGGGACTTTGACCAAGGTACTACCTCTCAAACAATAAGAGTCATATAATGACCATTAAAAGCATAATCCTATTGACATAACACAATAGTGTTTTGTGGGTTAAACGTTTTTCAAGTATTAACCCAAGATTGATGTTTTTACACCAACAGGATATACATCACCAACAGCATATATACCAACCAGCCATAACTTTATGACTACTGACAGTGGATAACATTGATGATCTCGCTACAATGTCATCTGAAAGCCAGTGGGATATATTAAGTAGCAAGTAAACATATTGTGCTTCACTCGCAGAACCAGATCACATGCAGTATTTAGTGTTTTCCAAATACTGCATGCAATCCTGAAAATGTCAGTTCACTATTGTTTTATGAGGTATTTACCCCATAAAGCAAAAACTTGAGGTAAATACCACATAAAACAGAAGTGAAAGTCGATTCAGAATTTTTTTTATAAATGCATGCGGTAAATAAGTAGTGGTCCCGTCATGCGATGTTTAAGGAACCTGCAACCGTCGGCATCCTTAACAAGCAGTAAACAACAACAGGCTGCAGTTGAGGAGCGGGCGGCCACCATGTCCTTAACAAATGATGAGTCATCAGCTGTCAGCAGGGTCCCCACTGACAGCTGAATGTAAAAAAATAATAATGCCGGCAATGATAAATTAAGAAAAGAAAAGGTGTGCCCCCTCTCCAATCCATACCAGGCCCCTTCGGAGGGGTCCCCACCAAAATCCATACCAGACCCTTACCAGCAGGTCAGGAAAGCGAGCGCCCCCCCCCCCCCCCCCCCTGAACTATACCAGGCCATGTGTCCTCAACAGAGGGGTGCTTTGGGGCAGGGGTACATGATTTACCAAAAATAGTGTTGTTAAAAAATAACAATAGGCAGTTTTTGAGTTTTAAAGTCCTTTAATTAAAAAACATAAATTAAAAAAAAATGTCCCCCAGTGTAGATCCAACAACAATTACACAACCTGCCGTCACCGCCGACCCGGAAAAAAAAAACGGTCTGCTCCTGCCCTCTGACAGTTCTTAAATAACTAAAGTGGCGGGGCCACCCAATGATATCACCCCTTATTTAAAAACTGGCAGATGGTGGGAGCAAACCTTTTTTCTTTCTTTTTTCGCGGTGGTGGCGGGTGTTGTGAATGATCATGGCTCGACACCAAGGGACATTTCTTTTATTTTTGTATTTTAAATATAGGACTTGTCAAAAACTGCCCCATAGTTATTCACATGGGGGGGGCGGGATCTGGGAGTCCCCTCGTTAAAGGGGGGTTCCACGTTCCAATAAGCCCCCCACGCACAGATCCCCACAATTACCGGCCAGGGTTGGGGCAAAAAGGCCCTTGTTCCCATTAACTTTGGAACAAGGTGCTTTGGGGGGCAGAGCCCTCTTGCACCAAAGTGCCCCCCCCCCCATGCTGATGGCATGTGGCCTGGTATGGTTCAGAAGGGGGGGTGGGCGCTTGCTCGTCTCTCCCTTTCCTGACCTGCCAGGCTGCATGCTCAGATAAGGGTCTGGAATAGATATTTTGGGGGACCCAACGCCATTTTTAAAAATAATTTTGGCATAGGGTTCCCATCAAAATCCATACTAGACCCGAAGGGCCTGGTATGGATTAGGGGGGGACCCCGCACTGTTTTTAAATTATTGTTTTTTTCCGGCAATTCTTCTTTTTACATTCAGTTGCCGCTCACAGGTGATGACTCATCGGTTGTTAAGGACGCGGCAGCCGCCCGCTTCTTAACAACCATGACAGTTACTAGTTGTCAAGGACACCGGCGGCCGCCCGCTCCGTAACAACCAGCTATTTACAGACTGTGGTAAGACCGTCAATGGTAAATTATCGCAGGCTTTCACTACTAAAATACTGCATGACTTCGTAAAACAACTTGTGGTATTTTAGTAGCATTTTTAAGTGTATATCTAAAAACAGTTTTTTAAAACGCTGTTCGGTATCTTACCGCATACTCGGATGCGGTAAGATACCGCTTTGTGAATGGAGACCATTGTCCCTGAAGTTGATGAAGTTGAAAGAAGAAAAAAAATGGGAATCTCAGTTTGTTATGTATAAGAAGAAAAAAGAGCAAACCGCAAAAGCGCACAAGTCCCAGCTTCACAGTGTCCACTGTAATTGCCTGGTCACATATGTGTATTCCCAGGTTCCTGCAGCTTCCTTTTAAGATCCAGGCAAATCCACCATACCTTACAAAGAAGGATTTTTTTCTAAATGCATTTGTTAACCCCCCCCCCCCCGAGACTGATGCTAAGTCTTGCCACAAGGCAATTTTGGTGTGGTGGATACTGTGATTTGGTGGACAATTGATTGAACACAGAGTGGGTCCCTCTAAACCGGCCAAGGAGTCCTGAGCAGCTGCCTGTGTGTACATTGATGTTATACCCCTCGGTCTCTATACCCCCGGCTGCTATACAGAAGTTTAGATGTAAGTATGCTTTGTTTATTTTGTAATAAGTACTACTGTGTATTCTAATTGTAATTCGACGCTCCTGTTTGTTTATTTTTTCCGTTTGTTATATATGGGGCTAGGTAGCTGCAGATTGGCCAGGGTGCCCATACTGACCAGTGTCCAAAGCAAACCATGCCTACAATGGAGCACATGAGCATCAGAATTGGATCATGGAGTAAGGGAAGAGTGTGGCCTACGTCTGATGGATCACGTTTTCTTTTACATCAAAAGGATGGCCAGGTGCATATGCGTTGCTTACCTGGGGTAGATATGGCACCAGGATGCAGTATGGGAAGAAAGCAAGCCGACACAGGTAGTGCCATGCTTGGGGAAACCTTGGGGCCTGCCCTTAATGTGAATGTCACACCTTAATGTGTACCACCTACCTAAACAATTATTGCTGACCAAGTACACCCCTTCATGGAAACGGTATTCCCTGATGGCAGTGGACACTTTCAACAGGATAATGCACCAGGCTACACTGCAAAAATGAATAAAGAATGGTTTGAAGAACACAGCAATGAGCTTGAGATGTTGACTTCTGGCCTCTAAATTCTCCAGATCTCAATTTAATTGAATCTGTGAGATGTGCTGGGAAAACAAGTCTGAACCATGGAGGCCCCATCTTGGAACTTACAGGACTTAAAGGATCTGCTACTGTAGCCTTGGTGCTAGATACCCCAGCATACCTTCAGAGTTAAAGTCCATTCCACAACGGGCAAGGACTGTTTTGACAGCAATTAGGTGGGTAGTCATAAAGCTATGACTGATCATTGTAAAGTTACTCTCGGAGTGATCAGCCCATAATTATTGTTTGTAGCATATACATGTTATAAATGTCAGTACATCACATCAATGACACTAAGACCTGATTAACAGATAGTAGATTGGTGTTTCAATTATGGACACAGTCATAGCTTTGCGCATTTCGTGTTATGCTTCGCCAGGAGAAATGAAGTGCTGTTGAATAGAATAAAGTCAATAGCATAAGGTTAAGCTTTTAGAAAGAAAGAATTGTTGGGACTTTATATGAGGCCATGACTATCCAGTACACAGGTCTCCATCCCTGATTATATGAAACGAAAGGAGAAATGGGGGCAGAAGAGGCAATGGGATATTACTGACAATATTGAGCAAAATGCAATAGATGATATTCATATTAAATCCATAAGTATGATACCGAGTAGGTAAAACATGATTAATAAATCACATAATAGTAAAATTGGTTGCATAATAAACAATGTAACACATGATTAATAATGACATCAGCAGTACACCCAAAATATGTACAAACATAGTGAGTATTATATTAAAATAATCGAAGACTCAAACAATTGAAACCCATGGTATGCATATGGTTACTGTGACATGACATCAACATGAAATCTCAACGCGTTTCGTGGATTATATCCACTCATTAGGAGCAGCTAACTGACAATACCTATAATAAATTATAAATTGATGTAGCACCCACACTTTATTAAAGTGTGCGCTATCAATGTAAATTTAGTTTTTCTCAGAACTGTAATGGAGTTCTGGGGGTTAACTGTACAAGATTTACTTTGGCTTCAGTTTGACTGGGCTATACTGAAGTTCCGCCTGGTCATAGGTACAGTGAGGCACCTGTGACAGGCTAAGAACCAAGCTTGATTGTACGTGTTAGATACCAATCTTTCCCGGAGCCAATCAGCGGGCGCGTCTGGCCCCGCTGTGTAGTCTGGGAAGGGGTATTTAAGAGGCTGAAGTCACATGCTCAGGGTGCGGCCGCTGCTTTGGTTCCTGGTTCTGGTCCGGGGCAGCCCTGTGAGGGATCCCGGACCCATGAGTGTCTGCCGTCCCGCAAGCATGGTCACTCTGACCAGCCCTAGAGGCCCTCATGGTCTGGGGTGGGGATCCGTCCGTTCCCGAGCCTCGGAACTGGCTAGTTCGAGGCCCAGTAACTGAAGGAGGATTCAAAGGCGTCCCAGTATGCTCTCGGTATTGGAGGGACACGGCAACTCGTACAAGTGACCAGGGGAGGACTCTTCGGAGGAGGACCAACAAGCTGGCGGCTCAGTAAGAGCCTGGGAGCTGAGTTGTATGGACACTAAAGAATCCACACTTCACACAGTATTGCCAAGGAGGCTGAGAGATCCAGGTACTGTGAGAAAGGTTCCTACTTATCTTCAGTTACAATCAAGACTTTGCAAAGTTTCCAGATCACATGTTGGCTGCTAGATATCTGGCTAGAGGTTTATCCAGCAGTGAAGCACCCAGCTGCGAGTGGCTATTCGCTGGGTTAATTAGAGACAATAAGTGGATGTCAGCAGTTCAAAGTGCCTGAGTTTTATACCCCGTGCCCTCTATTCCCACCTGAGACTGTGTTATTGTTGGATGTTACCCCTGCAAAATAAAAACCTTGAAAAGGACTTTTATGTGTCAGCATATGAAGTCACTGGGTACTAACCCTGGGAACCCCTAGACAACAACCGACAAGCCACGAGGAGGTAATTGGTAAGCCCAGAAAAGTAAAGGCCGCCCCTCGGGGTTATGGCCGCTACATTGATAATTAATGGTAGTTAATTAAAACAGGAAGAGAGGGAACAAAAACGATGATCCTAGCACTCTTACCTATGGGTATGTTGTACAATTGTAAGAGAGCATAGATAATAGTAATGATGATTGGAGGCACCAGGGGATGAGGAAACATTTATTATAGGGTATTTGTACCCAATAATAAACATACAGTACATATATTATGTTTATATACCCTTACATAACCTATTGTGGGGCAACCATGTGCTGTCAGCATGGAAAAGGAAAAACCGAGCACCATCCTACAAAAGAGGAATGGCCAGAAGGATTGGAGAAGTAATTGAACAAATAAAGATAAAAGAGTAGAGTAAATGTATAAAATAATAGGATTCAGCAGTACAGGGACTCAAAAAAGTGCATAGGGTGTAGAAGTAATCCATACTATATATAGTGTAAGGTCAGCTGTGATAATGAAGATCCTCAACAAAAATATCAACTGTATCCTACAATCGGGAATGTCACATCCACCATTTAAAGGCTAAGTTCCCCAAAAATATGCATTTATTATTTTTATACATTATAGCCTGTAAATCACTGAACCCATGATCAGCAGATCGCAGGTGCAATGACAGCATCCTGCAGACACTGTCAGCTATCTACCCGTACCTCTCATATGGGCAGGTTATTACTGAATGGCAGGAAGAATCAATGAGAGTGCTCACCAGCAGGCCCGAATTTAATACCTTTGCGTCCTTCGATGCTGCCCCCCCACACACACACACACCCCCCACCATTCTCGTCCTTTATCGATGACTGCTACAATAGATCTATTAAAAACATATCTCCACACACGAGAACACTGAAAATAACTGGCTTTAATTGCACAGACTGAAAATACTCTGTAATGCAGAAAATGCCTTTTAAAGATTATAGCAGTAAGAAACTCCCTACAATTTTTTAGTTCTAACTTTATTCTAAATTTTGTTTGGGTGCAACATCACACAACTGCGCAATTGTCAATTAAATCGACGCAGTGCCATATCGCAAAAAAAATGATTGAAGTGCAATGTCACCTGCCTTTAGATGCGGATTGTCACTTGCCACATGTTGCGGATTGTCACTTGCCACGACGCCACCTGCCACACATTGCGGATTGTCACTTGCCACGTCACTAGTCAGCAGATGCAGGGTGTCACTTGCCACGTCTCTTGTCAGCGGATGCAGGGTGTCACTTGCCACGTCTCTTGTCAGCGGATGCAGGGTGTCACTTGCCACATCACTTGTCAGCGGATGCAGGGTGTCACTTGCCACGTCACTTGTCAGCGGATTTGAAGGGTGTCACTTGCCATGTCGCCTGCCACCGGGTCGAAGGGGGCCCCGTCAGGTAGGATGTACGGGGCCCTATGATTTCTAACAGCAGCCCTGATGCCCACTTTAGTGGCTGTCGTGTCTGGACCAAGAAGGGACTCTGTGGACAGGGGACATTCAGGGGCAAATTCAGGGGGGTGGCAAACTCCCGCCCACTAGCAAGCCCGTTTCGCTGGCACCGCTTCTTATTTCATGGGGACCGATCGGGCTTGTGTACTCTCACTTCCTGGTAGCGGTGGAACCCACGATAGGGCGGACGTGATGTCAACAGCCGGAAATGATGCAAGACATGGGAGGCAACGCGGCTATCATTTCCGGCTGATGACATCATGTCCGCACTTTTGTGCGTTCCAGTCACCAGGAAGTGGGAGTACACAAGCCGATCGGTCCCCGTGAAATAAGCAGCGGTGCCCTCAAAACGGGCTGGCTAGCGGGCGGGAGTTAACCGTGAAAGCTGAGAAGTCGCCGCAGAAGCGGTGTGCCGCCCCTGTGGCCTTGTGGGGAATCTGGTCCTGCTCACCAGTGCTCTCACAGTTCACTGAGAACTACAAGCCATCCGCCGTACTTGTAGTCCATTCATTCAGAGAACTCTGTGAATAAATTACATTGCTGTGAGGGCATGAGGACAGAGAACAGCTGCCCTGTTTTCAAACTCTAATGCCGCGTACATATGATCGGACATCCTAACAACAAAACCGTGGATTTTTTTCCGACAGATGTTGGCTCAACCTTGTCTTGCATACACACGGTCACACAAATGTTGTCAGAAATTCCGAACGTCAAGAACACAGTGACGTATAACACGTATGAGAAGCCGAGAAAAATTAAGTTCAATAGCCAGTGCGGCTCTTCTGCTTGATTCCGAGCATGCCTGGACTTTTGTGTGTCGGAATTGTGTACACACGCTTGGAATTTCCGACAACAAGTTTTTTCGTCAGAAAATTTGAGAACCAGCTCTCAAACAGTTGTTGTCGGTATTTCCGACAACAAGCTCACATCGAACATTTGTTGTCGGAAATTCCGATCGTCTGTACGTGGCATTACAGTGTGTGTGTTTGTGATGGAAGGGGAGGCTGATAGTGTGAGGGAAGGGCAGCTAGTGCTATACTGTATCATGTTACAACCTGTATATGGGTTAAACATGTTACAAATTAACTTACCCTTCAAAGCCCATATATATGGCCATCAATCTAAACATCTTTTGCAAAAATTAGGGAAGAAAAGCACAAGCAAAAAATGTGTGTTGTGGGGGGAGGGAAGAAAGGTGACCCCTAACTCCAACAACATAGAAGATCTAAAAATGTCCGTGCTTCAAAGTGTGTAAAAGTACCTGCTAGCAAAATGAAAGGTGTCCAGGTGATCCTTTCTCCAGGCCAGGCTGGCAATGAAGGAACATCTCTGGATTGTTTAAATATGGTGCCCATGCCCCTCTGCCCCTCCCAGTGTGACACCACTGGTGTATACAATGGAAGCATCATTATGACATGGGCATATAACTGGGCATCTGGGAATGCGTGGCTTTCCTATCATGAACTCAGCCCTATCCCCCACTTATCCAGTCAGTATATGCAGTCTCCTGACATAGAGATGCTTGTAAGCCCCCTGCTGGAGAAATAAAAGACCACATATCACTAATACCTGCATCAGTTATACAAAAAACAAAAATGAATAACATCCATAAAAAATTTTATAAATTGAACTAAATAAGTTAATACTGTGGACAGAAAAAGGAGAAGAATATAAATTTCTAGAAATAAATTGTCATAGACCAGTATATCGACAGAGCCATAAGTAGCAGATAACTACTTAATGCATATTTGAGCAACATGCCAATAGATGCTTTAGATATTATCAAGTATATAAAGCACAGAGAAGAATAATCCTCTAATATAATACTTTAGAAAACATTGTAAACAATCACCTTGTAAAACAACCCATTCCGTTTAAAATAGAAATGAAAGGCAAAACATTTGTGTATAAATATAAAAACACATTATAAATACCTGCATAACACAAGCAACAGCACACTGATCTTCCTAGTTAAAGGATGTGCAGGAGGGGTGTCAGGACAAGTCTGATCATTGGAGGAGAGCAGGCTTAGTTCCCAGCGTAGCTAGAGAACTGACCACAGTGTGTTCTCCTGCTTAGCGTTTTTAATAGGAAAACAGAGGGACTGGCAGGAACACCAGGGATTTCACACAAAGGAAGCAATATAAAGAGAACACGATACTTTGTTGCGTTCAACACATTCATCCCTTTCGTTTCCAGTTGTGATAGTTGCCTGTCAATATCTCCCCTCTTGAGGATGGGGTCACATGCTCAAAGACACAGAATTGAATGGCTTTAGGGTCATATTTGTGATATAACCCTATGTGTCGACTGACGGGAGAGGATATTTTCCAATTTGAAATAAAATAGAGATGGTCATAAATACGTCTCCAAAATTGGTGCTTTGTTTTCTCGATATAAAAGACCCTACAAACACATATCCTGAGGTTGAACATATCAGTGGTTTGAAAGTTAACATGCTGATGAAGGGACCCGAAATGACCATTGGATAACTCAACCTGTTCCCCTTCCCAAGATTAGGGGCAGTACCTGCTTCCACCACATGGAAAGATCCCCCTTAGGGAGTTTTTATTGCCTGTCCAAACACTTTGTATCAAGTTGTCTTGTTTGTCTGAATGTAACTTCAGGTTTGCTAAATGTAAAAACCTGAGCTACACTAAAACCCCCCTAATGAGACCAATTGGTGCCAAATAAACTAGATACCAATTCATACAATCATGAACTGCTAAAGTTTTGTGAAAGCTTCCTGATCATGTCCTGGATGTAACAAAATGCACAGAATTTCCGGTTGTGACATTGCTTCCACCATTTGGAACGCACGCTGGCTCCAGATTTGTACAGAGCAGCAGTGTTTATTGAAAGAGTATTGGCAGGTCATTCCAGGTGCCAGGGAAGGCACATTAATATGGGAGTGTATTATCTTTTTATTACATTTTTTTCCAAATATATTTTTTTATTGATAAAAAATATTGAACAGCAATACATGGCATATTACACATTGTACAGGTATCTACAACATGAACTGATCGTTAACAATGGTTAATAACAGTTAAGGAACGGAAAAAGGGTCATCAACATCTAATATGTAGTACTTAACAGAGTTCCCAGTATGTATGGTCGGTTCAGATCCGACCTGATGGGGGTCGTCTTGCAGTGTGTGGGGTCTTTATTGGCACCTGAGTGCGGTAAGTGTTGCTAAGTGCCATGAATCAGGGGGGAAACCAGGGTGTTTGTGTTCGGCTGTTGGTACTTACAAGTAATTACACATAGTCGTTTGGCATCTCTCTACCTTGGACTTTGATTCATGGCCTTCTGGATCGTAGCTTTCTGTAGCATGTGGATTGTCTGAGTGAGGTATGTCAGGTGGCTTAGTCCTCTTTTGTTTAGTAGTGTTAAGGGTACCTCTAGTGGGAGAAAGGAACATGTCTGGAGGGGACTCCAGTTGGGCTGAATAGGTCGATGTTGGGGGTGTCTGGGTATCATAATGGGGAAGACAGATGTGCAGGGTGGTGTGGGATGGGGTGTGGGGGTATTATCTTTTTATAGTTTCTGGGGCTTAACATAAATTAAAGCCTATCGCACTATATTTCCCAGGTCTGTTTTTTTATAAATACATGGAAATAGATGCCTATGTTGTCCCAGGAAGCTCTGTGACCAATCACAAAGTGACTCACAAGCAGGTGCAAGTATTTCTGTAAAATCTTCCATACTTGTTAATGTTGCTTGGAATATCAAATAATAACCTTATGATGTAAATAGATTTGGGCCAAACAACCCACAACCCCCCGGTTTGGTTTGCACCAGAACTCCTGAACATGTAAAAAGTTTGGAGCTGAGCTGCAAACTCCATTAACCAGTTAAGGATCAGCCTCCGCAGTTATACTGTGGCAGTTTGGCTCCCCTTGGCGAATTGCCGTAGCTGTACGTTGGGGGGAGCGGCTGCATATGGGGCGTGTGCACCCACGGTGATCATATTAGTTTCAGAATCAATCATTCTCCATGCCCAGGTCAATGATTTCTGGCCTGGACCTGGTGATCGGTTTTGGAGAATGGCAGACTGTCCTCTGCCTGTTGATGTCACCTCCTCTCGTGGAATCCTTTTTGGTTCCAGAGCAAGGAGAGAGGACATCCAAACATGAGTTGCACCAACACTACACTGACACAGTACACATAGGCACACTTTTCACCCCCTGATCACACCCCCCCCCCCCCCCCGTTAACCCTTCACTCCCTGTCACTCTGTCACCAAGTGCAGTTATCAGATTTTTTACTGATCACCAGCTTTAGTGGTAGGCCCAGGGTACCCCCCTAAACTCTCCTAATAAAGGTTTAACCCCTTGATCACCCCCAGTTAACCCTTTCACCCCCTGTCACCAGTGTCACTAATATAGTGTACAAATCTCTTTTCTGAATTGAACTGAACTGTATTTAGTGTCACGGGTGACGCTACCAGTTAGCTAGTTTCTGTCACCGTCAGGTTTTTATAGCGTCAGGGTACACGCCATATATTACTGAATAAAGGTTTAACCCCCTGATTGCCCCCAGTACAGGTTTTAGTGTCAGTTAGGGTCAGGGTCAAACCCAGGCAGCGTCAGATTAGTAGCGCGAACACCCATGCACACACCATACACCTCCCTTACTAGTATAGTAAGTTTGAACAGATCAATATCTTTAATCTGATCAGATCTATACTAGCGTCCCCAATAGCATTTGCAATCTCTGGCAAGGGTCAACTGGGGATTGGCGGCGATGAATTGACCAGCTGTAAGAAACCATAAAATCAGACCGAGACAGAAGTACAGTTAGATCACACTTGTTTAATAATGAAAGTAAATAGAAAAAACGTAGTCAAAACATAGCCAAAGTTCGGTAACCGGAGCACATAGTCAGCTAAGCCAGAAAGTCAGGGATCAGTGTAGTGGAACAGCAAGCAGGATCTGGCGCCAAAAGGGATGTTAGCCAAGCAAGTCTTTAAACAGGAACGCAGGAGATAGTCTCTGTCATGTTGACCAAGGCGAAGGCAGAGATCCTCTGGGCTGGACAGCTTAAGTAGGCAGGACTGACGAGCAGGATATCATAAACAGGTGCGTAACTGTGGAGAGATAGGAGCTGGCAATTAGCAGAGAGCTGAGCAGCCAGCTCAGAGAAGGAAGGGCTGATCCCAGCCCTGACACCAGCATGCAAATTACTTTTGGTCTAGTGTTCCCAAAAAACGTGGCATTAGCGGAATTAACCCAGATACCTGATAGCTCATGCGTTTAGCCCCTAGCCCAGCCCAGCCCACTCAAGTGCAGTATCAATCGTCACTGTCACTTACAAAACACAACACATAACTGCAGCATTCGCAGAGACAGGCATGATCCCTGCGAACGCTAACTTTTTTTTGTTAGCGATTGAAGCATTCGCTGACAACCAGTTTCTCTTTTTGCCTGTGAGTCACACTAGTTGTACCTGTAAATTTAGAGGCCAAAATGTCCAGACAGAGGTACACTAGTGAGGAGGCCTACACGTTGCTGAGTATGACAGATAAGAGCGATAGGGAAGCTGCCTCACTGCCAGATTCAGGCTCAGTATACGAACCAGTAGAGAGCATCGACACCCTGACAGATAGCTCTGATGACGGAGTGATCCCTGCTAAGGTCAGGCGTACCCGACCCTGTTCTTCTGTTATTGAGGTGCAAGAACAGCAGGGCTCTAGCATTGAGCAGAGAACCAGTACTAGTGCCGCTCATCCTTCTGGTGAACTGGCAAGCACCAGCTGCCTAGTACATCCTGGTCGTAGTCAAACCAGCACTGCAGTAACACGTGGTGAGTCCCATAAGTGCAGTTCAAGCTGGTGCAGTGGCTAGCACAAGTAGTGCCCCGCAGCTACCAATAAGACAAATACGGGCGCGTAGAACCCATAGTGCCCTTCCGGCTGCATTTGCCAATCCTAATTTGGAGCCTGCCACTTATGCAGCACCAGTACTTCCCCCATTCACTGGGCAATCCTGGAAACTGTTGATTTTTACATCACTTGATTTTTATTTACTGTTTTTCACGGAAGATCTCTAAAGATATATTGTGGATCAAATTCATTTGTATGCTGGTCAATTTATCGCCGCCAATCCCCAGTTGATCCTTGCCAGGGATTGGAAACCTATTACGGTTTTCAAATTTAAGACCTTTCTGGGCCTATCCCTCCTTATGGGCATTACTAAAAAGTGTGCATTGCGGTCATATTGGTCCACTGACCCAAATAACTATATGCCCATGTTCTCTGCTTCCATGACCAGGACGAGATACGAGCAGATCTTGTGGTACATGCATTTCAATGACAATGAACTCTGTCGTCCTCGGGGTGACCCTGGATATGATTGGTTCTACAAAATTCAGCCCCTCGTAAACCACTTCAACCAACAGTTTTCAGCCTTGTTTAGTCCCAATCAAGTTGTCTGCGTTGATGAGTCCCTGATTAAATTTTCTGGCCGCTTGTCTTTCAAACAGTATCTCCCCAGAAAGCGTGCCAGATATGGGGTCAAGTTGTATAAGCTCTGTGACAGGGCAACAGGCTATACATATAGTTTTACGGTTTACGAGGAAAGAGATAGTCACGTGGAGCCCCCAGGTATCCCTACCCAAAAAAAAACACAGAAGATTTTGTGTCTGCAGAAAATGCAGATATAGGCATGACACTCTCTTTTATTGTCCCTCCTGTCCTGACCAACCGGGTCTATGCATCGGTGACTGTTTCCGTCGCTACCACACACTAGTGGAGTATTAGCGTAGGGTACAGCACTGCACAGTCCTAGGGCACACTTACACAGGGTCTCGAAAGATGAGATGGCCATCAAATTTTAAGAGACCCTAATCTGGAATGTTTACAGTTAAAATAAAAGTGCAACATTTTTAAAAATTTTAATTAAAAAACAAAAAAACGCTAAAAAATAAAAAAGCCCAAAATAGTTGTTGTTTTATTTTTATTCTCTCTCTCTCTCTATTGTTCTCTCTCTATTGTTACTGTATTTTATAACTAATGTTTTATTTTTACTGTGTTTTATTGTATTTGCTTTTTCTACAGTGACTCCACTTGATCTACAGTGACTGTACTTTCAGTGCACTTTCAAGTGCACTTGCAGTGCAAAGTGGATTTGCCTTTAGTAAATAACCCCCAATGTGTCAGAAAGGGCTTTGTCTTCAAGTGGTTAGAAGAGTAGGTGATGTGTGGCATAAGCTTATAATGTGCATAAAATGCCAGGACAGTTCAACCCCCCCCCCCCCCCGCCCGCCCCCCCCCCCCCCCCCCCCCCCCCCCTTTTTGGAAAGTAGACACCCCAAGCTATTTGCTGATAGGCATGTTGAGTGCATGGAATATTTTATATTTTGAAAAAAGTTTCGGTAAAATTAAAATCTATAAAAAAATTTACACAAAGTTATCACTAAACTATATATTGCTCACATATGCCATGGGTATATGTGGAATTACACCCCAAAATACATTCTGCTGCTTCTCCTGAGTATAGGGATACCACATGTGTGAGACTTTTTGGGAGTCTAGCCGCATACAGGACACTGAAAACCAATCACTGCCTTCAGGATTTCTAAGGGCATAAAATTATGATTTCACTTCCTCACTACTTTCACACACATCAGTTTCGGAGGCCCTGAATGTCAACGTAGCACAAACCCCCCCAAATGACTCCATTTTGGAAAGTAGACACCCCAAGGTATTTGCTAAGAGGCATGACGAGTATTTTGCAGCTCCCATTTGTTTTTGAAAATGAAGAAAGAAAGGGGGAAATGTAGTTTATTTTTTTATCATTTTCAAAACTTGCCTCTCAGAAAATAGCTTGGGGTGTCTACTTTCCAAAATGGGGTAATTTTTGGTGGGGTTTGTGCTATCTTGGCATTTCATGGTCTCCGAAACTGTGGGAGGCAGTGAGGAGTAAAATAAAAAATTAACGCCCTTAGAAATTCTGAAGGCGGTGATTGGTTTTCGGGTCCTGTACGGGTGAGACTGCCGAAAAGTCTCACACGTGTGGTATCCCCGTACTCAGGAGAAGCAGCAGAATATATTTTGGGGTGTAATTCCACATATACCCATGCCATGTTTGAACAATATATAATTTAGTGGGAACTTTGTGTAAAAAATAAATTGTGATTTTGCCGAAACTTGTGGCAAAATCTAAAATAATCCATGGACTCAACATGCCTCTCAGCAAATAGCTTTAAGTGCCTACTTTACAATATGGGGTCATTTGGGGGGGGGGGGGGGTTGTGCTTGCTTGTACTAGTAAAAGCACTAGTACTAGTACTCAGGAAAAGCAGCAGAATGTATTTTGGAGTGTAATCCCACATTTATCCATGGCTTGTGTGAGCAATATATCATTTAGTGACAACTTTGTGTAAAAAAATAAAAATAAATTGAATTTGCCAGAAACCTATGCAAAATCTAAAATATTCCATGGACTCAACATGCCTCTCAGCAAATACAGGTGATATTCGAAAAATTAGAATATCGTGCAAAAGTTCATTTATTTCACTAATGCAACTTAAAAGGTGAAACTAATATATGAGATAGACTCATTACATGCAAAGCAAGATAGTTCAAGCCGTCATAATTGTGATGATTATGGCTTACAGCTCATGAAAACCCCAAATCCACAATCTCAGAAAATGTGAATATTACATGCAATCAATAAAACAAGGATTGTACATAGAACAATATCGGACCTCTGAAAAGTATAAGCATGCATATGTACTCTATACTTGGTTTGGGCCCCTTTTGCAGCAATTACTGCCTCAATGCGGCGTGGCATGGAAGCTATTAGCCTGTGGCACTGCTGAGGTGTTATGGAAGACCAGGCTTCAATAGCAGCCTTCAGCTCTTCTGCTCAGGTCAGGCGAGTTTTCTGGCCAATCAAGCACAGTAATCCCACGGTCATTGAACCAGATTTTGGTGCTTTTGGCAGTGTGGGCAGGTGCCAAGTCCTGCTGGAAAATGAAGTCAGCATCCCCATAGAGCTCATCTGCAGAAGGAAGCATAGTTACATAGTTACATAGTTAGTTAGGTTGAAAAAAGACACAAGTCCATCCAGTTCAACCACAAATAAAAAAAAAAAATATATATATATACACATATATATATATATCATACAATCCCATATACCCCATTCTATACCCACAGTTGATCCAGAGGAAGGCAAAAAAAAAAACAGCAGAGCATTCTCCAATTTGCTAAAGCAGGGGAAAAAATTCCTTCCTGATCCCCCGAGAGGCAATCGGATTTTCCCTGGATCAACTTTACCTATAAATGTCAGTGTACCGCCGAGCGCTCCGGGTGTCCCATCCATACCGGAGCGCTCACGGCGTCCGTTGTCCTGCAGCGCCTCGGTCAGCTCCTCTGACCGTAGGCGCTGCTCTGCCGCTGGGATGCGATCCTCGCGGCGGCCTCCGCCCGCCCGGGGATCGCATCTCTCTCTCCTCACCTGCCCCCCGCCTGTTCCTCCCGGCGCATGCGTCCCCGCTCCCCAGGCGCGTGCGCGCAACTCGGCTGTGTCTTAAAGGGCCAGCGCACAAGTGATTGGTGCCTGGCCCAAATTACTGTTACACCCAAATTCTTTATAAACCCACTTCCCCTTCCTATCCTGGCCGGATCTTGTGTTGCCATAGTGCCCAGTGAAAGCGTTTTGTGTTTTGCTCCTGCTTGTGTATCCAGACCCCTGCTGTTGCCCCTGACTACGAACCATTGCCACCTGCCTTGACCTTTTGCTACGTTTGACCTTGCCTCTGCTCTATCCCTGTGTACCGTGCCTGTCTCAGCTGTCAGTGGGGTCGAGTTGCTATTGGAGGACACGACCTGGTTGCTACCGCCGCTGCAAGTCCATCCCGCCTTGCGGCGGGCTCTGGTGAAAACCAGTAGCAACATTAGAACCGGTCCTCCAATACAACCCGTGCTATCGCCTCATTGACATAGGGGATCCACCTCCCATTTCCCACCATACCCAGAGCGTAACAGTAGATCCGGCCATGGATCCCGCTGAGGTTCCGCTGCCAAGCCTCTCGGACCTGACCACGGTGGTCGCTCAACAGGGTCAGCAATTGGCGCAGTTGACTGCTATGCTACAGCAGCTTCTGCCATCTCCACCTCCTGCTCCTGCATCTCCTCCACCACGAGTTACTGCTGCTAGAGTCCGTCTGTCCCTTCCTGACAAGTTCAATGGGGACCCCAAGCTGTGCCGAGGGTTCCTATCCCAGTGTTCCCTCCATCTGTAGATGTTATCGGACCAGTTCCCCACAGAGCGGTCAAAGGTGGCGTTCGTGGTTAGCCTGCTATCTGATAAAGCCCTAGCCTGGGCTACACCGCTTTGGGACCCTGGCGATCCTGCCACAGCTTCAATCCCGGCCTTCTTTTCTGAAGTTCGCAGTGTCTTCGAGGAGCCAGCCCGGGCTTCCTCTGCCGAGACGGCTCTCCTGAACCTTGTCCAGGGGAATTCTTCAGTAGACAATTACGCCATTCGAATCTGCACCCTGGCATCTGAACTCTCTTGGAACAATGAGGCCCTCTGCGCGACCTTCAAAAAGGGCCTATCCAGTCACGTCAAAGATGTGCTGGCCGCACGAGAAATTCCTGCTACCCTGTCCGAACTCATCCAGCTGGCCACCCGCATTGACATGCGTTATTCCGAAAGACGCCTAGAGCTACGCCAAGAAAAAGACTTTGTTCGCGTCAGGCGGTTTCCTCGCCTGGCTCCTCTCTTCCAGAATCCTCTGCAACCTGTTCCTGTGCCTCCCGCTGAGGAGGCTATGCAAGTGGATCGGTCTCGCCTGACCACACAAGAGAGGACTCGCCGCCGAGACCATAATCTGTGCCTGTATTGCGCCAGTCCTGACCATTTTTTAAAGGATTGCTCTATCCGCCCTCAGCGTCAGGGAAACGCTCGCACCTAGCTAACGTGGGAGAGGCGTTACTAGGTGGGGATTCCTCCTCTCCACGTCTGACTGTTCCAGTGAGGATTTCGTTGCCCAAGAAGTCCTCTTTCTCCGCTGTGGCCTTTCTGGACTCTGGTTCTGCAGGAAACTTCATTGAAGCCTCACTCATCAACAAATTTAATGTTCCAGTTATCCGTCTCATCAAGCCTTTTTTCATCACCTCTGTAAATGGTCAAAACCTGAACTGTATTGTGCGCTATCGCACTGAACCTCTCCTCATGAAAATTGGAGTTCTCCATCACGAAAAGATTGGCTTCTTTGTGTTACCCAACTGTACCTCTGAGATCCTTTTGGGCCTACCCTGGCTCCAGCTACATTCTCCTACCCTCGACTGGGCCTCGGGGGACATCAAAAGTTGGGGTCCTTCCTGCCACAGGCATTGCCTCAAAGCAGTGCCCACTAAACAAGTTTTCTTCGCTACCTCTCTGCCTAGTCTCCCCAAGCCCTACCGGGACTTTGCCGATGTATTTTGCAAGAAACAAGCTGAGGTCCTGCCGCCACATAGACCCTTTGATTGCCCTATTGATCTTCTTCCTGGCACCACTCCGCCCCGTGGCAGGATCTACCCTCTCTCCATCCTGGAGACACAAGCTATGACAGACTACATCCAGGAGAACCTCAAAAGAGGTTTCATCCGCAAGTCTTCTTCCCCTGCTGGAGCAGGATTCTTCTTTGTGGCCAAAAAGGACGGGTCCTTACGTCCCTGCATTGACTATCGTAATCTTAATAAGATCACTGTAAAAAATCGCTACCCGCTCCCCCTTATCTCTGAACTTTTTGACCGTTTGCGCGGAGCAAGAATTTTTACCAAGCTGGACCTCCGGGGCGCATATAATCTCATCCGTATCCGTAAAGGCGATGAATGGAAAACCGCCTTTAAAACCCGTGACGGACACTTTGAATATCTCGTCATGCCCTTTGGTTTATGCAATGCTCCTGCGGTTTTCCAAGACTTTGTAAATGAGATTTTCAGGGATTTGCTGTACTCTTGTGTTGTCTATCTGGATGATATCCTGATTTTCTCCTCTAGCTTGGAGGTGCATCGTCTTCATGTCCGTCAAGTACTCCAACGGCTCCGAGATAACCATCTTTACGCCAAACTAGAGAAATGTCTCTTTGAATGCTGCAGTCTTCCCTTCCTGGGTTACTTAGTCTCTGGACAAGGTCTCCAAATGGACCCTGAGAAGCTTTCTGCCGTCCTAAACTGGCCACGTCCTACTGGACTACGGGCCATCCAGCGGTTCCTCGGATTCGCCAATTATTATCGCCAGTTTATTCCTCACTTCTCCACCATTGTCGAGCCTATTGTGGCACTAACCAAAAAGGCTGCGAATCCTAGGTCCTGGCCTCCTCAAGCTGATGAGGCATTTAACCACCTCAAGTCTGTCTTTGCCTCTGCACCCGTTTTGTCCAGGCCTGATCCTCTCAAACTGTTTCTCCTGGAAGTCGATGCCTCCTCTGTGGGAGCTGGAGCTGTGCTTCTTCAGAAAGATTCTAAGGGCAAGAACATAACCTGTGGGTTTTTTTCTAAGACTTTTTCTCCCCCCGAAAAGAACTATGCCATCAGAGACCGTGAATTACTGGCCATTAAGCTAGCACTTGAGGAATGGAGACATCTCCTTGAGGGATCCGTTCACCCCATCACGATCTTCACGGATCACAAAAATCTCTCTTATCTCCAGTCTGCCCAGCGATTAAACCCACGTCAAGCTAGGTGGTCGTTTTTTGCCCGCTTCAACTTTGAGATCCATTTCCGTCCCGCGGACAAAAATGTCAGGGCTGACGCCCTATCACATTCCACCGATACTTCTGAGTCCGAGTCTCCGGTACAACACATTGTACCCCCTGAGTGTCTGATCTCTTCTGCCCCTGCCTCTTTGGTGCAAGTTCCTCCTGGGAAAACCTTGGTCCCCCCACGTCTTCGTCTTCAGATTCTCAAATGGGGCCACTCCTCTCAGCTAGCTGGTCATCCTGGAGTCAAGAAGTCCTCCCAACTGATTTCCAGGTATTACTGGTGGCCCTCCTTAAAAAAGGATGTGACGGACTTTGTACAAGCCTGTACTATATGTGCTCGAGACAAGACCCCTCACCAAAAGCCTGCTGGTCTTCTTCATCCTCTGCCTGTGCCTGAACGACCTTGGGCCCACATAGCTATGGACTTCATCACGGACCTTCCTCCTTCCCACGGCCATACAGCCATATGGGTGGTCGTTGATCGCTTCTCCAAAATGGCACATTTTGTCCCACTTCCAGGTCTCCCTTCTGCACCTATACTTGCAAAACATTTCTTCCTCCAGATTTTTCGTCTACATGGACTTCCATCTCACATCGTCTCGGATAGAGGCGTTCAGTTCGTGTCTAAATTTTGAATTTTCTTACAACCTGAAAGAGTCTGAGTCCTCCTCTAAATCACCCTTCTTTGTAGTATACGGCCGTCATCCTCTTCCCCCTCTACCCTTCCCCACTTCTTCCGGAGTCCCTGCTGTAGACAAAGTCACCCAAGAACTGTCGTCCATCTGGAAAGAGACCCAAAAGTCGCTTGCCCTGGCCTCTTCTCGCATGAAGAAACATGCGGACAGTAAAAGAAGACCTCCTCCTGTCTTCTCCCCTGGTGATAGGGTGTGGCTCTCCTCCAGATACATCAGGTTCCGCATCCCCAGTTACAAGTTGGGTCCCCGCTACCTCGGTCCATTCAAGGTCAAGGCTCGGATCAATTCCGTGTCCTACAAACTGCATCTTCCCCCTTCCCTCCGCATCCCCAACTCTTTCCCTCCTCAAACGCTTTATCATTAATCACTTTTCCCCCAAGGTCACCGCTCCTGCTCCTGTCTCCGGGTCCTCCGACATCTTCTCCGTTAAAGAGATCCTTGCCTCTAGAACCGTCCGAGGTAAGCGGTTCTATCTTGTTGACTGGGAGAATTGTGGTCCTGAGGAGAGGTCCTGGGAACCTGAGGGTAACATCATAGACAAAGATCTCATCCTCAGCTACTTGGGCTCCAGGAGTAGGGGGAGACCCAAGAAGAGGGGGAGACCCAAGGGGGGGGGGGGGGGGTACTGTAACGCTGAGCGCTCCGGGTGTCCCATCCATCCTGAAGCGCTCACGGCGTCCGTTGTCCTGCAGCGCCTCGGTCAGCTCCTCTGACCGTAGGCGCTGCTCTGCCGCTGGGATGCGATCCTCGCGGCGGCCTCCGTCCGCCCGGGGATCGCATCTCTCTCTCCTCACCTGCCCCCCGCCTGTTCCTCCCGGCGCGCGTCCCCGCTCCCCAGGCGCGCGCGCGCGCGCGCAACTCGGCTGTGTCTTAAAGGGCCAGCGCACAAGTGATTGTTGCCTGGCCCAAATTACTGTTACACCCAAATTCTTTATAAACCCACTTCCCCTTCCTATCCTGGCCGGATCTTGTGTTGCCGTAGTGCCCAGTGAAAGCGTTTTGTGTTTTGCTCCTGCTTGTGTATCCAGACCCCTGCTGTTGCCCCTGACTACGAACCATTGCCACCTGCCTTGACCTTTTGCTATGTTTGACCTCGCCTCTGCTCTATCCCTGTGTACCGTGCCTGTCTCAGCTGTCAGTGGGGTTGAGTTGCTATTGGAGGACACGACCTGGTTGCTACCGCCGCTGCAAGTCCATCCCGCCTTGCGGCGGGCTCTGGTGAAAACCAGTAGCAACATTAGAACCGGTCCTCCAATACAACCCGTGCTATCGCCTCATTGACATAGGGGATCCACCTCCCATTTCCCGCCATACCCAGAGTGTAACAGTCAGTACCCAGTTATATTATGTACATTTAGGAAAGTATCCAGGCCTTTCTTAAAGCAATCTACTGAGCTGGCCAGAACCACCTCTGCAGGTAGTCTATTCCACATTTTCACAGCTCTTACTGTGAAGAAACCTTTCTGTATTTGGAGATGAAATCTCTTTTCCTCTAGACGTAAAGAGTGCCCCCTTGTCCTATTTGTTGACTGTAAAGTGAATAACGCAACACCAAGTTCACTATATGGACCCCTTATATATTTATACATGTTGATCATATCCCCCCTTAATCTCCTCTTATCAAGGGTGAATAAATTCAGTTCCTCTAATCTTTCCTCATAGCTGAGCTCCTCCATGCCTCTTATCAGTTTGGTTGCCCTTCTCTGCACTTTCTCCAGTTCCCCAATATCCTTTTTGAGAACTGGTGCCCAAAACTGAACTGCATATTCCAGATGAGGTCTTACTAATGATTTGAATAGGGGCAAAATGATATCTCTCTCTCTGGAGTCCATACCTCTCTTAATACAAGAAAGGACTTTGCTCGCTTTGGAAACCGCAGCTTGGCATTGCATGCTATTATTGAGTTTATGATCTACCAAAACCCCCAGATCCTTCTCCACTACGGATTCCTCCAGTTGTACTCCCCCTAGCATGTATGATGCATGCATATTCTTAGCCCCCAAGTGCATAACTTTACATTTATCAACATTAAACCTCATCTGCCACATAGTCGCCCAATTAGACAGAGCATTGAGGTCAGCTTGTAAATTGGAGACCTCCTGTAAGGACGTTATTCCACTGCATAGCTTGGTGTCATCTGCAAAGACAGAAATGTTACTTTTGATCCCAGACCCAATATCATTTATAAAGATATTAAAAAGTAAGGGTCCCAACACTGAACCTTGGGGTACACCACTGATAACCTTAGACCATTCAGAGTAAGTGCTCCAAGTGCATGAAGTGCTCCAAAATCTCCTGGTAGACAGCTGCATTTACCCTAGACTTAAAGCGGAGCTCCACCCTAAAGTGGAACTTCCGCTTAACGGATTCGCCCCCCCCCTCCGGTGCCACAATTGGCACCTTTCACGGGGGAGGGGGGTGCAGATACCTGTATAATCCAGGTATCTGCACCCACTTCCGGGACTAGCTAGCCGCCCCTAGCCGCAGATGCCCACCCCCCCCCCCCCCCCCCCCGTTGTGTCCTGGGAAACACACAGTTCCCAGGACACAACGGGGACCAGTAAAGACGCGCAGCGCGGCTCGCGCATGCACAGTAGGCTACCGGGCAGTGAAGCCTCAACGTTTCACTTCCTGATTCCCTGACAGAGGATGGCGGCAGGGGCAGCCGAGAGACGAGCGATTGCTCGTCATCTTCTGCCGACATCGCTGGTCATCTTCTGCCGACATCGCTGGAACCTGGAACAGGTAAGTGTCCATTTATTAAAAGTCCGCAGCTGCAGTATTTGTAGCTGTTGACTTTTAATATTTTATGTGCAGGTGGCCATCCTTTTTAATGAAGCACCGTGGACCAACACCAGCAGATGACATGGCTCCCCAAATCAACACAGACTGTGGAAACTTCACACTGGACTTGCAGTCTTGCATCTTGCATCTTGCAGTGTGTGCCTCTCCATTCTTCCTCCATACTCCTTGGTTTCCAAATGAGATGCAAAATTTTCTCTCATCAGAAAAGAGGACTTTGGACCACTGAGGCAAGATGCAAGACCAGGTCTGTTTTTCTTTATCCCAGGTAAGACGCTGACGTTGGCTTGACAAGAGGAATACAACATTTGAAGCCCATGTCCGTGATCTGTCTGTGTGTGGTGGCTCTTGATGCACTGACTCCAGCCTCAGTCCAGTCCTTGTGAAAGTCCCCAACACATTTGAATGGCCTTTTTCCGACAATCCTCTCCAGGCTGCGGTCATCCCTGCTGCTTGTGCACCTTTTTCTTCCACACTTTTCCCTTCCACATAACTTTCTATTAATTTGCTTTGATACAGCACTTTGGGAACATCCAACTTCTTTTGCATTTACCTTTTGAGGCTTTCCCTCCTTATGGAGGGTGTCAATGATGGTTTTCTGCACGACTGTCAGGTCAGCAGTCTTTCCCATGATTGTGATTCCTACTGAACCAGACTGAGAGACCATTAAACAACTTAAAGACCAGGCAAAAGCTGTGTTTACAAGTTAAAAACATTTTTTTTTGCTAGAAAATTACTTAGAACCCCCAAAAATTATATATTTTTTTCTAATACCCTAGAGACTAAAATGGCGGACATTGCAAAACTTTTTGTCACACCGTATTTGCGCAGCGGTCTTACAAGCGCACTTTTTTGGGAAAAAAAATCACTTTTTTTGAATAAAAAAATTAAACAATAGTAAAATTAGCCCAGTTTTTTTTTTATATTGTGAAAGATAATGTTACGCCGAGTAAATTGTCACGCTTCAAAATTGCGCCCGCTCGTGGAATGGCGTCAAACTTTTACCCTTAAAAATCTCCATAGATGACGTTTAAAAAAATTCTACAGGTTGGATGTTTTGAGTTACAGAGGAGGTTCCGTGCTAGAATTATTGCTCTCACTCTAACGATTGCGCCGATACCTCACATGTGTGGTTTGACCACCGTTTTCATATGCGGGCGCTACTCACGTATAGGTTCGGTTCTGCACATGAGCTCGTCGGGATGGGGCGCTTTAAAAACAGATTTTTTTTTTTTATTTTACTTGATTTTATTTATTTTTTCACTGTTTTAAAAAAAAAAAAAAAAATTGGGTCACTCTTATTCCTATTACAAAGAATGTAAACATCCCTTGTAATAGAAAAAAGCATGACAGGTCCTCTTAAATATGAGATCTGGGGTCATAAAGTCCTCAGATCTCATATTTGGACTTAAATGCAATGAGAGAAAATAAAAAAAAATGTTGTAATTTGAAAAAAATGACAACAGAAAAATGGCCCTTTAAGACTTATGGTTTTGACATCCTTTCTGACCTGCTATAGTATGGACACGGGAGGGGGCCATCTTCCCCTCACTTGTCTCCATACCCAGCCACAGACAGGTCCTGATCGCTGATAACGGTGGCCCCTTTCCCGCTGCCAATAACGGTGATCACGCGGCAAATCCGCCGCAGAGACCACCATTATCGTAAACAGAACCGCCGGCCGAAAAGATGGATACCTCGGTTGTGGCAGCAGCTGCTGACGTTACCGAGATATCCATCTTTAAACTGCCGATGTATATGTACAGGAGTCGATTGGTAGGCTCAGGAACCCTTTGCAGGTGTTGTGGCTTAATTAACTGATTAGAGTGGGACACTTTGAGCCTAGACTATTGCACTTTTTCACAATATTCTAATTTTCTGAGATTGTGGATTTGGGGTTTTCATGAGCCGTAAGCCATAATCATCAAAATTATGACAAATCACGGCTTGAACTATCTCGCGTTGCATGTAATGAGTCTATCTCATATATTAGTTCCACCTTTTAAGTTGCATTAGTGAAATAAATGAACTTTTTAACGATATTCTAATTTTTCGAGTATCAACTGTATTTGCTGAGAGGCATGTTGAGTCCATGGAATATTTTATATTTTGCCATAAGTTTCTGGAAAATTAAATATATATTTTTTTTTACACAAAAGTTGTCACTAAATGATATATTGCTCACACATGCCATGGATATATGTGGAGTTACACCCCAAAATACATTCTGCTGCTTTTCCTGAGTACTAGTACTAGTGCTTTTACTAGTACAAGCTAGCACAACCCCCTCCCCCCAAATTACCCCATATTGCAAAGTAGACACTATTTGCTGAGAGGCATGTTGAGTCCATGGATTATTTTATATTTTGCCACAAGTTTCAGCAAAATCACAATTAATTTTTTACACAAAGTTGCCACTAAATTATATATTGTTCAAACATGGTATGGGTGAAATTACACCCCAAAATATATTCTGCTGTTTCTCTTGAGTACAGGGATACCACACGTGTGAGACTTTTCATCAGTCTAGCCACGTACAGGACCCGAAAACCAATCACCGCCTTCAGAATTTCTAAGAATTTCTAAGAGCGTAAATTTTAGAATTTCGACGGACAAAGTGCCACGCATGCTCAGATCAAATTATGAGACCAAAGCAATTGGTTAATAGCCTCTACATAGTTCCGTCGTATGCAACGAACGTCACCACGTTCAGAATGATCGGATTTTCCGACAACTTTGTCCGACAGTGTGTATGCAACACCAGTATCGGACAAAATCCGTTGGAAAAAATCAGACGGATTTTGTGGTCGGAATTTCCGACCGTGTATACGGGAGCTAAGAGGAATAGCTGAAGCCACATATGCTCAAGGTGCAGAGGCGGCTCTAGGCTTTGTGAGGCCTTAGGCAAAATTTAGACATGAGGCCCCACTCACACCCTTTGCAGGGGTTAAGGAAGAACACCGAGGCCGAGCATCTTATTACTGCTGCTTCTTGTGTGAGTGGGATGTGTACTGCGCCAATCACATGGGTTGAATAGGAGAGGAGGGTCAGCAAGGATTGGCGCAGTACACATCCCACCCATACAAGCAGCAGCAGTAGTTAGATGCTCCACCTCAAGGTGAATAGGGGTGGGTGGTAAGTGCAGGAGGGGGGAACGGGGTGAATAGAGGTGGGTGGTATGTGCAGGAGGGGGGCACTGGGTGAATAGGGTTGGGTGGTATGTGCAGGAGGGGGGCACGGGGTCAGTAGGGGTTGGTGGTATGTGCAGGAGGGGGGCACGGTGTGAATAGGGGTGGGTGGTATGTGCAGGAGGGGGGCACAGGTTTTTTTTTCTGATCTGAGCATTTACTCCCGTCTCAGCTGCAGCTCCACCTCCTCCCTTGTAAGATTTTTGCAAACAGCGTTAAAGCACACTGAGCGGAAGCGCCAGAAAGAGCTGAGAGAGAGGGAGGATAATTCATGCCCGCGAGCGTCTGTGTCTTTACAAATGTGACAGGAGCCAGAGAGCGACAGGGGCGGCTTTGTCTCATCCATGGGTGCCCTGTAGGACAGTCTCAGGGATGGCTTTTAGGCAAATTAGGCAGTTGCGAGGCCCCTGTGAGTGCGAAGCCCTAGGCGACCGCCTAATTTGCCTAATTAGAGAGCCGCCTCTGTCAAGGTGGGGCAACAAGCGTGTTATGACCTTGATCTGTATTGAGATGCATTGCAAAAGGTGAGCACATATTATCACTGGGTGTTTGCATGTCTTACTGAGTTTGAGAAAAGAGGAAGTTGAGTACTGTCCGTGATACTTTTTTTATTTGCAACATATCATTTTTCATGGACGAGCTTTCGGGGTGTGTCCCCTTCTTCAAGGTCTAAGCAGTACTGATTCACAAAAGTTTTAGCAGAAGGTAAAATGTTAAAAAAAAAAGGAAAAAAAAAAAAAGGAAAAATCTGAGGGGTAGGAAAAGAAAAAACAAACACATACATATACAAATCAATAGTATGGCAACATTTTTTAACATTTTACCTTCTGCTAAAACTTTTGTGAGTCAGTACTGCTTAGACCTTGAAGAAGGGGACACACCCCGAAAGCTCATCCATGAAAAATGATATGTTAGTGCAAATAAAAAAAGTATCACGGACAGTACTCAATTTTCTCTGTCACAATTGCACTAATACGGCTACAATCACTTCAAGAAAAGAGGAAGGAAGAAAAAAAAATCACATCACAGCGGTGTAAGAAATACAGCCTTATTGGACATTGAATGATCATTATATTGTTTTGAATTAAGGACTGTCACACTATTTGATGGGATTGCTCTGCATTGTGGAGGATGTTATAAAACACCATAAAGGTTGTATGGGTTAAAGGTTATTTCAACTATATTATAGATAAAATATAGATTGATATTACATTAGTACATCAACAGGATAAAAAAATGTATCTCAGTATGACCAGCCCATAATTATTGTATGTAGCATTTTAAGGACATGACATAACATATCAAGCTACATTCATAGTTGCCTACCGTAGTTAGTCTATTCAGTTCAACCAACAGAAAATATAAAAAATCTTCCATATTCACAATCCTATACCAACAGCTGATCCAGAGGAAGGCAAAAAAAAAGCAATAAATTGTCCAATTTGCTCCAGCAGGTAAAAAAAAATCCTTCCTGATTCATAGTCCTCATGGTTGTCAACCTGAACCAGGCAAGGGCGTGGTACAGAGGCAGTATAGCAGTTACACACCAAAGGATTTAATAAGGAAACATGGAATACATTGGAAATACGCATGTTGGAAGGAAGATCTAATGCACAGGCCACTGGGTTAACCTTACGGAGTATGCAGAAAGGCCCAATATACTGAGACGCCAGTTTTAGTGAGGGAACAGAAGGAGGTTACGGGAAGACAGCTAGACCTTCTCCCCAACTTGGTAGGAGAGCGCAAGTAGGTGTTGGCGGTCGGCATGAAGTTTGTACCTCTACCTGGAGAGTTGCAAAGATTCTTGGATCTGCACCCAAGTGGAATTGAGTTCCCGAAGATGTTCTTTTTAACGTAGAAAAATCCTCGGGGAATGAATTTATCAGGCAACATGGATGGCTGTAACCCATAGGCTGTCAGGGCTGGTGCTACCACTAGGCGGACTAGGCAGCCGCATGGGGCGCATTGCCTATAAGGGTGCCCTGCCACTGGTGATACTACTCCCGCTCTGTCCACAGAGCTTGCTATCCACCAGGCAGCGCCCCGGAGGCTGGACAGCCACCCCCCCCGGAGGCCACTTTTCACTCTCCGCTCTGACATGTGTCTGTGTCAATGACTGGAGCCGAGGCTGAACAGCACCCCGCCGCCCCCCCCCCCATGGAGGCCACTCTCCTGGGTGTCACTGGAGCAGAGTAACTCATGTGGACAGGTGGAGCCTGGAAGAGGCACCAACAGAGGCAGGTACAGCGGAGTTTAATATTGTTGTTGCTGTCTGAGATAATGGGATTGTATATACTATGACATTGATATGCAATTTGCAAATGTGTGTATATGTAGTGACTGATCTGCCAGATGCCAAGTGTGTACCCCCCCCGTGAGGCTGCATTGGCAGTGGTGAAGCGGAACAGGTATTTGGTGTATTGGATTTGGATATTTGGTATTTGGATTTGGTGGACACAGATGAGGCTGCATGGATTGGCACTGGTGAGGCTGCATTAGATGGGCACTGGTGAAGCAGCATTGATGGGCGCTGGTGAGGCTGCATTGATTGGAACTGGTGAAGTGGAATTGAGGGGCACTGGTGAGACTGCATTTGATGGGCACTGGTGAGGCTGCATTTGATGGGTGCTGGTGAGGCTGCATTTGATGGGTGCTGGTGAGGTTGCATTGATTGCCACTGGTGAGGCTGCATTCGATGGGCGCTGGTGAGGCTAAAAAGGTGGGGTATACATGGGCAGGGCAAAGGGGGTTGAGTCATGGGGGTGGCAAAAGGAGGTTTCGCCTAGGGTTTCAAAAATCCTTACACCAGCCCTGCCCATAGTTTGCCATAAACGGATATAATTGGGAGGCGGCATTGATGACGCTGTCAGAGAATGGTTCGCATAAGAACTCACACATTTGCTAATGCCCTACGGCATTGCAGATTGACACACAAGAATTCGCAAATGCGCAATGTGTGCATGGGAATAAACGGTCACTAAAATGAAAGTACAAGTGCGCACACAATGCGTGACAGATTCCGCCGCCCAGTGCCCTATTTAAAGCCAGCAGCATCAGCCACTAGTTGCTGGATGATCTTCAGCTCTCCCATGTGTTCCTGAGTTCCTGTTTGTTATTGTATTTCCTGTTACTGACCCGGCTTGCCTTTGACCTGTCTTGTCTCCATTCCTGGCTTTGACCCACGGCTTGTTCCATTCACCCACTTCTCCCTGCTTATCTGTGTATGACCCTGGCTTGCTCTTTGGACTCCGCTGCTGCCTGTTTACCAGTGTATGACCCCAGCTTCCTCTTGACTCTGCTTGCTGCTTTACCCCTGGCTGATATTCCGTGTATGACTACTGGCCTGGCTCCTGACCCTGCTTCCGGCTCTCTCTTCTGCCCAGTCTCATCTGGTACATCTGAGGGACTCCTGCCCAGCAGTGCATCCTGCTCATCCAGCAGACATCTCATCACTTCAGCCTGTTGCAGCTGGCAACTCCTGCTTCTTTGGGCATAGCACTCCCTGTTGCCACCTTTTGAGGTGCCCTGCACTCAGCCTCATGAAAAGCCCTCTCAACACTTTGGCCTCTGACTAGGTACATGACAGTATCATCCAGGCTGACAGAGGTGCTTCCCGGCTTGAAGCTTTGTGCCAGAAAGTTGCAGCCCTTACCCAAGCAGTGACGAGCCTACAGGATGGCTATATCCAGTTGGAAGGTCCCCTACAGAACCTGATGATGTCCTCTGCTACAGCAAGTCCTAATCTGCCTGCTGCAGTTGCTCCATCCGCTTTGCCTGTCCAAGAACGCACAGCTTTTGCTCCTACTGTGGTGGTTCCACCTCCTGAACCAAGAGTACCCACGCCTGAATGCTTTTCCGGTGACTGAAGGAAATTTCAGAGCGTTCAAGAATGCCTGCTTACTATACCTGGCCCTTCAGCCAAGAACTTTTTCTTTAGAGACTAATAAAGTGGGGTTCGTCATCTCCCTGTTGTCTGATGAACCTCAGTCTTGGGCCCATCATCTGCTGGAACAAAAGAATCCCGTTATCAACTCAGTGGATTTGTTCTTTGAAGCCATATAGGCACCCTCAACAAAATTTTTTGGCAGGTGACAGCTAGTTGGAGCTGTTGTAGAGCTTTTTGGCGTGGAAGTCAGTGCTGGGACAGCATGGTGTGAGAGCAGACAGCAGAGGACCTGACCTCCCCACCCCGAGAGAGGCAGCGAGTCGGCCCAGACCGGATCAGACCCCCCCCAACCGGACCAGACCCCCCACGACTGTGAGCGGAAGCGGGTGACCCGGGGACCTACAGCGGCGACAGATCGGGACATCGTGGTGGTGGAGCGGGAGTGCTAGGGATAGGATCACCCCACAGGCGGCGGGAGAGCATCCTGTGGGACCGGAAGGCTGACAGGGAGAGACAGCGGGTAAGTGAATTGCAAACCACAGGACACAGTGTGAGAGACTGATTGGAGAAATGGGACTGAAGGTTACTGACTGCTAGTGTCAGATTACAAGGGGAGGCTGTGCAGAGTGACACAGACACAAACTACAAAACCTGACTGACAGTGTATTGGGAGTACCTGAGTATTGTGTTTATTGTGAGTACCTTTTTGTATTGGGAGTACCTTTTGTATTGGGAGTACCTGAGTATTGGGAGTATTTTGAGTACCTGAGTATTGGGAGTATTTTGAGTACCTGAGTATTGGGAGTATTGTGAGGACCTGAGTATTGGGAGTACCTGAGCATTGTGAGTATTGGGAGTACCTGTGTATTTTGAGAACCTGAGTATTGTGTGTATATTGTGAGTACCTGAGTATTGGGAGTATCGTGATTACCTGTGTATTGGGTGTATTCGGAGTACCTGAGTATTGGGAGTATCATGAGTACCTGTATATTGGATGTATTGTGAGTACCTGAGTATTGTGAGTACCTGTGTATTGTGTGTGTGTATTGTGAATACCTGAGTATTGTGAGTACGTGTGTATTGGGTGTATCGTGAGTACCTGAGTATTGTGTGTGTATTGTGAGTACCTGTGTATTGTGTGTGTATTGTGAGTATCTGAGTAATGTGTGTGTGTGTGTATTGTTAGTAGGGATGAGCCGAACACCCCCCGGTTCGATTCGCACCAGAACCTGCGAACGGAACGAAGTTTGCGCGAACATTAGAACCCTATTAAATACAATGGACGCAAATGTTCGAAATCAAAAGTGCTAATTATAACGGCTAATATGCATGTTATTGTCCTAAACAGGGTTTGGGGACCCGGTCCTGCCCCAGGGGACATGTATCAATGAAAAAAAGTTTTAAAAACTGACATATTTTCTGGAGCAGTCATTTTAATGATGCATAAAGTGAAAAAAAAGTGAAATATTGTATCTGGGGGGTGTCTAAAGTATGCCTGTGTTGTGGCATGTGTTTCCCGTGTTTAGAACTGTCGTTGCACAAAATGACATTTGTAAAGGAAAAAAGCCATTTAAAACTGCTTGCGGCTTTAATGAAATGTCTTATGGATGAAAATCTTTGAGAAAAATGGCATGGCTACACCATCACCCCCCCCCCCCCACCCCAGCCCATTACCAGCCCATTACCAGCCCCTTTGGGTCTTGTATGGATATTAAGGGGAACCCCGCACCCAAAATAAAACCCTATACCTAAGACCCTATATACTCTGAACAGCAGTATACAGTAAACAAGACAGGGACTGTAGGTTTGTTCTTAGGTAGAATCTGTTTGTAATTTGGAACAGGTAAATTTTTAAGTGTAGCTGCAACCAAAAAATCTATTTTTAAGCTTTTTGGAGAACATAGGGAAGGGTTATCACCCCTGTAACATTTGTTTTGCTGTCTGTGCACCTGTTCAGAACATTTCACCTCACTTTCCGTCCCAATGACAAATGTTTTTGGAAAAGTGTTTTTTTTTATTGAAACAAGGATTGGTGATAAAGCATCAGTGGAGAGGAGACACCTTTTTCCCATATTAACTCTTACAGGAGAGAATTTCTCTTCCTAGGGGTAGATTTCCTCTCACTTCCTGTTGTCTCCTTCCATTTGCAAGTAGGAGTCGTTTGTAAGTTGAATGTTTGAAAATAGGGGCCTGCCGTATATACTCTGCAGAAATTTGCCCTTAGATGTTGGTGTTGCCACAACACTGTAAGTCCTCACAGTTACTCTTGGTGGGTGCTGGAACGCCCTGCTGTGAACTATTATATCAGGAATTGTAATTACATGCCATTATTGAACAGTGGTAGGAAAAATTGGGCTTTTGGTGGTGGTGCTGGTGCTGTAACACTGTAAGCCCTCACAGTTACTCTTGGTGGGTGCATGAATGGGCCCTGCTGTGAATTATTATATCAAGAATTGTAATTGCATGCCCCTGTTGAAGAGGGGCAGAAAAATTGGGCCTTTGGTGGTGGAGGTGGACGGTGTTGCCACAACACTGTAAGCCCTCACAGTTACTCTTGGTGGGTGCAGGAATGGGCCCTGCTGTGAATTATTAGATCAAGAATTGTAATTACACGCCCCTGTTAAACAGGAGCTGAAAAATTGGGCCTTAGGCACTGGAGTTGGAGCACAGCAATGAGCCCTGTTGCAAAGTATTGCATCAAAAATTTTAATTACATGCCCCTGTTAAACAGGGGCTGAAAAATTGGACCTTAGCACCTGGTGGCGGCACCCAGAAACAAAAATGTTCTTCCAAGCTATAATCGTGATCATTGAGGAGGAAGAGGATAGTTAGTCAACATAACAGCATCAGCATAGGCAGTCTTGAAGGGATGTGACATTTCAAAATAAATTATTCTGTTACATCAGCTTCAGGTGCCTGGTAGCTGGTGGTGATCCAAGACTGATTCATCTTTATGAAGGTCAGTCGATCAACCGAGTCGGTGGACGGGCGCACCCTGTGATCGGTGACAGCCTCCAGCAGCACTGAATGTGCGTTCCGAAAGAACGCTGGATGCAGGACAGGCCAGTAGCTCAATTGTATATTGTGCAAGCTCTGGCCAGTGATCCATCCTCAAGGCCCAGTAAGCCAGAGGATTTTCGGTGGGAAAGGTGTCCAAGTCTGACCTTGCCCCTAGGTATTCCTGCACCATGTATATCAGATGCTGGCGATGGTTGCTGGAACCGATCATACCTTGGGGCTGCGGGCTAAAAAATTGTCTGAACGCATCAGTTAGATGGCCCCCTTCTCCACCGCTCCTTCTGCTACTGACCGAAGCCTCAGCAACTCGTTGTCCAGGACCAGGAGTTTGGAACCTCCCAGTCTCTGGGAACGCGTTGCATAGACCTTTCTGCAAGGCCTCCCGGAGATGTCTCATCCTCTGCTCCCTCTGCGATGGCAAGATAAGGTCCGCAACCTTACCCTTGTACCGTGGATCAAGGAGAGTGGCCAGCCAGTAATGGTCCCTCCTTGATCCGAAGAATACAAGGATCCTTCCGCAGGCTTTGCAGGATCAGGGAGACCATGCAGCGTAGGTTAGCTGAGGCATTCGGTCCAGAGTCCTCTGGGTCACTAAGGATGACATGATCCGCAGCCACCTCCTCCCAGCCACGTACAAGTCCACCGGTTTCTTGGGACTGTAAATCATCCCTAAAAGACTGCTGCTGCTGAGTGCCAGGCTCCACCTCCATACTGACACAATCCTCCTCCTCCTCATCCTCCTCCTCCTGTGTGATGGGTGGGACAGAAGGAACACTGTCTGGATAAAGGGGGCCTTAAGAGGCAAGGAAGTCCTCCTCTTCCTGCCTCTGTTCTGCCTCAAGTGCCGCTTTCCATTATTCCACGCAGCGTATGCTCCAACAGGTGGACAAGAGGTACAGTGTCACTGATGCATGCACTGTCACTTCTCACCATCCTCGTGGCCTCCTCAAATGGTGACAGGACAGTGCATGCATCCTTGATCATGCCCCACAGGCGGGGTGATAAAAATCCGAGCTCCTCTGACCTTGTCCTGGTGCCGTAGTCACACAGGTACTCATTGATGGCCCTCTGCTGCGTGTGCAGTCGCTGCAGCATGGCCAACGTTGAGTTCCACCTGGTGGGCATGTCCCATATAAGGCGGTTCTTGGGCAGGTTCAACTCCTTTTGCAGCTATGCCAGCCGAGCACTGGCATTATATGATCGGCGGAAATGCACACAGACTTTCCTGGCCTGCCTCAGGACATCCTGTAAGCCTGGGTACCTGCCCAAGAACCGCTACACCACCAGGTTAAGGACATGAGCCACACATGGCACATGGGTCAGTTGTCCCTGTCACAGGGCAGAGAGAAGGTTGGTGCCATTGTTGCAAACCATCATTCCTGGCTTAAGCTGGCGTGGCGTCAACCACCTCTCGGCCTGCCTCTGCAGAGCTGACAGAACCTCTGCCCCAGTGTGGCTCCTGTACCCCAAACACACCAGCGCAAGCACGGCATGGCATATTTTTGCCTGCGTACTTGCGTAGCCCCTTGGACGCCTACGGAGCACTGCTGGTTTCTGAGGACAGAGCACTCGAAGAGGCCATGGAGGAAGAAGAGGAGGGGTGGAGGAGAGAGGTGTGTCACAACCAGTAGTAGAATTTTGGAGGCGTGGTGGCGGAACAACCTCCAACACTACTGCACCTTGTCCTGCATCCTTCCCAGCTGCCAAAAGAGTGACCCAATGGGCCATGAAAGATAGGTAACGTCCGTGTCCATGCCTGCTAGACCATGAGTCAGCGGTAATATGCACCTTACTGCTGACCGCCCTGTCCAGCAAGGCATGGACATTGCCTTCCACATGCTGGTACAGAGCCTGAATCGCCTTCCGTGAGAAAAAGTGGCGTTTGGGAACCTGCCACTGAGGAGGCGCACATTGCACAAACTCACGGAAGGGGGCTGAGTCTACCAACTGAAAAGGCAGCAGTTGAAGTGCTAGCAATTTAGCCAAGCTAGCATTCAACCACTGGGCATGTGGATGGCTGGGAGTGAACTTCTTTCGACAGTCCAGCAGCTGGGGCAGGGAAATTTGCCTGTTACAATCAGACGTCGGTGTACTGCTAGCAGAGTGCCCGCAAGTACTTGACTGTGACACACCTAATTCTACACCTTCATTCCTCTCAGTGCAGCTTTCAGAGAGGACTGAAGGTATAGTGGGGTTGGAGATCCCAGCTGATGAGGAGCAAGGAGAGGTCCGCTTTGTTCTTTGGTGAGGGTCTTTAAGGTACACTTGCCAACGAGCTGCATGGCAGGTCAACATATGTCTGGTCAAGCATGTGGTGCCCAAGCGGCTGATGTTTTGGCCACGTGAGATACGCTTGATACATATGTTGCAAATAGCAGCGGTGCGATCTGCTGCACTCGTCTCAAAAAACACCTACACCAAAGAACTTTTGGAATAATGCGCAAAGGCAGTGCCCTGCACAGGCGGAGCTCTGTGGTGTGATTCAGTCGGTGTGCTGCCCTTAAGCTGGCCCCCGGAGGGCATCCTGCCTCATTGGAGATGTGCCTCCTCCTCCTCTCTCCTATCAGGCACCCATGTGGAGTCAGTGACCTCATCATCCTCTCCCTCTTCACCACTGGAGCAAACCTGGCAGTATGCTGCAGCTGGTGGAACATGACTGCCAGATTGCTGTCCTTGAGCATCCCCTCTCTCTGCGCTCACGCTACTGCCTTTCTCTATCATAATCAGAGCCTTCAAAACGCTGGGCATCCTCCTGGAGCATGTACCCAACACTGTGGTTAAACAGTTTGGGGGTCTCCTCAGGAGGACATGGTGGGTCTAGGGAAGGAGTGACTGATGACATTGAGATGAGGGAAGAGGACACGTTGGCAGCTGCTTTGCCAGTACCCTGAGCCTGGGTGAGCGAGGATGAGGAGGGCTTGGTGATCCACTCTACCAAGTCTTCGGCATGATGCGGCTCAACACGTCCAGCTGCCGAAAATAAGGACAAGCGTGTCCCATGGCCATGTGCTGATGACGATGCACAATGCACCCCGTCCACTGTTGCTTCTAGACACAGAGCCTGCTTGCCCTCTTTTATTGGCTCGTGACTGTCTGCCTCTCCTTGTTGGCCTTCCAGACATACTAATGGCCTGCAGGGAGATGGGAAAACCAGCAATAAGGGGTAACTTCAGGTGCATACTGTGCCGGAGGCACACTACACCCACTAAAGATTAGGCAGATGCCTATGTTGCACAAATTAACTACACAACACCAGCAATGAGGGGGTAGATCCAGGTGTATGCTGTGCAGGAGGCACACTACACCCACTGAAGATTACGCAGATGCCTGTGTGGCACAACTGAACTACACAGCACCAGCAATGAGGGGGTAGATTCAGGTGTATGCTGTGCAGGAGGCACACTACACCCACTGAAGATTACGCAGATGCCTGTGTTGCACAAATGAACAAATGAACTACACAACACCAGCAATGAGGGGGTAGATTCAGATGTATGCTGTGCAGGAGGCACACTACACCCACTGAAGATTACGCAGATGCCTTAGTGTGGTACAACTGAACTACACAGCACCAGCAATGAGGGGGTAGATTCAGGTGTATGCTGTGCAGGAGGCACACTACACCCACTGTAACAGCGCTAGGTTAAAAAGCACAGCTGACACTGACACTGTCCCTGCCTATCCTGCTCTCTCCCTAAACGCCAACACACTACACCCACTATAACAGCGCTATCTTAAGAAGTAAAGCACAGCTGACACTTTCCCTGCCTATCCTTCTCTCTATGAACGCCGCAACACACTACACAAGGCCACCGCGCTGGCGGCCTTATATAGTGTGGGGCATGTACTAAACCCCCCTGAGCTATAATTGGCCACAGGCATACTGCCTGTGGCCAATTATGCCTCTCCTCGCTGCCGAAGCTGTGATTGGCCAAGCATGCGGGGTCACAGTGCATGCTTGGCCAATCATCAGCCAGCAATGCACTGCGACTGGCACAGTGCATTGTGGGCCGTTCGTATCACACGAATTTGGTGCGAACGGCCCACAAAGTTCTGGCTTTGACGAACTGACGAATGGCTGATGTTCGATTCGAACATGAGTTTGAATCGAACACTGAGCTCATCCATAAGTGTTAGTTATTGTCAGTACCTGTGTATTGACAGGACTGTGAGTGCGCGTGGACTGTAAGTACACGAGTGCTGTGAGTGCATGTGTGTTGTGAGTGCACGTGTGTTGTGAGTGTACGTGTGCTGTGAGTGCACGTGTGTTGTGAGCGCCAAACTGTATGTTGTCTACCGGGCGCTCAGGTTCGGCACATCTGGTGGACAGATTACTGGAAGGGGCTGGGGAAGACTCGGCTGTCATGGTGCACGTTGGCACCAATGACATGGTCAGAGGAATTTATAGAAACAAGTTTTTTTTTGGAGTGTAAACGCAGGTGCTGATGCTGCGTTATTACATTCGTTACCTACAAGATTTTTTTTGGGGAAAAAAAAAGGGGGGGGGGGATTTTGGACTATCTCGGTACATGTAACAGGTCAGTAATGATATACAAGAATTATAACAATAGATTATATTTAATAGAAAAACACATACATGAATAAAAAATGTACAATGTACAAATCAATTCGATTTAAATTCAGCTTATAACCTCTCCTAGACATCTAGAAATGACTACAAATACATGCTGGGCTTGCCAGCAAAATTCGTGCTAGTCTAGATGTGAAAGAGTGGTTCCTCGACCGGTTTCACGGTATAACCGCTTCTTCAGGAGTAATATCTGAAATGGAGCATAATTTCATATAAACGGCAAAGATAATGTTAAGTAACAAACAGTATACATAAAATACAAAATAAGATGGAGCAGCTCACCAATGCGGGTGGAGACGTACTCTTACGAAACCCAAGAATTCCCCCTACGGCAGATGAGGGTTTTTTTTTGTGGAAACCAGTTCTGGTATTGACGATATAATGGTTTTTAGTTATTGGGGCCATTAAAGGCTAAATAATAAAAAAACGTAGAGCACCACTGGGTGTGTAAAGATAGAAGGGTAACTGGTGAGGCCCAACCATATAGAAGTAAGGGAAATAGGACAAGTGAGGGGGAGTGGTGAAGGGGAGGTACGAAAAAACAATAAATGGGGGGGGGGGGGGGGAGTGTGCGGATAAAAGGAAAAGGAAAGGAGGGGAGGGGGGGAATGAGGGAAGAGGGGGGAAAGAAGGGGGGAGGGGGAATAGGGAAACTGTGGGTAGGGAAAGGAAAGGGGATGGGGATGGGAAAGGGAGGAAAAAGAGGACCGGGAAGGATTGTAGGAAGGAAGAAGGGGGGGAATGGAAGGGGGAGGGGGAAAGGGGAAAGGAAGGCAGGGAAACAAAAGGGGGGATTGAAGAGTTGGAAAAAGGGAAGGGGGAAAGGAGGGGGGGGAGAGAGGGGGGGAAAAAAGGGGGGGGAGGGATAGAATTGAAGATAGGATGGGAGAGGAGGATGGGAAAGGAAGGGGAAGGGTGGGGGAGGGGGGAATTGAGGGGGGGAAGGGGGGAAATTATAAGTAGGGCCATAGGGACCAGAATAATCACCATATAAACAGAGCTATAAATTAACACCAGGAAATGGTGGTGGAGGGAAACAAAAGCCCACAAGGACCGATGAATAAGAAATTGAATATAACTTACAGATTTTGTTTTTTTCAGAACCAAATGACGGTGCAGGCTCAGTGGGGGCTAGCTAAAATGCAAGGTGCTGAGTTTTATAACAGAATGGTTGATTCAGTCAAGCAGTTGTCAGGAAGGTAACCTAATATGAAGTGGCCCACAGGCCTATACTTCAAACGTATTTGAATCTGAAATACAGAAACAACAGCCCAAGTAATTAGAATAGCCAAGTCTTCCCTGTGAGGGGAAGGGGCAGGCTAAAAATAATAAGGGTAATGATCAGCACCCACCTTGCTCCCCAGCTGTCCACAAACGTCCCGCAGCACGTCCTTCCACAAGCTCATTAGCGGTGCAATATGCACCGCTATTTAAGCTATTTAAGCACCCCAACCTCTGACATCTGGCGTCGCCACAGGTGCGGCATTGTACCGGTGTCAGAGGTCAGCCCATCTTACACTGTGAGAGGTGGGTGGGTGTCTCCACCAATGCCAGGTGTCTGGCAGACAAGATGGTAGAACTGGAGCTACTGTTATAGAAGGAGGATTTCCATTTTGTAGGAATTACAGAGACTTGGTTTGACAGCTCTCATGATTGGATGGCAACCATTCAAGGGTATTCCCTATATAGCAGGGATAGAAAGGGGGAGGGGTATGCCTGTATATCAAAAATGATGTACAAGTGAATGTGAGAGATGACATCACTAAGGGAGCAAGTGATGAGGTGGAATCCTTATGGGTAGGGCTACAAAGGGAGGAAACTAAGGGGAAAGTAATACTGGGAGTATGCTATAGGCCCCCTAATCAGAGGAAGGAGGTGAAGGCGGACCTCCTATCACAATTTGGATTAGCGGCAAGAATGAGAAGTGTCATTATAATGGGGGATTTTAATTATCCAGACATAGACTGGGTGGAAGGAACCGTGCATTCATCTAAGGCTCGCCAGTTCCTAAATGTCTTGCAGGACAATTTCATGGGTCAGATGGTAAATGCACCAACTAGAAACAAAGTGTTACTAGACCTACTGATTACCAACAATAAAGACCTGATCACAGATGTGGAAATATGGGACAATTTAGGAAACAACAATCACAGGTCAATATTGTTCAATATATTATTGTAAGAATTCCTGCTTATCCTCCAAAAGGTGAGGTGTTTAATGAGGCACCTTGTAGAGAGAGCTATTTAATATGTTCATTAACCGCTTACTGACCACCCGCCGTCGATTGATGGTGGCAGAATGGCACTCCTGCACAAGTCGCCATAGCTGTACGGCGGGCGCTTTAAGGAGTATATGGCCATTGGCTACCCACGATTGCTCCTGAGAAGGAGAGAATGGAGATATGTCAATGTAAACAGACAGATCTCCATTCTGTCAGGGGTGAGGAGAGCGATCTGTTGTTCCTTCTGCTTATGAACAACAATCAGTCTCCTCCCCCGGGCAGTCCCATGCCCCCACAGTTAGAATCACTCCCTAGGACACACATTTAACCCCTTGATCGCCCCCTAGTGTTAACCCCTTCCCTGCCAGTGACATTTATACAGTAATAGTCCCAATAAAAATCGCAGATCGCTGCCATTACTACACCCTGTTCCAAATTATTATGCAAATTTTATTTCAGTGTCACAAAGATTAAATATTTTGTTTTTCAGTTTAACTCATGGATGGCATTGTGGCTAAGGCTGGGTTCACACTGCTGCGGTGCGGGAACACTGCGAATCTACAGCGGGTTCCCGCACCGCATGTCTCCCGCCGGCAGTTCACACTGCCCTATGCGAGCTGCTGGGAGTGTCAATGAAATGGTAATGACACCCCCATAGCAGCTCGCATATCGCAGTGCGATCTGCAAACTCGGACAGGAATCGGATCGCATGGTGAGAACACCATGCGATCCGATTCTGCTGCGGACCGGAAAAAAGGGTCCTGTGCGAATTTGGGCCGAATGCGATGCGAATTTAGCCATACTATCTGTATGGCTGAATTCGCATCCTACAGAGATCGCATATGATTTGAACTGCAGTGCGGTGCGAATCATATGCGATCTCCCGCACAGCAGCAGTGTGAACCGGGCCTCAGGGCTTATTTGATCACTGAAAATAATCTTGGACACCTGTGATAATTAGATTGCCAGGTGAGCCCAATTAAAGGAAAAAATCCACATTATTAAGCAGAGCACCATTTTCAAGCTATATGGGGAAGAAAAAGGATCTCTCTGCTGCCAAAAAGAGTGAAATAGTTGAATGCCTTGGACGAGGTATGAAAACATTAGATAACTTAAGCCCCGGACCAATTTGCAGCCAAAGGACTAGGTCCCTTTTTGCGATTCGGCACTTCGTCGCTTTAACTGACAATTGCGCGGTTGTGCGACGTGGCTCCCAAACAAAATTGGCGTCCTTTTTTTCCCACAAATAGAGCTTTCTTTTGGTGGTATTTGATCAACTCTGTGTTTTTTATTTTTTGTGCTATAAACAAAAATAGAGCGACAATTTTGAAAAAAATTCAATATTTTTTACTTTTTGCTATAATAAATATCCCCAAAAAATATCTAAAACATTTTTTTTTTCCTCAGTTTAGGCCGATACGTATTCTTTTACATATTTTTGGTAAAAAAAAAAAAATGCAATTAGCGATTATTGATTGGTTTGAGCAAAAGTTATAGCGTTTACAAAATAGGGGATAGTTTTATAGCATTTTTATTAATATATTTTTTTTTACTAGCAATGGCGGTGATCAGCGATTTTTATTGTGACTGCGACATTATGGCGAACACATCGGAAATTTTTGACACATTTTTGGGACCATTGTCATTTATACAGCAATCTGTGCTATTTAAATGCACTGATTCCTGTGTAAATGACACTGGCAGTGAAGGAGTTAATCACTAGGGGGCGGGGAGGGGTTAAGTGAGCCCTGTGTGTGTTTTCTAACTGTCTGGAGGCGTGGCATGGTGTGTGACATCACTGATCGTCTTTCCCTATGACAGGGAACAGACGATCAGTGACAGTGTCACTAGGAAGTACGGGGAGAGGTTTGTTTACACATACCTCTCCCCGTTCTTCAGCTCTGTGACCCGATCGCGGGACACCAGTGGCGATCAGGTCCGCTGTTCCCACGGGCGTGGTCACGGAGCTCAGATCCGGGTCGCGAGAATGCCGCCGGCGCCGGGCGCGAGACCCACGGCTGGGCTCTTAAAGGACAACGTACCTGTACGTTGATGTGCCCAGCCGTGCCATTCTGCCGACGTATATGTGCAGGAGGCGGTCCTTAAGCAGTTAAACCACACATGTGAGTATTGCCATGATTTTTAGAGCAAGAGCAATAATTCTAGCCCTAGACCTCCTCTGTAACTCAAAACTGGTAACCTGTAGACATTTTTAAACCTCGCCTATGGAGATTTTTTACCACTTCAATACCAGGCACTTATGCACCTTCTCACCCAGACCAATTTTCAGCTTTCAGCGCTCTCACACTTTGAATGACAATTACTCAGTCATACTACACTGTAGCCAAACAAAATTTCTTTTGGTGGTATTTAATCACCATTGGGTTTTTTATTTTTTGCGATATAAGTGAAAAAACTACAGAAATTTTGAAAAAAAAACACACTTTTTTTTTGTTTCTATTGTAAAATTTTGCAAATAAGTAATTTTTCTTCATAAATTTGTGCCAAAATTTATACTGCTACATATCTTTGGTTAAAATAACCCACGTTAGTGTATATTATTTGGTCTTTGTGAAAGTTATAGAGTCTACAAACTATGGTGCCAATCACTGAAAATTGATCACATCTGATCACACCTGATGATGTACTGAAGGCCTATCTAATTTCTTGAGAAACTAATGCTGCGTACACGCGATCGGACATTCCGAAAACAAAAACTATAGATTTTTTCAGACGGATGTTGGCTCAAACTTGTCTTGCATACACACGATCACACAAAGCTTGTTGGAAATTCCGAACGCCAAGAACGCGGTGACGTACAACACGTACGACGAGCCGAGAAAAATGAAGTTCAATAGCCAGTGCGGCTCTTCTGCTTGATTCCGAGCATGCATGGAACTTTGTGCATCAGAATTGTGTACACACATTCGGATTTTGTTGCCGGAAAATTTGAGAACCAGATCTCAAATTTTTTGAGACGGAAATTCCGATGGAAACTGTCCGATGGAGCCTACACAAGATCGGAATTTCCGACAACAAGCTCCGATTGCACATTTTACGCTGGAAAGTCTGACCGTGTGTACGGGGCATAACAAGCCAGGAAAGTACAAATACACCCAAAATGACCCCTTTTTGGAAAGTAGACAATCCAAGGTATTTACTAAGAGGCATGGTGAGTTTTTTGAAGTTGTAATTTTCCCCCACAATTCTTGGGAAAATTAAGATTTTTTTTTTACACAAACTGGTGATATTAACAGGTTATTTCTCTCACACAACATATGCATAATTGCAACCACACACCAAAATACATTCTACTACTCCTCCTGAGTATGGCGATACCACATGTGTGAGACTTTTACACAGCCTGGCCACATACAAAGACCCAACATTGAAGTAGCACTTTCAGGCGTTCTACAAGCATAAATTGCACATATCCTTTCTCAACTACCTATTACACTTTTGAAGGCCCTGGAGCACCAGGACAATGGAATTGTCCACAAAATGACCCCATTTTGGAAAGCACACACCCAACGTATAATCTATGAGGCATAATGAGTCTTTTGTTTTGTTTATTTTTTTCCAGAAGGTTTTGGAAAATGTGGAAAAAAATGAAAATGCTTTTATTTTTACACAAAGTTGTCCATTTATAAGATATTTCTAACACATAGCATGTACATAGCAAAAATGACACACACCAAAATGCATTCGCCTACTCCTCCTGAGTATGGCGATACCACATGTGTGAGACTTTTACACAGCCTGGCCACATACAGAGGCCCAACATCCAAGTAGCGCCTCCAGGCATTCTAGCAGCATTAATTACACATATAATTTTCTGACTACCGATCACATTTTTGAAGGCCCTTCATATTTCTAACACATAGAAGGTACACACCAAATAACAAAAGATTACCTGTGGTTTTATAAGTGCAGTGGTCCACAGAGGAGAGCATCGGTCCAGGCAGCAGGCAGGAATGAGGTCAGCGACAGCAAAAGCAATCATCTAGGCAGCAGGCAGGAATACTGTCCATAGTTCGTACAGGCAGAGATACTGTCAGCACAGCCAGAGCACAGCCAAAGCACAGGTCCAGGTAGCAGGCAGAGGCGTCCTGGCAGAAATACTGTCCAAAGACAGTAGAGGCAGCAGGCAGATATATGGTCAACACAGCCAAAGTATTGGTCCAAGCAGCAAAAAGAAACATGGTCCATTATGTCATGGGTCATTACAGGTAGCAATATGGTCAGCAAAGTAAAAGTATTGGTTCAGGCAGCAGGAAGGACCATCAAGATTAGGGCCAGGGGGACAGGGGTAGAGGTTTCTCCCACCCAAATCGCTTTGAAGCCTCTGGGCAACCAGACCCTGTTCTGGGAGCACAGACAATGAAAAACAGTTTTTCTCTACTCAGAACGCTAATCTGAAGCCCCTCACATATGTGAGACCCCTGTGAACTAAAGTAGATGGCCAAAAGATCAGTCCAAGTGGCAGGCAAAAACATAGTCGAATAACAGGCCAAGGTCGGTGCACGTGGAAGTCAGAAATGTGGTTTAAATTGTCAGGCAGAGGCATCGTCGGTAAACAGGCTGAGGTTGGTGCACGTGGAAGTCAGAAACGTGGTTTAAATCGGCAAGCAAAGACATCGTCTGTAAAAAGACCAGGGTCAGTTAATTAACACGGTAGCAGGCAAATGGGGAAATGGCAGTCTGTTAATAATAAGGGGAACTAATATTGGATGTATGTATGATAATTTTTGAAGCAATCTCCGATGCACAGGCCAGGTTGGGAGAGACATTGGGGACAATAATAGCTGGTATCTCTTCTTACTCCTCCTCTGCTGCATACACAGCATTTCTTTTGGCATCGTCTTCCAGAGTCTGTGGGGGGAATGTTATAGTGAAAGTGTTGCTTGTGAAGTCGACTCACGCTATCAGAGCGAATGTTTCCTGGGGCGGGACCTTGTTGGTAAATGAGGGCAGTGACGAGATCTTCAATATACTTGAGGTAGGTGATTTGTTGGTTTTGAGTTGCTTTTTTGGTGGCAGACAAACAAATTAAAAAGGGCCATGTGAAACAGGTGAAACGCAACTTTCTTGTACCAATAACGGGACTTTCTGGTTGATAAATAGGGCTGTAGCATCAGATCGTTTAAATCCACCCCCCCCCCATGTACATATTGTAGTCGTGCACACATTCAGGCTTTACAATAGGGCAGTGTCTTCTTTGGATCTCCATCACGGTGTCATTGTGGATGGTAGAGAGAATATGGACATCTTTCTTGTTCCTCCACTTCATGGCCAACACCTCCTCATTCCTCATGAATGCTGATTCTCCGTTTTGCAATTTTTTTGTCAACAGATTTTGTGGGAATCCCTTCTGTTTTTTTTTTTTTTTTTTAAAGTACCGCAGGCTGGGGTATTTTTATTGTAAAGGTGACGAAAAAGGGGCAGGCTGGTATAATAGTTGTCGACATATAAATGGTATCCTTTTTCGAACAGGGGATATGCCAGCTCCCAGACAATTTTCCCACTGGTTCCAATATATGTGGGGCAATCACGGGGCTGGATCTGGTAGTCTTTGCCTTCATAGATCCGGAATGTGAAGATGTATTCAGTGGCTCAATCACATAATTTATTTAATTTCAGCCCATACCTGGCTCTCTTGCTTGGTATATACTACCTGAAGTGCAGTCAGCCAGTGAAATGTATGAGGGACTCGTCCACACAAATTTTTTGGTCTGGGATAAAAAACGTCTCTAAATCGCTGGGAAAAGGAATTGATTAGGGGGTGTATCTTGTACAATTTGTCGTGGTTGGGATGATTTCAAGGAGGGCACTGTGAATTGTCATTGAAGTGGAGAAAACGCATAATTATGTTGTATCTTGTCCTGGACATGACAACGGAATATATGGGCATGTGGTGGATGGGGCTGGTGGACCAATATGCATGGACTTCGTTCTTTTTTTGTAAGCCCCATATTAAAGGTAAGGCCCAAAAACAATTTAAATTCGTCCAGTGTTAGGCGTCGCCACTGGAACATGTGGGCATAGGAAGAATTGGGGTTGGCAGCAATAAATTGGAATGCATACAGATTAGTTTGATCCATCATATTCTAAAGCAAATCTTGTGGGAAAAATAAACAAAAATAATCGAATTGCGAAAAATTTGTAGTATCGGGCTGCACACCTGGCTGTGCAGTGAAAGGGGATGATAGCGGAACCTGAGTTGGCAGGCAACCATAAGGGGTTTGTCAGGGCATCAGGAAGGTAGGACTGCGGCTGGGTTCTTCGGGTTGGGCGTGTGATTCCAGTACTTTTACTGGGCTCCTCTTCCTGGGGTCTGGCGCTGCCGGTGGTGGGCAGATCTCCTGATCTTGGTCCTGATCTCATTCTTTTGGGAGGGACGGTTTCCTCTGCGGACTCTGACTCTGATCCACTATCCTCCACTGGCTCGTTTTACGAACCTGAATCGGATGATGATTTTTTGTGAAATCTCCAAAGAGAAACACTAGTACCCCCTGGTACAGTAGGACTTTAAGGGCGAACAAAATTTGTTTCAAATCATTTATTAGAAAAAAGATTATATAAAAAGTTTTACTTTAAAAAAGATAATACATTTTTATACAGAAAGAACTTTCTCTGCATATAGTATATCTTAACCAGAAAATGTTATATATGAATATAGATATGAGGCATCCTTCGATCACCTAACATGTTTCAGGATACAATCCCTTCTTCGGAGGCGCTTTGTCAAAGGAGTATAAATATATTCTGAAAGAGAGCAAAGTATGAGTTTCAAGGAACATCTGACGCAGAGAAATAACTTTGCAGTGCTTGAATCACATTTGACATACATAACAATACTGATTTTCTGTAAAGTAAATGTGCATCGATTGCTTCAACAGATCTCTCAAAGAGAAGAAAAAGGCTAGCCTCTCCCTGAGATAAACTTTGACCACCAATTGTCCAAAAAGGAGCAGAGGGGGATTCTCACATACCCATTAATGGCGTGTAATAGTCATGGGAAATCCTAAGAAAATATATAAATGCATAATAAGTTTTTTGGAAAAATATCTGGTTGCTGTCTAGATATTGTGGTTTTGATCATAAATAAGAAATAGGGGAAACGGTGGGGAGAAAACCCCCCCAGAAACCACAATTATATATATGTGGATCTGCTGACTAGATGTCAAAAAACGAAACTGACAATTAACATCACTTGCAGGCAGAGAGCTGCACACAAACTATTAAAAGTAAGAGCAGCTATAGCCCATTGAAAAATAAAAAGAGAGACAGCAGGATTCCAAATAAACTTACTTGCATTGAGGAGAGCGACTGGAAAGAGTGCTGGATCTTATAAGACTGCTAGTTGCCTAAATGATGACTGATGTGCACTGAGTGCTCATAGCGCCGTATGCGGACTTTTAAAGGCCGCCGGCGCATGCGCATTGTGAATTCTATCGTTCAGTGTCAGCAAGGTAAGCTGACAAGCAGAAGGCGGCGGCGTCATCGCGTAATAACGTGATGACGTCTTCATATTGCGCCTGTGCAATGGGTAAACAAAGGCATCATGCGTCGGCTAACGTCGCAGACGCATGTGCAGTGTAAATCCCCTATTTTTAGATGTTGACAGTGTATACAAATCATCAGGAAGACAGTGGTGTCATCATGTAGGTCGCACTATGACACCAAGTATTGATTCTTCCCACAATAAAAATGAGAAAAAGGAAGATGTTATCAGAGGCAGTCATGTTTACAAAGCAAAACAAACATGTCACCGGATGTTATGTTATTTTAGTCCGGATGACATGTGAATGTCCCTATTGTATAAATAAAAATAAAAATGGGTAACTGTGAAAGAGGATCCCCAGGGGACCAATTGCACAGCGCGCCACCAACGCTTGTTTTGTGGTGGTGGAACATCATGCAAAAGGAGCCCACCAACGCATATGGGTTACCATCCCACATGAGAAGGTTCCTGGTGGGGGACCAACGCATGGGGCATGCAACACATTTAAAAGGGGCACTCCGTTCACAACTTGGAGAAATTAGAGTGCCCCCCGTGCGCTGGGCGAGGACAAGTTGGTGAACGGAGTGCCGCTTTTAAATCTGTTGCGTGCCCCATGCGTTGGTTCCCCGACGCGATGACGCCGACACCTTCTGCTTGTCAACTTACCTTGCTGACACTGAACGATAGAATTCACAACGCGCATGCGTCGGCGGGCCTTCAAAAGTCTGCATATGGCGATACGAGCACGAGTGCACATCAGTCATCATTTAGGCAACCAGTAGTCTTATAAGATCCAGCACTCTTTCCAGTTGCTCTCCTCAATGCAAGTAAGTTTATTTGGAATCCTGATGAAAAAGTAAAAAATGTGGCGCTTGCAAGATAAATGAACAATACCAAAAATCACAGTTAAAATGCACTACAATTAAATTATGTGGAATAGAATAAATATATATATGAATATATAAAAATCGAGTGCTTAATACAATTATTTAAAATTCTTGCTAAAAATGATTCGTAAAAATTCTGAGAAAAATGTGGCGCTTTCATCCAGGCCCAGAAACCAATCCTAAGGGGGAGGAAACTCCAAAGAATGGTTCCACAGAAGCGTCTACTTAATAATATCAATATTCCAGTATATATAGCAACAGTGTATTGGACCGTGCTATATCAATATGTATGAGATAATTCAAATAAATCAATCCAAAATGAGGAAATAGCATAAATTGGTGAAGTAGATAAATAAAATAAACATGAATAAATAATGAAGTGTATAAATATAGGTGGTGAAAACGCACAACACGATGCGTGAATTAATAAAGAATGGATATATAAATTAATTAATTTTCTGAATGGTACACAAATAACTATGTGCTAAATAAATGTGCAAAATGCAAAAAAATGCAATAATTGCAAAAATTAATAGATAGGTGCAAAAAAGGGGGTAAATCCAATTAATGAAAAAAATGCAAAAATAGCAAAGATGTGCAAACAGGCATGTGAAAGAGAGACAAACACAACCATCTAAGAATGAAAAAATTAAATTATGACTGTGTTAATAAATGAATGTCCAGTGTGTTCAAAATTAATATACTACAATAAAGTGTCCAGTGCAATCAGGATTGCCATTAATAATAGAGCTCCCATACACGATACAATCGACAGCTCCTGTGTAATGGTTCCTCCTACTCAGAGTGTACTCTTTGTGTGGTGGTGGTAATCTCTTCCATGCAAGAAAGTGCCGATAAAAATGTTTTCCCCAGCCTCTTACCTTCAGGCAAGAGGATAACCGCCTTTCAGTAACAAGAAGAAAAGGAGACAAATCACTTCCTTATGGTTTCTCCAGATACGTGTCCTTACTGCCCTCTTAGATTCTCTCCATAGGTCCCGCAGACATAGGGGCAGAAAGAGGGAGACATTCCATTGTGCAGAATTCAAAAAATAAATTTTATTTAAGGATAAAATAAACTTACAGTTGATAATTACAAATACAGGCAGCGGTATTAACAAAGCCCGACCCTGGCCGAGATCGTGCTTAGGTCACCTGACTCTGACTCCTCACGCGTATCGCCACGCCCACGTGGCTTTCTCAAAGGATTTCGAAATCCTTTGAGAAAGCCACGTGGGCGTGGCGATACGCGTGAGGAGTCAGAGTCAGGTGACCTAAGCACGATCTCGGCCGGGGTCGGGCTTTGTTAATACCGCTGCCTGTATTTGTAATTATCAACTGTAAGTTTATTTTATCCTTAAATAAAAAATTTTTTTTGAATTCTGCACAATGGAATGTCTCCCTCTTTCTGCCCCTATGTCTGCGGGACCTATGGAGAGAATCTAAGAGGGCAGTAAGGACACGTATCTGGAGAAACCATAAGGAAGTGATTTGTCTCCTTTTCTTCTTGTTACTGAAAGGCGGTTATCCTCTTGCCTGAAGGTAAGAGGCTGGGGAAAACATTTTTATCGGCACTTTCTTGCATGGAAGAGATTACCACCACCACACAAAGAGTACACTCTGAGTAGGAGGAACCATTACACAGGAGCTGTCGATTGTATCGTGTATGGGAGCTCTATTATTAATGGCAATCCTGATTGCACTGGACACTTTATTGTAGTATATTAATTTTGAACACACTGGACATTAATTTATTAACACAGTCATAATTAGATTTTTTCATTCTTAGATGGTTGTGTTTGTCTCTCTTTCACATGCCTGTTTGCACATCTTTGCTATTTTTGCATTTTTTTCATTAATTGGATTTACCCCCTTTTTTGCACCTATCTATTAATTTTTGCAATTATTGCATTTTTTTGCATTTTGCACATTTATTTAGCACATAGTTATTTGTGTACCATTCAGAAAATTAATTAATTTATATATCCATTCTTTATTAATTCATGCATCGTGTTGTGCGTTTTCACCACCTATATTTATACACTTCATTATTTATTCATGTTTATTTTATTTATCTACTTCACCAATTTATGCTATTTCCTCATTTTGGATTGATTTATTTGAATTATCTCATACATATTGATATAGCACGGTCCAATACACTGTTGCTATATATACTGGAATATTGATATTATTAAGTAGACGCTTCTGTGGAACCATTCTTTGGAGTTTCCCCCCCCCTTAGGATTGGTTTCTGGGCCTGGATGAAAGCGCCACATTTTTCTCATAATTTTTACGAATCATTTTTAGCAAGAATTTTAAATAATTGTATTAAGCACTCGATTTTTATATATTCATATATATATTTATTCTATTCCACATAATTTAATTGTAGTGCATTTTAACTGTGATTTTTGGTATTGTTCATTTATCTTGCAAGCGCCACATTTTTTACTTTTTCGTTTACTATTGGTGTGGGAACACTTTAATGGTGGCTGCGGCATTTCTGTTTTTACGTAGACTTTTATATTGATCCCCTCCCCCCCTTGGTGGTTTGCGCATTTGGTCTCCCCCCTGTACGCACATTATTTGGAATCCTGCTGTCTCTCTTTTTATTTTTCAATGGGCTATAGCTGCTCCTACTTTTAATAGTCTGTGTGCAGCTCTCTGCCTGACTATTACACACCATTAATGGGTATGTGATGATCCCTGTGAGGGTCAATCTGCATCTGGGCATTGTTTCTCTGCTCCTTTTTGGACAATTGGTGGTCAAAGTTTATCTCAGGGAGAGGCTAGCCTTTTTCTTCTCTTTGAGAGATCTGTTGAAGCAATCGATGCACATTTACTTTACAGAAAATCAGTATTGGTATGTATGTCAAATGTGATTCAAGCACTGCAAAGTTATTTCTCTGCTTCAGATGTTCCTTGAAACTCATAATTTGCTCTCTTTCAGAATATATTTATACTCCTTTGACAAAGCACCTCCAAAGAAGGGATTTTATCGTGAAACATGTTAGGCGATGGAAGGATGCCTCATATCTATATTCATATATAACATTTTCTGGTTAAGATATACTATATGCGGAGAAAGTTCTTTCTGTATAAAAATGTATTATCTTTTTTAAAGTAAAACTTTTTATATAATCTTTTTTCGAATAAATGATTTAAAACAAATTTTGTTCGCCCTTAAAGTCCTACTGTACCGGGGGGGTACTAGTGTTTCTCTTTGGAGATTTCACAAAAAAATCTATATCAGGATGTTGGCAACACTTTATGGGAACTAAATGTTCCCAAAAAATGGTTCAGCAAATTTTGTACCAGAATTGGATAATGGGAGCTCCTCGCTGCTCTCATCATCCGACGTGGTAAAAATGGCATATGCCTCCTCAGGTGTGTAAACCCTTTGCGACATTATGGTAGTGCTTATTGGCGGGCCTATGTAATGGAAATGCTGGTGGTATTGGTGGTACCGATGTGGTATTAGTGGCGGGCCTGTGTGGTGGCACCGATGGCGGTACGGGTGGTGGTGGTGGTACCGATGGCAGTACGGGTGGTGGTGGCGGTACCGATGGCAGTACAGGTGGCGGTACGGGTGGTGTTGGCGGTACCGATGGCGGTACTGGTGGTGATACCGATGGCAATACTGGTAGTGGGCCTGTGTGGGGGTATAGATGGTGGGCCTGATGGCGCTACCGATGGCGGTACTGGTAGCCTGTGTGGCGGTACCAATGGCGGTACCGATGACGGTGGGCCTGTGACAGAGGATTGACAGATGGGCTGATTTATTGATTGACAGATGGGTTGATTGATTGACAGATGGGCTGATTGATTGATTGGCTGAGGGGCTGATTGACAGATGGGCTGATTGATTGGCTGGGCTGATTGACAGATGGGCTGATTGATTGGCTGGGCTGATTGACAGATGGGCTGATTGATTGGCTGGGCTGATTGACAGATGGGCTGATTGATGGGCTGGGCTGTGTGACAGGTCCTCTTTATTGGGGGGCGGGTTGTGCACAGTATACAGTAGACAATATACACTCACAGCTCACTTACTGATCTCTGCTCTCTCCTCACATGATCGGTGTGTGAGAAGAGAGCAGAGATCAGATAGTAACTGCTCCTTAGTGTTTACATTTGTGACCGGCTGTGATTGGACAACATTGGCTGTTTACCCTGATTGGGGGAGCGCTGTGTCCAAGGGACATGCGCCTTCCTCGATCCCTGCTCCGCACGCCTCCGGTGGTGCGCACGGAGTGCGCCGCTGAGTCTGTTATGACATGTGATTGCCTGTGACTTTGACACAGCCGATCACGTGGTAAACACCCAAATTCATTGTCTGTTTACCATGATAAGGGAAGCGCTGTGTCTGAGGGACACACGCCGTCCCCGATTGCCGTGCTGCATGCCCCCCCAGGTGCGCACTAGGGGGTTATCCTGCTGGACGTCATATGACACCCAGTCAGGATAACGCAACCACTTCCTGGCCGTCAATATGCTATAGGCCGGGCGGGAAGTGGTTAAGGGTAAAAGTTTGTCGCCATTCCACGAGCGGGCGCAATTTTGAAGCATGACATGTTGGGTATCAATTTACTGGGCTTAACATTAGCTTCCACAATATAAAACAACACGGGATAACTTTACTGTTTGTCTTATTTTTTAATTCAAAAAAGTGTATTTTTTCCAAAAAAAGTGTGCTTGTAAGACCGTTGCACAAATACGGTGTGACAGAAAGTATTGCAACGACTGCCATTTTATTCTCTAGGGTGTTAGAAAAAAAAATATAATGTTTGGGGGTTTTAAGTAATTTTCTAGCAAAAAAATATATTTTAAATTGTAAACAACAAGTGTAAAAAAGAGGCTCGGTCCTTAAGTGGTTAATCCATCCCAACCTGAATCACTTAAATTTGCCATCATAAATCAAAATAATATTACATAGTTACGTAGTTAACATAGTAGGTGAGGTTGAAAAAAGACACAAGTCCATCAAGTCCAAACTATGTGTGTGATTATATGTCAGTATAAAAAAGAAAACAAAATGAAAGAAGACAAAAGAATAACTTTCCATATAGAGAGTAATGTTTAAGAGGATATCCACCAATAGAAACTCACAAAGAGCAAGCTGTGTACCACCTAAATCTGATTAGATAAAACGGAAAATTGTATACTCACCTTTCCGTAATTTTCCTTTCCTGACGCACCCCATGGCAGCACACACATTGGGTTGTGACTCCGCCTCCACAACCTGATAGGACTGGTTAGCTATAAGATTCGAAGAGGAGTCCACCGTTGCATTCTCAGTAACTATCACCTTAGAGGGGTGGGTCCTGTGTGCTGCCATGGGGTGCGTCAGGAAAGGAAAATTACGGAAAGGTGAGTATACAATTTTCCGTTTTCCTGACGCACCATGGCAGCACACACATTGGGAAATAACTCGCTACATGGGTGATTGCTTGCAAGAAAAAATTTATTAGCTTAAGTACAAGGTATGGATGAATTTGTTTGGATAATTGATTTTCCGAACTCGGCTGTGGTTAACTGAGCCGGGTCTATACGGTAGTGAGCCATGAAGGTGGTCTTTGAGGACCAGGTTGCTGCCCTGCAAATGGTCTCTGGTGAAACCTTACAATATGCTGCCCAGGAGGTTGCTACTGCTCTTGTCGAGTGGGCCCTCAACTGTTCTGGTATTGGAAGATGCTGAACGGAGTAGGCTTTTTTTATAACCTTCACCAGCCAAGATGCTATGGTTCTTGAGGATGCTGCCTGGCCTTTCTTTGTGCCGTGTGGTATGACCAAGAGGCGTTCCGTTTTTCTAAATGTGCGCGTAATCTCCAGGTAGGAGGAGATGGCTGACTTGACGTCTAAGGGATGGGGATTCCCTTCACCGTTAAGGAGTACTGGAAGGTTGATTTCTGATCTGAAATGGAATGTAGTTGCCACCTTGGGCACAAATTGCTCCGATGGTCTGAGGATGACTCTGTCTGGGTAAAATACCAGGTGTGGCTCTTTGATTAGCAGGGCCTGGAGTTCCGAGACCCTCCTGGCCGACGTTATTGCCAGTAGGAAAGCTACTTTTAGAGTTAAGTCCCACAGGGATGTTAAATCCAGAGGAAAAAAAAGGTTCTTTTGAGAGTGCTTCTAGTACAATTGGTAGGTCCCAAGTCGGGAAGATTGGTTTTCTGGGAGGCTTGATCTTCAGACATGCCTTTTGGAATTGAATCACTAGAGGATTTGCGGCCCATTTGACACCTGTCATGGCGGACAGCGCAGAGACCTGGACTTTCAAGGTGCTAGAGCTTAGCCCCTTTTCTAGTCCTAGTTGCAGGAATTCTAGGACTTGAGAGATAGAAGGGGATATTGGATCCAAGGATTGCTGGAGAGAAAAGGTGGAAAATCTTTCCCAGATCTTACTGTATACGTTGTTGGTTGATTTTTTCCTGGCTTGCTGTAATGTGGATATTACTCTAAGCGAGCACCCTTGATCCAACAACCTCTCCCTCTCAACCTCCAAGCCACTAGATGAAGGCGTTCTGGGGATGGATGCAGGAATTGTCCCTGCGAGAGTAGGTCCGGGTATAGTGGAAGCGGAAGAGGCTCTTCGGTGTTGAGTTGCAGGATGGTCGCAAACCAAGGCCTCCTCGGCCAGAATGGCAGTACCGCCACTACCGTGGACGTCGAGTTCCTCAATCTGGCCAAGAATCTGGCTATTAGAGGGACTGGAGGGAATATGTACCCTAGCTGGAATTCCCAAGGATGGTGTAGACAATCGACCCCAGTTGCTGTTGGGTATGCTATTCTGGCTAGAAAGCGAGGACATTTGCTGTTCTCTGGTGTTGCTGCTAAGTCTATGTCCGGCGTTCCCCATCTGCGTGTTAGCAGAGCAAAAGCCTGATTGCTGAGGGACCACTCGTTTGACACAAACACACGACTTAGGTCGTCCGCGAGCTGGTTTTGTGCCGCTGGGACGTATATTGCCCTCAGATCCATTAGATGGACTTGTGCCCATTCGAGTATGGGTCGCAGTTCCTGCATGAGAGTGTTGCTTCGGGTACCTCCCTGTCTCTGCACGTAGTTTACTGCTACCGTATTGTCCATTCGGAGAAGGACGCTTTTCCCTGTGAGGAGGTGTGAAAAGGTTCGAAGGGCTTGCCAGGCGGCCCTGAGCTCTAGGACATTGGAAACTGTGCCCTGTGGTCGAAAGGGCCAATGGCCTTGCACTCCCTGGTGTTGGTAATGTGCACCCCACCCATGGAAGCTGGCATCCGTCGTTACTACTTCTGGTAGTGGGGGTACAATAGGACGATGACGTGTCAGGTTGGTGGTTTTGGTCCACCACCTTGCAGAATTCTTCACTGCCTGCGTGATCACTTTGCGTTGATTCATCGAATGTCCATTCCATTGCTTCAGGAACGAGTTCTGGAAAGTCCTCGAGTTCCACTGGGACCACTGGATCATTAGGAAGGTGGAGGACATTGACCCCAGAATGCTTAGACATGATCTTGCGGATAAGTGGTCCGCTGTCAGGAGTCTTTTTACTTTGCCGATAAGTGGGTGCAGTTTCTCTTGGGGAAGACCCACCGTGTTGGAACTGGTGTCTAATTCTGCTCCTAAGAAGACCATCTTCTGTGTTGGTATCAGGCTGCTCTTTTTCCAGTTTATCAGCCAACCGAACTGTTGGAGTGTAGAGATTAATACGGCTCGATGTTGTAAGAGCGTTTCCTGACTGTCCGCCAGGAGGATAATGTCGTCTAAATAGTGTAGGGCTCTTAGTCCCTTCTCCCTCAGATGTGCTATAACTGGAAGCAGTACCTTTGTGAAGGTCCTGGGTGCCGTTGAAATCCCGAATGGGAGACTTTGAAACTGGAAATGTTGTTGGCCGATAGCGAAGCGCAGGTATTTTTGAAAGGTTTTGTGGACTGGTATGTGTAAATAAGCGTCGGACAAATCGACTGAGAGCATCCAGTCTCCTACCCCCGTTGCTAGTAGTATGGACTGAAGACTCTCCATCTTGAATGATTCGACTTGTATTGATCGATTGAGTCGTTTCAGGTCTAGCACTGGTCTTAGATCGCCCGTTTTTTTTGTGACTAGGAAAAGGGGGGAGTAGAAACCTGCACCTCTCTGTTCCTTTGGAACTTCTGTGATTGCTTGCTTCTGTAGAAGCTCTATGATGTATTTGACTAGAAGCTTGCGCTTCAGGATTGAAGATGGAAGTCTGGTGACCCTGTAGTAATTTTGAGGAGGAGTGTGTTTGAACCTCCACCTGTGGCCTTCTTGAATGGTGGTGATCGTCCAATGGTCTTGAATATGATCTATCCAAATTTGAGCGAATAGCCTCAGCCTCGCTCCTACTATTGCGGGCTGGGCGGTCGTGGCATCAAAAGGACTTTGGTTGGTCCCCGGAGGTTGTGCTTTTAGCCTTCTGTAATCTGACAAAGGATGGCTGTGTACCCCGCCAGTTCCGCTTGAACTCCTTGCCTGGTCTGTATGATCTTGCATCCCGGTACCTCTCGGGCAGATGGCGTCTGAAGGGGGTTTTTTTTTTTTTTGCTTGGGCCTCCTATCCGACGGGATAAGGCCCGATTTTCCTCCCGTGACCTTAGAAATTGCAGAGTCCAGTTTGGGGCTGAAAAGGTTGATACCGTCGTAGGGGATCCTACACCAGCTGGACTTAGAAGTTGTGTTCGCCACCCAGGGCTTTAACCATAGTGCTCTTCGAGCGGTCACGGAGGACAACATTGCTCTCGCTGAGGACCTGATTACATCCACCGCTGCTTCTGCTACAAAGTCCCCTGCCAGGTTAAGTTCTTGTAGGGCGGATATGATCTTTTCTTGATCTGCCGCCTCCAGTAGCAGTTTCTCTGTGCTGGTGGCCCAGCATGAGATGGCTCTACCTACTGCTGCCAAAGTGATCGCTGGCCTGCAAGCTCCCCCTGCCGCTGAATAGGTCTTTTTAAGGTCGAGGTCTATCTTGCGGTCCATCACGTCCTTAAATGTTACTGCGTCTTCTATTGGCAGGGTTACGTGGCGTGCTAATCGCATAAGTGAGGAATCCACTACCGGGGCTGTAATGAGGGGGCTCACCGATGTTTCCTTCAGCGGGTAGAGCTTATTTAGCCTGTTGTTTAACCCTGATTTTTTATCTGGTTTCTGCCACTCGTCTTTTATGATTTCATCGAGTTCCTCGATGAACGGGAATGTTTCCGGGTCCTTTTTGAGGTTTGGAAAATATTTTCTTAGCTTCGGGGGAGATTCCCCCTGCTCCTCCCATCCAATCGCCTCCTTTACCGATTTTGCGAACGGTTCTATGAACGCAAAATCAAAGGCCGTGGGTGGTAACACTTCCTCTTCCTCTGGGGAATCCTCCTGTTCTTGCTGGGAATAGGAGGTAGAGGCTGAATTAGCAGGTCCGACCGGCTCGTAGGCTGCTACTTGCATGATTGATTCCTTCACTGATTCCCTTATTATATTAGATGCCTCTCTTGCATCGGATTCCTTGTCCCGGGTTGCTTCCTCTAAACATGCTTGGCATGCTAATTTGCCTGGTAGTGCTTGCGCTCCGCAAACCCAACAGGTGTTAGGCGCAGGACGTGTATGTCCTCCGTCGCGCTGTGGGTGAGCAGAAGATGAGCTTCTGTGGTGAGAGGATCTCGACCGACTCCTATGGGAGTGTGAATGCCTTGAGGGGGAGCGCTCTTTTCTTTTAGAATGCGATGACCCCGATGATCTGCCGGAACTGCCAGAGAAAGAATGGCGTTAGTGGCAATGCTCTCTTTTTCTCCTCTTCTTACTTACCTAGTCATGTTGCCCCCTTACCTTGTAGTTCGCGGCTGGTCTGCTGGAGCAGCGGCCTCCATAGGAAAAAGTAAGGTATACCTGAGACAGTGAAAGGTGTATGTGTTTTTTTTTTTTTTTTTAAATGCATTGCAGAGTAAGCAGCAGGTGCTGGTTTAAGAGACAGAGAGATAAGGTACTGCTTACCAGAGACTGAGGGTAATGGGCCAACAGGACAGCGTTTTGGAGAGAAAAACCGAGGTGGAGAGTGTTTGTTTGCAGCATGTCATTGCAAAAAGGCTCAGATCGCCTTTTAAATTTGCCGCCGACGCTCGGCGCCATTTTGGAAGCTGGCAGATATGGGGATAGCGCTTGTGTCACTTCCTGAGCGCCGAGGGAGTACTGTGCGGCCGCCATGATGGAGTAGGCAACCCGGCCGAGGCACTACAAGGCCCAGCGCGGCCGAAAGGGGGATTTAAGACACAGGATGCAGAGGTGAAATAGCAGTTATTAGTGTAAACAATAGATAAGAGTAAAAGGGAAAATAAAACGGGATGACCGCTGCATACCGTATAAAACCTGTTTAAGGTTTGTCAGGCATCTTCCATGTTCTTTTTAGCCCCTGAGACCACCAGAGTGGGGCTTCCCTTCGTTTTAGCTCATTTAGAGACTGTACAGATATGGCTTCCAGCTAGGAGAGGCTGAACCTAGTGGGGCGAAGCGGTAAGGGGGGTCCCATATTCTAACCGATCCTTCTTGATCAAAACGATCGACTATCAGGTGAGGAAAAAAAGGAGAATGCAACGGTGGACTCCTCTTCGAATCTTATAGCTAACCAGTCCTATCAGGTTGTGGAGGCGGAGTCACAACCCAATGTGTGTGCTGCCATGGTGCGTCAGGAAATACAGGTATATTAATGGATCATTTGAGCAGAACATCCCTATTAATTGTTTGCACAAACCCAAAGAAAAAAAAAAAGAGACTTTGTCCAAGGCTCTACCTCTTCAGCCTCAGTCATGAACACTGAATATATTTACAGCTGCTAGGGGTGTCTGCCAGGTTCCTTTTCCTGCCTCTAAACTCCCCTTCATGTTAGCCTATGTGTCCATACACATAGCCCCCTAGAGGAGTTTAGTGGCAGGAGAGTTTAGAGGCAGGAAAAAAAACGGAAAATTGTATCATACTTACCGTAATTTTCCTTTCCTGGTGCCAATCCATGGCAGCATACATGTGATAGAGCTCCGCCTCTACTCCGCCTTCAGGACTAGTGAATAGCATAAATTAAAGGATATAGAATACCAAGGGTGGGAGTTTATGCTGCCATGGATTGGCACCAGGAAAGGAAAATTACGGTAAGTATGATACAATTTTCAATTTTTCTGGTGCCTCCATGGCAGCATACATGTGATAAATAACTAGCTCACATGGGTGGGTTTAATGCTTTAACAAAAAAAAAACTTTAATCAAACACAGTCATAACAGCATGAAGCGCTTTTCTCTTTTTCTTTATTTTTTTGAACTCTACGGTTGTAAGAGCCCCGGGATCAATACGATAATGTTTGAGGAACGTGTGTCTGAAAGACCAAGTGCCTAATGCCCTGCCTAATGTTTCAAGAGAAACATTTGCCCTCGCTGCCCATTGCCCAAGATGCCGATTCCGCTCTTGTTGAAGGAGCATTCTCCTGATCCGAAGGATCCAAGTTCCTTACCCTGTAAACTTTCTGGATTAGCTTGACAACCCAGGATGCCAAGGTTCTGGTAGAAGCTTCCTTTCCTCTATTCCAGGGGTCTCAAGCTGGTGGCCCTCCAGCTGTTGCAAAACTACAAGTCCCATGATGCATTGAAAGGCTGACAGTTACAAGCATGACTCCCACAGGCAGAGACATGATGGGATTTGTAGTTTTGCAACACCTGGAGGGCCGCCAGTTTGAGACCCCTGCTCTATTCTTACCCCATGGGATGATGAATAATCTTTCAGAGTTCCTGAAACTTGCTGTGGCTTCCAAGTAGGCCCTGAGAACTTTGGATATGTCTGTCTAACTCATGACAGGAGTTTGATTCTGAGTCCATGAAAACTGGTAACGCCCATGGTTCTGATAGGTTTGCCGTTGAGGTGACCTTGGGTGTGAAACCTCCGAAAGGATATGTGATCATCCCCAATGCCCAGAGAGTGGATTTCCGAAATTCTCCTGTCGGATGTAATAGCCAACAGAAAAGTTGTTTTTAAAGTCAAGTTCCAAATTGAGACCTCTTCAACCGGTACAAATGGATGAGTGGATAGGACTTCCAATATCAGAGGAGGATCCCACTTCGTAAAGGAACGTCTGGATGAGGACGCATCTTCAATACTCCCCTGAGGAACGTAACAACTAGAGGGTCTTTTGCCCACCTGGATGAGCCCCAAATCGAGACCAGTTTGCAGAAAACTCAGAACATCAGCAGTGGAAAGAGAGATAGGATCAAATCCTTTTCCTGTGGCATAGGATAAGAACTTGTCCCAAATCCTTGCATATATTGTGTTAGTTGTAGGTTTTCTGGCTTTCAACAGGGTGGATATGACCTCTTGGTAAAAGCCTAATGATTTAAACCTCCTTCTTTCAACTTCCATACACGAAGGTCCAGCTTCTGTGTGTCTGGATGGGCCAGCCTGCCCTGGGTCAACAACTGCGGAAAGGGAGGAATTCTGATTGTAGGATCCACACTGAGGTGCATGGCTAGTGGAAACTAAGGTCTCTTCGGCCGATAGGGTAGCACTGCTAGCACTTGGACTGGTTCGATCAGAAGTCTGAGGAGAAACCTCGAAATGAGTGGACGAGGAGGAAAGGCTTAAGCTGTCTTGAAGTTCCAGGGACAAGAAAGCGCATCTACTCCATCCGCTTGTGGATGTGGAAGGCGAGAGAAGAATCTCCTGAGTTTGGAATTCTGCGTAGTAAAGAGATCCACCTGTGGAGTCTGCCATAGATTGGAGATTTGGTTGAACACATGAGGATGGAGAGACCACTCGCTGTTGTCCCCAAACCTCCTCCTTAAGACATCTGCCTCCATGTTCATCTTGCCTGGGAGCTATATTGCCCTGAGGTCTACCAGGTTCCTCTCTGCCCACAGTATTACAGGTTCCACTTCCCTCAGAAGTGTCTTGCTGTGGGTGCCCCCTTGCTTCTGAAGGTACGAGACTGCAGTCTTGTCCAAACACAGAAGTACTCTCTGCCCCCTGACCTGAGATGCAAGAAAGGTTAAGGCTAGAAATGCTGCCCTCATATCTAGATGTTCGACACTATCCCTCTGGTGGGAAAAGACCACCTTCCCTGAATCCGGAATTCTCTGCAATGGGCACACCACCCCTGGCCACTTGCATCTGAAGTAATTGTGGTCCCTGAGTGGGAACCCAAATGATGGTACCGGGAAAGATTCTCTGGATTTGTCCACCAGTGTAGACTCCTGCTCATTGGCGTTGTTAAACGGATTGTCTGGGAAAGATGTTGCAGTTTCCATTGTATTAAGAATCCCGTCTGGAAGTGTCTCAGGTGACAGTGCGACTATAGAACTAGCGTTATGCACGAGGACATCGTGCCAATAAGGCTCAGACACTGTGAGGCTGATAGATGGGACCTCTGTATGGTCTTGGATACCTACTGAATGATGCTCTCCATCTTCATTTGGGGTAAAGAGACTGTGCCTAGGTGCGTATTGAACATTGCTCCTAGGTAGATCATCTGTTGTGTTGGAACTAATTGGCTCTTTCGATGGTTCACCAACCACCCCAACTCTGACAGCGACTGAAGAAGAATCTCTCTGTGGGCTATAAGCTGGTTTGGGTTGTTTGACAAGAGGATGTCATCCAGATTGTGGTCAATTCTTAATCCCCTCTCTCTCAGATGGGCCAAGACAGATATCAATACTCTTGTGAACACTCAAGGTTGAAAGACATGTGAGGAGGCTGTTGAGAGAAAGTCCAGAAGTGACCGTACCGGATCGTTGATAGGACCCCTGGGTCTTGACACTTGGAGGCCCAGATGGGGGGAAAAAAAGTTTTAGTTTGGCTCCTACTGGGCGTGTCTCCGCCCCTTTGGTGTCAAAAAGACTTTGTCCCCTCCTGGGGAGTGTTGAGGGACATGTTCTTTCTGGCTCCCAAAACAAAAGTCTGGGTGCCTCTTCACGATTTTCCGTTGTCCCTAAAGGGGCGAGACTGCCTGAAGTCTCTAGAATTTGATTGCCGTAATCAGGATAAATAGGCTTTTGTCCTGTCCTGAGGAAGAAAGCCAGATTTGCCCCTGTTACTCTGGAGTTTGCTTTGTCTAGTTTCTCGCCAAACAAAGATTTTCCATCAAAGGGAATTTTGCACCAATTCTGCTTTGATGCTAGATCGGCTGTCCAAGGTTTTTGCCATAAGGCCTGTTTTGCCATAACCGAGTGCAGTATTGAATTGGCCGAACAACAGTGTCAATCGCAGCTTCTCCTACTGTTAGGTCCTCTGTGTCCTGAGTAGAACATGGTCATGGCGGTTTAAGATTTATCAACTGGGTTCTTTACTTTACTTATCAGGCAGAAAACCAATTTGATTGTCACATAAATAGCAAAAGAAGAAAAATTGTCCAGGTGCTGCATTTTGTCTCACAGGGAAATGTTAAGGCAAGAATGGTTTGGGCGGCTAAGGGGTTTTGTGGGAGGGGGCAGGGGGCAATAGTGGCTGAGTCTCTTCTTGTGCAGTTTATTGGAGGGGGCTGCTCCTCCATTTTCTTTTCTGTCTCCTTCATCTGTGGGCTCTTCTTCAATCTTGATGCATGGATCCATTGCAGGCTTTGATCCGTCAGTATTGCTGTCCTGGAGACCTTGAGGACTTCAAATGGACCTTGAAAGATGGGGCCTTCAAATGGACCTTGGAAGACGGGGCCTGGTTGTTTGCGGACTGCAAGTTGTTTGATCAGTACCTTATCCCCCGGGACGAAAGGATGTGTTGGTTCTGTCGAAAGAGGAAGCAAGGTGACAGCAACCTTGTCATATGTTTCAGCAAGGCTACTTACCAGATATTTCACGTGCTCTTCCTGTAAGAAATATAACTTAGATTCCTCGCCTATCTTAGGGGCTCTTTGAGCGGGTCTTCCCATGAGGATCTCAAAGGGGGACAGTCCTGTCCTAGCACGGGGGGTGGTCCTTATCTGGAAGAGCACCCCGGGAAGAAAATTAGGCCAGTTCTTTATGGTACCTTGTGTGGCCGTTTTAAATTTGTCTTTAATGTTTCTATTCATTCTCTTCACTACTACTCCTGCACTCTGGGGGTGATAGGGATGTGGAGCTTCCATTGTATCCCCAGAACTTTCACTAACTCTTTGGTAAGTTTTGCTGTAAAAGCGGGCCCTTGGTCAGAGTATATGGTAGCTGGCAGACCAAACCTTCTAATCCAATGATTGACCAAACACCTACGGGACACCTACACCTACAGTTACGGGAATAACTTCCGGCCATGAGGAAAATGGCAAAATGGCTTATTATTAAGCAAAGATATTTGATATTACCTTTCTGTTTGGGCATGTGTGTAAAATCAATCTGTAAGTCTTGTGAAGGGCCTAAGGGCGCTGGTAAGTGTCCCTGAACATTATTCTGGGCACAAGTTAAGCAGGAATCAATTATCTGTTCAATCAATAGTTGAGTGGAATTGGTGCAAAAATTCTGGTTATACATTTGATGTAGGGGTTTCTTACCTATGTGTCCGGGACCATGGAGATAAGATAAAATCAAAGGGGCTACTGTTTCTGGGATACCTATAATCCCCTCCTTGTTTGACCACAAGCCGTCCGGGTTGTGTGTCAAACCATGCGATTCCCAACAGGTAATTTCAGACAATTGAGCTTTCTTCTGGCTAGGGCTGGGAAATTGGGGACGAAAAATCTGTAGAAAACAATTGGAAAGTTGGTTTTTTGATTGCCTCCTCAGCAGCAATTTTGGCTGCTCTGTCTGCTAAGTTGAAGTCACTGCTAGTGGTTTTGTTTCTAATATTATGTCTGGTAAAGTCACTACAGGATACAGTATCATCGCTTGGTCTAGAACAGCTGCCGTCAACAAAAACATTTATGTAGTCAGTAGATGTAGAAATGTTTTGTGTAAGGTGCACTACAGTATGTATTGTGTACAATGTAGTATCAGTTCCTAAAGTGATTTTGGATGTTTCTTTTACTGCCATAGCACAGGCAGCAACAGCTTGTAGGCAAGCTGGCATTCCTTGTACCTGAACGGGGAGTTCTTTGGATAGATAAGCCAAGGGTCAGTAGTGGGTACCATGCGCTTGGGCAAGCACGGCAGCCAGCGCAGGGCCCCTGACTACAGTAAAGCACAAAGGATTTCTTATGATCTGGTAAACCTAGTGCTGGAGCACTGGCCAAAGACTGTAACAAGGCATGAAAGGCCTGTGTCATTTCCTCAGTGTAACACCTGCTTGGGGGCAGTGGCTGCAGTAGAGGGGCGCAAGATTGAATCATAAAAAGAACAATCTGGGATCCACTGCCTGCAGTAGACAATAGAGCCAAGAAAAGAAAGGAGCACTGCCTTATCTTTGGGTGGGCCGAGACAGGTCAGAGTCTTGACTCTTTCCAGGGACACATGCCTGGTCCTGCCTGAGATAATACATCCTAGGTATTCCACCCTCTCCCTGCACCACTGGATCTCTTTGCGAGACACCAAGTGACCCTTAAGAGATAAATGAGCTTTCAGAGTCTTCTGCACACTGTTCCCCGCTCTGACTACATAACAGTAGGTCATCTACATATTGCAGGAGTACTGATCCCTGTGGGGGCACCCAGTCATCCAGGGTTATTTTTAACACCATGAAAAATGCTGCAGGACTGTCCACAAAGCCTTGAGGAAGATGGGCCCAAGTCAGTTGGCCCAAGCCCCAGGCAAAGGCAAAGATATTTTGGAAATCCTTGTGAACATCAATGCTAAAGAAAGCATTGGACAAGTCTAGTACCGTATATACAGTGGAGGAAGCAGGGATGTTTATAAAAATTCCTGTGATGTCTGATACTAGTGGTGGAAGTGGTTAAATACATTTGTTCACCCCCCCCCCTCAAATCCTGTACTAGCCTCCACTCGCCGCTGGCTTTCTTTACTGAATGGGTGTATTCCAGGGACTGATAATGGGTTTTAGAATGCCTTTCTGCATGTATATGGTGATCTGTGGTGCTATACCCTGTACTTTATCAGCATGAAGGTGGTATTGTTTCTGAAAGAATGGTATGATGTTTGGTTTGAAAGTAGGGACATAAGGAGTGCATTTGACATGTCCTACGTCTGTCTTTGACTTTGCCCATATCAGGTGAGTCTCTAATGCTGCAGGTATGGTCTGTAGGTATAAAGTAAAATGTCAAATCTTTTCTTTTTGGCATAGTCAAGTCACATGCTGCTGATTTGGCAGTCATTACCCCTTGTAGGTCAAATTTAATGTTACCCCTAATGAAGACATGAGGTCTCTTCCCTTTAGACATAAGGGGCAGTCAGTGAGGATGGCAAAGGTTTGTCTGGTCAAACTTTAAGGACTACCTGTGGAAGTGTTTTCCAGTGGGAAGAGAAGAAATGCATTACCAAGGAGGGAATCTGCTCCGGGCACTCCTTTGGATGTTGATGAAAGGGGTTATTGCGAGGGTTGTTATCATTGTACCCTGGCCAATCCATTTGAATTAATTCTACAGTGTTTCTGGGTTCTGGCCGTTCTCTGGGGGGCCAGGCCGTCTTGACTACAGGACGGCTATATGCTTGTTGCATTCGGCGGCCAGGCGGGGGTTGGTTTTGGCTGTATTGTTGGGGTTGCAGGGGGAGGCTTTGTTGTGTTGGGGAAGGATATTGCTGTGTTTGATAATTGGAAAAATTACGCTGATATCTGCCTCTGGAAACACCCCAGCCCCTCCTTTGAAACCTACCCTGTCCATTTCCCTGGGTATTTCTCCTGTGTGGACATTCTGATTTCCACTGGGAGGGGTCTCCACAATGAAAACAGCCTTGATTTGGGTATTCTTGTGTTTGCAACGCAGAATTATCAAAGGCTGGGAGCATGGGGGTGGGAGTCCCTGAGGTCTGGGCGAACAGTCCTCTTTTGGTATTAAAAAATCCAGAGGAGGGCCTTTTCTTTACATCATCCACAAACTGTGGGGGGGTAATGGTTGCCCACTTAGTATTGACCAGTTTAATTACCTGGGTCACCTTTGGATCTCCCATAGTCAATTCCATAGTCAATTCCAATGAAGGATAACGTTTTTCCTTTGGCTTTTCCTCATTATCAGTTTTAATCATAGCATAGGGTGGCGGAGGTACTGGTGCCAAACGCACATAATCCTCTGAATCCCCTATGTCATAACAAGGGGGTTGGACAGGGGCAAGTTGGACAAGTGTTGGTTTTTTAGGGGACTTGTCTAAGGAAGGATGAGGCTTCTCTAATGGATGAGGGAATCGCTTCTTATACTCTTTTAATGCTTTACACCACATTTTATAACATTCAGTCATATATTCTTTATCATAAGAAAACGGTGGATAATTATACTGTTTATGTTGGCCACACATTTTAGTGACTTCTTCCCATTCCTCTGCAGAACATGGTCCGCACTCAATTAGCCCCACAATTTGTAGAGCATGTGCTCTGGTCAATATGTTTTTCCAGAAGGGTTCAGTATAATATGTTCTATAGTTTCCAGACACGAAATCTAAAGGAGTGGGCTGATCCGGCTTACCTTCCGAACCTCCCTTTTCCGGCAGATTTCCCATGTTTACAATTCTTATACTTTATTTTATATTATAACTCTATTTATACACATCAGCTGCAGAACATACAGTCAATGACTTAGGACAAGCCACAAAAGTTTCACCCGTTCCACATTCAATAGTACTTCTGACACCTTTAACAGTTAAAGCTTCTTGAAATGTAAAAGTTTTATTTCTTCCGGGTCTTCCCAGGCAATGACGCTCCTCACCGCTTGTACAAAGGGTTGAACCAGGGAGAAATTGAAACAAGATGGTTCAGTATCATCTAAGGACTCCTCGGATGAATCTACCGGTGGGATTTGTTTAGCTATTTTTCCTGATGGAGGCAAAGGAGTACTAACAGCTGATGGACCTGGAATGTCGGGGTCTAAATCCAACACCTGGGTAGCTTGTGAAACCGGGTGAGCCGGAATCATGGCTGTCAGTTCAGAAAGAGAGTCTTTCATGGTTTGTTTGAGTAGGTCAACAACCTGTTGGCCTTCTAATTCCCAGTTAGCTGCGTAGTCCCTGAGACAGTCTTTGCAAACGAGCTTATCAGGGAGTGGAACCGCGCCACAGGCCCAGCATTTTTTCCTTGATGCCCGCGGTGGAGGCAAAGGCGAATGACGATGTCTATGAGATCCTGATCTTCTAGAAGATTTATGGAGAAGAGTGTGACCTCCGCTCAGGACTATTGTCATTGTCATAGCACCTTGAGGACTTTCTGGACCGCTTTGAAGGAACAGGGCTGAAACAAACAAAGTTTGTTTGTCAGTGGCGCACTCTTTTTTTAAATACTCACGTACAGGTGGTCCACATACCTATTGGATACCAGAGGATATTGGCTTTGTGACGAATGGCTCATGGTAAATAATGGGCAGGAGGATCAGCCGTAGGAAGGCGAAGTAAGAAAGCAAAAAGAAATAGACTATTTGCACAACCAAATTTTAAACTAAGTCACCGCAATAGGAGTGAGATAAAAGTATAACAAATACCTGTAATGCTGAAGTAATTTGGACTGCAGGGCATACACCTGATATGCAGAGCAGCCCTGAGTCCAATTTGGAGCCAACATTTTAAAGCTAAAAAGGGGAGAGCAGCTTAATTAGAAGGACCTACCCTATTACTGGCAAAAAAATACACTTTCTAAGCATTTTTCCCTACACCAAGATAGCCCCTGAAGCCTCACCGCCTAATGCACGTATGCCCGCACACGCGCACTAGCGATTGGAGGAGGTAATTGAAAATACAGTCTCCAGTTGTAATCATAGTGGCCGCGCAGGCGCACTGAGCTGCAGGACATAACATTACACAGGAAGGAAGTCACCGCCTCCTCTCCGCCGCTCAGCTCCGCTAATCCCCCCTCCTCTCCCCGCTAGCACGGTGGATCGGGGAGAGGGAGAGAAACAAAACCAAGGCCACGGCAAGAGAGTGAGAACCCTGAAGGGTAGAATAAAAAAGCTAGAGAAAAAACATCAGAAATAGCAAGGAAAAGTTGGACTGGGAATAAATGTCTTAAAGGGGACATTTTTTATTTATTTTTTAACCTATAAACTTTAACCACCAGGGCTCAAAAATAGTGCAGACATGGAAGCAAAAAAAAACCTAACCTGACCAAGAAGGAAGAGAATCTGATCCTCCCGCCGTCATCATCAGCATTCGTTTTCCTGGAAATTCAGCAAGCTGAGTTCCTATGAGGAAACTCTGCAAGACCCCAAAAGATCTTCAGAAGGTGTTCCCAGTCTTATCAGCACTAATAGCGGCCCAAGAACAGGGACTGTGCAAGGGAGAGGCTTAACCCGGCGCACGCTGCCGACTGCAGAGGTATGGACATACTGCTACTCTTCACCAGTCAAGAGGTATGAGGAAAAAAAGGAGAATTTTGGGGGGGGGGGGGGGGCTATAGTGAGTGAGTTTTTAACGCTGATTTTCTCCTGTCAAGAGAAACAGTGTTTTACAATAAACCAGTCTGCATAAGGCCTTAAACAATAGCCAAAGAGTCATATAAATACTGGTAAAAACAGTGAAAACAATAATAAAACTCCATAAACACATGAAAACTAAAATATAATAAAAGCATGAAAAATAAAATAAAACTTGAAAATCAAAAGTGATTGCTGCTAACACATCAATTAGTGCTTTTCGTCACGCTTCAACATAATATACTGTGTAACATCCTCCACAATTCAGCGCACTCCCATCAAATAATGTGACAGTCCTTAATTCAAAACGATATAATGGTTCTTCAATGCTCATTATCCTGCTGAGGAAGCTCTGGTACAGGAGCATAAAGCGTACAGGATTTGGAGCTGTGCTGTGGGTATGAGAACGCTGGCTGTACTAATCAATATGATGTTTATTCATGCTGAGATACCTAGCACTGTGAGTGTTTTTTTTTAATGTAAGTGTTGATTTTGGGGCTTTAAATAAAGTGTTACTATTTAGAGAGCACTATTGTGGTCCCATTCTATTTTTGCATGTGATGTATCCGTGCTGAGAAATATTGAGGAGGAAGGAGCAAGAGGAATAGCTGAAGCCACATATGCCCAAGGTGGGGCAACAATTGTGTTATGACCTTGATCTGTATTGAGGTCCATTGCACAAGGTGAGCGCATATTATCACTGTGTGTTTGCACGTCACAGAGTTTGAGAAAAGAGGAAGGAAGAGATAAATCACATCACAGTGGTGGAAGAAATACAGCCTAATTGGACATTGAAGGATCATTATATTGTTTTGAATTAAGGACTGTCACACTATTTGATGGGAATGTGCTACATCATGGAGGATGTTATATAACACAATAAAGGTTTTATGGGTTAAAGGTTTTTTTCAACTATATTATAGATATAGATAAAATATAGATATTGATATTACATCAGTACACCAACAGGATATAAAATTATTCTCAGTATGACCAGTCCATAGTTATTGAATGTTGCATTTTAAGGACATAACATAATAAGCTACATTCATAGTTACATAGTTAGTCTATCCAGTTTAACCAACAGAAAAAAAAGCCTGCATATTCACAATCCTATACCCACAGTTGATCCAGAGGAAGGCAAAAAAATCCATAAATAGTCTGTTTTGATCCAGCAGGGGAAAAAATCATTACAGATTCATATTCCTTATGGTTGTGAACCTGAACCAGGCAAGGGCGTGGTACCAGGGCAGTATAGCGGTTACACACCCAAGGTTTTAATAAGGAAACATGGAATACGTTGGAAATACACATGTTGAAAGGAAGATCTAATTTACAGGCCACTGTGTTAACCTTACGGAGTATGCAGAAGGCCCAAGGCCCGATATACTGAGACGCCAGTTTTAGCAAGGGAACATGAAGTCAGAGGTTACGGGAACACAGCTAGACCCTCTCCCCAACTTGGTAGGAGGGCGCAGGGAGGTGTCGGCGGTCGGCATGAAGTTTTTACATCTACCTGGAGTGTTGCAAAGATTCTTGGACCTGCACCCAAGTGGAATGGAGTTCCCGAAGATGTTCCTCTAACGCAGCAAAATCCTTTGCGGAATGAATGTATCAGGCAACATGGATGGGTGTAACCCATAGTTTGCCATAAACAGAGATAATCGGGATGCGGCATTGATGGCACTGTCAGAGAATGGCTCGCAGAAAAACTCGCACATCTGCTAATGCCCAACGGCATTGCAGATTGGCACACAAGAATTTGCGAATGCAAAGGCGCATGCGCACACAAGAACAAACGGTCGCTAAAACTATAGTGCAAGTGCGTGACAGATTCTGGCGCCCAGTGCCCTATTTGAAGCCAGCAGCATCAACCACTAGTTGCTGGATGATCTTTAGCTCTCCTGTGTGTTCCTGAGTTCCTGTTCCTGCTTGTTATTGGATTTTGCGTTACCGACCCACCTTGCCTTTGACCTGTCTTGTCTCCATTTCTGGCTTTGACCGTCGGCTTGTTCCATTAACCGGCTTCTGCCTGCTGATCTGTGTATGACCCTGGCCTGCTCTTTGGACTCCGCTGCTGCCTGTTTACCAGTGTATGACCCCAGATTCCTCTTAACTCTGCTTGCTGCTTTGCCCCTGGCTGATATTCTGTGTATGACTACTGGCCTTGCTCCTGACCCTGCTTCCGGCTCTCCCTTCTGCCTAGTCTCATCTGGTACATCTAAGGGACTCTGGTAAATCCTGCTCGTCCAGTTGCCATCCAGCAGACATCTCATCACTTCAGCCTGTCGCAGCTGGCAACCCCTGCTTCTCTGGGCATAGCATTCCCTGTTACCACCTTCAGGTGTGCCTTGCACTCAGCCGCAATGTAAGCCCTCTCAGCACTTCAGCCTCTGACCAGGTACATGACAGGTGCTATTGTGAGCAAACTCTGCCCAAGGTAACAAATCCGACCAGTTGTTATGGTGGTCTTAAATATAGCAATGTAGGAACTGCTCCAAGCCTTGGTTAGCCTATTCCGCAGCTCCTATGGACTGGGGGGTGATATGCCGAAGAGAAGGAAAGCTGAACTCCTACCTGTGCACAAAAGGCTTGCCAAAACCTGGACACAAACTGGCTACCCCTGTCCCAAATTATAACTTTATGTAACCCATGTAACCAAAACACCTGAGCGAAAATCTATGCCAGTTTTTTGGATGTAGGCAACTTCTTTAGTGGAATGCAATGTGATATTTTCAAAAAACGATCAACCACCATGAGAATAACTGTGTTTCCATGGGATATAGGTAAGTCCATAATAAAATCAATAGACAAGTGGGTGCAAGACCTCTCTCCACTGGGTATGGGTTGTAGGAGGCCCACTGGAAGGCATTGGGGTGTTTTATTCTGAGCACACATGGAATAAGCGGCTATAAAGGCGGTTAAATCAGCGCAGAGACTAGGCCACCAGAGTTGTTGAGACATAGACCATAAGAGTTGATTTTTTTCTGGGTGCCCAGCTGCAGAGATTCTCAAGGACAAAGCAGCAATCGTGAGGTTTACTAGCAGGATAATGGATCTGAGAGGCCAAAATTCTCTCACCCAAAGGTGAAGTGAGACTAGTGCCAATAGTAGTAGGAACCTACTCCATTTTGGAAGAGGAGGAAAACAGCCGTGATAATGCATCTTTAACAGTAATGCGATTGAGACCCCTATAATCGATACAGGGTCTTTGTTCACCACTCTTCTTTTTCACAAAGAAAATTACAGCACCAGAAGGAGAAGAGGATTTGTGGATGAACCCCCCGGGATAGTGAATTCGCTACATTCTCCTCTATAGCCTTATCTTCCGAGACTACGGGTAAACCCAGCCAGGAGGAGAAATGGCACCAGGTTGAAGGTCAATTGTGCAGTCATAAGGCCGATGTGGCAGCAAAATACCGGCCTGACCTTTGTCAAAGACATCACAAAATTCACAGTACTCTTCTGGCAATGAAGAGACTGAAGACATGCACTTGACCTTAATCACTTTCTGAAAACATGCATTAGTGCATTGTGGCGACCATGCAGAACCTCGGCTGTGCCCCAATCAAATGAAGGATTGTGCCTCTGTAACCAAGGATAACCAATGACAACTGGGTAACGAGGTGAGGAAATGACTTGGAATTGGATTATCTCATGGCGAAGAGCCCCTACAGCCATGGTCAATGGAGTGGTTTCATGGGTCACATGGGCAGGCTGAGGAGGTCTCCCATTGATAGCCTCAATGGCAAGTGGGGAGGCACTAGGCTGCAATGGTAATGAGTGCTTCAACGATGGCACTATCTGTGAACAAGCTGTGATAAAGGTTTATCTTTCAGGATAGCTAGGGACCCAAAGATGCCACCTAAGGTCTGTGCCCTACAGGACTTTAGGTGTGGGCATTTCCCAGACGGGTTAGACAAGACTTCAATAAGTGACCTTCTTGGTCACAGTAAAGGCACAATCTGTTCATTCTCCTAAAGTCCCTCTCTTTGGCAGAGAGACGTGTGAAGTCCAGCTGCATGGTTTCTACTTCACTAGAGGACTCAGGCCCAGGAGGCATGGGAGGTGAGGGAGGCAAACATTCCTTAAAGGAAGCGCTCTCTCAGAGTCTGGTATCAATGAGAATGGCAAACAAGAGCCACGAGAGCCTCATTGTTCCAACCAACCTCTACTGAGTACATATTTCAATAGCGTAGTTGGCAACAATTCTCGCACTCTGTTTAATGGACATAAGGATGTAAGGATGGGCGAAAGGTTCAGACCGAGCATGAGTTCGGGCCGAACATTGGCTGTTCGGAAGTTCTCCGAACAACCAAATTATAGTGTCGTTCGACCATTTGTTCGGCCCACCGAACGACCACAATGCGCTGCACAGTGCATTGAAAGCCCTGATTGGCTGAAGCAATGAAAGCTGCACCCAATCAGGGCACAGAGCTCTGTCAGAGCCATGATTGGACGTTGTCATGATGACTATCCAATCATGGCTCATTGCTCTTAATTCCGCCCCACACTATAAAAGTATTCTTTCTATAGAGGCCATTTTTAGTGTGATAACGGCGTGGAGAGAGGTAGAACAGGGCTCTGCTCAGTGCTATTAGACATTTAGTGTGCTGTAGTGTGCTATTCTGATTCTATTGTCAGTAGAATATAGAAGTTTAGTGTGCATCTAGGGATAGTTCAGTGTGAGTGTAGTGCGACCATTCATCTTTACATTAGTGTTAATGTAGGGATAGTTCAGTATTTTGAGTGTAGTGTGACCATCATTCATCTTTACATTAGTGTGAATGTAGGGATAGTTCAGTCAGTGTGAGTGTAGTGACCATTTAACACAGTTTTAATATAGTTCTGTGCATTACTGCAAGTTTAACGCCATATAGTTCTGTACATTACTGAAAGTTTAACGCTGTATATTTCATTGCGTTACTGCAAGTTTAACGCCATATAGTTCTGTGCGTTACTGCAAGTTTAACGCCATATATTTCATTGCGTTACTGCAAGTTTAACGCCATATAGTTCTGTGCGTTACTGCAAGTTTAACACCGTATATTTCATTGCCTTACTGAAAGTTTAACGCCATATAGTTCTGTGCGTTAATGCAAGTTTAACGCCATATATTTCATTGCGTTTCTGCAAGTTTAACGCCATATAGTTATGTGCGTTACTGCAAGTTTAACACCATATATTTCATTGTGTTACTGAAAGTTTTAACGCCATATTGTCCTGTGCATTACTGCAAGTTTAACGCCATAAATTTCATTGCGTTACTGAAAGTTTAACACCATATTGTTCTGTGCATTACTGCAAGTTTAACGCCATATATTTCATTGCGTTACTGCAAGTTTAACACCATATAGTTCTGTGCGTTACTCCAAGTTTAACGCCATATATTTCATTGCGTTACTGCAAGTTTAACGCCATATGGCCCTGTGTGTTACTGCACGTTTAACGCCATATATTTCATTGCGTTACTGCAAGTTTAACGCCATATGGTCCTGTACGTTACTGCAAGTTTAACTCCATATATTTCATTGCTTTACTGCAAGTTTAACGTCATATGGTCCTATGCATTACTGCAAGTTTAACGCTGCATATTTCATTGCGTTACTGCAAGTTTAATGCCATATGGTCCTGTGCTTTACTGCAAGTTTAACGCTGCATATTTCATTACGTTACCGCAAGTTTAACGCCATATAGTTCTGTGCGTTACTGCAAGTTTAACACTGTATATAATTCATTGCGTTACTGCAAGTTTAACGCCATATGGTCCTGTGCATTGCTGCAAATTTAATGCCGCATATTTCATTGCGTTACTGCAAGATTGACGCAGTATATTGCAGTATATTATAGTGTATCCGTGGAGTGTGTCTGTGTTGTGAATACTCAAAGTAAAGTGCACCAAACACCACTTTCCATTGATTAAAGTGCATCCACAAACTTATTTACACATCTTTATTACATTTTGTTAATAAAAGCACCCCCACTCCCCCATTATGTCTGGATAGACAGCAAGGAGAGGCAGATGTTCCCATGGCACTGTAAGGGGGCTGGCAGCGTATGTGTCCACAAGCAAAGGTGGATGTGGTAAGTCCTCATGCAGGGCATCATTTTTTCTGTCTAGTGATGTTGCCCGTGCTATCCAGCCACAGCATTCAGAGGAGGTGGTGGACTGGCTTACTAAACCATCCTCATCCTCCTCATCCTCCGTCACCCAAGCAGAGACTAGTGCACAGTCCCCTGCAGCTGCCAGAGTGGCAAAACCTACCTCCTTGTCCACAGCTATTCCTGCCATAGCCCCAGCATCAGGCATGGAGGAGTCAGCAGAGTTATTTGAACACAGCGTCAGCCACTTGCTCCTGGACAATGCACAGCCATTACCCGATTCAGATGTTGATTCTGACTCTGAGGTTAAAGCGGAAGTAAACCCATCGATTTAACAGTCTAAAAAAAAAAGGCATGCCGTGAATGCTAACTGCACATTGGCTGTGCTCTCAACCAAACAGTCAAACCATCCAATGGCTGGTGTCATAACGGATCACATGTGCAGCACTTTGGCAGTTGAAGATTAAACAGAGGCAAAGATGGCAGCTTCCTTGGCTGAAAACAATAGGGGGGTTTACTTCCACTTTAAGGAAGGCAGGAACATGAGCCTACAGAGAGAAGAGAACACTGGCACACAAATTTTCAGTCATGTTCCCCTAGCCACAGCGTATTGCCAAGTTATCTCCAGTGGTAATAAGGATGATGAGGTCACTGACTCGACTTGGGTGCCGGATAGAGCAGAGGAGGAAAGTGAGGGTGAGGCACAACCCCAACGAGGCAGCCATCATGGAAGAGTAGAGAACAGCCACCCTATTCCATCACATTGTGGAGCTGTTATCTCCTGGCCAAACTCCCAACTAGGCCTTTTTTAGTACATGTGCAGCCGATCGCACTGTTGCTATTTGCAAACTTTGTCTCAAGCGCATCAAGCGTGGCAAAAACACCAACCATTTTGGTACCACATGCTTGACAAGGCATTTAACCTCTCACCACTCAGCCCATTGGAAAGAGCACCTAAAAGTCACACAAAAGGGGCACACATCTGTCCCTCCTCCTTACTCACTTCAGTCTGGCCCTGCTATACCTCATGACCACTCAGCAGCCTCCACTGACAGGGATGATGATATAGGGTGTCCCAGGTCCTTGCAGCACATCTGCCAGCAGCACACCACAGTTCTCTGCCCAATCCACTGCAGCGGGAAAAAAAATCCAGTCCCTGTCAAACAGGTGTAGAAAAATTGATCTTTGGGTGGTAATTGTGCCCATAAAACCTCCACCAAAAACATTCTTCCAGAAATCAACACCCACAACACTAGGCAGCCTAGTCCTGAAGAGATTCCACATCCCAAAACATTGATCTTGCTGGTAATCCAGGACTGATTCATTTTGATAAAAGTCAGATCGTCTAGGGAGTCTGTGGACAGACGCGCTCCATGTTCAGTAACAAAACCTCCAGTATCACCGAATGTCCATTTGAAAAGCACGCTGGATGCAGGGCAGCCCCGCAGCTCAATAGCATACTGGACAAGTTCTGGCCAGTGGTCTATCCTCATGACCCAGTAAGCCAGTGGATCTTCGACTGGAAAGCTCTCCATCTCTGTTTTTGCCCGTAGATAATCATCCACCATGTGATCCAGATGCTGCCGATGTAATGTGGAAGCTGACAGCCCTGGGTGGCGAGGACTAAATAAATTCAGAAATGCATCACTTAGGCAGCCGCCTTCTCCACTGCTCCTCTCTTGGCCAACAGAAGCATCCAAACTATGTTTTCCATAACACTGTAACCTACCAGAGTCAGGAAAAGCATTAGATAAACTCCTCTTTAAGGTGTCCTCAAGAGATTTCATCTTCTGCACTCTCTGTGGGGACAGGAAGAGTTCTGAGACTTTCCCCTTATAATGGTGGTCAAGGAGGGTTGCCAACCAATACTGATCCTTTCCCTTTATGCCACGTATTCTTGGGTCCTTTTGCAGGCTTTGAAACATGAGGGAGCCCATGCACTGCAAATTTGCGGAGGCATGAGAAGCAGACTCCTCGGGGTCACTGAGGATTACAAGATCTGGAACTGCATCCTCCCAGCCATGTACTACTTCCAAGTGTTTTGGGGATGGAAAACCATCTCTTACTGTTTGATGTATGTCTTCCTCTACTTCTATGCCTCCGAAACTGACAGAAACTGCAAGAATCCTCCTCCTACTCTCTCTCCTCTTGTGTTCTGTGGCATAGGAACAATGGTGTCTGCATAAAGTGGGCCTTGAGAGGAAAGGAAGTCCTCCGCTTTGTCCTGCTGCTCTTCCTCGAGTGCCCTGTCCATAATGCCAAGCAGAGTCTGCTCCAGCAGGAACACAACAGGGATTGTGTACATGCATATGCATTGTCATGGCTCACCATCCTTGTGGCCTCCTCAAATGATCACAGTACAGTGCATGCATCGTATATGAGCAGCCATTGGCGTGGGGAAAAAAGCCGAGCCGGCCTGAGCCTGTTGTTGTGCCATACTAAAACACAGGTACTCGGCGTGGCCAAGCGCATGGAGCAGTAAGACATGTCTTCCTGGAGCTCCCGCACACACCGGACTATCCACGGCTCACATCGCTTCCCAGATCCGTATAAGAGGTCGGTAATGGGGAGGAGAGGTGGGGGAGAAGGCCACCACACCCCCGATCCGCATAAAGAATGGGAAATAGACCGATTTTTCACCCGATTGGGGCCGAATCACCACTCCTTAGGCACACATGCAGCCTCACAGGGTGCTGCTTCACAGCGCTCCACACCGCACATGAGAACCAGACAACGTGCCAGGTCTCCAGCAGACTTTGAAAATGGGTCTGTCCATTCTGCTTGACATTCCCCTGAATTGCACAGGTCATTTAGTAGCTGGGACATGGAGGCTTACATCAAGGCCCTCCCAAACAGGCATGATTTTGAGGCCTGTGTGCAAAGAATGGAGCGCTCATACAAACGAGAGATAGCAGAGCTGCGCAGGGATGTTACCAACAGGCTGGAAGAAGTGGAGGACAATGTAGAGGAGAATGTCACCACATTACAAACACACAAAGTCATTCTACAGATTCAGAAATTAATGTACCACCAAGATGACCAGGAAAACAGGGCCAGGCGCAACAACAATAGCATCAGCGGCCTCCCAGAGTCTGTTGAAACCAAAGACCTGGCCCCTGAAGTGATTGCCATGTTCAACGACCTGCTTCGCAAAGACAAAGATGCCGCTCTGGAACTAGATCGCGTGCACAGAGCACTGGGTCCTAAAAATCCGAACCTGGAACACCCCAGGGACGTAATATGCGGAGTTCCCTTCTATGCGATTAAAGACGCCATAATGCAAGCCGCACATACACAAGAAGCCATCTACTTCAATGGCAATCAAGTTTCCTTACTCCCAGACATCTCTAAACTGACCCTGGACATGTGTCGCGCCCTGAAACCCCTCACAGGAGCCCTACAAGCAAAACATATTAAATACCGCTGAGGATTGCCATTTAACCTGTTTGCGTCTCATGAAGGGAAGTCAGCAACCTTGGAACCTTTGAGCTACCACAGATCCCTATACCGAACTGGCAATGGTTAATGCAGCTACTCCTGGTTTCCAGGCCGCCACTGGCTGGCAAAAGCAACCCAAGAAGAACAAATGGTCCAAATCAGAAGCCTCCAAGTCGACGGCCGGATGATCTTCCACTGCCTGCTCTTTGACTAACTATTTTTTTCTTCATAGGCCTCGTACCCGTGAAGCCGTCTCGGTTTACAGTTATGTTGGGAAATGAAGTTGCTAACCCACTAACCTTTCTAACTAACCTGTAATTTCTCAGTTACAGGTTTTGACCTTCTCCTCAGAAATGTGATATCCTCTTAACTGAGATTTACACCTGTTGGTACCCATTACCCTCACCCCACTTCAGTCCGACCACGCCCCCATGAGAACCTCATGGAGACTGAATGAAAACGTATTATTTGACTCAGTCTGCACCCAGGATATCATACAGACCGTAAAACACTTTGTAACTGACCATACACACATTGAAACCAACCCACTCACAAAGTGGGAAGCACTTAAATGTGTACTCAGGGGTAAATTCATCCAACATAAAACGTGCGCACACAGCAGATATCACACGCCTCCTTGCCACCATAGCTAAACTGGAAGAGTCACATAAACAAACTCCTGATACCACTGTACAACTAGACCTGACTAACGCCAGGAGAGATCTCCAGCAAATTTTTGCAGAGCGCTCTATGATGGCAAGAAACAAAGGACGATTCATACACTACTCTCAGGCTAACAAATGTGGCAGACACCTAGCAAATACGCTTCAACCCCGACAAGCTCGGAGACCTATCCTCTTTATCAATTCTTCAACCAAAGGGAAAATATTGAATAACTCTGCCATAGCCGAAGAATTCCGCCAATACAATTCGACCCAATATAACCTAACCCCCCAGGCACCACCGTCCACGCCCCACTCAGGTAACCCTGCGCAAGACCTGTTTTCATATATATCCAAGAAACTGCTCTCCCTACCATCCCAGCTTCCGATTCGGCGGACCTAGAATCCGCCCTGTCAGAAACCGACTTTCAACTGGCCATCAAAAGCCTTAAAAATGGCAAGAGCCCTGGTCCAGATGGGTTCTCCTCACGCTTCTACAAAACATTCCCACTCTTACTAGCACCTCTCTTAGCAAAAGCATAGATGAGACAATTGCCCCCTCTCCAGCTCTACTTCAAGCCCACATAATAGTTATTCCAAAACCAGGTAAGGACCCCTCATTATGCCCCAATTATAGACCGATATCCCTATTAAACATAGGTTTAAAACTGTTTTCCAAGATCTTAGCAAATTGCCTCTCACCCTTCCTACCTGAGATAATACATAGAGACCAGGTGGGTTTTGTCCCTGGGCGCAAAGCCAGGGAAAACACCACCAAAACCATACACCTCATAGCATATGCTCAACGCAACCACATACCGACCTGCCTTCTCTCCTGTGATGCAGAGAAGGCCTTTGACAGGGTCAGCTGGCCCTTTCTCCAATCTACCCTCTCCCAGATATTACTAGGCCCGAGAATGCTTTTCACGCATCATTTTTTAAATTTTTTTTATTTTTAATAAAGGAATTTTCCCAACGGTGTCAGTGTGTTTTTAACTATTTTTTACACTTTCTTTGTGAAATGGTAGGGGTACTTTTGTATCCCCTTACCATTTCAAACAGGGGGGGGGGACCTGGGGGTCCCCTTGTTAAAGGGGGCTTCCAGATTCGGATAAGCCCCCTGGCCGGTGGTTGTGGGGGTCTTCGGGCAGGGGGCTTATCAGAATCTGGAAGCCCCCTTTAACAAGGGGGTTGTGGGGAAGAGACCCTTCTCCTCATCAACATGGGGACATGGTGCTTTGAGGGGTCACAGACCCCCAAAGCATCCTCCCAATATTGAGGGCATGTGGCCTGGTACGGTTCAGGAGGGGGGGTTCTCTCTCGTCCCCCCCTCTTTTCCTGCGGCCTGCCAGGTTGTGTGCTCGGATAAGGGTCTGGTATGGAGGGGGGCCCCCACACAATTTTTTTTTTTTTTTTATTTGGCGTGGAGTTCCCCTTAAAATCCATGCCAGATCTGAAGGGTCTTGTATGGATATTTAGGGGAACCCCATGTCATTTTCTTTTTTTAATTTGACCCGGGGTTCCCCTTAATATCCATACCAGACTCAGGGCCTGGTAATTGAATTTCGGGGGAACCCCACGCTTTTTTTTTTTTTTTTTTATCAATGACTTTCAATCACTGTTCTCTGTATTACGGGAGCGACAATTCATTATAGCCACGAGTGATTTTAAATAGCTTTTTTGCTGCAGAAATGACACTTTGTGCAGGGACAGTTCTAAGCACGGGAAACATGTGCTCCTTTACATGCATACTATACACACCCCCCAGGTACGAAATTTAAAGGAATATTACACTTTTATTGTTTCACTTTAAGCATTATTAAAATCACTGCCCCTGAAAAAACAGCCGTTTTTAAAACTTTTTTTTGCATTGATACATGTCCCCTGGGGCAGAACCCGGGTCCCCAAACCCTTTTTATGACAATAACTTGCATATAGGCTTTTAAAATTAGCACTTTAGATTTCTCCCATAGACTTTTACAGGGTGTTCGCGGCTTTTCAAATTTGCCATGAACACCCCAAATTGTTCGCTGTTCGGTGAACAGGCGAACAGGCAATGTTTCCAGTCGAACATGAGTTCGATGCGAACTCGAAGCTCATCCCTACTGTCAAATCCCAAAAGCATAACCTCCTAAAAATTTTCCTCAGTGAGGGTCGACACCTAATCCCTAGACACTGGAAAACTACCTCCCCCTTCCCTTATTGAATGGGTAGGTGAGATAAATGACATTATGCTTATGAAGGAGATGCATGCCAAATCTCTAGACAAAGAAGCAAACTTTTCATTCATTTGGAGTATCTGGAGGCACTACTCTACTTCAGATAAACTGAAGCACAGACTCTCAACAGTAAGTACTTCTTGAGAGACTTAAAATTCCCCCAAAATCATGCTCGTTTATCCGTGACCGATAAACCGGCAAGAGGATGAGGCCCGCTGTCTCTCCACCCCCCCCCCCCTCTTTTTTTTTTTTTCTCTCACCCCTATAACCCTTCCTCTTCTTATCTGATTTCCCCCCTTTACTATCACTGCTATCTTTTCCCAGCTCTATCCCCAGTTATGGATAGCCATTCCATGAAGCCACAAATACTCTTTGCCCTTAGTATGAGTACTACAAGCAGTTAGAAGACTTGAAAATACACTTACCCTGGGATTCTGACACCTAACAATGTTCAGTTTAGATACATTGACTCCCTCGGTTTCTGGACGCAGCAGGTACCCATAGGGGCGTCCAGACCGTTGGAGATGGCAACCACCTGAATGTCAGCACTATGCTTGAAACAATACTTCATAAACATATTTTCAAGTCACCTATATGTACGTAATGGAATGCACTATATTTTTGTTTGTATAACTCAAATTTATTTGACCAGAACGCCCTCTGTCAGGCGTCTGGTCCTATTCTTGTTCCTTTCTGTTTAAATATGTACTAAAACAATAAAAACTTATTGAACCTAAAACACAGGTACTTGTTGATGGCCGTCTGCTGCATGTGCAGCAGCACTGGCTGTGTATGATTGACTAAAATGGCTACAGACTCTTCTGGCCTGCTTTAGTAGATCTTCCTACCCTGGGTACCTATTAAGGAAATGCTGCATCACCAAATTGAGGACATGTGCTAGGCATGACACATGTGTCAACTTTCCCTGTCTAAGGGCGGACAGGAGGTTTGTGCCATTATCACACACACACCGCCATTCCTGGCTCCAGTTGGCGTGGTGTGAACCACCTCTGTGCCTGTCCCAGCAGAGCTGCAATAATCTCTGTTCTGGTGTGGTTCCTGTCCCCTAGACACACCAGCTGAAGCACTGCATGGCACCTTTTAGCCTGACTCACTCATTGAATAGCCCTTTGAACACTTACTTGAGGTTCATACGACAATTCAGCATAGGAACCTTTGATTTCTAACGTTTGGGTCCCATAGACTTCAATGGGGTTCGTGATTAGGATCCAAACTTTCCCAATGTTCGAAAGTTCTGGTTCAGCCAATCCCTAGACATGAGGCTTTTGGCAGCAGAGGTGGAGCGAGCAGGAATATCAAATAAATTCAAAAATAAGTGTCTACCGGCACAAAATAAATTTATATTATAATCAAACCACCACATTTTGTGGGACAGTCCTACCACCACAAAATCAATACGTGGATTTATACAGTTTGATGCAGTCAAATATGGTTCTACTTATAGACCTGTGCAAAATGTAAAAAAAGTAAGTTTTGACTGCGCTAACCCTTATATTACATATCTTAGGGTGCACCAAACAAATATATATTTAGAATACACCAAAAAAATATATATATTTATACACGCTAATGTTATTAAAATCAATATTTCTCTGCAATCCACCCGTGACATCCAATATTACTATTAGTGCCAAAAAAAGAAACTACAAATTAAACAAAACAAATGAGTATCCACAAGAATTTCTACTGTATTTAATGCAAACATTTCTCCAATCCTCCTATTCCTCGTGTCCGTGCTTCTGTGTATTATTTCTTATCCACCACTTTAGTGATGACACCACCGCCACCATAAGGATTGGCCACTCACCAGATATTAATATATTGAATGCCATTGGTTCATTGATAGGGATAACCACTCCGCCCAGGTCTACGCTGCTCCCAATTTACAGGTTTAAACAATATCCAACCTCATATTTCACTCACATTTCCAAGTGCCTATCAGTTGGTACTAAACTTGTCCAGCCGTTTGAATGGGTACAGATGGGTGAGGGTATCGCCGCGTCTCTCCTATCTCGGCGTGCGTCCCAAGCCTCCTTTTCGTTTTAACCGGAAGTGACCTATTCCGTATATTAGCAGCCTCTATGCATTTCCCAACTACAGGACGCAATTGTGATGTGACGTGACATCACAAGGAGCGGGCTCTCTGAGCAAAGTCATTGGATAGCCACGCCCCATGCCTATATAATAGGTGCTGGACAGCACAACAGAGAAAGACAGCTTCAGAACAAGACTGTCTTTTTTCATTTTTTAGCTGGTAACCGACGGCAATGAAGAAGACAGCGGCGGTGAGGAAGAAGACAGTGGCGGCGAGGAAGAAGACAGCGGCGGCGAGGAAGAAGGTAGTTCCATGGGAGAACATAGCACAAGAAGAAGACGACACCAGGAGGTGGCAGCACCGGGAGATGACGGCTCCGGGAAATGACGGTTTAGGGAGAAGATGGCTCCGGGCTTCTTATTTAATAATAGACTTGACAAAAACTGTCTCTTGTAGTTTGTAAACATGTCACAGTTTTTTTGGTGAATGGGTAGGGGTACCCAATACTCATTCACATAGGGGGGGGTGGGTGGGAACTGTGGGCATCTTTGTTAATGGGGGCTTCCAGATTCCGATAAGGCCCATGCCTGCAGACGCCACTAACCACCGACCAGGGTTGTCGGGAGGAGGCCCTTGTCCTCATCAACATGGGGGGCAAGGTGCTTTGAGGTGGGGGCTCAGAGCATGTTGAGGGCCTGCAGCCTGGTATGGTTCAGGGGGTGTGGGGGGGTGCGCTCGCTCATCCTCTACCTTTCCTGACCTACCGGGTGGCATGCTCGGATAAGGGTTTGCTATGGATTTTGGGGGGGGAACCCAACACCAAATTAGAAAAAAATATTGGGCATGGGGGGGGTCCCCCTCCAAATCCATACTAGACCGGACGGCCCTGGTATGGACCTGGGGGGGGGGAACCTCACGCTGTTTTTTCGCAAGTTTTGTTTGCCGGTTATTTGTTTTTTTTTTACATTAAGCTTTCAGCGGGCAAGCCCACTGACAGCTGATGACTCATCGGTTGTTAAGAATGCAGCAGCAGGCTTCCCGGCCCCCTGTTTAGCAACCAGCTATATACAGTGTTAAAATAAAAAAATGCAAAACACATCAAAAATTGCATCACAAACACAACACTTGCATTTCTGGTGCGGTTCCATTGAAGTCTATTATCCGCGAATCGCAGAAAAAAAGTCCCCGACCCTTTCTAAAAACACACCGGCCGCAAAACGTATAGATGTGAGCTTGTACCATAGGGAACCATGTTAAATGGACTGTAGTGCGTTTCTGCAAACTGCAAAACGCACTAAAAAACGCATAGGTGTGAACCAAGGGTAAGTAGCAGGAGCCAGCCCTGACACCCCCTTGTCCTCTGTAATGACCTAATAGTGAACAACTCGGCACAAGTTCACTTGGTGACCATATGCCCTCTTCACCACCTCTTCTCAAGAAAGAATAATTTCACTTTAGGTAATCTTCCCTCACAGCTGAGCTACTCCACATCTTATCAAATGGTTGCCCTTTTCTGCACTTTATCCAGTTCTCCAACATCCTTTTTGTGAACAGAAAATTGAGCTGCCTTTTCTAGATTAGGTCTTACTAAAGATTTTTACAGGAGGAAAATAATGTCTCTCTCTGGAATCTATAACTTTTTTATTACACACAAAACTTTATTGTGTTATGTCAATAAAATTATATTTTAACAGTATGTATATGACTCTTTGGTTATTTATTGAGAGGTAGTACCTTTGTCAAAGTCTAATTTTTTCTTTGGATACATATTCAGAATTCAAAGACTACAAATAAAATCAGGCCATTGCATCCCTTGTGATCCTGATGCAAACGCTGTCAGACTCAACTCATTCCACTATTAATAGCATACAGATAGGGATGAGCCGAACAACCCCGGGTTCGGTTCGCACCAGAACCTTCGAACCAACCGAAAGTTTGCGCGAATTTTCGAACCCTATACGTTATAATGGACGCGAACGTTCGAAATCAAAAGTGCTAATTACAACGGCCAATATGCATGTTAATGTCATAAAACAGGTTTGGGGACCCGGGTCCTGCCCCAGGGGACATATATCAATGCAAAAAGAACTTTTAAAAACTAACGTTTTTTCGGGAGCAGTCATTTTAATGATGCATAAAGTGAAAAAAAAAAAAGTGAAATTTTCCTTTAAATATGGTACCTGGGGGGTGTCTAAAGTATGCCTGTGAAGTGGCATGTGTTTCCCGTGTTTAGAACTGTCCTTGCACAAAATGACATTTGTAAAGGAAAAAAAGAAGCCATTTAAAACCACTTGCGGCTTTAGGTTTGTTCTTAAGTAGAATCTGAACAGGTACATTATGAAGTGTAGCTCCATCCCAAAAAAATCTATTTTTAAGCTTTTTGGAGAACATAGGGAGGGGTTATCACCCCTGTAACATTTGCTGTCTTTGCACATCTGTTCAGAACATGTCACCTAACTTTCCGTCCCAATGACAAATGTTTTTGGAAAAAGTGGGGTTTTAATTGAAACAAGGATTGGTGATAAAGTATCAGTAGAGAGGAGATACCTTTTTCCCAAATTAAATCTAACAGGATAGAATTTCCCTTCCTAGGGGTAGATTTCCTCTCACTTCCTGTTTTCTCTTTCCATTTGCAAGTAGGAGTCGTTTGTAAGTTGGATGTTTGAAAGTAGGGGCCTGGCGTATATACTCTGCAGAAATTTGCCCTATTAGATGTTGGTGTAGCCACAAGACTGGTGGGCACAGGAATGGGCCTTGCTGTGAGTTAATAGATCAAGATTTGTAATTGCATGCACCTGTTGAACAGGGCAGAAAAAGTGGGGGTGGTGGTGGTGGTGGTGGACGGTGTTGCCACAAGACTGTAAGCTCTCACAGTTACTCTTGGTGGGCGCAGGAATGGGCCCTGCTGTGAGTTATTAGATCAAGATTTGTAATTGCAAGCACCTGATGAACAGGGCAGAAAAATTGGGCCTTTGGCGGTGGTGGTGGACGGTGTTGCCACAAGACTGTAGGCCCTCATAGTTACTCTTGGTGGGCGCAGGAATGGGCCCTGCTGTGAACTATTAGATCAAGATTTGTAATTACCCGCCCCTGTTAAACAGGGGCTGAAAAAATTGTGCCTTAGGCACTGGTGCTGGTGCCACAACACTGCAACCCCTCACAGATACTGTACTTGGAGCACAGCAGTCACACGTGTTGCGAAGCATTTTTTTTAAAAATTGTAATTACCCGCCCCTGTTAAACAGGGGCTGAAAAATTGTGCCTTAGGCACTGGTGCTGGTGCCACAACACTGCAACCCCTCACAGATACTGTACTTGGAGCACAGCAGTCACACGTGTTGCGAAGCATTTTTTAAAAAAATTGTAATTACCCGCCCCTGTTAAACAGGGGCTGAAAAATTGTGCCTTAGGCACTGGTGCTGGTGCCACAACACTGCAACCTCTCACAGATACTGTACTTGGAGCACAGCAGTCACACGTGTTGCGAAGCATTTTTTTTAAAAAATTGTAATTACCCGCCCCTGTTAAACAGGGCTGAAAAATTGTGCCTTAGGCACTGGTGCTGGTGCCACAACACTGCAACCCCTCACAGATACTGTACTTGGAGCACAGCAGTCACACGTGTTGCAAAGCATTTTTTTTTTAAATTGTAAGTACACGCCCCAGGGGCTGTTAAACACAACACTGCAACCCCTCACAGGTACTTGGAGCTGAAAAATTGTATTATAAACGCCCCTGTAGGCAGGCTGGTGTGGTGGCATGGTGCCATAAGAGGACAACACTGGCAACGGTTATATCCCCTCACTGGTGGTGAGATACTTTTGTACTTGATCAACCGAGCACAGCACCCTATGTCAAATCCTCCACGAATGTGCGTTCGCTGAGGCAGCAGGCCAGTAGCTTTGCATTGTGCAAGCTCTGGCCATAATCCTCAGGAAATTTTCGTGGGATGTAAGTCTGACCTTGCCCCAAGGTATTCGCCCCTGGCGATTGCTGGAAACAGGGGCTGCGGAAAAAAATTGTCTGCGCTTAGGCCACCTGGTACTGACCGAAGCCTCAGGTGGCATGGATTTCATTGACAGGAGGAGGAAAGATAAGGAACCTAGTCAAGTGAACATAAGAGGATCCTTCCGCAGTTTGCACTCAGCATCTGAGGCATTCGGTCCGGAGTCTTCTGGTCACTGAGGATGACATCGCCAGCCACCTTCCCCAGAAGGGTTTGTTGGGACTGTGATATGATAAAAACACAATTATTCGGTTATGGGTGGGACAGAAGGAACACTGTCCGGATAAAGGGGGCCGAGAGGCCTCAGCCTCTGTTCTGCCTGGTATTATCCCACGCTGGTGGTGATCCAAGACCATCCTCGATGGTGAGAGGACAGTTTTGATGAAGGGGAAAAAAAACCAAGCTCAGTCGATCAACCCTCTGCTGAGGCGGTGAGTTCCACATGTCACATATTAGCGCACCTCTTTTGCAGCTGATCGGTGCACAAATCCTCCAGCAGCAACTGAATGTGCGTTCGGAAAGAACGCCCCTCGCAGGGCGGAGAGGAGGTTGGTGCCATTGTGTGAACAGAAAATTGAGCTGCCTTTTCTAGATGAGGTCTTTCTAAAGATTGCTGTACAGGAGCGGTTTGCTGATGTTTTGCACCCACGTGGATTCAGTGACATCTGCGATCCTGGCAGTAAGCTGCAGCTGGTGGAACCGTACTGCCAGATACCTCAAGCTGGGTAGCCCAGATTTGTACAGGAGGAAAATAATGTCTCTCTCTGGAATCTATAACTTTTTTATTACAAGAAAGTATTTTGCTAACTTTAGAAACTGCAGCTTGGCATTGCATGCTATTATTAAGTCTATGATATACCAGAACACCAATATCTTTCTCCTCCATATTATAATGCCAAACTTAGTTTTATAGTTGAAAACTTTTAACCCACAAAACTTTATTGTGCTATGTCAATAAAATTATATTTTAACAGTATGTATATGACTCTTTGGTTATTTATTGAGAGGTAGTACCTTTGTCAAAGTCTAATTTTTTCTTTGGATACATATTCAGAATTCAAAGACTACAAATAAAATCAGGCCATTGCATCCCTTGTGATCCTGATGCAAACGCTGTCAGACTCAACTCATTCCACTATTAATAGCATAGAGAGTGCAGTGGTCAGGAGTTTGCCATATATAGCCTAGCATACAGAGTGCAGTGAGCAGGAGTATGAAATGCACAACAAAGTGTATAAAGTACATGGTACAAGAATGCATATCCTGTAGGGCTCAGGAGTGGGTAAAGCTGGGTACAAATTTGAAATTCGTCTGATTTGGTTTATTAATATAAAGAGAAATTGTAGTTCCATATGAAGCTGATTGGTTTCTATGCAGAGCTGCAATAGATTTTGCACTCTCCAGCTGTAGTAAATAAACCCCTCCGAGTCCAAGTACAGAGAAACTGAAATATACTGTAACTGGAGCTCGGCAATACAGAACAGGCCTGGTGGGAAGACAACCTGACAGGGAGCACTCACAGCAGGAGACAGCGGTGTGTCAGTAGAAGCAGGCCTAAGGTGTGCCAAGGGGGCTTCTGTCTCGAGGGGTGGAATGCAGTCTGGCCAGTACGTACCCAAGTGGGAAGGCTTCCAGATAGGCTGGCATGTCCCTGCACTTTCCCTACTCTTTAGAAACCACTCCCTGGCGTTAAGCACTTTCCTTGCCAGAAGGATGACCTGTCCCTACTTTAGCCACATGTAAAATGTGTGCCAGCCCAGGAAGCTAGGGTCCGAAATATACTCTGCCTGACCCAAGATGGGCACCAAAGTCACAGGGGCCTCTCTGTGACCTAGAAAACCATAGAGGAGCTAGGTTCCTCTTGACTTCCTCCTCAACCTACATTGTCGCTGGAGATAGGCACCACCTGCAGTGGAGAAAATAGCACCTGCCTACAAACCCTTTATGCTTCAGATTACAAGAAGCAATCATATCGAAGCCGATTATCCAAGTGAAGGGATGTAGATTTTTCAAACTGCCAACTTTGCCCCAGGGGGAAGAAAAGTATAGGTTAAAGGTGACAAATGGCAGTGAAGACTAGGTATCCCTGAATAGGGATATTGATGATAAAAGATGGAGAGTTATCCAGGTGGCCAATGACAGTTTCTGCTTCCAGGGAGGGCAAAGAAACCTTATAGGGCAAAGAAATATAGTTTGCACGGACAAAGGCTCAAAAAATACCCATAATATCATAGTATTATATGTCACTGACATAACAATTGGTATTTGGAGAGACACACTATCATCCCCGAGAAAATGAGAACAAAAAGGTCAAAAAAAGAGAAACCCACCAGGTGGGAAGTATAGTAGATGGTCAAAAGCTTGCTTTTTTGCTGTGGGGCTGTTTCAGGCTCAGATGTGAAGGTGCAGATCTCAGTGGTTGTTGCACCTAGGACAAGGTTAAGGATTAAGAGTGTAGGTCCACTGGGATCTCTTGTTCAAGGGTGTAGAGATAGTTCTTGATTTCCCTCAGGGTTGCAGCATCGAATATGGTATTATTTTAGGAGTTGAAGGAGAGTTTTCATGGCATTTCTTTTAAGCACTATGTAATGTGCCACATCTGCATACATTTGGTAAGTTTTTAGTTGAAGAGACAAGATTTAGGCATCTCATGCTTAGTACAAAAAAGTGGAACTTGAGGACAATGTGCCTAGGAGGACCATCTGACTGCCTTCGGGTAAGGGCCCTATGGAACATGACAAACTAACTCTTTGAAGGGAGCCAGAATTGAGCCTTGGGGGTCAGTGATACTCTCCAAGAATCGTAGCTTTCGGTTCTATCAGTTTTGTTCCTGTTCCAGTTACATATTTGCATATTATATAAGGTTGTGATTGCCTGCCACTATGCTGTAGACATTTTGTTTAGTGCTTAGTACACTTTCAATAAACCTGTGTTTTGTGCAAATATGCCAAAGCAAAAGGGTCATTAAACATCATCCTTCCAACAGCACTTTATTACCTTTTTTTATTTGCTTACCTGCCACTCCCTTCTGCCAGGGCTGAGAAACTGAAACCCAGAGTCACGCTAGTCAGAGGACTGTTTACAGCACCTAGGCCACCAGGTACGAGCACTGTCACATGAGAGGAAAATAAATTAGTTATATGCTCCTTCATCCTAAGAAGTACTGGTTCTTTTCTTGGCTACCAGTGGCTCAACAGATTTACCACTGAGCAATGGAAGGGTGAGTGTGCCATTGGGAAAAGGGGGTATTAGGGCTCATTCAGACAGGTGTTTAGACTCATCCTCTGTGCTGAGCCATTTTCTTCTGCCTGTGCATCAACCTCAGAGCTGTGAGCAGGCAATCCATAGAAGTGTATGCAAAGGCAGCAGCTGCATGGACACAGATGCATGTCAAGATTCAACTTGCAGGCACAAGCGGGTGCACAGAGCCAAACTCAGTTTGCGTTAGGATTCATGCACCTGCTTCTTTCTGCATACCATTGAAATTGGCACTCCTCTCTTTCTTCATATTGGGCCAATGGTAGATTCATCAAGTTGCTTCTTGTAGAAGATTTTCATTCAACTTCCAAGTAAAGGGTGAATTCAATCCCCTAGAAAATTGCAATCAAGGAAAAACATGGGGATGGTCAGGCCAAAATTTTTTTTCAATATTAGATTGGGGAAACGAATTATGTACACTAAAGTAATCTGTAAAGACTTTCATCTGCAGATGTTGAATACGCTAGATGTCTACTAGCTGCATTGCCTATAGCCATTTTTCAAATTTTGTCATTGCTAACATTGAGCATGGGGTTTTGCCAGAGGTGGAGTCCAGCACAGAGTCCAGGACAAAATTGAATTCTCCCTCTAAAATCACCCTCACCAAAATCCCCCACCGGAGAGAGCAAAGACAAAAGAAATAGAACCTGTTGTTGATTAGGTAGCTATATATTAGCCAACATGATTGGTTTCTGGAATAAAAACCCTTTTATGAATACATATCTCCTCTCTGGATCACTGTATTGCTGAGCTATTTCAAATGGAAGGGATGTATGGATCCCCTCCCTCTCATTCTGATTTTTGCATAGTATAGTCCAATTAGTAAAATATCCATTGTGAATCAAGGTATGCTTAATCTGCTTTAAATGTAATAATTGCCAGTGTCTGTAAATACTTTGAAAATGTACCATTGTTTATTTTTGATCAAGTTATATAATTGTTTTAAAACCTGCAAGCTCCTGTACCTGCCATCTGTTCTATGGTAGCTGTAGTAAACAAGGTTTATTTGTTGAACCAGCCCCTTGTGCTTTCACCGCCATTGCTTCTATTATAATACTATAAAAAGAACAAGTGCACTACTAAGGGTATAATGGCCAAAAATGTGATGGTGACATCAGTGCAGAATTTGGACAGAAGACAATGTAGAATTCTTTGTGTGTTTTTGATACACAATGAATAAGAACTGCATTAATCACAAAGGCCTTGAGCTGTCTATGAGATTGTTACAGGCGTTGCATGGTACGGGCTGGGTAAAGCACACATAGGAGTGAAAGCAAATTATGCCTGGAGTCTATACGCAGATAAGGAGCACGTTAGCAGCCTTGTGATTTGTTTGAAAGTGACACTGTGTTAAAGAGACATGTTACATTGAGACAAGTCCTGAAAAGTCAGTCCCTCAAGTTGCCTCAGAAGAGACAAAATTACCAAAAGTCCTAAACTAATTAAAATAAAGTATATAAAGTAAATAATTATTATTATTATCCTAAAGTAAAAAGTCATTATTTGACACCTTTTATAGTTTAATCGGGCAGGTTTGTCAGAATAGTTAAATATTTTTATTTGAATATGGGTCTTTAGTTATAAGCCAAAAATATTTTAAAATGCAGTTTTACCACCTTCCATACAAGCTGGTCTGTACTGTATGTAAGTTGGCACATTGGTGGTACTGCACAAGAAGTATTACACCAAATTAGAGACAAAGGTGGGAGGTTTGAGCTGGACGTGTAGGGGATTTATAGCCTAGAATTAACCCTTCACTCAGTGTTTGTCAAGACACCACCTGTTTTGAGTGGTAGTGCTGAGCGTTTCTTTCAGCAAATACGTCCAGATTGCGCATACAGGCTTTCCTGTAGGGACAGTGGATTTCATGTGTGGCGTGTGTGTAGTAATGAAGGGCCTATTTAAAAAGGATTTAAAATGGACAAAGGTCCTCTTATGAATTTTAAAACGTAAACAATTTCACACAATTTCTAATATCAGCTGCCTATATGTTTGTAGAACAAGTATGGACTTTATAGGTAGTGATGGAAGAACTTCTGATGGGACGTTTCGCGAACGCAATCCGCGAACACAATCCGCGAACGTGCCCAAATGTTCGCGAACCGCAGGTTTGCGGCGGGCCCTATTGACTTTAATGGCAGGCGAACCTTAAAAACCTCCAGGTCATATTTTCAGCCACAAAATACTTACTAGCTGTGCACACATAGTCCCACAACATGGACACTGACATACCAGAAGTATTAAGTGAATCTGGGATCGACAACGACAAGCCTTCTTTTTTTATCTGTGAAATTTTGTCAATTCAAGGCCATGGAGGAGAGGCAAGGTCAGGCCAGGCTATGAAGGGGGTGAAGGAGATGATTTATCAGTGCCATAGTCAGGGCAGCGCAGTCCTGTGCCAGTGTCTTAGTGTGCCAACCTGTGCTTGAGCCCCTGACCCCTCCCTCTGCCCAGCCCTTACCCCCACCTATGCAGGGCTCCACTGCGGTAGTCCGGAGGTGCCAGTCCAGTGCTGATCCATTCCTCAGCCATGATGCTGGCACTGCCTGCTGATTGGCTTCTCCGTTGCTATCTCCCTCACTGACACCAGCACTGAGATAGAACACTGACACCAGCACCGAGATAGAGAGAACTGACACCAGCACCGAGATAGAGAGCACTGACACCAGCACCGAGATAGAGAGCACTGACACCAGCACTGACACCAGCACCTCGCTGCGGGACCGAAAAATATGACACCACTCAACCTCTTCAAACAGGAGGGTACAGGCATATAGTACGGTGTGCTTTTTTCTCTACAAGTGAGCCAAAGGTAGAAAAAAGGTCCGTGTGCTAGATTATATAAATCGTTTATAGAGTTATGCATATACATGGTCTACTGGTGTTGAATTCCTCCGAGATCCATGCCTCATTCATTTTTATAAATGTGAGGTAGTCAACACTGTTGTGAGCTAGGCGAGTGCGCTTATCGGTCACGATCCCCCCCTGCTGCGATGAACGTCCTTTCGGACAGGACACTGGACGAGGGGCAAGCCAACAGTTGCATTGCAAATTGTGCAAGCTCTGGCCAGAGGTCAAGCCTGCCCACCCAGTAGTCCAGGGGTTCATCACTTCTCAGAGCGTCCACATCGGCCGTTAACCCGATGTAGTCGGACACCTGTCGGTCCAGGCGTTCCCTGATGCTGGATCCGGATGACACCTGTCGATGGGTCGGCTGAAAGAATGATCTCATATCAGAAGTGACCAACACATCTTCAAACCGCCCTCTTCTTGCAGGCGCTGTTGGATTGGTACCCGCAACTCTTTCTCTGGGAGTAGGAATTCCTCTGCCAGCGCACGCAAAAGCAGAATGCAGCATTTCTCTAAGCAAGGCCTGTAAGTGCTGCATTCTGACAGCCCTCTGTGATGGTGGTAACATTTCCGCCATTTTGTGTTTGTACCGGGGGTCTTAGTACGTTGCCACCCAGTACTGGTCCTTGACCTTTATGCTTTTTATACGGGGGTCCCTGTTAAAACACTGGAGCATGAAAGCCCCCATTTGCACTAAACTGGAAGCGGTGTGGTGGCCTGGCTCCTGCTCATCATCCAGGATAATGTCGTCTCCTCCCCCCATCCACGGACAACAACAGGGATCCCAGAAAGGTTTAAAGCATGCTCTTCTTGCTCCTCCTCATCTGCCCCGGCACCATCCTCCTCTGACTCCTCTTCAGACTCCTGTTGTTGACTTGTCTCAGATAGAGTAGCCCCCCCTGGGAATTCATCCAGCATTGCGACTTCCTCATCTTCCTGCTCCTGCTCCTCGACGGCTTGATCAATGACACAACGCAATGCACGCTCCATACCGAAGGCGTAAGGTACGATGTCACTGATGGCACCATGGCTGCGACTGACCAGTTTGGTAGTTCGTACAGGTAGTCTTTAACTGCACGTTTCTGCTGGAGCAGCCTATCAAGCATATAAAAGGTTGAGTTCCATCGTGTCGGGCAATCACAAATAAGACGTCTGACCAGCAGATTGTGTCGCCGCTGAATGTCAGCAAGGCGAGCCATGGCCGTGTAAGATCTTCTGAAATGGGCCGAGATTTTCCTTGCCTGCCGCAAGATGTCCTGGACCCCAGGGTATTTGACAACGAATCGCTGCACGACCAAGTTTAAGACGTGTGCCATGCATGGCACATGTGTAATTTTGCCCTGTTTCAACGCGCTAAGCAGATTGGCACCGTTGTCACACGCCACTTTACCAACTGTCAAATTGAGCGGGGTTAGCCACTGATCTGCCTGTGAATGCAAAGCTGAAAGGAGTGCAGGGCCAGTGTGGCTCTTGGCTTCCAGGCACAACAGACGCAGCACAGCATAGCAACGTCTCACCTGGCATGTCGAATAGGTTCTGGGGATCTTGGGCGGCGCAGTGTAAGAGATGCTAGCAGCGGAAAAGGAGGAGTCAGCCAAGGAGGAGAGGGAGGATGGAGTAGGAGGAGGAGAAGAAGAGACAGGCCTGCATGCAATCCGTGGCGGTAAAAACAAATCTACACGGGTGCCACGGGTTATATGCTTGACGGCCGTCAGAAGGTTCACCCAGTGGGCAGTAAAAGTTATATATCTTCCCTGCCCGTGTTTGCTAGACCACGTGTCTGTGGTCAGATGTATCTTGGCACCGACACTGTGGGCCAGAGATGCATTCAATTGCCGCTGAACATGGCCATATAGCTAAGGGATGCCCTTCTGTGAGAAATACTGCCTTCCTGGGACCTTCCATTGTGGTGTTCCAATGGCCACAAATTTACGAAAGGCCTCCAAGTCCACCAGTTTATATGGCAGTAGTTGGCGGGCTATCAGTTCTGACAAGCCAGCGGTCAACCTTAGGGCAAGAGGGTTATCCGGCGTCATCATTTTTTTACGCTCGAACATTTGGCCCATGGAAGCCTGCCTTTTTCCAGAAAAACGTGAGGACGGCATGATGGAAGGTGGAGTGGAGGACAATTCTGAGGAGAGAGGAGAAGAAGAAGTAGAAGAGGCTGGACGGTGAGAGCCTGGAGTGTGGCTTTGTGGGTTCTGACGGCATTGCTCCCACTGGGCTCGGTGATGGCAGCTTACGTGCCTTTTTAAGGCGGTCATCCCTAGGTGAGTGTTGGGCTTACCACGACTTATGCGTTGCATGCAAAGGCTGCAGATGGCAACACTATTGTCAGCAGCAGACACGTTAAAAAAAGCCCACACTGCGGTGCCATGTGCCGGCGTCCTGGGAGCGCCAGATGTGACCGTACATGGTTGATGCCTCGCTCCTGATACATTAGCAGTCTGGTTTGTCCCTCCTATGCAATGTAAGTTCCGCCTGCTTCTTCTCCTTATCTGCTGGTCCATCTCTCCCTCTGAACTCCCCTCCTCTTCCTCTCTTGTGGGCACCCACGTGACGTCCCTAGACACGTCATCATTGGCGTCACCTTCCCCACCGCTATAATTAGAGATCTCGGAGTAGGCAGCAACAGTGGGGACCAACCTCCTTGGGCTGATCTGGGTACTGTCGTCAGACTGCTAAGTGGCGGTTGTTGCTACCTCCTCTTCCTGATCAAATGCCAAGAATGGCTGTGCATCGGAAATGTCTTGTGATGATGGATCGGAAAATAATTCCTGTGACTCAAGCGGAGGGTATATGGTGGTGGTGGTGTTGGTGGTAGTGTCTTTAGGGGTGCACACAGCAGAGAGTGAAGAGGGTGCAGATCGAGAGGATGAGGAGGGTGCAGAAGAGTAAGGCTGAGTGAGCCACTCAACCAAGTCTGGTGCGTCCTTTGACGTAATCGAATGCACTTTCTGCAACTTCCCACTTTGGCTCAAGCCTGTTGCTCCTGCCCTAACCCTACCACCCCTGCGGAAGGGCCTGCCTCTTCCTCTGCCTGTCATTTTTTAAATGACCCTGTGACAAAAGTCTCTAGAGAAGTGCAGTATATGTGGAAGAAGGTATATAACACCCCGCTTCAATCTGTCGTTTTGGGGGGCCACTTGTCTATCACACCAGTAATAATACTTTTTTATAATTGCGTTTGTCACTCTTTGTAGTATCGCTGCAGAACCGCTCAGCAGTCACAATGCACAGTAGAAATGCACTAAACTATGCTTTCTATATTTGATTAGTATTTTATTATATTTAGTATATTATCAGTGTATTTCACCTCTATAGACTGTACACCTATACCAGTCCTTAAAAGGACTTTTGTGGACCTAATAGTAGCTAGCTAGTGTATTACAGACTATCCCTGCTCCAAACGCCAACCTTTCCCTACACTGAGAAATGACAGCTGCACAATCGCTGAGCACTGCACTATAATATGCTTTCTATATTTGAAAGAAAGTATATTATCAGTGTATTTCACCTCTATATACTGTACACCTATACCAGTCCTTAAAAGGACTTTTGTGGACCTAATAGTAATAGCTAGTGATTAGACTGACTGTCCCTGGTCCACACAGCGTCCTTTCCCTACACTGACAAAAGACAGAATGTAAAATGGCTGCCAGATCAGGTCTATTTATAAAGTAGGGGGTATGTGCATGTGCTGAAATGTCTCAATTGGCTGTCTTGTACCCCATGAGGGATGTGTCATATGTCAAAGTTCTTCACAATGTAAACGAATATGGCCACCGTGAACAGCGCCATAAGTCCGCCGGTTTGGCGAATCGCGAACAAGCAAAGTTTGCCGCGAACCGACCGCTGGGCGAACCGCAAGGCCATCTCTATTTATAGGCACCAATAGTAAAAACAAAAGGTTTTAATTAGTAACAATTCACATATAATAATATAAAAGGACATATAAAAACATTACTGCAGCATCCTACAGTTTGACATTGACATCTCCAACTATAGCCACTGAAACAGGGTCATGAAATCTGGTGACCCTGATAAGGTTCAGCACGGCTGGAATAGATGGTTGTAATGATAGATTAGCGCTACATGTTTTGCGATATATACTACTTCAGGAGCCTATCTGTATTTTTCTAAATGAATAAAGAGACATTAAATAAGTATACACACAACATGTACATTGCATTAACGTTAATTATAAACAGAGTATTAAAGCTGTATCCGAAATCCAAAAAACAGAGAGTTACAGGCACAGTTAGGTTGAAAAAGTAGTAAGGTTCTACATAAAAAGTGATTTTCCTTAGAATACATATATAAGGACAGAGACTACCACCAAACATGGTAATGCTATACCCTGCATCAGGAGTCAGTCTAATGCCGCGTACACACGAAGGGACTATCCCGCGGGATTATCCGCTGAACCGAAGTCCAGCGGATAATCCCCTTGTGTGTGGGCGCCGGCGGACTTTTTTTGGCCAAAGTACGGCGGACTAAAGTTTCAGGTTTTGTTTTCAAATTATCCGCTGGACTTGGCAGTCCAGCGGATAATCCGGTCGTGTGTAGTATGGTCCGGCGTACCAAAAAGGACGCATGCTCAGTAGCAAGTATTTTTCTAGTATTTTTCGTTTTCTAGTTCCTTCGTACGTGCTGTACGTCATCGCGTGAACCGTCGGACTTTTTGCGTGATCGTGTGTGGTCAAGTCCGTTCGCTTTTTAGTCCAGCGTACCCAGCTGGAACGTCCAGCGGATTGTCCGCTGGACTTAGGTCCGCCGGGAAAAGTCCGTACGTGTGTACGAGGCATTACCCATACTGCCAAAGGTTGCACTGATAATCATAAAAATACACCTACCTATGACCAATGTCATTGGATACAATATAAATAGTAGCCTCTTAGCATAAATAGTATAAAAGGATTGATCAGTAGCAAGTCAATAAGTAAGGTGAGACTAAAATCTCCTTTTCCCTTTACTCTTAATACAATGATATTGATTATTGGTGTAGATTTGTGTATTATTTTTTATATACATTTATATATTTATAGATGCCTATTTAAGTTGATGGTCCTGTTGACAGTTGCCAAATATGCTATTATTTATATTGTATCCAATGATATTGGTCATAGGTAGGTGTATTTTTGTGACTGTCAGTGTAACCTTTGGCAGTATCATTTAGGCTGACTCCCGATGCACGGTATAGAGTTAACATATTTGGTGGTAGTCTCTGTCCCTATAAATGTATTTTAAGGAAAATCACTTTTGGTGTAGAACCTTACTACTTTTTCTACCTTTAAAAGCACTGGGAGTGTCCCCACATCTCTCCTCGGCCTAACTGTGCATGTAACTCTCTGGTTTTTGGATTTCGAATATAGCTTTAATACTATATTTATAATTAATGTTAATGCAATGCACACGTTGTATGTATACTTATTTGATGTCTCTTTATTTATTTAGAAAAATACAGATAGTATCCTGAAGAAGTATATATCGCAAAACATGTAGAGCTTATCTATCATTACAGCCATCTATTCCAGCCGTGCTGAACCTTATCAGGGTCACCAGATTTCATGACCCTGTTTTAGTGGCTATAGTTGGAGATGTCAATGTCAAACTGTAGGATGCTGCAGTAATGTTTTTATATGTCCTCTTATATTTTTAGTGAATTGTAACCTTTTGTTTTTACTATTGGTACCTATAAAGTCCATACTTCTTCTCCAAACATATACATTCGATATTAGGATGTGGCACTTTATACCATGTTTGTGTACACCCACAGCACCAGCCTGTGTTGGTGTACTTGTTTAACCACTTGCCGACCGGCTCACGCCGATATACATCGTCCAAAACGACGTACCCATACGTCACTTCATCATCGGCGGCTAGGGGGGCGCACGTGTGCTCGTGGGTCCCACAAACTCGATGTCTGTCGGTGGCCCGCGATCGTGGCACAGAGAGGCATTTCCCTGTTCTGCCTAGCAACATGACAGGGATCTACTGCTCCCAGTGATAGGAGCAGTGATCTCTGTCATGTTCTAGTGAGCCCATCCCCTCTACAGTTAGAACACACTGAGGGAACACACTTCACCCCTTGATCGCCCCCTAGTGTTTAACCCCTTCCCTGCCAGTGACATTTACACAGTAATCAGTGCATTTTTATAGCCCTGATCGCTGTATAAATGCCAATGGTCCAAAAATAGTGTCAAAAGAGTCTGATCTGTCTGCCGCAATGTCGCAGTCATGTTAAAAATCGCAAATCGCTGCCATTACTAATAAAGAAAAATGAATAACAAAAATGCCATAAATCTATCCCGATTTTGTAGACACAATCACTTTTGCGCAAACCAATCAATATACGCTTATTGCGATTTTTTTTTTTTTTATACCAAAAATATGTAGAAGAATACATATTGGCCTAAACTGAGGAAGAAATTTTTTTTTTTTTTTTTTATTTACTTTTGGGATTTATTATAGCAAAGAGTAAAAAATATTGCTTTTTTTCTCAAAATCTTCGCCCTGTTTATAGCACAAAAAATAAAAACTGCAGAGGTGATCAAATACCACCAAAAGAAAGCTCTACTTGTGGAAAAAAAGGTCTTCAATTTTGTTTGGGTCCAACGTTGCACTACCATGCAATTGTCAGTTAAGATGACGCAGTGCCGTATCGCAAAAAAGGCCTTGGTCAGGAGGAGGGTAAATCCTTCTGGGGCTGAAGTGGTTAATTATCTATCATCAGCTGCCTATAGTCTGCTTATAGAATGGGCAAGGATATTACAAACGATGCTGAATATGTGTTTTAGATACAGAATAAGAAGTAAAAAAAACTGTATACAGTTTTGAAGTAAAGATAAAAATAAAGCGGAACTCTAGACAGCTATAAAAGACACAAATCAACCCAGCTCTCCAAAAGCTTTAAAAATCTTTACAGGTTATCAGTTTACAGTTAACTATGAATTGTGGCACTAGAATTATTACACTCACTCAGACATTTGCAACTATACTTCACATGTTTGTCACAATTGAGGTTTACATACACATGCTTGCCTTATACTACACTTTTTATATGGGGTGTGATTAGGTGACAGGGGTGCTTTACATTTTTTTTTTATTATTTTTATTTATTTTATACAATTCTTTTTAACACTTTAATTTTTATTTACCTTATTGAAAGCACAAGGAGGCTAACAATCACCCTACGTGATAGCTGGTCAGGTGACAGGTACTCTTTATGGGGACATTTGGAGTCTATTGTTTCCTTTGCCCTTCAATGCAACTTACTTGAGGGAGGTGGGCCCTTTGAGAGCCCCATAAAAGTGATTGGATGGGTCTAAAACCACCCATCAATTTTATTAGAGTTAGTATCAAGCTCACAGTAGAAGCAGCAGCGTGTCTACCATGACGTTTTATAAAGTACCTTGGTAGACAAATGGTTACATAATTTTTTTTAATGTAAGCAGTATAAGTACCTGAATTTTACCTGGTGTCTGCCTGTTGTTGTTCTTGTACAGTGGACTTGGAGTTTTAGAGGATGAAGCAGTACAAGGAGCTAATTGATGACAAGAAGCATACTGATAGTAGTTGTAAGCAACGTGATAGGGAAAAGAGCTTGTCAGTGCACTGCTTCTCTTTTTACTGTCCAGTCACAGGCTGGGTGGGTCCAGGCTGACCTGAGCTCCATTGAAGTGGTTTGAATGATGTTAGTCTCTATCAGATTGAGGATAGCTAGTGACAGAAAAATATACTGCAAGGGAAATCTCTGGATTTAGGTACAATTTTATTTTTTTTTGTTTACAAACTATTTTATTAGGTGCAAAAGGTGGTACAAAAAGAGTACAAAAATATGTCGAAACATTGACAGTAATAACAAGTTTTACATATGTAACATTGTAAGATACAAATGATTGAGTCAGTAGTCTTAGTTATGGTACAATATAATCTCAAATAACAACATTGTCCTTACCCCACACAGTTGTCTCTTATTCGCACCTGTTATCGGTCTCTCTACGCACAATACTAGATTAGTACATACAATCTGTGTTGCTATTCACTGGTTAATTGCATATCATTGGAAATCCCAATCAGTTCCTTTAGAACATTTAAAAACTAGAATTAACAACATCAACCTTATGGAAAAAATATTTCATACAATTCAGAACACCATCCATTTATATAATAAAAAATGGGATCCGTGGTATAAACATTCCATATCCTTTTTTAATCCATCCTGAGAATGTCTACACATAAAGCACCAGTCTATTCGTAATAATGTACTATATACCAGAATCAAAAAGATTTAGGTACAATTTTGCAGCAAAAGCTGGTTTTGTTATTTTAGCTTTTGAGCAATTAATTTGTATCTTAATGGTTTTGGCTGAAATTTTGCTTTAAAGCTTTCTACAGTTATAAAGCGTTTGTAATGTTTGGAAGGATGGACTTTAAAGGCACGTATATAGATTTTTTAACAAAATAGATTTATTAATATACATATATGTCACAGTATAATGATACATGCATAGCGTCAACATAAAAGTTGGACTACTAGTGGTTCCCCTAATGTACAAATGTACAAGATATAGTTTACTGTGTGACAATACTGAGGGTGTATCCACACAGAGGTATACTCTTGGTTGGGGTTCCACTTCTCCGTTAATAGATTAAAATAGATTAAAAACAATTCTGCTCTACATGTTTCGCGACTAGATCCGTTGCTTCTTCAGGAGCTTGAATATTTCTATATATGAAAATATATTTTTAGGTACAAAATTGTACAAAACATGCATAAAACTAAGATAAAAATGAGTTGATACAATAAATACATTTGATGTAGATAAAAATTATAACTAGACTCACTTGCACCGCAGGTAACAGACAGCAAGGCTCCCCCCAAGATGAAAAGGGGAAGAGACCAACCACACGGGCCTCCAGAACCAAGAAGCAGCCGCAGTTAATACATGATTCAGGGTGTGGGGACATACATAGTAGCTAAAAATCTAATAGGAAAAGAGGGGTAAATATATCATTGGGTTGAAAAGCCCCACATGAGATGATATATAACTATATACTGGGAAAGTCCCTCCCAATACTCACGTATAAAACACACTCAATTTGTTTGGTTAAAGCAGGTTTGTTTGAGGGTATGTACATCCAAATCGAAGAAAGGGTTTAGGAATTACAGCTTTTAAGAATAGCCATCAGAATAGCCTTTTTCAAGAGTCCAAAAGTAATTGGACAATTGAATCAAAAGCTGCTTCATGGCCAGGTGTGGGCTACTCCTTCGTTATATCTTCATTAATTAAGCAGGTAAAAGGTCTGGAGTTGATTCTAAGTGTGGTATTTGCATTTGGAATCTATTGCTGTGAACCTATATCATGTGTTCAAAGGAACTATCCATGCAAGTGAAACAGGCCATTGTAAGGCTTGAAAAATGAAACAAATCCATCAGAGAGAAATCAGCAACATTAGGAGTGGCCAAATCAACAGTTTGGTACATTCTGAGGAAAGAAGAACACACTGGTGAGCTCAGCAACATAAAAAGGCCTGGACGTCCATGGAAGACAACAGTGGTGGATGATCGCAGGATCCTCTCTATGGTAAAGAAAACCCCATTCACAACATCCAGACAAGTGAAGGACACTCTCCAGGAGGTGGGTATATTATTGTCAAAGTCTACAATCAAATGAAGACTTCACGAGAAAAAATACAGAGGGTTCCACGACAAGGTGCAAACCATTCATAAGCCTGAAGAATAGAAAAGCCAGATAAGACTTTGCCAAAAAACATCTAAAAAAGCCAGACCAGTTCTAGAAAAGCATTCTTTGGATGGATGAAACTAAGATTAATCTGTACCAGAATGACGGGAAGAAAAAAGTGTGGAGAATGCATGGAACAGCTCATGAGCACACAACATCATATGTAAAACATGGTGGAGTCAGTTTGATGGCATGGGCATGCATGGCTTCCAGTGTAAGGGGGAGCTCTGCAGACCCTGATGTAAAGGGGAACAGAGTGGACCCTGATGAAAGGGAAAACTTTGTGGACTGTGATGTAAAGGGGAACTGTGTGGAGTCTGATGTTAAGGGGAGCTCTGTGAACTCTTATGTAAAGGGGGGCTCTGGTGGTCAGAGACCACCTTACATCAGAGTTTCCATTTACATCAGAGTCTGCAGCATCCCCCCTTACAGCAGAGTCCTCAGTGTTCTCCTTTACATCAAAGTCTGCACAGTTCCCTTTTACATCAGGGGCAGCAGAGTTCTCCCTTGCACTGTAAAGGGTTGGTAGCCAAAGTCCTACCCCACCACTGGTCAAAATTTGGGGCTCCTAGAACATATGGTTCCGGAGATATGGGGCTCCTTGCGCAGCCTGAAGCTACACACAGCGCAGCCAGTTTAAATACAAGCTGGCACATGTTGTTTGCAGCAGACTGAGAGAATAATCTCAGTGCCTCTTACTTCTTGTCAGAGGCACTGGGCTCAATGGACAGCTTGGAGACTTGGACCAATGGTAAAGCACCATTGGTCCAAGCTGTCCAGTAAAAATGCTGCAGTGGAGGCTCTCATACAGTTAGGAGGGAGAAACTGCTGCTGAAAGGGTACTTTTTTAATCGAGCTAAATAATATATTATTATGCTATATGTTATAACTAGGGATGAGTCGAACACCCCCCTGTTCGGTTCGCATCAGAACTTACGAACAGGCAAAAAATTTGTGTGAACACCGTTAAAGTCTATGATACATGAACATGAAAAATCAAAAGTGCTAATTTTAAAGGCTTATATGCATGTTATTGCCATAAAAAGTGCCCCAGGGGACATGTATCAATGCAAAAAAAAGTTTTAAAAACTGATGTTTTTTCGGATTTTTGGATAGTGATTTTAATAATGCTTAAAGTGAAACAATAAAAATGAAATATTCCTTTAAATTTTTGTGCCTGAGGGGTCTCCTTAGTCTGGCTATAAAGTAGTGCATCTTTCCCATGTTTATAACAGTACCACAGCAAAATCACATTTCTAAAGGAAAAAATTTAATTTAAAACTGCTCACGCCTGTAATGTATTGTCGGTTCCCGGCAATATAGATACAAATAATTGAAAAAAGCAGCATGGGTTCCTCCCCCAGTCCATTACCAGGCCCTTTGGATCTGGTATGAATATTAAGGGGAATCCCGCACCAATTTATTTATTTTTTTAAATGGCATGGATGTCCCCCTCAAAATCTATACCAGGCCCTTCAGGTCTGGTATTGATATTAAGGGGAACCCCACACCAATTGTTTTTAAAAAATGGCATGGGGGTCCCCCAGGCACTATATACTATGAACAGCAGCATATATACTATATGGCCTGCCCTATATACTCTGTATATACACTGTAACCCCTCACAGTTACTCTTGTTGGGTGCAGGAACGGTCCCTGCTATTAAATATTATAACAAAAATTGTAATTGCATGCCCCTGTTAAACAGGGGCAGAAAAATTGTGCCTTGGGTGGTGGTGGTGCCACAACACTGTAACCCTTCACAGATACTTTTGTTGGGCACAGCAACAGGCCCTGCTGTGGAATATTATATCAAAAATTGTAATTACATGCCCCTATTAAACAGGGGCAGAAAAATTGGGCCTTTGGTTTTGGTGGTGTCAGAACACTGTAAGCCCTCATAGTTACTCTTGTTGGGCGTAGGAACAGGCTCTGCTGTGAAATAGTATATCAAAAATTGTAATTACATGCCCCTGTTTAACAGAGGCAGAAAAATTGGGCCTTGGGTGGTGATGGTGGTGCCCTAAACCAAAATATTGGCAGCTGGCATCATCAAGATTGAGGAGGAAAAGGATAGTCAGCATAGGCAGTCTTCAAGGAATCCCAGATCCATCGCAAATTAAATCAGTTACATCAGCATCAGATGATTGATAGCTGTTGATCCAAGACTGATTAATTTTTATGAATGTGAGCCTTTCAACAGAGTCCGTGGACAGGCGCACTCTTTGATCTGTTACAAACCCTCTAGCAGCACTGAATGTATGTTCAGAAAGCACGCTGGATGCAGGACAGGCCAGTAGCTCGATTGCATATTGAGCAAGTTCTGGCCAGTGGTTCATCCTCAAGACCCAGTAAACCAGTGGATGCTCTGTTGGAAAGTCTGCTCTTTCCCCTAGATATTCCTGCACCATAAGTACTCAAATATGCGTACATGTGCTGAAGCACTGAGGAAAATGTCCATATTATTTTGAAAGAAAATTTAATCAAACTAAGTGTCAAATAATTATTTGTATATTACTTACTTATGGTAATTAACCACCCAGGCCAATTCTGACACTTCTCTCATAATTTCTTTGCAAAAATTACATCTTAAGGGACAGCATTTGTAAATATTTTATTTTTAATGATTATAACTAGCAGAACTGCAATAGCCTACATATTGAAAATCGAATGCCTAATTGGTGAATATGTAACCTGTGTGTATCTGGCTCTGATACTATCCAGTGTCTCACCAGCCACTGACCACACTGCACGTCCCTGCTGGGTTATATTACTGGGGATGCTTCCCCAGTGACCCAGGAAACCATAGAGGAACTGTGTTCCTCTTGACTTCCTCTCCAACTTCAGTGTCACTGTGGAAGAGCACCATCTGCAGTGGAGAAAGTAGATTGCCCCTGCCTACATACAGTTACATAATTTTTCAACATAGTCCTCTTGCTTTTCAATTCACTTGTTCCAGCATTCCACAAGCTTGTATTATACAGTTGGGTCCATATATATTTGGACGCAGGCACAATTTTGATACTTTTGGCTCTGTATGCCACCATAATGCAATTTTAATTAAACAATCCAAATTAATTTGAAGTGTAGACTTTCAGCTTTAATTCAAGGGGTTGAACATAAATATCAAGTACAAATTTTAGGAACTGCAACCATTTTTATGCACAGTCCCCCCCATTTTCAAGGGCTCAAATGTAATTGGACAACTAAATATAATCATAAATAAAATGTACATTTTTAATATTTTGCTGAGAATCCTTTACTGGCAATGACTGCCTGAAGTCTGGAAACTATGGACATTACCAAAGACTGGGTTTCCTCCTTTCTGATGCTTTGCCAGGCTCAATTGCACGGTCGCGCGACACTGTACCCAAATAAAATCGATGTACTTTCTATACCTATACAGGGCTCTCTTCGGTAATCTCCGAAGCCGATTGGTTCATGCTGCAGCCAATCACAGCACAGCCAGGGCGGCGAATATGTACTTCCATATATGTACTGTATACGGTCAGCAAGCGGTTAATCTGTGAAATGTTAGAAAGACTCTGTTCTGCAAAAGTCTTTACAAAACTAGACTTAGGAGGGGCATATAACCTTATCTGCATTTGTCAAGGAGATGGTGGAAAACCACCTTTAGAACAAGATATGGGCATTTCGAGTGCTTGGTTATGCCTTTGGAACTGATTACGCAGCTGTCAAAAAAAGGGATGCCATTTGTGTGGTCACCTAAGGCACAGACTACCTTTAGCAAGCTAAACACTCCTCACTTCTGCACCAATATTGGTACATGCTGATCATGAACTACCTTTTATTGTGGAAGTGGGAGCTATGCTTTCTCAGCGCAGAGAAGAATAGATGCAGCTCCATCCTTGTGCTTATTTCTCTCATTTAATGTCTTCAGCTGAGAGGAATTCTGACACTGGGAATAAAGAGTTTCTGGAAATTAAGGAAGCCTTTCCAAATAGAGGCATCTGCTGGAAGGTGCTAATCATTCTGTAACTGTTCTCATTTAGCATAAAATTTAAGCTTTAAATGTGAGGGGGCCTTGGCAAGGCAGAGCTTTGACATTTGAAGAAGCACTGCAGAGGACAGCTCTGGATTGAAGGTGAGTATTGCAGCAACATATGATATATTTTTTTCCTTTAGCTGGGAAACCTAAAGTTCTGCATTAAGTTAAGCCCACTGTGTTCCTAAGCCTCAAATGTGTGGTTGCCCTGGCTGGGCAGAGCTTTGGCATCAACCAGAAAAGTGTGGGTGAACCATGAGACTGTATGGGGGCATTTTAAGTATAAAGTGAAGACGATATACGGTAAAAAGCGTCATCCCCCTATGTTTTGGAGGGGTACATAAATCATCTTACAAGTACCTCACATGGGTATAAGTACCCATATGAGATACTCTTAACTAGAAACTGCTCTCAACTAGAAAATGGATGATTCAGAGACCCAAAGGCAGTGTGTATCAAATAAGCTGAACCTAGTAAATGTGGTGAAAATTCACTTTGCAAGGAATACCCACATTAAAAAAACTGTATTTCTGCTTGCCCCATTCTTAGATAAATAAATTCAGCAGAGCTTCCCCTCTTTCACTAAGTTAGGGGAAAATTCCCTTTCAAAATGAGTGGCCTATTTGCCTTTAGTAAATTAATCCAGTATGTGGGCGAGGCCATGGGTGTACCTTTTGTGTGTGTCTGCGCTCATAAATACAGCTGTTATGTGAAACGCTCAGAGGTTTGTTAGAGAACCTAAGTGAGCAAACAGCATTGTGAAGGCCAAGGAACACACCAGGCAGGTCAGGGATAAAGTTGTGGAGAAGTTTAAAGAAGGGTTAGGTACTTAGGTTATAAAAAAATATCCCAAGCTTTTAACATCTCACAGAGCACAGTTCAATCCATCATCCGAAAATGGAAAGGGTATGGCAAACCTACCAAAACATGGCCGTCCACCTAAACTGACAGGCCGGGCAAGGAGGGCATTAATCAGAGAAGCAACCAAGAGGACCATGGTAACTGGAGAAGCTGCAGAGATCCACAGCTCAGGTGGGAGAATCTGTCCACAGGACAACTATTAGTTATGCGCTCCACAAATTTTTATGGAAGAACAGCCAGAAGAAAGCCATTGTTGAAAGAAAGCCATAAGAAGTCGCGTTTGCAGTTTGCGAGAAGCCAAATTGAGAAACTGTGGCAAGACTTGAAAATTGCTGTTCACAGGCGCTTTCCATTCGAACTGACAGAGCCTGAGCTATTTTGCAAAGAAGAATGGGCAAAAATGTTACTCTCTAGATGTGCAAAGCTGGTAGAGACATCTCCAAATAGACTTGCAGCTGTAAATTGCAGCGAAAGGTGGTTCTACAAAGTATTGACTCAGGGGGGCTGAATACAAATGCACGCCACACTTTTCACATATTTATTTGTAAAAAAAAAAATCAAAACAATGTATCATTTTCCTTCCACTTCACAATTATGTGCTACTTTGTGTTGGTCTAGCAGAAAAAACTCCCAATAAAACACATTTATGTTTGTTTGTAACATGACAAAATGTGGAAAATTTCAAGGGGTATGAATACTTTTTCAAGGCACAGTAATAAGATTCTACAGCCTCATGTTAGTATAGAGAATCAAACCACTGGCTATTTCAAATAAATACAATGTGTGCTAAACATGAAAGTTCAGGAATAATCAGTGTCCCAGTTCATCTTCATTATGCTACACAAACATATTATAGCTCAGTGCTTCTGAAGATGGCCAGTGGGAGAAAATGCATCACATTCGGTCTGTGGAATGCGGGCCGATGCTGTACTTCTGGTCCAGCAATACTGTCCTTTTTTACTTTTTTTTTTTAAGTGAGTGTAACCAATTTTGAGTAAAATTTAAATAAAATAGAATCATGCTATGTGAGCCCCTCTTGCCATTCCTTTTGCATGTGAGAGTACATCATTATTTGAGCCCTGCCACTACATTGAAGAAGCGATTGCAGAGAAGAAATACAGGCCCCCAGCAATACCAAGGCACCAGCACTGCAAGCATTTGTGACTATTATTTTCACATGTTAGAGTCTACAGCTGTTGGTGAGTGTGGGAACACAGGAGGGGCAAAGCACCACCAAAGGCTTCCGAGAACTGTGGTGTTTATTCATTCTGTTAGCTACCAATAGACTCTCAGCTCTCCCCAACACGCCCGAACCAGACCTTCCCCCTATTTAATCTAACACAGTGTGGAAGGCTGACCCACGACAAAAAGCCTGGGAACTGAAGTGCTAACAGTCAACCCCTTTCCCAGCCTGGATAAGCCAAGCATCTATCTATTACACAACACTGCAGGCAACCTGCCTTCAAGTACATCCGCAGACCTTCATATAGCCATTTACTGTATCTTCTCACTCTCTGGAAACGTTGAAGCAGTTTGAAAGAGAGCGTCGATGATTGGCTTTACATAAAGTCGCTGGTTCTGAATATTATGTATGCTGGTGGTAATCTTACCCCTCATTGCTCATCTTCCTTTCTTCCTCCCAATGCTATAAAGGCATTTATTTTATTTATTAGTTTGACCAGAATCACCATGTGTGGGCAGCACTTGGTGAAGCCAGGGATCCTGCTTTAGTTGGCGGTGTATTGCTTGCTGACACAGGTGTAAAGTCTATATAATGGAGCAAGGACAGAACATCAAGACCATTTGTAAGCTAGAAGCAAGCCAAGGGGAAGTCTTGTTTAACTTATTGTTGCTGGTGAGTATAGTTAATGGGGTGTACATGGGATTAATTCCCTCGCTACCTCAACGTGTCCGGCTATCCCCTACTCTTGCTACCTTCAGGCGATCCCTGAAAACTCATCTCTTTAGGGAAGCCTATCACGTCTCCAACTAATCTTTTACCACTTCCATCAGCTCATTCCCCACAGTTACAACCTTACCACCTCCCCCACCCTATTAGATTGTAAGCTCTTCTGAGCATGGCCATTTTAATCGTCTTGTATTTTATTGTATTATAACTGTATTGTCTCCCTTTTATATTGTAAAGCACTGCGTAAACTGTTTGCGCTATATAAATCCAGTAATAATAATAATAATTAATTATTAGGGTCCTATTTAAGGTTAGGCTGGAAGCTTCCATTCTGCCCTGACCTGCCTTGTGAGCCTAAATGAGAGAAAGAGTGAGAGGGAGACAAACAGGGACCAAGCGTACTTGTGGAGATAAGCTCTCTTCCTGAGGCATCACCTAGGCAACAAAGGCCTGCATAACCCTATTAAGCCTACAAGCATGTTTTCTATGATGAAACAAAATGTTTGGTTTAAAACCTGTACTGAGAGGAATATTTGCTTGTCAAGTTAAGAATTTGCCTGTTTAAATTAAATTTAAATTTAGCTAAGAATGTAACTGAAGGAGAACGATGGAAGTTTAATTTATCTATTTCGTTTGGTTTATTAAACTGGACCTTTCCGTCGCTTTACTAATCTCTATGAATATATTCCTTTCTATGAATTAATTCCTAAATGTAAAAAGTTAAACATTGCAAACAGGCTGGCTTTTTATTGCAGAAGAGAAACGCAATGTCTCTTCTGCAATAAAGTACACTTAACTGTCTTTTCACAAACATCTGCAGAATGTACACTGAGCTGCATGTGCACAGCACAGTTTACATTCCAGCACACTGCCAGTGTGTTGGGATGACTACACTCCTGTGCAAGCGTGGGAGTGACGTTATCCCATGCCAGCCAATTGAAATGGCTGAAGACCAGCACTTGAGGAAGAAGTCGGAGAGAAGATGCCGGCGAGGGACCTTACAAGCTTTGGACCATTGGAAGTAAGATAAGTGTGTTTTTTTTGTAATTCCACTTAAAGGATACAACATATACTGCAGCTATTGACAAAAAGCTGTTCTTAACCCCTTTTCACATGCCTGCCACAACCCTTTTAACTGGGTCATAATATGGGGTAGGTGGAATGGACTTGCTGATGAAGTGATAATTGTGTTTGGCTGTTAAAGCATCCAAGGTAGACAGTACTGCCTCAGACCTGCGCCTCTCCTCTGCTTTGGACAGTATCGGTGCTGGCATAAGAGCCCATCTGTGCACACAACCCAAAGACACCGATAATCATAAGCCGCACTCTTAAATCAACTCTATCGTGTGCCTTTATTTGACCACAAATGTCATAATAACATGGGTGGGGATGTTTTGCATGTTGTCATGCTATTTGTGGTCGAAAAAAGACACACGATGGAGTGGATTTCAGAGTGTGGCTCCTGGCTATCAGTCTCTTTGCACTGTGATTGGCTGCAAAGGTGTGGTTGCATGTTTGGGAGCCCATCTCAATGGCTCTTGATCATAACTAGAGGTGGGTAGTTGTCAGTGACAGCTCGGTCACTGTGCTGGAAGCACTCTTTCAGCACAGAAACCTCAGCCACAATAGATACTCACTGTGTGTGGCATGTGTGCGTAAAGCCCCACCCTTATTACCAACATACATAAGCCTAACTGAACTTTAGATATGATTTCTATTGCATAGTTACATGGGTCCAGCTTAGACCAATGTAAGTATGCATAATTCATATCTGAGGGACAACTGTGGAAATTGCAAGCTAATGTGTTAGTATGCACTACTACAGTGATATCAGCACTTCTGGGTCCTGTGCCAAACCCCCCCCCCTCCTTTTTTAATGAATTCAAGGCATTCTTTAATTGGAGGAGATTGTGATGTCAGCCCCACTTCTCGCCCCCTTGTCTAAAAAGACCCCTTGTATGCATTCAAACCAAATACAACGCATTCTGTGAATGGCTGCAGTGCAGTGTAGCAACCTCCTTGTGGTTATAAGCACAAAAGGAATTGTTCGGCATGGGCCCTGGGAGGTCACTGCTATCACTGTACCAGCACTGATTACTACAGTGATTTGCAGGTTCCACAGCAATCACTCAGGTATGAGATATGTATACCTTCATTATTCCAAGCTGGATACATTCAACTATGCAATCAAAACCATGCCTAGAGTTCAGCTATAATCTGCAGCCAGGAGACTTTGCCTTGGCTGAGCTGCTGAGCTTAGTCTGCTGGTAAAAGAAGGGAGCATTTCCTCATTTTCCTCTCCCATGGTTATCAAGCTTCAATGCTGTAACTTTGTAGCAAGTCACGACGTGAAAAGTCACAGTAGAGTCTGATAAGAGATCAGTGAACTTCTCAAAAGTTTCATCAGTTTTGCCTTGGCCAAATTTTTTGGAAATATATCAACACTCCAAAATTCTGAATTTCTGATTAGAAAATCTCACTGAAATCAATGGGAATCTGAACTAGGCTCCAAAAAAGGGTGTGTAACAAAGCAGCATATTATACAAAATATTGCTCCTGGCTGCCTTGTCTAATGACATGAGGGGGCAAAAACCTAAGCCACTTAATTTTAAAATTCTGCCATGGATACTAAGAAGGGTGGGATCTAGTGGCATTGGAAGTCAAGCTTGGGGTGCCTAGGCAATATCAGAAGCAGGCATAAGCCAGAAACAGCCTTTGGAGCAGCATTTGGTCCCTTTCTTCCTAGAGGCCTTGTTTGACATCCAAAATTTAAAATACAACACTAAAATTCAGATTCAGCTTGGGATATCTGAATTCATGAAATTTGGTCTGAATTGAACGCCATCTGAATTTTACAATCAACTCCAGGGCTGATCTGTGTCAGACATTTCTGAATATAGCTAAGAACTGTACAGATATCCGAATTAATATGACTGTGTTGTCTCTGATACCTGAACAAAGATGGCACTATTGATGTTGTAGAAAAGATCCAGCTCTGTCTAAATACCATTTTATCACTTCAGGCAAATTATTAGTTGGAAAGCTTTTGATTCAATAGCTGAAAAATATCTGTAGTTTGGGGTTAATGGAAAAGTGCAAATACTTTATGTCTACACTAAAAAAAACACGTTTAATGCCGCGTACACACGAGCAGACTTTTCGACGGACTAGGTCCTGCGGTCTTTCCGACGGACTTTCGGCGGAGTTCCGACGGACCTTCCGAACGAACGGACTTGGCCACACACAATCACACCAAAGTCCGACGGATTTGAACGTGATGACGTACGACCGGACTAGAATAAGGAAGTTCATAGCCAGTAGCCAATAGCTGACCTAGCGTCGGTTTTCGTCCGTCGGACTAGCACACAGACGAACTGATTTTTTGACCGGACTCGAGTCCGTCGGAAAGCTTTGAAACATGTTTTGAATCTAAAGTCTGTCTAAAATTTTTAGACAGCAAAGGTCCGATGAAGCCCACACGCTATCGAATTGTCCGGCGGATTCGTTCCGTCGGACCTAGTCCATCAAAAACTCTGCTCGTGTGTACGCGGCATAAGACAGAAGTGCATGTACGCCTTAAAGTTAAAGTGGAACTATAGGCACCATTTTTTTTTCTCATTTTGGCAGGAGCAAGGGAGGGTTATAACCCCTGTCAGATTTTGTTTCGCTATCTATGTCCCATTGTGGAGATCCCTTCACTTCCTTTCCCATAGCCAAACAGGAAGTGAGAGGAAATGCCTGCAAATTAAGGGAATTCCTTGGGGACCCCCAGGTCACCAGAACTAGTGTCCTCTTTGGAAGATGTCTCATCTATTACTTTTCTGGCGACAACCCAAAATTTTATTTAACTTTCACTGATAATGATAAACAGGACAAATAGAGAGGGTGATTCTTAATATTGGGGGGCACAGACAGCAAAAAAAACTGACAAGCGTCAGTCTCCACTCCATCAAAAACAAAAAAAAAAGATTTGCCTTTAGTCATACTTTAAGCATCAACACTTTTGCATGTGAGTAAATTAACTTTTTGTACTACTTTAAGAGTGAATTAAAGTCCTTGTTACTATCACCCCGTGCATTGTTCTGGCAAAATAGGGTGCTGTCAGTTCCCGAGTGATGACAGAAGCCACATGCCCAGCTGTTTATGTGAAAATAACATGCATAAGCCTCTTTGTAATTGCTCCCTGTCTCCTTGCAATTTGCTTTTTAGGATTTGTGGATCTCAGCTATTTTTTGACAGTAGCATATTTGTGAAAACCATACAAATTTGAAAATTATTATAGGACATTTGTTCCTAGCTTTCATTGGAACTTCGGATGCTCATTAAAATATAAAGTATAGCAGAAATCTTTTAAATTGGGCGTAAATATCTATAAACCATTAAAAAAATAAAAATAAAGAAGTGGCTTTTGCATGTCCTTAAACAGGCTTTATTTCAGCTGGCAGAAAAAAACATGGCAGAAAACAATCACCCCTCTGGTGCCACCCATTTACTGTATTTATTTGATGTCATGTCATGTCATGTGATCTTGTCCCTTAATTTGAGTTTGGCCAATCCATCAAGACAGCCTTGGGCTAGGTGGACTCATGAAGACTTTGGATCCACCCAGTTGCCTCTTCTTTAACACCACTGGTAGTGATGTCTACACAAGCTGCCATTTGAGCCCAAGAGACTGCTGGGAGGTATATTTTGCACCATTGGCACTTTTTCATAAGGCGGTGATGAAGGTAGATAACTCTGTCCAATCCTGAAACCAGAATCATTTAGCTTCTGACTATAGGAGGGCAAAGGTAAGCAGTATTCTTTTTAGGTGTGCTGGTATAAGAGGTTAATATACAAGGCAACATTTTACCCCTATGTGTCCATAGTTTCTCTGTAATGAAGCAAAAAAAAACACACAAAATATAGTTTCCGTACGCTGTATGTAATTCCTGCATATGCTCTACAGTTAATGTGGAGTTAATTTTTCCAGTACAATTGTAGTAAGATACAAAACTACTATAAAGAGTAACGACCCCTGCTAATGAAAGGCAGTTGTCAAAACTAGAAGTATAAGAATGAATAGTGTGGTTTTGAATGCTGCCTTGTTCACTAACAGCTGAGTGTGTATTTTGTACAGAAATAGCAGAAAGAGCAGGGCACAGCACTGGGTGTAATGGAATAAGTTGCCAATATCACATCAGAGTGATTGACGGGCACTGCTGTGATGTTGACCCACTGATATGGGTCTGGCTGAGTGACAGCTGGGAGCAGCTCAAGTAAAGCCGAGCAGGGAGGGGGAAGGCGAGGGGGGAGAGTAGGATTTAAAGAGACGCCCTAATCCCTCAGAGCTCTCTGTGTGCTGGTCTGTCTCGTGAGGTCCCTTATTACCTGTCGTTCCTTCTACGAGGACATTTAGAGGTGAGAACTGATCTTTCTAGACATAATGCACCCTTAACCCTCATTGTACAGTGAAAAAGGGCAATCACAGGAGCTTTTTAAAATCGAATATGCCTACCTTGCTTATTTTACCCTCTGCTTCTTTTTTTAGAATGCAATATATAGGCAGATCTTGTACCAAGAACAAGTAGTTAGAGATGTCTCCATGTTCTTTCAGATGATGAAATGATGAGGGTCTGTTGCAACTTTGCTTCCCAACTTCTTTGAAGTTTGTCAGTGATGCATGTGTGGTTCTATGTGGAATTTTATTCAGTTATGAGCAATTCTGCTGGTAGTTGTTACCACTCGACAATTAACTCCTATGTAGCCTATCGCAAGTGGTTCTTGGACTAGTTGCATCACTAGCAAACATACCTTGGTGGCGCGTTGGGCTTGCAATAATTGGGCAAGTTTTTCATTAAATTTGAAAAGAGAGCTGTATGTTTGTGCTACAATCACAACATCTCAGAACATGACTACATGTTTCTGTTTTATGCATATTCAGTGAAATTATTTTTTTTTTTCTGTTATAAAACATGTTGATAACTGATGCTGATAAATTTCATCACTTATAAATGCTCATTGTTGCTGCTTGTTATATCACAACATCTATAAATCTATAGCGATACTCAAATGGCTCGAATTCTACATTTACATTACCCTAGATTAGATTATCTTAATTTGAAGCATGGGAAAAAGAAGGGTTGTTTCTTTTTATATGTGAAATATTTAGTGATGTCTTAAGCTGGTTGTACCACTAGCATTAACCCAATTGTCTATAGCTGGCTCTAGATTGTTTTTGTGATCTTTAGTAAGTGATGTTTTTACATACTCTCTAAACCGCAAATTTAAGAGCCCAGTGCCATTTTATCATGGTTTTGTGTGGTAGAGTTGGAGCTAGTAAAATGGAGGGACAACTATGGCATATTAGAAGGTTATGTAAAGAAGGGATGGGTTCAAATAGGGCCACACTTGCCCTGTACACACGATCGGACATTCCGACGACAAAATCCGTCTGATTTTTTCAGACGGATTTTGGCCCAAACTTGTGCATACACATGGCTGCACAAAGTTGTCAGAAAATCCGATCGTTCAGAACGAGGTGATGTACAACACGTACGACGGGACTATACAGAGGGCAGTAGCCAATAGCTTTCGTCTCGTAATTTATTGTGAGCATGCATGGCACTTTGTGCGTCGGAATTGTAAACCTGAATTTAAACCACGGATTTTGTTGTCGGAAAATGTTATATCCAGATCTTAAACTTTGTGTGTCGGAAATTCCGACGGAAAAAGTCCGATGGAGCCCACACACGATCGGAATTTCAGACAATACAATCCGATCGCACATTTTCCGTCGCAAATGTCCGACTGTGTGTACAGGGCATTATTGTAACCTAACCATACATTTTATTAGGTATCCTTGCAGTGGTCATTTGCAATACTTTTTATAATTATTTTTATTGTTTTGGTTTTAAATTATAATAACATTGCGTTCCGCCAAAGCATCTTGGTGTTGATTTGAGTAATTATTATTGTATTATTATTACAATAATAATTATACATTTATTAACTAGCTTAAAAGCAATGGTAATCAACAAAGTGCTGTAATTCTTAAGAACCATTTAGCTTTTAAGTATACTGTAGTCTGATCTGGTAAGAAATGATTTGAGATTGCTGTGAATTTCTCAGTTCTGTTTTGCTTTGCCACATAGGGTCTCAGATAGTGCTAAATTCCATAAATCCATAGTTGCAATATTGCTGTGGTATTAGCATCTGCTGAGAGTTGCATTTACATTTTTGCATAATAGTAAAGAACTAATATAATAGTTCATTTGTAAGTACATGAATCGTGGTTTGTCTGTTAGGAGATGCCGTTACTGCACCATCTATTGTCTGGAAGGATAAAGCGTGTTTTATATATTTTGAAAACTAGTGAAATCAAAGATAACAGTCTTGAGTTCACCCAATGTCTGATCTTGAGGTCACAGACAAATATTTGGCAAGATTAAAACTGCAAAAAATTGTGGCTTTAACAGTAAGGATTTCAAGCCTACAGACAAAATATTTTAAGCATGACCAAACCTACTATGAAACAAAGGCAGCTGTCCCCAGTATAACAACAGGGAGTGTTGGGTCATCTGATTCGAGTATAATTGAAGCTATGAGTACGGTTTACACTATGGGTGTCTTTATACAGTATCTGTATACAATATCTGTATAGCAATTTACTTAGCAAAAGTGCCTGTACATTCATTCTGTACAAAATAAATTATTAGTTATTTCCTGTCCTGTTAAATGTTTTTCATTTATTTAAAATTGAAATACTGCAATTGGCCACTAGATAGCACTAGGTATCATATGTATTTATGTATCATAACAGTGCCCTCTAGTGGTAAAAGATGATATATTTCTTTTTTATTCCCGCGTTCACACGATGCGATTTGACAGTTCTAAATCGCATGACAAATCACAGCCCATTGCCGACAATGGAACTGTTCAAATCATGGCGACTCATGTCGCAGCAACTTTGAAAAAGGTTTGTCCACTACTTTTTTTCAATTTCATTGCGACTTCTATTGCATAGACTTCTGTTAACCCCTCCAAAAGATTTACCCCCCTTCATGACCAGGCCATTTTTTGCGATACGGCACTGCATTATTTTAACTGACAATTGTGCAGTTGTGCGATGCTGTACCCAAATAAAATTGATGTTTTTTCCCCACAAATAAAGCTTTCTTTTGGTGGTATTTGATCACCTCTGCGGTTTTTATTTTTTGCACTATAAACAAAAAACAAAAATGTAGCATTTTGAAAAACAAACAATATTTTTTACTTTCTGTTCTAAAACATATTCAATTAAAAAAATGTAAAAATCAAACTTCTTCATCAATTTAGGCCAATATGTATTCTGCTAAATATTTTTGTTAAAATTTTTTTTTTTTTACTAATACTGGTGGCAATCAGCGGCTTGTAGCGGGACTATGATATTGCGGTGGACAAATCGGACACAAACTGACACCTTTGACACTTTTTTTTGGGAACCAGTGACACTAATACAGTGATCAGTGCTAAAAATATTCACTGTCACTGTACTAATGACACTGGCTGGGAGGGGTTAACATCAGGGGCGATAAAGGGTTAACTGTGTGCCTAGATGGTGTTTCAGTGTAGTGGGGGAGGTGCTTTTACTAGTGGATTGGTGTCCCTGCTTTACAGGCACACAGGATCCATGTCTTCTGTACTGACAGAACGGCAATCTGCCTTGTTTACATAGCCATTACCATTACCATTCTGCTTGTGTACAGAACGATCAGGCATCAGGTCCACAGGACCCGCTGATCAGCTGCCACTGTGTAGATTTACACCAGGAGCGAGCCCCCACTGGCACGCACTCGCGCCTGATAGGCAAAAGGTTAAATGAAGTCGCAAGCCGCAATGAAATCAGAGGTGCAAATCGCACTGATCTACGTCTTTGAAATCGCACTGAAGTAGTGCGATTGCAAAGCTTTGCTGGTGTGAACCACGGCTTTGAGCAACACCAGAAATAGCCTAATGAAATAGCGAACTGTTATGCCGCGTACACACGCTCGGACTTTCCGGCGGAAAAAGTCAGACGGAATCTTTTCATCGGATATTCCAATCATGTGTGTGCCTCAGGAAAGTATAACATGTTTTTTATTTAAAAAACAAAAACAACAAAAACAAGACTTCACAATCACTTCAACCACTTCAGCCCCGGAAGATTTGGTTGCTCAATGACCAGGCTATTTTTTTGCGATTCGGCACTGCAGCGCTTTAACTGACAATTGCACCCATGATCTACTGATCACGGTTGCAGTGCTCAACAGACTCTGGTAAAAAAAATAATAGATGCACATTTTTTTCCTGTAAAATATGTGAATTTATTTATTTATTTTTTCAAAAAGGGGAACTTAGCCAGATAGCAGAGGAATGAGAGAGCAGCCAGAAATCACACTAGGAGCTTTTGGTTGAAGCAAGTACACACTATAGAAGGATACACTTTGTTTTTAATTTCAGAGGTTTACAACCACTTTAACATATTTTCTTTAAGCTATATACTGGACCAGAGGTTAATGTGATACCAATTAGAAGTAAATTACTACCTATTTTCATGACTATCGGACCCTAGAAGGCCACAGTGTTAGTATCATATGATGATACTACTGTGCCTTGAAAAAGTATTCATACCCCTTGAAATTTTCCAAATTTTGTAATGTTACAACCAAAAACATAAATGTATTTTATTGGGATTTGATGTGATAGACCAACACAAAGTTGCACATAATTGTGAAGTGGAAGGAAAATGATAAATGGTTTTCCAAATTTTTACAAATAAATATCTGAAAAGTGTGGCGTGCATTTATATTTAGCCCCGTTTACTTTGATACTCCTAACTAAAATCTAGTGGAACCAATTTCTTTCAGAAGTCACCTAATTAGTAAACAGAGTCCACCTGTGTGTAATTTATTCTCAGTATAAATACAGCTATTCTGTGAAGCCCTCAGAGGTTTGTTCGAGAACCTTAGTGAACAAACAGCATCACGAAGGCCAAGGAACACAACAGACAGGTCAGGAATAAAGTTGTGGAGAAGTTTAAAGCAGGGTTACATTATAAAAAAAATATCCCAAGCTTTGAACATCTGACGGAGCACTGTTCAATCCATCATCTGAAAATGGATAAAGTATGGCACAACTGCAAACCTACCAAGACATGTCCATCCACCTAAACTGACAGGCCGGGCAAGGAGAGCATTTATCAGAGAAGCAGACAAGAGGCCATAACTCTGGAGAAGCTGCAGAGATCCAAAGCTCAGGTGGGAGAATCTGTCCAAAGGCCAACTATTATGCCGCGTACACACGAGCTGACTTTTTGACGGACTAGGTCCGACGGTCTTCCTGACGAACTTTCGGTGGAGTTCCGACGGACTTTCCGAATGATCACACCAAAGTCCGACAGATTCGAACGTGATGACGTACTACCGGACTAGAATAAGGAAGTTCATAGCCAGTAGCCAATAGCTGCCATAGCGTTGTTTTTTGTCCGTTGGACTAGCATACACACAAACAGATTTTTCGACCGGACTCGAGTCCATTGGAAAAATATGAAACATTTCTAAAGTCCGTCAGATTTTTGGACAGCAAAGGTCTGATGGAGCCCACACATGATCGAATTGTCTGACGGATTTGTTCTGTCGGACCTAGTCTGTCGAAAAGTCCGGTCAGGTGTACGCGGCATTAGTCATGCACGCCACAAATCTGGCTTTTATGGAAGAGTGGCAAGAAGAAAGCCATTGTTGAAAGAAAGCCATAAGAATTCCCATTTGTAGTTTGCGAGGAGCCATGTGGGGGACACAGCAAACATGTGAAAGAAGGTGCTCTGCTCAGATGAAACCAAAATTGAACTTTTTGGCCTAAAAGAAAAAAACGTTATGTGTGGTGAAAAACTAACACTGCACATCACCCGCAACACACCATCCTCACTGTGAAACATGGCGGGGGCAGCATCATGTTGTGGAGATGTTGTTCTTCAGTAGGGGCAGGGAAGCTGGTCAGAGTTTATGGGAAGATGGAAGGAGCAAAATACAGAGCAATCTTAGAAGAAAACCTGTTACACACGGTCGGAATTTCGGTCGGAATTTCTGATGGAAACAGCCCGGGGGAGCTTTTCATCGGATTTTCCGACTGTGTGTATGCCCATCAGTCTTTTTCTGTCGGCATTTCCGACGGACTTTGGATTGAGAACCTGTTCTTACGATTTTCCGATCGTGTGTATGCAATTCCGACACGCAAAATCCGACACATGCTCGGAAACAATTTGACGCATTCTCGGAAGCATTAAACTTCCCTTTTAAAGTTCCGTCGAGCATGTTGTATGTCGCGGTGTTATTGACCGTCGGAATTTGGTGTGACCGTGAGTAGGCCAGACAGTTTGAGCGAAATTCCGTCGTAATTCCGACGGGAAAACCATCAGAGCTTTTTCCGATGAGAATTCCGACCACGTGTGCATGGCATAAGAGTCTGCAAAAGGCTTGAGACTGGGACAGAGGTTCACCTTCCAGCAGGACAACAACCCTAAACATACAACCAGATCAACAATGGAATGGTTTAGATCAAAGCATATTCCATTGTTAGAATGACCCAGTCAAATTGCTGACCTAAATCCAATTGAGAATCTGTGGCAAGACTTGAAAATTGCTGTTCACAGACGCTCTCCATCCGAACTGACAGAGAAGAATGGGCAAAAAATGTCACTCTCTAGATATGCAAAGCTGGTAGAGACATCCCCAAAAAGACTTGCAGCTTTCATTGCAGCGAAAGTTGGTTCTACAAAGTATTGACTCGGGGGGGGGGGGGGGGGTGAATATAAATGCACGCCACACTTTTCACATACTTATTTGTAAAGAAAATTGAAACCCATTTATAATTTTTTTCAAATTGTGTGCCACTTTGTGTTGGTCTATCACAAAAATCCAAATAAAATACATTTTTTGGGTGTAACATGACAAAATGTGTATGAATACTTTTTCAAGGCACTGTAAGTTGATTTCTAAAGCATGCACAAGGTTGCAAGTAACTACGAAAGGCAATAGGGAAATAGGGCCACAAATCATAAAAGAAGTGTAAGATTATGTTCTTTTGGGAAAAGTTAAAGACAAACACAAGTTGCAGGATTTATGGTATTGCATTTGTCACTATCTATTGCTGATTACCTACTAATTTAAGGTGACAGAATGTGTAAATCACTTTCTTGGCATTTGTGTTATTCGTTTTGAATTTGAATTTGTTTTAATTTTTAAGAGATATGTAATTTTCCTCCCAGCTAGCAGTCCTAACTAGATGATTTCTAATCCATTGCACAGTGAGATGATGATTCAGGCAGGAGACCATTTTCAAGAAGTCACACATAGCATATTAATTCACACATAGCAGTTCAACTGCGGAACACTCCTCACATGATAATGTAACACCCACTCTACTGCTACTGATATCAAAGAGGGCTGAAGTGTTCACCAAAGATTATTTGACAAAATCCCAGCCAAAACTCACAAAACACAGTTTAAGTGGAACTATGGGCAAAATAAAAAATAACTTATGCCATGATGCAGTCTGTTGCTAGCAGGATTTATTTTCATTCAGTCCCCTGAAACATAATTTTATAATCTATTTATTATTCCAGTAGATCTGTTATTTTCCTACTTCCTGTAATAGGGTGACAACGCCGATGCCAACGAGCACTGTCACCCTGTGGGCAGGGTTGTCTTGGATGGATATATAGTTTTAAACTGACTTTAAAGTTTAAATAAACGCTCTTATACTTTGCAGTATTAAGACAAAAATCCGCATTTTCTACTCCAGATTGATGGTGTTGAAGGCTCAAAAAAAAAAGATTTTTTAAAAAACATTTTCATGCTATGACTCCCCCCTACCTACCAATGATGGTGCCATCAGCACATCTGATCTGCTAGGACATCAGCTTAAAAAGACAGTTGAGAACTGACATACTGTGTGTTATCAATAGAGGCATGCCTTGAATGTAGTATGCACTGCCCATGCATTTTTAGGTTAAATATTACTGAATCTACAAATAATATCAGGTTGCTTTCTCCTGTGAAGAGGGCAAGCGCTAGCTGAAATATTATTTGTAGATTTATTTTATACTGGATAATTGGAGGTATATTCAGTTCAGCAAGACAGCTATTGATATAACATATAGAGCAGCCTTTCTCAACCCCAGAGCAGGGTTTAAGTCCTGCGTGAACGCATGGGAACGGAGTTCCCATACTTTTTCCACAATAGGAACTCGGTTCCCGTTAGCAGCCGCATCCTGCAAGATTTTGAAGTATGCGAGCTGTGTGGCAGGTGCTACACCAGCAGCCGCCGACACAGCTCACAATAGAAAGTGCCGCACACCAGGGGTGGACTGACCATTCAGGCATTGCCAGTAGGGTGCCCCATGACAGCTTCCTCTTTGATCTACCTGTCAATCACAGCTAGCTGACGGGTAGATCAGGTCCCTGCTGCTAAGAGATTGTATTTAGTCAGACCTCTCTTGATGCGCTCCTCCCCGCTGGCCCCTCCTGATTTTCTGTCTCCTCATTCCCCCCCCCCCCCAGTCTTCTGCATACTTGCTCTGTGTGTCCCGCTGAATCCCCCCCTCCTCTATCTTCAGTGCTATATGATGAGAGAACCCAGAGGAGGAGCACAGCTATTCTGCTCACAGGATATGCAGGGAGAGAGGTGAGCTGAGGGAGGAACATCAGTTTGGGGTGGTAAGCTGAGCACAATACCTGGCAAAGTTTAATGCCAGGAGGGAAGTTTATGTGGAAATATGTGAAGGGTTGGAATAGCAGCAGTGTGTGTTGGAGCCCTGCAGAGTTTTCAGCCCCCAGGAACACATCACTATCTCCCCAAGCATTCTGTCCAGATAATGTGCAGTTAATTTATGACCTTTGCGCTTAACCCTGTGTTATCCAAACTCTGTTCAATGAAAAGTGTAAACTCACCACATAAACACTTTATATACAAAAGCACAATTGAATGAATGCTGATTATTTAGAGAATTACCGTATTTATGTTTATTGAGGATTGTTTTTTTTTTATGTACTAACAGTTAAGCCTACACACAATACGAAAATTGGATAAAAAATACCACTTTTAAAGTGTTCGTGCAAATGAGCGTATCATTTTTTTGATACGAGAGTAGATCTTGGGTGGGAGTTCCCACACTTTTTTACCCAGGACTTGACCCCTGTCCCAGAGGAACCCCTAAATATTTTTTTAGGTCTTGGAGAACCCCTACTAAAACCAATTCAAAAGGGATCAATGGGAAAACTCTCCTTACGTTGGTGGTCGGTAGGAACAATGCAGTATTACATTGGTGTTCAGAGTGCCACCCTTACAGACAGCTAAAAAAGATCACTGAGACATGCTGCTGGCTCTGTCAAGTGGCACTATAGGCAAGGTAGGCGCCCGCCTAGAGCACACATCAGTGGGGGGGTGCCGGTAGTGCCTCCTCCTCAATGGCCAGCTGTGCGGGTTAGGGACAGCCTGAGAAGGAAAGGGGACTTCCTGTCACTCTGAACACAGTGCAAGCTGAAATGGCTGCTGGAGGAAGGATTTTGCTCCCCCCCCCTTCTCCAGCTGCGGGACTGGATCTCCTTTGACTCTGGGTCTAGTTGTGTGGGCGGGATGGGGATGCGGCCAGCTTTGGAGATCCCGCCTGCCTGATCTACCTGCTGCCCACATGCTCACATGTGTGAACCGCCTGCCTGAACCACCTGCCGTTCGCCTACATGTCTGAACCGTCCGCCTGTATGGCCCTCCGCCGGCACTCGGAGGGAGATGTTAGCCGACCAGGAGCAAGTGTGTGCTGAGGTAAGATCAGCTGACTGTACCTTATTGCCAGAGCACTAGGGGAATGGGACTGCAGCAGGCTGGAAGTGAGAAAGGGGTTAACATTGCCCTGTCCATCGATGCAAGTGGGGGGGTGGAGGGAGTCAGTGGCAGTGAAAGTTACCCCTCTAATCCCCCACCTTGCATTGTCCTCATGGCAGTGACATTTTAACCCACCTCTTCCCTTGGTCTACCGATGATTGCTCCAGGGAAGGATAGAACGGAGATCTGTCAATGTAAACAGACAGATCTCTGTTCTGTCAGGGGTGAGGAGAGTGATCTGTAGTTCCTAATGCTTAGGAACAACAATCGGTCTCCTCCCCCAGGCAGTGCCATCCCCCCACAGTTAGAATCACTCCCTAGGACACACTTAACCCCTTGATCGCCCCCTAGTGTTAACCCTTCCCTGCCAATGACATTTATACAGTAATAAATGGCTATTTATAGCACTGATCGCTGTATAAATGTCAATGGTCCCCAAAATAGTGTCAAAAGTGTCCAATATGTCTGCTGCAATGTCGCAGTCCCGATAAAAATCGCAGATCTCTGCCATTACTGGTAAAAAAAAAATTATAATAAAAATGCAAATGCCATAAATCTATCCCCTATTTTGTAGAAGCTATAACTTTTGCGCAAACCAATCAATATATGCTTATTGCAATTTTTGTTACCAAAAACTTGTAGAAGAATACATATCGGCTTAAACTGAGGAAGAAATTATTTTTTTATATATATTTTGGGGATATTTATTATAACACAAAGTAAAAAATATTGCTTTTTTTTTACAATTGTCTGTCTTTGTTTGTTTATAGAGCAAAAAATTAAAATCGCAGAGGTGATAAAATAACACCAAAAGAAAGCTCTATTTGTGGGAAAAAAGGACCTCAAATTTGTTTGGGTACAACGCTGCACGACAGGCAATTGTCAGTTAAAGCGACACAGTGCCGGATCGCAAAAAATGGCCATGTCAGGAATGGGGTAAATTCTTCCGGGGCTGAAGTGGTTCAATTCTGTGACATGTATTCACTATGTCCTGTAAGTAGGCACTGGTGTGTCACACATTTCACAACTACAGAGATGTTAAGAGGAGGAGTTTCAGGAGATGGAGTCAGTATACAGGAATGCATTGCTAATACAATGCTGATTCTATGAAATTAAAGTGTATGCAGTGAACTTATTGGTTACCATTTATTGAACATGTGTAACCCCAGCTTTATTTTGCTAAAAAATGCTATTGGCTAGTTTAGTAACTTTTTGAGAAAAAAACTTTTGCTAACGCTTTTAAATTAGTAACTGCCACTTTTTCTGGACAGCTTAGCTTGTTAAGGGAAGTAGGAATTGATTTACTGACAAACAGGTAATAAAACTTCAGGGTGGGTTCAGAAAATGAAAAACTGCTGTGATAATGCTATTGACAGACTGCGTCATATATGAAAGCAATGATAACCATTGTTCCAAAGACACATCCAGGTGGCAGAGTACAAATACAATAAAAGAATGGATGATAACAAGGGGTATTTGTGATTTTTATTCTAGACCAACAGTCAAATACTATCATTACTGCTTGAATCACACGTTCTAAGAGAGAAAGCGGCCATATGAGCCTTTAAAGTGATATTAAAGTCTTTTTTTTTATAACAAACATGTTATACTTACCTGACACCTCCTCTTCTCAGGTCCCCTGCCAGCGCTCCTGGCCCCTCCCTTCTGCCAAGTGCACCCAAGCAGGCTCGCTCCTGAAACGCAGCTCTGCTCAGCCCCTTCCACTCCTGATTGCTTGGCTCACTGGCTGTGATTAGGGATGGGCGAACGGTTCGGCCCAAGCATAAGTTCGGGCCGGACTTTGGTTGTTCGGACGTTCGCGAACAACAAACATTATGCGGTGTTCGCGGCAAATTCGAAAGCCACGGAACCCCGTTAAAGTCTATGGGACACTAACATGAAAAACCAAAAGTTCTCATTTTAAAGCTTTATATGTAAGTTAATCTCATAAAAAGTGATTGGGGACCCGGATCCTGCTCCAGGAGACATGTATCAATGCAAAAGAAAATTTTAAAAACTGAAGTTTTTTTCAGAAGCAGCGATTTTAATAATGCTTAAATATTCCTTTAAATATCGTGCCTGGGCGATGTCTATAGTATGTCTGTAAAGTGGCGCAGTTTTCCCATGTTTAGAACAGTACCACAGCAAAATGACAGTTCTAAAGAAAAAAAAAGTAGTAAAAACTGATCGCGGCTGTAATGAATTGTCGGGTCTTGGCAATATAGATAAAACTCATTGAAAAAAACGACATGGGTTCCCCCCCAGTCCATTACCAGGCCCTTTGGGTCTGGTATGAATATTAAGGGGAACCCCGAACCAAAAATGTAAAAAAAAATTGCGTAGGGGTCACCCCCAAAATCTATACCTGACCCTTCAGGTCAAGTATGGATTTTACTGGGAACCCTGTGCCAAAATAACAGAAATGGCATTGGGGTCCCCCCAAAATCCATACCAGACCCTTATCCGAGCACGCAAACTGGCATGCAGCAGGAAAAGAGGGGTTCAGGAGAGCCCCTCCGGAACTGTACCAGGCCACATGCCCTCAACATGGGGAGGATGCTTTGGGGTCCTCAAAGCACCTTGTCCCCATGTTGATGGGGACAAGGGCCTCATCCCCACAACCCTTGCCCGGTGGTTGTGAGGGTCTGCAGGCGGGGGGCTTATCGTAATCTGGAATCCCCCTTTAACAAGGGGACCCCCAGATCCCGGGCTCCCCCCATGTGAATTGGTAACGGGTACATTGTACCCCTACCATTTCACCAAAAAAGTGTCAATGATAGTAAAAAAAAAAAGACAAGAGACACTTTGGGACAAGTCCTTTATTAAAAAACTTTAACCGGAGGGACTTGTAGAAGTCCTACATCATATTTTCCCTTGGCCCAGAGAATATAAGATATTTCAGCAACACAGAACACATGTACACAGAAGACATTTGACCCTTTAGAACCACTTTATTGATGCAACTGCTGTCATCATTGAGCAGGAGATAAATACACAAAGAGATTTAAACAACGTTATCCCATCTGTATCCAGTCCATATTTCTGGAAAGCACCCTGTAGACCCTCTCATATCTGCATAAAGCTGGCCATACACTGGTAGTTTTTTTTTCTGTTTAGCCAGGGGACCAAAAAACAAACTAGCAGGTTCCTCCATCTATACAAACAAGGTAGATGGCAGAATCTTCCCCCACCGGGACATTGTATTCTCACAGCTGGACCTGCAGCTGTCAGAATACACTGATCAATGGCTGCAGACCAAAATCGAGCAAATAAACATCCATAAAAAACATGCATCAATGGAAAAAGCACCAGACCAAAGGATAATGCTGCGTACACACGGTCGGAATTCTCGTAGGAAAAAGCTCTGATGGTTTTCCCGTCGAAATTCCGACGGAATTTCGCTCAAACTATCTTGCCTACACATGGTCACACCAAATTCCGACGGTCAATAACAACGCGGCATACAACACGTTCGACTGCACTATTAAAGGGAAGTTTAATGCTTCAGAGCATGCGTCGAATTGTTTCCGAGCATGCGTCGGAATTTTGCGTGTCGGAATTGCATACACACGATCGGAAAATCCGATAGAAAGTTTTTCCGTCGGAAAAATTAAGAACAGGTTCTCAATCCAAAGTCTGTCGCAAATTCCGACAGAAAAAGACCGATGGACATACACACGGTCGGAAAATCTCCCATCGGACTGTTTCCATCGGAAATTCCGACCGTGTGTACGTGGCATAAGAGACAAAATCCATTTATTGTTTTACACTAAAAAACAGCTAATGCGTTTCAGTGGGCAGTAAACAACTCCCCCTTCATCAGGGCTACAACAAATACAACAAATATGTGTGCATGTGCACATGTATGGGGTTGATTTACTGAAACTTAAGGGTGCAAAATCTGGTGCACCTCTGCATAGAAACCAATCAGCTTCCAGGTTTTTTGTCAACCGTTAATTGAATAAGCTGAAGTTAGAAGCTGATTGGCTACAGTGCACAGCCGCATCAGATTTTGCACTCTCCAGTTTGAGTAAATCAACCTCTATGTGTATTTATGTATGCATGTATATGTACTCGTATATAGCCCTGATTGTTGTGAGCCAATGAGCTCTCCAAAAGTTTTTGTCTATTCACTACTTTTTATGAACTCACACCAAAGTCTCAGCGCTTCTAGGGTGTTTTTTTGTTCATTGGATCAAATGAACAACAGCTGTTAAGCAGGGATTTCCACACACTGATCATTGTCAAATAGGTCTAATTTCAATCAGTGTGTGGCTAGGTTTAGCCTTGCTGGTTCAACAGCCAGCTAGTTTACAGCATTGTGCTCATAGCAGAAGAACAAAAAAAACGAAACTTTGTTTGTATACTATACTGTCTTATAGCTGGACTGTAAAATTTTAAATATTATAATTCAATTCTAAACATGTTCAAGTAAAACGTTACAACAGTAATATATATGTAATATATGTATTAAATTAGATATCATCACCAAAGTCTTCTGGATAAAGTTAAAACAAAATTTTTACTAAACAAAATAAAATATATGTTAAAATAAGAATATACTCTGACCTTTTTTTCAATTTGTGCACTTATTTTGTCCCTTGACTTTTTTAAAAGTTATGTTGCAGAGAAAGCTACCTTGTTGAACTGTTTTAAAACCGATGTACTGTACGATCCAGCTTTTTCCTTATTAAGTATAAGCAACTCCTGGTTATGTGAAAATTCCAGATCCTAAAAGGCCTATTTATGGAGTGTTATAGGCTTCCAAATGACCCCCTGTTAGAAGCTTTACAACACTCCATATAAAGGCTTCACAGGATCTGGAATATTTACACAACCATGAGTTTCCTTTCCAGTGGATATCAGTTGCCTACATCTCCACTGTGAATCCTCAATACCCAAATCCGATGGGAACAAGTGCATGTAGCTGTTATATATTATATGGTACTGTACATCCTATGTAAAAGGTGAGCACATTTTATTTTGGTTCACGCTTTCTCTTTTTAACCAGCACGTGTGCTCCCAGATATAGCCCCTACCTTGATATGTTTTTTTGGAACCAATGGAACTGTGTTTTTTATAAGGTGCTGCTCCACCACCTTGCCTGGATTATTTTATGTGGAAATTCTTTGCGCTCTAAAGGAGATCTTCTCTTGCATCGGAAATATGCTATTGCAGAGCCTGACTGCAAGAAATTGGAATTTTTTCACCAATTTTATTAAATCTTATCTTCTGCAAATGAAAGAGTGGGTGGTGTAGTAGCTATGCATGTGATGAATGTGGAGTTCATTTAGACAGCCCTAGGTCATATTGCCTATTGTTTGAAAAATTGCTGTGATGCTAGAGTCTGATAAGTGTTTCTCTTTGTTCTGCAAAATTTCTGCTACAGTTAAAGCACAATCATTTTTTTCTATTTTTTCTTGGTGCAGGGTTACTGACTTCTAAAACAATAAACATAATAATGTTGAATTGAACTTTAAAACCTTCATTAAAAGAAATTATAATAGTACTCCAGACCTGAGAGGACAAAAGATAATTTGAAAACAGTTGCTAGAGGCTACTGCACTTTCAAACCCACCTATGAACCAGACTGTGGCCCTTGTAGTTCTAATATTGCATGTAATAGAAATGTTAAAGAATAGCAAGCATTTAGTGTTGATGGGGGAATCGTGCAGTTGTCTTACCTTCCACCCTTGGTGGAAAGAAAGAAAATTGCATAATCTATTTCCTGCCTATGTTTGAACTTACAAATAATTTCCACAATTTTATCATAGAACTACAATTTGTGTGATGCGTAAAAAATCTGAACTGTTTGTTACATGTGGTAGCATAATGCTTACAGTGGGTCGTACTTACCTGATTATAAAGGGCACAGTTTTAGTGATGATAATGTAAGAAACAGTATTTTATCCATGGTTAAAATCCCGGTCAGTTTATTTTTTGCTGCCCTTGTTGTGACTTCTTTCCTCGGAGGCGTAACAGGAAGTAAGAAAAAATTTGTACAAAAAAGAGGAATTTGTTTGTCAGATTCATGTTGCTGAAATAGCTGTAACCAGTGGAAGAGTTACCCTTGTCTCTTAGTTTTTTGACAACTCTAAAATTTTAAATTTTCAATCACTTTCCTGTCGCTGTGATAATGGTCACCTAGATTAATTGAGAGGGAACATAGACAGCACTAAAAATCTGATGGGTTCTTTCCTGACTCTATCCAAAAGTAAAAAAGCATAGCATAGACCTTGGCACAATTAAAATTCACAAGACGGCCAAAGGGCACAAAAATTTTGTAAGGCTGCATACAGCCTTGAAAAACTCAAACTTGAGATGTCTTCTGTAAAATCATAATGGAAGTAGGCAAATGATTTATGCTTTTTACAAAGTTGACCAATACCTTATTACATTAGGGGCGAATTACGATTTATGGTTTTAATTATGCAATCAACGAACAGCATGGTCTGTAGTTAATAGTACCAAGTATCTAATAAGGGCAACCTAGGTTTATTGATTTGTATAAGTTGATGAAATTGTAAAAAATTATTAATTTTAAGTGTCTGATTTTCATTATTGGCATTGAATCTCAGATATATTTTCAATAACACGGTTCTGTATGTAATGAAACATTAACTGTAATGTGTGTTTGTTTTTCAGGACAAGACCAGCAATGGTAAGTAGAGTATAATGCCTAATCGTCCTATGCCTGTCTTACTTTGTCCGACTCTTTCTAACACTTGTCAGCTTGTGTTTGCTTTCCTCTATCTGTCGTCTCTCTCTTAAGCTGATTATCTCGTAATGTTACTGTGTCATCTTCTTCTACATAAATACTTCTCAGAAAGGGGCATGCCCTATGTCATTGAAAGGCAATGTTGAATGTGCCTGTTCTTCCAATACAGTGAAAACAGTTGTCAGTGCTCTGTGACACTATTCTTCTTGCTCTACCTAAAGTACTTCCAATCCAACTGAGCTACATCTATAAACAGGGTATAAAAGCACGAGATTTGCCTGAATGTCATTCCTAAGCAAATCACTGAAATATATACACTGCTGACTGAGTTTATTTAACTCCCCAGTTTCATCAGCGCAATACATTGAGTCTCTCTAACATGTTGATGGTTCACATTTAAGGGGAAGAGAAAGAGCTCAGAGATGCAGTTCGTATACCAGTTTGTTCTTAAAAGTGTATGTCAAGCCAAAAACATTCTAGCTTTGAGTAGAGTGGGGTTAAAAATTAAAACTATACTATATTACCAAAAGTATTGGGACACCTACCTTTACATGCACATGAACTTTAATGGCATCCCAGTCTTAGTCCCCGTTGGGTTTAATGTTGAGTTGGCCCACCCTTTGCAGCAATAACAGCTTCAACTCTTCTGGAAAGGCAGTCCACAAGGTTTAGGAGTGTGTCTAGGGGAATGTTTGAACATTCTTCCAGAAGCGCATTTGTGAGATCAGGCACTGATGTAGACAAGAAGGCCTGGCTCGCAGTCTCCGCTCTAATTCATCCCAAAGGTGCTCTATCAGGTTGAGGTCAGGACTCTGTGCAGGCCAGTCAAGTTCCTCCACCCCAAACTCTCTCATCCATGTCTTTATGGACCTTGTTTGTGCACTGGTGCGCAGTCATGTTGGAACAGGTAGGGGCCATCCCCAAACAGTTCCCACAAAGTTGGGAGCATGAAATTGTCCAAAATGTCTTGGTATGCTGATCCCTTAAGAGTTCTCTTCACTGAAACTAAGGGGCCAAGCCCAGCCCCTGAAAAAAAAAAAAACACCACACCATAATCCCCCTCCCCCAAATGATTTGGACCAGTTCACAAAGCAAGATCCATAAAGACGTGGATGAGCGAGTTTGGGGTGGAGGAACTTGACTGGCCTGCACAGAGGCCTCACCTCAACCCCGTAAGAACACCTTTGCGATGAATTAGAGCGGAGACTGCGAGACAGACCTTCTCATCCAAATTAGTGCATGCGCTTTTAGAAGAATGGCCAAACATTCCCATAGACACACTCCTGAGTCTTGAGGCGAATGGGCGGAATATAGGACTTTTCAGGTACATGGGCACATAAATACACAGAGAAATATTTTATAAAAAAAATTGTTACAAAATTACAAAAAAAGCATACTGTACCATCATATAATATCGTTCATCATGCATGTTATTCAACATGTTTCTTCTCTTCAGGCTTCTTCAGGAAAATGCGTGGTGATACTACTGGCAAAATAAACAGATATAAATCAAAACATAATCACAGAAACATTGTTATATACACATAATTTGTTTACTATACCTGTGTGACAATAAATTCTACGTCCACCAATTGAAAAATAGTCTCCCAAAACAGGATCCCTACCTCTAAATGATGAAGAGGCAAGGAGGTATTGTAACGAATGTAAATATGAGATGTCCAGGAGTGCAAACCTGGATCCACCAGGTGGGGCCAAAGCCCAACAGCTGGACTTCCCGCAGAGAAGAGCATAGAACCACAATGATTTTAATATGGATCTAGATGCAATAACAAACACTTCATAATACATTTCCCAAAAGAGTTCTAGTATTTTTTCTATTATATGATACTACAAGCTTAAGTTCCTGTGTTTGTCAAATTAATCAGTAATGAACATTCACTTCTTAAATCTGTGTTGAAAGGCATACAGGGAGCCTGTATGTCCACAAGATGGCAGCCAAGGGGTCTAATAAAGGTGCACGCACATCACAGCCACATAAGTTGAACAAACTTGCCTGCAATAAAATCGCTTACTGAATTCAAAGCAATGAATTCTTAACATTGTGGGCAGCCTTCTCAGAAGAGTTGAAGCTGTTATAGCTGCAAAGGGTGGGCCAACACAATATTGAACCCTACAGACTAAGACTGGGATGCCATTTCTCACCAGCCCTCTTGGTTGTTCCTGTTCCTCCTGGAGACTTGCCCGGTAGTGTTCTCCTGCTGTCCTCTCCTTGCTCCCAGTGTCTCCTGGCCAAGACACCTCTGTGGTCCCATCTGCACCCGAGCTCAGGGCCAAGGTCACCCCACAGACTGGGGAGCCCCCTCAAAGGCCATGACAGCCTAACACCCAAACTCTCCTCGCTAGCTAGGCTGACCCAGAATATTTGAGGGGGGCCTGCCCCCTGCCAACCCAAGTTGGAGATTGGTTAGGGCCCTCAGAATACTCAAGGCAGCTCCACCTTACTTCCCCTCCCATCTTTCTAAAAGGTTCCAGTACATTCTAAAAAAAGAGGGGAGGTCTGAGTGATGCTGCCTGTGAGTCATCCAGCTCTCCCTGGATCTCTGCATAACCCATGAAAAACACAGGCTTGGCTGCCAGCCAGTGGCATCACTAGGGGGAGGCTATTGAGGCTGGAGCCCCGAATCTGGGGCCCATAGCCCCAAGTCCAGGGCTAGCCTTACCATGAGAGTGTTTCAGGCTGCCTGACACAGTGCTGTCCCACACAGCCGTGGCACTCTCAGTCTGCACTTCGTGCTTCACTGACAGCCAGAGCCAGGAGATCAGTGTGTGTGAGAGGGAGTCTCCTCCCTTGCTCCGCCCATATCATAGAGTCAGGAAGAACTTTCTCACACGAGCTCCTGAGCAGGTGAGTGCAGACCATGGGGGAGGGGGGAAACTATATACACCGGCCTCTCTGTATATACACCAGCCTTTCTGTATATGCACCAGCCACTCTGTATACACCAGCCTCTCTGTATATACACCAGCCTCTCTATACCCAGACTCTCTGTATATACACCAGCCTCTCTGTATACCCAGCCTCTCTGTATATACACCAGCCTCTCTGTATACACTAGCCTCTCTGTATATACACCAGCCTCTCTGTATACCCAATGTCTCTGTATATACACCAGCCTCTCTGTATACACTAGCCTCTCTGTATACACTAGCCTCTCTGTATATACACCTGCCTCTCTGTATATACACCAGCCTCTCTGTATACACTAGCCTCTCTGTATATACACCAGCCTCTCTGTATAACCAGCATCTCTGTATATACACCAGCCTCTCTGTATATAACCCAGCCTCTCTGTATACCCAGCCGCTCTGTATACACTAGCCTGTCTTCTATATACCCTAGCCTTTCTGTATGTAACAATCCGCACCTGGTGGCAGGTGATGTGGCAAGCTCTCTGGGGACCCTGAAGTAAGGGGGAGGCTCTCTGGGGACCCTGATGTAATGAGGGGGGGCTTTGGGGACCCTGATGTAATGATACTATATATATATATATATAATATATATATATACACACACACATACACACACCAACGTATATTATATATATGTGTATGCCCGCCCAAGCGTATGACTTTCTTTACTTTGCTGCTATGGGCTCTAGCCCCAGATCTTTTGTAGACCTAGCAACGCCACTGCTGCCAGCCAAGCCTGCACAAATTTACCTATACTTAAAGTGGTTGTAAACCCTCAAATACAAATTCATCTTATCAGAAAATACATAACACAGGCAGCTAATCGCTGCCTGTGAAAGTGCACTTACTTGATTACTTTCGATAATAATCGTGTTTGTATAGTCCATGACGTCATGCGCGATTGCGCAGTATGGACTTGCTAGGGCAGCATGTATACAATGCCGTTTGTATTATTCCGGCTTGCATAGAAGGTGCTGTGCATAACATTCTCTTCTGAATGGCACAGAGGAGAAGTCTCTTGATGCACAAATCATTCTCCTCTTCCTGATACTCCCCCTTGTGACTGAACAAGACGTCACACAGGGGAGTGAATTAGAGGAGAGTGAGAGACAGGAAGCCAGCAGTTCTTGTATACAGTGGACAGTGGAGAGAGAAAACAATCCACAACGCTACGGCACATGCGCAAGATTTCGGCTGGGCTAAGAAGTAAGGGCGGAAATGACGTCCGCATCGGCTTCAGTAATCAGCAGTAACAATGGCGCAGGCGATACCCGGAAGATAGTGAAAATTCAAACTCCTCAAAAAGGTACTTAGAGTGCTCGTTTTGCATTTAGTAACATATATCATGCTTGGGTATGTTAAGAAACATACAAATAGTTTAAAAATATAATTTTTTTGACGGTGTTTACTTCCTCTTTAAACACACAAAAACTATCTACGCTTCTAGCACTAGAGGGTGCTACACAAGTAACATGTGCTTCCATTATTGACAATAAACTCGATTTCCAAAAGTTGCTTACCAGTTGAATGTTTTATCTGCTTTGGTTACTGGGCTTCTAAGATTGTCAAGCTGTCTTGTTAAAATAAAACAGTTTTTGTTCTGTTGTGTTTTTTAATTATTTCAGCTGTCACTTGATCAACTTATACTGGATCATCCCATGTACTCCAAAGATGGAGACATAAATAAGGGGTGGGCTCCAGGAGTTGCTCCTGATGGTCCACCATGGGAAAAAGGCTCATCTGCCAATTCACAAGACCTTAAGAATAGTTGCAATGGAATGGACCATCAACCAAATGTCACTGAGCGGTATAAAGAGCTACAGAGAATTCTGATTAATGCAGGATTGCCAGAGACAGAAGACAGGACCAAGCAACCACGCACAGGTATGGTAAACCATATTCAGGACAAGTTTAGTCAAACAGAATGACCCAACTAGCAACAAAAATAGCATGATGAACAAATGTCTGAGCCCTGGGCTCAAATGTAGAGAAAAAGTAATAAAAAAAGTAATAATTATCTTACCTAGCTATCACCTTGTACTAGAAATCTACACGCAGATGTTAACTTTGAAAGTATACCATTAGGCTGATAATGGAGGTCTGGTAAGTTTTTCAAAATTAAATTGGAAATATAGCCTCAGGTTTTAATAGACTGGTTCTGTTAAAATGAAAACATTTTGCAGCTGGAACTGCCAAAGTTACATATGGGACAATTCACTAAGAGTTAAATAACAGATAATAAACAAGTAAAATACGGTAACAATTGTGCAAGTGTGTGCAAATTCATTAAGAATTTTGCATTTAATACCGAATGTATTATGTATTCGATTTTGCGGTACCGCATTATTTAATGCAGTAATTTAGCACATTGAGCTGGCAGCCTGGGAAGTCGGCCACCGCGTCCTTAACAATAGATGAGCTGTAAAGAAAAAAAAAGCAAACAATTAAAAATAATGAAAAAAAAAACAGCATGTGGTCCCCCCCCCCAATGCATACCAGACCCTTTGTCTGATTTTGCCCTTTTTTTTACATTTTGGCGTAGGGTTCCCCCGAAGGGCCTGGTATGCATTGGGGGGGACTCCGCGTTTTTTTTTTTTTCATCATTTTTAATTGTCTGCTTTTTTAAAATATAAATTCAGCTATCAGCTGACAGCTGATGAGTCATCCGTTGCTAAGGACACGGTGGCCGGCTTCCCAGCCCGCTACTTAGCAACTTGTTATTTGTCAAAAAACAGCATGTTTTTTTTTCACAAATACTGCATGCGATACCACCGGCAAAACCCTGGTGGTAAATATTGCATGCTTTTTTACTCTCTGGTTCGTTTGTGAATTGGACTTAAAGGAGTTGTAAACCCTGTTTTTTCACCTTAATGCATTCTCTATGCATTAAGGTGAAAAACCTTCAGTCACTCAGCAGCCCCCCCGAGCCCCCGATATACTTACCTGAGCCCTGTTTTTCCCACAACGGGAACGAGCACACCAGCTCCGGCCGGTGTCTCATGTCCTGATTGGATAGATTGATAGCAGCGCAGCCATTGGCTCCCACGGCTGTCAATCAAATCCAATGATGCGGGAACAGTTCTATGTGAATAGACGCAGAAGCAGGACACGGGAGTGCGCCCACATGGGTGTCCACGAACGAGAGCGCTTCTCCGACGGGGCACTTGAGAAGAGGAGGAGCCAGGAGCGCCGCTGAGGGACCCCAGAAGTGGAGGATCGGGCCACTCTGTTTAAAACCAACTGCACAGCTGAGGTAAGTATGACATGTTTGTTTGTTTTTTTAAAAACCTGAACCTTTACAACCCCTTTAAGAAGAGTTTTTAAAGCAATATTTACCGACGCATTTTTTTTTTTGGTAAATACTGCATTATCATTATTTTTTTTTATGAATTGGATTTAATTTACTGCATGCGATAATGTATGCAAATAAGTCACGTGACTACATTATTGCATTCGGTAAACGTTCGTGAATTGACCCCATAGATTAAAAAAACAATGATCTAGTTCAACTAGTATTTAAAATAATAGACTATAAAATAGCTATTAAGTAATAAAAAATTATAAAAAATGCACATCTACTGTACAGCACTACTAAGCAGGAAGCGTAAGGGAGCCTGCATATGTATGCTTGCGTTCATGTTTGAAAAATTCGAATTTGTTAATGTCTTCCACATGTATTGTATATATTAAAACATAGAAAAGATTCTACTTACCTTATACTAGACTAGTAATGTCAATCAATAATATTTTGTTTTCTACCCAGGCCATAAAGAGGACACCACCACAATTTGTGTTGCTGGGGCTCCAAGCTTTACTATATCCATCCTTCTGGAAGGTGTGAGACAGTGTCCAGGTAGGATGATATCTCTATAAAATAAAATCATTGGGCCATGGGAACAGATGAAAATTTGAAAGTAAACTTCCTGAAAGGCAGAATATTAAAATATAAATATGTGGGAACAGAATTATTGTGGGGTTCCCTAAATAATCCTGGAGTCCTCAGATCATTAAATACAACAATTCTATAAAATTATACTTAAAAAAAGGTCTGGAATGATGTTCTAACTTTTGGTATTTGTCCAAAAATTTGGTGAATTTGAAAGTTTTTAAGGTTTCTTCTATGTTGCTTTTTTTTTTTTTTATAATTCTGATATGTGCTTATTTGGGCTTTATGTGGCTAGCAGGAGCTAGCCCTTCAATACATATTATTCCCAGTGCCCTGTGATACAATGTTCCAAAATATTCTAAATTCTAAATTCCTTCAGTCTGTTTTTCAACTTTCCATCTATTAAATCTTGTCTGGCAAAAAAGCCTAAGCTTTTGACATCATGCACAGCTCTCTCACTCTTGTGAGAGTTTTCTAGGAAGGGAGGGGGAATCAGTCATAAGAGGGCCAATTAGAGCTGCACTGGAGATGTGCCTCTGTGTGTCTGTGTAAATCCAGGAAGTGAACAGGCAGCAGCTTCAGCTGCCCACATTTAAAATGGATGCAGCCAGACTCAGTAGAAGGAGATTTCTGCAGCATATTTGGCAAGTGCAGAATCACAGTATATATACAATAATATGTAAAGTGGTTGGAGGGAAGCTTCAGAATGGCAAATATGTTTTTATTACAAATTATGTGAGCAGACTGCAGTTGCTCTTTAATGTAATTTACAGGTTTTCTCTTACAGACTTTTCTTTTTATTACAGGCAAAATATTCCTCTGTCTGTCCTCTTCATGGTTCTGCCCACAGCCTCCTGCCTCAACGTGCCCATCTCCTGTCTTCATCAGACAGGCTATAACTTTTGATCATGGGGGTCAAACCTACTTGGATACCTTCTCTCCTCCTCGAAAAGTTACATACCTCTCCTGGTTAGGAGAGCAGTTCTTGCTGGAAGACCAGTGGGACTGCCCTATGGGAGGATCTCCCCAGCTTTCCGGCATCCTTGCTGATACTTTGGGGGTGCGACTGTTGCTAGATCATAAAGAAATTCCACTTCCTCCTGCCCTGATTCTGAATTCTTCTCACCAGTTAGACCCTTGGGAACCACATAGTGGGGAAACTAAATACACAAAAGTGGTGGAGCTCCTTCAAAAGGAAGGTAGAGAACAAAGAGTACAGCAAGAGATCTCTGCATTTCTTACATCACTGAAATTAAAGGGTCATCATAAGGTAGGAAAGACATGTCTCTCAATTTTATGACTCAGCTATATAGTTTGCTTATGCAGATTCTATAAATTGTTTTATTTTCTCAGGTTGTGGTGAAGACTTGCTGGCCTAGTCCAAACCCTTCTCCTTCACCAACCTTCTATTCCACTCATGACCCAAGTCCTGTGTCTGATGCTGTGCTGGACATACTATCTGAGTATCCAGAGGTTCAAGCAGTTCTGCTTGAGGGGTGTATAACCACGGTGCCCCCACGCAGACTCAAGCCACCACAGCCTCCTGCCTGTATACCGCGTAAGCATGGGGATGTAATGGGAGGGAAATCTATTTGCTTCTTTATGGGAGGGGCAAAGAGAGAGTGATACTCTGCAGCATCCTCTCCTGATACCCCTTTCCTTCTGTCTCTTCCTTCCCATCTCTCTCTCTCTCTCTCTACGTTTTGTCTCATTATTTATTTATTTATTTTTTACTGCTTTTGTTTTTTTTCTTTTTTTTTTTTCTTGACACCTTTCATCTTTACCTTGATTTCCTGTTTTCCTGTTCTTGCTTTATACTCAATCTGCATTTTTATTCATATTCTGTATTAAACATGTTCCTCTCTTATTGCACACCCTGTCACACTTGACCTTTTTGACCTCCTCTGTATCTCGCTGGGCCCTTACTCAATCATAAGGCCTGTCTCCTGTGCTGGGTAAGATTTCACATCTTTTCTAGGTGTACATTTTTTCCAGCACAGGACAGCAGCTTCATATAAATCTGAGAAGAGGCTTCCCTCTTCTTATCCCAAATATTTTTTTTATTGTGAGATATATTGCTTCTGTATTGAAGGAGGGTCAGTTCTTTCTTTCTCTCTTCCTTGTACATCTTTACTTCTATCATTCTCCACTTTCTTCGACTTCTGCCTCCCTTCCTTTCTCCCCCTCTTTCTTCCTGTATTACTGTCTCTGCCCCACCCCCCAGGCTGCTCCGTGCGCCCCCCAGAGCTGGCGATTCGTCTCTGTGCCGTTGTCTGCCGATCTCGCGGAGACCAACCAATTCTAAGCAAGGTAACGGGGCTGCCCCCTATTCTCCTGGGGCTTGTAACCCCTCCAATCTACAAACCCTTATCCTGAGCCCCTGAAGACAAGAGTTCTTTTAGATTTTCTCATAATGGAAAATCACTATCTCAAATTATATGAGCAATTAGTGTATTTTTGGCTAATCAGCAATTGTTTTATCTTGTGCTGCTGGTCTTATCTTTTCTGTTATTGAGAAGGGTTTTGGTGCTTCGGTTCTAGGTGGTATGTACCGTGGGCCGGGCAGAAAAACCTCTCTGCCATCGATCGGCTCTTCCCCAGTCACTGGACACAACCTTGGAATTATGGGGCATACAGGATGAGGGACAGAAGAACAATATTCGGGTCCAACTCAAAGAGATCTCAGAAAGGGTCATGAAAGCGATAATAGAGGAAGAGAAAAAGCTGAGCCCAAAAATAAGAGGAGGGAGCAAGGTGCAAACTGATGTACTTGGTAAGAATTACAAAAGTTCTTTAAATATGTAGCATTAAAAAATAGAAGACCTTTTTACAAAGATAAGAACACAGGCTTTAATTATAAATGTATTTGAAGGTAGACCAATTTTGTTGCTTCTCAATCAGATCTACCATTCTCCCTGAACACCAGTTTTTAATTTTAAAATACTAACAATAAATCATGTTTATTGTACTCACCAGTATTGTCCATGGCATCCCTGAAGAATTAGACTTTGTTGGTAAATGAAAGCTTAAATTACCTAGTTCATGTGGATCACGAATATGCAATTGCATACCCACGGAAAAACTTTTATCAGCTAAGGCCATTACTAATATGAGCATAGTGCTCTTGAATACTTTGGAGACAGTGGCAGACTGCACACTTCCGAATAATAAATAATAGATCCTAACACCACAGTGACCCACCCAATGGTTGCTACGTTTAAAACTCTTCTTATGTATTACATTTTAGGCTATTCTGGTGAAACAAAGGTTAAACTAACTTAGTTTTTTTAAGCATTGGGCATGTGCAGAAAACAGGGAAACTTCTGAATACCTACTGACCAGATACTGTTAACCTCTCCAGAATAAAACTATATTTATCTCTTTGTTTGAACTCTAGGAGTTGATCTTCTGCTTACTTGCATGGACTACATGGTAACCCCAGTAGTTCTTGGCATCACCACTGCCCTCTGCCTGGAGAGCTGTGGAATACATGAGTGTCTTCTGGGAAGCTTGGCTGCAGCGAAATCTGTAACCGTTAGGTCTGCATCAAGTCCTTTGATAGAGACCATGCTGAGACGCTCCATGACCTATATGATGGAAGGAAAAGAGGTCCTGGTGATTGGAGCTGGTGGCATCAGTAAAGGATTTATCTGGAAAGCAGCTCGTGGCTATGGAATAAAGGTGTGTAAAGACGTTACTGTCTTTATACTGTAAATACAACATTCTATTTGATGATTTAAGACTCATACACTTTAGTTTTTTTCTGTGGTGTGGGACCACCGGTCTCCAATGTTTCTGTCACAGCCTTGCCTCTCGACCTCGTCCAATCAGAAAACACTTTGCATTCATTGAGAAATTGCAAAGTATTCTCCGAATAGTGGCAGTGTCGGGCAACCAACCACCTTTGTTCAGATTGCAACAGGGCAACCGCTTGGCATGGGACCCAGCAGCTAGTTGAGATCACTGGAGTAGCGCTGCCTACTACAGTGATATCCAGCTTCTTGAGGGATCTCACAGGTATGGTATATGCATAGGTACATTGGTCCAGGTTGAAAAAATGTGCTATGAATAAGATGCCATACCTGGAGTTTTTATTTAATATATTAATATATTAAACAATAAACTGTTTCAGTTAAACTCCAAACTATTCATTCTTCTTAGCACAGTTGTAATGATCAGAAGGACGTTAGGATCTTTGGGTTCTTGGTTTTAGAATAGTCATAACAAGGCAAATGAACTCTGGAGAGAGTTCCACTCTCCTAGGGTCCTTGAGAAATACAGCAGTGCATACCAGCATGAGTGGTCCATCTACATCCACCAATACCTAAAACATAAATTTTTGGTGTCAGAAAGAAAAACACCCATTCATGATATCTCTGATGGAATCAGCTGTTCCCCATCTAACAAATGACATACTAGTTTCAGGGCAGTGTTTGAACACTCAATTAGATCTTTACAAAAACAATTGCAAAGTTGTAGGGCAAAGTTATGTACTTTCAAATGGTCTTAGGTCATCTGTTATTTTACAGTAGGCCAGGGTTAGGCCCGGTACACACTTTAAGTATTTTTTTTTTGTTCAACCAAAAAAACTGAGGAGCTCGGGAGGAACTGGCTGTACTAACTATGCAATGTTAGTACAGCGATCACCCCACTGAACTATTGTGTTTTGACAGGGGACTGCCCCCCCAACAGAACACATTGGTCAGCGCTCAAAGCCATTGGCTGCCAGTGCTGATAGGATTCCGATCAGATGCTGGTTTTCCAGCATGCAAATCAAAAATTGTAGCGCTAATACATGTAGAGGAGTGCATGTGTGTCACAGCACTCTGGGACATAAATATTGATATATATCCACCATATGTAACTGGTAAACTCAAAAAATATAAACACAATGTTATAAATAAAGTTCATATGGTGAGAACATCAGAAAGTTGATCCTTCTGGTCTGTTCAAACGAAACCAACTGAAGACATATGTTTGACTGATGTCACTGTGCGGCATAGGTTCTCTTACCGGAAAAGATGGATGTGTATACCGTATGGCATCCACATCAAACAGGCTTATTGATGAAGATACTGCAGGCTGGGACTCCAACACTTTCAGGAACTGGGTACTGGATCGATCAGCAACGATGGATGAACTCAACATACGATCGTCCAATGGCCGTGAAGGTGATGGTAGAAGCCAGGAAAATGTAATAAAAAAATGGAGACCACTCCAATGGTGCAGGTCAAATGGGCATAGCTTTATTCACATATGCATGTGAAAATTTTAAAAACAAATAAAATCTCGAGATGATGATAAAGGAAAATTCGGCAATATGGGGGGCATAAGATAGCTGGCCCGACGCGTTTCGACTAAAAGTCTTCCACAGGGGCATATCTCTAGCCCCCCCACATTGCCTCTAACATATATAGACATAAACCCAAGGGAACCTCCCCTTCGTTCCAGGCAGGAAGTGAACGCCTCCCGCCTGAACCAAATGTGATGGGAGGGGAGTAAGTGCAATAAGGTCCCCAATGTTAAATGGATTACATTACTAAACATATTCCATAATAAACGGGCATTACACAATACACCCTGGCTGTGAGATGGACACCAAAGGCAAGCATGGAGGTATTACTTAGATCGCTTGTATTCTGATGGAATGTAGCGTAGGTAAACAAAATATCCCCACTAATGGACTGGTCCTGGGCCGAGAACGTGTAGCCAATCATAGGCTGAACGCCGGTATTCCCGCCGAAATTTATGTCCAATCACGGTATTTCTGAGTCAAACCGTGTCATGAGTGGTCAGCTGTTTGGGGCGTCATCTCAAAATATCAAAACGTGGTGAACGGCGGCACGCTATAGGTGCGCTGGCGTCATATTGTGCTTAGTGCGCAGGGAACAAGGGAGGGCATGGACTCTTCATCAATAAGCCTGTTTGATGTGGATGCCATACGGTATACACATCCATCTTTTCCGGTAAGAGTACCTATGCCGCACAGTGACATCAGTCAAACATATGTCTTCAGTTGGTTTCGTTTGAACAGACCAGAAGGATCAACTTTCTGATGTTCTCACCATATGAACTTTATTTATAACATTGTGTTTATATTTTTTGAGTTTACCAGTTACATATGGTGGATATATATCAATATTTATGTCCCAGAGTGCTGTGACACACATGCACTCCTCTACATGTATTAGCGCTACAATTTTTGATTTGCTTGTATTGTGACTTTGTTTGTTTAGTTTGTTGGCAGCTTTTTGCATGATATCCATAGATTAGCGCGGTTTTTTCCCCATTCATGGTTTTCCAGCATGCCCGTTCAACAGAAGCCAGCCGTTCGGCTAGTTTCTGTTGAACCTGCTGATAGTTGGACCGTATGTACCAGGCTTTAGTCTCTAGAACATCACAGACACACAGATGTTTGAAGGCCCTATATTTATATCTGTTACATGTTCTTGACAATGGTTGCATCTGCCAGTAATGGACATACAAATGTAATATTATTGTGTGTACTGGTATACTGACTGTTTTGATTCCTTTGTTTTTAATGGTGTTTTCATAAACCTGTTACTTCTTTTCACACCCCTGTTTCTTTCAGATCCATTTAGTGGAGTCAAATCCAAACCATTTTGCCTCTTCTCTTGTGGCCTCATTCATCCACTATGACTATGATGACCGCTCCTGTGAAGATGAGGAACATGCTCAGAATATCTTGACCATAGTTAAGGAGAAAGCTCTACATTTTTCTGGCTGTATGGCATTCTGGGATGAGTGCACTATCCTCACTGCCATACTATGCCGCTTACTAGGTCTTCCTGGTCCTCCTCCAAGCGCAGTGAGACTTGCCAAACGCAAGACACAAACACAACTATGTCTCCTCAACATGGCCTCAAAGTTGCCACCATATCCATATGCTAAGGCATTTGCTGTGCCCTGTTTCCCTCTGGGTCCAGGAACTGGTGGAATAGAAGCTGCGGAATCTGTTCTTTCCTACCCTTTGGTTATAAAACCAGAATCTGGTGCGGGTGCTGTTGGTGTACGCTTAGTGCAGGGTGCAGAAGAGTGTAGGAAGCTAGTTAAAAAAATGGGAGTGGATCCTGAAACTTGCAAGCCAAAAAATGAAACAGATGTTGGAATAGATGAAAGTAAAATCTGTAATGGTGAAGTGGGGTTAAGTTTTAGACAAGAAATGGCTGGTGAAGTAGTACAGAATGGAGAAACCAATCTTAACCAAAGCCAGCCTGACAGAGATATTATTCAAACTACACCACTGCCTCTCCTTGCTGAGTACATTACTGGCACTGAGCATGATGTGGATCTGGTTTTAGGGCCTAATGGCCGTCTTTTGGCTGCATATGTGTCCGATAATGGGCCAACACTCCTTCCTGGTTTTACTGAAACAGCAGCAGCACTTCCCTCCCGTCTAAATGAAGAAAGACGCTGCCAATTAGTTCAGGCTGCTTTGCGCAGTTGCCAGGCACTAAACCTTTACCCTGGGGTTTTTAATGTAGAACTTAAAATGACTGAATCTGGTCCAAGGTTACTAGAAATTAATCCTCGCATGGGTGGGTTTTATTTACGAGACTGGATTCGCCATATTTATGGCACTGACCTAGTGCTTGTGGCTCTGGCACTGTCTTGTGGTATAGAGCCAGCATTGCCTGAAAAAGGGGCTCTAGAGTCTACAGTACTTGTTGGGCTGATGTGTACAGGGGAATCTCATGAGGAAGCTTTAAGTAGCACAGCAAACCCACAGAGGTTGATAGAGCTTCATAATTCTGGGCACATCCGCTTCAACCGCCTGGAGGGTAGCTCAGTGCATGGACCAGATCAGGAACCTTTCTGCAATGTGGCTTGTGAGGGAAAGAATCAGAAGGAAGCAAGACAAAAACTTCTTGGGGTATGCTCAGTGCTCGGGTTTGACAAACTGGACTACCCAGTACCATATTTAACTGGAGAGTTTCAATAAGGAATCCATTAAAGAAGGACTCTAAGTACCATATCTAATATGGCAATATCATAACAGCATTATAACTTTAAAAAAGCAACAAGCCGTTTAGCAAAGAACAACAATGTCGGTTCCCCTATTCCTTGTGAGGGTAACTTGACTATAGCTGTTTTCCTGTTTTCAAGTAAATTTAAATAAGGTTGATCATTTGATATAACAAATTGAACTTATATACATTTTTAAGATGGATAGATCACAAATTGTATATTTCCAATTCTACTACTTACTTACTTTAGCAGTTGCTGGTGAAGTTTAAACTCCAAATCTGCATACTTGTTCCAGGTCTCTGGCATACATTAATGCGATTGTAACCTTTCACTTTGTAAAACAACCCATTCAGTTTAAAATTAATATGAAAGGCAAAACATTTGTGTATAGATATAAAAAAAAAAAAATCCCCTTTTTTATAAGTGATCACATTCCCTCTGTTCTCAGCTGCATAAGAGCTGGTGGAGGAGAAGCAGCAGCACACTGAGCTTCCTGGTGAATGGCTGTGCAGGGGGGGGGGGGGGGGGGGGGGGGATCAGGACAAGTCTGGTCATTGCAGGAGAGCAGACTGAGTTCCCAGCGCAGCTAGGGGACTGACCACGCTGTGCTCTCGTGCCTAGAGTAGTCAGTTTTTAATAGGAAAGCAGAGGGACTGGCAAGAACACCAGGGATTTCACGCACAGGAGTATAACACAATGTAAAATACAGAACAGATGTTGTAAAAAACTGGAAATAAGCATTCATCAGTATAGTGTTGTCATATCAATAAAAAATGCTCAGCATTTGGCTTCTAAAATTGATTACAAACTGTTATTCTCGTTAAATTTAAACCCCAGTTTAAATACAAATGTACAATTTATGTGTGCCCCCCCCCCTCCATCCTCAACACAGTAACATGGAACATCTGTCAATTTTCTTAGCTGCCCAGTGATTCCAGATTCAGGAACTGTCAACCCACAAACTAGGGATGTGTCCAGTATTGCATCTTTTCCAGGTTGATGCAATGGCAATGATCACATCATCATAGCAATGAATATGCATGTGCAATGTACTGTAATGTATTGTATAGGACAGATCTTTGGTCACTAAGCCTTGTAAACAACACAGGGGAAAGACGTCTTCCTGTTGTTTATAATGTCACTGTGAAACAAATAACGACTCTGTCATTAGACTTATGAGTCTGTTTTTCACTTAAACTGTACATCCCTTTAAGTAACTGTGTTTAATACCCTTTACACTGAATTGTCAGTCTTGGAAGGATTGTTGGTCATTGTAATAAAGTTTTATTGTGTCTTAATTGTATAGTCACTGTGTAGATGCTTTGGCTTGCCTATGTATAATCAAAACAAATTAAAATGTTTATTCCTAATTAGGAATGCTTAGTTGTTTATTGTTGGGTATCTCATATAATCTTGTATGTGCCAGGTGCCAAAAATATTATTCCTATGAGCCTATACTGAAATGGTAACATAAAATAAGTTATTACACACCTTTCAACTTTGTGGGATGGAAAACAGGGTGTACATTAAGGTGTAAATTAATGTAGACATTTTAATACATTAAAATACATTAAGCCACCTTTCACACTTGTGCGACTTCAAAGTAGCGTGATCTTACCGTGATTTTTGCCGCGATTTCAAGGAATGCCTGTGTAAGTGGCATCAAAATCGGACCAAAGTACTGCAGGGACTACTTTGAAGTCGTACTAATACGAATGGCTGTCCTTGGAAATCATGGGAAACGACTTGTCATGCTACTTTGCAGTCCCAAATCGTGGGACAAGTCATATAAGTGTGAAAGGGGTAACTTAAGGCTGGGTTAATACTTTTGCGATTGCAGACATTGCATGTGATTCGCACCACATTTCTGTGCACATCACATGCGATGTCTGTGCAATGCAGATTCAGCCATGCAGTTTGGCTAACATCGCATCACTTTCACACCAAAATGGTGCAAGACCCTTTTTTTTGTCCGTGCTGGAATCGGATTTGCATGGGTGTTCAGACCCATGCGATCCGATTCCATCTGATTCCACAGTTCACTGCGTTCTGAAAACGGATTTGGGGGTGTCATTAACTTTATATTGACAGCCGCAGCAGTTTGCAGATTCAGATGCGATGCAGGAACCCGCACAGGAATTGCTGTGGTTCCTGCATTGCACCAGTATGAACCTAGCCTTAATCACAAAGTATACAGGCATAGGTGTGCACACAGGGTGTGCTGGGTGTGCCTGGGCACACCCTAATCATCCTGTGTGGTGCCGACTTCCCATGCTTCCTCTCTTCCCCTGCAGTGCTCCCAGCTTTCCTCCTCTCCTCTCCCCTCCTCTTCCTTTTCTGAATGAACACATTCTTAACTGAAGCATAGTAAACTATGTTAACTGCAGGCTGCAGAGAAAGGGACTGGAGAATCTCTGGCCTCAATTTCTTTCTCTGTCGCAAAAGTGAGACATCAGGGGTCTGTTTAGAGACCCTTGATAATTCAGCAAAGCCCCTTAACGGGGCTCCTAAAAAGATTTTTTAAAAATAATATTGTAAGAGATAATTAAAAAAATAAAATTGTAAAATATAATAAAAAATTACTGACATCATCCACTGCCCTACTGACACCAATAGTTGCTCTATTGACACCGTCCACTGCTCTGCGGATATACACACATGTGTGATTGTGCTCTGGTATGCACCCCCTAATGCAACAGGCTGTGCACACCAATGTATACAGGTAAAGGACACACTCCTTCGATTTTTTTGTATTAAGGACAGTGAGGATGAATGCACAAAAATAATGGGTTTAACATTTTTTTTTTTTTTTTTTAATCAGTACGTTTCCTTTATTTTGGGTCTTCAAAATAACAAATTGAAAAATTTAGATTTTGAATAAAAGATTTTTGCAGTTTAGTGCAGTTAAACACTTTTGATAGTTTTATGAAACTCTTTACATTAGGCCACAAAGAGGGACAACTGAGAAATAAAAAGGGACCCAAGGGATTTGTTTCCAAAATAGGGACAGTTGGGAGGTATGTCTTCGAGCAGTAGAAGGTCTGGTATACATACTTTTGCTGGGGAAAATGCTGCTCCAAGCACCCTCTTGTGGCAGCTGGAGGTGCCTTTTTCACAATACTGGTAAAGTTTTTTGGGTTTATTCTGGGCACAGGTTTGACTTAAAGTTTTTTTTTTACCTTAACCACTTCACCCCCGGAAGATTTGGCTGCTTAATGACCAGAGCATTTTTTGCGATTCGGCACTGCCTCGCTTTAACACAATTGATAATTACGTGGTCGTGCGACGCTGTACCCAAACAAAATTTACGTCCTTTTTTCCCACAAATGGAGCTTTCTTTTGGTGGTATTTGATCGCCTCTGCGTTTTATTTTGCACTATAAACCAATAAAGAGCAACAATTTTGAAAAAGACACAATATTTTGTACTTTTTGCTATAATAAATATCCCCATTTTAAAAAAAAATCTCAGTTTAGGCCGATATGTATTCTACATATTTTTGGTAATAAAAAACGCAATAAGCGTATATTGATTGGTTTGCGCAAAAGTTATAGCATCTACAAAATAGGGGATAGATTTATAGCATTTTTATTATTTTTTTTTTACTAGTAATGGCGGCGATCTGCGATTTTTATCATGACTGCGACATTATGGCGCACACATCAGACAATTTTGACACATTTTTGGGACCATTGGCATTTATACAGCGATCGGTGCTATAAAAAAGCATTGATTACTGTAAAAAAAGTCACTGGCAGTGAAGGGGTTAACGCTAGGGGGTGATCAAGGGGTTAACTGTGTTTTCTTGTGTGTGTTATAACTGAAAGGGGGTGGGACTAACTAGGGAAAGAGATAGATTGGTGTTCATACTTTATATGAACACACTATCAGTCTCTTCTCCCCTCAGAGAACTGGGATCTCTGTGTTCACACACAGAGATCCCGTTTCTTGCTGTGTCACGAGCCAACCTGGTAGCCCGGCATTCATCGCGACCGCCGGGCACTCGCATCGGCTCCCCATGTGGCCACAAATAGAAACAACGTAACATGATGGCGATTCTTGCAGCCGAGCCATGTTGCCGCAGTAAACTGCGACGGCTGGTCGGCAAGCGGTTAATGCATTCTCTTTTCGCTCCCCCAGCTCCCCTCTAAATACCTAATTATCTGAGCCCAAACTCGATCCAACACTTTGGCTGAGACCCATTGGCTCCTGCTGCTGTCAATTACATTTTGTAAGGAGACTCCTGATTGAGCCCGTATGTGTGCCACCATAAAAAGCGGCTTTCTATGGTGGCACATGGAAAAGAGGATGAGCCGATAGCACTGGTGGAGGACCCCAGTAGAGGTGGATCGGGAAAAGAAAAACTAACATTTAGTATCACATTGACTATTAGGCAAAAACATAATTAACCCAAGATCCCTTAATATGTATGTAAAATCTAACAACGAACACTTGTTCTTTACTCTCTTTTGGGTCTGCTAAATATACCACTGAAAAAAAAATGTGTTATATATGTTCTATAAGAAAAAAAGATACCTGCTGATACTGTTGAAAAAATACTGTTGGCTTTAAAACCAGTGGGCTTGTAACTTCCTGTATACTTCGTCTCTGATGCACTGAAACACCAAGCAGTGCTATTAGCCCTACTCAATTCACCTTTGTAAAAGTGAAAACACCTCTTCCCTGTGTTATGGAAATGAGGAGCGGGGACATTGTTGTATATTTCAAAGCAGGAGCAAGCTGCCTAGGGTGACGACACTGCCTCTTTATACATACAGTAAGGCCCCTTTCACACTGGGGCGGGAGCCGCGGTGACGGTAAAGCAGCGCTATATTTAGCGCTGCTTTACCGTCTTTTTGCCCGCGGGTTTCGGCCAATCGCAGTGCGGTTTTACCCCCCGCGAGTGGCCGAAAAAGGGTTAATATCCCCTGCAGATCGCCGCCGTAGCGGCGCTTTGCGGCGGTATTGCCGCGGTTTTACTGCGGTGTCCCATTCAAATCAATGGGAAGGTAGCGGTATAGGAGCGGTGAACACACCGCTCCTATACCGCTCCAAAGATGCTGCTAGCAGGACTTTTTTGCCGTCCTGCTAGCGCACCGCTCCAGTGTGAAAGCCCGCCGGCTTTCACACTGGAGTGAATGGAGCCGTTTTTTTCAGGCGGTATACAGGCGCTATTTTTAGCACTGTACCGCCTGAAAACCGCCCCAGTGTGAAAGGGGCCTAAGTGAGCATGCACATCACATATCCCAGCAGGCGCCAGCTTTCACACAACAGCTGGAGGAAGAAGGACCTGGTGGCATGTCGCCAGGGAGTTGGCTGCAAGAACCAGAAAGAGACAACCAGCTCCCAATGATGTCATAGAGGAAAATAACACTGCAAGATCTGGAGTGTGGTAGCAGAATGGTTTATTACTGCAGGGATTTGCTGGGGGCGTAAATATATGAAATTAGGATAAAAGAAAAAAGAAACTCAAGAAAAAAAAATGAACACAGAAGAAAATAGGTGGGTGAAATTTCCCCTTAAGCTAACCACTTTATCTTATTTGCTATTGAAAGTGTTCTATTAAAAAAAAAAAAAAAAAAAAAAATGTCGATCCTGCCAATAACTTGCTGTACATTCTGTTGACCATTTGTTTTTTGCTATTCCTGTTTGCAAAAATACTCAAGCTTCCTCAGGTTACATGGAGATTGTGAATAAATGGTCTTTTTCAAGTCCAGCCTCAAATTCTCAATTTTAGATTGAGATTGTGGCTAGACCATTCCTGGTCACAATAAGGCCGCGTACACACGAGCGGACTTTCGCGCGGGAATGTCCGCCGGACATTCCGCCCGCGTGTGGGCGCCGGCGGACTTTTTCCTCCCAAAAGTCCGGCGGACTAAGTTTTAACTTCAGACTTAAAATTTCCGCTGGACTCGGCAGTCCGGCGGACATTCCCACTGTCTGTGTGCTAGTTTGCGGGACTTTTGAAATGAACGGACTTGTCTCGCACACAGAGGAAAGTCTGTTCATTTAGAACGTGACTCCAGGTAGACGGGACTAGCGAAGGCAGTGAATGCCGCCGCGCTAGCCCCGTCACTTGGTATGGAAAAAACGGCATGGGGTCCCCCCCAAATTCATCTCAGACCCTTATCCGAGCACGCAGCCTGGCCGGTCAGGAAAGGGGGTGGGGACGAGCGAGCGCCCCCCCCTCCCTGAGCCGTACCAGGCCGCATGCCCTCAACATGGGGGGTGTCCTGGGGAAAGGGAGGCCGATGGTTGTCGGGGTCTGCGGGCGGGGGGCTTTTCGGAATCCGGGAGCCCCCTTTAATAAGGGGGCCCCCAGATCCTGGCCCCCACCCTATGTGAATGCGTATACCCATTCACCTAAGGAAAAAAGTGTAAATAAAAAAACGACACAATTTTTTAAAATATTTTATTGCACAGCTCCGGGGGTCTTCTTCCGTCTTGGGGGGTCTTCTCGCCGGACTCCTCTGCTATCTTCTGCTCTTTTACCTAGCTTTTTCACGAGCGGAGGAGCCCGGCTTTCTCCTTTGTCGCCCCCGTCGTCGTCTGGGGGTCTCGTTCCACCTTCGGGGGTCTTGTCCGGTTCTTCTTGCCGCTGTCGCCGCCTTCTGCATCATCGTCTTCTTCCGATGTTGACTCGTCGCTCTCTCTGGCCGGAATGGCAGAGACACGCGGTGTTGTGACTTTTTTTGCGGAAGTAACGGCTACCAGGAAGGTGGTCTTAAGAGTACGTTTTTTAAACGAGAGCAGTTTGCCAGTATCTGATCCGAGCTGGGAAAGGAAATCCAGAACAAGAGGGAGGTCCCACTTGGAATTGGAATTGATCCGCCTTTCCAAGGGATCTTTAACCGCTTCCCGATCAGCGCACGACGATGTACGGACAGGCATGAGGGCATACAGGTACATCCCTTTGGATTTACCGCCGTGCCATCGCGTGCACACCGCCGGTCGGGACCTCTGTGAGTCCGGTCGCGGGTCCCACAGACTCGATCGCCGTGGGGATACCCAAGATCGTCTCACGGGGAGGACGAATGGGGAGATTCTGAAGTAAACAGCATCTCCCCGTTCTGCCTAGCAACAAATGACACTTGTGATTGGAGCAGAGATCAGTGAGTGTCACACACAGCCACGCCCCCCACAGTTAGCAACATACCCCTAGGACACATTTAACCCCTACACTGCCACCTCCTGGTTAGCCCCTTCACTGCCTGTGTCATTTACACAGGAATCAGTGCATTTGTATAGCACTGATTGCTGTATAAATTACAATGGTCCCAAAAATGTGTCGAAAATGTCCGATGTGTCCGCCATAATGTCCCAGTCACAATAAAAATTGCTGATCGCCACCATTACTAGTAAAAAAAAAAAAGTATTAATAAAAATGCTATAAACTATCCCCTGTTTTGTAAACGCTATAACTTTTGTGCAAACCAATCAATAATCGCTTATTGCAATTTTTTTTACCAAAAATATGTAGAAGAATACATTTTTGGGGATATTTATTATAGCAAAAAGTAAAAAATAATGTGTTTTTTTCAAAATTGGCGCTTTTTTTTTTTTTATAGCGCAAAAAATAAAAACTGCAGGGGTGATCAAATACCACCAAAGGAAAGCTCTATTTGTGGGGAAAAAAGGACGTCAATTTTGTTAGGGAGCCACATCGCACGACCGCGCAATTGTCAGTTAAAGCGACACAGTGCCGAATCACAAAAAGTGCTCTGGTCTTAAGCAATCAAAATGGTCCGGTCTGAAAGTGGCTAAAGGAAACTGTGCCTTCCAGAGGGAGGGTCACATACCTGACCAGCCTCATCAGTGCAGCATCCACCAAGGGAGCTGATTCGAGATGCTTGACCTCTTCCTCCTTGAAGGGATAACGTTTTAGGATTTTAGACTGCATGGAACTCCTATCCATTTTGCCCCACTCATCAGAGATGATATTGCCCAATTCAGTGAGAAAGGGAAAATATTGACTCTCCTTGATGAGCTGCTTGAAGAATTTCCTCTGCTTCGAGAGAAGTTACTAGATCTTCCCAATTCAGGGCTTCCCTCACTCCTTTCACCAAAGAGGGAACTAGGGCATACTCAAAGCCCATCCTCTTCCTCTGACTGGCTATCCGAGGGAGGAACGGATGGGCGGCTTGCCTGGGAAGATTTCCAAGTATTGTGGGCTTGTCCCTCTCCTGTTGGTGAGCATAGTGGCTCCAGCGGGGGGGGGGGGGGGTCACAAGGCTGACGAGCCTCCCTCTCCTGCAGGGATTCTCTCACGACCTGCTTGACTAAAGATTCAAGGCACTGCTCTGCACCTTCCCTCTCGTCTGCTGCTTTGGAAAAACAGTGGTCACATAGGGACTTGCCAGCAGGGGCCCGGGCCTTACACCCCCAGCAGAATTTTTACATTACCCTGCCGGGGCAAGATAAGGGAGGATATTTACTGCAGTGTCTGGAAATAGAGGGAGATCCACGGTGCCTGGACTTAGAGGAGGAGTTTTGAAGAACCGCTTCCTCTGCAGGAACCGCGCTGTGGATCAGACCTGGAAGGGCTGTGGAAGAAAAAGAAAGAGAAGGAGAAAGGAAAACAAGAATTGTCCACACTCCCCCCCCCCCCCCCAGCAGGCTTAACACAGAAAAAAAAAAACCTAATGCATACCTGCTATGGGAGGGCTGGCCACCGGGGGGCAGTAAAAGATCCATTGTCTCCACGGTAGGTTTACTCCAGGGGAAACCATAGCTTAGCAGCCAGGCAAGGCCCATGTAATCCCCCACAGAGTGGAAACTTACCTTGGGGAGCCTTTGCATCAGCCCGGGGAAGTCGCCGTATATGCCCACGATCATTCCCGAGGTTTAGCAGGCTTCCCCCCAGGATTTAAAAGTGGCGCTGTATAACATCACTGCCAGCGTCAGAACCGAGGCATTTGTGCGCATGTGCAAACCAAGCCTCGTGTTCGTTCCAAGTCCGCACATACGCAGAGCGGACAACAGGACCTGGAAGAAGGAGAGAGAGCGTCAGTGGAGCGCAGAAGGAACCAGCCGCCATACACAAGGGAAAACCGCTACAGAAACAGGAAGAATGGACAAAACAATGCATATATATCAACAAGAACTGCTGTCATGGACAATACTGTCAAACTCACCACTCCACCAGATGATCGTCCGGGCAAGGGACAGACACAGGGCCGCTGTTAGAAATCACAGGGCCCCCTACAACCTACCTGACAGTGCCCCCCCCCCCAAATCAAATCGCTAAAATGCCATGGTCACAATGGTAAAAAAAGGGCTGCTGACCATCTCCATGTCCGGAGTGTTCTGGTGGGGCGTCCCCTTGTCAGAATACAATAGAATAGCAGGGGAGATAACTGTACTAACATTGGATTGTTAGTACATCAGCTCTGACCTGAGGTGTCAGCTTTTTTTCGTTCAGCCAGTGGGGTTTAGCAAAAGTAAACTAGCAGTGTATACGAGACATTAGACCACATTCACATTTGAGGTTACCTGAATGTGTGACAAGTGCACAGGTAATGGGCAATTTGCAGTGCATTTTGGAAATGCACTAGATATGCGCATAGAACTTGTGGTCCCCAATAATTGTTACTGGCACCCCAAATGCAATGAGCAGACACGTGTTTTGTCATGTGGCAAAGCTGCATGCCTTAAAAGTTTCTAAAGCCTCTATGATGTGTTTGTCACATATGGCAGCCCAGCAGAAGCACTGCTCCATCCAAACCCTGGAGTTCAGTGAACACAGAGCAGTGAGAGCATGATCTGGAGGGAGGGGGATCAGAGGTCAGGACTCAGGGAGGAGGTGAAGCTTCCTGCTCACACTGACCAGAGATAACATTGATAAGGGGGTATTTCAGGACTCGGCAGAGACACAGGCAGACTGAGACTGCAGCTGTCTTCTGCTCCAGATCGGGACACTTTACCAATTGCCAGTATGTAGAACTGATCCCCCTGCAGAGCTGCCAGAGGGAGAAAGCTGGCAGCGCTGCAAGGAGATCCACAAATGTCAGAAGGCAGTTCAGCTAACTCTCCTGCTCTGCAGGTTCCCGGGCCCCTCTTCTGAAGTGACAGAGCTCGGGCCCAGTGTTGCCAACCCCCCGAAGTGAAATTTACTGGCAGAAAGCCAAAATTTACAAACGGCGCCAATTTTTTACTGGCAAATAGTCATGACATTTACTGGCAGAGCCACAGTTTTTACTGACACTGCAAAAAGGTACCTAAATTTAACGTTTTCAGTGCTAAACCATGCAAATGTTAATATTAAAACTATACACATGTAGCTAGTGCGATTAGCAATGTGTTTAAAGAGGAGGGCCCACAAAAAAAAAGGTATCCTATAGGTTAGTTATGGAGACGGGGCTAACCCACACGTATGCTGCCATGGAGTCTATCAAGAAAAGCAACTTTTATGTTGTTTTTAGACATGTGTACTGCCAAAAAATTTGTTCATTTTCGTTTTAGTTTCATTCGTTTTTTTTTTTTTTTTTTTCGGGTCATTCGTTATGATTACAATTGGTAAATTCGTACATTTGAAAATTCGTACATTCGCACATTCGTAAATTCGTACATTTGTAAATTTGTACATTCGTAATTTTGTACATTCGTAAATTAGAAAATTCATATATTCGTAAATTCATACATTCGTACATTCCTAAATTCGGAAATTTGGAAATTCGAAAATCCGAAAACCCAAAAATTTGAAAATCTGAAATAGTAACTATTAAATTATAGATATTGTAATTTCCTTTCAAATTTGGCTGTTAGTGAACACGAATTTATCTGAAGTTACAAATTATCCAAAATAACGAATGCCGGATCTAAACAAAATGGAACGGAACAAATTAATAATAAATAATAATAATAAAAAGTTTTTATTATTATTATTGTTATTTATTATTATTAATTCATTACGTTCCATTTGTTTGGATACGGCATTCGCTATTTCAGATAATTTGGAACTTAAGATTTGTATTTTTTACGTTCACTAACAGCCAAATTTAAAAAGGAAATTACAATACCTATAATTTAATAGTTAGTAATAGTTAAGTTATTATTAGTTAATTATAAAATTAAGATTTTCAAATTTATGAATTTATGAATGTACGAATGTGTGAATATACGAATTTACGAATGTGCAAATGTACGAATTTACGAATGTACGAATTTACAAATTTTAGAATATTCAAATTTACGAATATTCGGAAACATTCGTTAAACGGATTTTCGTTAATTCGGATATTTCCGAATTTCCGAATTTGTCGAAAATTTGTTAAAAAACGAATTCGGAATGAAACGAATTGCACATGTCTAGTTGTTTTGGCTTTATTTTTACTGGAAGACCATCTTCTCCCAAGGTTTAGGTTTTATGTTGACCACATCAGATTTTCCTCCGTGATATCCTATATTGTGTTGCATTCATTCTACCCTCTACACTCACAAGCCTGCTACAGAACATAGCTGCTTCCTTAAGGCCACTTTCACACTGAAGCGCTTCTAAACTGCCAGTAAAAACACTGAGCGCTTTTGAAGAGCTTTTCAGGCGCTTTCGAAGAGCTTTCCATTCATTTCAATGGGGAGGGGAGTTTTTCACAGCCCTGCCAGCACACTGCCCCAGTGTGAAAGCGTTCATTGATTTTGATGGAAATACGTTTTCGTGAGCTTTTTAGGCGCTGTTTTTAGCGTGAAAGCGCCTGAAAAGCGCCTCAGTGTGAAAGTGGTCTAACAAATGGCATGGCAGGGATTGTATGTTTATGATGAAAAGTTTATGGTCTATTATGGTCCCATCAGATTACAGAACCTACTTTTAGCTGATTTCATGCAAGGTTTAATTTACAGTGGCCTAATTCATACCACTCTCTTGTAAAGTTGTGGCTAGGTAAATTAGAGAACCATTGTATGTATAGTCTCTCCAGTCTCAGTCAATGAGGCTTTAACTCGCTCAGAGCTGTTATAGGTCTGTTGATGGTGGCCTACCTCACTAGACTCATTTTAGCATACGGTTTTTGGCAGATATGCAGCTGTGTCATACTCTATTCTTAAAGGGTAACTCCACTTTCGTGGGGAACTAAATAAAGAAAAAATAATATAGCACATATAATTGTGACACTAATCATATTGTAATTGAATGTTATTAAAAATTACCTTTCCTTTTTAATCTGCAGCCACTGTAATTTTGTGAGAAAGTATTGCAATATGGCTACCTGGAGTTGTTCTGTACACAGAGTGTGTACTGACCACTCCCCAGAAACATAATTTCCTGCTTGTGTGATTGGGTGACCAGTTTTCCCAGAAGTCTGCCTAAGATACAAGTCAGATTTCAGGCATCCCCTGCAATAAAAATTTCATTTTTTGGAGAGATACTTTCAATAGGAGCACGTCTAAAAGGGATGCAGGCCCAGCAGATTTTCTCATTAGTGCCCATGCACTGCACACCTGACAGTTAATTATGAAACCACTCCTATAGACCCACTCAGTACAGAGGCACAGACAAACACACACGGATTTCTTCAGAATAACAAAAGGTAGGAATCTGCATCAAAGTTTGTTATAATCCTTGCAATGTACATGGATCACCCAGGGTGATTTTTTTGGAGTTATCCCTAAAGATTAATATAACTTTATTTATATACTGTATTCCAATGTATATTTAGGAAAATGTTCTTGTACCATTCCCCGACTTTAACTTTTCAATAATAAAGAATACTAATAATAAAGAAAACCAGACACTTACATACTATGGTGTTACATTAAATATACAGTGCCTTGAAAAAGTGTTCATACCCCTTGCAATTTTCCACATTTTGTCGTCATGTTACAACCAAAAACATAAATGTATTTTATTGAGATTTTATGTTATACACCAACACAAAGTGGCACATAATTGTGAAGTGGAAGGAACATGATAAATGGTTTTCACATTTTTTTACAAATAAATATGTGAAAAGTATGGCGTGCATTTGTATTCAGACCCCCTGAGTCAATACTTTGTAGAACCACCTTTTGAAATTACTAATGCAAGTATTTTTGGGGATGTCTCTACCAGCTTTGCACACCTAGAGAGTGAAATGTTTGCCCATTCTTTGCAAAATAGCTCAATCTCTGTCAGATTGGATGGAGAGATTCTGTGAACAGCAATTTTCAAGTCTTGCCACAGATTCTCAATTGGACTTAGGTCTGGACTTTGGCTGGGCCATTAAAACACATAAATATTCTTTGATTTAAACCATTCCATTGTAGCTCTGGCTGTACGTTTATGGTCATTGTCCTGCTGGAAGGTGAACCTCTGCCCCAGCCTCAAGTCGTTCGCAGACGCTAACAGGTTTTCTTCTAAGATTGCCCTGTATTTGGTTCCATCCATCTTTCCATCAACTCTGACTGGCTTCCCTGTCCCTGTCGAAGAAAAGCAACCCCACAACATGATGCTGCCACCACCATGTTTCATGATGGGGGTGGTGTGTTCAGGGTGATGTGCAGTGTTAGTTTTCTGCCACACATAGGGATTCATTTACTATAGCGCCGCAACGCTAATTCGCGTAAATTTGTAAACGGTATTCACTATAGCGCTGGTGAGAAAATACTCCCAAAATCTAATTTACTATACTTTACTATAGTTCCCTGAAACTAAATAGCGCCAAAATCCTTACTCTGCTAAAAGCTGGAGAATTGCACATGGAAATAATGTTTAGAGCATGATATAATTGCCTAAATGGTACTGAAATATGCGGTATATTATTTAAAGATAATCTGCTTTTAAACTGTGTGAAATAGTAATTTCTACACTGAAATATCTTTAAAAGTCTGAGAAGGGATAAATTCCCCATTTCTGTACAACTAGGTGCCAACACAACTGAGCATGCGCAGACCTTCAAATGGCTCTCATTTTAGCTCCAGTGTCTTTTTCACCGGGCGCTATAGTAAATACCAAAATTAGCACTTGGCTAAAATGCATTTTTGAGAATGAAAATCGGCGCTATTATCGTCCAATGCAAGTTTCAGCCATTCATTCTAATGGTACAATAAATAAATACTTTTAATGTTGAAATGAAATGTATCTTTCTCTGAAATAAATGTTCTTTGCAACAATGTTGCTGCTTCTATTTTGTTTTGAAGAATACTAGAATGTGGAATGTTTTGATGTTTTGGTAAAATATATTTTTCTCTGTCACTTTCACTTGTTACTCTCCATCTTACAACAATCTTTATCCAAACTGACACAGGTGGCTTTACAAATCACAAACAATACCATTGCTGATGCAAATTTAAAACGAGTCACAATTTTTTGTGCTTTTTATTATTTCCAAATACTCATAATTTGAACCCCAAATATGTTATATGTGTACCAACATCAGAAATCAAAATGTAATTCCCCAAAATGTGAGGGTGATATCACTATTCTACACTGACCCACAAAGAACCACCAAATATCACAGAATAAATCAAAAAGAATAACTCTTGAGTAGTGTAATTCCATCACCTGTCCAAAGAAATGCAGTATTTAAGAGTATTTATGTGTAGGAAGTTCTTCTATGTGGCAGCTCCGTGGCTTAGAGGTTAGAACTTCTGCTTAGCATCCCTGAGCGTCTGGGTTTGAATCCCAAATATGCCGCTTCATGTAGAGAAGTTGTCTCATCTCCAAGGTCCTAAAACGATGTCTAAATGTAGTATGTATGTGAAGGAGGGTTCCACCACGATTGTAAATCTTGCCAGATACACTATCTAGTTAAAAGTATTGGGACACCTGCATTTACACACAGTCCTAGTCCGTAGGGTTAAAATTTGATTTGGCCCACCATTTGCAGCTAGAACAGCTTCTGAAAGCCTGTCCACAAGGTTTAGTGTGTCTATGGGAATGTTTGACCTTTTTTTCCAGAAGTGCATTTGTAAGGCCAGGCACTGTTGTTGGATGAGAAGGCCTGGCTCGCATTCTATACTCTAATTCAGCCAAAAGGTGTTCTATTGGGTTAAGGTCAGGACTCTGTGCAGGCCAGACTATTTCCTCCACCCCAAACTCGCTCATCCATGTCTTTATGGACCTTGCTGTGTGCACTGGTGTGCAGTCGAGTTGGAACAGGAAGGGGTCATCCCCAAACTGTTACCACAAAGTTGGGAGCATGAAATTGTCCAAAATGTCTTGGTATGATGATGCCTTAAGAGTTCCCTTTACTGGAACTAAGGGGCCAAGCCCAACCCTTGAAAAACAACTCCACACTATAATCCCCCCTCCACCAAATGATTTGGACCAGTGCACAAAGCAAGGTCCATGAAGATATGGATGAGTGAGTTTGGGGTGGAGGAACTTGACTGGCCTGGACAGAGTCCTGACCTCAGCACAACAGAACAATTAGAGTGGAGACTGTAAGCTAGGCCTTCTCGTCCAACATCAGTGCCTGACCTAACAAATGCACTTGGAAGAATGGTCAAACAATCCCATAGACACACTCCTAAACCTTGTGGACAGCCTTCCCAGAACAGTTGAAGCTGTTATAGCTGCAAAGGGTGGGCCAACTCAATATTGAACCCTACACACTAAGACTGGGATGCCATCACAGTTCATGTATGTTTAAAGGCAGGTATCCCAATACTTAGGCCAATATATTTTATATTGCTTGTGACACTGAGCATGACTATGGACTTAAGGCTGGTTCATACCACAGAGATGCAGATACCATGTGTAAGGCTGCCTGCTGGCTAAGTGGGTAGAAATTCTGTCTAGCAGCACTAGGGTTGCTGGTTCAATTCCCCAACATGCCAGTGCTTGTGGTTGAAGTTTATATGTTCTCCCTGTGTGGGTTTCTCACTACAGTCCAAAGACATGCTGGCATTTTATTTGTCTCCTGTCAAAATAGTCTCTAATGTAAGAAAGTTAATTTTGGACTTTAGATTGGAAGCTCATTGCAGCCAGGGACTGATGCAGGGCCGATCCTAGGGTCACAGACGCCTCAGTGCAGAAATATTTCTGGCGCCCCCCACATGGGCGTGGTCATCTTACCAACTCCTTCCCTTTACAAATGTTTCTATGGCAACGACTCAAACACAGAGATGCTCCCCTAAGGAGTCTTTGCTACCTTGGGATCCTCCCATGATCTCTTAACAATAAAGAAAATACAGGAATAGAGTACACTAATGAGACCTGGAAGGGAGTCTCTCTGATGCACACACAGAGGGCTTCTGTTAGAAAGAGCCCCCAGGTAGGTGATGGACGTGCTGACGTAGTAATCAGCACGGAGGGAGGGGCCTGAGCCCGCAGCCGACGAAAGCTGGAGTGAGGCCGGGAGGAGCGTCGGCCTATCGCTGGAGTGTGAGAGACCCGGCGATGGCCCGTCACCCCCCCGGAGAAAGAAGCTAGACGCCGCAGCATCCAAAGCATCGAGGAGAGCAGGAGTCCCGACATCTGACCCGGCTCCGCAGAGCAGCGGCGTCCCCCCTAGCTAGACGCCCCACCGCATCTCGCCTCGCCTCCCCCTCTACCCCCTCCGCTCCACCAGCAAGTAAGCAGGGCGCACTCTAACAGAGGAGAACACAGCATGAAGCGACGCTACTGTGAGTATGCGCACTAAACAAAAACCTCCAGCTCTAAATGTGCCCTAAGGAAGGTAAGACTGCAAAACTGTTTTTTTTTGGGATGCGATTTTGAAATCCTCTGGAAGGTATAATCAAATTCCCCCCTAAGCCCTTAATATGAATGATTCTATAGGGCAGGTACTTCAAGATAGTTCTTGTCCTATACCGCAGGTTGGTCCTTAAAGTGATAAGACCGTAATTGCATTTGAACCGTTTGAACCATTTGAAAGTCAAGGGTTGGTTGCACGAATGGACGTGCGGACGTAGTCGGGAGACTCGGACGCCGCGGCCCTCCAGCGATGGGAAAGCAAAGCGTTATAAACCTATTTCTACCAAAGAGTGCACCTAAAATGCGTGTCCAGCAATCTATGCGATTTTGTATAAATTCCTGGAGAAACTAAATAGGGATCTCGGCTACCGAACCTAAGTATGACTCCCTGATCTGTGGTTACAACAGCAACGTGTGATACATTAGGAGGGCCATTTTTGTGTGCCAGGATGTCACTAGCATAGGGAAAGCAGTACAGGACACGTGTATCTCACCGCACAGGGAAAACCAATATAACCAGCAGACCCAGTAGTGTGAATTTTGATGTATGACCTCGGCTCTCCCCCCCACTACCCCGCCCCAGCAAATGGAGCACTAACAAATGCGGTCGGTGCTGCAAGGAAGGCCCCGACCGCACTTTATACATCAGAAGCTGCACTAGAGACTGTATGTGCGACCCTGATTGGCGCCTGTGAAGCTCTATTTTTCCCATGCTAAAAAGCTGCACTATCGAATGAAAGTGTGATTTTGATTGGTGCGTGGGAAGATCGATTATCACACACTAAAAGTCGCCCTATGGAATGAAAGTGAGATTCTGATCGGGGTTCACGGAGATATATTACCATATACCAAATACTGTACTGTGGAATGAAAGTAAGACTCAGACTGGTATCTAAACCCACTGGCCATTATGGCTCAGCCTGACGACAGCTGTTTGAAATAGGACCGGTATCTCAGATAATGTTTATCTTATTTAAACCTCAGGTTTCTCTTAAACACGAAACTATGACGAAAATATAAAACCATATATTTGTACGTTGCCCACGTCATCAAGATCAGTGACCCCATGTAACATATTGTAAGTATATATTGATGCTACCAGTAGAGCTATCTGGTAGGACACTGAAAAGGTGTAAACTGCTTATTGTTGAAGCTAACTAGCAGGAAGGGCGAACAAACCCCCCCATTCAAATAAAATAGCCCCAGCCATTGCGTAAGTGTCTAGTACCCCACTCAAAGACCCTACAGACGGAAAAGGTCTCCCCCAGTCCTTTGCAAACTTGACCGTTCACACTAGAGGGACACGCAGAGGGGTAAAGGACAGCCTTAAAGCAAGGATCTCATTAAAAGGCAGGAGGTGGAAAAGGGCTCAGGAGGCCCAGGTTCATAACAAGACTGGGGAAGAGAATCAGGCCCACGAAAAAGACCAACATGAGTAAAGACCCATCCAAACAGCCTAAGAAAGCTACCACCAAAGGCAGCAAAGGGGAGACAAGCACAATTAAACACTATTTAAGACAGGGTGCAAGTCCAAAAACATCGGGAAAAGAAACTCGGGCCGGAGTCTCCCCGGAGAGCAGGGACGGGGTGGAAGGAGAAATTAATGACTCCAGAGCGGACCTCACAATGGAGACAGAGACTGAGCCTAGCAGGGGAGAGGATCAACAATCAGGAACCCACATCCCCAATAAACTCGAAATGGAGGCGATGCTCTTACGCCTGGAAAATGTAATCAAACTTGAAATTAACACCCTACGGGAGGATATGGGCCATCTGTTGTCCAGGGTTGAAGCGGTAGAGGGGAGAGTGGACTCCATAGATTTGGAAATCGCGAAGCTGAAAACACAATTAAAAGGCGCCTACCTCACGCAGAGAGACACCCTCTATAAGATAGAGGACCAAGAAAATAGGGATAGGAGGCAAAATCTGAGGCTGCGTGCCGTCCCGGAACAAAGAGGGGAAGACCTAGAAAGAAAACTATGGGAAATCTTGGGCCCCATAAGTGGCAAGGACTTAGATCACTTTCCCCACACAGAAAGGATACACCGAGTAGGAAGACCCGAAAGGGGGGGGCGCAGAGCGGCCCCGGGACATAATTGTTAGATTCAGCTACTTTAAAGAAAAAGAGGACCTGTGGGCTAAAATAAAAAATAAATCTCCTATACTGCATAAGGAAGTCGAAATTCAAGTATACGCAGACCTATCGGCCCGAACCCTCGAAAGACGGAGACACCAGAAACCCCTGTTGGAAATATTGAAAAGGGAAAACATAAGATACAACTGGGGTTTCCCCTCATGTTTAATAGGGTCAAAGGAGGGGTGTACGGCCAGGTTGAGGTTCCCGGAAGAAGTGCAGGGATTTTGTACAAAACTTGGGATCCCAGTCCCAAATCTGCAGGGTTGGATTGACATGGAAGGCTTGGGGGACCCAGGGGGGGGAGGCGGGGGGGGGAGAGGGGGGAGGGGTGAATGCCCACATGTAGCTGCAAAAGAATCCAGCTCAAGTCGGCCCTGTCCCCTCCCCCTCTGCGCCCCGAGCCCGGGCCGCGGAGGGAGAGGGGAGGGCTAAACAGGCTCCACCTCACCAGGAGTCCGGAGTCTAAGGGAAGCCACAAAGGATGGCCCCCAAGGACCTGGGGACCCTAGTCGGGGTAAGAGAGGGGGGAAGGGAGGGGAGGGGGGGAGAGGGAGGGGAGGAAGGGAGGGGAGGGGATGGGAGGGAGGAGAGGGGGGGGGAGAGGCAGGGGAGGGAGGGGAGGAAGGGAGGGGAGGGGAAGGGGGAGGGAAACCACGTCCGCTGTGGGGCCGTTATCACCATCAATACTTCAGAGGGAAAAAAAAAAAAAAAAAAAAGAAAAACAAAATCCCCAAAAATAAATGAAGGACATAGAAATCAAATTTTTATCATATAATGTGAAAGGCTTAAACTCCCCCAGCAAGCGATTTAAAATCTTGGAGGAAGTAGAAAGATATGGCGCAGGTATAGTGTTCTTGCAAGAGACTCACCTGGCACATTCCTCAAATATTAGACTTTTTTCTCCAGCCCTCCCAAATTGGTTTTATGGAGATACTATCTCGAGTAGGGCAAGAGGAGTGGCTATTGGAATTGCGAGGGACATTGACTTCATGGTGGAGGAGAGAATGACGGACCCCGAGGGGAGGTACCTGTTCCTTAGGGGTTCCCTCCTAGGGGTAGAACTTACACTGGCTAATGTTTATGCCCCTAATGCCAAACCTATCTTATTCCTCGAAGCAATTCTGCGTAAGCTAAGGGCCTTCAGGAAAGGATATTTGATCCTGATGGGGGACCTCAATTTCGTGATGGACCCCGCGAAGGACAGTACGTCTGGTGGCACGGGAAGGGGCAACATACAACTGAAGCGGGTTAAAAAAAAACTATCGGAGGACCAACTGCTGGATGTGTGGAGGATCCAGCACCCGCAGTCGAGAGACTATTCGTTCTTCTCCCCTGTCCACCAGATGTATTCTCGCCTGGACCACATTTTAATAGACCATGGCATACTGGAAAGGGTCAAAGAAACCGAAATCGGAATAGCTTCCCTCTCGGACCACTCGCCGGTATCCATGAGGCTAAGGTTCCCCGAACACAAACAACCCTCTAGCGGATGGAAACTTAATCCAGAATTGTTACATGACAAAGAAATTAGGGATTATATCAAAAAGGAGCTAGAATGGTTCTTTCAAATCAATGACAACGGAGAGGTCTCAGAGGCACAACTGTGGGACGCTCATAAAGCGTTCATTAGGGGGTTCCTGATAGCTAAGGCCTCATGGAAAAAAAAGGAGAGGGTGGGAAAAACACAGGCCCTAATGGCCGAGATTAAAATCCTGGAGCAAAAGCACAAATCTGGGGGGGCACTTAGCCAGAACATATACATAGAGCTTACAGGTAAGAGAGAGGAATTGAAAGATTTAGCTGAACAGGAAGTTAGACAGAAGTTTAATAAATTGGCCAGGGAACAATATATATGGGGCAACAAGCCAGGGAAATATTTAGCTAGGAAATTACAAAAAAAGAAAACCAGAAATTTTATTGAAAAAATTCAAACAAGAAACGGGGAGATGAAGTTTACCTCTAGTGAAATAGCCTCTACATTTAGAGACTATTACAAAGAACTGTACGAGGTGAAAACCAAGGGAAACAACGACAGCATTGGAAATAACCAGAAAACATCAGAGTTCCTAGAGATGGCAGGGCTAATGGCTCTAGGGGGGGAGGAGAGAGATGAGCTTGAGAGACCAATAACTGAGGAGGAGATCTTAGCAGCCATTAACAACTCTCCAATAGGGAAGAGCCCGGGCCCGGATGGCTTCACGGCCTCATATTATAAAACGTACAAAGAGATTCTTATACCGAGACTGCTGCGATATATGAATGGGCTAGGGATAGACTATGATATGAGCGATGAGGCCCTAAAAGCTACGATCACTCTTTTGAGGAAGGATGGGAAGGATGGATCGGTGTGCTCGAACTACAGACCCATCTCCTTATTAAATTTCGACACAAAATTATACGCAAAGATACTTGCGGATCGAATAATGGGGCACCTGGGCACACTGATCCATCCGGACCAGGTCGGGTTTGTACCGGGCAGAGAGGGGAGGGACAATGGGATTCGGACATTGCTAGCTATACAGAGGATGGGAGACTCGAGAACCCCCAGTCTACTTCTCTCGATAGACGCAGAAAAAGCGTTCGACAGAGTAGACTGGGGGTTCATGTTCAACACTCTTCAGAAGATGGGTTTTGGACCCAAAATTATTCAAAAAATTAAAACCCTATACAATCATCCGAAAACTAACATCAAGGCCAATGGAACGACCTCCGCGGAGTTCGAACTGTTTAATGGTACCAGGCAGGGCTGTCCACTCTCCCCTATCCTTTTTATTCTATCTTTGGAACCGCTGTTAGCTACAATCCGCGGAAACCCAGAGGTGGAAGGCTGTAAAGTCGGCAGCGAAGAGCACAAACTTGCGGCCTTCGCGGACGACGTCCTCTTTTACATAAGCTCACCCCAGAAGTCAGTCCCTATATTGCTTAAAACCTTAAAAGAATATGGGGAATTAACAAACTTTAGAATCAATGCCTCAAAAACATTTATCCTTAATATTAATCTCAATAAAATAGAGAAACAGAACCTACAGAAAACAGTTAGTTTCGTATGGAAAAAAAGGATAAAATATTTAGGAATAGAGCTGGCCAACAACCCGAGGAAGTTATACAAAATAAATTATATCCCACTCCTAGAAGACATAAAAAAAAAATGCCAAGAGTTGAAGGGAAAAATTCTATCCTGGATAGGCAGGATTAATTCGGTAAAAATGATGATCTTACCAGTCATCACATATAAATTCCAGATGCTCCCCCTCCCTCTCCCAAAACAGTACCTCGGTAAACTAAGGGCTATTATAATGAATTTCATATGGAATTACAAAAAACATAGAATCTCCCTCCAAGTCCTAAAACAAGACAAAAGTCAGGGCGGTCTCGCGGTCCCAGACATTGAAAGTTACTACCATGCTATAGCACTATTGAGAATCGCAGAATGGGGTAAAACAGGTAACACTAAAAGATGGGTTAGTCTGGAGGAAGCACTGAGTGAAGCTAGGCTGGGGAGGATTGTGTGGAATCCTCCGAAAAGCCGGACACTGGGAGAAAAAACACACATAATCACCATCACGACTTTGAAAATCTGGGACAAAATATATAAAATATTCAACAAAAATTATAACTCGCCACTTATAGCACTTAAAGAAAATCCTTTTTTCCCACCAGGGTTAAAGGAAATAGGAGGTGATTGGATTAGAAGGGACTGCACGAGACTAGGGGAAGTTATTAGCAAGGGGAAGGTTATGACATTGCACGAGTTACAGAATAATGAGGCTTTTTCCATAGATGGATGGCGGCATCGCCAGCTAACCCACTTTGTGGGCTCTCTCCCTAGCCCAATAAGGGAGGCTAAGGATCTAACAAAATTAGAGAAAATCTTTACGGCAGAATGTTCAAAAAAAAGTATAACCAGAATATATAAACTGTTATTAGAAAGAGATAGACCGGAGATGCCGCCATACCTTACCAAATGGGAAAGCGAACTAGGAACACAATTAGAAATAGGCACAAGTAAGAAAATTTTAAAATTAGCACATGGGTCAGCGGTAGATGCAAGAACTGCAGAAACAAACTATAAGTGCATGGCTAGGTGGTATAGAACCCCGGACAGGGTCAGCAATTTCCAGGCGGATACATCTGCGAATTGTTGGAGGGGTTGTGATCAAAGGGGTACGATGGGTCATTTATGGTGGGGGTGTCCTAAAATCAAAAAATTTTGGGAGACTATCCTAAAATATATAAAAGAAATAACAACGATCGAGGTAAAAAAATGACCCTTGGGTGGCACTTATGCATGCTACATCCAAGGAAATTAAACAATATAAAGGCTCATTGATCCCCCACCTGCTTAACGCGGCCAAAAAGGTAATTCCAAGGAGGTGGAAGGACAAGGAAAGCCCACCCCTATGGGAATGGGTTGACGCAGTGGAATCCACTTATATGATGGAATGCGTGTTGTACACCGGGGAGGAGGACAGAGAGGCCACGAGGGCTAGATGGGAGAGCTGGAGAAAATTTAAGAGGTCTTGGAGCTACAGGGAGGCTTTGCGAGTGCAGCCGTGACATCCGATGATCCCTGGGGGGCGAAGCCGAAAAAAGATTTAGCCGCGGAAAGGCAGACCCTATGGGTAGGAGAAGACACTGGGGAGAAAGGGCCACCTCACAACAACAGAACAGCGGACGGGGATGGGGAGGGCAGGGGCATGGGGGGGACAGGGGGGAGGGGGGGAGGGAAATAAAAATAAAAACCCCCAGGGGGGTTAACTGGAAGAGTGATGGAACGGGATTTAGGAAATAGGAAGTGGAGGGGGAGTGGAGGCTGGGTGGGATTCCAGATGTATATATGTATTTGTGGGCTTTGTAATCTTCATGGATGCCTGACTCAGGACCCCTATCCCCCCCAACTCCAGGGGGGAAAAAAAAAAAAGGGGGGGGGAGAATGATACAATCCACTAATGATGCTAAGACAATTGGAGGGATGGAGATGCGGGCATAGCTGACACTCACCCACGAATATTCTTTCTGAAGTGGAAAAAAAAAAAAAAAAAAAAAAAAAAAAGAAAGAGCCCCCAGACATAATACAGGATACGGTAAAAAGACTGCAGACATGGTACAGTCTGCAGACATGGTAAGAGATGGTCAGAGACTCCAGACATGGTACAGTAGATGGTCAGAGACTGCAGACATGGTACAGAAGATGGTCAGAGAGGGTAGATGGTCAGCTCATGGGTTCAAATCCCACAGAGAAATACTAAAAGATTATATTAGTGAAAAAAAAGCAAATGATTAGTCAAAGCAGCATATGCTGAAAATAGGTGAATGCCAATGCACTTTAATTTGGCTGATTCTATTATATTAACTCTTCAAATGCATGCAATGGTATTTAAGTATTCAATAATATTATGGTGTGAAATTCCAAACACCACACACTAGCTAACGGCAGTTTACATTTCTTTGTTTGTTTATTTTAATTCGCTTGTGCACTGAAAAAATAAACACAGCTGGTGGATGGTAGGTATTTGAACTTGTACCATGAGTGCTGTGGAGACGTCTGAGCAGACCACTAAGCCATTGTGCTAAGTACACTAAGTATGAGACCTGCATGATAGTGTAGTATGATTAAAGAATGAACATAAATAATTACTGCTTTATAGTCACCTAAATTAAAAAATAGAAAATAAAAAAACAACATACAACAAATAGGTAACCTAAATGTTTAATACATGTAACTTTACAGAATAGCAGACATTACTATGTAATAATCATTCATAACTGCATTTGTTAGCAAAAGAAGGAAAACAAACTAGGAATACTAATTGCAATATACATCAATAGATGCACACGAGGTAGAGCACATCTCACATAAAAAAAATTCTTTCACATATATGGATCATGGTTACAGTGCAGTGATATATAAAAACTTAGTAGAAATTGGCATTTGCATATATGCGGAATCGCTAATTAGCGCTAATTTCAAATTTACTAACGTTTGTGCGCTGCTAATAGCGCTCTTTTTCATTTGCACATTCGCTTGTTAAAATTTTATTTGGCTAAAATGGGTGCTATTATTTGCAATAGTGCCCAGTACTTCCTGGTGCTATAGCAAATTACCAACATAGGGTTTGGCTTTTATGCCAAAAAGTAAAATTTTGGTCTCTTCTGGCCAGAGCATTTTTTTCCACATGTTTGCTGTGTCCCCCACATGTCTTCTCAAAAACTGCAAACAGGACTTCTTATGGCTTTCTTTCAACAATGGCTTTCTTCTTGCCACTCTTCCATAAAGGCCAGATTTGTGGAGTGCATAACTAATAGTTGTCCTGTGGACAGATTCTGTAGCTCCTCCAGAGTTACTATGAGCCTCTTGGCTGCTTCTCTGATTAATGCTCTCCTTGTCTGGCCTGTCAGTTTAGGTGGGCGGCCATGTCTTGGTAGGTTTGGATTGAACAGTGCTCCATGAGATGTTCAAAGCTTGGGATATTTTTTTTTATAACCTAACTAGGTTTAAACTTTTCCACAACTGTATTCCTGACCTGTCTGGTGTGTTCCTTGGCCTTCATGATGCTGTTTGTTCACTAAGGTTATCTAACAAACCTCTGAGGGCTTCACAGAACAGCTGTATTTATACTGAGATTAAATTACACACACTTGCACACCACACTTTTCAGATATTTATTTGTAAAACATTTTGAAAACCATTTATAATTTTCCCTCCACTTCACAATTACATGCCGCTTTGTGTTGGTCTATCACATAAAATCCCAATAAAATACATTTACGTTTTTGGTTGTAACATAACAAAATGTGGAAAATGTCAAGGGGTTTGAATACCTTTTCAAGGCACTGTATATATGTGGGTGGCGCGGAGCTGGCACATCCTTGCTGACTCCTCGGAGCTGTAAGCCGATTGGGTTCTTGGGCTTTGCCAGACAGTGTGGGCAGGGTCGCAATACAAGCAGGTACCTTTTTGCATGGAGACTGCGGTCATGTGAAGAATCTAACAATAAGGCAGTAAGCTCTTCCATTCTATAGGACTACATGGGCCAGCCTTCGCTTCCCTACATGCATCAATGAGTCTTGGCTGCTCATGACCCTGTCACCGGCTCATCAGTTTTCCTTCCTTGTACCACTTTTGGTAGGTCTTGAGCTATGCAGACTGGGAACATCCCACAAGGGTTCAAATTTTGCAGTTGCTCTGACCTACTTGCCTCGCCATTACAATTTCCCCTTATCAATATAATTCAAATACTAGCTTTTTTTCTTTTTTATATATATCAAAGAACTTTATTAAACATTGTGCACAAACAGTACAAATTCCAGAGCATATGCATACCAGCAGTACAAAATATTCTGTACAACACTCAAAGAATGTTAGATCAACAGCAATACAATGAAGTCATTCACCAGGGTGCTGGAATAAATACTTTTCTAGTCTAGGGGAATCTCCCTTTTGAGCTATCCACTCCTTCACTGTAGGGGGGTCAGTGGATTTCCAGCGTCTTAATATATGCTTGCAGGCCTGGAACAGCACCCTGGCTATGGCCTGTTTTGAAATATCCTCTCCTGGGAGATCACACAAAATTCCCAACAAACTTTGTTTTGGTTCCTTATTTATTCAGTTTTAACTCCCTTACAATACAAATGTAGCTTTGAGCACTGCCACATAAGGTGGATTAAATCACTGTGATCTCTGCTGCACCTTGTGCAGACGGGGCTTTCCCTCCTTCCCATACAGTACAGTCTAGCAGTTGTGTAATGCACCCTAAAGCCCCATACACACGGTCGGACTTTTTCATGGATTCTGTCCGATCGGACAATGTTGTTGAAAAATCAGACCGTGTGTATGCACCATCGGACAGTGTACGTCGGATTGTCCGACGGACAAAGTCTTATCTCCTGCTGGAAAGATTTGCCGACAACACGGTCCGATCACACCAAATCCGATCGTGTGTACGGTTGTCCGACGGACAAAGTGCTACGCATGCTCAGAAGAAATTCTGTGACGGAAGCGCTCGGTCAGGTAAAACTACCTTTCCTAATCGACACAGCACATTCGTCACGCTGCAATGTTAAAATGTCTTTAATGCAGCGCATTCTCTTTTTCTTTACAATGCAACAAGAATGACATGTTTTAGCTGCTCCTATTCACCCGCACTTCTCACAAACTTAGTTCTTTATTACTTTTCAGCATTTATACACTACATGTTTATTTTTACTCAGATCGTAAAAAAAACTTTGTTATATTTTTAGCATGATTTGTCTTTTTTTTTTTTTTTTTTTTTTTTTGGGGGGGGGAATACATATTTGAAGGAAATATTTTTTTTTTTTGGGAATACATATTTGAAGGAGATTTTTTATTTTTTTTTGGAGGGGGGTTGTGTGTCTCAAATTAGCAAAACCACATTATTAACATTTGTATTTCTTGCTTAAATTTACTAGGAGTTTGTTGGTTATTGGTGCCCCTTGTTAATTCTACTTTAGGATTAGTGAAATGTACCTGCCTACTCAAAGAAAAACTGTCATTGTAGAAAAGTAAAACACAATAGTCAATGCTTATTTCAAATCCAAAAAACATTTATTTAGGTCTCAGCAACAAACCAAAGAGGAACGCAGCCATGGTGAAACTTGGGGAATTTGCAAAGCCTTGGACACCCAAGGCAACCATCGTTTTTCATGCTTAGATAATTGGGGGCCTGAGGAGTACCTATCTAAATAATAAGGGAGTGCAATCTGGTCCTGAAGTCCAAAACATCCGGAACTGCAGCAGATGCCATCTAGGTCCCCAGGCTCTGGTCCTACGAGAGGCTCCATCTTCTCTCAGACCAGACTGAATCAAGGTCAAAACTCTCTTGTCTTCCTTGTACTCTTCCTTCCACGCCGTGGTGCTGGTGCTGGTGGGGTGGCAGAAGGAGGAGGAGGAGGCGGAGCAAGGTCACTCTCGCAAACATGTGTGAGTGGGGTCATCTCCCCAGCCATCCCCTCATTTAGTATTTTGAGGATGACATCCTCACACATGCTGCGTTGCCCCGCCTCCATACCTGTCATTTTACTGCCAACCAAGGAGGCAAAGGCCTCCTCGTAGGTGGGTGTGGCATATAGGGAGGCTGAAGCATCTTTGATCAGCTGGAGCGCTGACTCTCCCACCTCCCCCATGCTTTTCGCCCTTCTGTAGGGAAGCCGGAGGGGAGGGACTTGGGAGACAGTCAGGCTCCTACGCCTACCCCCCTGTTGGCTGCCACTAACCCCTGCCTCCTCCTGACTGCCACCTTCCACAGCCACCTCCTGGCTGAGGTCTTCCTGTGTATGAAAAAGGGACATAGTTTCAGTTATTTGTTCATCAAACACACACAATTCTCATCTAGTGACTGTTGCAAAATGTTTACAAATAGAAAACCATACAATTCTCAGCCCTGCAGTTTAGACTTTTCCCAAAAATGTCTCCAACACCACTGTCTGTTGATATGTCAATCACGTTAGGAACTAAGCAATTGGGGATCCTGAATTAACTGAACATCATTCATTATTCCCCAAAATGGTTACAAAACTACTATACCTGGAACAAGCTGGGCTCCTGCACATCTTCCAGACTGGAAGGCCCAGGTTGGTCCTCGGAAGCCTCATCAGGGGTGGCGTACGCGGAAGGACGCGTGCAAGGAAGAGTCGAGAGTGACTTCCTGACATTAGCCTGGTCTTTGAGAAAGTGGAGCCTCTCATAGTACCAGAGCGTGGGGACATGGACATCAGCTGCTGCAGCTCCAGATGCTAGGGACTTCCGGACCTTATTGCGCTCCCGGAAATAGGTACTCTTCATGTTATTTATTTTTACTTTTAAGTTTGCCACGGTTGCCATGGGCAGGTTTGGCTTTACAAATGCCACAAGTTTCAGCATGGCTGCGTACCTCTTTGGTCTGTTGCTGTAGTCACGGTGCTTTGGTTGCCATAAGAGGGGAAATTCCCTGTATTTATCAATGAAGAGGGGGAGAAAACTCACGTCGTAGAAGGCCTCCATCACCTCTGCAAGACACAACACCACACAAAACAATATAAATAATGTCAGCCTAAACTCTCCTAATCTTCTCCATAAAGAAGCCTCAAGTTCTAATCAGTCTAGGCTAGTTATGTACCAACGTCAAATTGTACCTTCGTTTCTAGCGATCGTCTCGTGCGTGAGCTTTCTCTCCCCTCGTCTCCCAGATCGTGGCTACGACACAGGCGTGTGACGTTTTATATACAGTGCGCATGCGTCAAACTCCGCCCGCCCCTGACGATCTTTCTCGTCTATTCCCCACCCCTTCTCTTTACGGCGCAGTGGGGAGAGCACATGGCGGGGACACAGCAGGTGCGCCCCAAATATCCCACCAACGAGGAGGAGGACGAGGAAAGTCCGGAGGCAGAAACGTCCCGATCCCGGAGCCTGAAATTCAAGGCCTCCAATATGTCATTTGGAGAAATGTTGGAGATGGTGGACATATTAAAGAGGAGCGACTATGATGGGAAGTATGGGCCTTACCTCAACCCCAATGTCCGCAAGGCCAAGATCATGTCTAAAGTTGTGAGAAGGCTGTACAATCATTTTGGGGTACAACGATCCAAGGAGCAACTCAGGAAACGCCGGTCAGACCTGAAACTGAGGGAGGCCGATCAGTACAGAAAGATCAAGCGAATTCTTCAAAAAAGTAAGTAGTTGTGTTTTGTGTTTGCTTTCTTGCTTGCATACTGCTCCATGTGGTTTGATTTTTACAAAGTTGTACATTCCAAAATGGCCACTTTCAGGTTCGTCTGTGCATTCGATCGTACTCAGCCTCGATCTTTCTGCCACTGTCATGATCGTGTGTGTCCATTCGAATGTACGCAACCTCGATCGTTCGGCCACTTATAATACGATGTTTGGTGTTTTTTTGGGGAAAGGAAGTTTGTTCTCACTAGAAATGTCATCAAGAATGTAAAGCCAATTTATTCTATGTAAAGGAGAGGTCACCCAGTAGCTGTTTACCCATCTGGACTCTAGAGCACTAGTGCTGGGACACCCAAACCCCCTTTTTATTATGCTTTTCCACACATGTGCTCCAGTGGATACTAGAGGGGGGTCTCCATCACACAAACTTCTACCAAAAAGCTAGTAAGTTTAGCACCTTTACAAAGTGACTACATTCATGTAGTTGGCATTTGTAACTGGCCAAACAAAAATAGTGTCCGTCACTTTCAAGCAATGTTTGTCATTTCCTATTTCTGCCCTCAATAGATTGTGTTGCTAAATCTTCCTTTTGTACATTCTCATAGGGGAGCGAAAACTTGGGCCGTCTGAGGAAACCCCAAAACCAACACCTCCCAAAAAAGGTGAAAGAGCAGAAGCAGAGGAGGAGGAGGAGGAAGGAGAGATCATCGAACTTGGAGAAATTGTCACCACAACAGGTGAGTGTGGGAGAACACAGCTACTGGTAAGCTAATCAATGTATGGCTGCCTCATTTCCAACACCCGATTTTTGTTTGTTTGTGGTTTTTAGGTGACGTGGATGTTGTGGAAGAAAAATCGCACTTTACCACAGAGAGTGCCCACGTACTCATCGGGGAGATAATGGTCTGCAATAGAGATCTAGATTACATAAAGCAAAACATCAATGATGTTCAACAAAAATTGAAGAACATCATTGATGTTTTAGGAAAAATATGAAAACGCACCAAGTAATTAACACACATTTGTGCCAGCTTCTGAACACATTTGCAACTTAAGAACTGTGTGAAATTTGGAACATGCACACATTGTGTCCACATGTGCTAGCTCCCATCATGGTGGATGAATGCCAACGTTTTTTAGGGGGTGCAACCACTTTACGAACTACGAAAGTGGTTGTGGTGAAGGGGTTGCACCCCCAAAAAACGTCCATTCATCCCCATGATGGAAAATGGCACTTTTGAAGCTTCTAGGCATGTGTTTTACCATCTAATGACCATTTTCAGACCCAAATTGTGTGTATGTTCTAAATTTCCACTTTCCAGGGGTGACCCCCCCATGTGATGAAGGCAAGATCAAACACACTTTGAACATATAGTCATGTCTGATCTTGTCTTCACTTTACAAAGTTGAACTTTCCTAGTTCCTAGGTTCTGTTTTGCTCCATGCCTGGTTTTACCAATTGCGGAATGTTTGTAAACAATGTTGTAAATAACCAAGATGTTGTCAGTTTGGGCGTGAAGATTGTAAACGCACTTGTGAATGTTTTCCAAGTAAACTTTTTTATTTTTCTAAATGTGTGGCTTCCTTATTTCAAAAACACAATGCATTATGTATGTCAAATGTAAAGGATATGGGGGGCAATTGGTGTTATTTACTAAAGGCAAGTCCACTTTGCACTGCAAGTTTCTTTTCCAGGGCACTTTTTCACTGCACTTGTAGAGCATAGTCGATTTGACTTATGTAAATGACACCCACAGTGCTTTGTACGAAAACACGGAGCACAGCATTTTTGAGAATACACACATGTCTGACCTGGTGATGAAAAGGAGTATTTGGGGTGTCAGTTATGCAGTACAAACCTTCTCTAGACCAAAGATTAGGTAGCAAACACACAACATGAGAATAATCTTTTTGGGAAGAAGAGACTGTTACCTCCTTTTGCCCAGAAAGTGCATTCCCACTGTCGAAGGCAAAGGGAAAACATTTCAAGGTAAAATAAGCTAAAAAGAATACTGAAATGACAAGAAATCATAGGTTGGTTGAAATATCAGATTTATTAAAAAATGCCTCTCACACATCGTCAGGCAGAGCAATGGCCCCCCTACCCACAAAGTACTCCATATATTGCTCGCGGACCGCGCGGGCATTTAGAGGGGGCAAGCCTGGACGTGCCACTTGAAGGGCTGTGAGGTCCGCATTTGGAGGGCCCTCCACATCTGGGCCAACGGGCACCACATAGTTCCTGTTATGTCTTTTGAGTAAGTTGTGCAATATGCAACAGGCAAGAACTATGTGGTTCAGTTTGTATTCCGCCAAGTTAATTGCCGTCAAGAACAGGCGGAAGCGGCTGGCCAGGATGCCAAAAGTGTTCTCCACAACTCTTCTGGCTCTGGACAGCCTGTAGTTGAAGACCCTCTGGTCTGGGGTGAGGGTCCTCATCGGGAACGGCCTCATCACATGGGGAGTCAACGCAAACGCTTCATCTGCGACAAAGACGAAGGGGAGTCCTTCTGCATTCTCCTCTGGAGGTGGCAAGCACAGACTGCCACTTTGGAGACGCCAGTAGAACTCCGTGTGCGTAATGGCACCACCATCCGAGATCCGGCCGTTCATCCCCACGTCCACATACATAAATTCATATGTTGCCGACACCACCGCCAACATCACTACACTATTAAACCCTTTATAATTATAATAGTAGGACCCCGAGTTGGGCGGTGGGACGATGCGGACGTGTTTCCCATCAATTGCCCCTCCGCAGTTAGGAAAGTCCCAACGGCTGGCAAAGTGGGAGGCCACAGTCTGCCATTCCTGTGGCGTGGAAGGGAACTGTGAAGTGAAACAAGAAAAAATAATTAGTCACTTTGCACATAAACATTGCAAGCAGATTAGACAATCAACATCTTGGAACAAGAGCATTGTATAAAATTGGAGGCTGGAAAGTATTTGCACAGAAAAGTAGAGGCTCCCCTTCACAGATTACTCACCCCCCATCAATCCCCACACTTCTGATGGGCCATTGGCAATAACTAGGGTTTTGGGGGGGGGGGGTTATTGGACAGGTAACCCTCTGCACTTCATTGATTGGCAAATGGCTCAATAATGTGTGCTAGTTTGGCCAGACCCTCTGTACTTAACACTATTGGCAGCCCCCAGGAAAGCTAAACTAACATTTCAAACCCCCCCCCCCCCCCCCAAAAAAAGGAAAGCACATTGTGACATTCTGAAATTACCAAGCAAGATAATAGGAGGGAAAGAACACAAAAAATTACGAAATGGAAAGTATGGAGGCAGCCCCTTGCACTACATGCTTTGCAGAATTCATCCCTAAAGATGCCCACTATAAAGAGGTAGGTATATAGTGTGTATTGACCTTGGGAAAGCCAGCAGATAGAGGATTGGTACCATCTGACAGAGCAGTTGGGGGAGGGGGTTCCTAATGAGTTTGCCCCCCCCCCCCCCCACCAAAAACAATAAAAAAGGGGCTCTACATGAAGTAAACCACACAGCAAACATTTGTGCATATTTTAGGGGGTGTTTGGGGGCAAAAAATACTATGCAGCAGACAAAATACATTGCTTAAGTGACTAGGCCATAGGTGTCTATTGGGGCAGAAGAGCATGCTGGGGAGGTAAGTGAAGGGAAAAATGCATGAAGGAGAAAAGGGGCACAGCATATTAGAGCATATTGCAATCATGGTAATTAGGGAAGGAGGTCAAAAATAGAAGACATTAGCAAACAGAGCATACATAGAAGGGAATAGTAAAGTATAAATGTTACCTTAATATAGTCCTCCTGCAGGACCTGGATGATGGCAGAACAGGTCTCTGGAATAATGATTCCCAGGGCCTGGGAAGAGATACCTGAAGAGAACTTCAAATCCTGAAGACTTCTCCCTGTCGCCAAGTACCTCAACGTGGCAACAAGCCTCTGCTCCGGAGTAATGGCTTGTCTCATGCAGGTATCCTGCCGGCTGATAAAGGGGGTCAGCAAAGCCAAAAGACGGTGAAAATCGGGGTCCGTCATCCGGAGAAAGTTCCTGAAATCATCAGGATTATTCTCCCGGATCTCACGAAGCAAAGGCATGTGCGAGAATTGGTCACGCTGAAGCAACCAATTCTTGGTCCACATACTCCTCGTCACTCTGTTCATGGACGGGTCTTGGGTCAAAGCTAAAAGCCCGACACCAATTCCGCGTACAGCACGAACTCGGCGACGAGTACGCACGGGAAACATCGCTCACAAGGTCACAAAAGGTCGGCTGGTCAGAACGGACAAACAGAAAGCACCGATAAACAGCAAGGCCTGAAAGAACGAAATGAATACCAGAAACGAGCAGACAATAAGCAGTGCAAATCAAAGCGTCCTATATCAAGATATAGGCCGCAATGACCAACAAATGCGAACTGACTACACGCACTAATAAACAGATACGCACGACAAGCACAAACTGAAGAGCAGTAACGATCTGAGTCAGAAAACTGAGAAGCGCGAATCTTAAGTCACCAAACTTCGACTAACTCGCGATAAACACGGGATCAGCAGAAGGAGCCCAACGGGTGCCTGACGTGGTGCTGAACTTCCCTTTTCTAATCTCGTGGACGACGACTTACGTCACGACGTTCTTGCAGACCGGATATTCCGACAACGTAGTCCGACCGTGTGTACGCAACACCAACATCGGACAAAGTACGACGGACAGGATCCGACCGACCTGGTCCGCGGATTGTCCGACCGTGTGTATGGGGCTTTAGAAGATACAGTTGAGAGAGGCATTGAGCTACATTCAGACAGTACTGTTGGACTGCCAAGAGGGCCTCCTCTCCTAGCTTTTTTTCTGCTTTCAATACATCAACTTCAGTGACAACTTAACAACTCTTGCCTAATATATCTCACCCACCTTTAGGTGCCACTGTCACAAGATAATCAATGTTATTCATGTAGCGCCAACCCTGAAGGAGCCTCTTGGTAATTTTGATTTCTCTGTTCTGTGCCTCAACCCCAACAACAACAACCTTGGCCTCTCTGGCACACCTGGTTAAATAAAATCATTGAAAACACAAGAGCAAAAGAAAACCAGACTGTAGCAAAGCAAATTAGTATTTTACTAAGGATGTTTAAGGCAACATAAAGAAAGGAACGTTAATGCAGATATATTCACTTTCAAACTTTGGCAAACTCTTAGCAAATATACAAAAAGGTATACAACACAAAGGAAGATTGCTGTAAATCAAACAGTATTACCAGTAGACCCTGGAAGAAGCTATGACCGCAAATATAAAAGGGAAGAGAATGACCTTTCTGTGTCAAACTGCTCCCCTAAAATCCCCCAAGACAGTAAATAGCACAATTTATAAAACAACAATTTGTAAGTAATGCAATAATCAGCTTTTGAGTAAGAGTTCCCCTTAATGTGCACAAATGTTATACACTGTTATACACCCGTTGTACACCCGTTCGGAAATTCCGACCACAAAATCCGTCTGATTTTTTCCGACGGATTTTGTCCGACACTGGTGTTGCATACACACGGTCGGACAAAGTTGTCGGAAAATCCGATCATTCTGAACGTGGTGACGTTCGTTGCGTATGACGGGACTACATAGAGGCTAGTAGCCAATAGCTTTGTTTTTTTAATGTGATCTGAGCATGCGTGGCACTTTGTCCGTTGGAATTCGCTACACACCATCGAAAAAAGTCCGACGGACTTTGTTGTCGGAAAATCTGAGAGCAGGATCTCAAATTTTTTCCGACGGATGGAGTCCACACACGGTCGGATTTTCCGACAACATGGTCCGATAGGACATTTTCCGTCAGAAATTCCGACCGTGTGTACGGGGCATTAGTCCTTTCAATGGGGAGGAGAAAAATGAGTAGAGGAGTCCTTGTAGGGTAGATGTTCAAAATCTTTGGCTAGCTCAACAAGGGCCCAGGAAAGGTTGCTGTGCAATGGTGACCAGCAATAGCAGAAGACATATTGGAAGGCCGGGTACCGGCCTGAAGTTATGGGAGGAGCCCGGAGGGTATTTAAGCAGCCCAAAGGCCGCCGGTCTTTGTCGGTTTCCTGTGCGTGATATCTGATACGTCAGACATCTAGGACCGACTCGTTCGAGACAAGCGCTGTTGGTGCCGGTTCGTGAGCTCCGTTTCGTCTGTCCGTCTCCTTTTGTTGCAGTCCCGCATTCCGTGTTCGTAAGTCGTGTTGTCCCTTCGTGTCGCACTCGTGTCGCCGAGTCGCAGTTCCGTACAAAGAGTCTGGTTCGGCTGTCGCAGGTAGGGCTTCGGCTCCCATGTTTTACGTTCTCATGCACTGCTTATCATGTCACTAAACTGTGGTCTGCGTAGCTCACGAACCACGCACCGCTTGTCTCGAAAACCTAACACTTACTCGCACGTTTTTGGTTGTACACGATCGGGAGCCACCTAGCGGCACGCACATTCAGGGCCGCCCGCCATGACACTCCGACCGATGCCGCATCCGGTACTCAAGGGTTCCCCTTACGCGTCGTATTACGCAGTCTTTGAATCGTTCAAACATGACTCACGCACGGGTGCCGTTCGCACTCACACGCATCGTTCATGTCCTGTCATTATTCAAATCGGTTGCGCCAGCAAGCGTGCCGAATCGCTATTTGCATTCCGAATCGCTGTTGGCATGTTAATTGTACGAATCACTTCGACCGTGTCGAAACATTTCACGTATTAGCATTGCAATCATTTCGTCATTTCAAACATGGCTAACGTATCAGGCCATTAGGTCATGCTAAGTCATTTCGCATCAGTTAAACAGGGCGTTCATGCCATCATTTCGATCCTGGCCACACTCAGTTTCAAGTCATGTCGCACTTAGGCACGGATTTGTCTCGGGGTACCCAGGTTACGGCCGTATTACCATACATGTTTCAGAGATTGGCCCACCGCTCGTACGGATGCGGGCTCGAGTCCAGTCTTTGGCATGATATCGGTCATTGGCCACGTATCGGTCTGAATCCGGTCGCATCCGGCATGCATCGATTCGCGCTGATTCGCCTAGCCGCTCGGCCTCATTTCTATACATGCTCCAGAGATTAGATTCGGTTACAAATTGCTCGGTTTGTTGTAATCTAGTCTTTGTCATGGTTTCATTTCGGTCACCATACCTCTGGGTAGGTCCGGTCGCATCCATAGATGCTCCGATCGGGGCGATCCAGACGCACGACTACCCGGCCTCATTTCGATACATGCGCCAAGGGCGGAATCGCATCACTGGTTGCGTACATTCTTGATTCTTGCCCCTGTCATGTTATGTCATTTCTGTCACCTTACCACGCCCGGCAGGAATGCAGTCACTTCCCCGCACTAATTCGTGTCGGCGTGCCCTAGACCGGCCTCATTTCAATACATGCGCCAGGGGCGGAATCGCAAAAAAAAAAAAAAAAAGAGAAAAAAAAAAAAAAAAAAAAAAGAGACTTTGATTCTTGTCCTTGTCATGTTATATCATTTCTATGTCACCTTACCACGCCCCGGCGTTAATTGGTCACCTGCCTGTACGAATTCGCGCCGGCCGCATTTCTACAAAAAAAAAAAAGCTTGGAGTCGGACCCGGTGGCAGCTGGATGTCACAGTTCGGCCTCAGCGTACCCAGGCAGTTGGCCTCATTTCACGGTTGCCTCATTTCTGTACGTGCTCCAGAGTCCGGCTCACAGTCACCCCCATACGGTACGAACGGGCCGGGCCCTGTCACGGGAAGTTCATTTCAGTTAAGGCAACATGTCATGTCAGTCATTCGTGTTGTTATCTGTCATTTGATTCCACAGCGATCTCGGCAGTCGATTTAAGTCACTATCGCCTGTTGTTATCATCTACGTTGGGTTCCGTCGCTCTGGACGGCAGCAGTTTCAGGCTCTTAAATAGGTACTTTCTCTCACACTCTCTCAGGTCAGTCGGATTCAGTAGGTCCACCTGCACCAGCTTGATCAGGGTTCCAGCAGGTAAAAAAAAAAAAAAAAAAAAAAAACGCAGGGGCACGGGGGGGCTCCTGCTTTCTCATGGCAGGTACGTATACCATAGGTGACACGTCCAAACTCATTTCTTGTCACCTCTTTATAGGCCCAGCCTGCAGACACGTGACCAGTCTACTAAGTAACGGGTCTTGGCAGCCGCCATGTCATCAGTCGGCAGCGATGACCTCACCACCCCGCTATCTCCGGCGTCAGCCTCTGAGGCTGGCAGTGTCCAGTCTCTTAGGGCATGGACAATTCCCAGGCTGTCCGCCGAGCTGAGGCGCAGAGGGATACCCTTCTCGTCCGCGGCCAGGAAGGCGGAGCTATTCAGGCTCCTCTTCCCACCACCGGCCGCAGCAGGCCCCAGCAGCCAGCAGGCGTCTCTGGAATCTATTTCAGCCGCCGTCGCTCAGCTACACACTCTCGTGTCTTCCCTGTCTTCCTCGATCATTGAGGTCCAGGACAGGGTGTCTCGTCTAGAGACCAGCCCGGCTGCCACGGTTCCGGACCCGGCGGTGGTCCCAGCCATCAGTGCACCGGCCGCAGGTAGTGAGCTTGCCACGACTACCGTTCACCCTTCCCACCTGGTGCCACCCAGCGTAAGGAAGGACATTTTAGAGGGCAGAGACGTTAACCTGGCCTCGCTCATGATCTCGGTCCATGACTTGGCCGAGAACAAGGCCTACACCTGGGGGGACGTCTCGGTGGTTTTGAAAGCAAAGGATCCGAGGCTCAACAGAAAGCTCACGGTGCCCGAGTTCACGCTCGCTTTCGGCATGTTCAGGGACGTGCTGTGCTCAGCCTCCCCCGGCAGGCGGGAGGAACTGGACCTCTACCTCCATTTTTTTTTTCCACCTCAGAGAGAGCTTATTGGGACCAAATCAGGAGCGCCCTCAGTTTTGTCCCTTTTAATGTCTTCACATCATTGTGGAATTTACACCTTCTCTTTTTTTTTTTGGTTAAATTTTTGAATTTATAAATTTATAAATTTGTGATTTTTGCATATTTCTTATACGTTATTTATGCCTTCATTGGGCCTGCATAGGGGGGCCTGCTACTTAAGGCCTCCCCAGCGCTCCCTTTCTCCAGTGATACACCTTTGCCCCCCCCTCCCCCCCCTTCACCCAACCCTCCCTCCTCCCCCACCCCCGCCGCTGGAGTCACTTCTGCAAATGCTTCAAGAAAAAAAAAAAAAAGAAAAGAAAAAAAAAAAAACACAAGGGGACTATGTCCCATTATTTCTCTTTCTCTTCTCTTCTCCCCTCCCTCCCCCCTTTTTTTTTTTTTTTTTTCCCTTTCCCCCCTTTTAAATATGGTCAAATGTCTCTCTCTCACTCTGTCCTCAGAGCTTCAGCATAACTCCAGGACCTCTTAAACCTTCTCCAGCCTTCCCATTTGGTTTTGGTGTCGTCCCTTTCCTCTGTCGCGCTGTTGTACTAAACACTCCGAGATATAGGTGCCCTCGACCGCGTTAACCCATTCCCAGATGGGTGGGCTCTCAGGGTCCTTCCATCTTCTGGGAATCACTCGCTTTGCTGCGTTTAGCAAATGCGGGACTAGTGATCCTCTATATTGCCTGGAGCCTACCTCTGTATCATGTAGCAAAACTGCCCAAGGGTCTTCTCTTACCTCGACCTTAGTAATCTCCTTGATGTATTTTAAAATGGACTTCCAGAATTTTTTAATTTTTGGGCAGCCCCACCATAGGTGGCCCATAGTACCCTTCACTTGGCATCCTCGCCAGCAGTCAGCTGATACTCCCGGCTGGAATTTATTTAATTTTTCCGGGGTCAGGTACCAACCGGATAGGCACTTGTAGTTAATCTCTGCGGTTTTGGCATCCACAGCTGAGCTGTGGGTGAGTTGAAACATTTTTCTAATTGCCCCCGATTGGTGCGTGCCCAGTTCCCTCCCCCATTTTTTGACAAAAGGCGGTTCCCCCTGTCCGTCCCCCGACAGCAGAAATTTATAAATTTTTGTGATAATTTTTTTGGTGTTCTCCGTCGTGAAGATACGTTCCAACTCCGTGAGGTCCCCCCGTCCCCTCTTTGGAGGGGGGATGGACCCCACGAAATGACTTAACTGGAGGTACCGCCAATCGTCAACTATAAAACAGTCGTTCATCCCCTGTAACTCCCGAGGCGACACTATTTTCCCCTTACTTATTATGTCCCCTACTCGTGCATTGTCGTTTATTATCCAATCCCCTCCCTGGTCCCTTCTCCCTGGTGGGAACATGTCATTTTCTTTTAGTGCAATTAGTGGTGAGTTAAATTTAAATTTAAAATTTTTGTGGATTTTATCCCAAACTTTTAAAGTGTTTTTGGTGATTGCATGTGTTTTTTCCCCCAGCCTTCTAAACTTAGGGGGATTCCAAATAATTTTCCCCAGCTGTGCTTCACTTAGTGCTTCCTCTAGGCTTGCCCACCTCTTAAAACTGTGTGCCCTCCCCCATTCTGTGATTCTTAACAAAACTGTTGCGTGGTAGTAATTAACAATGTCGGGCACCGCCAGCCCTCCCTTATTTTTATCTAATTTTAAGGTTTGAAAAGAGATTCTGTGTAACTTCTGTTGCCAAATAAAATTCAAAATGAGAGATTTTAATTTCCTAAGGTACTGATCTGGTAGCGATATTGGGATCATCTGGAATTTATAGGTGATCAGCGGGAGTATCATCATTTTGACTGCGTTAATACGACCAAACCACGAGATTGGTCTGGTTTTAAACTCCTGACATTTTTTTTTAACTTCGTCTAATAAAGGTATGTAGTTGGCCCTATACATTTTCTCCATGGGATTAGTCAGCACTATGCCTAGATATTTTATTTGTTTCTTCCACGTGAGGTTATGGCCCCTCATCAGGTCTTGTTTTTCAGCCCTACTCATGTTGATACTCAGAATTGAGGATTTTGCTAAGTTGATCTTGAAATTTGAGACCTCACTATATGCCGCGATATTCTTTAGGATGTTGGGAAGGGATTTGTGAGGTGAACTTACATAAAATAGGACGTCGTCGGCGAATGCCGCCAGCTTGTGTTCCTCCCCCCCCCCCGCCTCGCAGCCCTCCACCTCCTTATTTCCTCTTATTGTTGCCAAGAGGGGTTCCAGAGCTAGGATGAAAAGGAGCGGGGAGAGGGGGCATCCCTGCCTAGTCCCATTGTGCATTTCAAAGGGTGAGGACAAGATGCCATTCACCTTGATGTTAGTTTTAGGATGGCTATATAGGACTCTTATTTTTTGGATAATTTTTGGCCCAAATCCCATAATGTCTAAGGTCTTGAACAAGAACCCCCAGTCTACCCGGTCAAAAGCCTTTTCCGCATCGATAGACAGTAGTAGACTGGGGGTTCGTGAGTCTCTCATCCTTTGTATCGCCAGCAGGGTTCGCACACTATTGTCTCTACCTTCTCTCCCTGGTGTGAATCCCACTTGGTCTGGGTGTATCAGGATTCCCAGGGTTCCCTTTATACGCTCGGCCAAAATTTTGGCATAGAGTTTCGTTTCGAAGTTTAATAACGATATGGGTCTATACCCGGCGCACGTCGAGTCGTCCTTCCCCTCCTTTCGCAGCACCGTGATTGTGGCCGACAGTGAAGCCTCACTCATGCCGTACTCCGAGCCCAGGCCGTTCATATATCTTAAAAGTCTGGGTATCAAGATCTCTCTGTAAGTCCTATAATATAGTGCCGTGAGCCCGTCTGGCCCCGGGCTCTTACCCATCGGCGAGTTGTTTAAGGCTCTCATGATTTCTTCCTCCGAAATGGGTCTGTCTAGCCTCTCCTTCTCCTCTAGTCCCAGGGTCTGTAATTTTGCCCCTCTTAAAAAGTCCTGTGCTTTGTCCCACCTCCCTCCTCTTTTAGCTCTCACCTTTTGACTGACCGAATATAGCTCCTCGTAGAAATCCCTAAATGTCGACGCAATGTCTTCTGAGATGTACCTTACCTCTCCCTTTTTATTAATGATTTTCTCAATAAAATTTATGGACTTGTTTTTTTGAAGCAGTCTGGCTAGATGTTTACCTGATTTGTTACCATAGGAATACCGTTCTTTCGAAATTCTATTTAAGACTTGTTTTATTTCCTGTTCCGCTAGTTCCCTTAACTCTTCCCTCTTGAGGGTTAATCCTTGAAGTATTTCCTGGTTCTGAGTAGGGTCGTCCTTGTGCTTAGTCTCCATGTCTTTTATATCGTCCGTCAGCTCCTGAACTCTTCTAACTCTTTCTTTTTTTTTCCAAGTGGCTTTCGAAATAAACACCCCCCTAATGAAGGCCTTGTGGGCATCCCAGAGGCTAGATCCCTTTACTTCCCCGTTATCGTTTATTTTAAAAAACCACTCGAGTTCTTTTCTCACACTTTCCCTGAGTTCGGCGTCTTTCAATAGCTCGTTATTTAATTTCCACCCACAGCTCGGTTTTTTGAATTCTGGTATATTCAAGCTCATGCTAACTGGGGCGTGATCTGATAAGGATGCTATCTCAATACTTGTGTCCATTACTCTGTCTAAGAGTCCATGGTCCACCCAGATATAGTCTAGTCTGGAGTACGTCTTGTGCACAGGGGAGAAAAATGTGTAGTCTCTGGTAGTAGGATGCTGCATTCTCCATACATCAACCAGTTGTTCCCTACTCATCTTTTTCTTTAATAGTTTTAATTGGGCATTTCCTGTCCCCTGTGCACAAGACGAACTGTCCAGCTCCGGATCAAGGGTGAGATTTAAATCTCCCATTAGGATCAGATATCCTCTTTTAAAGGTTCTCAGCCTAGCGAGGGTCGAAATCATGTAATCTGGTGACCTAGTGTTGGGTGCGTAGATATTTGCTAGGGTGTATGTTGTCCCGAAGAGAGTGCCCCTTAAAAACAGGAATCTTCCCTCCGGGTCCACCTTCCTTTCTTCTAGTTTGAACTGCAAATCTTTTGCCATCCCTATAGCCACCCCTCTAGTTCTGCTTGAAACTGTGTCGCTGTAATACCAAATAGGGAAGGCTTTTGAGAAGAGTTTAATATTCAAGCTAAGGGAGAGATGGGTTTCCTGTAAAAAAAACAAGCTGGCCCCGTATCTCTTGACCTCTTCCAGGTCTCTTTGCCGTTTACCTGGGGCGTTTAGCCCCCTCACGTTATATGTAAGAAATTTAATCTCTGACATCCAAATATATTGACTTTGTCTCCTTGTCCCCCTTGCGTCCCCCAGCGGCGGGGTCTCCCTCCCTGCACCCTTCCTCCCTCCCCTGTACCCCTTCTCTGCCCCCCTCCCCCACCCAACCCCGTCTCACTCTCCCCCCCTCTTTCCCATACCACCCCCCCCCTCCCTCACAGAGCCCCCTCCCCCCCACCCTCCTCTATACCCCCCTCTCTACCCCCTCTTACCCATTCCTGGGTCTCTGAGTTAAGGAGTGCCATCCTCACTTGGCCTCTCTCCAACTCAGACTCTCTGGAGAGGCAGGATTCTGGCCCGCCCCTAAGGACCCACCCGCCCGCCCAGCAGCCGCTGGGCCCGTGGGTGAGCCAGCCGACGAGGGCCGGACTGACCCCACCTGGGTGCCCCCCCCTGGTTTGCCCCCCCCCCCAGTCCCCCCCCCGCACACCACCATCGTGTAACTTTCAATTTTTAGCCCATCTCCGCCCACCCCGCAAGGTCAGGGACCGGAATATCAAGTTTCCTACAAAACTCGGACAGCTCCTCGTGGTATCTCAGCTTAGCCGATCTGCCCTCTTTTGTGCCTATCAGGCATGCAGGAAATCCCCAGATGTATTTAACGTTGTTATTGCGGAGAGTCTCTAGTAGGGGTCTCTGCAGCCGTCTTCTCTCGAGGGTTCTGGCTGATAAATCGGCAAATATCTGGATTTCCGCCCCTTCAAACTCTAGGGGAGTCTTTCCTCTGATCTTTTGCCAGATGTCTTCCTTGTCTTTAAAATGACTGAATCGTACTATGACATCCCGGGTTCTGCTTGACTCAGAGGGATCCATCCTGCCTATCCGATGCACTCTCTCTAATCTGGGAAACTGATCGTCTCTAGTTCCGCTAAAGGGGGAGAAGAGCGTTCTAATAATTTTCTCCAGATCCTCTCCTCGATGTTCTGGGATTGCTCGGATTCTTATGTTTTGCTTTCTATCTCTATTTTCCTGGTCTTCCATTTTGTAGGGTGTATCTCTCTGGTTTGTTTGGGTCTTCTTTAGTTGCCCCCTTAAGTCTGAGATTTCTTGTTCCATATTATCAACCCTCTTCTCCATCCCCTCCACTCTGGTCAACAAGTGGCTCATGTCCTCCCTCAGTTTGTTAACTTCCCCCTTAATTACGGACTCCAGCCTCAACATCATCTCTTCCATTTCTATTTTGGAGGGGGGTTGAGACCCCCTTGGCGGCTCGTCCATTCTACTCCCGTCGCTCTCACTTTCTATTGTATGTTCCGCCCTTGAATGATCGAGGACTGTATTTGGTTTATGGACTTTGCCCTTTACCTTGGAGGTCTTAGGGGAATGATCTGGCACTGAAGTTGTCGGGCTCGCGCTCTGTCTGAGATAGTGTTTTATAGAACTTGAATCATTTTTCTGAGCTTTAGCGGCCCCTTTCTTAGGCAATTTATTAGACTCTTTGCTCATGTTTCTTTTCGTTCCTCTTATTCTTTTCCCCAGCTTGAGAGAGTAATAGACCAAGCCTGCCTTTGTGCCCCCTTATATTGGAGTTTTTTTTTTTTTTTTTTTTAGGATTCACTAGGCTGTCGCCTTATTATCCCAGACTGGGGATGCCGGGTTAAGAGTCCTCCTTGAGGCACCTCCCGGCAGGATGGAGAGGGCAGCCCAGATATACCCCTGCCCACTCCTCGCCTTGTGGTGAGTTAGTTTTAAATCCTACCCCGAGTGGTGGCCCCCGGGGGGATAAGACTTCTTTTGATGTCTTCAGCCTTCAGTGATGTCCCTAGGCATAGGTACCTAGGAGCTAGTGGGTCTGCTGCTACGTACGTCAGCGGTAGCTCCTCAGTCTGTGTCGGGGATGAGGTGTCTAACCCCTCCCTATTGTCGGTATATATGCTCCCAAGTGAATAGTGCTGTGGATTTTAAGAGGTATCCTAAGTTGGCTGTCTTCCTGCGTTTCTCTGAAAGCTGGAGTGTAGCTAGGGTATGGGGGTCTCTGCCGTGGACCGACCGTCAAATGTGGGTCCTACCTCAGTCAGTGCTGCACCCCCATACCAGTGACACCTAGATAGGCTTTCCCTCTCCCAAGCGCAGGGTTTAAGGCAATCTACCGGTCAGACTATGGCTCAGCTTCACGGTGGGGCTCTCCTAGGGCTCCCCTGTAGCGGCCTTCTCCCTGGTGGTCCAGCTGTTCACTGAGCGGGATATTTTGGCGTGGGTATATTTTACCCAGAATCTCTGAGATTTAAGCCCCCTAGGTGGCTATATGCAGCTGAGGCACCCAGGTGTGCTCCCTTCTTGCTAGCGGAGTGTGGAATGTTACCCCCTGGGAGTTCTGAGAGTCCTGGGTGTACGCGGCCTCTATTGCAGTCTATGGTTCTCGTGGGTAACTAGTGCAACGTGCCGCACTCACATACCGTCTGTCTACATAAGCCAATTCTAGTGGGCCTTCTTGTTAGCCCCCACCCTGTTGTAGTATGATATCCAGGTGCCCAAATTAACATGCAGTCCCAATGCAGTCCCAAACAGAGCCCCCACAGTCCCAGTCTTGATAGTCCCGATCTTTGAGGGGGATTATCCCCCTCTATGCAGTATAACAGGCATGTTTGGCTTTTTTTTTTTTTTTTTTTTTTTTTTTTTAAAGGCACTACAGGAGATCTTCAAACCATTATGGCAAAGCTGTTGCCTTACCTTATCTTCAGTGTTCCCTGGTTGTGGAGCCTGACTTGGTTGATATACTCACAGACCCAAGCGGTCGCTTCTGCTGGCTGTCCCTTCTTCTGCTGTGGATTCCTTGAGTGTGGTGCCGAGGCGGGGGGTGTGCAGGGAGGCGTGCAGCGGAGGATGTGGGTCAGAGGCAGGGGCAACCGTGCGGTGATCGCGGGAAGCAGCCCGCCACCTACCCGGATGTGATGTCCTGTCGGCGGTTGCAGTTTCGGTCACGTTGAGGGTCCTCCATTACCTAGTAGCTGGGGGCCACTGTGTTCTCCGGGGATGAGGCGCGCCGTCCCCGGGATCCCGCGCGGTCAGCGGGGAGCCGGCGTTCTCCTCAGCCGCGTTCCTGTCCTCGCCAGCTGACGGGCTCAGGCCCCTCCCTCCGTGCTGGGCGTTACGTCAGCACGTCCATTCCCATCAATGCTACCTCTACCTCCATTTGATCGTAGACCTGGGCCACAAATACGGTGGCTCAGCGTTCTACGATTATCATCGGTCCTTCTCGGCCAAAGCCGCGGCCAGATTCTTACAGTTCCATTTGACAACGGACTGGAGCGTAGTGGACACGGAGTTGTTCTGCCGCCACTTCGTGGGTCTACGCTCCCCGCTATGTGCTGTCTGTCAGTCAGCATCCCACACCACGGTCTGGTGTGCCAACATAGCTTCTGTCCATCCGATAGCTAGCACGGCCTCTACCAGCACGAGCCAGGCTCAGCAGGCCCCGGCGCAAGGGCAGAAGGTGGACAAGTTGGGACGTCCGGTACGGATGGTTGGGGGAGCCGCCATTTGCAACAACTTCAACTACGGCTCCTGCAATTTCAGCCAGTGCCGGCTCTTGCACGTTTGCACCCTATGCCAGAGGGCGCACCCCAGGGTCCTGTGTGAGGTCAAACAGAAGAAACCGTGACTAAGCCGGGTCAATGTCCTTTGGCTCGATGTTTACTTGACCTCACACCCCACTCCGTCACTCGCCAGCTACCTCATCCGAGGTTTCACCGATGGGTTTCATACCGGGCTCATTACCCTGCCCCACTCCACCCACGAATGTCCGAACCTACGCTCAGCAGCAACAGATGAGCCAGCGATTGACGTCCTTCTGCAGACGGAGTTGGATCGGGACTTTATGATAGGCCCGTTCAGTCAGTCTCCCTTTAGCATCTGGAGGGTTAGCCCTATCGGGCTTGTACAGGGAAAATTTTCAAATAAAAAACGTCTGGTGTATGATCTGTCAGCGCCTCATTCTTCCGTCGTTCCCAGTCTCAACTCGCTCATCCCCTCCGAGGAGTTCTCACTGAAGTATACTTCGGTAGACATGGCTATCCAGGCCATTCTCAGGGCGGGGGTGGGTGCTTGGCTCTCGAAGGCGGACATATCTGACGCCTTCAAGCTGCTGCCCATTTATCCTTCCCTGTGGTGCTGGCACGGCATCAAGTGGAGGGAGCGATATTATTTCGCGACCAAATTGACCTTCGGGTCTAAGAGTAGTCCTTGGCTATTTGACAAGTTCGCAGAGACCCTGGCGTGGATCCTTCTCCATGAGGCACAGTGCCACGAGGTCATCCATTATTTGGATGACTTCCTTCTGATAGAACCGCCCGGGGCTCCCCCAGGGGACCTTGGAAAGTTGAGGACGGTTTTCAACAATCTGAACGTCCCCATAGCGGAGCACAAGGTTGACGGCCCGGCACACAAGATCACGTTCTTGGGCATCGACCTTGACACGCTTGCCATGCAGGCCAGCCTTCCCGCAGATAAGTTGGACCGTATCAGGACGGTTCTGCGAGAGTTCACCCGGGTGGGGGGATGTACTCAGAAGCAACTTCAGTCTCTCCTCGGGATGCTGAACTTCGCTGTGAGGATCATCCCCCAGGGCCGCTCCTTCGTGTCCCGGTTGTTGGTCTTCCTGTCCTACACTCAGGACCCAGACCAGGTCATCAGGCTGGATTCTGCAGCCAGGGCAGATCTGGCCATGTGGGAACACTTTTCTTAGTAATTGGAACAGTGTGTCCCTGTTCATCCCAGTAGTGTCCACGCAGTCACCTCTGGTGGTGACCGATGCGGCGGCATCCACAGGATGCGCCGCCATTTTTGGCCATTTGTGGCTCGCCGCCCCTTGGCCTCCTCAAGCACTAGCCACACCGGGCTTCACTACCACGTCAGCCCTCTTTGAGCTCTTCCCCATCGTAGCAGCCGCTCACCTATGGGGTCACCATTGGTCTGGACAGACTGTGGCTTTCACGACAGACAATCAAGCCACAGCCGAGATCATCAGCAAGGGCAGGTCTAAATCCAGGCCCGTCATGTCCTTCCTCCGCAGACTGGTCCAGCTATCCCTACAGCATCAGTTCAATGTTTACTGCTCATTCATTCCAGGGAAGTTTAACTCAGCAGCGGACGCACTCTCCCGTTTTAACTTTATTTCTTTCTTTGAACAGATGCCAGGAGCCTACCATCTTTCAGCCACTATCCCGGATTGGTCACAACTGACCTTGGACTAGCCCCACATCTACGCTCAGCTACTAACATCATCAACGCTTCGCTCGCCCGCAACACCCGTCGGGCCTACCGGACGGCCTGGAGGGCGTTTAATAAGTTCCTGCCCCGTCGCCCTCGTGAGTCGTCCAGCGTCAAGCAGGTTCTGGCGTTTAGCGCTTATTGTCATTCTCACCTAGCACTGTCACACAGCACGATACGCCAGTACGTGGCCGGGGTGCAGCACTACTTGTCACTTCAGGACCCCGCGAGGCCTTCGGTGTTCTCCTGCCACACAGTGAGGGCTCTACTGCGTGGAGTTCAGAAACACCAGCCGCCAGTCAGCCCGAAGCGGCTGCCTATCACGGGGGAGATCTTCAAGGGGATGTCTGACATCCTGGATAGGTCCCCTTTCGGTCTCCTCCTCAGCACCGTCCTGCAGGCTGCGATACACATGGCGTTTTATGGGTTTCTACGGCCCAGCGAGTTCACTCGCAGCCACCCAGCCGGTCCAGTCTTGCATAGAAGTAATCTCTGCCGCCACCAGGATCACTATGTCCTTCACTTGGCGACATCCAAAACTCAGCAGCGAGGTTCCGGAGTAGATATTCACCTGTACAGGACTCACAACAACTGGTGCCCAGTTGCCGTGTTAAACCGCTTGACGGCACTGCTATCCGACCGCCCAGGGTCCAGTCCGCTTCTACCCTTTCCGGTAAAACCCCTCAACTCATCGCAGTTCGTGGAACATGTCCGGGTCCTTCTCGGCAATCTTCAGTTGAACCCCAGCCAGTACTCCGGGCATTCATTCCGGATCGGGGCGGCCACGACGGCCTCAAGACAGGGGGTTCCGGACCATGTGATCAAGAAACTGGGTCGGTGGAAATCGGCCTGCTTCTCTCGCTACATACCTAACCCACAGTTAGAGATGGCTCAGGCCTTTGCTCGACTTACTCAGTGACATTACCTTTAATAAATAATTATCCCCTACCTGAAGGTTTTTGCCCCCTTATTTTGGTGTACCATACGGTAGACCAAGGCACACTTTCAGGTCTATTTCATGTTGGTTAGTTTTGTGTTGTTCCTATGTGTTATCGTTACTCATGTCGTCCGTAGGGCTCTAGACCATAAATTGGAAGGCCGGGTACCGGCCTGAAGTTATGGGAGGAGCCCGGAGGGTATTTAAGCAGCCCAAAGGCCGCCGGTCTTTGTCGGTTTCCTGTGCGTGATACCCACCCACCCTCCCCTTTTTAAAAGCCTCTTCCAAGTATTCTTACCCCAGACTGAATACTCATTCCACATTATTCCATAACTACTTCTTATCATTCCTTATCTAGGGTATGCCCCCTTATTTTGGTGTACCATACGGTAGACCAAGGCACACTTTCAGGTCTATTTCATGTTGGTTAGTTTTGTGTTGTTCCTATGTGTTATCGTTACTCATGTCGTCCGTAGGGCTCTAGACCATAAATGAAATGTGTTTCCTGTTAGGAGCTTTGTGTAAAGAGATGGGTAAAGGTGTCTGCATGCAGTGTCTTTTGTAGGGTGTACACAGGGTGGGCTTCCACCCGCTTACCAATCTTGATGATACCAAGGCTCAAGGGATTAGGATGTCCCAGAAACAGGCTCTTGAAGGATCTGCAGTCAGATGAAGGATGCCTGACTGGCAACCCGATGACCCAGGGATCCAATTATGTCTGTACGGGTGCTCCAAGAGGTATCCACACAGCCGATGGGATGACTGTTGACCTGTGCCCAGTGATGGAGCTTGCTGGTGGGAAGGACCACCACTCTGTCCAGGCCGCAATGTCCCCACACAACGGGCAGGGGGGGCTCCTTCTCCTGCAGCTGGTTACATTGTCCTTCCTCTTTCTCTCTCTCAATGTGGTCCCGGCCTCCTTGTGTCCTCTCTCCTTCCTGGTTAACTCTTCCCCCTCCATTGTGAGTTCCTATCTCTTTCTTCTCCTGCTGCTTGGCGTGCTGGGGGCTGTAGTCTACCCATGTGGTCCACAGCGGGGCAGTTTGTCCTTTGGGACTACATGTCCCATGATCTTCTATTTTGCCTTCCATTGATTGATCTTTTTTTTCATAGCTAATGGAGAGGGAGGGGAAAGAAACAGCTGGCTGGGCAGCGATCCCAGCAAGCACCGCTCTCCTGTGTAGCAGCATGAGAAGGGGGGAAGCCTACAGCTTCTCCGGTCTCCCGCTGTTCGGCTTTCCTCCACTGACAGGAGGAGGGAGGGGGTGGGAAAGCAACAGAGAGCTGCTCTTCCTGCAGTAGACAGCAGCGGCTGGCTGAGCTTTGGTCCTCAAAGAAGAGAAAGAGTCCATTGACACATAATGTCCGTAACCTGTTGAATGCTTTCAAAAGGTACATCGGAAGGCAAAAGCAAGTTAGTACATGTAATAAAACAAACAATTAGGCCTCTTGCACACAATACTCCTGCGTGGATGCTTGCATTTGCACGCATGAGGCGTAAATTACTGACCAAAAATGCATATTTTTCTATTTTTTTTTTAATGAAGAATATACGGAACTTGTTTACACGCCTGTGTGCATAGGCACATTACAATTAATGGGCTGTATTTTAGCTCAGTAAAAAAATAATCTGTACTGAGCATTTTCAAGCTGCAGTGTTCAAGAGGCCTTAGCATCTACATTTGAATCTGGCAGAGGAACCTCCCACCATTTGCCTCACCCACAAGCCACCGATTTTGCCAGGGGGGGGGGGGGGGGGGTGGGGAGGGGCCGGGGGGGGGGGGGGGGGGGGGGGGGGGGGGGGTTGGAGTCGCCTTCCACTGAATCTGTAATGGGAAGGGTACGCATGTTGAGAGTTCTTTGAGAGGTGAGGACAGTTTCTTCAGAACTTTCACCTAAAGCAGGGGTGCCCAATCTTTTGAAGAGCGCAGGCCACTTAAGCAACTTGGCAACTAGTCGTGGGCCACAATGAGCAGAGTGAGAGGATGACATGCCCATGTCCATACTGCATATGCAGAGCAAACATGGACATAGTCCAATCTAATCTATGGACCAACCGATCTGCCCAGACGGAAGGGGACAGATACATCTGACGCTCCATCGCCTTGAGGCGATTCAGTTCGCATTGTTAGCGCTATACAAATTATTCATTCATTCATTCATTCATAGAGGTGAATGGAGGGTCCGATTGGGTTGGACTGATCATGTGAAAGGGGCCTAAGACCGCTTTCACTCTGATGTGCTGTAGTTTACCCACACCATGGGTGCAGCGCAGTGAACCTGTGGCTTTCCGGCAGGTTAGCTGCACTTTGCCTTAAGCCACATACACACGGTCGGATTTTCCGATGGATTCTGTCCTATCGGACAATGTTGTCGGAAATTCCGACCGTGTGTAGGCACCATCGGACAGTTTCCATCAGATTGTCCGACGGACAAAGTCCTATCTCCTGCTTGATAGATTTTTTGACAACAAAGTCCGATCACACCAAATCCGATCGTGTGTAGCGTAGTCCGACGGACAAAGTGCTACGCATGCTCAGAAGAAATTCTGTGATGGAAGCGCTCGGTCAGGTAAAACTACCGTTCCTAATCGACACAGCACATTCGTCACGCTGCAATGTTAAAATGTCTTTAATGCAGCGCATTCTCTTTTTCTTTACAATGCAAGAAGAATGACATGTTTTAGCTGCTCCTATTCACCCGCACTTCTCACAAACTTGTTTCTTTATTCGTTTTCATGATTTCTAGACTAGATGTTTATTTTTCCTCAGATCGTAAAAGAATCTTTCTTATATTTTTTGGATGATCTCTCATTTTTTTATTTTGTTTGGAATACATATTTTCAGGATAATTTATTTAGTTTTTTGAGGGGGGTTGTGTGTCTCAACTTAGCAAAACAACATTATTAACATTTCTATTTGTTGCTTAAATTCACTAGGAGGTTGTTTGTTGTTGGTGCCCCTTGTTAATTGGACTTTATGATTTATGAAATCTACCTGCCTACTCACAAATAAACTGTCATTGTAGAAAAGTAAAACACATAGGCAATGATTATTTCTAATCAAAAATACCTTTATTTAGGTCTCGGCAACAAACCAAAGAGGAACGCAGCGATGGAGAAACTTGGGGAATTTGCAAAGCCTTGGACCCCCATGGCAAACATCATTTTTGAAGCTTCTAAAATTGGGGGCCTGAGGAGTACCTATCTAAATAATAAGGGAGTGCTATCTGGTCCTGAAGTCCAAAACATCCGGAACTGCAGCAGATGCCATCTAGGTCCCCAGGCTCTGGTCCTACAAGAGGCTCCATCTTCTCTCAGACCAGACTGAATCCAGGTCGTCACTCTCAGGTCTTCCTTGTACGCTTCCTTGCATGCTGTGGCTGTGGTGATGGTGGGGTGGCAGAAGGAGGCGGAGGAGGAGGAGGAGGCGGAGCATGGTCCCTATCGCAAACATGTGTGAGTGGGGTCATCCCCCCAGCCATACCCTTATTTAGGACCTTGAGGATGACCCCCTCACACATGCTGCGTTGCCCCACCTCCATACCCTTCATTTTTGTGGCAACCAAGGAGCCAAAGGCCTCCTCGTAGGAGAGTGTGGCATGTAGGGAGGCTGAAGCATCTCTGATCAGCTCGAGCGCTGACTCTCCCACCTCCCCCACCCTTCTCGCCCTTCTGTAGGGAAGGCAGAGGGAAGGGACTTGGGAGACAGTCAGGCTCCTAGGCCTACCCCCCTCTTGGCTGCCACTACCCACCTCTTGGCTGCCACTAACCCCTTCCTCCTCCTGACTGCCACATTCCACAGCCACCTCCTGGCTGAGGTCTTCCTGTGTATGAAAAAGGGACATAGTTTGAGTTATTTGTTCATCAAACACACACAATTTTCATCTAGTGACTGTTGCAAAATGTTAACAAATAGAAAACCATACAATTCTCAGCCCTGCAGTTTCGATTCTGGCCCCAAATGTCTCCAACACTACTGTCCGTTGATATGTCAAACACGTTAGGAACTAAGCAATTGGGGATCCTGAATTAAGTGAACATCATTCATTATTCCCAAAAATGGTTACTAAACTACTATACCTGCCACAAGCTGGGCTCCTCCACCTCTTCCAGACTGGAAGGCCCAGGTTGCTCCTCGGAAGCCTCATTAGGGGTGGCATGCATGGAAGGACGCGTGCAAGGAAGAGTCGAGAGTGACTTCCTGACATTAGCCTGGTCTTTGAGAAAATGGAGCCTCTCATAGTACCAGAGCGTGGGGACATAGACCTGTGCTGCTCCAGCTCCAGATGCTTGGGACTTCAGGACCTTATTGCGCTCCCTGAAATAGGTACTCCTCAGGCTGCCAATTTTTAGTCTTAACTTCTCCACGGTTGCCGCGGGGAACGTTGGCTTTACAAATGCCACAAGTTTCTTCATGGCTGCGTACCTCTTTGGTTTGTTGCTGTAATCTCGGTGTTTCGCCTGCCATAATAGGGGCATTTCCCTATACTTATCAATGAAGAGGGGGAGAAAACTCACATGGTTGAAGCCCTCCATAATCTCTGCAAGACACAACAACACACAAAACACTATAAATAATGTCAGGCTAAACTCTCCTAATCTTCTCCATAAATAAGCCTCAAGGTCTAATCAGTCTAGGCTAGTTATGTACCAAATTCAAATTGTACTTTCGTTCTAGCGATCGTCTCGTGCGTGAGCTTTCTCTCCCCTCGTCTCACAGATCGTGGCTACGACACAGGCGTGTGACGTTTTATATACAGTGCGCATGCGTCAAACTCCGCCCGCCCCTGACGATCTTTCTCGGCTATTCCCCACCCCTTCTCTTTACGGCGCAGTGGGGAGAGCACATGGTGGGGACACAGCAGGTGCGCCCCAAATATTACACCAACGAGGAGGAGGACGAGGAAAGGCCGGAGGCAGAAACGTCCCGATCCCGGAGCCTGAAATTCAAGGCCTCCAATATGTCATTTGGAGAAATGTTGGAGATGGTGGACATATTAAAGAGGAGCGACTATGATGGGAAGTATGGGCCTTACCTCAACCCCAATGTCTGCAAGGCCAAGATCATGTCTAAAGTTGTGAGGAGGCTGTACAATCATTTTGGGGTACAACGATCCAAGGAGCAACTGAGGAAACGCTGGTCAGACCTGAAACTGAGGGAGCCCGATCAGTACAGAAAGATCAAGCGAGTTCTTCAAAAAAGTAAGTAGTTGTGTTTTGTGTTTGATTTCTTGCTTGCATACTGCTCCATGTGTTTGGATTTTTGCAAAGTTGTACATTAGAAAATGGCCACTTTCATGTTCGTCTGTGCATTCGATCGTACTCAACCTCGATCTTTCTGCCAGTGTCATGTTCGTGTGTGTCCATTCGATCGTACTCAACCTCGATCGTTCGGTCACTTATAATACGAGGTTTGGGGAATTTTTTAGTGAAAGGAAGTTTGTTCTCACTAGAGATGTCATCAAGAATGTAAAGCCAATTTATTCAATGTAAAGGAGAGGTCACCCAGTAGCTGTTTACCCATCTGGACTCTAGAGCACTAGTGCTGGGACACCCAAACCCCCTTTTTATTATGCTTTTCCACACATGTGCTCCAGTGGATACTAGAGGGGGGTCTCCATCAGACAAACTTCTACCAAAAAGCTAGTAAGTTTAGCACATTTACAAAGTGACTACATTCATGTTGTTGTTGTCATTTGTAACTGGCCAACCAAAAATATTGTCCCTCACTTTCAAGCAATGTTTGACATTTCCTATTTCTGCCCTCAATAGATTGTGGTGCTAAATCTTCCTTTTGTACATTCTCATAGGGGAGCGAAAACTCGGGACGTCTGAGGAAACCACAAAACACACACCTCACAAAGAAGGGGAAAGACCAGAAGCAAAGGAGGAGGAGGAGGAAGGAGAGATCATAGAAATTGGAGAACTTGTCACCACAACAGGTGAGTGTGGGAGAACACAGCTACTGGTAAGCTAATCAATGTATGCCTGCCTCATTTCCAAGAGACATTTTTAGTTTTTTTGGTTGTTTTTAGGTGACGTGGATGTTGTGGAAGAAGAATCGCACTTTACCACAGAAAGTGCCCACGTCCTCATCGGGGAGATAATGGTCTGCAATCGAGATCTAGATGACATAAAGCAAAACATCAATGATGTTCAACAAAAATTGAAGAACATCATTGATGTTTTAGGAAAAATCTGAAAAAGCACCAAGTAATTAACACACATTTGTGGCTGTTTCTGACCACATTTGCAACTTAAGAACTGTGTGAAATTTGGAACATGCACACATTGTGTCCACATGTGCTAGCTCCCATCATGGTGGATGAATGACAATGTTTTTTTGGGGGTGCAACCACTTTAGTAACTACTAAAGTGGGTGTGGTGAAGGGGTTGCACCCCCAAAAAACATCCATTGATCCCCATGGATCAAATGGCACTTTTCAACATTCTAGGCATGTGTTTTACCATCTAATGTCCATTTTCAGACCCAAATTGTGTGCATGTTCTAAATTTCCAGTTTCCAGGGGTGACCCCCCATGTGATGAAGGCAAGATCAAACACACTTTGAACATATAGTCATGTCTGATCTTGTCTTCACTTTAGAAAGTTGAACTTTGCAAGTTCCTATGTTCTGTTTTGCTCCATGCCTGGTTTTCACAAATGCGGAATGTTTGTAAACAATGTTGTAAAGAACCAAGATCTTGTCAGTTTTGCCAAGAAGTTTGAAAACGCACTTGTGAATGTGTTGCAAGTAAACGTTTTTAAATTACTAAATGTGTGGCTTCATTATTGAAAAAAACAAAAGCATTATGTATGTCAAATGTAAAGGATTTGGGGGCCAATGGGTGTAATTTACTAAAGGCAATTCCAGTTTGCACTGCAAGTGTATTTTCCAGGGCACTTTTGCACTGTTTCCCATCAATTGCACCTCCGCAGTTAGGAAAGTCCCAACGGCTGGCAAAGTGGGAGGCCACAGTCTGCCATTCCTGTGGCGTGGAAGGGAACTGTGGAGTGAAACAAAAAAAAATAATTAGTGCACATAAACATTGCAAGCAGATTAGACACTAAACATCTTGGAACAAGATTAGACTTTTACATTTTAAGATGGAACGTATTTGCACCGAAAAGTAGAGGGTCCCCCTAGCAGATTACTCACCCCCCATCAATCCCCCCACTTCTGATGGGCCATTGACAATAACTAGGGGTTTGGGGGGGGGGTTGGACAGGTAACCCACTGCACTTCATTGATTGCCAAATGGCTCAATAATGTGTGCTAGTTTGGCCAGACCCTCCTTACTTAACACTATTGGCAGCCCACAGGAAAGATAAAAGAACATTCCAAATCCCCCCCCCCCCTAAAAAAATGTTGCAAAAATGGGGCTCTGCATGAAGTAAAACACACAGCAAACATTTGTGCATGTTTTAGGGGGTGTTTGGGGGAAAACAATACTATGCAGCAGACAAAATACATTGCTTAAGTGACTAGGCCATAGGTGTCTATTGGGCCAGAAGAGCATGCTGGGGAGGTAAGTGAAGGGAAAAATGCATGAAGGAGAAAAAGGGGCACAGCATATTAGAACATATTGCAAGCATGGTAATTAGGGAAGGAGGTCAAAAATACAAGACATTAGCAAACAGAGCATACATAGAATGGAATAGTAAAGGAGAAATGTTACCTTAATATAGTCCTCCTGCAGGACCTGGATGATGGCAGAACAGGTCTCTGGAATAATGATTCCCAGAGCCTGGGGAGAGATACCTAAGGAGAACTTCAGATCCTGAAGGCTTCTCCCTGTCGCCAAGTACCTCAACGTAGCCACAAGCCTCTGCTCCGGAGTGATGGCTTGTCTCATGCAGGTATCCTGCCGGCTGATAAAAGGGGTCAGCAAAGCCAAAAGACGGTGAAAAACGGGGTCCGTCATCCGGAGAAAGTTCCTGAAATCCTCAGGATTATTCTCCCGGATCTCACGAAGCAAAGGCATGTGCGAGAACTGATCATGCTGAAGCAACCAATTCTTGGTCCACATACTCCTCGTCACTCTGTTCATGGACGGGTCTTGACTCAAAGCTAAAAGCCCGACACCAATTCCGCATACAGCACAAACTCGGCGACGAGTACGTACGGGAAACATCGCTCACAAACGGTCGGCTGGTCAGAATGGACAAACAGAAAGCACCGATAAACAGCAAGGCCTGAAAGAACGAAATGAATACCAGAAACGAGCAGACAATAAGCAGTGAAAATCAAAGCGTCCTATATCAAGATATAGGCCGCAATGACCAACAAATGCGAACTGACTACACGTAATAATAAACAGATACGCACGACAAGCACAAACTGAAGAGCAGTAACGATCTGAGTCAGAAAACTGAGAAGCGCGAATCGTAAGTCCCCAAACTTCAACTAACTCGCGATAAACACGGGATCAGCAGAAGGAGCCCAACGGGTGCAGGACGTGGTGCTGAACTTCCCTTTTCTAGTCTCGTGGAAGACGACTTACGTCACGACGTTCTTGCAGACCGGAAATTCCGACAACGTTGTCCGACCGTGTGTACGCAACACCAACATCGGACAAAGTACGACGGACAGGATCCGACGGAACTGGTCCGTGGATAATCCGAGCGTGTGTATGGGGCATTAGACTTTTAGTATATCCTGCAGGTGTAGTGCACTTTATGAAAGTGCACAAAACCTGCAGCTAATAACAGAAGTCTATGGCACAGTGCAGATAACCCGCAGATACATCCATATATACATTGTGATTTTAGTACTATACTTGCCTTTATTTAACAGGCTTCCATTCTAGTATCACCAGCAGTTGCTGTCCCTGGCAGAGTGCATTTGTTATCACTCCACCTGTGACAGGACCCGGCGCTATACAGGAAGCAACAGCTTATGCGGCTCTGCTCCCCCCATCCATTGCTTTCTCTATCGGCAGCTTCATTCACAACACGCAATCTGGGCTTGCCAACCCGCCATCCAAAAACAGGAGGTTGCGGGCCACTGGTTGGACACCCCTGACCTAAAGTATCGTAAGTCAGTCTTTTAGATGATAGAATTGTAAACTTCTCTCTCTGCTCAGGTGTTTCAGGTACAACAGGCTCTTCATCTTGTACACATGTAAAACCTCCTGCGCTTGAGAGTGGGGATGCCAGTTGTCTAGATTCCCATTTTGCCTTAAATGGACATGCTGTGCCATAAAACATAACAGAGGGCGCACCATCCTAGCACATTATGCTCAAAACATACAGTATATTTTATTTTTAAAACCTGCCACTAATACTCACAAACCAACAAGTGTGTAGAAGCTTGTCATGCTACAAAAACAGCATCGAGCCCACGTTACTTCATAAATCGTACCAGGATATCATGAGTCTAACAGGTTAACGCGTTTTGAGAGGTTTCCCTCTTCCTCAGAGCCAACTCATGAACTCTTCTTCTTGTACAACTGATTGTTCCTCTTCTACTATAGAAGGCTGAAAAGTTTCTGCGTCCTCTGCAGTCAGGGGAGCTTAAGAGGCTCTTTGGGTATTGGGTATGCATTCTGGAGCCTCAGGTCGAGGATCCCAGTATCTGTCTTTCTAGGAGGAGAATAGGCGTGACAGTTTCTGACATTGGAAACTGCCACAGGCAGTCCATGTCCAGTTCTTCACCCTCAATGTCCTCTTCATCTGTGTTCAGTGGCACAGACTGAGACCTGGTTACTGGACGGGATCTCTGGGAGGTCGTTAGGGTAAACTACGAATCTGGCTGTTGCAGCACATGAACTGCTTCTGATAGGGGCAGTAGGTGATTACAGTGTCAAGTCTTTAGTGGGCCTGTGCTTTCTTTTGGGCAGATCTGGTACACTGGTAGCCCTGGCAGCCCCTCGCAGCTGCTTACAGATGATAGACTGTGACACCCAACGATCAGCCAACTTGTGTTTTCCAGGGACACCCAAGTTTCTCAGTCACCAGGCTGCAGATCATGTACCCTCACCTTCAAGTCAAAGTTTCTTTTGTTTCACTGCCCTCAGGCATCTGAAGCAGCCTGAGCTTTCTTGTAAGCTGTTTTTAGACTTCCTCAAGCAGTCCACATATCGTCTGTGGGACATCATTGCGGTATGGTCCAGGGATGTGCTAAATGCTAAGTCAACTGGCAATCAAGCTTCTGTTCCAAAACATTGGCCAGTATGCTGAATAGCCTGTGACATCATTTTCAGCGTTATTGTAGGCTACATAGTTACATAGTTAGCCAGGTTGAAAAAAGACACAAGTCCATCCAGTTCAACCAAAAATAAATAAAAATACAATCCCACATACACAATCTTTCACCCACAGTTGATTCAGAGGAAGGCAAAAAAGAAAAGCAAAGCATGCTCCAATTTCATAGACAAGTATGATGGCTGCAATGTGCCCACTTCAATGGTGCTTCTGCTCTGAAGTAAGAGTCCCAAGCATATCTAGGAGGGTGTGATTAAACCTTTCCAGCTGAGGGTCCACTTGAGGCTGGTAGGGAGTTGTTCTTGATTTCTGAATGCCCAAAAGGTCTAATGCCGCGTACACACGATCGCACATTCCGACAAAAAAAACGTGGATTTATTTCCGACTAATGTTGGCTCAAACTTGTCTTGCATACACATGGTTGCACAAATGTTGTCGGAAATTCCGAACGTCAAGAACGTGGTGACATACAAAACGTACGACTGGCCGAGAAAAATGAAGTTCAAAAGCCAGTGCGTCTCTTCTGCTTGATTCCGAGCATGCGTGGACTTTTGTGCATCAGAATTGTGTTCACACGCTCGGAAATTCCGACAAGTTTTGTTGTCGGAAATTCCGACCGTGTGTACGGGGCATAAGAGGCTCTTGATGAGTCTACTCTCAAAGTACTCTCAAATGAAGCGCCACGTCTGCAATCTCATGATTGCATTGACGTGGAGCTTCCCATAGTGCACTTTGTCCGGCGCCCAAACACAGGACATTTTATTTATTTATTTTTTCTTAAAGGGGCCGTTTAAAAAAATATTTTTTTTTACATTTATTTATTTTTGTGATTACAGCAGGGGGCGCCCACTATGGACAGGCCGCCACTGGCAGTAGATCTGGCCATTGATTCTCCAAAGCCTTCAACACTAAACTGCAGAGGGGATCATTCATCTGGTCCTTCCTTAAATCTTTGTTTGAAAGCTTAGGTAGGTCTTCATCCCTGACTTGAGAAAGGTCACAGTAGTATTTGGGAAAACCTGCCACTAAGACTCCAATGGCTTCAGGCCCTGGCCTGTCTCTGGCTTGATATTCTGCCCCATGGCATATGGCTTGTATCCCTTCTGGTGTTAGTTGAGTCCACTCTTCAGAGGGAGCCCTAGTCATAGGGTCAACTTGACAAGGCATCAGCATCCCTGTTTCCAACCCCTGGGCAGTACTTTGAGCTGAAGCATAACCCTGATAGGGCAGCCAACCAACCACCTGTGCCCCCTGGCATCCAGCTTGGAGGTGGCAAGGATATATGTGAGTGGGTTGTTGTCAGTCTTGACTACGAAGTCTGCTCCATACAAGTAGTCTTTCAGCTTGTCCACCACTGCCCACTTCAGAGCAAAGAATTCCAACTTGTGGGTAGGGTTGTTTTTCTCAGCGGGTGTAAGACTTCCGCTCACATAAGCGACAGGGAGCAGGTGTCCATCTTGTTCTTGATATAACACCCCACCTAACCCCTCTCGGCTGGCATCGACATGCAACTCATATGTTTTGGCTGGATTAGCATAGGCCAGAACAGAAGCAGTCGTTAAGCTTCACTTCAACTGTCGAAAAGCTTGCTCGCATGACTCAGTCCACTGGTCTTAGATCAACTGCTGTGCCCTTTGAACTGCTAAGTTGATTTTGACGAAACGGGGTCATCATCATCCTCATTCTTCAATAACTCATTGAGGGGCTAAGCTATTTCAGAAAATCCTTTGACGGACCTTCTGTGATATGAGCAATACCCCAGGAATGACCTAAGCTCAGTCACATTAGTGGGTTTTGGCCAGGAAGTGATAGCTTTCATCTTCTGGGCGTCAGTAGTTGATGCACAACCTCTGGGGAACCATTCTTCTTCCACACCACAACTATGGTGGAGGCATAAGGGCTCCTAGACTCCTGGATGATTCATGCTCTCTTTAATTCTGCCAGCTGTTCACATAGATCTTCCAAGTCCCCAATGGGATTCGTTAGACACTTCCTAAATGGCTTGTCTTCCTGAAGGTGGATACGTTGTTGGGCACTTTTTGCACACCCCACATCGAACTCATTCTTCAAACCATATCCTGCCATCTAAAAAGCTGGGCTTTCACTCTTTATTTTCTTTTTTGTGGGTAGAACTTCTCTATAGGGATCCTGTCCTTTCCTTCCCCCACCAAATCAGATGGTGAGTCTGGGGTGACTGGATTCACTTGTACTACACGCACTTGGGCCCACAATTTTAAAGGTGAGGCCGTAACATTTCAGACACTGACTGGAATCTTCCCGTGGCTTTGATGCAACATCCTAGTTGACATCACTCTGGGATTACATCCACCCCCTGTCCTCTCCCTGACAGTCAGATTTAAGAACAAGGGGTCCGGTTGCTCCCAATTGAACTTGACTGAAGCCTGTAGACATGCCACCTCTCCAGGTTGTAGTATCTTCTCACTTCTGTCTAGTCGCCATATATTCCCTGCTTCTTCAGCTGGGGTTTTCTGGGGTATAGCATTGGTATACTTGTCGCAGCATGGGGTGTATACCATCGGCTTGAGTGTCGGGCTTTGAGATAAGAGGAGTAAGCAGTCTCCTGATGAGGTCAGTGTTGGTCCCAATGATCAGGGAACTCTTATTGGCTCTTGGTGGGCGAGGAAAAACCACTGCTAGTATATTGAACGTCTCTGATTGCCCAGCCCCAGAGGGGTCAAAGGTTAAAGGTAAACCTGACTGCTAACTAGCTATCATAAGGGAAGTTCTGTGTTCCAAGGCCCCATATTTCTAATTCATCCAACTTAAGGGCAAATGTTTGAGGTGGTTGTCATAAAAGTCACAGTATAGAAGGGTCACTTGTGCCCCTTGTATCCAGAAGGGCCTTTGCATAGATGCCTTACACTTGAATGGGCGCAACAGGAGAGGGTCCCACTAGCTCGAAAGGGAATTTGCAGGAAGTAGTAGAATTAGACTGTCCAGTGGCCTGCATCCCTTCCTGCAAGTATTCTGATTTTGCTTGTGTCTCAGTCGAGCCCCGGAGGGCTAGTGTGCACTGACTTTCTGATGCCGGGCACCAAAGGTCGAAGAGAGCAGGGACCTTGGGTCACTCAGAGGCAACAGTGAGGCCCCTCTGCGAGGGTTTGGGCTTCCACTGTGGTCTCTCGCGTCTTTGACTTTGGAGCTATCTGCTATAAATGGGCACCCGGTTGGCTCATTCACTGGGGCCCTCTGAAGTTTCCCGCTAGCTTTGGATGCTGGATTTCAGACTTCGGTGGACTTGGACAAACACACTGCTAATGCTCCACTCCTAAACAGTTCAAGCAAACCTCTTTATTTACTGGCTTCTCGACTTGGACAACTATAGGGTTTGAGGACTGCTTGGACTCCGAGAATTCCTCACCAGAAGAGAAAGTGATCCCGGTTGTCAGTATAGCCATCATCTCCATCAATTGTTACACCTTTGTTTTCAAAAGCTCTATGGCTGTGCTGCCATCCACCGCACCAGCCACTTTAAAATCACCACTAATACCACCCAGCAAAAACAGAAACCGGCAACAACAACTCATTGGACCAGATCGCAGAAGAAACTACATTCCGAAACCTTCAAAAACACATTGGCAAACAAAATAGCAACGCTGAATTTAACCCACTCAACGGAACATACACTCCGCTCCCTAAACAAGGTATTACTACAATCAGCAGACGCAGTGGCTCCAAAACGCAGAACACCTATCCGGAGGAAAAACTCAGGATGGTTTAACAGCTCTCTCATGCTACTCAAGCAAGAACGCAGAAGAGCCGAAAGAGCATGGAGAAGAAATCCTACCAAAGAAAATCAGACAAACTACAAAGGACTCACTGAGAATTATCACAAAGCAATTTTTAAAGCTAAAAAAGATTTTTTTTGCAAATACCATTTCATCGGCACTAAACCGCCCTCGGGAACTTTTTAAAATAGTCGCTCAGTCGATGAACCCGACATGCTTAGAGCCCCCAGCAAACGAAACCCAAGATTTCTGTAATGAGTTGTCAGATTTTTTCATTGACAAAATCGACAACATCCGGAAAATAATCCACATGAAAAAAACTTCCAACCTCAGCCATCCAGAGCAAAAAGAAGACATGGTCACAAATATCCCTCTTCCACCAAAGTTTTCTTTGATCCCAATTTCCACGGACACCACCAAAAACATCATCAAAAACCTCAGAGACAGCACATCTCCGATTGACATCATCCCCACAAAACTGCTGAAAGAATGCTCGGACATTTTGGCGCCTACGCTAACTCACCTCATAAATCAATCTTTCAAAGAAGGGATTGTTCCAGGCGCCCTCAAACAAGGCATCATCAAACCCCTGCTAAAGAAGCCCAACCTCGACCCCCGGGACCCCAACCACCGCAGACCGATAACAAGCCTCAACACCATCTCCAAGATTATGGAGAAAGCGGTAGTACAACAGCTACACCGCCACCTAGACACACACAAACTCCTGGATCCTCTACAATCAGGCTTCCGCCCAGGCCATGGCACAGAAACGGCACTCCTGAAGATTTGGGACGACGCCCTCGAAGCAGCAGATGACGGAGAATCATGCCTCCTGGTGCTGTTGGACCTCAGCGCAGCGTTTGATACTGTGGACCACAACACTCTACTCATCCGCCTTACAGAAGTAGCAGGAGTCGCAGACGCAGACCTACAATGGTTCGCATCCTTCTTAGGAAATCGCTCTCAGACAGTGAAACTAGGAGCTTTTACCTCTGAAACCCGGGCAATCTCTTGTGGAGTCCCGCAAGGATCACCTTTGTCGCCAGTGCTCTTCAACATATACATCCGCCCACTCCTCAACATCATCAGAAGGTCAGACCTCTGCTTCCACTCATACGCTGATGACACCCAATTATACTTTCGGATCACTGGACAAAAAGACCATCATCGGCAATTAGAAAACTGCCTCACTATGATAGACGACTGGATGACCGCCAGCTCTCTTAAACTCAATGAATCAAAAACAGAACTTCTTATTCTACAGGCAAACCAAAACTCCCGAACCAAGATCCCTTGGACACCTCCCACCATCTTTGGACAGACCATCTTCCCAAGAACCAAGGCCAAGAGCCTCGGAGTCATTTTTGACTCAGAAATGTCAATGGATGCCCAAATAGGATCGGTAGTTAGCGGATCTCACCATCTCCTTCGCCTTCTACGCAGACTCATCCCCTTCATTCCAAAGGAGGACAAAGCAGTGGTAGTTGGAACAGTCATTAATTCACGACTGGACTACGCAAACTCCCTCTACATAGGGTTACCCCAATATCAACTTGCGCGCTTACAACTTATCCAAAACACGGCGGCAAGACTGATAACAGGAAAAAAACCCTGGGAATCTATTTCCCCTTCCCTGAGGAGCCTACACTGGCTAACCGTAAAGAATCGGGTCATTTTCAAGACCCTCTGCCTCACCCACAAATGCACCCATGGAGACGCGCCTCAATACCTTTTCGAGAAAATAAAACGCTACACACCCAATCGCAGTCTTCGATCATCCGACCAAAACCTCCTCCTCATCCCCAAGTCCCGCTACAAATCAAAAGGGGAACGAAGATTCGCTGTCCAAGGACCACGGCTATGGAATGCACTACCAACCTACATCCGCATGGAAGAAAACCATCAGGTCTTCAGGAAAAAACTCAAGACCCACCTCTTCTAAGAAGCTCGACAACAAAGCACTAATACAGCGCCTTGAGGCGATTCGGTTCGCATTGTAGCGCTATACAAATTATTCATTCATTCATTCATTCAACCCCAGCAAGAGGCTCTGATTTTTGGATCTTTTTGCTTTTCAGCATGGCCTCCTCCTCTCGTAAAACCCAGGATACTTTAAGACTCCTCCTTCTCCCCGAATTCTTGGCTGTTTTAACCTGGGTTGGTTGAGTGACTCAGGAAGGGCTGGATGACTCACAGTCAGCATCTCTGAGACCTCCTCCTACTTCTAGAAACTTGCAGAAGAGTCTAGAAGAATGGGAGTGGGGGTAAGGAGATGCTGCCTGGAGTATTCTGAGGGCCCTGACCAATCCCCAACAGATGGTTTGGCAGGGGGCAGGCCCCCTCAAAGACTCAGGGTCTGCCCAGCTGGGGCAGTGGAGCTCAGGTGGAAGCTGGAGATGGAGTGTTTGGCTGTTAGTGCCCCTTGAGGGTAGTCTGGGGGGGCTGTCCTCAGGCCTGGGCTCGGGTGTGGAAGGGACCCTCTTCACAACACACAGGGGTGTCCTGACCGGAGGCATGGGAGCAGGAGAAGGACAGCAGGAGAACACTGCCAGGAAAATCTCCAGGGAGAAAGACAGCCAGGAGGGCTAGTGAGTGTTACAGTCAAAGAGGACTGAGAGGCATGCCTGAGAGGACTGGAAGAGAGCAGTCTGCGATGGATGCAGAGTCAGTCTGGGAGGATTGTGGAGAAGTAGCCAGGAGGGCTAGAGAATGGGGCAGCTGAAGCCAGGTGGGCTGGCAGTGCCTGAAAAGGTGGAGCTGGGATCAGTAGCCATAGGAGGAGGACAGCTGGGCACTAGGACTTTGCTACACAAACAAGGAGCCTGCAGTCCTTGTCTATATACAGAATTTTCTACAGGTCTGACTAAGCCTTTGTCAGATCATTCAAACAGTGCCAGGTAGTCCTGGGAGTTGTATTTCTAAAAGCAAGATTTGTGCCGGAGGTAGAGGAGAAGTGTATATTTGGACTGTATATAGTTGTGTCCCTGAAGAGTTCTACTACTTCAAGTGGGCATGCCATAATAACCCTATCCATATCCAAGTTTATTCCCCTCAGTGAAATATAAAAACAAAGCACTGGACTGTTCTTCTGACTTAAGTGTGCTGTGAAGATGCAGTGTGCCTGGCTGTGCAGGGTGGGGAATCCCTTTCTACATGTGGCTCCTTATGGGGGGTGCACTACATTTGTATAATATCGCATCTCACTGGATGTGTCTGCATGGCAAATGCAATGCACCATGCTGCCATGCGGTGACATGAATGAAGTGTCACTTTATGCAGGGACACAAAAAAAAAGGCACTATTTGATATGCTTAAAAGTGCATAACATTGCATCACACATCCCCCTACCGCCGGCTTACTGCAATTGAAACGGACAGCTGCTCACACACTAAACCGCTTTGGTTTAGTGTGCGATCAGTGTGAACCGGCCCTTAAAGAATTTAAGTATCAAGGCCCCAATAAAAAGTATGGGCAGGCTAAAGAAAACCCACTCAGCTCTCCCCGGCAGCTGTGGGGTTAAATCTGTGTGTGGCCACTCGGTTCCCCTCTCCTCACACAGACTGCCCATAAAATCCTGTGTCTTCCTGTGTATACCCGGGGGAATTGCTGCTGTTAATACTGATGAAATTATTTTTCCCCGTGCCTCTGATTTTGCTCGTCATAAATAATTGTTCTGCATGAGCTCGGAGCTCGGCGCTCGACTAATTCCCTGATCACTGCTCTGTGTCCTCTTGGAGTGGGCGCATGCACAGAGGGTGCAGGAGCAGGAGCCGACATACAGGGCGGCTTACACAGCTTTAGGCCTGGGCCCCCCGGGCCCGACCCCAACATTCGCAAAAGTTATAGCGTCTACAAACTATGGGAAAGATTTATGGCATTTTGTATTATTTTTTTATATTTTTTTTAATAGTATTCGTGGTAATCTGCGATTTTTAGCGGTACTGCAACATTGCGACAGACAGATCGGACACTTTTGACACATTTTTGGGACCATTCACAATTACACAGTGATCAGTGCTATAAAAATGCACTGATTACTGTGTAAATGTCACTGGCAGGGAAGGGGTTAACACTTGGGGGATCAAGGGGTTAAATGTATGTTCCCTCAGTGTGTTCTAACTGTGTGGGGAAGGGAGTGACTTGGCGTGGGTGAGGATGTGTGCATTGTGGAGACTAGAGGGATAGATGGTGCTTGGCGTGGGTGGGGATGCGTGCGTTGTAGAGACTGGAGGCATGGATGGTGCTTGACGTGGGTGGGGATGCATGCGTTGTGGAGACTGGAGGGATGGATGGTGCTTGGCGTGGGTGGGGATGCATGCGTTGTGGAGACTGGAGGGATGGATGATGCTTGGCGTGGGTGGGGATGCATGCGTTGTGGAGACTGGAGGGATGGATGGTGCTTGGCGTGGGTGGGGATGCATGCGTTGTGGAGACTGGAGGGATGGATGATGCTTGGCGTGGGTGGGGATGCATGCGTTGTGGAGACTGGAGGGATGGATGGTGCTTGGCCTGGGTGGGGATGCATGCGTTGTGGAGACTGAAGGGATGGACTAGATGCTGGGTCAATCAATCAATGGAGCCCTGTGATACCACTGGCAAAACGCCGCTCCGGCTGCCTCATGTCTTTTCTCTTTTTGTGTTGATGAGGACAAGGACCTCTTCCGGACAACCCTGGCCATTGGTTGTCGGGGTCTGCGGGCGGGGGCTTATCGGAATCCGGGAGCCCCCTTTAATAAGGGGGCCCCCAGATCCCAGCCCCCCACCCTATGTGATTGAATATGGGGTACGATGTACCCCTACCCATTCACCTGGTGAAAAAATTGTAAATAAAAAACACAACACATGTTTTTAAAATACTTTATTACACAGCTCCGGGGGTCTTCTTCCGTCTTGGGGGGTCTTCTGGCCGGACTCCTCCGCTATCTTCTGCTAGCTCTTTTACTAGCGGAGGAGCCCGGCTTTCTCCTTTGTCGCCGCCGCCGTCTGGGGGTCTTCTTCCGACTTCGGGGGTCTTGTCCCGCTCTTCTGTTCTTCTTGCCAGGCCTCCGCTATCTTCTTGCAGCTCTTTTACTAGCGTTGGCCCGGTCTTCTGTCGCTGTCGCCTTCTGCTTCTGCTTCTTCTGCTTCTTCTTTCTTCATCCGATGTTGACACGACGCTGTCCCCGCTTCTAATGGCCGAGATGTGTTGCGCTGCCAGTTATATAGGGACAAGGGGCGGGGTCACCGGCTCATGTCACATGGTGACCCCGCCCCCTTATGATGTCACAGTCCCAGCATCCTCCGGGACTGTGACATCAACATGGGGACAAGGTGCTTTGGGGTGGGGGACCGCAGGGCCCCCCTTTCCCCAAAGAACCCCCCCATGTTGAGGGCACGTGGCCTGGTACGGCTCAGGAGGGCACTCGCTCGTCCCAACCCATTTTCCTGACCGGCCGGCTGCGTGCTCGGATAAGGGTCTGATATGGATCTGGGGGGAACCCCCACACGTTTTTTTCAGCGTAGGGATTCCCCTTTAAATCCATACCAGGCGACGGGGCTAGCGAGGTGTCAATCTCGTCAATCGAGGCGGCGGCATTGACTTCCTTCGCTAGTCCTGTCTACCTGGAATCACGTTTTAAATCCACGGACTTTACTCCGGCGGACTGTCCGCCAGAAAAGCGTGTGTGAGCAAGTCCGCACATTCGTAAAGTCCGGCGGACCTCCGCTGGAAAGTTTAGCGGATTGTCCGCCTGAATTAGTCCGACCGAAAAGTCAGATCATGTGTACATGGCATTTGTATGACAATTGCGTGGTCATGCTACACTGTACCCATATGCAATTTCTATAAAAAAATGTCCACACAAATAGAGCTTTCTTTTGGTGGTATTTAATCACTGGGGTTTTATATTTTTTGCTAAACAAAAAAACCCTGAAAATTGTGAAAAAAAATTAAAATACAATTTTTCATAGTTTGTTATAAAATTTTGCAAACAGGTAATTTTTCTCCTTCATTGATGTGCGCTGATGAGGATGCCCTGATGGGCACTGATAGGCAGCACTGATGAGGCTGCACTGATCAGGAGGCACTGAAGGGCACTGATATGCGGCACTGATGGGTGACACTGATAGGCAGTACTGATTGGTGGCACTAATGGACACTGGCAGCGCTTTGGGGACCCTCTGCCATCCTGCGGGGACATCGGCCGTTCTGCGCATGCGCGGCCAGACAGAGCCACGGAAATGTCCGTAGTCTGCCACGCATGCCCAGCACGGCATTCGACGGAACATCGGAAATGTCCGTAATTGTCGTTCTGCGCATGCGCGGCCGACTTACGAACATTTCCGATTTGCAGACAGGAGGAAAGTCCCTAACGGGTTCATAACCTGAGGACCCCCTGTATATTCCCTGTATCCAGTTTAGCTAGATCTGACTGCAGTCCGTTCCTGGTGTACTCTTTCTAATATACTTTAGGCAGGCAGGCGATTCAGTTAGCTGCAGTGTATTTAATATATATATATATATATATACAGTCAGTCTTGTGTATATATATATATATATATATATATATATATATATATATATATATATCCACTGTATCCAGTTTAGCTAGATCTGACTGCAGTCCATTCCTTGTGTACTCTTTCTAATATACTTCAGGCAGGCAGGTGATTCAGTTAGCTGCAGTGTATTTATTATATATATACAGTTTCGTATATATATTCACATCCACTGTATCCAGTGTAGCTAGATCTGACTGCAGGCTGTTCCTGGTGTACGCTTTCTAATATACTGTCAGGCAGGCAGCTGATTCAGTGATCTGCAGTGCATTACATATATATACAGTCTCCTACATATATATAGCCACTGCATTCCAGTCTAGCCAAGCCTATATCTGACTGCAGGCCATTCCTGGTGTACCTTTTCTAGTAAACTTCAGGCAGTGTTTTGCTAATAAAATTTGAATGCATGTCTGGAAGGCCACCAAGGAGAGGCAGATGCTCACAGGCCACTAAAAGAGGGCAAGCAGGCTCTGTGTCTACAGCCAACAGTGCTGGTCATGGACACGGTCCATCCTCAGCATGTGGCCGTGGGGCACCCTTGTCCTTTTTTTTGGCAGCTGGCTATGTTGATCCACAACATGCAGAAGAGTTGGTAAAGTGGATAACTAAGCCGTCCTCATCCTCCTCATCCTCTGTCACCCAAGCCCAGAGTAGTTTGCCTGCCAATGAAGCTGCCAAAGCGGCCTATTCCATCTGCTCAATGTCATCAGTCACTCCTTCCCTAGCCCCACCATCATGCACAGAGGAGTCCCCCGAACTGTTCTTCTACAGTGTTGGGTACATGCTGCAGGAGCATTTGCAGTGTTTTGTAATCTCCGATGATGGTACCCAGGTTGAGGAAGGCAGTAACGTGAGCCCAGAGAGAGGGGGTGCCCAAGAAGGACAAGAAACTGATAGTCATGTTCCCCCAGCTGCAGCATACTGCCAGGTTTGCGCCAGTGACGAGAAGGGAGGGGATGATGAGGTCACTGACTCTACCTAGGTGCCTGATAGAAGAGAGGAGGAGGAGGCACATCTCCAACGAGGCAGGATGCCCTCCAGGGGCCAGCTTAAGGGCAGCCACCGACTGCATCACACCGCAGAGCTCCGTATGTGCAGGGCGCTGCTGTCTCCCCGTGTATTTTGAAAAGTTCTTTGGTGTGGACTTTTTTTGATACGTGTGCAGCAGATTGCACCGTTGCTGTTTGCAACATATGTCTGAAGCGTATCAAGCGTGGGCAAAACCGCAACCGCTTGGGCACCACATGCTTGACCAGACATATGTCGACCTCCCATGTAGTCTGTTGGCAACAGTACTTAAAAGACCCACACCAAAGAACAAGGTTCTTGTTCCTCATCAGTATGAAGAGATCCACCGCTCCAGGATGATCCACCCAAACTCAATCCCACAGCTGTTCCTATGGTTAGAGAACCCGGGTGCAGGCACGGCACAAGCTGATGAAGATGCAAATTAAGGACTCTGGACGGCCGCACTCCAAGAAAAATTCAAAAGCCTTTATTGGTAAAATATGGAATCACACAAAAATAGGTCACAGCATATCTAATGCATTTCACACTACCAAGAGTGCTTACTCAGAGCTAATGCACATGGAGAAATATGGCAAATAAATACATTTCATGATGTTACACACTTAGAGTTGATTGGTTAATTGGTTAATGAATAATTCAATTGATGGATGAACTGGCCAGCTGACTCTGATCAAGAACCAGACCTGTCCCCATCAAACATTCAGTAAAGAACCTTCAACCTGTGTCACTGAAAAAACTCTCAGCCTAATATTACTACCATGTCCATATAATGTATGCAAGCAAAAAAAAGGAAAATACATATATGTGTCCATCTATATATGTTGAAAATGTCCATAGGTGTAAAAAAATATATATATATATATTTTTTTTGTATGGATATCGATGTGACTGTGGCAAAACTTGATGCAAAAGAAATGAAATACAAAAAAGTTATGTGTCATAAAGTATAAATGACTGGGAGGTGAAAAGTGTGTTCTGTTCACTGTTACTTGTTCCTCATCAGCTGGGATCTCCAACCCTAGTATACCTTCAGTCCGCTCAGAAACCTGCACTGAGAGGAATGAAGGTGTAGAATTAGGTGTGCCAAGTACTTGCGGGCAATCTGCTATCTCTACACCAACATCCGATTATAACAGGCAAATTTCCCTACCCCAGTTGCTAAACCGTCAAAAGAAATTTGGTCCCAACCATCCACATGCTCAGCGGCTGAATGCTAGCTTGGCTAAATTGCTAGCACTCCAACTGCTGCCTTTTCAGCTGGTAGACTCTGCCCCCTTTTGTGAATTTATGGAATGTGCGGTACCTCAGTGGCAGGTTCCCAAACGCCATTTCTTTTCACGGAAAATTGGTTTGTGGAGTGGCAGTGCATGTATGAACTGGTCTGTCCAATCCCAAAAACAAGCAAGAAAAGAGAGCCTAGTGCTGTATGCACAGCATGACCCCTCAGGATTTTTAGGATAGACCAGAAAGTTGTAGGTAAAAAATTATTTTATTTCACATAGTTACATAATAAAAAACATGAAGATCAATATTCATACAAAATGTACAAATATGTAGAAAGACTACTCTCCAACTTAGTGGGGGATTTTTATAGAATTTACATGTAGCTTTAGAAGATGACACCTGACATGTTTCAGACCTTCTTTAAAGGCCTTATGTCATCTATAGCAAGACATGTTCTATGAAGTAAACGTATTTAAACATTAGTATAATGATACACTCAACTCAGGATCATTTTAACAAAGCGGTTAAAGAACTAAAACACAATGATAATTGGCAAGGGGAAAAATTGCATACTCACATGTTGAGCTGATTGCTGCCAAACACTGAAGGAGAGGCAGTGTGGATAAGCCTAAGCAAATTCTGCCCTGAAATGCCTGATAAGGTTGTGTGGCTGGAGATGTGAAGCCAAAAACAGGAACAAGGATGATTGAAGCTGGGCAAACCAACATTAACTGCAGGTACTCCCACTGAATGGAGTATAAGCTTCCATCAGTGTGGGGTCAGCCAAAGGGTAAGGGAGTTGAGACCTGTACCTCCTGTCTGTGTAAAGACAGAGGAAATAGATTGGTAAGTATGTCAAAATGTCAAAATTGTGAAAGATAAGACAATAGTAGCGTCTATAGTAAGCTCACTTAGTTAGAAGGTATGTGCAGGTCTGTATGTCCCAGCAGCAGGCATCAGCAGTGTGAATGCTATTGCTAAACCCTGAATTCAGCCCACCACTGAGCTGTGGCTGATGAGGCGGAGTGTCTGCGCCAGAATTGGCTGCAGCACATCTGCCTCAGAGTACCCTGTCAGAGCGGCGCGCTGCGCCACCCCGACCACTATAGTGTTGCCCGCCGTGGGTTTCCTAAACAGTTCACTTTGGAAAGATGTGAATAAAAATTACTAAAGCGCTGATAAAGATCAAATTCCCAATAACCCAGATTTTTAAGATAGCCAAATGAAAAAGCCGCAACCAATAAAAACGTGCTCCCACACTTAAAAGTATTAAAAAATATATACAATAATTAATTGTAAATAATTAGTGCGCTTAAATCAACCTTAAAATCAAAAATAAAGTAAATTGACCTTGTTCTGTGTGATCCTAAATATAGTGTCATATATTGTGTCATAAACAAACTATGTGTAGAGAAATAATTCTCTTTTTAAAAAGTGATTGCAACCATAAATGCAAACATAAATTCAGTGATAAATAAAGTTAAAAATGTTTAAAATGTTTTAAATCCGTGAGTGGTGAATAAAAACGGGTCTGAATAAATTGAGTATAAATAATTCAGTGGTACATAAATATATGGGTCTTCCCTAAATCCGTGTATCAGGGTAAAAATCTGTGTATCAGGGTAAAGAATCTTATAAATCTTGTACGTTAAATGACCCCCATACACCAAACAATCACCGCCTGATCAGCCCAAATTAGATGAACGGGTGCGATTAATTAGTTAAATGACTGGGGTGATAATGCTAGAGTTAGTATATAATTAGTATATAATTGCACTTAATGACTGATGAGAATCCACTAGCAAATAGTAGCACCCTCAAGAAATCCCAAACATTTAAATGGTTCAAACAAGCAATCAACCAGATGAAAAAAGAAAAAAGACACTTTCCTCTTAGCCTTTTTCCCGATGCTGCAAGTTACACTCCCTTTGGTCTCTGCTTCTTCTTATTCCAATTCTCATATACAGAAAGAAAGAAGAAAACAAAAACACATTGCACAGCGCTCTTTTACACTGTATTATGTGTGTGTGGTGTGTCTTACCCACATACACCCAGCGCTCTGTGCTCGCGGTAATTATACTGTGCAGTCAGGCTTGTAAGGGCTATGCGCCCTGAGTCTCCTCACTTGGTGTAGACTCGGAATGTCCGTAGCATACACGTGACGTCACCTGGCTCCTATTCCCGACGCGTTGCGTTACAGTCACGTTGATAAAGTTACGTGACCATAACGCAATGCCTCGGGAATAGGAGCCAGGTGACGTCACGTGTATGCTACGGACATTCCGAGTCTACACCAAGTGAGGAGACTCAGGGCGCATAGCCCTTACAAGCCTGACTGCACAGTATAATTACCGCGAGCACAGAGCGCTGGGTGTATGTGGGTAAGACACACCACACACACATAATACAGTGTAAAAGAGCGCTGTGCAATGTGTTTTTGTTTTCTTCTTTCTTTCTGTATATGAGAATTGGAATAAGAAGAAGCAGAGACCAAAGGGAGTGTAACTTGCAGCATCGGGAAAAAGGCTAAGAGGAAAGTGTCTTTTTTCTTTTTTCATCTGGTTGATTGCTTGTTTGAACCATTTAAATGTTTGGGATTTCTTGAGGGTGCTACTATTTGCTAGTGGATTCTCATCAGTCATTAAGTGCAATTATATACTAATTATATACTAACTCTAGCATTATCACCCCAGTCATTTAACTAATTATTCGCACCCGTTCATCTAATTTGGGCTGATCAGGCGGTGATTGTTTGGTGTATGGGGGTCATTTAACATACAAGATTTATAAGATTCTTTACCCTGATACACAGATTTTTACCCTGATACGCGGTTTTAGGGGAGACCCATATATTTATGTACCACTGAATTATTTATACTCTATTTTATTCAGACCCGTTTTTATTCACCACTCACGGATTTAAAATATTTTAAACATTTTTAACTTTATTTATCACTGGATTTATGTTTGCATTTATGGTTGCAATCACTTTTTAAAAAGAGAATTATTTCTCTACACATATTTTGTTTATGACACAATATATGACACTATATTTAGGATCACACAGAACAAGGTCAATTTACTTTAGTGATCCACACTATTCAACATAGTTTTCTGCCTGAAGCATTCACAGGGTCAGGAGAGCTTTTTTTTTTCGCCACGGCACTGTCCTGTCACCATTTGAGGAGGCCACGAGGATGATGAGCAGTGACAGTGCATGCATCAGTGATACTGTCCCTCTTGTCTTCCTGTTGGAGCACACGCTTCATGGAATAATGGACAGGGCACTTGAGGCAGAACAGAGGGAGGAAGAGGAGGACTTCCTTACCTCTCAAGGCCCCCTTTATCCAGACAGTATTCCTGCGGGCCCTCCGATCACACAGGAAGAGGAGGAGGAGGATGAGGCTTGTGTCAGCATGGAGGTGGAGCCTAGCACTCAGCATCAGCAGCAGTCTTCAAGGGATCGTTTTCAGTCCCCAGAAACCCATGGACTTGTACGTGGCTGGGAGGAGGTGGCTGTGGATCATGACACATGGCATCTGGCAACCCTTCTTGATCCACGTTACAAGGGAAAGGTTGCAGAACTTATCTAGCCTTCGCAGAGGATGAAACATCTTCGGGAGGCCTTGCAGAAAGGTTTGTGCAATGCGTTTCCAGAGCCTGGGAGATTACAATTTCCTGGTCCTCCTGGACAACATGTTGCTGAGGCTTCGGTCAGTAACAAAAGGAGCGTTAGAGAAGGTGGCTGTCTGACCGATGCGTTCAGACAATTCTTTAGTCCGCAGCCCCAAGGTCTGATCGGTTCCAGCAAACATTGCCAGCATCTGATTTACATGGTACTGGAATACCTAGGGGCAAGATCAAACTTGGAGACTTTTCCAACCGAAAATCCACTGGGTTACTTGGTCTTGAGGATGGATCACTGGCCAGAGCTTGCACAATATGCAATTGAGCTACTGGCCTGTCCTGAATCCAGTGTTCTTTCTAAATGCACATTCATTGCTGCTGGAGGCTTTGTAACCGATCACGGAGTGCGCCTGTCCACAGTCTCAGTTGATCGGCTCACCTTCATAAAAATGAATCAGTCTTGGATCACAAGCTACCAAGCACCTGATGCTTATGTAACTGATTAATTTTTTCTATGAATGTGAGATCCCTTGAAGACTGCCTATGCTAAGTGACTATCCTGTTATGCTGAGTGACTATCCTATTCCTCCTCAATGTTCATGTTGATAGCTTCTAAGAACATTTTCAGGGCACCACCACCAGTGCCCAAGGCCCAATTTTTCTGCCCCATGATGTTTAACAGGGGCATGTAATTACAATATTTGCTCTAATATTTCACAGCAGAACCCGTTCCTGTGCTCAACAAGAGTATCTGAGAGGCTTTACAGTGTTGTGCCACCACCACCACCACCTAAGGCCCAGTTTTTCTGCCCCTGTTGAACAGGGGCATGTAATTACAATATTTTCTCTAATATTTCACAGCAGGGCTCGTTCCTGCACTCAACAACAGAAACTGTGAGGGGTTACAGTGTTGTGGCACCACCACCACTGCCTAAGACACAATTTTTCTGCCCCTGTTTAACAATTTTTAACCTAATATTTCACAGCAGGGCCCGTTCCTGCGCAAAAGTAACTGCGAGGGAGGGCTTACAATGTTGTGGCACCACCACCACACCACCAAAGGTACCACAAACATCCAACGCCCAATTTTCTGCAGAGTGTATAGGGCAGGCTATATAGTATATACAAGCGGTCCCCTACTTTCAAACATCCGACTTACAAACAAACGACTCCTACTTACAAATGGAGGGAGACAACAGGAAGTGAGAGGAAATCTACCCCTAGTAAGGGAAATTCTCTCCTATAAGAGTTAATATGGGAAAAGGTGTCTCCACTAATGCTTTATCACCAATCCTTGTTTCCCTAATAACCCCAAATTTTCAAAATCCAATTGTCATTGGGACAAAAAGTGAAGTTTTAAATTACTTTTATTCCTTTACAAATGTCATTTTGTGCAGGGACTGTTCTAAACACGGAAAACACGCGCCACTTTACAGGCATACTATAGTCACCCCCAGGTACGATATTTAAAGGAATATTTCACTTTTATTTTTTCACTTGAAGCATTATTAAAATCACTGCTCCCGAAAAAACTTTATTTTTTAAAACTTTTTTTTGCATTGATACATGTCCCCTGGGGCAGGACCCAGGTCTCCAAACACTTTTTAGGACAATATCTTGCATATTAGCCTTTAAAATTCACACTTTTGATTCTATGGGTCCCATAGACTTTAACAGTGTTTGAATGTTTGCACAAATTTTCGGTCCATTCGCATGTTCTGCCGCGAACCGAACCGCGGGGTGTTCGGCTCATCCCTACAAACTAGTATCCTAGGTTATACATATGGACTTAATCATTGCCTTGGATCTCGCCTAGCATAGGCAGTCACCATTTTTCCCATAGGTGTATTATGCTGGCTTTCTGTTGCAAATTTGGCCTCTGCCATAAATGCAACTCCTAAATACAGCTTGCAAAAAAGTCACATCCCATCTAATTTCTGCTATGGTTTTGTCCTTTATAAATCTTGTTTTTTCAAGACATACATTCACAGTCTTAAGATTTAGTGCATGTTTGAATTTGTATACGAATTTATGCATTCGATAATGCTGCAGATGATTGTGGATTCCTCCTGGATCACTCTATAGGATTAAGGATAATGTGTCCCTGCATCAGTGTCAGATGACCTTCCAGTCCACTACTCTACAATGTTTGTGTGTCACAAGCATTTTACCCTCACCCCAAAGCACACCACACAATAATGTAAGACAAAAACAGGTACTATAGAAGGAAAATGCTATATTAATAGACATTGCCATCTTGTGGTCAAATCTGAGTACTACATCATTTTACATTGAAGTCCAAGATACATACTGTATATGTCAGATTTACCTGCTCTAATGAGCAATTCCGAATTTTACAGATGCTCCCAGACCAGAGGAAACCAGTTCTTGTGACGACTTTGCAAAAGTAAAGGGAAATCCTTTGTTTTCCATACACTAACCAAAACTGAAAAAAAGTTTCAACTAAAGGTTCACTTTAAATAAAATATGTAGATGAAATGGAAATGAAGGAACAAAACTACAATATATGTAAGCCACAAGTTACAGCTAGGAGCTTACACAGACTACTCTTGGCCTCCCATATGTGACAGAACCAGGTGCCTAAGTGACCAGATGCACTATTACTTAGAAGATAGGGGATGAATTTAACCCAAATCCCCAAATGCTGTATGTGAATGTCAGCTCAAGCTGTTGCCCATAATGCCCAGTTTCCCAACAAACAATTCTCCACTAACTGGTGTGGTATCGAAGAATAGAGCATGGCAGTAGAACATGTGAAATGTGGAGAATCATCTGCTATACAAAGACAGCCTTACCTCTTACCCATACCTCCCAACTTTTGAGGAGAATTGTACAATAAAACAAGATTGGTTAAACCCAAAATAGTTTTTTTTTTTAGAAATCAGATGAAAGGTTTAGAGCTGGAAAACACTTTTTGATAGATAAAAAGTGCATTTTGTATACATCTATATAGATCAGACCAAAATGAGGGACAAATGAGGAGGAAAGAGGGACAGAGGGACATTGCTCCAAATCAGGGACAGTTGGGAGCTATGCTTACCAGTAGTGTGCTCTTTCGTTTCATGCTCTCACTCCCACCTACAATAACTTATGAATCATTAGGAGAAGATGTGCATTTATTGGAGAAGCACCAGACCAAAAGATAAGAGTCCAAATTAATTTATTGATGTTGTGTTAAAAGACAGCAAAGTGTTTTGTGGGTTAAAGGAACTCCCCCTTTATCAGGACTACAATAAAACATAATAGAATGTAAAAATAATTGTGACTGATAAAATCATGAGCCTAATAATCGTAAAACATCCATATGTTAACATACATACATGTGCATACACAGGGCCGTTTCTAAGGCAGGGCAAAAGGGGCAGCTGCCCTGGGCCCTGTCATTGTTGTGGGGCCAAAAGCAGCTGCCTCATACTTGCCAACTATACTGGTTTAAATTCTCTCGTCCTTTGAAGTTTTAGTCCTGTGCTGTGTCCCAATATCTCAGTGTGAAGTGCTGCTACTAATGCTGCCCAGCTCTGCCCTATTGTTGTGTACAGATGACCCACCTGCAGACACTGTGTTTACATGTAAATTACCGGCATTCACATGTAAATAGCGGCGGCTGGCGGCATTGATATGTATATCATGCACCCCTGAGGTCATATCCACAGTAATCTCTAGCAACCAATCAACAAGCAGAAATCATGTGCTGTAACCTCTAGTAGTTACTCCACCTGCTGCTCTGAGACATACAATAAATAGCAGCTAGACTCAAAATCAGTTTACTGAATCAGATCAGGCGGCTATTGTGCAGTGAGCCGTAATGTGTGCTGTAACCTTTAGCAACCAGTCAGTGAGCGGTAATGATACTCTGTAACCTCTGGCAACAAATCTCAATAGCTGCCTGATCTGATTCAGTAAACAAATTTTGAGTCTAGCTGCTATTTATTGTATGTCTCAGAGCATCAGGTGGAAAGAAAAACTGCATGGGGGGGGCCCAAGAAAAGTTTCGCCCAGGGTCCAATTTTAAAGATGGCCCTGATACCACACTATGTATGATCCCATCATAGAGGAAGATGGAGGAACTCTCACCCTAGGGTTGCCACCCGTATGGGATTGACCCGGACAGTACGGGTTTGGCAACTTGTGCCCGGGTTTCTGTCCCCTGGAAACCCGGGCACAACTAATATCCAGCGCCCCTTTCTGTGTCCCGTCCCGTGCCCCGTAGCTCTATATTTATTATGTGGCTGGGGTGGCTGTGCGGCGCGCCCCTCTCTGCTCCACATCACAGACTGCTGGTGTAGCTTGTCTGTGTAAGAGGCGAGCAGCCGCGAGCTCCGACCGACCTCACGGTCCTCATCTTATGGAGCCTGAGCCTGGGTTCAGACTAGTGCGGTGCGAATTGAAGGCCCTGCGTGACACGCCGGCTGTTCTGCGGATTGTCCGCGTTTTAGGTGCGAATCAGCTGCTAACGTGAATTCGCAACTCATTGTACTACTTCTGAGGGGGAAATCCACGCCAAATTTTTATTAAAAAAACGGCATGGGTTCCCCCTCCAGAGGCATACCAGGCCCTTAGGTCTGGTATGGATTTTAAGGGTAACCCCTACGCCGAAAAAAACGGCGTGGGGGTCCCCCCAAAATCCATACCAGACCCTTATCCGAGCACGCAGCCTGGCAGGTCAGGAAAGGGGTGGGGACGAGCAAGCGCCCCCCCTCCTGAACCGTACCAGGCCGCATGCCCTCAACATGGGGGGTGGGTGCTTTGGGGAAGGGGGCACCCTGCGGCCCCCCCACCCCAAAGCACCTTGTCCCCATGTTGATGAGGACAAGGGCCTCTTCCCGACAACCCTGGCCATTGGTTGTCGGGGTCTGCGGGCGGAGGGCTTATCGGAATCTGGGAGCCCTCTTTAATAAGGGGGCCCCCAGATCCCGGCCCCCCACCCTATGTGAATGAGTATGGGGTACGATGTACCCCTACCCATTCACCTAAGGTGTAAAGTGTAACTAAAAAAAAAACACACAATTTTTTAAAAATATTTTATTGCACTGCTCTGGGGGTCTTCTCGCCGGACTCCTCCGCTATTTTACCTAGCTCTTTTACCAAGCCCGGTCTTCTTCTTCTTCTTCTTCTGACTCTCCTCCTTCTTCTTCTTCTGACTCCCCTTCTTCTTCTTCTTCTTCTTCTTCTTCTGACTCTTATTTTTCTTCTTCTTCTTCTTCTGACTCTTCTTCTTCTTCTTCTGATTCTTCTTCTTCCTCTTCTTCCTCTTCTTCTTCTTCTTCTTCCTCTTCTTCTTCTGACTCTTCTTCTGACTCTTCTTCTTCTTCTGACTCTTCTTCTGACTCTTCTTCTGACTCTTCTTCCTCTTCTTCTTCTTCTTCTTCCTCTTCCTCTTCTTCTTCTTCTTCTTCTTCTTCTTCTTCTTCTTCCTCTTCTTCTTCCTCTTCTTCCTCTTCTTCTGACTCTTCTGACTCTTCTGACTCGTCGCTCTCTCTGGCCGGAATGGCAGAGACGCGCTGTGTTGTGACTTATATAGGGACAAGGGGGCAGGGTCACATGCTCATGTCACATGGTGACCCCGCCCACATATGATGTCACAGTCCCAGCATCCTCCGGGACTGTGACATCATAGGAGGCGGGGTCACCATGTGACATGAGCATGTGACCATGTCCCCTTGTCCCTATATAAGTCACAACACAGCGCGTCTCTGCCATTCCGGTCAGAGAGAGCGACGAGTCAACATCTTAAGAAGAAGAAGAAGAAGAAGGCGGCGGCGCAGAAGGCGACGACAGCGGCAAGAACAGAAGAGACCCCGGAAGACCCCCAGACGACGGCGGCGACGAAGAAGAAAGCCGGGCTCCTCCGCTCGGTAAAAGAGCTAGGTAAAATAGCGGAGGAGTCCGGCGAGAAGACCCCCCAAGATGGAAGAAGACCCCCCGAGCAGTGCAATAAAATATTTTAAAAAAAATTGTGTGTTTTTTTTTTTAGTTACACTTTACACCTTAGGTGAATGGGTAGGGGTACATCGTACCCCATACTCATTCACATAGGGTGGGGGGCCAGGATCTGGGGTCCCCCTTATTAAAGGGGGCTCCCGGATTCCGATAAGCCCCCCGCCCGCAGACCCCGACAACCAACGACCAGGGTTGTCGGGAAGAGGCCCTTGTCCTCATCAACATGGGGACAAGGTGCTTTGGGGTGGGGGGGCCGCAGGGCGCCCCCTTTCCCAAAGCTCCCACCCCCCATGTGGAGGGAATGCGGCCTGGTACGGTTCAGGAGGGGGGGCGCTCGCTCGTCCCCACCCCCTTTCCTGACCTGCCAGGCTGCGTGCTCGGATAAGGGTCTTGTATGGATTTTGGGGGGACCCCCAAGTCGTTTTTTCGGCATAGGGGGTACCCTTAAAATCCATACCAGACCTAAGGGCCTGGTATGCCTCTGGAGGGGGAATCCATGCCGTTTTTTTTTTTTTAAATTGGGCGTGGACTTCCCCCTCAGAGGTAGTACAATGACTTGCGAATTTTTGTTCAGAACGCAAGCCAGGTGCGAATCAGATGCGTGCCCATAGAAGATAATGGGCCTGAATTCGCACCTGATCCGCCCCGCACCGCACTAAAGTCGGTTGCGTTTTTTCTGCAATGCGCAGTGCACATGCACCGGACATATGTGAACGTGCCCCATTGAAAACAATGGGTTTTGAAATGTCCTGCGAATTCGCAGTGTTTTTCCCGCTGCGAATTCGCAATAGTGTGAACCCAGGCTCACCCTCTTCCTGCTCCTCCACAGCTGGGGATGTGGGAGACAAGAGGTGACCGTGGAGCCCGAGACCGTGTCAGCACAGCGGGATGCAGGAACACAAAGGTATGATCGCAGCGGCAGCCCTCTCCTCTGTCAGCCCCATCCTCTCCTCTCCTCTCTGTCAGCCTCATCCTCTCCTCTCTGTCAGCCCCATCCTCTCCACTCTGTCAGCCCCATCCTCTCCACTCTGTCAGCTCCATCCTCTCCTCTCCTCTCCTCTCTGTCAGCCCCATCCTCTGCTCTCCTCTCCTTTCTGTCAGCCCCATCCTCTGCCCTCCTCTCTGTCAGCCCCATCATCTCCTCTACTCTCTGTCAGCACCCAAAATTTACTGGCACATCCAAGTTTTTACTGGCGTTTCCAAAAGTTACAAAATTACAGTTTGCTTCCGTCAGCCCCATCCTCTGCTCTCCTCTCTGTCAGCCCCATCCTCTCCTCTTTTCTCTGTAAGCCCCATCCTCTCCTCACCTCTCTGTCAGCCCCGTCCTCTGCTCTCCTCTCTGTCAGCCCCATCCTCTCTCTCCTCTCCATCAGCCCCATCCTCTCCTCTCCTCTCTGTCAGCCCCATCCTCCTCTCCTCCTCTCTGTCAGCCCCATCCACTCCTCTCCACTCTGTCAGCTCCATCCACTGCTCTCCTCTCCTCTCAGTCAGCCCCATCCACTCCTCTTCACTCTGTCAGCCCCATCCTCTCCGCTCTGTCAGCCCCATCCTCTCCTCTCTGTCACTCCCCATCCTCTGCTCTCCACTCTGTCAGCCCCATCCTCTCCTCTCTGCTCTGTCAGCCCCATCCTCTCCTCTCTTTCAGCCCCATCCTCTGCTCTCCTCTCCTCTCTATCAGCCCCATCCTCTGCTCTCCTCTCTGTCAGCCCCATCATCTCCTCTCCTCTCTGTCAGCCCCATCCTCTCCTCTTCTCTCTGTCAGCCCCATCCTCTGCTCTCCGTCAGCCCCATCCTCTCTCTCAGCCCCATCCTCTGCTCTCCTCTCTGTCAGCCCCATCCTCTCCTCTCCTCTCTGTCAGCCCCATCCTCTGCTCTCCTCTCTGTCAGCCCCATCCTCTCCTCTCTGTCAGCCCCATCCTCTCCTCTCTGTCAGCCCCATCCTCTCCTCTCTGTCAGCCCCATCCTCTCCTCTCCTCTCTGTCAGCCCCATCCTCTCCTCTCCTCTCTGTCAGGCCCATCCTCTCCTCTCTGTCAGCCCCATCCTCTCCTCTCCTCTCTGTCAGCCCCATCCTCTCCTCTCCTCTCTGTCAGCCCCATCCTCTGCTCTCCACTCTGTCAGCCCCATCCTCTCCTCTCCTCTCTGTCAGCCCCATCCTCTGCTCTCTTTCAGCCCCATCCTCTCCTCTCCTCTCTGTCAGCCCCATCCTCTCCTCTCCGTCAGCCCCATCCTCTCCTCTCCTCTCTGTCAGCCCCATCCTCTCTCTCTCCCTCTCTATCAGCCCCATCCTCTCCTCTCCTCTCTGTCAGCCCCATCCTCTCCTCTCCTCTCTGTCAGCCCCATCCTCTCCTCTCTCTGTCAGCCCCATCCTCTCCTCTCTGTCAGCCCATCCTCTCCTCTCTGTCAGCCCCATCCTCTCCTCTCTATCAGCCCCATCCTCTCCTCTCCTCTCTGTCAGCCCCATCCTCTGCTCTGCTCTCCTCTCTGTCAGCCCCATCCTCTCCTCTCTGTCAGTCCCATCCTCTGCTCTCCTCTCTGTCAGCCCCATCCTCTGCTCTCCTCTCTGTCAGCCCCATCCTCTGCTCTCCTCTCTGTCAGCCCCATCCTCTCTCTCCTCTCTCTCTGTCAGCCCCATCCTCTCCTCTCCTCTCTGTCAGCCCCATCCTCTCCTCTCCTCTCTGTCAGCCCCATCCTCTGCTCTCCTCCGTCAGCCCCATCCTCTCCTCTCCTCTCTGTCAGCCCCATCCTCTCCTCTGTCAGCCCCATCCACTCCTCTCCTCTCTGTCAGCCCCATCCTCTGCTCTCCTCTATGTCAGCCCCATCCTCTCCTCTCCTCTCTGTCAGCCCCATCCTCTCCTCTCTGTCAGTCCTCTCCTCTCTGTCAGCCCCATCATCTCCTCTCTGTCAGCCCCATCCTCTCCTCTCTTTCAGCCCCATCCTCTGCTCTCCTCTCCTCTCTATCAGCCCCATCCTCTGCTCTCCTCTCTGTCAGCCCCATCCTCTCCTCTCCTCTCTGTCAGCCCCATCCTCTGCTCTCCTCTCTGTCAGCCCCATCCTCTCCTCTCTGTCAGCCCCATCCTCTGCTCTCCTCCGTCAGCCCCATCCTCTCCTCTCTCCTCTCTGTCAGCCCCATCCTCTCTCCTCTCCTCTCTGTCAGCCCCATCCTCCCCTCTCCTCTCTGTCAGCCCCATCCTCTGCTCTCCTCTCCTCTCTGTCAGCCCCATCCTCTGCTCTCCTCTCTGTCAGCCCCATCCTCTCCTCTCCTCTCTGTCAGCCCCATCCTCTCTCTCTCCTCTCTGTCAGCCCCATCCTCTCCTCTCTGTCAGCCCCATCCTCTCCTCTCTTTCAGCCCCATCCTCTCCTCTCCCTCTCTATCAGCCCCATCCTCTCCTCTCCTCTCTGTCAGCCCCATCCTCTCCTCTTCTCTCTGTCAGCCCCATCCTCTCCTCTCTGTCAGCCCCATCCTCTCCTCTCCTCTCCTCTCCTCTCCGTCATCCCCATCCTCTCCTCTCTATCAGCCCCATCCTCCCCTCTCTCTCTCAGCCCCATCCTCTGCTCTCCTCTCCTCTCTATCAGCCCCATCCTCTGCTCTCCTCTCTGTCAGCCCCATCCTCTCCTCTTCTCTCTGTCAGCCCCATCCTCTGCTCTCCTCTCTGTCAGCCCATCCTCTCCTCTCCTCTCTGTCAGCCCCATCCTCTCCTCTCCGTCACCCCCATCCTCTCCTCTCTGTCAGCCCCATCCTCTCCTCTCCTCTCTGTCAACCCCATCCTCTGCTCTCCTCTCTGTCAGCCCCATCATCTCCTCTCTGTCAGCCCCATCCTCTCCTCACTGTCAGCCCCATCCTCTGCTCTCCTCTGTCAGCCCCATCCTCTCCTCTCCTCTCTGTCAGCCCCATCCTTTCCTCTCCGTCAGCCCCATCCTCTCTCTCTCCCTCTCTATCAGCCCCATCCTCTGCTCTCCTCTCCTCTCTGTCAGCCCCATCCTCTCCTCTTCTCTCCGTCAGCCCCATCCTCTCATCTCTGTCAGCCCCATCCTCTCCTCTCTGTCAGCCCCATCCTCTCCTCTCCACTCTGTCAGCCCCATCCTCTCCTCTTTGTCAGCCCTATCCTCTCCTCTTCTCTCTGTCAACCCCATCCTCTCCTCTCAGTCAGCCCCATCATCTCCTCTCAGTCAGCCCCATCCTCTCCTCCGTCAGCCCCATCCTCTCCTCTCTGTCAGCCCCATCCTCCTCTCCTCTCTGTCAGCCCCATCCTCTCCTCTCCTCCGTCAGCCCCATCCTCTCCTCTTCTCTCTGTCAGCCCCATCCTCCTCTCCTCTCCTCTCTGTCAGCCCCATCCTCTCCACTCCTCTCAGTCAGCCCCATCCTCTCATCTCTCTCAGCCCCATCCTCTCCTCTCCTCTGTCAGCCCCATCCTCTCCTCTCTGTCAGCCCCATCCAGTGTTGCCAACCTACCAGATTGAAATTTACTGACACAACACCCAAAATTTACTGGCACAACCAAGTTTTTACTGGCGTTTCCAAAAGTTACAAAATTACAGTTTTAAGTCCAAATTAGAGTATTTAGGCTACAAACAAATACAATATGCAATTATCAATATGATCTAAGGTAGATAATAAGGCAAAAAACATATTTCTTATTTTTTTTTCGATATAGTAAGTAGCTCAGGGACAGGAGACAGAAGGGCAAGAAATTAGAATGGGCAGCACACACACATAAAACTGACTCTCACAGTGACACCTCACCGACATGACACATCCCCTCTTGAGTCACAGTGACAGTCTCTCTCCAAGCCATATAGTCCCTCCAGTCCACTCCAGTCTAAACAGCACTGATGGTCCTGGTCCCAGCCTGCCTTGCTCCCATACTGCAGACCAGCACACGAGGCTCTGGCCACTCTGCTTGGCTCCATTGCACCATGACATCACACAATATGCTCAGGCACCGCCTCCGCCAGAGCTGCTCGATCACACTGTAGCAGGCACTTGGATGGTCTCCGCTGGCTCCAGACCAAGCCGAGCGTCACAGCCATATTTTTTACTGGCAACCTTTTACTTTTACTGGCATTTACTGGCAGGAGAAAATTGCCTGTTTTTTACTGGCTGCCAGTAAAAATACTGATGGTCGGCAACACTGGCCCCATCCTCTCCTCTCTCTGTCAGCCCCATCCTCTGCTCTCCTCTCTCTCTGTCAGCCCCATCCTCTACTCTCCTCTCTGTCAGCCCCATCATCTCCTCTCCTCTCTGTCAGCCCCATCCTCTCTCCTCTCTGTCAGCCCCATCCTCTCCTCTCCTCTCTGTCAGCCCCATCCTCTGCTCTCCTCTCCTCTCTGTCAGCCCCATCCTCTGCTCTCCTCTCCTCTCTGTCAGCCCCATCCTCTCTCTCTCCTCTCTGTCAGCCCCATCCTCTCCTCTCCTCTCTGTCAGCCCCATCCTCTCCTCTCCTCTCTGTCAGCCCCATCCTCTCCTCTTCTCTCTGTCAGCCCCATCCTCTGCTCTCCTCTCTGTCAGCCCCATCCTCTCCTCTCCTCTGTCAGCCCCATCCTCCTCCTCTCCTCTCTGTCAGCCCCATCCCTCCCTCTCTCTCCCCCATCTCTGTCAGCCCCATCCTCTCCTCTCCTCTCTGTCTGTCAGCCCCATCCTCTGCTCTCCTCTCTCTCTCTGTCAGCCCCATCCTCTCCTCTCTCTCTGTCAGCCCCATCCTCTCCTCTCTGTCAGTCCCATCCTCTGCTCTCCTCTCTGTCAGCCCCATCCTCTCCTCTCCTCTCTGTCAGCCCCATCCTCTGCTCTCTTTCAGCCCCATCCTCTGCTCTCCTCTCCTCTCTATCAGCCCCATCCTCTCCTCTCCTCTCTGTCAGCCCCATCCTCTGCTCTCCTCTCTGTCAGCCCCATCCTCTCCTCTCTGTCAGCCCCATCCTCTGCTCTCTTTCAGCCCCATCCTCTCCTCTCCTCTCTGTCAGCCCCATCCTCTCCTCTCTGTCAGCCCCATCCTCTCTGTCAGCCCCTCTCCTCTCTGTCAGCCCCATCCTCTCCTCTTCTCTCTGTCAGCCCCATCCTCTGCTCTCCTCTCTCTCTGTCAGCCCCATCCTCTCCACTCAGTCAGCCCCATCCTCTCCTCTCCTCTCAGTCAGCCCCATCCTCTTCTCTCCTCTCAGTCAGCCCCATCCTCTCCTCTCAGTCAGCCCCATCCTCTCCTCTCAGTCAGCCCCATCCTCTCCTCTCCTCTCAGTCAGCCCTATCCTCTCCTCTCTGTCAGCCCCATCCTCTCTCTCTCTCTCTGTCAGCCCCATCCTCTCCTCTCTGTCAGCCCCTCCTCTCTGTCAGCCCTCCCTCTCTGTCAGCCCCATCCTCTCCTCTCTGTCAGCCCCATCCTCTCAGTCAGCCCCATACTCTCCTCTCCTCTCTGTCAGCCCCATCCTCTCCTCTCCTCTCTGTCAGCCCCAACCTCTCCTCTCCTCTCTGTCAGCCCCATCCTCTCCTCTCCGTCAGCCCCACCCTCTCCTCTCCTCTCTGTCAGTCCCATCCTCTCCTCTCTTTCAGCCCCATCCTCTGCTCTCCTCTCCTCTCTATCAGCCCCATCCTCTGCTCTCCTCTCTGTCAGCCCCATCCTCTCCTCTCCTCTCTCTGTCAGCCCCATCCTCTGCTCTCCTCTCTCTCTGTCAGCCCCATCCTCTCCTCTCTGTCAGCCCCATCCTCTCCTCTCCGTCAGCCCCATCCTCTCTCTCTCTCTATCAGCCCCCTCCTCTCCTCTCTGTCAGCCCCATCCTCTCTCTCCTCTCCTCTCTGTCAGCCCCATCCTCCCCTCTCCTCTCTGTCAGCCCCATCCTCTGCTCTCCTCTCCTCTCTGTCAGCCCCATCCTCTGCTCTCCTCTCTGTCAGCCCCATCCTCTACTCTCCTCTCTGTCAGCCCCATCCTCTCTCTCTCTCTGTCAGCCCCATCCTCTCCTCTCCGTCAGCCCCATCCTCTCCTCTCCTCTCTGTCAGCCCCATCCTCTCCTCTCCTCTCTGTCAGCCCCATCCTCTCTCTCCTCTCCTCTCTGTCAGCCCCATCCTCTCCTCTCTGTCAGTCCCATCCTCTCCTCTCCTCTCTGTCAGCCCCATCCTCTCCTCTCCTCTCTGTCAGCCCCATCCTTTCCTCTCTTTCAGCCCCATCCTCTGCTCTCCTCTCCTCTCTATCAGCCCCATCCTCTGCTCTCCTCTCTGTCAGCCCCATCCTCTCCTCTCTCTCTGTCAGCCCCATCCTCTGCTCTCCTCTCTGTCAGCCCCATCCTCTCCTCTCCTCTCTGTCAGCCCCATCCTCTCCTCTCCTCTCTGTCAGCCCCATCCTCTCCTCTCTGTCAGCCCCATCCTCTCCTCTCCTCTCTGTCAACCCCATCCTCTGCTCTCCTCTCTGTCAGCCCCATCATCTCCTCTCTGTCAGCCCCATCCTCTCCTCTCTGTCAGCCCCATCCTCTCCTCTCTGTCAGCCCCATCCTCTCTTCTCCTCTCTGTCAGCCCCATCCTCTCCTCTCTATCAGCCCCATCCTCTCCCCTCCTCTCTGTCAGCCCCATCCTCTGCTCTCCTCTCCTCTCTGTCAGCCCCATCCTCTCCTCTCCTCTCCGTCAGCCCCATCCTCTCATCTCTGTCAGCCCCATCCTCTCCTCTCTGTCAGCCCCATCCTCTCCTCTCTCTCTGTCAGCCCCATCCTCTCCTCTCCTCTCTGTCAGCCCCATCCTCTCCTCTCCTCTCTGTCAGCCCCATCCTCTCCTCTCAGTCAGCCCCATCCTCTCCTCTCAGTCAGCCCCATCCTCTCCTCTCCTCTCTGTCAGCCCCATCCTCTCCTCTCCTCTCTGTCAGCCCCATCCTCTCCTCTCCTCTCTGTCAGCCCCATCCTCTTCCTCTCCTCTCCTCTCCGTCAGCCCCATCCTCTCCTCTCCTCTCTGTCAGCCCCATCCTCTCTCTCCTCTCTGTCAGCCCCATCCTCTCCTCTCCATCAGCCCCATCCTCTCCTCTCCTCTCCATCAGCCCCATCCTCTCCTCTCCATCAGCCCCATCCTCTCCTCTCCTCTCTGTCAGCCCCATCCTCTCCTCTCCTCTCCATCAGCCCCATCCTCTCTCTCTCTCTGTCAGCCCCATCCTCTCTCTCTCTCTGTCAGCCCCATCCTCTCCTCTCTGTCAGCCCCATCCTCTCTGTCAGCCCCATCCTCTCTGTCAGCCCCATCCTTTCTTCTCCTCTTCTCTCTGTCAGCCCCATCCTCTCTCTCCTCTCCTCTCTGTCAGCCCCATACTCTCCTCTCAGTCAGCCCCATCCTCTCCTCTCCTCTCAGTCAGCCCCATCCTCTGCTCTCCTCTCAGTCAGCCCCATCCTCTCCTCTCAGTCAGCCCCATCCTCTCCTCTCAGTCAGCCCCATCCTCTCCTCTCCTCTCAGTCAGCCCCATCCTCTGCTCTCCTCTCTGTCAGCTTCATCCTCTCCTCTCCTCTCTGTCAGCCCCATCCTCTCCTCTCCTCTCTGTCAGCCCCCTCATCTCCTCTCCTCTCTGTCAGCCCCATCCTCTCCTCTCTGTCAGCCCCATCCTCTCCTCTCCTCTCCGTCAGCCCCATCCTCTCCTCTCTATCAGCCCCATCCTCTCCTCTCCTCTCTGTCAGCCCCATCCTCTCTCTCCTCTCCCCCATCCTCTCCTCTCCGTCAGCCCCATCATCTCCTCTCTGTCAGCCCCATCCTCTCCTCTCTTTCAGCCCCATCCTCTGCTCTCCTCTCCTCTCTATCAGCCCCATCCTCTGCTCTCCTCTCTGTCAGCCCCATCCTCTCCTCTTCTCTCTGTCAGCCCCACCCTCTGCTCTCCTCTCTGTCAGCCCCATCCTCTCCTCTCTGTTAGCCCCATCCTCTCCTCTCCGTCAGCCCCATCCTCTCCTCTCTATCAGCCCCATCCTCCCCTCTCCTCTCTGTCAGCCCCATCCTCTGCTCTCCTCTCCTCTCTGTCAGCCCCATCCTCCCCTCTCCTCTCTGTCAGCCCCATCCTCTGCTCTCCTCTCCTCTCTGTCAGCCCCATCCTCTGCTCGCCTCTCTGTCAGCCCCATCCTCTACTCTCCTCTCTGTCAGCCCCATCCTCTCCTCTCCTCTCTGTCAGCCCCATCCTCTCCTCTCCGTCAGCCCCATCCTCTCCTCTCCTCTCTGTCAGCCCCATCCTCTCCTCTCCTCTCTGTCAGCCCCATCCTCTGCTCTCCTCTCCTCTCTGTCAGCCCCATCCTCTCCTCTCTGTCAGTCCCATCCTCTGCTCTCCTCTCTGTCAGCCCCATCCTCTCCTCTCCTCTCTGTCAGCCCCATCCTTTCCTCTCTTTCAGCCCCATCCTCTGCTCTCCTCTCCTCTCTATCAGCCCCATCCTCTGCTCTCCTCTCTGTCAGCCCCATCCTCTCCTCTTCTCTCTGTCAGCCCCATCCTCTGCTCTCCTCTCTGTCAGCTCCATCCTCTCCTCTCCTCTCTGTCAGCCCCATCCTCTCCTCTCCGTCAGCCCCATCCTCTCCTCTCTGTCAGCCCCATCCTCTCTTCTCCTCTGTCAGCCCCATCCTCTCCTCTCCGTCAGCCCCATCCTCTCCCCTCCTCTCTGTCAACCCCATCCTCTGCTCTCCTCTCCTCTCTGTCAGCCCCATCATCTCCTCTCTGTCAGCCCCATCATCTCCTCTCTGTCAGCCCCATCCTCTCCTCTGTCAGCCCCATCCTCTCCTCTCTGTCAGCCCCATCCTCTCTTCTCCTCTCTGTCAGCCCCATCCTCTCCTCTCCGTCAGCCCCATCCTCTCCCCTCCTCTCTGTCAGCCCCATCCTCTGCTCTCCTCTCCTCTCTGTCAGCCCCATCCTCTCCTCTCCTCTCCGTCAGCCCCATCCTCTCATCTCTGTCAGCCCCATCCTCTCCTCTCTGTCAGCCCCATCCTCTCCTCTCCACTCTGTCAGTCCCATCCTCTCCTCTTTGTCAGCCCTATCCTCTGCTCTCCTCTCTGTCAGCCCCATCCTCTCCTCTCAGTCAGCCCCATCCTCTCCTCTCAGTCAGCCCCATCCTCTCCTCTCCGTCAGCCCCATCCTCTCCTCTCCTCTCTGTCAGCCCCATCCTCTCCTCTCCTCTCTGTCAGCCCCATCCTTTCCTCTCCTCTCCTCTCCGTCAGCCCCATCCTCTCCTCTCCGTCAGCCCCATCCTCTCCTCTTCGTCAGCCCCATCCTCTCCTCTCCATCAGCCCCATCCTCTCCTCTCCTCTCCGTCAGCCCCATCCTCTCCTCTCCATCAGCCCCATCCTCTCCTCTCCGTCAGCCCCATCCTCTCCTCTCCTCTCTGTCAGACCCATCCTCTCCTCTCTGTCAGCCCCATCCTCTCCTCTCTGTCAGCCCCATCCTCTCCTCTCTGTCAGCCCCATCCTCTCTGTCAGCCCCATCCTCTCTGTCAGCCCCATCCTTTCTTCTCCTCTTCTCTCTGTCAGCCCCATCCTCTGCTCTCCTCTCCTCTCTGTCAGCCCTCTCCTCTCAGTCAGCCCCATCCTCTCCTCTCCTCTCAGTCAGCCCCATCCTCTCCTCTCCTCTCAGTCAGCCCCATCCTCTCCTCTCAGTCAGCCCCATCCTCTCCTCTCAGTCAGCCCCATCCTCTCCTCTCCTCTCAGTCAGCCCTATCCTCTCCTCTCTGTCAGCCTCATCCTTTCCTCTCCTCTCTGTCAGCCCCATCCTCTCCTCTCTGTCAGCCCTCTCCTCTCTGTCAGCCCCATCCTCTCCTCTCTGTCAGCCCCATCCTCTCCTCTCATCTCTCCTCTCCGTCAGCCCCATACTCTCCTCTCCTCTCTGTCAGCCCTATCCTCTCCTCTCCTCTCTGTCAGCCCCAACCCTCTCCTCTCCTCTCTGTCAGCCCCTTCCTCTCCTCTCCTCTCTGTCAGCCCCATCCTCTCCTCTCCGTCAGCCCCACCCTCTCCTCTCCTCTCTGTCAGCCCCATCCTCTCCTCTCTGTCAGCCCCATCCTCTCCTCTCCTCTCTGTCAGCCCCATCCTCTCCTCTCCTCTCTGTCAGTCCCCCCTCTACTCTCCTCTCCTCTCTACCAGTCCCCCCCTCTCCTCTCCTCTCTCTCTGTCAGTCCCCCTCTCCTCTCCCCTGTCAGCTATTCTCTCAGCCCCCTTCTCTCTCCCACCCCTTCTCTCTCTCTCTCTCTCTCTCTCTCTCTCTCTCACAGTCTAATGTGGGTCTTTAGAGGCAGGGGACACTGATGGGGGAGTTCCCTGATCTAATAGAGGTCTCTAAGGGGGGTGCTGATATAAGGGGACCTAATGGGGGACCCCTAAATTATGGAGGGGGTAACACTGGCCCATATTTCTCCTCTCCTCTCCGTCAGCCCCATCCTCTCCTCTCCGTCAGCCCCATCCTCTCCTCTTCGTCAGCCCCATCCTCTCCTCTACGTCAGCCCCATCCTCTCCTCTCCTCTCCGTCAGCCCCATCCTCTCCTCTCCATCAGCCCCATCCTCTCCTCTCTGTCAGCCCCATCCTCTCCTCTCCTCTCTGTCAGCCCCATCCTCTCCTCTCCTCTCTGTCAGCCCCATCCTCTCCTCTCTGTCAGCCCCATCCTCTCCTCTCTGTCAGCCCCATCCTCTCCTCTCTGTCAGCCCCATCCTCTCTGTCAGCCCCATCCTCTCTGTCAGCCCCATCCTTTCTTCTCCTCTTCTCTCTGTCAGCCCCATCCTCTCCTCTCCTCTCAGTCAGCCCCATCCTCTCCTCTCCTCTCAGTCAGCCCCATCCTCTCCTCTCCTCTCAGTCAGCCCCATCCTCTCCTCTCAGTCAGCCCCATCCTCTCCTCTCAGTCAGCCCCATCCTCTCCTCTCAGTCAGCCCCATCCTCTCCTCTCCTCTCAGTCAGCCCTATCCTCTCCTCTCTGTCAGCCCTATCCTCTCCTCTCTGTCAGCCTCATCCTTTCCTCTCCTCTCTGTCAGCCCATCCTCTCCTCTCTGTCAGCCCTCTCCTCTCTGTCAGCCCTCTCCTCTCTGTCAGCCCCATCCTCTCCTCTCTGTCAGCCCCATCCTCTCCTCTCCGTCAGCCCCATACTCTCCTCTCCTCTCTGTCAGCCCTATCCTCCCCTCTCCTCTCTGTCAGCCCCAACCCTCTCCTCTCCTCTCTGTCAGCCCCTTCCTCTCCTCTCCTCTCCTCTCTGTCAGCCCCATCCTCTCCTCTCCGTCAGCCCCACCCTCTCCTCTCCTCTCTGTCAGCCCCATCCTCTCCTCTCTGTCAGCCCCATCCTCTCCTCTCCTCTCTGTCAGCCCCATCCTCTCCTCTCCTCTCTGTCAGTCCCCCCTCTACTCTCCTCTCCTCTCTACCAGTCCCCCCTCTCCTCTCCTCTCCTCTCTGTCAGTCCCCCTCTCCTCTCCCCTGTCAGCTATTCTCTCAGCCCCCTTCTCTCTCCTACCCCTTCTCTCTCTCTCTCTCTCGCAGTCTAATGTGGGTCTTTAGAGGCAGGGGACACTGATGGGGGAGTTCCCTGATCTAATAGAGGTCTCTAAGGGGGGTGCTGATATAAGGGGACCTAATGGGGGACCCCTAAATTATGGAGGGGGTAACACTGGCCCATATTTTATGATGGGGGGTGACAATGACCCCTGTGTTATAGGAGGTAACACTGTCCAATAAAGCGTGCCGTATTATTGCTCTCCTTAGTGTACCCAAAGGTGTCCCAGGTCTTTACAATCCTATAGTGTATAATACAAAAAATTTTGCCATGCATCGCTAAAGTGTTTGGGTTTGGCTTGAAGAAAAGGTGGCAACTCTATCTCACCCACACCCAGTTACTGAGCAGGTGATACTAAAATTAAACCCGTACACCATCACTCATAATGTATTACTGGTTTATATTCATCCTGTAAAAGTCTGGAGTATAGATATTGACTTATGTAGTCAATTACTTAATTTAGGGTTGGGGGGGGGATAGCTAAGGTGGCAAAAAAGTCTTAGAAAATGCACAAAAGTGTGTCTATAAATGGAGGTCTTAAAATGGTTATAGACCTCAGACATGACATATGAACAAAGCATATCCCTCTATAGTATGTACTTGTCTTAATTAAGAGCTCTCAGGCTGGATTCACACCTATGCAGTTTTAGTGCTTTTTGAATTTTGCAGATTTGAACTACAGAACGTGTTCCATAGGAAACCATGTTAAATGGACTGTAGTGCAAATCTGCAAAATGCAAAAAGCACTAAAACTTCATAGGTGTAAATCCAGCCTCAGTGTAATTTCTGTCTGCTGCTCCTCTGTTATCACGTGAATCACTTCTGACAAGTTTTCCTGACACCAAGTGAAAAATGGTGACAGAGGAGGGACCTCCAGCTGATTGAAAGCCTCAGCTCTGTTCCTGTGGGAAGGGGGGTGTGTCCTTACTCTCCAATCAGCTCTCAAAGCTCTCCTCACTGAGCTCTGCAAAGTGCAACTTCAGCTCTCCACCCCCTTTTTTCTGATCACTCAGCCAAGCTTTATAAAATTCTGGAATTTGAACAGATGTAGAGAAGACTACAGATACAACTTATGTAGGAGGATTTGTTTTTCCTCTGTGTATCACCTGAGGCCAGTCACTTCACTGGGATGTAAAGCCAGCCATGCAGGAACCAGCCAAGATTCAAACCATGTATGGGAAAGGCTGAATGTACCCAAGTTGATCGACTTGGGTATGACCAGCCTGTCGGATTTTAAATGCGATTATTGCTAGCGGCTGTTATAGCCTCTAGCAATATTCACTGTGTGGAGGCATTCCTCCGTCAGTGACGGTGTTTAAGGGGAAAACAAGCAATTTCTTTCCTGCAACCTGTGGCTGCGGAAAGAAAATTGCTCCGTCTATGGCCGGCTTAAGGGTTTACACTGTGAAATGTTCATTAAAAAAATCTTGTCAGTACATTGGGTAATGCCATGAGGAATGTTCTCCAAAATACTTAAAAAACATGTGTGCTTTTAACATTAGGTTTTAGAATTAGTGAAAATTTCCAGAATTAGAACCATATACATGGTTAGAATTTTGTTCGTTCTTTTCCATCCTGCTCCTTCGATTAAAAAAAAAAAAAAAATTGACCGTCAATTTCACTCCATGAACTATTGGCTTCAAGTACAATGGGCTCTGCTGAATGCTTTTTTTCCTGGCAGGAGAAAAGCAACATCAAAAATGCGCCTAAAGCTGCCTTTTTTTCGCAAAAGCGTTTAGGTGTGTGAATCGTTTAGTGTTCATTCATTTTCTAAAATATTAATTTATACTGACCATTTAAATGAACACTCCTAGCATTTAGGCATGTTTGAGCATTTTCAATGCTCAAAAGCTACTCTCCTGAACACGACTTTGGTGTTTTTCTTTCTGCCTACAAGCGCTCTTGCCTCTAAATGCCTATAAATACACATAGGCTAACAAGGAGGGGCATTTAGGAGGCAGAAGAAAGAAAAGCTTAAAATGCCTATAAATCTGATGTTTTTGAGCTGCAGTGTGCAGCCCTAAAGCCTCTTTCATACAGGTTGCTGGGGAGAGGGGGCAGTAAAAACAGGTGCGGTTTTACCACCCTCTGACCATCCACCTAAAAGATACCATGCATACCATTCATAAGCAAGCAGCAACTGCTGTGATAATGATACCCCATTCACATGAATGGGGCCATGGCAGCCACAAACCAAATGCTTGGCTTGCAGTTTTAGTTGTGAATTTACATAGAAAATTCCCAGTCCGTTAAAAAAAACAATATACAAAGCAGGAATTCAGAAGTTGTCAGTTTCGCCTCCTGAATGCCTGGCAGCTGCTGCTCTACCACCCTGAAAAGTAAGCCACCATGGAGCACGATTGAAAGGGGTGATAGAGAATACTGCATTTATGAAAGGGCACATTCCCAAAAAATTTTTTTTTTGGATGAAATTCTAAAATTCTACTTATGTAAAGCCAGTTACGGGGCTCTTTCAGAGGGGTGCCTGGGGGGGGGGGGGTAAAAACAGAAGGCTGAGCTGCGGCTTTACCGTTGCTTTGGTTGATGGCCTTTTATTGTGGCCAGCCTAGGGCACACCTGTGCAATAATCATGCTGTCTAATCAGCATCTTGATATGCCACACCTGTGAGGTGGATGGATTATCTCGGCAAAGGAGAAGTGCTCACTAACATTGATTTAGATAGATTTGTGAACAATATTTGAGCGAAATAGGCGTTTTGTGTACATAGAAAAAGTCGTATATCTTTGAGTTCAGCTCATGATAAATAGGGGCAAACACAAAAGTGTTGCGTTTATAATTTTGCTCAGTGTATATATATATATACACACACACAGTATATATATATATATATATATATATATATATATATATATATATATATATATATATGTTTATTATTAATTTTGAAAACTTATCACTTAACCACTTGACCCCCGGAAAATTTACCCCCTTCATGACCAGGCCATTTTTTGTGATACGGCTCTGCGTTGCTTTAACTGACAATTGCGCGGTCGTACGATACTGTACCCAAATAAAATTCATGACCTTTTTTCTCACAAATAGAGTTTTCTTTTGGTGGTATTAGATTATCTCTGTGTTTTTTTTTTTGCTCTATAATCAGAAAGACAGTCAAAGAGGCCACATAATAGATCTGGAGATTAGGAAGTGCCAAGCCCCCTTCCATAACTGGTAATTGTAGTGTATCTTTTGCAATCCGGACTGCTCTTCCTCCCCAGATAAAATTGGTAATAATCGAGTCTATCTCTTTAAATTTACTGCTTTGAGTATTTTCTTTCCTTTTTCAGGGTGCTTCGAGTGCAGGTTATTTGGTGGTGTGCAATTTTCATTAGGAAAATAAAGTCTTTGTCGCTCATTCTGGCAGGATCTCACTGGTGAGGAACTATTGGGAAGCATTCTGATGGCACATGCTTTGGCTGATGAGGGCAGTTTTCACTTGAAATGCAACCTTTGGTTCAGGTCTGTTCTGAACTATTATTTCCGACTACATCTCTTGACCAAGATGTTTTCACTCCTCATTTTATTATGCTGCAGGTTGGATTTTTGGGATGGCTCCTGAAACATTGTACAGGTTCTTTTCTCCAGCAGTATTCAGGTTATTCACAACAGGTGCTGTTAGATTGTGTTGCTGCTGTGAATTATTTGGTTGAGCAAAGGAAATGCAAACTGACCTTAGTTCAGCCTCTGCTTCAAGCCTGGTCAGAGATCCTATCCCCAGTGTTAGATGAGGCTGGGTTACATAGTTAGTTAGGTTGAAAAAAGACACAAGTCCATCCAGTTCAACCACAAATAATAAAAAAAAATAATATCATACAATCCCATATACCCCATTTTATACCCACAGTTGATCCAGAGGAAGGCAAAAAACCCCAGCAGCGCATGCTCCAATTTGCTAAAGCAGGGGAAAAAATTCCTTCCTGATCCCCCGAGAGGCAATCGGATTTTCCCCGGATCAACTTTACCTATAAATGTTGGTACCCAGTTATATTATGTACATTTAGGAAAGTATCCAGGCCTTTCTTAAAACAATCCACTGAGCTGGCCAGAACCACGTCTGCAGGGAGTCTATTCGATATTTTCACAGCTCTTACTGTGAAGAAACCTTTCCGTATTTGGAGATGAAATCTCTTTTCCTCTAGACGTAAAGAGTGCCCCCTTGTCCTCTTTGTTGACTGTAAAGGGAATAACTCAACACCAAGTTCACTATATGGACCCCTTATATATTCATACATGGTGATCATATCCTTAATATTCTCCTCATCTTATCAAGGGTGAATAAATTCAGTTCCTCTAAGCTTTCACACTATTGCGAATTGGATTTTCCCTCCACATCCAATTTGCATGACAGGAGAGTGTGACCGTCTGTCACATCTCCGGGGCGGTCACGGAGCGCATTGCACAAGGGTCCTGTGCGCCTTTTGGCTTTGTTTCAGGTCCGAGTTCAGGCTAAAATTCGGGCCTGATTCGTCCCTGAAACAAAAAGCATGCTGACGCGACGCTACCGCTTATAATAGACAGCACATTGTGCTGTTCACACTATCTTGTGCATAGGCATTTGAGGGGCATTTTTAATGCCTGTCAAACTCCTGCTCTTAATGCCAGTGTGAACTCAGACTAAAAGAAAATCCCTACATTTTGGGTTGCCTCCAGAAGAGTAATAGAGGGAAAATCTTCCAATGGGGACACTAGTTCTGGTGACCTGGGGGTCCTCATGGAATTCCCTTAACCACTTGCCTACCAGGTACGAACACCCCCTTCCTGACCAAGCCATTTTTCAGCTTTCAGCGCTGTCGCATTTTGAATGACAATTGCGCGGTCATGCAACGCTGTACCCAAATAAAATTTTTATCATTTTTTTCCCCACAAATAGAGCTTTATTTTGGTGGTATTTGATCACCTCTGCGGTTTTTATTTCTTGCGCTATAAACAAATTAAGAGGGACAAGTTTGAAAAAACGCAATATTTTTTACTTTTTATTATAATAAATATCCAATTTTTTTTTTTTTTTTTAAAACAAATTTTTTCCTCAGTTTAGGCCAATACGTATTCTTCTACATATTTTTGGTAAAAAAAAATCGCAATAAGCGTCTATTGATTGGTTTGCGCAAAAGTTATAGCGTCTACAAAATAGGGGAAATATTTATAGCATTTTTATTATTATTTTTTTTTTTTTTACTAGTAATGGCGGCGATTTGCGATTTTTATCGTGACTGCGACATTGCGGCGGACATATCGGACACTTTTGACACATTTTTGGGACCATTCACATTTATACAGCGATCCGTGCTATAAAAATTCATTGATTACTGTATAAATGTGACTGGCAGGGAAGGGGTTAACACTAGGGGGCGCTGCAGGGGTTAATATGTTCCCTATATGAGTGATTCTAACTGTGGGGGGAGGGGACTGACTGGGGGAGGGGACCGATCGGTGTCCCTATGTACAAGGGACACACCATCGGTCTCCTCTCCTCTGACAGGACGTGGATCTGTGTGTTTACACACACAGATCCACGTCCTGCTCAATTACCGGGCAATCGCGGGTGCCTGGCGGTCATCGCATCGGCTTCCCAGCTACGCTACGCGACGGGCACGCGCGCCCCCTAGTGGGCAAAAAGCGAGCGCCGTCATATGACGGCGGCCCGCCACAAGAGCTGCACCGTCCCGCCGTCATTTGACAGAGGGCGGTCAGCAAGAAGTTAACCACATGCCAACCGGGCCATAGCCGAAAGACGGCTGCAGCGTGGTCAGCTTATTCTGGGTGGACGTCCTCACAGAATCGTGCTCCTGCGTGCCCCCTGGGACGCGCACCCGGGCAAATCCGTGACCGGATCATGGTAAATGGACGCTGATAGCAGCCGTTTACCACGTGATCCACTTGTAAAAAGCCGGCATCATGTCATGACGCTCTCCCCTCTCTGTACCGATTGGTACAGTGTGCAAGGAGAGAGGGAGAGGGGGAGAGATCGTTTGCAGCGCTGTGGGCACTACAGATCCAGCCCACAGCGCTGCTCAGTGCCCATACTATGCCAGAACTGTGCAATACTCGCCAATACTATGTAATACTCGCCAATATTCTGCCAATACTCTACCAATACTCTGCAATAAATTTCAACAGAAACAAATTACTATTATTATTATATTTTTTTACCGAATTTTCAGTCTTTTTTGATTTATAGCTCAGAAAATAAAAAAACCCCAGCAGTGATTAAATACCACCAAAAGAAAGCTCTATTTGTGTGAAAAAAAGGACACACATTTCATATGGGTACAGTGTTGCATGACTGAGTAATTGTCATTCAAAGTGTGAGATAAAGTTGCCACCTCATCCCTTAAGGCTGGGTTCACACTGCTGCGGTGCGGGAACGCTGCGCATCTACTGCGGGTTCCCGCACCGCATGTCTCTCGCAGGCAGTTCACACTGCCCTATGCGAGCTGCTGGGAGTGTCAATGAAATGTTAATGACACCCCCATAGCAGCTCACATATCGCAGTGCGATCTGCAAACTCGGACAGGAATCGGATCGCATGGTGAGAACACCATGCGATCCGATTCTGCTGCGGTCCGAAAAAAAGGGTCCTGTCCGATTTTGGGCCGAATGCGATGCGAATTCAGCCATACTATCTGTATGGCTGAATTTGCATCGCACAGAGATCGCATATGATTTGAACTGCAGTGCGGTGCGAATCATATGCAATCTCCCGCACCGCAGCAGTCTGAACCGGGCCTTAAACCCGAACACCTTTGAATTGGTTCTGAGGCTAATTAAATGCAGATAAGACACCAAGTGAGTTTAATTAGCAGTTTAATCAGCCACAGAACCTGTGTAATTAATATGTGTTCGGGTTTAAAGGGATGAGGTGGCAACCATAGTGTGAGACCACCGAAAGCTGAAAATTGGTCTGGTTGGGAAGGGTTTAAAGTTTAAGTGCCCAGTGGTTAAGTGGTTAATTTGCAGGGATTTCCTCTCACTTCCTGTTTGGCTATGGGACAGAAGTGAGGGGAAATCCTCCGCAATGGGACACAGATGGCAAAAAAAGGTTTTGCCTATAGTTCTACTTTATGTTGGGGAAAGTGTCAGGACCTGGTTCATATGCTGGTGGTGCTTTGGTTCTCAGGGCTGATAGCTGCAGTTCCAGTATTCACCAGCAGGTGTCTCCCAGAAGCCAGCAGGTTTCAGTGATCAGCTCTACCTGGTTTCAGCTGCTAGGTGTCTATATAAGGCTGTTCCCACTAGCACATGGTGTGTCAGTGTTTTGGCTGCTCCTGCCTTGTTTGCTGTCAGACGCTGTTACCATTTACCTTTGATCTGTATCCAGTATCCTGTTGCCTTGTTTCTTGCTCAGTCTTGTTTCCCTTCTTCCCATCCGCTTCCCCAGTTTTACCTTATATTTATATATATATATATATATATATATCCACATGCCAACCGCGCCATAGTCGAAAGACGTCTACAGCGCGGTCGACTTGTTCTAAGTGGACGTCCTAAGGACGTCCTCCTAGAAACTTGCTCCCGCGCGCCCCCTGGGGCGCGCACTCAGTAACATCCGTGACCGCCAGGTCCCGAGAACCTGGCGCATCACGGATCACGGTAAACAGCCGCTGATAGTGGCCGTTTACCACGTGATCACTCCGTCAAATGACAGAGCGATCACATGTACACAAACTGGCGTCATGCCTGCAATACTCTGCCACCACTGTGCAATGCTCTGCCACCACTGTGCAATGCTCTGCAACCACTGTGCATTGCTCTGCCACCAATGTGCATTGCTCTGCCACCAATGTGCAATGCTCTGCCACCACTGTGCAATGCTCTGCCACCACTGTGCAATACTCTACCAATACTGTGCAACACTGCAATACTCTGCCAATACTCGCCAATATTCTGCCAATACTCTGCAATAATTTTTAATAGAAACAAAGAATTTCTTTTTTTTTTTTTTTACCGAATTTTCAGTATTTTTTGATAGCGCAAAAAATACAAAACCCAGCAGTGATTAAATATCACCAAAAGAAAGCTGTATTTGTGTGGAAAAAAAAGGACACAAAATTAATTTTGGGTACAGTGTTGCATGACTGAGTAATTGTCATTCAAAGTGTGAGAGCACCGAAAGCTGAAAATTGGTCTGGTTAGGAAGGGGGTTTAACTGCCCAGTGGTCAAGTGGTTAAATATAGTTGTTTAGGTTGCTGCATTTTGTTATTTACGGTAGTTCTGATTTTCATGCACTCTCGTGTTTATTGTTTGCTGATGTGTACTTATCTTTCTTTCAATCTAAATAAATCCCACTTTAACTACTCCGGAAGGTTTACTCCCCTTCATGACCAGGCCATTTTTTGCAATACGGCGCTGCATTACTTTAACTCCACAAATAGAGCTTTCTTTTGGTGGTAAATTATCACCTTGGCGTTTTAAATTTTTTGCGTTATAAACAAAAAAAAGAGTGACAATTAAAAAAAAAAAAAAGCAATATTTTTCACTTTCTGCTATAAAACACATCCAATAAAAAAATGTAAAAAAACTAATTCCTTCATCAATTTAGGCCAATATGCAATATTGATTGGTTTGTGCAAAAGTTATAGCATCTACAAACTATGGGATATTTTTATGGATTTTTTATTTATTTTTTACTAGTAATGGCAGGGATTAGCGACTTATAGCGGGACTGCGACATTGTGGTGGACACATCGGATACTAAGTGACACCTTTGATACTTTTTTGGGGACCGGTGACACCAATACAGTGATCAGTGCTAAAAAATATGCACTGTCACTGTACTTATGACACTGGCAGGGAAGGGGTTAACATCAGGGGCGATCAAAGGGTTAAATGTGATCCTTTTGGAGCGCTTGCTAACTTTGTGGGGGTTGCTTTAACTGTGGGAAGACAGAGATCCGTGTTCCTGCTTAGCAAAAACACAGGTTCTCTGTCTTCCCTACTAACAGCACTGCACACTGCTGAGGCAGCAGCCAAAGGTGTACACATGCTGCAGCAGGAATTAAGCCCCCTGTTGCTTTTGGTGGGGTACTGCCTGCCCATCACATCCCATTCAAGTGAATGAGGCCACTCTGCAAGCTCCCCGCAACTGCATGCTTCTGCGGGGTCCAAGGGGTTAAAGCAGGTGGTGAGAAAGCAACATAACACTTTATGCTTAACCCCTTGTTCGCTGTACTGCAAAAGGTTGCAGGGTGCTACACCCACCAACCATGAATGGGCGTATAACTCTTGCTGCAACATGTGTACACCCCTGGCCACTGCAGCAAAAGGGGTGTGGTTGGGGCGGGGGGTGATAAAAACACATCTTAACTATGGGGTTTTACCACCCCCCAAACTGCAAATGTAAATGAACCCTTAGGCCTCATGTACACTGCTGCTGCTAAATGGACGTTTAGGAGCAGTTGGGCATTTTTTTCAACTGCTCCTGAACTCTCCTCTAGGTTATCTTATCAGTACATGTACACAGGGTCGTTTAGGCTGCTTTCACACTGGAGCGGTGGGGGCGCTGGCGGTAAAGCGGCGCTATATTTAGCGCCGCTTTACCGGCGTTTTAGCGGCGCATTGCGGCCGCTCGCGGGGTGTTTTTACCCCCCGCGAGCGGCCGAAAAAGGGTCAATACCGCCCGCAAACCGCCGCTATTGCGGCGTTTTGCGGGCGGGTTGGGCGCGCTCCCCCATTGTTTTCAATGGGACCGGGCGCTATAGGAGCGGTAAATATACCGCTCCTATAGCGAGCCAAAGATGCGGCTTGCAGGACATTTTTGAGCGTCCTGCAAGCGCACCGCTTCAGTGTGAAAGCCCTCGGGCTTTCACACTGAAGGAACAGCAACAGCTGTTTCGGGTCGGTTTGCAGGCGCTATTCTTAGCGCAATAGCGCTTGCAAACCGCCCCAGTGTGAAAGGGGCCTTACAGTCGTTTTTGGGCAGTTGAGTTTAGAGGCTTTTTTTGGAATGCAAAAAAAAGGGTTCAGAAGCTGAGTTTAGAGGCATTTCAAGCACCAAATGCTTCTAAACGCTGTAACTGCGTTTCGTTTAGAGGTGTTTTTCATTTTTGGGTATATAAAAATATATATGTATTATTTTTTTTTTAAAAACGCTTCTAAACGCAAACGCAGCAAAATGGACATTTTAAACGTGGGTTACTATCTGTCAAGTTAAATCATTCAGGAGAGGTTGTAAAAACATCACGTGTACATGAAGCCTTATGCCGCATACACACGATCGTACATTCCGCCAGCAAAAATCCGATTAGAGCTTTTGGTCAGAAAATGCGACCGTGTGTATGCTCCATCAGACTTTTGGTGGCGTAATTCCAGCCAGCAAAAGAATGAGAGCAGGTTCTCAATTTTTCGATCGGAAAAAGTTTCGATCGGAAATTCCGATCGTCTGTATCAATTTCAACGTGCAAAATTCTTATGCATGCTCGGAAACAATTTGACGCATGCTCAGAAGCATTGAACTTAATTTTCTCGGCTTGTCGTAGTGTTGTACGTCACCGCATTCTTGAAGGTCGAAAGTTCAGCGAACTTTTGTGTGACCGTGTGTATGCAAGACAAGCTTGAGCGGAATTCCGTCGGAAAAATTCCGCTGATTCATAGGAGTGAATGGAGCGTCCAATCAGGTCCTGATCAGAAAGCCTGTGTGCAAGGGACCTAAAGGTACTGTACATGAACAAAAAAAAATTCAATATGTCTCTGCAATGCATGAAGATTTCCTCTGTTGATCTGCCAGAAACCCAGTGAACTCTTAACTTTCTATTTGAGCTGACAATGCAGGCTTTGCTTGACTGAAATCCCAAGCATTGTTGCCTGAGTTCTCCCCTGTTGGACTACAGAACACCCTCTTCTCTCTTCATCTCCATAACCAAAAGGTTTTCAGCTAGAAGTTAGAAGCTCACTGGATTTATGGTGGGATCAAGAGGTCTTTTTCTGTACTTGCAATGTTTTTTTAAAGAGACAAAACATGGAAAAAAAGGTTCATTGACTGCCTATGTTTTTCTTTGTCCCAGACATACGCTTCTAAACATGCTTATAAAAATTATAGGGCTGTTACTGATTAAAATTCTCATGTTCGATTAATCGATTTTTTTTAATCGATTAATCGACTAATTTCAATTAATTATAACGCACATACAGATCCAACTACTTTTAGCTGATCTCCTTGCATTGCAACTCGGCATTAGTCAGTGGTAAATGTGGTATACACTATATACAATCACCTGACACTAGTTAGTTTCCACAATCCATGACTTAACTTCACAGTTCACACAAATATGTTTTAAATTCAAACTGTAGCACTGCCGTAGGTCATTTTTTTCCCACAGTAGCGTGACAATCCCTCCACCTCCAGTCTAACTAATCACGTTCACCTTATGGCATGGACCCCTGTGCAAACAGGTGGTCATGCAAGCGGGTATCAAAAGGGTTAACACGGACCATAAACTTCTCTCACGTCTCCTTAGATCTCAACATCTCTTAGGTCATGGGTAGAAAGAAAAGATCCAAGTGCTCACCGCTTAAGTATAAGATTAAATTCAAACACAAACTACTCACATAAAGATGATAAAAACACAGCATGTAAAGCCGACAATCGTGTTAGTTCCGTAGGACAGCAGCGGGTGACGTCATGCGTAGCTCCTCCCCCGTACGCGTTACGTTCAAGCAAAACTTTGATGTCACCGGACTCCTCCCCCCTTCCCTTCATTAGACGGAGGCACTTGTGGAAGGGGGAGGAGTCTGGTGACGTCACCGGATCTCCGACGGAACTCCCTGAAGACCCGGAAGCCGGCGGAGAGGTGAGTACTGATCAAAAGAATTTTGATCGATCAAAAAAAATTTACGATTAATCGAGGAATTAATCTTTAATTTTCACAGCCCAACAATTCAAATTGATAGTCTTTCACATCTGACTGGCGAGGGGGTAGCTGACAACTGTACTTTTGTTTAAAAATCAGTTTTTATTGAAAGGGTTTTACATGTTTTTGTTTCTTTTTTTTTTTTTTTGCTGTATAAACAATAAAAAAAAGAAATGCCGTCTGAACAGAGGGCCACCCTTCTCATAATACACAGTGGGTGATTTACTAAAACTGGAGCACTCAGAATCTTGTGCAGCTGTGTCTGGTAGACAATCAGCTTCTAACTTCAGCTTGTTCAGTTACGCTTTGACAATAAAACCTGGAAGCTGATTGGTTTCTATGCCGAGCTGCACCAGCGTTTACATGCTCCAGTTTTAGTACACAATGGGGTTTATTTACTAAAGGCAAATCCACTTTGCACTACAAGTGCACTGCAAGGGCAGTCGCTGTAGATCTGAGGGGGACATGCAAGGAAAAAAAAAAAAACAGCATTTTTGCTTGTACATGATTGGATGATAAAATCAGCAGAGCTTCCCCTCATTTCAGATCTCCCCCCCCCCCCAGATCTACAGTGACTGCAATATGGATATGCCTTTAGTAAAGCAACCCCAAGTGTAAGTGTAAATTCCATAGAATCAGATGACATTTCAGACTAACATAATGTAACAGTATATATTTTTTTAATACTACAACAGAACATGTATTGGCATGTTTGTAAACCATAACTGCAATTCAGTCCAGGATGATTATCTTAACAAAATAGCAACTATCAGAGAACATGTTTGCATACCATAACTGCAACTCAGTCCAGGATGCTTATCTTGATAAAACAACAGAACATTGCATTACATTTTCTATTCTATTTGTGTTACACCTTGTGATGGACCAACTGGTACCCCGCCTGGGTGCATCTGCCAAGATACAGCGTCCCCCACTCTGGAACCAGGAACAAGGTATTACAGCTGATAATTGCACCCAAGAACTAGACAGCACTAGCTTAGGTGCAAACTGGAACCCCTTTATTGCAAATTCTCACAGAATGTATACCATACAAGATCAGATAAGAGCTTGATCACATTATCCTAAACAATGCAAACTTTAAACAGTCAGTAATATTGTCAGTACATTTAAAGCCTAGTAGAAAGCATGAGTTTTTTTTTTCCTTCTCGTTCAACCCAGCGGTTTGAACGAAAAAAAACTGACAGCTCCGGTTGGAGTCGCTGTACTAACAATCCGATGTTAGTAGAGCAATCTCCCCCGCTAAGCTGTGTGTGTGTGTTCTGACAATGGGATGGACCCCCCGCCAGAACACTTCGGTCAGCGTTCTTAGCCATTGGCTGAGCGAGCTGATTGGGAGCCGGTTGGTTGCTGGTTTTCCAGCATCAACGTCCGACAGAAGCTGATGTTGCCAGACATTCAACCTGTGTGTGCTAGGCTTAAGGCTGGCAATACACCACAGGTTGTAGGAAATAAATTTGCATGATTCCCCCATCAACACAGACAGTGTTGGCAGGGGAATCCTGCCTGCCGAGCAATTGTCTTCTCCCAGCTCGGGGGCGGGGAAAGCCATCCCCGCCGAGAGAAGACAGTGATTATTGCTAGTAGCTATAGCAGCCACTAGCGATATTCGCAAGATAATCCGTCAGGCTGGTTGTACTCAAGTCGATCAATTGATCAACTTGGTACATTCAGCCTGCCCATTAACGGGTTGAATCTCAGCCGGCTTCTGTGTATGGCCGCCCTAACAGTACATCTAACGAACAGCTAGCAGCTAATAATATTCTAATTAAACAGTGATCTAATTAACAGTAAGCTAATCAACAGCTAGGAACCTGAACAATCCTTATTAGTCCGGGAGTGCCCACCCCAGACTGTCCGGAAACAAGTCCACATTCCTGGATACACAAAGTACATTACACATGCTGTCTTTAAGATGTTTGGCTGTTTTTTGTTCCCACTAGAAACATCTTCATAAGACAAAACTCATACAATGTTCCAGCAGTCTGGAAAAGTGGAATAAATTTATCTTCATAGATTTCTTGAGGGAGATTGTTGATAAATAATTCTGTCCCAAGTGGGGGAGCTTCTCCAACCCAGTCTGCAGGAGGGCCACAATATTTCCTCCGACCATTAACCTGTACAAAATTAATATTACACCTTTCTATCTCTAGGGAAGCTTTATTGTCTTTATTCTGAAAATTAATCCAAGCCTCGCTCTTATCGTTCATCGCATTGTTGTCCATCAATAGAGAATGATCTGCTCTCTCCATGAGATCAGAGGCTGAACTGAGCTCTTTTCCTTGCTCTGACCAGAAGAAGCAGACAAAATCCCCAGTCTCCTCCATGGGCCATAATCAGAGGGTAGAAGGCTAGCTCCTAGTCCCCTCCAAAAGCCCCTGTCCTGGTTGGGTCTGTCACACACATATATAATCTGTCAATTGTGCATGTCTAAATATCTCAGAGGACCTTAACTACAGGATAAATTATCAGTTGCCTACTTCATAACTCCCAACTGTCCCTGATTTCGAGGGACTGTCCCTGATTTGGAACAAAGGCCCTCTTTCCTCCTCATTTGTCCCTCATTTTGGTCTGATCTATGTAGTTGTATATAAAATGCACTATTTATCTTTCAAAAAGCATTTAACAGGGCTAATGCTTTAATCCAGTTTCTAAATTGCTGCATTTGTAAATTTCAAAAGCCAATATAAAGTAATGGTAGTGGTAAAAAAGAGCACTTGTGGGTTTAACTGATCATTTTTTTGTATAATTCTCCTTTAAGGGGGCATGGCAAGGGTTGTGTCCTATGCCTACATCATTTTGATAATAGGCATCCCTCGTTCCCATCTCAAAAAGTTGGAAGGTATGCCTACTGAGATAAGAATATAATAGTGGCTATTATTGCAAAACTTGGTATAGAATTAGGGAATAAGTACCAAGTCGGGGAAGGACATCCATCCCATACCTTAAACGTTTTTGGGAGGCAAACTCTTTGTTCAGCAACTGTACTTTGACATGGTTCCTAAGTACACACAAATCAGGAGAGATAGAGATAGCCAGCCATTGTAGTGCATGTCCATGCACTAAGCCTGCTAAGTAAAGCGGTATTAAACCCAAAGTTATTACTTTGCAGCTTAATAATCATTAAAAGTGGTGGCTGCATCAGTTTTCTTTTCTTTGGCTTTTCTCCTCTGTTTCCACCGAGTGCAGATAGCCAGTAACACACCTCCTGTATTAGTGAGTCACAACTCGAGGAATGAGCACAGGGGGCATATCAGACAGCACCGAATTGCACCGAATTAACACCCGACCTGCTGGAAATACACAGCCCGAGCACAGTAAAGCCACAGCATTTATAATGAGACAATGGCAATGTGATGACTATCTGCTATGTTCCATTAAATTAATCCCTATGAAAAGTGTTGAAAGACTGTATGCCAACTAACTTACTGCAGTAAAAGAAGTTATTGGTGCAGAGATGTCTGGTCTGATTTACTTTTGAGGAGTGAACGCAAGTGTGCTTTTATAGTGTGTTGATGCACTGGGGAACAAAGTGTACAATTACAAGTTAACCCTTGAGGTTATGAAGTGAGAAGTAATAAGAAGGAGAAGCAGCCAGTTGGAGAGGGAGCGGTTGTGGCCGGTGACATAGGTAGGGGAGGCTTGGTACTTGGTCCACCCCACCAAGCGGCTGGGTTCCTATGTTAGGGCCCACTGTAGAATGCAACCCTCCTATGGATTGGGGAGTCTGGAACCACAGTGTGCAAGAGCTCATGGAGTAGGTGCAGTTGCTCAACTCTTTGCCTTCAGGCTAAGTACAATGAAGTGCACAGTGTACAATGTGAAAAGAGCTGACAGAGAGACTCCCCACCAGAACTCAGGAGTATAAGTAATAAGTAGGGATAAGCTTGATGTTTGGGTCAAACATAAGTTCGACTTGAACATCAGGTGTTTGCCCATTCACCAAAGAGCGGAAAATTCGAGCTCCGCGGAACGCCCCATAATGCACTGCGAGATCGCAGTGCATTGCTGTATGATGATTGACCAAAGCATGCACCTGACCTGCATGCTTTGGCCAATCACAGCGCGCTCTGCTAAGAGAGCCATAATTGACCAAAGGCAGGGTGCGTTTGGCCAATCATGGCTCAGGGGGGACTGAGGGGGGGTTGACTGAGACAAGTCCACGCCCCACACTATATAAGGATAGATTAAGCAGGCAGGTTATTCAGTTAGTGGCAGTATATTTGATATATATACACCCAGTATCTCACAAAAGTGAGTACACCCCTCACATTTTTGTAAATATTTTATTTTATCTTTTCATGTGACAACACTGAAGAAATTACATTTTGCTACAATGTAAAGTAGTGAGTGCACAGCTTGTATAACAGTGTAAATTTGCTGCCCTCTCAAAATAACTCAACACACTAATGTGTAAACAGCTGGCAACAAAAGTGAGTACACCCCTAAGTGAAAATGTCCAAATTGGGCCCAATTAGCCATTTTCCATCCCCGGTGTCATGTGACTCGTTAGTGTTACATCGTTTCAGAAGTGAATGGGGAGCAGGTGTGTTAAATGTGGTGTTATTGCTCTCACTCTCTCATACTGGTCACTGGAAGTTCAACATGGCACCTCACGGCAAAGAACTCTCAGAGGATCTGAAAAAAGTTAATTGTTGCTCTACATAAAGATGGCCTAGGCTATAAGAAAGTTGCCAAGACCCTGAAACTGAGCTGCAGCACGGTAACCAAGACCATACAGTGGTTTAACAGGACAGGTTCACTCAGAACAGGCCTCGCCATGGTCAACCAAATAAGTTGAGTGCACGTGCTCAGCATCATATCCAGATGTTGTCTTTAAGAAATAGACGTATGAGTGCTGCCAGCATTGCTGCAGAGGTTGAGGTTGAGGGGGTGGGGGGTCAGCCTTTCAGTGCTCAGACCATACGCCGCACACTGCATCAAAATGGTCTGCATGGCTGTTGTCCCAAAAGGAAGCCTCTTCTAAGGATGATGAACAAGAAAGTTTGCAAACAGTTTGCTGAAAACAAGCAGACTAAGGACATGGATTACTGCAACCATGTCCTGTGGTCTGATGTGACCAAGATAAACTTATTTGGTTCAGATGGTTTCAAGCGTGTGTGGCAACCAGGTAAGGAGTACAAAGACAAGTGTGTCTACAGTCAAGCATGGTGGTGAGAGTGTCATGGTCTGGGGCTGCATGAGTGCTGTCAGCACTGGGGAGCTACAGTTCATTGAGGGAACCATGAATGCCAACATGTACTGTGACATACTGAAGCAGAGCATGATCCCCTCCCTTTGGAGACTGGGCCACAGGGCAGTATTCCTACATGATAACAACCCCAAACACACCTCCAAGACGACCACTGCCTTGCTTAAGAAGCTGAGGGTAAAGGTGATGGGCTGGCCAAGCATGTCTCCAGACCTAAACCCTATTGAGCATCTGTGGGGCATCCTTAAATGGAAGGTGGAGAAACGCAAGGTCTCTAACATCCATCAGTTCTGTGATGTCATCATTGAAGAGTGGAAGAGAACTTCATTGGCAACCTGTGAAGCTCTGGTGAACTCCATGCCAAAGAGGGTTAAGGTAGTGCTGGAAAATAATGGTGGCCACACAAAATATTGACACTTTGGGCCCAATTTGGACATTTTCACTTAGGGGTGTACTCACTTCTGTTGCCAGCGGTTTAGACATTAATGGCTGTGTGTTGAGTTATTTTGAGGGGACGGCACATTTACACCATTATACAAGCTGTACACTCACTACTTTACATTGTAGCAAAGTGTAATTTTTTCAGTGTTGTCACATGAAAAGGTATAATAAAATATTTACAAAAATGTGAGGGGTGTACTCATAGCTGCCTGTTCCATGTGTGCTCAGAGTAAGACTCCACGACATCTTCCAGTGGGCCTCCTACAACCCATACCCAATGGAGAGAGGCCCTGGACCCACCTGTCTATGGATTTCATTGTGGAGTTACCCGACTCCTAGGACAACACAATTATCCTTATGGTGGTTGACCGGTTCTCAAGAATGTCTCGTATTCCATTTAAGAAATTGCCTACTTCTAAGGAACTGGCTTCCATTTTTGCTCGGGAGATCTTTCGCTTACATGGGCTAACCTAGGTGATTGTCTCGGACGGGGGTAGTCAGTTTCTGACCCAGTTCTGGCAAGCCTTTTGTGCACATTTGCGAATTCAGCTTGCCTTTTCCTCTGCGTATCACCTGCAGTCTAATGGGGCCGCAGTACGAGCCAATCCGTCCTTGGAGCAATTCCCACATTGTTATATTTCTGACCATCATAACAACTGGTCAGACCTATTACCATGGGCAGAGTTTGCTCACAATAGTGCCTTGAATTCTGCTTCCCAATTGTCCACGTTTATGGCGAACTATGGTTTCCAACCTTCCATGTTGCCTGACTCATTTGTTCCCCAGAGTATTCCTGCGTTAGAGGAGCATCTCCGTGGTCTTTGTTCCACTTGAGCACTAATCCAGGAGGCTTTGCGACATGCTAATGATTGGTACAGACTCTATGCTGACCGCAAACGCCTGCCTGCGCCTTCCTACCAGGTTGGGGACAGGGTCTGGCTGTCATCTCGCAACCTCCGACTTTGTGTTCCCTCACATAAGTTCACTATAGTACATGGAAGGAATGACCACTTTGGCACATGGAAGGCTGGAAGTGTATGGCACGTGGAAGGCAGGAAGAGTATGGCACGTGGAAGGCATGAAGAGTATGGCACGTGGAAGGCATGAAGAGTATGGCACGTGGAAGGCTGGAAGAGTATGGCACGTGGAAGGCTGGAAGAGTATGGCACGTGGAAGGCTGGAAGAGTATGACACATGGAAGGCTGGAAGAGTATGACACATGGAAGGCTGGAAGAGTATGACACATGGAAGGCTGGAAGAGTATGGCACGTAGAAGGCTGGAAGTGTATGGCACGTGGAATGCTGGAAGACTATGGCACGTGGAAGGCTGAAAGAGAATGGCATGGGGAATTCTGCTAGAGTATGGCACATGGTTAGCTGGAAGTCTATGGCACATGGAAGGCTGGAAAAGTATGTCACATTTAGGGGAGAGAGAGGGGAGAGATCATTCACCTGGGCTGAATTGTCTTCAGAGACACAGGTAGCGACATCGGGCAGGATCACTGGCTGCTTTAAAATCTCCCGCCCACACCCCATATTCCAGGCACAGATTGGCTGGCATGAAGGGGTTGTGAGTGGGCACATGGGAGACATGGGGAGGAGGTGAGGCAGATCTAGCCTGCCTCCTCCTCGTATGGGCTATAGAGTGGGCAGGGATGTATATTAGGCGTGCCAGCGGGCGGGAAATGTGCACACTACGCTGGGCGGATGAGTGGGTGATGGAGGCACTGAGCGTGGCCACGACGCTCTCAACTGACATGTGCTCTAAGCAGCCAGGAGCAGATGCTGCGGGCCACACAATACTAACTCGAGGCAGCACACTGGGGACTGACGGTGCCCCCTCTTGCGGCGCATGTGTGCGGTGCACACCGCGCACCCGCCCATGATTGGCCCTGTGGAGACATATCCTTTCCCTTCCTCTTGTGTCAACAGAACCAAAAGTAAAGGAAGATCTCCCCAATGGTATGAAGATGACAGACATTTTTTCACTAATATATATGAATATATTATAGTGTGTGTGTGTGTGAGTGCCCCTCACATTGTTGTAAATATTTTCACTTAGGGGTGTACTCACTTTTTGTTGCCAGCGGTTTAGACATTAATGGCTGTGTGTTTTGAGTTTGAGGGGACAGCAAATTTACACTGTTATACAAGCTGTACACTCACTATTTTACATTGTAGCAAAGTGTAATTTCTTCAGTGTTGTCACATGAAAAGATATAATAAAATATTTACAAAAATGTGAGGGGTGTACTCACTTTTGTGAGATACTGTGTGTGTGTGTATGTGTGTGTGTGTATATATATATATATATATATATATATATATATATACTGTATATTTTTGTATGCCTTAGTTACACTTTAACTTTGGAAGACGTACTTTGTTTTGTCAATTCTATACATTGTCCTATATAGATCAATACTGTTCATTCACCTGCTGAGTTCAGAAATCCAGGTAGGGAAAGGCTAGCCACCCACACTAAGGTCATCTAGCAACATGGCAACGCTGGAGGAACAACCTGTGATTTAAATGTCTCAACACAGATCTACATATACTGTACATACATAGAGAAGGTTACAATAATATAGGCAAGTGTTCTCTCCACCAACAGAGAGAGCTCTGGCAATATGAATAGAAGATAAGTAATGGGGATGTCGGATTGACTATCTCTACGCCCACATGTACTGTACAAACAAATACACACAATCAGAGAGCTCGCAATCTCAGAGTCAGAACATTCCCTGGTCTGCTGTCTGCTGAATCTTTCAACAGCTACAAGGTAACAATTTTTTTTATCCCATGTTAACAATATTATTAGACAGAAATGACATCACAACCTCATTGAATAATATGATATTAGACAGATTTCTAAACATTCTTTTGTTATATGTAGAATTTGTAATTTTGAAAGTGTTCATTTTAAAACACTGGGTGAAATGTTGCAATTTTTCAGCCCATGTTAATACAAAATGATGTTTTCAAAAGAAAAAAATATTCTATTGTAACATATTGCTGTTTTCAAGCCACAGAGAAAGATAGATAGAGCAAACCATAATATACTGAGTGTATCCATAAGGTGCCTTCTGTTATACTTTTTTACAGGTTTACAGAATTTTGTAGGTCATACATAGGCAGTATAATACGCGTGTGTTTTTATGTACAGATGCTCCTCGTTTAACGACTTACCTGTTTAAAGACTGCTTGGACCTACGACCAGATCTCCCCACCCAAATGACGCGCTGTACATCATTGTATTGTACAGTACAGAATTTCCGTTTGTGTTCTGTACTTATGCAAATTAAAACAACATTATTGCGCTGGAGTTTTCTTTTTTTAGACCTTTTTTTCACAATACAATACAGTAGTTAAGAATACAAAAAATATTTGATTACTTGTGGCTCCTCGTTTAACGACCAATTTGTTTAACGACCTGGTTATTGGAACAGAACCTGGTCATTAAGTGAGGAGAGCCTCCATATGTAATCTAAAGCTACTCACGAACATAAAACAATAGCTGGGAGATCCAGATGCTGCTGAGCTATTCTGGAGAACAATCAGCTTTAAAAAACAGGCAGAAAATCTGCGTCTCGGAGCATTCTTTGGCCTGCTTTACAAAAAGTGTACAGTAAATTAACAATAATTGTGCAAATTCAATTATTTTGCCCTATACTTTTATTCTCACGTGTTCCCTTTAGGATCAGCGTTTACCTGTAACCTGAACTCAATTACTAATGTCACTAAAACAAATGGATTTTTTTGGGGAAAATTATATCAGTATACTGTTATGCCCCGTACACATAGTCGGAAATTCCGACGGAAAATGTCCGATCGGACCATGTTGTCGGAAAATCCGACCGTGTGTGGGCTCCAACTGACTTTTTCCGACTGAAAAAATTTGAGATTCTGCTCTCAAATTTTCCGACAACAAAATCCGATCGGACTTTTTCCGATCGTGTGTAGGGAATTCCGACGGACAAAGTGCCACGCATGCTCAGATCAAATTACGAGACCAAAGCTATTGGCTACTAGCCTCTACGTAGTTCCGTCGTACGCAACGAACGTCACCACGTTCAGAATGATCGGATTTTCCAAAACTTTGTCCGACCGTGTGTATGCAACACCAGTGTCGGACAAAATCCGTCTGAAAAAATCTGACGGATTTTGTGGTCGGAATTTCCGACCGTGTGTACGGGGGCTTAGGAAGCAACAAGGTCCTCTGGCACAAAAGGAAATCCTCCTTCCCCCCGACTCTTAACACTCTTCTTTCAAACTCATTAGCCAGGCCAATGCAGTGTAGGAAATACTGTAACAGCCACTGTCCACCAACCTTGGTTTAGCCACCTTTTGGTGTCGCAACATAATTAGGCCAATGTGATTTAGTCATAAAGAACTTGGTAAAATAAAGCAAAGTTTCATTAACATTATGATCACTTATTTTTTTCTATGTTGTTTTATAACTCATCAAAATTCCAACTTTTATTTCGGAAATTTTTCCCTTTTGCAAAGGCACTAAAAATATGTTTCTGCCATAAAGAACGGTAAGTTATATACAAAAATATAAGAATACTTTTTAAAACATTTTGTGCATTTTTAGCACAAGAAAACCAGATGAAATAAAACAAGTTTACATATGAATTAGCAAAGGAAAACCTAGTTAAAGAAAGAAGGGAAAGGGATTAAAAATAATTAGGGTTGACCAAGGGTTAGTAAAGAGTTAAAGAAGGACAACTTTTTTTTTTTCTTTAAATTGTATGTTTCCCAGAACTGCCATTAAGTGCAGATTTAAGGCCAATGCTCTAATTTGCATATAAGTGCTTACCAAAAAAACACAGATACATACAAACACAATTACAATTAGCAATTACACATGAGATTACAGTTGCCCAATCCAACCATATTTGCTTAGATTGAACTGAGTTCTCTCAGATGCTCACAGCTGGTCACTATTGAGCAAAACAAATGATTGGATATGTAAAAAAGCTAGCTCTGATTTCTATTTTTCCTCTCAGATAAGCTGATGCCTCTCTGCTCTCTACTGTCAAATCAATGGGTAGCTTTAGATATTGACTTGATAGAATAAATTACTGTTTGCAGAAACCACACTGTTTCTGCATGCAGCTTGTTTGTCTTGTAAAATTAAAGTATAGAATTGAATCTTATGTGAATGAGCCCTTAGACCAGAGCTCTTCTTTATCCATTTATGCCGCGTACACACGACCGGACTTTCTGGCAGAAAAGGTCTGATGGAATCATTCGGTCAGACATTCCGATCGTGTGCGGACTTTTTCTTTCTAAAATTCTGACGGACCTAGAAATAGAACATGTTTCAAATCTTTCCGCCGGAACCAGTTCCTATCGAGAAAAATGACGCAAGGGCAGCTATTGGCTACTGGCTATTGAACTTCCTTTTTCTAGTCCCGTCGTATGTCATCGCATTCTAAACGATCGGACTTTGGTGTGATTGTGTGTAGGCAAGTCCGTTTTAGGAGTTCAGTCTGACGAGAAGTCTGTTCGTGTGTACGCGGCATAAGAGTTTCTCATTATATTGCATATCAGTAGGTCTAACCAGGTACAAAGCTATGCTCCAATGATGCAGTGCGAACCTTTGATATCTTGCTTGTTGCTCTTGCTACTTCATGCAGTCAGCATGAAGTAGTATTTGTGAAGATATCTGTATTTTAATATTAGCTAGAAGGAAAGCTAAAATACATTACTATAAAATTGTGGCATGTATCCCTGAACAAAAGCAATGGGTTCTAAATGTATATCAAGAATACTCTCTATAACTATGCTTCAATTCTGATCACTACAGAATGACGCCCCACTGCCCTCCCTTCTTCATCTGCTGTATGTATGGGGAAGTTCCCGATTTCTGGTCAACCGACCCCTTTATTCGATGACCACAGTACAACAGGGGAGGAAAGAACATTCTTTCCTTTAAAATGGGCAATACTGACCTTCCTGGTTGGCTGCTGCATTATGCATGTCAGGGTTATAGCGCCTGCTTTTGCAAGTCTCATTTGGTGTTGCCATGGCTGGCAAACTCTTAAGCGACAGGAGACACACAGCTCGAGCCTTCTTGGGGATGTACAGAAATTTGTGATTCCTTCCCACTGGGGATAGGACACTGGGGGTTATTTACTAAAGGAAAACCCACTTTGCACTACAAGTGCACTTGGAAGTAAAGTCGCTGTAGATCCAAGGGGGACATGCAAGGAAAATAAAAAACAGCATTTTAGCTTACACATGATTGGATGATAAAATCAGCAGAGCTTCCACTCATTTCAGATGCAAGTGCACTTGCAGTGCAAAGTGGATTTGCCTTTCGTAGATAACCCCCATTGTGTTAAAGTGGTTGTAAACCTAGTTAGACCACTTTACCTACAGGTAAGCCTATAATAAGGCTTACCTGTAGGTACTGGAAATATCTCCTAAACCTGCACGGTTTAGGAGATATTTACCATATACGCTTGCGCCAACATCATCGGCGCATGCACCCTGAAGAAAAGGCAAGATCATGCTGTTTCTAAAGGGCCCGTGCCGTGACCGGCGGCTCCTGCGCGCATCCACGGGAGTGATGTCACATGACTCCGGCCAGTCACAGAGCCCCGGCCCCAGAAAAAAAACATTAAAATCCATGCATCCAGCACCCTGCATGTAGATTAGGGGCTGGGCTCATGGATTAGGGGGGCGGCGCCCCTGCGCCCCTTATGGACGAGCCGCCACTGGCCTACACACTGACACGCCAGGCAGGGGTGAAACATAATTTAAACTAGAAGCATCTTGGTGCAAGAAACATATTTACAGAAAATATATAACATAAAAAGACAATTTACTGCAGTGTAAGTCAGATTCTGCAGCAGTTCAGCAGTAACCGGCCTGAGATTCGAACCATGTGCCGAATGTACCAAGTTGATTGATTGATCAACTTGGGTACGACCAGCCTGCCAGATTCACTGGTGATTATTGCTGAGGCAGTTGTAGCCATTAGCAATGATAAATGTCTTCTCCCAGTGGGGCAGCTTCCTCCGCCAGCCCCCGCACCCCTGCTGGAAGCAGACTATTGCTCATCAGGAAGGATTCCCGTCAGCACTGTCTGTGTTGATGGGGAAATTGTGCAAATTCTGAACATCCAGCATCTCTTTAGGCTCGATTCACACTAACGTGTTTTTTCATGCTTTTTGCATTTTGCAGAAATACAGGGAATTTTTTTTTAACATGGGTTCCTATGGAACACGTTCACATCAATGCATTTTTGTGCCTCTGCGTTTTTGGGAAGGGTCGGGGACTTTTTTTTCCCTGCAAAACGCAGTGTTTCGCATGTAATAGACTTCAATGGACCCGCATCCAAAACACAAGTACTGCGTTTTTACCGTGACTTTGCCACGATTTGCATTTTGCGATTTCATTTTTTTTTTTATTTACTGTATATAGCTGGTTGCTAAGGAGCAGGCCAGAAGCTGGCCGCTGCATCCTTAACAACCGATGAGCCATCAGCTGTCAGCTGGCTTCTCTGCTGAATGTAAAAAAAAAAAAAACGTATAGCATCGCCCCAAGATGGGGCGTGATCATCTGATGAGGTCACCCATATAGCCCACCCCTTGTGACGTCATCAGATGGCCATGCCCCATGGCTATATAAGAGATGTCAGACATCGGGGGACATCACAACAGAGGAAGACAGCCTAAGGACAAGAGCAGCCTTTTTTGTTTTAAGAGGGTAACCAGCAGCGAGGAAGAAGACAGCAGCGGTGAGGAAGAAGACAGCGACGCGGGAGAAGACAGCTTCGGGAGCAGCCAGCGGCGGGAGAAGACAGCTCGGGCAGTGGCGGCCCGTCCATAGGGGGCGGCGCCCACCAGGCAGTAAAAAAAAAAATAAAAAATCTGAAAAAAAAAAAAAATCTGAAAAAAAAAATTTTTTTTTTAACATGTCCCTTTAAAAAAAAAATTTTTTTTTTAAAATGTGCTTATGTGCACTGTGTCCCGGCGCCGGACGCAGTGCGAGATGGGAAGTGCCACGTCAATGCAATCATGAGATTGCAGACGAGGCGCCTCATTTGCCCCACAAAAACTGACTCTGTGGCGCGATCGAGCGCGCCACAGCTTCCTGCCGGGCGATGGACCGGCCGGGCTAGTGGATATACTTGCACAGGAAGTGACGTTGGCACTCGGCTCAGTCCAACGTCCTGCCTGAGAAGATGGAGCAGGTAAGCTGAAGATTGCGGCGGCAGCAGCAGCATCCCCCCCTTAGCAACTTATTAAAACTTTCGGTGGCCAGGAGGGGATCGGAGCACACAGCCCTTTAGTATGCAGACATTCATCCACTTGCTGCGCTGGCTGGGCTCTGCTCTCTCCCCATATCTGACACTTCATGCAGCTCAGTGCAGTGCCGGTACAAGGGGTGGGCAGAGAGAACACATGCCCTGAGCCCAGTGTTAATTTGTGCGAAAAGGGGGCACTGGGAGCATCAGATGATTGTCCTGCCTGGCAGATGGAAGTGCCTGTTATTCTCCTCCTGCTCTGTTCTAGCCTCTATGGGTTAACTGCATCGTCTTGCTCTCCTTCCCGGTGTTTGTTTAAGATAAGTTACTTTCACTTTGCTCCTCCGATAATTTCACCTCCTATATCCCCCTCTCTCTGTCTGCTCATTTCTCCCAGTACAATCCTGCAATTAGACTCTCCTTACACCGATCGTCCTGCCTATCTCCTCGTTCACCTTATCTCTTCTGTTTTTCTTATGATCTCTGCTCTCCCCTCAGCAAACCTCACTGCAGCCTCCTGATCTCAGCGCTGGACATGCTACAGGCACACTTTCCATTACAGCTTACTTTTTAGCTTTTTCTATTCTGGAACTATCCTGTGATCATCATTCACCTTGCACATTCTCTGCAGCTATTTACTCTGCTCTTTATTCACACTGCAGGGGCTCATTCACTCTACTGCAGTAACTGGCTTATTTTCACACGGGAAAATTCAGTCACTGCAATGGCATATATAGGATACAATTGTTTATTTGTACCCCATTTCCAGTGCAATGCAGCCCAGAGGCAATAAAATGCAGACATGCTGAACAGGCTCTTACTACCCCATGCCTTCATGTTTTCACTCTTTCCTTATCCCTGATTCCACTTTTTTTTCCTATTTATAATTATAATGTTATCACCCAGGGGCCAGCTCACACTAGTAGTGGTGCAAATTTGCTGCAAATACGCACCACATCTAATTCGCAAACCTGTTCATGTAAACTGATTATGCAGTAATATTACCCCCTCACCACCTGTCAAACACCAGCAATGATAGACACACATGGTATCAAGCCCTTTCAGGCCCCTTCCTCCCTCCGTCTCGGTTCACACTAGTGAGATGCGGGAAACCCTAAAAATTCAGTGTCGGTTCCCGCATCTCAGACTGATTTACACTGACATCTGCAAACCACTGGGGGTGTCAATGTTAAGTTACTGTCACCCCCAGATTGGTTTGCAGATCGCAGTGCGAACTGTCAAATGGTCCAGGAAACGGATCGCATAGTTGTGAGCACCCATGTGATCCAATTCCAGTGCGGACCAAAAAAAGGGCCCTGCACTATTTTGGTGCGAATACAATGCAATTTCAGTCATACAAACTGTATGGCTGAATTCACATCGCACAGACATCCCATGTAATGTACACAGCAATGCAGTGCAAATTACATGCAATGTCTGGCATCAAACCAGTGTGAACCCAACCTCAGAGCCCCACTACAGTCTTTTAGTTCCATGCACCTTCAGAGCCCAGCTTCCCAAACCCACTGAAATAGTTGTCAATCAGTCCCCGTTAAACTGATAGTGACACTGCAGCATTTTTTTCCTTTCATTGCACCACGAATGGAAGGCCATTTTTTATTTTTAGTGATACCACTGAGGTAGGGACATTTTTGTCTTTGCCACTGTTAGACCCATATCTGTGCGTCGATTTTAAACTCCACATTACATACATTGGCCCCAATCTCTCCTCCGGGGGGGGGGGGGGGGGCCCAGTTTGCAAATTTCGCCCTGGGCACTGAATGATGTTGTCCCAGCACTGGCTCAGTGTACCACCCAGCTGTCACAATGTGACACACCAGGAGCCCTGAGTGTGTGGACTGCCTCCTTCTATTACATACTGTACTGTATGTCACACAACTGTCTCCTTCTACTCCATACTGTATGGTATGTCACACAACTGTCTCCCTCTACTCCATACTGTATTGTATGTCACACAACTGCCTCCTTCTATTACATACTGTACTGTATGCCACACAACTGTCTCCTTCTACTCCATACTGTATTGTATGTCACACAACTGCCTTCTTCTATTACATACTGTGGCGGCCTGTCCATAGGGTGCACTTTCAGTTAGGACATGGGCGGCACTTGGCTGCTCGGTCCAACGTCCCACCTGAGAGGATCAGCAGGTAAGCTGAAGCTTGCAACTTCAAACTTGTTTAAACTTTTGGTGGTCGGCGCGGGACAGAACCCCCCACTTTTAAACTTTAAACTTGATTTTTTTAGGCGGCAGCACCCCCTAATTTACAGGTTGCAGAATGCAGATATGTGCAATGCGCAGCCTGGTATATGATGTGCATAGCCCTGTGTATAATGTGCAGCCTGGTATATGATGTGCAGAGCCCTATGTATAATGTGCAGCCTGGTATATGATGTGCAGAGCCCTATGTATAATGTACAGCCTGGTATATGATGTGCAGAGCCCTGTGTATAATGTGCAGCCTGGTATATGATGTGCAGAGCCCTATGTATAATGTGCAGCCTGGTATATGATGTGCAGAGCCCTGTGTATATGATGTGCAGAGCCCTGTGTATAATGTGCAGCCTGGTTTATGATGTGCAGAGCCCTGTGTATAATGTGCAGCCTGGTATATGATGTGCAGAGCCATGTGTATAATGTGCAGCCTGGTATATGATGTGCAGAGCCATGTGTATAATGTGCAGCCTGGTATATGATGTGCAGAGCCATGTGTATAATGTGCAGAGCCCTGTGTATAATGTGCAGCCTGGTATAGGATGTGCAGAGCCCTGTGTATAATGTGCAGCCTGATATAGGATGTGCAGAGCCCTGTGTATAATGTGCAGCCTGGTATATGATGTGGATTCTATAAGGGGTGGGGCTTATGAGAAGTGGGAGGGGCCAAATGTGGAGGGGTGCGGTCTTGCGCCCCCCCATCCTAAAACTTCACCAGCCGCCACTGAGCTCGGGGAAGATAGTTTAAAACATTTTTTTTAATAAAGGACTTGTCAAAAACTGTCTCTTGTTTTTTTATTTTTTTTACATTTCACTTTTTTGGATAATAGGTAGGGGTACGATGTACCCCTACCCATTCACATGGGGGGGGGGGGGGTGGTAAAGGGGGTCCCCTTTTTAAACAGGGCTTCCAGATTCCAATAAGCCCCCTGCCTGCAAACCCAGACAACCACCAAACAGGGTTGACGGGGAGAGGCCCATGTCCCCATCAACATGGGGGCAAGGTGCTTTGGGGTGGGGGCACAGGGCACCCACCCACCCATATTGAGGGCATGTGGCCTGGTATGGTTCAGGAGGGGGGTCTCGCTTGTCCTCTCCCTTTCCTGACCTACTGGGCTGAATGTTTGGATAAGGGTCTGGTATGATTTTTTTTAGCCGCAATTTTGTTTGTTACATTCAGCAGGCTTCCCGACGAAAAAAACACCCTCCATGCCAAAATTTAAAAAAAAAAATGGTTTGAGGCCCCGTTAACCACTTATGCCCCGGCCCATTTTGCTGGCCAAGACCAGAGCAATTTTTGAGATTCGGCACTGCGTCGCTTTAACTGACAATTGCACGGTTGTGCGATGTGGCTCCCAAACAAAATTGACATCCTTTTTTTCCCACAAATAGAGCTTTCTTTTGGTGGTATTTGATCACCCCTGCGTTTTTTTTTAATTTTTTGCGCTATAAACAAAAAAAATAGCGACAATTTTGAAAAAAAACACAATATTTTTTACATTTTGCTATAATAAATATCCCCCAAAAATATATAAAAAATCTTTTTTCCCTCAGTTTAGGCCGATACGTATTCTTCTACATATTTTTGGTAAAAAAATTGCAATAAGCGTTTATTGATTGGTTTGCGCAAAAGTTATAGTGTTTACAAAATAGGGGATAGTTTTATGGTATTTTTATTAATAATTTATTTTTTACTAGTAATGGCGGCGATCTGCAATTTTTATTGTGACTAGGATATTATGGCAGACACATCAGACATTTTTGACACATTTTTGGGACCATTGTCATTTTATACAGCAATCAGTGCTATACAAATGCTCTGATTCCTGTGTAAATGACACTGGTAGTGAAGAGGTTAACCACTAGGGGGCAGTTAAGGGGTTAAGTGTGTCCTGGGGAGTGATTCTAACTGTGGGGGCGTGGCTACGTGTGGCACATCATTGATCACTGCTCCCGATCACAGGGAGCAGAGATCAGTGACACTGTCACTAGGCAGAATGGGGAGATGCTTGTTTGACATTAGCATTTCCCCATTCATTCTCTTCGTGAGACAATCGCGGGTATCCCCGCGGACATCGAGTCACAGAGCTTCCCGCGGCTCCTCTTAAAGAGCAACGTATAGGTACATTAGTTTGCCTGTACGTGCCATTCTGCCACAGTATATCTGTGTGAGGCGGTTGGCAAGTGGTTAAAATTCATACCAGACCCTTATCCAAACATTCACATCAATGTTCTCATTGGTGACTCATTGGTTGATAAGGACGCATCGGCCAGCTTCCCGACCCGTTCTTTAGTAACCAGCTATATACAATGAATGTAAAATTCAGGGTTCTTACACGAGAACCTATCCTTCCCCTTTTGTCTGCTGTGGCTTAAGCACAATAATGCAATACCTCTTGTCACATGTGGAGAAAGTGTGTTAATTGCCATTTAAATATATTTTTTGTTTTACATAGACTATGCTGTTGTGTAAAAATAGGAAAATTATTCTTTTTTTTTTGTTGATTCTTTTTTTATTAATTTTTTTTGGTTCGGACTTATCTTGAGTATGCCAACCAGTTGTGGTCACCAATCCTGAGATAGTATATCCTTAAACTTGATAATAAGGGGGCTGGAGGACCTCAGTTATGAGGAACTACAAAAATCCATTATCCCTGAAGAAGAGGCACTTGAGAGCAGATATGATCACAATATATCAATGTTTAAATGGGAGAAAAACTATTTACCCTAATGTTTCTAAAGAAGACACATGGTCACACAATGAAAATGGATGAGAAGTGGTTCAATCTTAAACTATGTAAGGGATTCTTTATTGATAGTGCAGTAAGGATGTAGAACTACTTTCCACAGTTGGCAACATCAGTGTGGAGTTTAAAAAATGAAAAAAACACAATCTGCAAAGGATATGGAAAATGGTAGTGACATAAACACACACGTTCAGGTTCAACTGGATGGACGAGTGTCTTCATTCAACCTTACCAACTATGTAACTATACTGTATGTAAATTCTGGAATATTTACTCACATTTATTATGCTCTTGCCAGCAATTCCTGGCTGCTGTAATATTAGAAAACTAACCACTTGTGGAGAAAGGCAGATTAGGGAGTGAGTCAGCATTGTGTTTTCATAGGTAACTGCTGCAATTTTAATCTATTAGCGTGTACTGGACATCGGCTACGCTTGGGAACATGTTTGGGATGATGATAAGGAATAATGTAATTAGAGTGAACAGATTACAATGTCAACAATCAATTAGGGCTATCACTGGCATGCTGATAGTAGAGATAATGTGGCCTTATTGGAGAAAGACTTTTATTGTACAGGCAAATGTGCAGTATATTAGACACTGATTCAGAACAAATGCCAAATGTTATTTTTCTAAAGCTGCTCATATACGAGAGCATGTGATTAAAGATGAGTGTTTTCTTTCATTTACAGTCCACTGACAATATACCCAATCTGCTTTCCCAGGTTGGTAATTTGGACTGTTTCTCAGTACACTTCTTCTTCATAGAATATAGTTTGTAACTTCCAAAATCAATGCCTTCACTTTATGACCACCATTCAGAAATGGAATACCCCAATGGTATTTCCTTGTTTGAATAAATGACAGCCTGAATGTGATGGACCACCTGGCACCTCGTCTTAGTGCCTCTCCCAAGATAAAGCTTCCTCCACTCTGGAACCAGGAACCAGGTATAATAGCTGAGAATTTCACCTAAGAACTAGATTACATTAGCTTAGGTGCAAACTGGAACTCACTTTATTGTGAATTCACACAAAATTTATACCACACAAAATCAAATACGAGCTTGATCACGTTATCCTAAACAATGCAAACTTTTAAAATAGTAATATCATCAGTACATCTAACATTACATCTAATGAACAGCTAGCAGCTAACAATTACCTAATTAAACCGTGTTCTATTTAACAACAAGCTAATCAACAGCTAGGCCCCTAGACAAGCCTTGATTAGTCAGGGATCCCATCCCTGAGAGATCGGCAACAAGTCTACTAGAAAAGTCATCATAAGAAAAAACTCATACAATGTTCCAGCAGTCTGAAAAAGTGGAATTAATTTAGCTCCATAGATTTCCTAAAGTGAGATTGTTGATAAATATTTCTGTCCAAGTGGAGCTTCTCCAACCCAGTCAGCAGGAGGACCACCATATTTCCTCTGACCATTAACCTGTCCAAGATTAATATTACACATTTCCATCCACTCCATAAGGGAAGCTTTATTGTCTTTATTTAGAAAATTAATCCAAGCCTTGCTCTCAGCATTCATCACAATGTTGTCCATCGATAGAGAATGATCTGCTCTCTCCATGGGATCAGAGGCTAAACTGAGCTCTTTTCCATGCTCTGACCAAGAGAAGCAGACAGAATCCCAAGTCTCCTCCATGGGCCATAATCAATGGGTAGAAGGCTAGCCCCTAGTCCCCTCCAAAATCCCATGTCCCGGTTGGGTCTGTCACAATGAGTAAATACAGTCAAAATTCCATTGCTGCTTTTTATAATTACGTCAATTAATAGATAGGAAATACTACATTTAGCAACCCTTTAATTGGTTTTAGAATATTTACGGCCGACATCATGGGAATAATGCAACATTAAAGCAATTCCTGACTTAGAGATGAGCATTCACTGTGTGCAGTAAGAAAATGCAGAGTTCCTCTGAAAAGTGGCTTGTTCGATGTCAATATACACTGTACGTGTATGCAGTGGTGGCCCGTAATGCAGGGCGCACGGGCGCCGCCCCCCCATGCATGCATCTGGCCCCCTAATCTTCATGTGGGGTGCTGGACGCATGGATTAGAATCAGGGTTTCTCTTTTCTTTTTTTTTTTTTGAAGCATGTGATTACAGCCAGAGGCTCTAATAGGCTTAATAAAAGTGTGGGCTAGATGTGTGACAATAATTGTCTTCCTGATTCTCCTCCCGGCCAATCGGTTTCCCAATTGGCCGAAAGGAGAAGCGTTACAATTGCCTTAGGAGGAGGGACGAGACACATGGCGTGATGCCGAGGAGGAGACACAGGGGAAGCCACAGCCGTTGCCCGGAGGGATGTGCTGCCCATGCCATAGATGGGGTAAGTACCAGGCTGGTAACCCAGGGAGGGTTTGTAGCTGACCCGACTGACCCGGGTGGGGCTGTGGGTCACTGTTTGACACCCCCCCAAAAAATATACCACCAACCGCCACTGCTTGTATGTTGCATTAGGAGGGATGTACTGAGCCTGTGCTGACTATCAGTACAGCGTACCTCAGTTACCGCACTCCCAGTAACAGAATGGAGTCCTGCTGTGCACCTAGCATGGACCTCGTGGGTGCTCTCTCTTAAGTCTGTCATTTCCATACCATGCGACCAGGCCATAGATCTCCATAATGCTAGTCCTGTCCCTTACCGTGGGAGACAGACTGCTAGGGAGGGAGCCAGAACATCGACCCCTCACCACACTTAACGACTGGTTGCTGTAGCTTGTTCCTTCACTTGGTTACCCATATTGACTACACTTCTCTTTCTTGTTTTGCTGAGTTAACCCTTTGTAGCCATGTTACTTCATACCCTGAAGTGTAATTCCAGATGCAGGTTCTTTGGAATATGACAGAACCAGAATGCATCCCTTTGAATAAATTCAGACCAGGCTTAGAACCAGGCTTAGAACGGTTAATATAATTTTACTGTAGAAAGGCATCATGGCAATACAACATGAATAATGCCCTGTTTCTAAACCTAGCTAAAATAGCGTAGTGGCCCAGGCATACCATGAGTTGAGTCCACATAGACATTGTCCATAACTTGGATGCTCCATGACTCCCGGTATCTTCAGCATCATCCTAGCACTCACAGGTGTGTCTCCATACCCTTGGCACTAAGTACTTTACTCTGACTCCGGCCTCCGGTCTTAGTGGTCAGGTGGATCTGACAAAACCCCAAAGCCCAGCATTTGAGCTGAACATGTTTAACCCCTTCCTCAGCCTGGGCTGGTTGCTGGACTAACTACACACATTTCAACCTTCTAATAAATTCAGCCACAACTGCTTATGCACATTGAAAATCTTTTGCTGCACATGGCTTACCAAACTTCAGTAAAGTCTGATCCAGTATCTCATTCTCATTAGAGGATATCTTGTTGCCGAAGGAGAGATCACATACATCATGTTGGCACTGCAACTTTGGCCATACATTCCACTCTAACTGGTAAACTAATGCTAATTTAACCCATTAACCCTTAACCCTCTCCCTAACATTGAAATTAAATCCTTAACCCTACATTTAGTTAGTTTTCAGCAGAAGCTAGCTAAACCTCTCTGGGCAGATAATTAAAAAAGCAAAATATGAGTATTATACACTTTGGATAATATTTAATAATAAAAATATGTAGTGTATACCAATATGGGAATAATGAAAGGGAAAAAAAATTGGGGTGGGGTTTGGTGTAGGTGTAGAACATAGGTGTAGGACAATAAATAAGTACATTGTGAAGAAGTACTTGCCCAGAGAGGTTTCTGTTGAGAAGCTGTAAACTATTTTATGTGGGGTTAAAAGCAATATTTTGATATTTAGATATTCTTCTGTCTCTGAATACTTCTACTTTGTATTTGGGTTGTTTATAATAATTATATTTTTTTATCTAGTATCCAATTTTTTCATGTAGAATATTACCAAACAAAATTAGTGAGGAATAATATTTATATTTATGAAGATACTGATCTGAACAGACTGAAATTTTCCTGATTACTATGATAAAATATTGTATAGGTTATGTTAGCTCTTTTTTATACAGTGGGAAAAATAATTATTTGATCCCCTGCAGATTTTGTAAGTTTGCCCATTTACAAAGAAATGAAGGGTCTATAATTTTTTATCATAGGTGTATTTTAAATGATAGAGACAGAATATTAACCAAAATCCAGAAAAAAACACAGGATACAAATGTTAAAAATTGAGTTGCAGTTCATTGAGTAAAAAAATTATTTGGTCCCCAAGCAAAACATGACTCAGTACTTGGTGGAGAAACCCTTGTTGACAAGCACAGAGGTAAGAAGTTTCTTGTAGTTGGTTACCAGGTTTGCACACATCTCACAAATGATTTTGGTCCACTCTTCTTTACACATCTTCTCTAAATCCTTAAGGTTTCTTGGCTGTCGCTCAAAGTTTCAGCTCCCTTCATAAATTTTCTATAGGATCTATATGTAACCTATCTTCTAAAGGTTGTTGTGAATAGGTTTTTCTTTACCATAGAGAGGATCCGCGATCATCCACCACTGTTGTCTTTTGTGGATGTCCAGGCCTTTTTATGTTGCTGAGCTCACCAGTTCATTCTTCTTTTCTCAGAATGTACCAAACTGTTGATTTGGTCACTCCTAATGTTGCTGCTATCCCTCTGATGGATTTGTTTAATGAGGGGGGGGGGGGGTGGCTATTCTTAAGAACTGTAATTTCTAAACCCTTCCTCCAATTTTTATGTACATACCCTCACATTAAATCTGAGTGTGCACTTTCAGCCCATATCCATTATATAACTATAACTTGAATATGTTTTGGTAAATATCTAAAAATAAAAATGAAAATTATGCCTGTGTCCAAATATATAGGGCCCTAACTGTATATATTGTTAATAGAAAAACCTTGAAACAGAAACTGGAGCTCTGGTAGGAGGTCAGGCTATTTAAGAATCAACACTAGGTTGCTAGATGGACTTGAAAAAGGAGGACCTGTCCCGCCGAAATGCATTGTAATAGCAACAGTGGGCCATGTGGATTGACAGTGTGAGCTCTGTATTGTTGCTTGTTGTATTCTCGCTATACAACCCCCCTTTGTGCGGTACCTTACATGGTGTCAGCAGCTGGGAGGTGAGGTATGCTCCTCCGCTTTGCAGAGAACCTGTGTAGTGTCAGCAGGGGCTAGTATAGATCTTTTTTTTTTTAGTCGATACCTGAGCTGATGCTCAAAGCCGTTATCTGGCTAATCAAGAGAGGAAGAATAACCTTGGATAGGACTGTGATGGTACACGTGATGACCTGCCTGATATTGTTGCAAAGTACCTGTTCCTTTGCTTAGTATAGGAAAGTATACGTTTTGTTTTAACCCAATGCTTCCCTAAGGGCCTGTTTACATTTTTAAAGTGCATTCATGCACGTGCACTGATTATGTCACACGTTAGTGTACATTTCATTAAGACAGCCTATGAAAAGAATGGGTTGCCAATGCACCAAGTCTTGAAAATTGGATCTGCCACAAAATTTTTGCTGCAATGCACTGTAATGCCCTGTACTCATGATCGGACAATCCGATGAAAAAAGACCGATCGGATTATGTTGTCGGAAAATACGATTGTGTGTGGGCTCTATCGGACTTTTTCCGTCAGAATTTCAGATGGAAAAAGTTTGAGAGCTGGTTCTAAAATTTTCCGACGACAAAATCCGATCGGAATTTTTCCGATCGTGTGTACAGAATTCCAATGCACAAAGTGCCACACATGCTCAGAATAAATTTGGAGACGAAAGCTATTGGCTACTGGCCTCTTTGTAGTCCCGTCATACGTTTTGTACGTCACCTCGTTCCGAATGATCGGAAATTCCGACAACTTTGTGCAACTGTGTGTATGCAAGACAAGTTTTCGAACAAAATCCGTCGGAAAAAATCCGCCGGATTTTGTCGTCGGAATGTCCGACCGTGTGTATGGGACATAATGCATACATTTAAATTGGCCCTTAAGGTTTTAGTAACTCAACCCCTAATATTAGCTAAAACTGTGTATGCCACATTGACCAATAGCATTCTTGCATATTTGACATGCAGGGCAGATCATTTTTTTATATCTTCATGCATCAAAATTATTTTCAGTAATGATCATGAAATTAAACATCATGCATGCTCGGGGTGAGACTTTAGGCAGAAAGCATACTTAGCTGATGCAGGAGTCCAGGAACTCCATCTCCTGCATTGTTTGCAATATTTTGAAATAGTTAGGGATGCTTTAAAGGAAACAGGAATAAAAATGCAGTGCGTGTAGCTTGCGACCTGCTGAACACTTGGCTGGAATTGGCCCATAAAGTGGGTATTGCTTCACAGTTTATGGCTTGTAGTGTGGGAATAAAATAAAATCCAACATTACTGCCAGTGGCAATAATAGTAACCCCCAGCACTGGTGTCAGTGGTGGCAATAACAACCCCCCAGCACTGGTACAAAATAATAATCCCTAGCATAGGTGTTAGTTGAAGCAAAAATAAACCCTTCTTTTTTGGGGATCAGTAGAAATAAAATACCCCCCCCCCCTTCACTGGTGGCCAGGTTGGGATTGTACTTCAACTCTTAGGCAGAGATCACCCTGCCTAACATTTCCCCCTGTTCTTTAAATGAAAGGTACTGGAACACAGAGACTGTTCCAGCCCCTAACCCTCTGCTGTCACTCTGCATGTTGCCAGGGGCCACAGCAACTTTCAAGTGGCGGTAGACAATGTGGACGACCCCACAGATACTGCTTTACCTATTTAATAAATAGGGCTTAGTGAACCTGTTCACATAGCAGGCTGAGAATGTGAAGTCCAGACTGAATTCTGATTCACACATTATTGCTTGCGATCTTTAAATCAGACTAGAGCAGACTCTGATGATAATGAGGTCTGATAACCCCAAATTTATAGAAAGTGGCGATAATAGAGAAGTCATGGTAAGCACCGTGCCACTCTTATTTCTCCACAAATTACAAGTCAGCGACAATTAGATTTAGGTCTTGGGTGTGAGGACAGGCAAAGCTATAAGGCACATCTCATCCTACCCTCCTACTAAAACTACCAGCATAAGTCAGATCAGGTTGATGCAAGCAGATTGGAGTCAAAAACTGTATTGAGCAGGGTCAGCAAATCATCAAAAGACTTCTAATAAGCTTTGTCATGAAATGTCCTGTCATGCATGTCATGAAATGTATAGCAGAGCCACAACAGACTAAAGCCCCATACACACAGTCGGATTTTCGCATGGATTCTGTCCGATCGGACAATGTTGTTGAAAAATCAGACCGTGTGTATGCACCATCGGACAGTGTACGTCGTATTGTCCGACGGACAAAGTCCTATCTCCTGCTGGATAGATTTTCCGACAACACGGTCCGATCACACCAAATCTGATCGTGTGTATGGTAGTCCGACCGGACAAAGTGCTACGCATGCTCAGATCACATTACAAGACCAAAGCTATTGGCTACTAGCCTCTACGTAGTCCCGTCGTAGGCAACAAACGTCACCACGTTCAGAATGATCGGATTTTCCGACAACTTTGTCCGACCGTGTGTACGCAAAACCAACATCAGACAAAGTATGACGGACATGGTCTGACGGACCTGGTCCTCGGATAATCCGCGCGTGTGTATGGGGCTTAAGATATACTGTTCAAAATCTGGCACCATAAACCTCCATTGAGTCAAGGCCTACTAATAGCTCTTGTAAATAGTTGTTAATAATCCAGAAATGGTTTGAAGCAATACAAATCCTGGTATGGCATTTTCTTTAACTGCCGAAACCAAAATATATTCATATTTCATAAATTCTGATAGAAAGCTACATTCATAGCAATTGTCTACCAAAATGTGTAAGGAAATAATCAGTTTGATACCAACCATACCTATGTTATAATGTAAAGAAGGAAGATTGGTCAGATCCCTGAGTCGATGTGTGCATCTGGTTTATATCATATTGGATTTCTATCAAACCACATTTCCATTTTGTACAATATACTGTATGTTCTTATAAAAACATAGTCATCTGGAAATATTGATGTATTTAGAAAATCTGGCCTAGAGAGATGGTCCGCTAGAATATCATAAAACACCCCTCAGGTCAATTGATTGGGTGGGATTTGGCTTAGTGGCACTCTAGAGGGTCCACAATATATCTGCTGCTATTGGCAGCTAGGAGCTCTTATCTCCATCAAAACTGTGCATGAATGCTGAGAGTCACTCATGAGAGCCAGATACTGGTCAGTGTATCCACACTCTGAAGTGGATTGGATTTGCACAGGATGTAAAATCCAGGCAAACCTTGCTAACTACCTTTAATTTTTAATCAAATTTATTTTACTGTTGTTGTCAATTTTTTTCTGTAAATATTTTCCTGTACTCTCAATTAATTTATTTTACATTATACAGAATGTTGAACAAGGAATGAGACACTTTTTTTGGCTTATGTTGGTGAGAATGACTTTCCCCGTATGGTTTTGTGGAGTAGGTGGGTAAACAAACTATTGCAGGAAAATTAATACTTAAGATGGCCATAGGAACAACATTTGGCTGGTTCAGCAGAGGCCAGTCACATCTTGATCCATCTATGGCTGTTCCCATTTGAGAGGATTCAATCTAATGATTGACTCCTCTGGAACACAAATTCGCTTTGCTGCAGGATCAGTATATTTTGACAGCAGAGGAGTCCTCACTGTCATAATACAATAGGGAGTAACCCTTCAGTCACCACGCTTGTGTGGATGGGGGAATTCATTTTTTTTTACTCTTAATAAGCCCACTAGCTGATCAAAAAAAAAAATCCATTTAGGGGAAGCTTTTTTTTTTTTGGACAAATAGAACATTTATGGCCAGCTTTAGTGTCTTTCAGAAATAAAAGAAACCAGCATATGGGTCATCACACCATTTCAAAACCTAAAACAGAAATATCAGTTTAGGGCAGAATTGGATGCTAATCAGAGAGAATTTTCACCACAGATTTGAATATAATGTGTGTTTTTTCTTTTATCTTTTTACACAGGATGAACCACACACTTCTCACTGACAAGTTTTCCACAGCCCTCCATTTCCAGAAACTTATAATGAATAAATGTCGACATGTACCTGATATTACGCCCTTTCTGGGAACATCTTACAGCTTGATGATAGTCCTGGGCTTGCTGGGGAATAGCTCCTTGATATATGTACTCTTTCGAAGAAAAGAGAAGGGCAATGTGACTAACATTCTTATTGCCAATCTAGCCTTCTCTGACATCCTAGTAGGAATCTTCTGCTTACCCTTCACAGTTGTCTACACCATCATGGATTACTGGATGTTTGGTCGGTGCTTATGCAAGATCACCAATTTTGTCATGTGTGCATCTGTTACAGTATCAGTCATGATCCTAGCCCTCATTGCTTTGGAAAGACATCAACTTATCCTACACCCAACTGGGTGGAAACCTAGTGTCCTCCAAGCTTACATAGCTATTTTACTTGTTTGGGTTATGGCTTCTCTTCTGGCTGTGCCATTGATCAATGCTGTAGATTTGACAGATGGCATTCACAAAAATATTTCAAATGTTTTCGACTCACTTGTAGACAAGTCTGTTTGCTTGGAGAAATGGACCTCTGTTCAGGAGAGGAGAGCATACACTGTGACAATTTTGCTCTTGCAATATGTCGTGCCACTTTGCTTTATACTATGTTGCTACTTCCGGATATCTGTGTATTTACACCATAGGGAAGGTCTGTTAGGAAGGAGCTATAGCCACATGAGAAGAATCAACATTATGTTAGGCTCCATGCTTGGAGCATTTGCAATTTGCTATTTGCCACTTCAAATTTTTAATATCATTGTGGAATGGGACCACCAACTGATTTCCGTATGCTACCACAATCTTATCTTCTCCTTGTGTCATTTGTTAGCCATGATTACAACGTGCATCAATCCTGTCATCTATGGTCTCCTTAATAGTAATGTGAAGCAAGAAGTAAAGTTATTGGTTGAGAGGTGTGCAGGGCGGACGCAGAGGAGGCCTAAAACCCAGGAAGAACCAGAAAAGCATCCTCTCGCCATCAAGTCTGGTTCAGCTTTGCCTGGTTCACCAAGTTCAGAACATGGACAAGATATGTGTTGAAAGGCAGCACGTGAGCCGTTAAATTCACTGCAAGAAAAGTACACAGATACAAAAGGCACATAGCATCATGAGATGTACATTACATGTACCTATACATTAGGTATGAACTTGGTGGACCTGTAACAATTGAAATGCTATTGCTCACATGTATGACAATACCAAAGGCATGTTGTGACGTTTAATATCAATGGCTTGTTTATGTACAAAAATCCTGGGAATCTTTATAAATTTATGAAGCAGAACTCAATGGGGTGACCAACTTATCGGATTTTTAGCACACCAAGACTGATGGAAGTACCTAATGATTAATAGTAACTGAATCAGGAAACAGGCTACTTATGATTCTCCTTGCAGATCTGCAGAAATTCACCCAGTTTTCAAATCCAGACAGTCATGATTTATGAACTATATAATTTGCCAAGGACCAGACAAATATGCATGCATATATTCAGGAGAGTTAAAGTCACTTCACTGATTCCTCTGCATTTTCAGTTTGCTCATGATATTTCTACTGGTAATTCCCCATCAGCTTTTAAAAACTATGGGGGTAATAAGGAGCAGGTCCACTTTCCAGCAACTCCTAGCAAAATCAGGTATCTTTGCATTATCATACTAAGCTTAGATCTGGTATTAAGGCATTATAACACAGAGCATGTCTGGTCTACAACCACCGTTGTAACTGCACAGTCAAGAGTAGGAAGATTGTCTTACAGGGGTTCATTAGGAGACTTTGAAAATTTTACATCCATCCATTTTGGTCCACAGAGGTTTCCTTTTAAAGTTCAGCTACACATTTGGCCTGTGAAGTAACTTCAACCGGTGCTGTGCTTGTAGTGTCTCTACTATAGGTTTAGAGTTCCATTCCTATTTGTGGGGGAAAAGTTTATTGACTAACCATATAAACACCATGGATGGTAATGCACAAAGAGGTAAATATGCACCAGGATGGGGTTCTACGTTAGATATTAATAGAGGTTAGCATGAAGTTAGTGTTTATGGAGGTAATTGGATTTTCTACCACAAGTGTAGTTGTACCTTAAACAGGAAAGCCTATTTTAGAGTAACATACTTGTCACAGCAAAGATATATAGAATTATGTGAGCACTTGTACAGTATCTATTTAAATGTTATTTTATTATAATCTACGGTATGTATATGTTTGATATTCATATTAAAAAGAAGTTTGCACTTTCATGTGTAATTGCTTTCTAACAGTTTTGATTACTATGTTCATATGATATTTTAAACTAGTGTTTGAAGAGTGAGACTATTGCCTTTTTTACAAATACAATACTGTATATAATTTACAAGAAGGCAACACCTTCAATAACCACAGATTCTAAAAATAGTTGGTGATTTCTGAACAGAGTTTTTCCCTACACCTTCTCCTCCTGAGACCTTTCTCGCTGTCCCCAGTCTTGGCTATAATACTGTAAGTACCAAGCATTGTAGTACTGTAAGCTGGCCATATACACTAGTGGATTTTTGTTTGACATTTTTAATTTTTTGGAATATTTTTTTTGATTCTCTTCGGTTAGTGAGGTCAAATCAACATTTATTTTTTGACCCTAGTGATGAGAAAATTCAAAGGAACAGAGTAATTTTTTTTTTCTTGAATTAATGAATTTGAATGTGAATGTGGTTATCATTCAGGGAAATTTAATTCATAACAAAATCAAATGTTAAGCACAAACTAAATTTATTTATTTTTTTTTGTTTACAAAAGTTTTTATTGAAAAATCATAAAAGAAAACAGTAACTGTGTCAGACAAAGTTCAAAAACGAGAACAAGATACGGTATTTTACTACATGATGGGAATAGGGACATAAAGAGTAGGGCATGTTGCAAAAAAGACATTAAATATACAATATATTTCTCTGTAGGTATATGGCATTTTTCTTATCACAAAGTTGTTGTGTTCAAGTGTATCCATTTGTTATTGAATGTATGTAAAGTATCATACAAAGTGTGGTGGATACGTTCTGAAAGTTTAATTGTTTCCATTCTGGCTAGGACTTGTGACCAAGGGAGAGCTGGGGAGCGCCAGTTGAAAGCTATACATTTTAAAGTACTTTTGAACAACATTTGTTAAAACAGAATTAAAGGGAGTAATACTCACCTTCCCAACACTCTTTAGTCAGTGCTGGCATCTTTTCCTGTGTACTGGGTTTCGCCCATCTTCATGGGACAGGATGATGTCACTCCTGTGCATGAATCCTGGCACACAGTATTGGCCCGGCCGCTGTAAGCTAAACTGTGCATGCAGAGCTCAGTTTACAGGCTGTGGATTACTGTGAGCAGGCAGGAAAGTGTGTTTTATTGCAGAAGAGACATTGCATTTCTCTTCTGCAATAAAATGACTGTATGCTTACAATGTATCATAGCAGAACTTTTTTTAATTTTTACTTTATAATCTTTATTAAACATTTTTTATTAATTATCTTTAACATATAAACATCCATTACCCTCTCTTCCCCCCACCATTTTAAATATATAGATATCAAAATAGAATAAAAAATGTATTCTTAGTGAACTTCTCGGATATAAGTGGGCGGCACAGTGGTGTAGTGGTTAGCACTCTCACCTAGCAGTAAGAAGGGTCGCTGGTTCAAATCCCAACCACGACACTTCCTGCCTGGAGTTTGCATGTTCTCCCTGTGCCTTCGTGGGTTTCCTCCGGGTACTCCGGTTTCCTCCCACAATCCAAAGACATGCCGGTAGGTTAATTGGCTTCTGTCAAAAAATTGGCCCTAGTATATGAATGGGGACCTTAGATTGTGGGCTCCTTGAGGGTAGGGACTGATGTGAGTGTGCAATGTACAGGGATGGGGACAATTGTAGACACTTGCTCAGGTTGAACTGGATGGACTGATGTCTTTATTCAACCTTACTAACTATGAAACTATGAAACTTCCTCCCTTACATCCTCCATTCAATTCCCCTGTGCCTGCCCCTCCCCAATCTCCTCTCTCCAACCTTTCAATCCTGTTGATCACTCTCAGTCACCTCTGCCTCCCTACTTCACACCTTGCACTCTCAATCACACTTCTCTCTCATTGCAGTAAGTCACATCCTATCTTTTTTATCCTTATTCGCCACTTTTTTTTTTATATTGATACCTCTGTCCCTGCCATATCCTCTATCCTCCTAATCCTTCTTTCTTTATACAGATAGTTTAGAACTCATTTTATCTTGCACCTTAGTCTAAGGGGGTATCACTTTGCATTCCCACCAGGGTTTCCAAATCTCTTCATATTTCTTTTATATTATTTTGCTTGATATAAACCGATTTTTCCTTCCATATTGTCTCATTCAATGCTGCTCTCCCACTCTCTACTAGATGGTGGTAAAACCTCTCTGTGCTATCAATTTCCTTATCTGGAATAAACATCTAAGAATTGCAACCTGGGTGCGTCCAGGATTCCCCCCCCCCCCCCCCCTCAACAAGGCCCAGTACACATAGCCTTACATCCCAGTCTAGGGGTCCTCCAAATACCCGACCTATGATTCCAGATACCTCTTTCCAGTACCGAAATAGCTTCGGCCTCTCCAAAACATATGGATTAAATCCCCTTCTTTCCCACACCTGGGGCAACTGGCATCTGGTCTACGGCCAAACAAAAAAAAGCTTTTGGGGGGTATAGTAAGCTCTGTATAACAAGAACAAATGAGACATCCTCTGGGAGGGGGAGAGTGAGACCCACAAACCCAATTCCAGAATTCTACCCCACTGTGAACCAGTTATATTACCTACATCCTGTTCCCATCTACTATTACTCGATGGGACTTCTATCCCTTCCAGGCTCCCCTTATAAATATGCGGGTATAAGCTCGAGATTAGGCCTTTTGAGGTTGTTGCATTAATTACTTTCTGGAGCTATGGAATCTTGCTCCATTCAAGTGTCCTTTCCCTAAACTGTTCTCCCAGGGCATGTCTAATCTGTAGATACCTAAAAAAATAGTTATTTGGTATAGCATATTGTTCTCTCAATTCCTGAAAGGATTTCAGAGTACTGTCTTTATATAGCTGGTTAATGAAATTTATTCCACATCTTTCCCATTCCTTAATTGTCCCCATCTTCTGGATTTCTCCCAGGTTTCTGTTCTCCCAAAGGGGGGCATACGCTGTAAATCCACTATACCCCAATAATATCTTCACTGTGTCCCATACTCTCACCATCAAACTTAATGTAGGGAGCCTAGGAGTGCCTCCATGACTTCCACCATTGACCCATGCGGAGTGTTTTGTAGCAACATTTCCCTCCCTACATATCCCCCTTCCGACCAATTAATCCCTCCCATATACTGTAATTGTACTGCCAAAAAGCACCTTCCTGTCTTTGTAATTGTAGAGTATGCAGACAAATTCTTGCCAGTCCACCTCTCCAAATCAGTTCTCTAAAAATAACTGCTATCTTTTGGAACCACTTTTTGTATACCCACACTGGAGAATTATGTAATACATACAAAAGCTGCGACATCCATAGCATTTTGATTAAATTACATCATCCTAGTACAGATAATGGAAGTCGGTTCCATAATGGAATTCGGTTTCCATATAGGAAATGTATAGATACACAATAGGGTGAATGACAGCATTGCTCAGCATAAAGCATAGTTAGTGTGAAATGTTCAAGGCTTCTTTTAGCTGAATTGGAGGACAATCTCTAGTCTCTGGGTATCTCTCAAACCAACTGTCATAGCCAAAAAAAAAGTCTTAACTCCTGAAAGTTTATGTAAATAATAATTCAACTTCACTCTGATATTTACACCACAATTCACAAGTTAAATAAAGCCTAACCTCTAAGCATGACCTTTGACTCGACCGCTAATCATAACCCTTAACGTGAACATCTCTTTAATCCTAATTCCTAATCTAACCATTGCTTAAACAAATCTCTCTTCAACCTCATTTAGATTTACTATTCACTTATTTGGGGGCCTTTGTAAACAATGAATTTAATTTATATTCAACCAAGTGGGCCCTTACTCTACATACAGTAGCTGTTAATATATCCAAAGATGATTTTACAATTATACTGTAAAGCTTGCACATAGTTTGCAATCTGTCTATACAGTCTTTTTTAGATCTACTATAAACTATGTAGTGCAAGGGCCTGTCTGATTGGATAAAGATAATTTGATAGTTTAGGTAGGTCCTAATTTTATATGTTTTTTGGTAAATCTAAAGTTTACTGTACAAACGTTGTACAGTTAGATTTGTGACATGTATGGTGAACTCTGAAGGCGTGACAAAAATAACTCTTGACGTTCCTCTGCTCCCCCGCACTGTAAGGGCTAAATGCTTGTTTAGTCCAGGGGGTGCTGAACAAGCTATCTTACTTACCTTACCCCCTGGCTCTGGCTCCAGCGGGCTCTGGTTCCAGCGGGCTCTGACACTCCATTTCTCTTCCTGAATCTCCAGTCTGTGGGCAGGGCCTCAGCATCATCACGTTTCTCTGTGGGTTGAACTAGACGGACTTGTGTCTTTTTTCAACCAGACTAACTATTTAACATATACTGCAGGGCCATTAACCATACATTATGTGGGGTGGGGGTAAGCATATAACCGTAGCCTGAAGCACCTTAGTGAGGAGGTTGCAGGGACCTGTCACAAGGATACTGGAGTCAAGAGTAAGGTAATGTAGAGTATTACTGCTTACCTATGCACTCCTAGACTAATTGTGCTTTAAATCCTTGCAGTGCATGGTGGGGGAAGGGGGTGCCCTACATGGGCTTTTTTTTCACATTTCCAGGGTTCATCTTTAAGTTGTTTTCTTAAACCATTCTAAATTAATTACAGGTGCAACTGACTTGTATTTTGCCTGCTTCCACGGCTTCTGAGTGTCTGTAGACTTGTATAGGGAGAAATAGCTCTGAAATGAACAAAATCTCATCAGTACAGTCCCTAACATGTTTGCTATTCTTAACTCTTAACTCCACCCCCCAACACATGTAGGCAGGTTGGAAATATACACAGTTAGCTATTCAGCAGCCGACTCATGCTGCGTAAGGGGTCAAATGTTTCTAGCTCAGTTCCCGGGCTTTTGGTCCTAGCCAGCCCATCTGGGCTATAAAAAGGGGGATGGCTGGGGGTTCAAAAAGTCAGGTTGCGGTGGATTCAGGAGTGACAGCATCACCCGTGAATATGGCCAGTGGTGCTATTGAAAAACCCGGACTTGCGGAGAACATCCAAGCCATGGACAATGCTTTAATGGACTCTCACCTCATAAAGGTATGCCTGAGCCACTAAATCTCTTAGTTAGCATCAAGAACAGCTGTATGCTGCATTTTTACAGTAAAGTTATATTAACCATTATGAGCCTGGTCTGAAGTTATTTAAAGGGGTACATGTTGGTTTTAGCATATTCCAAAAAACACTATGAGGTATGAATTAACACTACTACAAAAGGATTAACTCAGCATTACAAGAGGAGGAGTGTAGTTGCTATGGGTAACTAAGTAAAGGAACAAGCTACACGCAACCATTCATTAAGTGTGATGCCAGGTAAGGTGACAGGTCCTCCGGTAGTGAAGGGGTCAATGTCCTGGCTCCCGGTATACAGTGGCACCCACCCGTGTGGAGATCTATGGCCTGGTCACGAGGTATGGGAAGAAAAGAGTTACATACAGTAGGTGCCGCCGATATTGTGTCAATCTCGCCGCTGTTAGCGGCGTGATTGACACCCGTGAGCCCCGTCGCAGGAGCCAGCGACAAGCTATGTCGCTCATCCCGCTCGCTGCCCCCAATACATTCCTATGGATGCACGGCATCTTGTTGGGGTGGCGAGCATGAGAAGCGTAGCTCGCAGCAGTGATTTCCAGGGCGATCCCATTGCACTGGAAACACAATATCAGCGGCACCTACCTTAGTTAGTCAGGTTGAAAAAAGTCCATCTAGACCAATAAAAAATAAATAAAAAATCATACAATCATATACACAATCCTATACCCACAATTGATCTGGAGGAAGGTGAAAACCCCCAGAAAAGCATGATTCTTTTTGCTACAGCAGGGGAAAATTCATTTCTGATCCCCTGAGAGGCAATCAGATTTTCCCTGGATCAATTTTACCTATAAATGTTAGTACCCAGTTATGTACATTTAGAAAAGAATCCAGGCCTTTTTTAAAGATAAATCTACTGAGCTGGACAGAACCACCTCTGGAGGGAGTCTATTACCCATTTTCACAGCTCTTACTGTGAAGAAACCTTTCCATATTTGGAGATGAAATTGCTTTTCCTCTAGATGTAAGGAGTGCCCCCTTGTCCTCTGTGATGACCTTAAAGTGAATAACTCAACACCAAGTTCACTTTATGGACCCCTTATGTATTTGTACATGTTGATCATATCCCCCCTTAATATCCTCTTCTCAAGAGAGAATAAATTCAGTTCCTCTAATCTTATCTCATAGCTGAGGTCCTCCATGCCTCTTATCAGTTTTGTTGCCCTTCTCTGCACTTTCTTCAGTTCCCTGATTATCCTTTGTGAGAACTGGTGCCCAAAACTGAACTGCATATTCCATATGAGGTCTTACTAATGATTTGTACAGTGGTCAAATGATATCTCTCTCTCTGGAGTCCATAACTCTCTTAATACAAGAAAGGACTTTGCTCGCTTTGGAAACCGCAGCTTGGCATTGCATGCTATTATTACGTTTATGATCTACCAAAACCTCCATATCTTTCTCCACTATGGAGAAGGATCAAATCACATAGTTGTCCAATTAAACAGTGCATTGAGGTCGGCTTGTAAGTTGGAGACATCCTATAAGGACGTTATTCCATTGCATAGCTTGGTGTCATCTGCAAACACTGAAATGGTACTTTTAATCCCAAACCCTATATCATTTATAAAGATATTAAAAAGTAAGGGTCCCAACCAGGGGCATTGCTAGGTCTACAAAAGATCAGAGGCTAGAGCCCACAGCAGCGGTCACCAACCTTTTTGCAGCCCCGGTGCACGAATCAGTGGGAGCCCTGGGCATGTCACTTGCCACATCTCCTGCCACCAGATCCAGCATATCTCTTGCCACCGTCGCCTGTCACCAGATGCAGCTTTTTAACTTGCCACTGTCACCGGCCACTAGATGTGGATTGTCACTTGCCATGTCGCCTGCCACCAGATGTGGATTATCACTTGCCACCATTTGCATATTGCCACATCACCTGCCACCATTTGCACATTGTCACTTGCCACGTCACTTGCCACCATTTGCAGATTGTCACTTGCCACGTCACTTGCCACCATTTGCAGATTGTCACCTGCCACGGCTCCTGCCACTTGATGCAGATTGTCACTTGCCACGTCACCTGCCACCCTTTCCAGACTGTCACTTGTCACATGACCTGCCACCATTATCAGATTGTCACTTGCCACGTCGCATGCCACTAGATGTGGGTTGTCACTTGCCAACTGATGTAGATTGTCACTTGCCATGCCAGTCAGTGCCACCAAATGTGCATTGTCGCTGCATTGGTGGCAGGCTGGCAGCACTGGTCCTTTTAGGGCAGGAGAGCGGAGATGCAGGGCGGGCAGTGAGAAATGATGTAATCTCTCTGCTCCCCGCCGCACCTCCAACATTGAAGAGGCCCGCGCTGTGAGGGCGGAAGAGCGCTAATGTGTGGCGGGCAGTGAGAGATAATGTAATTTCTCTGCTTCCCGCTGCACATCGCTCCCACATTGAAGTGGCCTGGATGTGAGGGCAGAAGAGTGGTGATGTGGAGTGGGCAGAGAAAGATGATGTCATCTCTGCTCATTCGCCTGCTCCTTTCTCTCCTCTCCTCCACCTCTAATGCAGCCCGCCCACCGCAGCCATGACCCGCTGGTTAGGCAGGGACCCTGCGGCAAGAGATTCGGGGCTATGGGTTCCAGATTTGGAGCTATAGCCTCAATAGCCACCCCCTGGCAATGCCTATGGTCCCAACACTGAATCTTGAGGCACACCACTAATAACCTTACACCATTCAGAGTAAGACTCAATAACCACTAGTCTCTGAATTCTATCTTTTAGCCAGTTTTCTATCCATTTACAAACTGATCTTTCCAAGCCTGTAGACTTTACCTTACACATTAGCCGTGTGTAGGGAACTGTGTCAAATGCTTTTGCAAAATCCAAGTATACTACATCCTCAGCCACCCCTCTGTTCACGGTTTTACTTACCTCCTTATAAAAATAAATCAGATTTGACAACTTCTGTGTATCATGAACTCATCTATATGGTCTCATTAAACTCTCCAATATCTTCCCAACTATAGAAGTTAAACTAACAGGTCTATAGTTATTTGATAAAGACTTTGATTCCTTTTTAATTATGGGCACAACATTGGCCCTACGCCAATTCAGTCATTAACGAGTCCCTGAAAACTAGAAATAATGGCTTTGAAATGACAGAGCTCAATTCTTTTAGGATCCGAGTTATGTGAGAGCACACCTGAGGGCCACACTAGGTTCTCAGTGGGACCCCATTCTGTTACTGGGCGTGTGCTAGACTGGTGGAGTGGACGCAAACTCAGCACGCCCCTCCTAATGCAACATACATCAGTTGCAGTGTGTAATTCCATTGAACAAGTCGCTTTTCAGGGAACTATGCACTTTACTGCTGCACACAGTAAAGCTCATCTCTAAGTCAAAAAACTGCCTTAATGTTGGATTATTCACATGTCTCCACCTGGTCCCTGGTCGCTTTGTGCGAGGAGTACCCCACATGCACAGGTGCATTAGGCCCCACCCAACACACAGCCTACCTAACTTTAAAACCAACTATTATAAATTGTACTATCATAGTAAAAACTGTTTGCCATAGATCAACAGAAACGACATTTCTTACATTGGATACTATTTATCTACTGCTGAGCCTGTGACCGTTTTGATTACTGTGAACCTTTTAAAATTGATCCCTTTATTAGATTATTAAAGAGTAATTGATAATAAATGCTATATAAATAATAATTCACATCATCCTCTGCCAACTGATAGTTCAAGCAAGGCTGACTATCCAAGTCCCTGCACATGATGCTGTCCTTTTGGATATTTTATATGCTGCAATTTAGACAGTCTTGCCAAAAGAGGTGTCTTGGCTGTAGGAGGTGCCTAGGCAATGCAAAGAGTTTAGGCACGTGCCAATAGGTATGCTGGGGACAAAACAAATTTTTATCAGAAGTAAACAATTACAAAATCTCTAGCATTTTCATATTTCAGGTACTGTAAGAAGTGTTCAGGCATATGTAAAGGTCTTGGGCAGGTATTGCATCATGAATACATGGTATATAAATCATGGGAAGGTTTACTAGACTGAACAAGAAGGACTTATCACAAACTTCCTCTTTACATTGTGATATGAGCTATATATCAAATACAGTATCTTTGCGTAAAGTAATCTATAAAGCTATAATAACAAATGACTTTCAAGAAAGTTGGGAGTACTAATATTAAAGCTATGGCAGCCTCAATTCCACAGAGACAGTTCCCATGGTTCTGGTAAGATGGAAATAATTACATAATAAGCTCAGATTTGGAATGTTAATGTTAACAATATGTAAACAGCCACAAGCATTTCCAGTTTATATTGTCCTAATTGGTTCTGAGTTTGTCCCACACTAATTTCTGCAAGCTAAATATGGAACTTTGGTTTCCCCTAAGATGAATTCCTAAAATATAGTTTTGACCCTTCACCGTGTCATGTCCAGAAGGATCATGTGAGAGAGAAATCAATACTCACATCCTATCTTGACATACTTAAGTGCTAATAAAAAGTGAATGACATATGATAAGGGCTGCAGCATATAGCTGAAAAGAAGCATAGTATAGGAGAGCCATTTATAAAATAGTTTTTTTATAGCACTTTGGAGACATTTCTTACTACATGCACCCATTATTGGAACCAAAAGGTAAATACTTGTGGCAGTGTTTGACATTTTTACACTACTACAACACTGGTAACTTCAGGGTGGATTATTAGCCAGTGGCCCAACATCCGCCTGCAGCACTCAGCTGTGCTTTTTGAACAGGGTGCATGGGAGACCAGGTCACAGTTTCCTCGCACATGAACCAGTCTTTGAGGTAGTGATAGAGGAGCGCTAGACATTGATTTTCACAGGTTATCAAAATATAAGTCATTACTTGAGTTCAATTGACCTGTATTTGGCAGCTCACCACAAAGACAGAGATTCCCAGGAGAAGACATTCAACTGAGTTGAGAAATCAGTGTAATAGGTAAAGAAGAGCACCAAATGAAAAATACTTAGGAGTCCAACGTCTTTTTTGTTCACCTGGTTACAACAAGCATGGCAACAAGTCTTTAGCATACCTGGCAAGCACACATTTAATTAATTATTGCAGTGTTTTCCTCATAATAACTTCTCTCTGTAATGTGAACAAACTTGTTCTTTCATATTTTTGGTATTGTATAAAATATGGATATTTGTAGATGAACTCTCAGTAGTTTGGAGTAATTAGTTTATCTCTTTAAATTATTGAGATAAGCCTCAAAAGGAGTGCATTGTTTTCGATTAGCCATCCGGCATATAGACTTGCATTGAGTAATAGTGTGGATAACCACTACTAAAAACAAAACAGGTCCTAACACATAATGAGCAAATATGGCTGTCCACATATACATACGGTATATATTTACATACTATACAGTATATAGAAACAAGGTCATTGAAATATCAATAGATATGAAAAAGATTGTTTACATCACTACTCATTCCTACATCACTACTCATTAACATGTGTGCAATAAAAAATATTCACTGCATTTAACAAAAGTAGATCTAATGCCGCGTACACACGAAGGGACTATCCCGCGGGATTATCCGCTGGACCGAAGTCGATTGGATAATCCCCTCGTGTGTGGGCGCCGGCGGACTTTTTTTGGCCAAAGTACGGCGGACTAAAGTTTTAAGTTTTGTTTTAAAATTATCCGCTGGACTTGGCAGTCCAGCGGACAATCCGGCCGTGTGTAGTATGGTCCGGCGGACCAAAAAGGACGCATGCTCAGTAGCAAGTATTTTTCTAGTATTTTTCGTTTTCTAGTCCCGTCGTACGTGCTGTACGTCATCGCGTGAACCGTCGGACTTTTTGCGTGATCGTGTGTGGTCAAGTCCGTTCGCTTTTTAGTCCAGCGGACCCAGCTGGAAAGTCCAGCGGATTGTCCGCTGGACTTAGGTCCGCCGGGAAAAGTCCCTTCGTGTGTACGCGGCATAAATGTGACACTTCCATTACCCAATTTTATACAGTCATGTGCAAAAGGAGCACGGCCTAAGGGTATGGGAGGTGGGACCTTTCCAAAATATGTCTGTGCCAAGCCTTAGATTAGGGTTAGGGTTAGTTTAAAAAGGCATCAGCTATTATGTCTGTGCAAAAATCCTAAATGGGCTGCTAAGATTATTAAATAATAATACTATTAATAATAGTAGACGTTAGCCGTGTAGTCTGTGCAAAAATCACAGCCTGTATCACTGTATATTAATAACATAGAACACTTCACAACACTATCATTTATGCTTCCAAATTGTTAAGCAGCAAAATAATATTTGTTCTTTTTCAATACATTTTAGATATTCTAAAACAATCTTATTCCTTTAAATGAGAGCTTTTGGTAAATGATTGAACATCTGCTCATTTAGTAGCAAGGAAAGAGTTTAAAGGTGCAACTTTATCTTAATTTATCAGTAAAATTGTGACAGCTGCACACTGTAAATCAAGGAAATGACAGCTCTGTGCAGTCACTGGGGTTGATTTACTAAAAGAGTAGAAAGTTCAATTAACGTGGTAAGCCAAACCACCTTACACAGGGCTAATAACTATTGGCTTCAAGTGGCCGGACAGAGCACTGGGTATGTGAAGAAAAGAAGTAGGTTAAAGTTAAAAAGTTTTTAAAATTAAAATTATTGTTATATATACAGTATGCATGCGTGTGTGTGTGTATATTTACTAGTACTGGGCAAATTGGCAGGAGTCAGTAAACTATTGAAGTCTATCATCCTGGCGGCAACTAGATTATATTTTAGTAAGAATAGAAGAAAAAACAATATGGTTCACTACAAAAGTCAAGTCCAGAGATTTTTATGTAGATGAAAACAAACGACCACCGCTCCAAGACTCTCCCTACAAGCGAATGCTCCTGCTCCTGTGTGGGAGCCCTAGGTGCTGGCTAATAGCACAACGATTAGAAATCAAAAGGAAGAACTCCGGACAGCCGCACACCGGGAAAATAAAATCCAAAGGGTTTATTTAAAAGCAAAAAGACACCACAATCCAAACATGGCAAAAGGGGGGGGGGGGTACAGAGCTGACGCGTTTCGCACTGTATTTCAGTGCTTACTCATAGCTTATTTGATTTGATTTGATTTCTAATCACTACAAAAGTCAGTAGGACAGTAAAGGCGAAAAATCAGCATAGGGGATAAAAGAAAGCAGAAAGTGTGGCTGACTGAGAAGAGTATAAAAATCAGACAAAAGGAGGCCAACTATATTGTCATTAGGGGTGAGCCAAACCTACCCAGGTTTAGTTCACAGGACAATTACTGAACTACTCAAAAATGTGGACTTCAACCTGAATAACATTGGAAATAAAAGTGTGAGTGAAACCTTAAAAAAAAGTCCGGAAACTTTGCCAGACTATCATGCTAAGGATTGTCAAACAAAGGGCATGGGGAGCCAGGCACTGCCATGGGGGCCACACCAATGGGAAATGTTGAAAGTACGTAAATCCTTCAGCAAACATGCTTGGGGGAATGCCCTTTACAACTCAGCATCATAATGACAGCATCAGTGAATCCGTATTCTGGAATCACATAAATGCCATGTGTATTTTTTTTACGCTTACTTTATCCTTGGATTACATACAGCAGCACAACCAAATATCCCAAAAAGATTTTAATAGGTAATTTTTTGCAAGACAATTGATTTTTTTTTTTTTCATGTAGCAGCAATAGGTTAGATTTAACCACTTAAAGCGGAGCTCCACCCTAAAGTGGAACTTCCGCTTATCGGATTCCTCCCCCCCTCCGGTGCCACAATTGGCACCTTTCAGGGGGGAGGGGGGTGCAGATACCTGTATAATACAGGTATCTGCACCCACTTCCGGACGAGATATCCGGAGCTGCCCCCGCCCCTATCAGCAGATGCCCCATTGTGTCTTGGGAAACACAGTTCCCAGGACACAACGGGGACCAATAGAGACGCGCAGCGCGACTTGCGCATGCGCAGTAGGGAACCGGGCAGTGAAGACGTTGCGTCTTCACTTCCTGATTCCCTGACAGAGGATGGCGGCGGGGCAGTTGAGAGACAAGCGGTCGCTCGTCACATTCTGCCGACACCGCTGGAACCTGGAACAGGTAAGAGTCCATTTATTAAAAGTCAGCAGCTGCAGTATTTGTAGCTGCTGACTTTTAATATTTTTGGTGCGGGTGGAACTCCACTTTAAGCCCTGGACCAGACTAGAGCTTTTTGTGAGAGTCGTGCGATGTGGCTCCCAAACAAAATTGATGTCCTTTTTTCCCCACAAATAGAGCTTTCTTTTGGTAGTATTTGATCACGCGGTTTTAATTTTTTGCGCTATAAACAAAAAATAGCGACAATTTTGAAAAAACACATTATTTTTTACTTTTTGCTATGATAAATATCCCCAAAAAACATATTAAAAAAAAAAAATGTTTTTCCTCAGTTTAGGCCGATATGTATTCGTCTACATATTTTTGGTAAAAAAAATTGCCATAAGCGTTTATTGATTGGTTTGCGTTGGTTATAGCATCTACAAAATATTTTTTTTACTAGTAATGGCAGCGATCAGCAATTTTTATCGTGACTGTGACATTATGGCAGACAGATCGGACACTTTTGGTGCTATTTTGAGACCATTCACATTTATACAGTGATCAGTGCGATTAAAAATGCATTGATTACTGTGTAAATGTGACTGGCAGTGAAGGGGTTAATCACTAGGTGGCACTGTAGGGGTTAAGTGTGTCCTAGGGAGTGATTATAACTGTGGGGGGAGGGGCTATGTGTGACACAACACTGATCACGGCTCCCGATTACAGGGAGCTGTGATCAGTGTCAGTGTCACTAGGCAGAACATAGAAAAGCTTGTTTACATCAGTAATGAGTCTCAGGAATGTCCCATTCATTCAGGGCTTGCGTGGCCTGGTCCAGCCACTCTTCAAAGTTGTCCCACTCTTCAAAGTTGGATGTGTCCCAGAGAAGTTCCTGAGTTCCTGATACTGACAAATTCTCCCACAAAGTCTCCCAAGGCAGTAAACTCTGGTCCAATCGTGGCCAGGGATGTCGCGGAAGGGACTTCTTCTTTAATGGCCTCAGCTTGGCTAGAACTTGCTGGAACATGTCTAGCACGCTTGGCTGAATTACAGTGATCAGTGCGATTAAAAATGCATTGATTACTGTGTAAATGTGACTGGCAGTGAAGGGGTTAATCACTAGGTGGCACTGTAGGGGTTAAGTGTGTCCTAGGGAGCGATTCTAACTGTGGGGGGGAGCGGCTACATGTGACATGACACTGATCACTGCTCCCGATTACAGCGAGCTGTGATCAGTGTCCTGTCACTAGGCAGAACGGGGAGATGCTTGTTTACATCAGCATTTCCCTGTTCTTCCTCTCCATGAGACGATCGCAGGGACCCGCAATCACACTCACGGAGGTCGCGGCCGGCTTGCGCGTGCCCGAAAACCGCTGTACGTATATTGGCGTGAGCCGGTCGGCAAGTGGTTAAGGGCAAAATACAATCAAGCTAACACCTATCAGAAGCTATATACATAAAAATTATATAAAGTTAAGACCATCAACTTGGCAAACAGCACCAAATAAGGTTTTATAGCATAGCTTCTCATCCTTTTTATGCCGCGTACACGCGACCAGACTTTCCGGCAGACTAGGTCTGAAGGAATCAGTCCTTTGGACAATCCGATCGTGTGTGGGCTAATCCGATCGTTTTTTGTTTAAAAAATCAGACTGACCTAGAAATAGAACATTTTTCAAATCTGTCCGACGGACTCAAATCCTATCGGGAAAATTGTTCGTCTGTATGCTGGTCCGACGGATCAAATACAATGCAAGGGAAGCTATTGGCTACTGGCTATTGAACTTCCTTTTTTAGTCCCGTATACGTCATCACGTTCAAAATGAACAGACTTTCGAACTGACTTAGTCCGTTCTTGTGTGGCCAAGTCCGTTCGTTTGGAAAGTCCGTCAGGAAGACCGTCGGACCTAGTTTGACGGAAAGTCCGGTCGTGTGTACGTGGCATTAAGTACCACACTGTGTTGTGTACAACTTTTAATAAGATGTCAACACAGTGTGCATGGGCCATGCAAAATGAATTCCTGTATATAAAAGTAATTTAAATAAAATGATATATGTACAAAAGTTTTTAAAAACATATCTAAAATCAACAAATTCTCTGGTAAATCTATACAATGATGCATGCAAAGCTCCACAATCATGTACATGATATGTATGAATGCTGTAAGAAATTTGCCCTTCCGGGGAGGCCCCAGCGCATTTCAATTGGTTTACACAATCTTCATCAGGGAGCAAAAAGGTATCTAAATTTGAGAAAAATACACATAATAGTAAATCATAACAAGAGGAAAACCAAACTTTATGACACCTACTCAAGCATTTATGTGTAAGAATCATATCTTACTTTTAATATAACGAGAACAATTGTAAACTAGAGCAATATTAAAATAGATGCATTTATCACAGACCCATAATTGAGATGTCCACCACATTTTAATTTGACAGTTTCAAGGTGGTCCCACAAACCTTCACCCTCTCAACATGTTCTTAACAATTATCATTAGCCTTGAATCATTCCGTGGTGACTCTATTAAGGTGACTAAATTACCCATGTGGCTATAAATGTTGGGGTATGTTCCTGACACTCATTGGAGCTGATGAAGGTACTTGAATGAGTGAAAAAAGCTTCAACATTACAGATTGAGTCCAGTTGGCTAACCATTGTTCTGTAACCTGCAAGCCTTTACATTTGTATTCAGTTCATCACAAATTAAATAACATTACCAGAATCCATCCATACTGACCTGTGGCATCAACAGAGCCTACTACATTTCAAAAGTATGAGTTATGCCTCGTACACACGTACGGACTTTTCCCGGCGGACCTAAGTCCAGCGGACAATCCGCTGGACTTTCCGGCTAGGTCCGCTGGACTTTCCGAGGGTGTGGACTTGCCCACACACGCACGGACTTCTCCAGCGGATAATCCGCCGGCCAAAAGTCCGCGGGACTTTTGAAAATGAACGGACTTGCCCACACACGGAGCAGTCCGTTCATTTCGAACGTAACTTCAGGTTACGTAGCTAGCGTAGGCAGTAAATGCCGCCGCGCTAGCTCCGCAAGCTGGCATGGATTTAAAGGGAATCCCCACGCCGAAAAAACGGCGTGGGGGTTCCCCCCAAATCCATGTCAGACCCTCATCCGAGCACGCAGCCTGGCAGGCCAGGAAAGGGGTGGGGACGAACGAGCGCCCCCCCCCCCCCTCCTGAGCCGTACCAGGCCGCGTGCCCTCAACATGGGGGGTGCCCTGGAGAAAGGGGGGCCGTGCGGCCCCCCCACCCCAAAGCACCTTGTCCCCATGTTGATGAGGACAAGGGCCTCTTCCCGACAACCCTGGCCGTTGGTTGTCGGGGTCTGCGGGCGGGGGCTTATCGGAATCTGGGAGCCCCCTTTAATAAGGGGCCCCCCAGATACCGGCCCCCCACCCTATGTGAATGAGTATGGGGTACGATGTACCCCTACCCATTCACCTAAGGTGTAAAATGTAAAGTAAAAAAAAAACACCCACACTTTTGAAAAAATAGTTTATTGCACTGCTCCGGGGGTCTTCTTCCGTCTTGGGGGTCTTCTCGCCGGACTCCCCCGCCATTTACCAAGCTCTTTTACCGAGCGAGGGGAGTCCGGCTACCTTCTTCGTCGTCGCCGCCGTCTGGGGGTCTCGATCCGCCTTCGGGGGTCTTCTTCCGTCTTGGGGGTCTTCTCGCCGGACTCCTCCCCTCTCTTCTGCTCTTTTACCTAGCTCTTTCACGAGGGGAGGAGTCCGGCTACCTTCTTCGTCGTCGCCGCCGTCGTCTGGGGGTCTCGATCCGCCTTCGGGGGTCTTCCGGGGGTCTCTTCTGTTCTTGCGGCGGTCGTCGTCTTCCGCGCCGCCGGCGCCTTGTCCTTCTTCTTGTCCTTCTTGTTCTTCTTCTTCTTCCGATGTTGACCCGTCGCTGTCTCTGCCCGGAATGCCTGTGCCGATCTGCGCTCGGACTTATATAGGGACATGGGGGACAGGGTCACATGCACATGTCACATGGTGACCCCGCCCCCTTGTGTTGTCACAGTCCCGGAGGATGCTGGGACTGTGACATCGCAAGGGGGCGGGGTCACCATGTGACATGAACATGTGACCCTGTCCCCCATGTCCCTATATAAGTCCGAGCGCAGATTGGCACAGGCATTCCGGGCAGAGACAGCGACGGGTCAACATCGGAAGAAGAAGAAGAACAAGAAGGACAAGAAGAAGGACAAGAAGAAGAAGGCGCCGGCGGCGCGGAAGACGACGACCGCCGCAAGAACAGAAGAGACCCCCGGAAGACCCCCGAAGGCGGATCGAGACCCCCAGACGACGGCGGCGACGACGAAGAAGGTAGCCGGACTCCTCCCCTCGTGAAAGAGCTAGGTAAAAGAGCAGAAGAGAGGGGAGGAGTCCGGCGAGAAGACCCCCAAGACGGAAGAAGACCCCCGAAGGCGGATCGAGACCCCCAGACGGCGGCGACGACGAAGAAGGTAGCCGGACTCCCCTCGCTCGGTAAAAGAGCTTGGTAAATGGCGGGGGAGTCCGGCGAGAAGACCCCCAAGACGGAAGAAGACCCCCGGAGCAGTGCAATAAACTATTTTTTCAAAAGTGTGGGTGTTTTTTTTTACTTTACATTTTACACCTTAGGTGAATGGGTAGGGGTACATCGTACCCCATACTCATTCACATAGGGTGGGGGGCCGGTATCTGGGGGGCCCCTTATTAAAGGGGGCTCCCAGATTCCGATAAGCCCCCGCCCGCAGACCCCGACAACCAACGGCCAGGGTTGTCGGGAAGAGGCCCTTGTCCTCATCAACATGGGGACAAGGTGCTTTGGGGTGGGGGGGCCGCACGGCCCCCCTTTCTCCAGGGCACCCCCCATCTTGAGGGCGCGCGGCCTGGTACGGCTCAGGAGGGGGGGGGCGCTCGTTCGTCCCCACCCCTTTCCTGGCCTGCCAGGCTGCGTGCTCGGATGAGGGTCTGACATGGATTTGGGGGGAACCCCCACGCCGTTTTTTCGGCGTGGGGATTCCCTTTAAATCCATGCCAGGTCACGGAGCTAGCGCGGCGGCAGTAACTGCCTACGCTAGCTACGTAACCTGAAGTCACGTGCTAAATGAACGGACTTGCCGATGAGCGGCAAGTCCCTTCATTTCAAAAGTCCCGCGGACTTGCCCACTAACGGCGGGATTGTCCGCTGGACTTCCAAGTCCAGCGGATAATTTGAAAACAAAACTTGAAACTTTAGTCCGCCGTACTTTGGCGCCAAAAAGTCCGCCGGCGCCCACACACGAGGGGATTATCCGCTGGACTTCAGTCCAGAGGATAATCCCGCGGGATTGTCCCTTCGTGTGTACGCCGCATTATTGTACTTCTGTAGGTTCATTATTGATTCTCCAAGTTAAATTCTTGAATTGAGTTGAGCAGCAGACAACACACACGTGATTCGTTTCTGGCATCTGTGGAAGTGCAAGGTGAGTTATTGCCTGTTCAAGCTGCTTTTCCTCTTCTGGTAAATTGTGACGCACTCATTGTTGACCTGGCAGATCTTCTGTCAGAGAAAAAAATTAATGTTCAAAAAAAAGCAAAGTAGAACCTTTATAAAACTGTGATATGCCTTACAGCAAACCTCTCAGGGTTTGCAGAGTTTTGACACACAAAGTAATATTTAAGGGTTTTATCAATTAAGTCAACAACATTTACCAGCGAATGTATAGTACAAAGGTCTACATGACTAGATATACAGTAATGTGAATCAATAGCAATGGTCAAGCATTTTATTGTGTGGTTGATTCATAAAAAATGTGCATAGCCATTAATCCAGCAAATTTGCTTGTACATTTGTTCTCTTTATGCTATTTTCTCTTCTGAATGAATGGTTACACTTATTTGCTAATTCCCTGTAGCATGTATTTATTCTATTTATTTTGTTTTGTTTCTATCAGCTGAACTAGATGGGTTTGTGTGTGTGTGTATTTTTTTCTTAACCAGGTTATGTAACTTTGGAGGGCTTAATGGGAGTGGAAGTAGGAGTGTAGCGCTGTGATGAAATTATAAATAAATATACTTATAAATAACCAAATAAATGATGATAAACACAAATGTGACTCCGTGTGATAAGTAAATCGGAAAAGTCCAATATAATGAACCAAGTGATGTGGACACAATCAGAATAAAAAAGTCCCAAAAGACAACCAGTGGTGATAAACGGACACGGGTATCTTGAAAGATCTTCTCATGAACACTTTCTGGGATATAGTGATAATAAATATGCGCTTACCAGATCCAATGACCCCCCTGTCAACGACAGAGGGTCAAACGGGCATGGGAAGGCTCGAATAGCCGACAGCCTTGATGTTCGCTTGACTTGTGAGGATAAGCTGGTGGAATCAGCCGGTCTCGTCTCAAATCTCCCACGGTGGTGAGGACGGTCAAATACAGTTCAGCCAAAGTAGGATGTAAACATCAGCTCAATGACTGGAACCGCAAATCCAGAGAGGGGTGTCCACAGCCAAACAGGAGGCTGTAATGGCGTTCTATTACCACATCAAATGTGGTGAGAACATGCACCGAATACTCCCCCGGTGTTGGTCAACCAAAAAGGGGAGAGAAGAAAAAACAAAAGGGCTCCAATGGTGCAGGTCAAAATGGGAGGGTTTTAATGATAAAAAAACATCAAGGTAACAAATAAAAGTGATCACAATTAAAAGAAAAAGCAATGTGGGAATAGGTATAACCAGGCCCGACGCGTTTCGTGTAATACACACTACGAGTGGGAATGGGAGTGGCATTAAACACTAAAATTAACAATTTTGAGCAGGCTCCTGGTAGATAAAAGCAAGAATAAAACATACACACACATATATATTACATATATACACTATATTGTCACAAGTATTGGGACACCTGCATTTACAAGCACATGAACTTTAATGGCATCCCAGTCTTATGCTGGCCCTACACTTTACGAAAAATCGGCCTAAGTTCGGTCATTTAGACCGTTCGTTCGTTTTTCGGCCGAATAATGGGCACAAAATTGATAATCTTTGGGACGTTTTTGAGCCAAATTTTCTGCCGACGAACGATAAATTGAAAGGTTAATGTGTTTCCCGTCCAAACTGTCTGCACTAGGTATATGTAAAAAAAAAAAAAAATGCATTCATTTATGTCCACTGAACGATTTATCGGTCATTACATGATGGCATTATCATTTGTGCTCACGGCCAAATTTTTCTTTTTTCAAAAATGGGTTTGACCGATTTTTCGTATAGTGTATGGCCAGCATTAGTCCGTAGGGTTCAATATTGAGTTGGCCCACCCTTGCTTTTTTGCACTTGTCTAGCATAAAATTTCATGTTCAAGCTTTGTAACTGAGCTAGTCTCGCCTGGTTTCTTAAGTTACAATATGTGGCTGTAATATCGGATATAAGAAGGTCCAGACTGGAGGAAGCGGTATATGATGAAAGCACACCAGCGGAGTGTGGGACTGGATCCGTCACATAGTCATATCTCATTCAGGAGAGGGAACCTCCCCTAACCACAACAGCTCCTAAACAATCCTAAAAGCCTATGTGTGCATGGAGTTGCATTAGGAGCTTTCCCAAAAAATGCCAAAAGCTCCTAAACCTTATTGAGTTTCCAGCATGAAATTTCTAGTGTCAAATGACAGAAGTATTACACTTACATATTACTAAAAAACAACTCTGAGGCTACTTTAAAAATGTTCATGTTTAATTGGACTGTACCTTCAATAGGTTAGGTGTTCCATGTTCATTAGAAGGGTAAATATTTTCTTTGTCAGGTACGGCATTCTCCAGTAAACAGGCAGTACACGGCAAGGCTGAGCACATAGCAGCAGAGACATCACTCACACTGTACATACAAGAGGCACAAAAGACGCCATGCTTTTATAAAAATTCTGTATTGTGCTATTGCAGTTTGTTCCGCTACACAAAAGCAACCCTTATCTCAATTTCTCTTTACTAATTTACATCCAGATTAGGAGTTTCTTTTACAGATGGTGAACCTAAAGAGATGGGGGGAATAGCAAAACAAATTATTACTGAACGTACCGTTAAGAGTAAATGATACTATCTAACATGCACATGATAAGATGAATGTGCTTACAAATCATATAACCCTGAAACTTATGAGTGTAGTTAAAGGAGAAATCAAGCCTGAGCTTTTTAGGCTGGGCTTCTCCTCTGGATCACAGGCGTTCAATTCGTTTTGCACTACTGTGACCCGTTTTCAGTGGAGAACGATATGAAGAGCGTTCTCCGCTGACGTCACTGCCATCAGTCAAGGAACTGCGTCATCTCGACATCCAAGTCTGGATCCGTCAGCTGCCTTGACTGATGGCAGTCTCAGCGAGCCGCCCCTCCACAGCTCAGAGCTCCAATGAGCGTGGAGAAGCAGAGAGGAGAGATGTTGACTGACAGCAGCTTTCCTCTTGAAATCTGTGAAAACTGAGCCACTGACGATGTTTAGTGGCTCAGTTCTCAGTGCAGAGACAGCGGGGGACAGATGCAGCATCGGTCTGATGCTGCATCCACCTAGGTAAGTATGAATCCTTAATTTAAAAAGAACCCATACTTCTCTTTTAAAGCTGAAATATTTTTTAAAACAGCACCAGAAATGCTAAACAAGCAGTGAAATGGGTCCCTGGTGCTGGTGGCTGCAGTTTACACCATAAATCTTAATTTCTCCGTCCCCCCCGGATAGCCCCTGGAGTGGTGATCTGGTGCTGTGGGCAGGACCGCTGTTATAAATCATGGGGCCTCGTACAGCCTACCTGGCAGGGTCCCCCCACCTGACAGGGTCAGGGCCTGACCCTGACCACCTCACCCCAGCCAGTGTGCTAACAGTGGGAGGGGTTTTAATCTTGTACAGAGTGCAGGGATCAAAAGTATGTAATATAAAGAGTGCGGGTGTCTGGAGTATGTAATATATAGAGTGAGTATATAATGGTATCAAGTGTAAATAATGTACAAAATGCAGGTGTGAAAAGTATATAATGTACAACGTGCAGGGGTCAGGAATGGGTAATGTACATAGTTCAGGGTCAGGTGTGTAATGTACATGGTTCAGGGGTCAGGAGTGGGTAATGAATATAGCTCAGGGGTCAGTAGTGGATCATGTACAGAGTGCAGGGATTAGGAGTGGATAATGTATAGAGTGCAGGGGCCATGAGTGGGTAATGTACATAGATCATGAGAGGGTAATGTACATTTGTTCAGGCATCAGCAGTTGGTAACACATAGAGTGCATTGGCCAGGAGTGTGTAATGTACATAGTGCAGGGGTCGGGACTGGGTAACATAGAAGAGCAGGGGTCTGGGGTATGTAACATACAGAGTGCAGGTATCAGGTGAATATATTGTACAAAATGCAGGTGTCAAAAGTATATATTGTACAGGGTCCAGGGGTCAGGAGGGTACTGCTCATAATTCAGGGGTTAGGAGTGGGTATTGTACATGGTTCAGGTGTCAGGTGTGGGTAATGCCCACAGTTCAGGGGTCAGGACTGGGTAATGTACATGGTTCAGGGGTTATGAGTTGGTAATGTACATTAGTTCAGGAGTCAGCAGTGGGTAAGACATAGAGTGCATTGGTCAGGATCTCACAAAAGTGGGTACACCACTCACTATTTTTGTAAATATTTTTTTTATATCTTTTCATGTGACAACACTGAAGAAATTACACTATGCTACAATGTAAAGTAGTGAGTGTACAGCTTGTATAACAGTGCAAATTTGCTGTCCCCTCAAAATAACTCAACACACAGCCATTAATGTGTAAACCACTGGCAAAAAAAAATTCCAAATTGGGCCCAATAAGCCATTTTCCCTCCCCAGTGTCATGTGACTCGTTACTCTTAAAAGGTCTCAGGTGTGAATGGGGAGCAGGTGTGTTAAATTTGGTGTTATCGTTCTCAGTCTCTCATACTGGTCACTTGAAGTTCAACATGGCACCTCATGGCAAAGAACTCTCTGAGGATCTGAAAAAAAAGAATTGTTGCTCTACATAAAGATGGCCTAGGCTATAAAATTATTGCAAAGAACCTAAAATTGAGCTGCAGTATGGTGGCCAAGACCACACAGCGGTTTAACAGGACAGGTTCCACTGAGAACAGGCCTCCCCATGGTCGACCAAAGAAGTTGAGTGCACGTGCTCAGCATCATATCCAGATGTTGTCTTTAGGAAATAGACGTACGAGTGCTGCCAGCATTGCTGCAGAGATTGAAGGGATGAGGGGGGGGGGGGGGGTCAGCCTGTCAGTGTTCAGACCATACACTGCAGACTGCATCCCATTAGTCTGCATGGCTGTCGTCCCAGAAGGAAGACTCTTCTAAAGATGATGCGCAAGAACTCTCGCAAACAGTTTGCTGAAGACACGCAGACTAAGGACATGGATTACTGGAACCATGTGCTGTGGTCTGGTGAGATCAAGATAAACGTATTTGGTTCAGATGGTGTCAAGCATGTGTGGCGGCAACCAGGTGAGGAGTAAAAAGACAAGTGTGTCTTGCTTACAGTCAAGCATTGTGGTGGGAGTGTCATGGTCTGGGGCTGCATGAGTGCTGCCCGCACTGGGGAGCTACAGTTCATTGAGGGAACCATGAATGCCAACATGTACTATGACAAACTGAAGCAGAGCATGATCCCCTCCCTTTGGAGACTGGGCCGCAGGGCAGTATTCCAATGACCCCAAACACACCTTCAAGGCTACAAGTGCACGTAGGCTGCGAGTGTACATCGTCTGCGAATGAACGTGGTCTGCGAGTGAACGTGGTCTGCGAGTGCACGTGGTCTGCGAGTGCACGTGTCCGGCGAGTACCAATAAATATGGGCACCGCATTGGCCCTACGCCAATCCAGTGGTACTAAAAATTAGAAACAATGGCTTTGAAATAACAGAGCTCAATTCATTTAGGGTCCATGGGTGGATGCCATCTGGTCCAGGTGCTTTATCCACCTTTATTCTGTTTAAATATTTCTGGACCATATCCCTTTTGGGGCTATGTCATCCCCATTATGGACATGAGCTCCCCCAACTTTGGCCGTGAGCCACATAGGTTTTATTTTTAGCCTTTTAAACTTATTGCCCATGGGAATATACTTTGCAGTGAGTTTGCATACAGTCTTTTTGAAGATTTCCCATTTCTGTTCTGTGTCCATTGATGCCAATATTCCCTCCCAGTCTAATGCCCCCATACACACAGTCGGAAATTCCGATGACCATATCCGTCGGATCATTTCCGTCGGATTTTGTCCGAAGCTGGTGTTGCGTACACACGGTCGGACAACGTTGTCGGAATTTCCGGTCTTCAAGAACGCCGTGTTGTAAGCCGTGTTAGACGGGACTAGAAAAGGGAAGTTCAGCACCACGTCCGGCACCCTTTGGGCTCCTTCTGCTGATTCCGTGTTTATCGCGTGTTAGTAGAAGTTTGGTTACATACGAGTTGCGCTTTTCAGACTTGTGCTTCAGATCGTTACTGCTCTTCAGTTTGTGCTGGTCGGTGCGTATGTGTTTATCAGTGCGTGTAGTCAGTTCGAATTTGTTGGTCATTGCGGCCTATATCTTGATATCTTCTTGATATAGGACGCTTTGATTTTCACTGCTTATTAAAATTATGGGATGGGAGGGGTGTTGGCGCTGTTCAAAGTATACGGGTAAATATGGGGTATTGGATTGCAAATGGGAGACTGTGAGTAATGATGACTCAAACAATCCTATGACTCAATATAAAATAAGAACACACCAATGGAAAGGTGTGCAGAGAAACAAATATTTTGCAGTGGGCGTGAATAAAAATAAGTGCAGTCCAAAACAATACAACTAAATAAGTAAATAAATAAGTAAAGTGCACGTGCAAAAATATGTATATATATACACCTCAATACGGGTGTTAGCTGATCTGCGGATCATATAATACCTTCAGTTAATAAAACCATATTACTGTAAAAATATATAAAATATTTAAAACCAGGATGCTTAATATGTGAGTTGTGCGCACTAAGTCCTATATATAAGTGCCAAAAGTGAAAATTGCATATGTACTGATTCTATAATCACTAAGATCAGCAAAAAAAAGGGGGGAGAAAAAAACGATAATAAGTCCATATATTGGATGCAACAAAATTGTAAAAGAAAACAAAAAATTGTAAAAAAAGTCAATATGTGGATTCGTTCTGTATTCTCTTAATATGATCACAAGGTGGAAAGTGGTATTATGTTGAAGAACAATATAAGTGTAGATAGGTGGCTGTGGGGGTCCTTCCTTCCCCTCCTTCCATCCGTACCCCTAATGAAAATGCACTAACCAGAGTGCCCAACCCCTGCAGGGGTAATGGGCATATGAGTGATGTTCCTCTCGGGTCCTCCTCGTCCAGGTCAGTGGTGTCCTTCTCTGGGGGGTCCGTGCCAGCTGAGTTCTCTGTATTCTGCCGTCAGAGTGCCCAACCCCTGCAGGGGTAATGGGCATATGAGTGATGTTCCTCTCGGGTCCTCCTCGTCCAGGTCAGTGGTGTCCTTCTCTGGGGGGTCCGTGCCAGCTGAGTTCTCTGTATTCTGCCGTCTGGTGTGCTCAAAAAAGAGTATGGGGAAGGGATGGACACATAGTGTGACTCCGTATAATTGAAAAAAGGAATTTTTATTGAAAAAAGCCAGCTAGTCACCCACCAAGTGGTATGACTAAAGGATATGTCAGGGCTAATAAGCCCTATACAAGTATGTAGATTAAAAAGTTGTTCGGTTAAAACATTTAGTAAAAGCCGGCGAGTGTGCTGCAGCTTTTCCGGGTATTCGGCGTGCGTTCCACGGCCGTGAGAATGCCGAAACCGGAAACGAAGGCTGCGCCGGAAGTGACGTATTGCGTACCACGATAGTCCCGCCTTACGCGTTTCGTCATTGGACGAGCCTCAGACGACGTCCAATGACGAAACGCGTAAGGCGGGACTATCGTGGTACGCAATACGTCACTTCCGGCGCAGCCTTCGTTTCCGGTTTCGGCATTCTCACGGCCGTGGAACGCACACTCGCCGGCTTTTACTAAATGTTTTAACCGAACAACTTTTTAATCTACATACTTGTATAGGGCTTATTAGCCCTGACATATCCTTTAGTCATACCACTTGGTGTGACTAGCTGGCTTTTTTCAATAAAAATTCCTTTTTTCAATTATACGGAGTCACACTATGTGTCCATCCCTTCCCCATACTCTTTTTTGAGCACACCAGACGGCAGAATACAGAGAACTCAGCTGGCACGGACCCCCCAGAGAAGGACACCACTGACCTGGACGAGGAGGACCCGAGAGGAACATCACTCATATGCCCATTACCCCTGCAGGGGTTGGGCACTCTGACGGCAGAATACAGAGAACTCAGCTGGCACGGACCCCCCAGAGAAGGACACCACTGACCTGGACGAGGAGGACCCGAGAGGAACATCACTCATATGCCCATTACCCCTGCAGGGGTTGGGCACTCTGGTTAGTGCATTTTCATTAGGGGTACGGATGGAAGGAGGGGAAGGAAGGACCCCCACAGCCACCTATCTACACTTATATTGTTCTTCAACATAATACCACTTTCCACCTTGTGATCATATTAAGAGAATACAGAACGAATCCACATATTGACTTTTTTTACAATTTTTTGTTTTCTTTTACAATTTTGTTGCATCCAATATATGGACTTATTATCGTTTTTTTCTCCCCCCTTTTTTTTGCTGATCTTAGTGATTATAGAATCAGTACATATGCAATTTTCACTTTTGGCACTTATATATAGGACTTAGTGCGCACAACTCACATATTAAGCATCCTGGTTTTAAATATTTTATATATTTTTACAGTAATATGGTTTTATTAACTGAAGGTATTATATGATCCGCAGATCAGCTAACACCCGTATTGAGGTGTATATATATACATATTTTTGCACGTGCACTTTACTTATTTATTTACTTATTTAGTTGTATTGTTTTGGACTGCACTTATTTTTATTCACGCCCACTGCAAAATATTTGTTTCTCTGCACACCTTTCCATTGGTGTGTTCTTATTTTATATTGAGTCATAGGATTGTTTGAGTCATCATTACTCACAGTCTCCCATTTGCAATCCAATACCCCATATTTACCCGTATACTTTGAACAGCGCCAACACCCCTCCCATCCCATAATTTTATTTATCTATACTACATCTAGGTGTAGCATATTGAGGGGGGCAGCAGTTCACCACATCCTAAGCGCGGGCACTTTTTACCTTTATACTTTCACTGCTTATTGTCTGCTCGTTTCTGGTATTCATTTAGTTCTTTCAGGCCTTGCTGTTTATCGGTGCTTTCTGTTTATCCGTTCTGACCAGCCGACCGTTTGGAAGCCATGTTTGGTGTATGTACTTGCCTTCATCACATGGGGTGTCACCCCTGGAAAAGCCAAATTTAGAAGATGCACACAATTTGGGGATCAAACTGGGTATTTTCTGCAAGAACCCATGCCTAGAATGTCAAAATGTGCAATCTCCCATCATGGGGATCAATGTACATGTTTTGGGGGTGCAACCCCTTCACCTCACCAGTAGTTAGTCAGGGGTTGCACCCACAAAACGTTGTCATTGATCCACCATGATGGGAGATAGCATATGTTGACACACTGTGTGCATCTTCCAAATTTGGAGATTTTCCTAGGTAAAAATATTTTTTTTTAAAACCCAAAAATGTCTGGTAACTAGTTTGTGGTGTTTCAGATTTTCCCTAAAACATCAATGATGTTCTTCATTTTTTGTTGAACATCATTGATGTTTTTGTTGATATCATCTAGATCCCGATTGCACACCATTATCTCCCTGATGAGGACATGTGCACTTTTACTGGTAAAGTGTGATTCTTCTTCCACAACATCCATATCACCTAAAAAAAACAAAAAAAAAAAAAGATGCAGGCATACATTGATTAGCTTACCTGAAGCTGTGGTCTCCGACACTCACCTGTTGTGGTGACAATTTCTCCAACTTCTACAATCTCTCCTTCCTCCTCCTCCTCTGCTTCTGGTGTTGGTATTTCCCCTTCTTTGGGAGGTGTGGGGTCCCTGGCGTCCTCAGACGTCCCGAGTCTTCTCTCCCCTATGAGAATGTACAAAAGGAATACTTAGCACACCAATCTATGAGGGCAGAAATAGGAAATCTGAAACATTGCTTGGAAGTGTCGTACAATTGTGTTTTTTGGCCAAGTTCAAAGCCAAAAAACATTCATTTTGACACTTTGTAGAGCTGCAATACTTATTACTAGAGTTGAGCGGACACCTGGATGTTCGGGTTCGGCAGGTTCGGCCGAACTTCAGAAAAAAGTTCGGGTTCGGGACCGAACTTGACCCGAACTTGAACCAGAACACCGAACCCCATTGAAGTCAATGGGGACCCGAACGGCTATAATAAAGTGTCGGCTCCCGTCCCCCTTAATACAGAGAACAGTCATTGAAGTCATTTATTTTTAAAAAGTTAGTCATAAAAAGTGTTTGGGGACCTGGGTCCTGTCCCAGGGGACATGTATCAATGCAAAAAAAACTTTTAAAAAACGGCCGTTTTTTCGGGAGCAGTGATTTTATTAATGATTAAAGTGAAACAATAAATGTGTAATATTCCTTTAAATTTCCTACCTGGGGGGTGTCTATAGTATGCATGTAAAGGGGCGCATGTTTCCAGTGCTTAGAACTGTCCCTGCAAAAAGTGTCATTTTTGCAGAAAAGAAAGCTATTTAAAATCACTCGCGGCTATATGATTAAGGGGGACCCCAGCCAAAAAAAAAAAAAAAATGGCGTAGGGTCCCCCTCAAAATCCATACCAGACCCTTGAGGTCTGGGATGGATTTTAAGGGGAACCCAGCCAAAAAAAATGGCGTGAGGTCCCCCTCAAAATCCATACCAGACCCTTATCCGAGCACGCAACCTGGCAGGCCGCAGGAAAAGAGGGGGGAACGAGAGCGGCCCCCCTCCCGCCTGAACCGTACCAGGCCACATGCCCTCAACATTGGGAGGATGCTTTGGGGTCCCCCCCAAAGCACCTTGTCCCCATGTTGATGAGGACAAGGGCCTCATCCCCACAACCGTGCCCGGTGGTTGTGGGGGTCTGCGGGCGGGGGGCTTATCGGAATCTGGAAGCCCCCTTTAACAAGGGGACCCCCAGATCCCGCCCCCCCGTGTGAAATGGTAAGGGGGTACAAAAGTACCCCTACCATTTCACCAAAAAAGTGTCAAAAATGGTAAAAATGACAGGAGACGGTCTTTGACAATTCCTTTATTAAAATCTTCTTTCTTCTTTCTTCTGGTCTTCCTTTCTTCATCTTCTCCTTCCGGCATCTTCTTCTTCCATCTTCTTCTTCCTCCGATCCGCTTCTTCTTGGCCTTCTCGTCCAGCATCGGTGTCTCTTCTGGGCCGCTCCGCGCAATGGGAGGCTCCCGCTGGGTGAGGCTTCTCTTCGGTATCTTCTTCCACGTCGTCGGTCTCTGAAGCTTCTCTCCGGTATCATCTTCCAGGGCGTCGGTCTCTTCTTGGGCCACTCCTCGCAACGGTGTGTGAGGCTTCGCTTGGGCTGACAGTTCTTTTTTAAGGGAGGGCGGGGCCACCTGGTAACCCCGCCCCCCTCTGACGCATGGGAACGTCATGGGGACTTCCCTACGGCTTTCCCCGTGACGTGGGGAAGGCCATAGGGAAGTCCCCATGACGTCCCCATGCGTCAGAGGGGGGCGGGGTTACCAGGTGGCCCCGCCCTCCGTTATAAAAGAACTGTCAGCCCAAGCGAAGCCTCACACACCGGGAGCCTCCCATTGCGAGGAGTGGCCCAAGAAGAGACCCCGACGCCCTGGAAGAAGATACCGGAGAGAAGCCTCAGAGACCGACGCCGTGGAAGAAGATACCGAAGAGAAGCCTCACCCAGCGGGAGCCTCCCATTGCGCGGAGCGGCCCAGAAGAGACACCGATGCTGGACGAGAAGGCCAAGAAGAAGCGGATCGGAGGAAGAAGAAGATGGAAGAAGAAGAAGATGCCGGAAGGAGAAGATGAAGAAAGGAAGACCAGAAGAAAGAAGAAAGAAGATTTTAATAAAAAGGAATTGTCAAAGACCGTCTCCTGTCATTTTTTACCATTTTTGACACTATTTTGGTGAAATGGTAGGGGTACTTTTGTACCCCCTTACCATTTCACACGGGGGGGCGGGATCTGGGGGTCCCCTTGTTAAAGGGGGCTTCCAGATTCCGATAAGCCCCCCGCCCGCAGACCCCCACAACCACCGGGCACGGTTGTGGGAATGAGGCCCTTGTCCTCATCAACATGGGGACAAGGTGCTTTGGGGTGAACCCCAAAGCATCCTCCCAATGTTGAGGGCATGTGGCCTGGTACGGTTCAGGCGGGAGGGGGGGGCGCTCTCGTCCCCCCTCTTTTCCTGCGGCCTGGTTGCGTGCTCGGATAAGGGTCTGGTATGGATTTTGAGGGGGACCTCACGCCATTTTTTTTGGCTGGGTTTCCCCTTAAAATCCATCCCAGACCTCAAGGGTCTGGTATGGATTTTGAGGGGGAACCCTACGCCATTTTTTTTTTTTTTCGCTGGGGTCCTCCTTTATATCCATCCCAGACCTGAAGGGCCTGGTTATTGAATTTGGGGGGACCCCTACGCTTTTTTTTTTTGTTTTTTTTATTTTTTATCAATGACTTTTTTTTTATGAATGACTTTCAATGAATGACTGTTCTCTGTATTACGGGAGCCGACAATACACATTAGCCGCAAGTGATTTTAAATAGCTTTCTTTTCTGCAAAAAATGACACTTTTTGCAGAGACAGTTCTAAGCACTGGAAACATGCTCCCCTTTACATGCATACTATAGACACCCCCCAGGTACGAAATTTAAAGGAATATTACACATTTATTGTTTCAATTTAATCATTATTAAAATCACTGCTCCCGAAAAAAAACGGCCGTTTTTAAAAGTTTTTTTTTTTTTTGCATTGATACATGTCCCCTGGGGCAGGACCCAGGTCCCCAAACACTTTTTATTACTAACTTTTTAAAAATAAATGACTTCAATGACTGTTCTCTGTATTAAAAGCACTCGCGGCTATATGAATATCAATTCATATAGCCGCGAGTGCTTTTAAAAGACATTTTAAAAAGCAACATTAAATCCCCGAACACCGGACCCGAACCTGAACATACAGTCAATTGTTCGGGTTCGGGTCCGGGACCCGAACACCCTAAAGTCCGGTACGGACCCGAACTTTACAGTTCGGGTTCGCTCAACCCTACTTATTATCTGTTTGGTGCAAGTTTGTCAGATGGACACACCCCTATAGTATCCACTGGAGCACATGTGTGGGACACCCTAATAAAAAGGGTTTTCCGGTCCAGATGTGTAAAGATCTACTGAGATGTGTAAACAGCTACTGAGTGACCTCTCCTTTACACTGAATCAAGTTTTCATTTCATTCTATTACAAAACCCTATAGACAACATACTTCCTTGGACTAGAAACAGGCCTGAAGAAATGTAGGTAACTCCAACTTCACCAAACATCGTATTATAAGTGGACGAACGATCAAGGTTTATTACGATCGATTGAACACACGAACATGAAAGTGGCCATTTTCAACTGTCCAACATTAAAAAACAAAGCACATGGAGCAGTATGGGAACAAGAAAAATAATATGAACACACGACAACTACTTACTTTTTTGAAGAACTCGCTTGATCTTTCTGTACTGATCGTGCTCCCTGAGTTTCAGGTCTGACCAGCGTTTCCTCAGTTGATCCTTGGATCCTCGTAGCCCAAAATTCTTCTGCAGACTCTTCACAACTTTAGCCATTATCTTGGCCTTTCTGACATTTGGGTTGGGGTAAGGCCCATACTTCCCATCATAGTCGCTCCTCTTTAATATGTCCACCATCTCCAACATTTCTCCAAAAGCCATATTTGAGGTCTTAAATCTTCTCCTCCGGGATCGGGACGTTTCTGGCTCCGAGCTTTCCTCGTCCTCCTCCTCGTTGCTGGAATAGTTAGGGCGCACCTGCTGTGTCTCCGCCATGTGCTCTCCCCACTGCGCCGTAAAGAGAAGGGGCGGGGAATAGACGAGAAAGATCGTCAGGGGCGGGCGGAGTTTCACGCATGCGCACTGTATATAAAACGTCACACGCGTGTGTCGTATGGACGATCTGTGAGGAGAGGGAGAAAGCTGACGCAACGATCATTAAGAACGAAGGTACAATTTTGACCTTGGTACATCACTAGCATAGACTGCTTCTACATTGAGGCTTATTTTGGGAGTAGATTAGGAGAGTTTAGCCTGACATTATTTTGTGTTTGTCTGGTGTTGTGTCTTGCAGAGAATATAGAGGGGTTCAATGACTTCAGCTTCCTCCCCCTGTTCATTGATACGTTCCGGGAGATGCCCTTTTTGTGGCAAGCCAAGCATCCCCATTACAGCAACAAAATAAAGAGGCTGGCAGCGATGGAGAAACTGCTGGAGTTTGTAAAGCCGGTGACCCCCACGGCAACCATCGATAAGTTAAAAGTGAAAATTGGTAGCCTGAGGAGTACGTATTTCAGGGAGCACAATCAGGTCCTGACGTCCCAGAGATCTGGAGTTGCAGCAGATAAAGTTTATGTCCCCAAGCTGTGGTACTACGAGAGGCTCCATTTTCTCAAAGATCAGACTGAGGTCAGGGAATCACTGTCGACTCTTCCTTCCACGCTTCCTTCCACGCATTCCACCACTGCTGAGGCTTCCGACGCCCAACCTGGGCCTTCCAGTCAGGAAGATGTGCAGGAGCCCAGCTTGAGCCAGGTATAGTATTGTTCTACATATTTTTTGTGGAAAAATGAATGATGTTAACTTAATTTATGAGCACTAATTGCTTATTTGCTAAAGTGTTTTACATATCAATAGACAGTAGTGTTGGAGAGATTTTGGGCAAGAATATAAACTGCTGGGCTCAGAATTATATGGTTTTCTATTTGTTAACAATTTGCAACAGTCAATAGCTGAAAATTGTGTGTGTTTGATGAACCAGAAACTCAAACTATGTCCCTTTTTTATACACAGGAAGACCTCAGCCAGGAGGTGGCTGTGGAATGCGGGAGCCAGGAGGGGGATGTGGAATGTGGAAGCCAGGAGGAGGCAGGGGTAAGTGGCAGACAAGAGGTGGGCAGGCCTAGGAGCCTGACTCTATCCCAAGTCCCTCCCCTCTGCCTTCCATACAAAAGGCCCAGAAGGGGGGGGGTGTGGGGGAGTCAGTGCTCCGGCTGATTGGGGAGGCTTCGGCGGCACTAAAAGCCACCCCCAGATATGAAGAGGCCTTTGCCGCCTTGGCTGCCACAAATCTTACCCAGCTGGAGGTGTCATTCCTAGTTGGGGCCTTAATAAACTGGACAATAAAATTATCTTGTAATAGGTTTATACATTTTTGCCCTTTAACTGGTGGCAAGGATGGGAAGTGTAATTATGATGGGGGATTTTAATTATCCAGACATAGACTGGGGGAAGGAACCGCGCATTTATCTAAAGCTCGCCATTTCCTAAATGTCTTGCAGGACAATTTCATGGGTCAGATGGTAAATGCACCAACAAGAAAAAAAGTGTTACTAGACTGATTACCAACAATACAGACTTGATCACAGATGTGGAAATACGGGGCAATTTAGGAAACAGCAATCACAGGTCTATTAATTTCAGTATAAATCACACACATGGGGGGGGGGGAAGTAATAGGGGAGGGTCGAGAAGGGTAATTGGAGATTGGAGCATGGTTTGAGGAGTTAAGGGGACATGTACACCCTCACAACGAAATTTTTATTTATTTATTTTTTCTTTTTTTAAATACTTTTTTAAATAGGCAGGACGACACTAAGGTCACGCAGTAAGAACAGAACTGTAAACACTTAGGGAGGACTGAGCATCCTCCCCTTAACTAACCCTTCTTCTTTTTTTTTTTTCCATCACAAACACAAGATAAAACACATTTCATTAGGCAGGCACAAGGATGGCGTACTGGGAGAAAGTGATATAACACATAAACTGAGTGGCGTGAAGAGGGGGGGGTGGGGGGAGCGGAAGGGTGATAGGGGAAGGTTGAGAGGGGGGACTGGAGATTGAGACATGGCTCGGGGAGTTAGCGGGCCATATACACTTTCACAAGGAATTATTTTAAACACCTTTTTTATTAATAGGTAGGACGACACTATGGACACGTAGTAAGAAAAGAACTGTAAACACTCAGGGAGAAATGTACTAACTCCCCCTAAGTAAAATGTTATTTTTTTTTTTCTTTCCCGAGGGTCGGGGGCCACTGGGAGGGTCGATCTTCAGTCCACAAGGGTATCAAATGACTCGATAGAATATTGAAACGAAATCAGCAAAATGTAAATTGTATATGTAAAAAGAAAAATTATTAATAAAGATTTAATTATAAAAAGAAAAATCACACACATAGGAAACATAAGAGAAATACAAAGACACTGAATTTCAAAAAAGCCAACTTCCCTAAACAATGCTCCTTGCTAAAAGATATTAAATGGGATAAAATCTTAGGAACAAAGAACACAAAGGAAAAATGGGTGTGCTTTAAGAGCATACTAAATAAGGGTATTAGCCAGTGTATCCTAATGGGAAATAAATTTAAAAGAGCTAATAAAAGAGCTATTAAAAGTCCAGGGTGGCTTAACGCCAATGTAAAAATGCATATAAAAGCAAAGGAGAAGGCCTTCAAAAAATACAAGGCTGAGGGATCATCATCAGAATTCCAACATTACAAAGTATGCAATAAGAAATATAAGGGTGTGTAGTGTAACGGTCTCAGCCAAATGATCAGACAGAGGTGATATGCAACACTATTTTACTTAACAATAAACTTCAACATAAATTGTACCGGAGTTCTGTGAACACGGTATACAGTACAGAACATTAATATGAACCGTGAAGAAAAAGCATATCACAATTATACTGCCATTCAACTAATGTCCACTAGGTGGCAGCAGCATGTTGTGAGTTCAATATACAAATAGGATAGAGGCTGAAAGATTCTCACATGTCCAAGATATTAATCGTTCTTTCATCAGACTGTCAGCTGAGTGGACCTCCTTCTGGCACAAACTTCTTGCTGGCACTGCTTTCTACTTGCTTTGGTCAGGAGGTTCTGGTGGCTGCAGATAGGGCCAACCCACTCCATGGACAGCTTCTGAAAATGGACTGTAACAGAGTCCTCTCCAGTGACTGGGGCTTGGAAAGATGCTGCGTGCTCTTGTGCTCACTGCTGGTGGCCCGCACACCAGACTTAACAGGGGAGGACCCAGCACCTGGGAACAGCTCACTTGCCCAGTCACTGCTGTCCCATCAGGCAGGATCTCTCTGAGCACAGGAAGCTGGGTGGAGCTGACATTTATATCCCCCGGGCGGATCCAGGAGCTCAGAGGATTGTGGGGAATTGAGTTAAAGGGACCTGCACCAGAATCTGGACAAAGGGGCATCCCACTACACTCCACCCCACTTGAACTTGCGATTCCAGGCAAGTTTAACGACCATACAAAGTCCTCCTGTGCAAAGCGTTCAGGTGGTTTCCCAAAGTTGTGTCTCTGAGAGCATCTCAAGGGTTGAGGTTCAGGCTCTTCTTCAGGAGAAGGCAAAGGTACATCTTCACCTTCAGGTATCTCAGTGGACAGTGGGTCAGAGGGCTCCACAGCAGGAGTAGGAATCCGAGCTGGGCAATCATTGGGCTGCATGGCATTGTCTGTATATGTAATCTCTCCTGGGACATTTGGAGGCGACAGTGAGGGAACGGAGAGTAGCCACCACTGATTCTCTGCTGGGGCTGCTACGTGTGGCTCGGAAACCTGTTCTTCCGGCTCTCTAGATAAGCTCTCAGGCATCTCTACGTAATTCCTAATGGGTTTAAGGAGCCTGCGGTGTAGCCGCCTCGGCCTGTCTTGTGTACTTTCCTTCTGGACATCATAGACTGGCACTCCTGGAATTGGTTGCTGTAGCACAACTCCGGGCACTTCCTCCCATGGAGTTTGTAGCTTGCCCTGCTGATGTGCACCTTTGCGCCTGATCAAGACCCTATCTCCAGGTTTCAGGTCATAGACCTCCGTTCCTGACTCTTCTTGTTCCACCCAAGTTCGCTCCTTTACAAACTGTTGGACTTCTGACAGGCGGCGCCTCCACTCTCGAATCCAGGTTGCTGGAGTATACTCCAGTTCTTCAGTGGGGACGACACCCCATAGATCTGTGGGTCCCCCAAGAGTACGACCAAACATCACGTGGTAAGGAGAGCGAGCTGTCGATGAGTGCACAGTATGATTATACTTCCAAACCACTTCAGCCAAGTAATGGGTCCATCTGGTTCGTTTCTCACGGGCCAGCCCTCTCAACAGTTGTATCAGGGTACGATTAAACCTCTCGCAGGCTCCGTTACCCTGTGGGTGATATGGGGTCGTATGCGTCTTCTTGACACCTAATGAGCGACACCACTCCTGGAAGAACTCACTTTCAAAGCAGGGCCCTTGGTCTGAATGTATCTTCTGAGGGCAACCATAAGGGAGACAGAAGTGTTTCCACACTGCTTGAGCTGCAGTCTTTGCAGTCTGGTCACGAGTTGGTACAGCTACTGCAAACTTGGTAAAGTGGTCCACCATAACAAGGACATGGCGATGTCCATCTTCTGCCATGTCGAGGGTGAGGAAGTCAACTGTCAATACTTCCAATGGGGCAGACGTGTTCCAAGTCATGGGAGGCACCTGGACCTCAGCCCCCTTGGTCACGGAGCATACCGCACAGTGCCGACATATCTGATCAATCAACTGGAACAGCCCCACACACATGGCTTGCCTTTTGAACCAGGCGAATGTTTTGTGGACTCCCCAATGTCCTCCTTCTACATGGATCCTTTCTGCCACTGGTCGAGCTCTAGCCCGCGACAGTACGACCTGCCAGGTTACCGAAGAGTCATGGGGGAACATTATTCTGCGATACAATATGCCATTTCTCAAGAGGAGGCGTGACCATTCGTTCAGCAGTTTTTGTGTTTCCGGTAGCAGTTGTGATCTTTCACTTCTACTGGGCCAGCGCCGTAACTGCATTGCCTCTATTACTGGGGCAATCACCGGGTCATCCTTCTGCGTTTCTGCCCAGTTATGATCTTCCAATACCTGGATAAGGTCCACCCGTAGTCTACTCTTAGATCTAGCCCCCATTAAGGGTGGAATTTCTTCTTCTTCTGCCTCTTCATCCACATCTCGCTGTGGTTGTGCTGAAGGGTACCGTGATAGGGCATCAGCCACGTGGTTGCCCCTTCCCGGGTGGTAATGCAGGGAAAAGTCAAACTTTGCTAGACGTGCTGCCCATCTTTGTTCCAGAGCGCCAAGTTTGGATGTCTGGAGATGTACTAAGGGGTTATTGTCCGTCCAGACTTCAAACTTAGACCCTGTGAGATATTCTGCGAAACGTTCTGTGACGGCCCACACCAGCGCTAACAGTTCCAACTTGAAGGAGCTGTAGTTTGCAGGGTTTCTCTCGGTTGGATGAAGGCTGCGGCTGGCATAAGCTATAACCCGTTCCTTACCATCTTGCATTTGTGAGAGCACGGCCCCCAGGCCCTGGTTACTGGCATCAGTTTGTAACCGAAAGGGAAGGGAGAAATCAGCAAAGGCCAATACAGGGGCTGTCACCAACCGTTGCTTTAAGAAGTCAAATGCCTCTTGTTGTTCCAGTCCCCATTCCACCCTCTTGTGACCTCCTTTCTGGTCTACTCCATGTAGTAATTTCTGGATTGGAGCAGCGTGATGGGCGTAGTGCTTGATGAAACGTCGATAGTGCCCCGCTAACCCTAGGAAGGCTCTAACCTCAGTCACGGTCGATGGTGCCTTCCATTCTTGTATTACCTTGATTTTCTCTGGGTTGGGGAGCACACCATGTTTTGAAATGACATGTCCCAAATATTCAATCTCACTTTTGAACAGGTGGCATTTTTTTGGCTTAAGCTTCAGCCCATACTGATGTAGCCGGGCTAGAACAGCATCGAGGTGAGCGAGGTGTTCCTCAAAGGTGGCAGAGAACACCACTATATCATCAAGATAAATCAGGATGCTATCCAAGTTCATATCCCCAAGACAATGCTCCATTGTCCTTTGGAAGGTAGCAGGTGCATTGTTTAGCCCGAAAGGCATTCTCTTGAACTGCCATAGTCCCATAGGGGTGATGAAAGCAGTTTTTGGTCGATCTGCTTTGGCCACAGGGATCTGCCAATACCCACTGGCGAGGTCAAGTGTTGAAAAGTACTTGGCTTTCCCTAGAGCAGTTAGGGACTCTTCAATCCGCGGCAGGGGATAGGCGTCTCTTGTAGTGACAGCATTCAACCGTCTATAATCTACACAGAAGCGGAGGGTGCCGTCCTTTTTCCGCACTAATACAACGGGAGCTGCCCATGGGCTCTTGCTGTCTTCAATTACGCCTTGCTGCATCATCTGTTCCAACACATGCTTGACTTCCTGATAAAGGTGAGGGGGTATGCTTCTGTAGCGATCCCGGATGGGTGGATTCCCTCCTGTTGAGATCTCATGTTCAATCCCATTGCTACAGCCCAGGTCAAAATCCCCCTTGGAAAACGCCTCCGACCACTTATCTACCAGTTGCTTTACTGCTTCTACCTGAGGGGGTGTGAGTTCCTCAGTGGACAGCTGTAGAAGTGGAAGTATCTGTTCTCCTACCCATGCTGGGTCTGCCCCTGCTGAACTTTTGGCAACATTCACTTTAGCTACATAGCGTCGTCCGTGAAATTTCTGGAGCTCTATGTGGTCCACTTTGGGAGAAATCACACCTGTAATCAGGGCCAGTTCCGCCACTGGTGTCCCCGGGCTCAGGTGAAGTGGAATCGTCTTGCTGTTCCACATCCTAACTAGCACGGTGCCTTGGCGAACTACTGTGAGAGTTCTAGCAACAAATGGGGCCATATCTGAGGGTAAGGGTTCCACTAGCACTGGGATGCCCTGTAGTCTATGGCATGATCCAACATTCATGGGAAGTATAAGTTCTTTGCAGGGAGGTATTACAATCTCTGTCCCAAAAGGAACCCTCACAACACCGGCCTTTTCATTAATGTTTGCAAAACTTGAGTCAGAGTCCTTTAGGGCTGCCAAGGTAAGGAGCAGCTTTCTAACTTCTTTAGGTGGTCCCAGGTGTGTAGGACATTGTTTTAACAGCTCAGGCCTCAGCCCCTGGATGATATTCATGCCCAATATCACCTGCGGCCGTCCTTTTCCGGATGCTCGTGTAACCACAACACCTTTTTGGCCAAGGTCCTGTCCCCACAGTTCTACTTTCATCCAGGTAATCCCGGCCACTTCTATAGGAAGTTCGTTGGCGGCTGTCAGTGAGATCCAGGGGGTATCCTGACTCATTTTCTTCTTTGGGAAGTATCGCTGGAACAAAGGTTCTGGCAGAATGGTAACTTGGGACCCAGTGTCGAAGAGACATTCGACCTCTTGGCCATCGAAGTACCCGTGTACCACAGGGCAATCGACCACCACGTCCTCCGCGTGTGACGGGGGAGTCGTTTTGCTGGGCCGCCCCACTGCTTGACTCTTAGCGGCAGGGCGCTCTGAGTTTAAAGACTCCCTCGGTATTCGATCAGGACAGTCCCTCAAGCGATGACCCTTTTGTCGACAGCCCCAACATGGAGAGGGTGACCTCTCCCGTCTTGATCGTCTGCGGGGCGGAGATCGGTTTCTCCATGAAGGGGTGTGCTCCCTTGGTCCTCTTGGATTGTCTCGCTCACGTCTCAGCGTGGCAAGTTCTGTCTGGAGCTGGGCCATTCCTTCCGTCAGCTTGTGGATGGCCACCTCCCACGGAGCTGTGTGTTCAGTTTGTGGCGGTGTACATGGTTTATCACCTGTGCTGGCCATGAGGACATCCGTACTGGCACGTCTGGGTTCTGAATATAGGATAGCTGCTTCTAGAATTTCGTGGAATTTTAAGTTTGGGTTACTTCTGTCCTTTTCCTGTAACTTTTCCCTAACTTTGTCAGACAGAAGCCCATCCACAAACTGATCCTTCAGCCACCCATCTGTATCACTCCAGCCAGCACGTCCTGCTCTCCTCCTCTCCTTGCGGTGGATCTCGGCTGCTATATCCTGCAGTTCCAGTGCGTACTGTGGAATGGATTCTCCCACTCTCTGCCTTCTAATGATAAAGCGAGCTCTAAGATCCCCTAATGCAACCGTCTGGGTGTACACTGCTTCCAAGCGGCTGATTATCTTGTCTAGAGAGTCCTGGTCCTCTGCTGGAAGGTGTAGGATCAACTTCCTTGCTTCCCCTTCAAGGGCATTAATGGCCAGGTCTGCCTGTTGTGCAGGTGGGACCCCATATGACCGGATCAAGCCCCGCAATCTTCTAATCCAATCATCTAAGTCCTGATCTGGTCCTGTGTACTTAGGCAGCTGTTGTGGTAGCAATCCTGCCAGCAATAGAGAAGCTATGGCAGACTGTTTAGCTCCCTCAGTGCCACTGCTGGCTGGCGCTGCCATTGTGCTGCTCTCCTCATCACTGTCTGACATGGCTGATCCTGTTCGTGACGCCAAGTGTAGTGTAACGGTCTCAGCCAAATGATCAGACAGAGGTGATATGCAACACTATTTTACTTAACAATAAACTTCAACATAAATTGTACCGGAGTTCTGTGAACACGGTATACAGTACAGAACATTAATATGAACCGTGAAGAAAAAGCATATCACAATTATACTGCCATTCAACTAATGTCCACTAGGTGGCAGCAGCATGTTGTGAGTTCAATATACAAATAGGATAGAGGCTGAAAGATTCTCACATGTCCAAGATATTAATCGTTCTTTCATCAGACTGTCAGCTGAGTGGACCTCCTTCTGGCACAAACTTCTTGCTGGCACTGCTTTCTACTTGCTTTGGTCAGGAGGTTCTGGTGGCTGCAGATAGGGCCAACCCACTCCATGGACAGCTTCTGAAAATGGACTGTAACAGAGTCCTCTCCAGTGACTGGGGCTTGGAAAGATGCTGCGTGCTCTTGTGCTCACTGCTGGTGGCCCGCACACCAGACTTAACAGGGGAGGACCCAGCACCTGGGAACAGCTCACTTGCCCAGTCACTGCTGTCCCATCAGGCAGGATCTCTCTGAGCACAGGAAGCTGGGTGGAGCTTACATTTATATCCCCCGGGCGGATCCAGGAGCTCAGAGGATTGTGGGGAATTGAGTTAAAGGGACCTGCACCAGAATCTGGACAAAGGGGCATCCCACTACAGGTGCAATTAGGGTGGGTAAGATAGAACACGAAAGGCACATAGTGGAGGAGAGTAAAAAAAATTCCAAGAAATTCTTTAAGTATATAAATAGTAGGAGAGGGAGGTCAGATCATATTGGCCCCGTAAAGAATGATGAAGGGAATCTGGTTACAAAGGATGGAGAGATGGCAAAGGTATTGAATTTTTTTTCCCCTCAGTCTTCACGAGGGAAACGGGGGGCTTCAGTAACCAAAACTGCAAGGTTTATCCTCATGATACGTCACAGGAAGCACTCTCATGGCTAACAGAGGATAGAATTAGGAATAGACTTGAAAAACGTAACATTTATAAGTCACCAGGACCAGATAGCATGCACCTGAGGGTCTTTAAGGAACTCAGTCAAGTAATTGTCAGACCATTGTTCCTAATTTTTTACGAACAGTCTACTGACTGGAATGGTACCAGCTGATTGGAGAAAAGCCAATGTAGCACCAATATTTAAAAAAGGACCAAGACATATCCCTGGGAACTACAGACCAGTTAGCTTAACGTCAATAGTTTGTAAGCTCTTGGAGGGTATGATAAGGGATTATATACAAGATTTTAGTAATGAAAACGGTATCATTAGCAGAAATTAGCACGGATTCATGAAGAATCGTTCTTGCCAATCTATTAAAATGTATAAAATGTCTGAGGTGAGGTGAGCAGTCATCTAGATACAGGAAGGAATGTAGACGTGGTGTGTCTGGATTTTACAAAGGCATTTGATACAGTTCCCCATAAACGTTTATTGTACAAACTAAGCTCTGTGAGCATGGACCAAAGGGTGAGTATATGGATTGAAAACTGGCTGCAGGGGCGATTTCAGAGGGTAGTGATAAATGGGGAGTACTCAAAATGGTCCGGTGTGGAAAATAGGGTCCCCCAGGTTTCTGTCCTGGGACCAATCCTATTTAATTTAATCATAAACGACCTGTAGGATAGAATAAACAGCTCAATCTCTGTATTTGCGGACAATACTAAGCTAAGCAGGGCAATAATTTCTCCACAGGATGTGGAAACCTTGCAAGAAGATCTGAACAAATGAATGGGTGGACAACTACATGGCAAATAAGGTTTAATGTAAAAAAAAAAAAAATTATGCATATGGCAGACAAATATATGAATGCAATCAACTCATTAGTGGGAGAATCTCTGGGAAAATCTAGGAGGGAAAAGGACCTGGGGCTGCTGATTGGCCAAAGCATGCACCTGGCCAATCACAGCGCGCTCTGTTGTGAGAGCCATGATTGGCCAAAGGCAGGGTGCCTTTAGCCAATCATGGCTCAGGGGGCTGAGTCCACGCCCCACACTATGTAAGGCTGCTTACAGAGTGGCCGTACATAGTTTTATAAATAAGAGCAGCAAAATTACATTTGTAAATGATATAAAAATCATTGAAATAAACAGCATGGGTTCCCCCCAAAATCCATGGCCCTTTAGGTCTGGTATGTATTTTAAGGCAAACCCTGCACCAAAATGAAAAAAAAAATGGTGTGGGGGTCCCCCAAAATCCATACCAGACCCTTATCTGAGCACGCAACCTGGCAGGCCGCAGGAAAAGGGGGGACAAGAGAGCACCCCCCCTCCTGAACCATACCAGGCCACATGCCCTCAACATGGGGCCTGGCCATGTTGATAGGGACAAGGGCTTCTTCCCCACAACCCTTGCCCGGTGGTTGTGAGGGTCTGCTGGTGGGGGGCTTATCGGAATCTGGAAGCCCCCTTTAACAAGGGAACCCCCAGATCCCACCCCCCCTATGTGAATGGGTATCGGGTACATTGTACCCCTACACATTCACCCAAAAAAGTGTCAAAATGCTAAAAATGACAGGAGCAAGTTTGGGACAAGTTATTTATTTTTAAAAAAAGGGTCCCGTGATGTATCTACAGAGGGGGGTGACCCCGCCCCCTCTGACATTACGTGATGTCACATGACATCAGAAGGGGGAGGGTCCCCCGTTTACTTCACCAAGTGGCCCCGCCGTCAGTTATATAACAACTGTCCTTGCAAAAAGCCTGCAGTTACGGGAGGCGTCCCATCGAGTTTTTCAATTTTTTCCGTCTGCGCTGTCATCGAAGATGGAGTTACATAGCGGGACACTTTTTTTTAATAAAGGACTTGTTCCAAACTGTCTACTGTAATTTTTACCATTTTGACACTTTTTTTGGGTAATGTGTAGGGGTACAATGTACCTGATACCCATTCACATCGGGGCCAGGATCTGGGGGTCCCCTTGGTAAAGACCTCCACAACCACAAGGCAAGGATTGTGGGGAAGAGGCTCTTGTCCCCATCACATGCTGAGGGCATGTGGCCTGGTACGGTTCAGGAGGGGGGGTGCTCCCCCCTTTTTCCTGGGGCTTGTCAGGTTGCATGCTCATAGAAGGGTCTGGTTTTGGATTTTTGGGGGATCCCCACACCATTTTTTTTATTCTGGAGCAGGGTTCCCCTTAATATCCATACCAGACCCAAAGGGCCTGTTAATGGACTGGGGGAACCTTTGCCATTTTTTCAATGATTTTTATCCATATTGGCAGTAACCAACAATTCATTCTAAACGTTTTTAAAACTTTCTTTTGCATTGATTTGCATTTTTTGCATTTATACATGTTCCCCTGGGGCAGGACCCAGGTCCCCAAACACTTGTTATAGCAATAACATGCATATAAGACTTTAAAATTAGCACTTTTGATTTTCCATGTTCGTGTCCCATAGACTTTAATGGTGTTCGCACACATTTTTTGCCAGTTTGCTTTTTCCAACCACCAGTGTAAGGGTGAATATATAATGACCTCCGTTGAAAGGGGAAATTTACACTGACAACCATTGTCGAGGATATTTGTACTGACCACCAATGTAAGAGGACACTTCTACACCAATCACCAATGTTAGGGGGGATTAACACTGGCCACCAATATAAAGAGGCATTTACACTGACCACCAGTGTAAGAGCAATTCTACACTTACCACCAATGTAAAGGGAAATGTACACTGATCACCAATGTAATGAAAAATTTACACTGACAATCAATGTAATGGGGGATTTTACATCAACAACCAATAAAGGGGGATTTCTACACTGGCCACCAATGTAAGGGGGGATTTACACTCACCGCCAATTTAAAGGGGGCTTCTTTACAAGACCACCAATGTAAGGGAGGATTCAAAACTGACCACAAATACAAGGTTTTTTTTGTTACCGATTACCAATATAAAGAGGAGTTTCTATGCTGGCCACCAATGTAATGGAGATTTACACTGACCACTAATGTAATGGGGATTTACACTGGCCACCAATGTAATGGGGATTTACACTCACCCAATGTGATAGGAGCATTTACACTGACCACCAATGTAAGGGTGAATTTGAAATTGGCCACAAATGCAAGTATTTTTTTTACCGATTACCAATATAAAGAGGAGTTTCTACACTGGTCACCAATGTAATGGGGATTTACACTGACCACTAATGCATTGGGGATTTACACTGATTTACACTGACCACTAATGTGATAGGAGCATTCACAGTAACCACCAATGTAGGGAGGGATTTACACTGACCACCAATGTAGGGGGGGCCTTCACACTGGCCACTAGTGTGAATGAAATCATTGTAAACCAAGACCCAATGTAATGAGAAGATTTACACTGACCACCAATGTAAGTGACACATTTAGCCTGCGTTCACATTTGTATGTGTCAGGAATGCACACAAAAACGATTTCTTGACACCACAGAAACATACTGCCCTTTAGCAGATACACAACAGTGCCATTAATTGTTAATGAAAAGATAGGAAATATGGCACTTACTAAGAGCTCAAAGGTAGACAAATCCTAAATAAATAACCGTGACTAAATGAATAATCACTCAAAATATAAAGTATAAAAATCTGTGCAAGCAAGTGCAACAATAGCAGCTAAATATTATAGTGCAAAACATATATATATATATATATATATGCTGGTATAAATACCAGTAATGCAGTGGATGTGTAATAATATCCAAATAAAGTGCAAAGTGACAGTTCAAAAAGTGCAAATAAATTCTTATGCAAATATAACCAATTTGTGACACCACAGTCTTTATAAGTGTAGTAAATATTATAGTGCAATGAGTGAAAGGAGCCATAGTGACGTCAATTCCGGTCGCGGCAGAGACCGGAAGTCTCCTTTGTTTATGCTGTTTATTTGGTTCTTCAATTGTAAGTGGATTTTATTTATTATTAAGATTATTTGTTAAAATACTACACCATGGAGTCCTCCTCTTGCCTGTCCATGTTATTGAGCACTGCCAATCTGAGAGCCCAATTGTTCCTGATCAACTGGGGAATCGATCTGCCAGAAATTGATCGGCCAGTGTGGATTACTCAAAGCTTGGCTTATTTATTCCTATATGAGGTGAGAGGCTGGGGGAAACTGTATCCCTCACATGATGGAATACTCTTACTAGAGTGTGGCACATGCACTTTATATTGGATGCACTGTATATCAGATGAACTGTCCTGTTTATTGGGATTCAGCACCTTTTTTGGATTTACTACACTTAGAAAGACTGTGGTGTCACAAATTGGTTATATTTGCATAAGAATTTATTTGCACTTTTTGAACTGTCACTTTGCACTTTATTTGGATATTATTACACATCCACTGCATTACTGGTATTTATACCAGCATATATCATTTTTTTGCACTATAATATTTAGCTGCTATTGTTGCACTTGCTTGCACAGATTTGTATACTTTATATTTTGAGTGATTATTCATTTAGTCATGGTTATTTATTTAGGATTTGTCTACCTTTGAGGTCTTAGTAAGCGCCACATTTCAAAATTTTTTCAATTCTGTTTAGTGTGTGAACACTGATTCTTGTTGGCAGCTACTATTTATTATTATTTTTAATTGATTTTATTATTATTTTTTGCCCTGTGTGGTTTACGCATTAGTAATTTGTTTACACATTAATTGTTAATGACACCCTCACGCATCTGCTTAGATGTGCTTATATACAATCACACAAGTGATGGTGGATATGAGCTCAGGGGGCATGATATACATATGAATGACGTCTCTATTTACAAATAAATGCCATGGGCGGTGTCTATTTACATATCAATGTAGGTTATTCACATGTAAACACAGGGTCTGCAAGTGAGTCATCTGTACATGGCAATAGGGCAGAGCTAGGCAGCATTAGTAACAGAACTTCACACTGAGATATCGGGACACAGCACAGGACTAAAACTTCAAGGGACAAGGTAATTTAAACTGGGATTTTTGGCAAGTATGAGGCAGCTGCTTTGGGCCCCACAGCAATGATGGGGCCCAGGGCAGATTCCCCTTTTGCCCTGCCTTAAAGACGGCTCTGGTATAACCACTTCATGTAAGCCCTAGGTATCCAGTGCCTGGCCCTAGACTCAAAGGGGAATGCTACCAAGAACTGCGCTAAGCCATTACATACGGTATGTATAGCTTGTTTTATGATTGCTAAATTAGTAATTTTTCTGTATCCTACTGTGTAACCACAAGATATATATCATACTTTGGTGCAAAAAGTGGTATTGATGACCGTAAAGCCTAAAGTGGTTGTACACCCTGTACAACCACTTTTACCTACAGGTAAACCTATATTAAGGCTTACCTGTAGGTGCTGAAAATATCTCCCATAAACCTCCACGGTTTAGGAGATTTTTACAATAAAGCTGTGCGCCGATGTCTATGGCACATGCGTTGATGTCTACGGCACATGCACACTTTAGAAAAGGGCAGATCGTGCTGTTTCTAGAGGGGGTCATGCCGTGATTGACGGCTCCCGTGCGCATGCGTGGGAGTGATGTCACTCGACTCCGGCCAGTCACAGAACCAGAGCTTGCGGCCCCGGAAGAAAGAGGGGTGAAGATGGACGCTCGCTGCTAGTGGGGACAGCGGTGACATTGCAGGCTTCAGTTTCAGGTAAGTGACACATAATGGGCTACTATGAGATACATAGTAGCCCATTATGCTTTACCTTTGCTGGGAAATAAAGAGGAAATAAACCCATCAGGGTTTACTTCCTCTTTAACATGGCCCTACAGATGGCTTATGCTTTAATAATACACAAAGGAATGCTTACCTCACTAAAAAAACAAAACTGAAGTGAAATGGTTCATCCTTAGGCACAGCGGAACAGATTATTTTTGTATATATTGCAGTAAATATACAATTTTGGGTATAGCTTCCTAATGTTCTGCAACAAAATTAATCTTATGCTTTGGCAATAAAACTGTTTGTGAGATTTTTGTTACTTTGAATTATTGTTTTACTGCCTTTTGATAGAAGTTGTTCATTATAATATGACTTTTATTATGTTGTTTATATAATTTGGTGCTTAGAATCTTTCAAAGTTCAACCGCATGGCCACAATAAAAACTTAATTTATCCACATGCAAAATAAATATGCAATTAGGTGTTCATTTACTTTTTATAATTATTATTAATGGTTTAATGTAGCACCATTAAATTCAAGGACACTAAATTTATAAAATATCTATCATGCTGCCCGTACATGGGATAAGTCTTTCAATTGGTGCTTTGAATATTTGAACAAACAATAATAGTTTAATCTAGACACAGTGTGCATACAATTGCTCAAAATATCTGTGGTCATTTGGGAAAAGCAGGGGTCAATCATATGAGCAGGGAATGAGACATCTGGGAACACAGTGTACAGAATGCCATTTCTGCATTGATTGCAGAGAAATTACAATATTTTTTGTTTAAGGTTAGAAAATTCTATCTGACTGCTAATTGAAAAAAAAAAAGGTTATTTTTAGTAACTTCAAGTTAAGAAAGGCCTGTGTAGCAATTATATATATATATATATATATGTATATTATCTTTTTATTTTAAAGTGGTTGTAAAACCTCACATATACCAATTTAAGTCAAAAGAGAAATGGAAAAAAGAGGGCTCACCAACCTTGTGCATTATTCTTAGATATATTTTATTAAAAGAATAAATAAAAAACTACTCACAAACATGTGAAAGAAAACCGCAATATAAATAGCCTTCAGATGATCGCAATAGGTCTGACAACAACAGTCTCCAGATGGTAATAGAGAAGATTTTGAGGGCTGACGCATTCGAAGGGATACCTTCTTCCTTAGAGCCCAGCAGTGTTATCTCCTTCAGCTTCTTATATATATATATATATATATATCTATATATATATATATATATATATATATATATACACACAAGTGTGCATTCATAGAGCCCCTCCCAGAGGGGTTAAGAGGTCCCACCTACAAATGTGGGCAGTTCTCAGCAGAAGGGCAACGCCCAATTGACAACTAAGGAATACATCCATGCATACATCCACATAAGTAAACATACACACATACACCTATATAAAACAATGTGCATGGTGTTACAAACATCTGTACCCGCAATGAGTTGTCAACAATCTCTATCAGTACATAGGCCAGACATATGCAGTAAAAGTAATCAAATGACAAAGGTCAAAAAACAAAGGTCAAAAAATGGGTAAACATGGTGGGCAAACATAGTGATCTGAATCTTATCCCATAAGTATTTCACAGCCGGAGAGCTTATCCTAGACATTATGTTTATTATTTATTTTCATTTTTACACAATTTTATGTATTTCAGGATCTTCATTAAGGCCTCCAGGAGTGAGACTCCCAAGGGTGAAGATCCAGAAGGCTTCTCGCTTGCATAACTTCTGGTGTCTCCTCCCTTCGTCTAGGTTGCCTCCAATCCACTCTATCCCAAAAACCCTCATGCCTGATGGGTCACCTTGATGGGCTTCTTGGAAGTGCAGAGGGACTGGGTATTTCACTCTTGTTTTGGTAATGCCACATTTGTGTTCACCTATCCTGACTCTCATTGGGTGAGTTGTCCGGCCTACATAAAGACGACCACATGGGCAGATAATACCATACACAACATACTCTGTTCCACAATTAACCACTTGACCACTGGGCACTTAAACACCCTTAATAACCAGACCAATTTTCAGCTTTCGGTGCTCTCACATTTTGAATGACAATTACTCATTCATACAACACTGTACCCATATGAAATTTTTGTCCTTTTTTTCACACAAATAGAGCTTTCTTTTGGTGGTATTTAATCACCTCTGGGTTTTTTATTTTTTTGCGCTATAAAAGAAAAATGACTGAAAATTCTGTAAAAAAATGAATTTTTCTTAGTTTTTGTTATAAAATTTAGCAAATTTGTAATTTTTCTTGATAAATTTTGGCCAAAATTTATACTGCTACATATCTTTGGTAAAAATAAGTACAAATTGGGGTATATTATTTGGTCTTTGTGAAAGTTATAGAGTCCACAAGCTATGGTGCCAATATCTGAAAATTGATCACACCTGAAGTACTGACGGCCTATCTCATTTCTTGAGACCCTAACATGCCATAAAAGTACAAATACCCCCCAAATGACCCCTTTTTGGAAGAAGACATTCCAAGGTATTTAGAAAGAGGCATGGTGAGTTTTTTGAAGTTGTCATTTTTTCCCACAATTCTTTGCAATATCAAGATTTTTTTTAATTTTTTTTTTTTTTTTTTTTCACAAAATTGTCTCATTAGCAGGTTATTTCTCACACACAGCATATGCATACCACAAATTACACCCCAAAACACATTCTGCTATTACTCCTGAGTACGGCGATACCACATGCGTGAGACTTTTAAACAGCGTGGCCACATACAGAGGCCCAACATGCAGGGAGCACCATCAGGTGTTCTGGAGCACCCAGGACAATTCTGACATTTCTCTCCTACATGTAAAAATCATCATTTATTTGCTAGAAAATTACATAGAACCCCAAAATATTATATATGTTTTTTTAGCAAAGACCCTAGACTATACAATGGCGGTCGTTGCAACTTTTTATCTAGCACGGTACTTGCGCAGCAATTTTTCGAACGTGTTTTATTTGGAAAAAAAATGTTTTGTGCTTTACAAAAAACAAAACTGTAAATTTAGCCCAATGTTTTTGCATAATGTGAAAGATGAAGTTACGCCCGAGTAAATAGATACCCAACATGTCACGCTTCAAAATTGCACACACTCGTGAAATGGCGCCAAACTTCGCTACTTAAAAATCCCCGTAGGCTTTAATTTTGTTTACTGGTTACATGTTTTGAGTTACAGAGGAGGTCTAGGACCAAAATTATTGTTCTCGCTCTAACGTTCGCAGCGATACCTCACATGTGTGGTTTGAACACCGTTTTCATATGTGGGCGGGACTTACGTATGCGTTCGCTTCTGCATGCGAGCACACGGGGACAGGGGCGCTTTAAAAAAATATATATATATATTTTATTGTTCATTTTACTTTATTTATTTTAGTTTGACCCTTTTTTTCCCCCCAAAAATTTTTTTGATCACTTTTATTCCTATTACAAGGAATGTAAACATCCCTTGTAATTTTTTATTTATTTATTTATTTATTACAGGATTTATATAGCGCCAACAGTTTACGCAGCGCTTTACAATATTAAAAGGGAGACAATACAGTTATAATACAATAAAATACAAGAGGATTAAGGGGGCCCTGCTCAGAAGAGCTTACAATCTAATAGGGTGGGGGAGGTGATACAAAAGGTTGTAACTGTGGGGAATGAGCTGATGGAAGTGGTAAAAGATTAGTTGGAGACATGATAGGCTTCCCTGAGAGATGAGTTTTCAGGGATCGCCTGAAGGTAGCTAGAGTAGGGGATAGCCGGACAGGTTGAGGTAGCGAGTTCCAGAGGATAGGAGAGGCTCTGGAGAAATCCTGGAGACGAGCATGGGAGGAGGAAACAAGGGAGCTTGACAGGAGGAGATCTTGAGAAGAGCGGAGAGGACGGTTTGGGATATGTTTGGAGACAAGATTGGTGATGTAGCTCGGGGCAGAGCTGTGGATGGCTTTGTAGGTTGTGGTTAGTATTTTGAATTTAATTCGCTGGGTGATTGGGAGCCAGTGTAGGGATTGGAGGAGAGGGTTGGCAGACACTGAACGGTTGGTAAGGTGGATAAGTCTTGCAGCAGCATCCATGATAGACTGAAGAGGGTAGAGCCTATGGAGAGGCAGGCCAATGAGGAGGGAGTTGCAATAGTCAAGGCGAGAGATAACAAGGGAGTGAATGAGGAGCTTGGTGGTGTCATTTGTTAAAAAGGGGCGAATTTTAGAGATGTTACGGAGGTGAAGTCTACAAACTTTGACAGCGATTGGACTTGAGGCTGAAATGACAAGTCTGAGTCTAGGATTACACCGAGTACCCTGGCGTGAGGGGAGGGACTGAGTTGCATTGTTGATTTTGATGGAAAAGTCATGGAGGGGGGCACGGGCGGGGGGGATATTAATAGCTCAGTTTTAGAGAGATTTAATTTAAGAAAGTGGTGCGACATCCATGCTGAGATGTCAGTTAGTAAGTTAGTAATGCGAGAGGAGACTAAAGGAGTGAGGTGAGGAGTAGACAGATAGATTTGGGTGTCATCGGCGTATAAGTGGTATTGGAAGCCGTGGGTGGTTATCAAGTGACCAAGGGAGGAGGTGTAGATGGAGAAGAGAAGGGGTCCAAGAACAGAGCCTTGGGGGACCCCCACAGAAAGGGGCAATGGAGAGGAGGAGACAGAGTTGTAGGTAACACTGAAGGAGCGCTGTGATAGATAGGCAGAGAACCAGGATAGAGCAGAATCTTTGAGACCAAGGGAATGGAGTTTATTGAGAAGGAGCGGGTGGTCAACAGTATCAAAGGCTGCAGAGAGGTCAAGTAGTAGCAGTATGGAGTACTGGCTGTCGGATTTAGCAGTTAGTAAATCGTTAGTGAGTTTTAGTAAGGCAGTTTCCGTGGAGTGTTGCGAGCGAAAGCCAGACTGTAAAGGGTCAAGAAGGTTGTAATAGGAATATGGCATGACAGGTCCTCTTTACAGTGAGATATGGGGTCAATAAGACCCCACATCTCACCTCTAGGCTGGAAAGCCTGAAATAAAAAAAAAAAAAACGATCCTGGCTTCGATCGTAGCGAGTATCGCAGGGTATTGTTGGGTATTGCAGGGTATGGCAGAGCAGAGTATCGCAGGGTATTGCAGAGTATCGCAGGGTATTGAGTATCGCAGGGTATGGTAGAGTATCGCAGAGTATCGCCGGGTATTGCAGAGTATCGCAGGGTATGGTAGAGTATCGCAGAGTATCGCCGGGTATGGCAGAGTATCGCAGGGTATCGCAGGGTATCGCAGGGTATTGCAGAGTATCACAGGGTATGGCAGAGTATCACAGAGTATCGCAGGGTATCGCAGGGTATCGCAGGGTATGGCAGGGTATCACAGGGTATGGCAGAGCATCGCAGAGTATCGCAGGGTATGGCAGGGTATGGCAGAGTATTGCAGGGTATGGCAGAGTATTGCAGGGTATGGCAGGGTATCGCAGGGTAAAGCAGCAGGGTATGGCAGAGCATCGCAGGGTATGGCAGGGCATGGCAGGGCATCGCAGGGTATGGCAGAGTATCGCAGGGTATGGGTATGGCAGAGTATGGCAGAGTATCGCACAGAATTGCGGGGTATGGCACAGTATTGGGGGGTTGGGGGGGGATGGCAGAGAATCCATCCATCCATGCTCAGCCATCCCTCCATACCCTGGTATGGAGGGATGCAGGGTATGGAGGGATGGCATGGATGGATGGATCGGTGGTGGCAGAGCAGGCTGTGGGCACTACAGATCCCGCCCACAGCACTGCTGCCACCGATCCCTCCCCCTCCCCTCTCACACTGTACCGATCGGTACAGAGAGAGGAGGAGAGAGGAACCGGCGTCATCAAATGATTTGCTTACATGTGATCACTCCGTCATTTGACGGAGCGATCACGTGGTAAACGGCCGCGATCCATGATCCATGATCCGCCGGGTCCTCTGGACCCGGCGATCATGGATGCTCTCGAGTGCGCGCACCAGGGGGCGCGCAAGAGCAGAATTCTGTGAGGCCGTTAATTAACGGCCTCCCAGAGTTAAGCAACCGCCCTGTAGCCGTTTTTCGGCTATGGGCCGGTTGTTAACTGGTTAATACATTGTTTTATTTGGTGAACCCTTCCATCTTTCCCCACTTCAGTCTTCTTCCTGTGCCACATATACATACATCATGGATGCTCTCGAGTGCGCGCACCAGGGGGCGCGCAAGAGCAGAATTCTGTGAGGCCGTTAATTAACGGCCTCCCAGAGTTAAGCAACCGCCCTGTAGCCGTTTTTCGGCTATGGGCCGGTTGTTAACTGGTTAATACATTGTTTTATTTGGTGAACCCTTCCATCTTTCCCCACTTCAGTCTTCTTCCTGTGCCACATATACATACATGTGCCACAGTTTTTGACGCTACACCTATAGCTCCCTTTTAGTCAAAAATTGTCGACCAAATAATTGTAGACTTATTAGAAGATTTTTTCACCCAAATCCCAGGGCTTTCTAAACACAATATTGGGTCAATATACTAATAAAGCTTTTGTGATATAAAGTATAATAAAGAAAAATTGGAGTATCCTTAAACATGATCCTGTGCTAAGTAGCAGACTTCCCGATAGATCCAATATTGTGTTTAGAAAGGTTGAGATTATTCTTTTAATAAAATATATCTAAGGATAATGCACAAGGTTGGTGCACCCTCTTTTTTCCATTTCTCTCTTGACTGCTAGGATACCCCTATCCTTGAGGTCAGCAAGGCCTGAGGCATTGTCTACTACAAACTTTAGTCCACCTGGTTAACTCACTTGTGCGCAAGAGTATTTGTTTTCTGCATACCAATTAAAGTGACTGGCCTCAGATGATACACAGAAATTAAACAAATCCTCCTATATGCAGTGTATTATACCTGTCAATCTGCAGCCCATTCAAGAGAGCTGAAGTTACACACAGCACACAAGAACAGAACTGAGGCTGTCAATCAACTGCCTTGTCACCATATTTCTCTTGATGTCAGGAAAACTTGTCAGAAGGGATTCATGCTGATAGCAGAGAAAGAAAGCAGCAGACAGAAATTACACTTAGGGCTCTTAATTTAGACAAGTACACACTGTAGAGGGATATTCTTTGTTTATATTTCATGTCTGAGGTTTACAACAACTTTAAAGCAAAAGTATAGTTTTCCATTACAGCCATCCTGTCATTACTGTATGCTTCAAAGATTAGGGACGAGATTTGCGTTTGGGTTAAACATGGGTTTGAGGTGAACCCAGCTTGTTCACTGTTCAATGACCTGCCAAACAAATGCATAAATTTGCCGCCATTGCAATCAACTGCTAATAATGCACTTCCTGGCTCTTGAATTTTGGTCAGATGGCTTAAAAGAGCCACTAAGGGGCATCTAGATAAGCCTGTAAGGTGTGGGGGTTGTAGGTGGGTGACATTTCCTCCATGTTCTCCTCCTCTTTGGGTGCCAAGTGTGGGTCACATAGGAGGCCTACCGTGGGATGGGTTCTTCTGGGCTATGCTGGGCACCTTGATCGGGGTTACACATCTTTTCTTGAACAGACGACCAAACTCTAGTTAACTCTCCCGATGTTAATAATCACTTTTGCATTTAGGACTCTCCACCTGTCCAACATATCTCCACTACCTCACTTCCAGTAACAGAATAAAGTCCTGCTGTGCACCTAGTGCGGACTTCATGCGTGCACTCACTTAACTATTCTTTCTCCGTACCTGTACACAGGCTGCAGTGCTGCTCTGCTCCCATTGCTACGGGAGACGGATCACTCATTGAGAGAGTGTCGACAACAATTCCTCCAGCAAAAGGCTATGCCACCTGCCACACATACACACTTATGACAGGCTGCTAGAGAAATCTCTTGGTAACCACTGTCTTCATACCCCGATGTGCTTCGAATGATACAAGCTACTGGGTGCCGTTTTTATGCATTACACCCTCTTTAGTAATTTTAGACCAGGCAAAGACAAGGTTTCAAGAACTTTACTTAAATAACTCTGCATGATAGACAAACACAGGTAACAGTCTTTCCCTAAACTACTCCCTAACTCAATAAATTAAGCAGAAAAGTAAGTATGGAATTGAGTATAAATTTTACACATACACTAGGGCAGTGACTCAGGGTATCATCCCGATATGTATAGTAAAGGGAAGGTAATGGATGAAATGGCTTTCTTGCTCAAAAGAGAGCTTTCCAAAAAAAGAGAATGGTTGAATGGTCCTTTTTGTATAGACACCCATAACTCTCATGGGTGTAGCAATCTGGCGCCCGGCCCGGAAGTGTGCAACCAGAAGTGATGCAAAACCTGGAAGTACATCATGGGTGTCTATATAAAAAGGACCATTCGACCTGTCTCTTTTTTTGGAAAGCTCTCTTTTGAGTAAGGGTGCCATTCCATTGGTGGGGTGATTAAAACAAGGGCAAGAAAGGCCTGCCAGTATGTTGTGGGCATTCATGGGGTTAATACAGTGACCCCCACCCATGACATAACAGGCAGTCCTTGAAGGGTACCCTTGTTTGGGGTATGTATATATCTATATAGATCACCTCTTATGTTATATTATATTTGGAAGTATGGTTTCTTTTTGAAACTATACCCACTTGTGTATATTTTACCATAGATTACTATCAACTTGCGGGATCTCTGATGGGTATAAACTTAATTATTTCCATCTATCATCAGATTAATTTACCTATCTTACCCATTATATCTAATTAAGACCCTGGACTATAACTGCACACCAGCTCACTTGTCATTATCTAGCAATTTATGATAAGGGTAAGTGAGGCATATATAGACTATGCTGACCTAAGCTTATACCTTCACTGATACATTTTCCTTACAGCTATTTCTGCCTTTGTTTATATAGCTTGGACTTTTGGACTATTGTTTGGTGCATACACCATATACCTGAGGGATGGGCTGGTGGGTATAGAATCTATTGACTCTTCTCCGTATACCTCTGCATCTTAGCCTTATGCCCTGTACACATGATAGGATTTTCTGACAACAAAATCCATGGGACTTTTTCCAATGGATGTCGGCTCAAACTTGTCTTGCATACACACGGTCACACAAATTGATCGGAAATTCCAAACGTCAAGAACGCGGTGACGTACAACACGTACGACAAGCCGAGAAAAATTAAGTTCAATAGCCAGTGCTGCTCTTCTGCTTGATTCCGAGCATTTGTGGAACTTTGTGCGTCGGAATTGTGTACACACGATCAGAGTTTCCAATAACGGATTTTGTTGTCGGAAAATTTGAGAATCAGATCTCAAATTTTGTGTGATGGAAATTCCTATGGAAAATGTGTGATGGAGCCTACACGCGGTCGGAATTTTCAACAACAAGGTCCTATCACACATTTTCCATCTGAAAATCCTATCGTGTGTACAGGGCATTATCCTTTTTAGTGTAAGAAACTTTAAATATTAATTGATATGGGTTGTGGGGTGATTTTTTTTTGTTTATATCATACATGAGGAATGTATAAACCTATATGAAATATATATATTTTTTTTCTTTTCGTTTGTCACTGATATATGTGTGTATGTCATGTAAAACAGGGGTGCCCAACCAGTGGCCCGGGGGCCACATGTGGCCCGTGACCTCCTGCTCTGGGATAGAATAGAATAAAGACTGTTATTAAAGGTCAGTTTATTACTAAAATCACAGTGTATATATGGGCATATCTTTTCTGCAGTGGTTACTGGGCTGCTTTCAAACTGATCCGCAGGTGCAACGCAGTGAACCTTTGGCCTTCCTGCAGTTTGCAATAGACTTCTATTATTACCTGCGAGTTTGGTGAGCTTTCTGAAAGTGCACCAAACCTGCAGAATATAATAGAAGTCTATTGCAAACTGCAGGAAAGCCAAAGGTACACTGCGTTGCACACGTGGTGCTGGTAAACCGCAGCGCATCAGTGTGAAAGCAGCCTTGGACCCCTTTCACACTGTCAGTCCGACCAATTGGATCCTCCATTCACCTCTAAGTAGTGGCAGGCATAAACTGACTTGTGTTCTACCTCCAATACGATCCGCAAAAAAGTATTGTGGGCTGCAAATGCAGAGTGGTGCAAATGCAGAGTGGACACGAACATGCCATCCACTCATTGTGGCCCACGACCGGTTACCAAGTCGCTTAAGTGGCCCTCGCTCTTCAAAAGGTTGGGCACCCCTGATGTAAAATGTGACCAGTCCCGTACCTATGGAATATGTCATGTGATAGCTTATTTTGTTTGTTTAGTGCTTTCTCTATTCCAGTGGTAGATTTGTTTTTATGATTGTAAACAAGCTCTCTGAACAGATCCTGAAGAAGTGTCATGTCAACAAAATGTGTAGACCTCATTTGAAGGACACAGATTGCTTGCCTTTGTGATGTATCTAATGTCTAAATGTTTTTAAACTGTATCTAATAAAATGTTATCTTTTATTAACTTATATGTTCTGTTGAATCATACATAAGTGACACTAGGGGTATATTTAAAGTCACAAAACCTCCCTTAACTTCTCTTTAATACTACTTCCTAAATCAGGCTTTGTAGCTGCCCCAGCGCACCTGCACAGGAAAGAGTTTATCATGGCAGATCTCCAGAGCTGGTATCTTCGGGTGAACTGCAGGTTTCAGTTATCCTATATACTGTAGAAGACTCTTAATCTGTAGGTGCTCCGGATAGGCATCATGTCTTACTTTATGCGCATCCCCTCCTCCCTGGGGATCAGACCCCTGTCCCTTTCTATAAAACACAAGATCAGTGGGTTGAACCCAAGAAAGCTTGCCACAAAAGACCCGGGAAGCATGTTTAACCCTAACCCTCCTGGCTGGGGCATCATTAAACTCAACCTGCTTACAAGTCTGTACCAGAAAAGGGTTTGATTCCTAGGAGCCATTTTGACAAAGAGCTTAGCTGTGACAGGAAGAGCATAGGGAGTGCTGCTGATAAGTTGCTTAGGCTGGCTTCACACTGGGGCGGTGCGGGGCGGCGACGGTAAAGCAGCGCTATATTTAGGCTGCTTTACCATCGTTTTACCCGCGGTATGCGGCCGCTAGCGGGGTGGTTTTAACCCCCGCTAGCGGCCGCAAAAGGGTTAAAAACCTCCGCAAAGCGCCGCTGCAGCGGCGGTTTGCGGGCGGTATCCCCGCGGTTTCCCATTGATTTCAATGGGAAGGAGCGGTATAGGAGCGGTGAACACACCGCTCCTTCACCGCTCCAAAGATGCTGCTAGCAGGACTTTTGTTGCGGTCCTGCTAGCGCACCGCTCCAGTGTGAAAGCCCGCCGGCTTTCACACTGGAGTGAATGGGGCCGGTTTTTTCAGGCGGTATACAGGCGCTATTTTTAGCGCCGTACCGCCTGAAAACCGCCCCAGTGTGAAAGGGGCCTCAGGGATAGATTTGTGTAGGGCATGTAAGCATTGGCCTCTTAACTAGGGATGAGCCGAACACCCCCCCGTTCGGCTCGCACCAGAACCCGCGAACGGACCTAAAGTCTGTGCGAGCTTTAGAACCCTATTAGTTATAATGGATGCGAACGTTCGAAATCAAAAGTGCTAATTTTAAAGGCTAATATGCATGTTATTGTCATAAAAAATGTTTGGGGACCTGGGTCCTGCCCCAGGGGACATGTATCAATGCAAATTTTTTTTTAAAAACGGACGTTTTTTTAGGAGCAGTGATTTTAATAATGCTTAAATTGAAACAATAAAAGTGTAATATTCCTTTAAATTTCGTACCCGGGGGGTGTCTATAGTATGCCTGTGAAGGGGCGCATGTTTCCTGTGTTTTTTTTGCAAGAAAAAAAGCTATTTAAAATTACTCGCGGCTAATGTGAATTGACGGCTCCCGAAAACAGAGAACAGTCATTCATTGAAAGTCATTCATAAAAAAAAAAGTCATTCATAAAAAATAAAAATTAAAAAAAAAAAAAGCGTGGGGGTCCCCCAAATTCAATAACCAGGCCCTTCAGGTCTGGGATAGATATTAAGGGGGACCCCAGCCAAAAAAAAATGGCGTAGGGTCCCCCTCAAAATCCATACCAGACCCTTGTCCGAGCACGCAACCAGGCAGGCCGCAGGTCTTTTATAACGGAGGGCACCTGGTGACCCCGCCCCCCTCTGAAGTCATGGGGAAAGCCATAGGGAATTCCCCATGATGTCCCCGTGCGTCAGAGGGGGCGGGGTCACCAGGTGCCCTCCGTTATAAAAGACCTGTCAGACGCAGCAAAGCCTCACACAGCGGGATCCTCCCATTGCGAGGAGTGGCCCAAGAAGAGACACCGACGCCGACGCCATGGAAGAAGATGCCGGACAAGAAGGACGAGAAGACCAGCGCAAGAAGAAGCGGATCGGAGGAAGAAGATGATGGAAGAAGAAGATGGAAGAAGATGCCGGAAGGAGAAGATGAAGAAACCGAAGGATGAAGAAAGGAAGACCAGAAGAAAGAAGAAGAAAGAAGATTTTAATAAAGGAATTGTCAAAGACCGTCGCCTGTCATTTTTACCATTTTTGACACTTTTTTGGTGAAATGGTAGGGGTACTTTTGTACCCCCTTACCATTTCACACAAGGGGGGGGGGGTGGGATCTGGGGGTCCCCTTGTTAAAGGGGGCTTCCAGATTCCAATAAGCTCCCCGCCCGCAGACCCCCACAACCACCGGCCACGGTTGTGGGGAAGAGGCCCTTGTCCTCATCAACATGGGGACAAGGTGTCTCAGACCCCCAAAGCATCCTCCCAATGTTGAGGGCATGTGGCCTGGTACGGTTCAGGCGGGAGGGGGGGCCACTCTCGTACCCCCCTCTTTTCCTGTGGCCTGCCAGGTTGCGTGCTCGGATAAGGGTCTGGTATGGATTTTGAGGGGGACCCCACGCCATTTCTTTTGGCTGGGGTTCCCCTTAAAATCCATCCCAGACCTCAAGGGTCTGGTATGGATTTTGAGGGGGACCCTACGCCATTTTTTTTTTTTTTTTTGGCTGGGGTCCCCCTTAATATTCATCCCAGACCTGAAGGGCCAGGTTATTGAATTTGGGGGGACCCCCACGCTTTTTTTTTTTGGTTTTTTATCAATGAATGACAGTTCTCTGTGTTACGGGAGCCATCAATTCATTAGCCGCGAGTGCTTTTAAATAGCTTTTTTCCCTGCAAAAATTACACTTTTTGCAGGGACAGTTCTAAGCACAGGAAACATGCCCCCTTCACAGGCAACCTATAGACACCCCCCAGATGTGATACTGCAATGCTGTACTAACAGCACGCACACACAAATCCCCAGAAATATAGCACATAATGTCAGCAGTCAGCAGCACACTGACATGCTGACACTGAAACACAATATGCGAGGCCGCCGCCGCGGCGCCCTCTTATACCGTGGGGCGTGTACTAAAGCCCCTGAGCTATAATTGGCTACAGGCATCCTGCCTGTAGCCAATTATGGCTCTCCTCGCTGCCGGCGCTGTGATTGGCCAAGCATGCGGGGTCACAGTGCATGCTTGGCCAATCATCAGCCAGCATTCCACTGCGACTGGCGCAATGCATTGTGGGCCGCTCGCATCACACGAATGTGATGCGAGCGGCCCAAATAGTGCTGGGCTCGCCGAACGGGCGAACGCCCGATGTTCGATTCGAACATGGGTTCGAATCGAACACCGGGCCCATCCCTACTCTTAACGTAGATGTAAACCTTTACTGAATGTTTTTAAGATAGCAAAATGTTGTGTATCTTGGGGGTGAGGGGGAATGAAAGTATGTTTATATCTTAATGCTGATGATGTGTATCAGGCAGTTTCTTTACAGTATATCTACATGCACTAGAGTCAACACGTATTTTCTATTTTTTGCTGGCTGCAATTGACTTTTCCACAGCCTATCCCTGTCTACATGCACTACACTGATAACCAGCTGCATGTGTTTTTTTCCTTTTGGAAAGCATGTGTCAGGGTCCAGATTTGAACCTGTGACCTTTGTGGTGTGTGGCTGTTGTTCTTTCCACTGAGATGCTGGACAGCTCTTTGTCTGATCTCTTAGGACAATCTTGCCTCGTCTCCTGTTTCTGATGAACCTTGAACTCTTCTCTTCTGTTGAACTTCCTGATTTAAGCCATGTCTCTACACTTCCTGTTTACCAGGATATTGTGCTCTCTCCAGCCAATATATTGCTCCTTTGCATACCTGCAGCTAACTTTATCTTCACTACCATTGATTATCAACCTTTGGCCAGGTCCTCGACTACACTTCCAGTTAATCCCAACCTACAACAACTTGTTACCGACCTTTGGCTTGTTTAGTGACTGCGCTTCTGCTTGATCCCTACCTGCTATATCTGTTGCTGGACCCAGGCTTGCTCCTGTTGGGGCAATCCTGAGGACCATGACCTGATACTAACATGCCACCAAACCCATCTCCACCATCAGGAGGTCTGGTGAACAATTTCTGGACTTACATTCCTGCATAGGTTTGCAATATTCGGGTGTGCACTCCAAAGCACAAACACACATCCTCAGCGGCACTGGACAGTGAATGAATGGGAAGTGCTCTGCCCTGAAAGGCTTCCTGTTCTTTTACAAATTGAAGAATAGTAAACACAGTTTGTGAGTGGAGGGAAGCCAGCAGCACTACATTTGGGGGGGGGGGGGGCAACACGGGGGGAAGGCCAGGCAGTAGGGGGAATCTGCACTGCACAGAGTAATTTGCGCCCAGACACACCTGGCACACATGCCTAGGCATTCCTGAGATGATGCTAACGCACGTATGCTTCTACCACTCAAGTTCAATGGAGACCACCACCATTACAGAGGTTTCCTTAATCAGTGTCATATATCTATTTCCAATGCAACCTTCTGCATTTACTTCTGAGAGAAAAAAGGTATTTGTTGCCATCAACCTCCTGACTGAGGAAGCCCTAGCTTGGGCATTCCCATATATAGAACAAGACAGTTCCACTATGAATAATTGTGAGCATTTTGTGACCGCGATGAATCAGGTTTTGATGATCCGAACTGCTGCGCTACTGTAAGCAGGGTACATGAGTGCACAGCTGAATTCCGATGTTGGATCTCAAATACCACCTGGAACCCAGTAGCGCAAAATTTAGTTTGGTCAGGTCAAGTCAGTTCTGCCAAGGGCTCTCTGAACAGGTAAAATATGAGCTTGCCAGAGTAGAGATTCCTAATGAACTTGAGGCTTTCATCCAATTATGTAATCAGAGGCTTACAGAAAGAAGGAAGGCGAGACTGGGAATGTTTGGAAGTATTGGTGGCATGCATTTCTCTGCTAGTCAGTTTGTGCAGAAGGATCCAAAAGTTTCTTCGGATTCTAAAACTTCCAAATCTATGCAGATTTATGCTATGAAGAGATCCCTTTCTACTCGGGAGAAAGAGAGAAAACGTATATATATATATCTATACTGTGGAGACTCTGGGCTTTATGCAGTTAATTGTCCCAACAAAGTTAAAAGAACAATTGCTGTGACTGATGATATATGTTATGATATGATGTTATATATTCCATTGTCGAGTCTCCCCATTGATCCATGAAGTACATAAAGTAAAATCTCTACTATCCCATTTTGTCATCCTTATTAAACTTATCACTGAGGTTCATGAAATTCCTTGCTCTGCTATGCTGGACTTCGGGGCTGGTAATTTTATGGTCATTTTATGGACCACTTTATGGTCACTAAATTTGCAGAAGGCAGAAGAGAAAGAAAGGGTGTGAGGAAGGGCATGCCAATAAACAAGATGGCTCCTCTGGACGAACTTCTGTGCACAGGCTAATACATGTTCTCTTTCATGCTTTTTTGGGGACCAGTGGCACTAATAAATGCTAAAAAATATGCACTGTTATGCCCCGTACACACGATCGGATTTTCCAACAACAAATATCGGATGTGAGCTTGTTGGCTGAAAGTCCGACCCTGTGTATGCTCCATCGAACGACCATTTGTTGTCATACTTCCCACCAACAAATGTTGGCTAGCAGGTTCTCAAATTTTCCGCCAACAAAACGTTGTTGTCGGAATTTTCTGATCGTGTGTACACAAGTCCATCGGACAAAAGTTCACGCATGCTCTGAATCAAGCAGAGAAAGCCGCACTGGCTGTTGAACTTCCTTTTTCTCGGCTCGTCGTAAGTCTTGTACGTCACCATGTTCACATAATCACAAAATTTATGTAATTTCTGGCCAAAATTTGTGTCATCCTTCAAACAAAAATCCACGGTTTTGTTGTTGGAAAGTCCGATCGTGTGTACAGGGCATTACTGTACTAATGACACTGGCAGGGAAAGGGTTAACAGGGGCGATCAAAGGGTTAAATGTGTTCCCTGGGTGTGCTTCCTTTCTGTGAGGGATGTGCTTAGAGGAACACAGGATCAGCACATTCCCCTCTCACAGAACAGCGGTCAGCCTTGTTTACATAGGCAGACCGCCGTTCTGCCTTTCTCCTGAACGATTGGTGGGTCCTAGCGGACACAATGTAAAAAAAATGCCAATTAGCATAAATTGATTGTTTTTTCGCAAAAGTTATCACTATGGGATAGATTTAGGGATTTTCTTTTTTTTTTTTACTAGTAATGGTGGTGATCAGCGATTTTTAGTGGGACTGTGACATTGTGGCGGACAAATTGGCTACTAAAGACACTTTTTGGGAACCAGTGACACCAATACAGTGATCAGTGCTAAAAAAATGCACTGACATCAGGGGCAATCAAAGGGTTAAATGTGTTCCCTATTTGAGCTTTCTTACTGTGTGGGGGATGCTGACACTAGATGAAAAGAGAAATCTGTGTTCCTGAGTAGTAGGAATCACATATCTCTCCCTTCCTCTGTGATAGAACAATGGTCTGCCTTGTTTACATAGGCAGACCGCTGTTCTGTAATTTCCCCAAAAGATTGGACCCGCTGATTAACTCCCGCTGTGTCCGATCACATCGGGAGTTGGTCGCCGGCAGCACGCATCCGTGCTCCAGACCCGGAAGTGCTCTTTGTTTGTAGTAAATTTGGGCCTGGCCTTCCTATTTAAAACTGTGCTACTGCTGGCCAACTTTACACTGCTGTGTCATCTGTGGTCTCTTAATTCTAGTATTAAAATGCACACATGTGCTCTTTGTCTGTAGCAAATGTGGGCCTATAATTGCAATTACAGAGTTATATAGTGAAATAGTTAGGTTAAAAAAAAAAAGTCTATCTTGTTCAACCAATAGAAAAAAATAAATAAATAAATAGAAAACCACCATATACACAATCCTATACCCATGGTTACCATAAGAAGGCAAAAAAAAAACTATGAAGCATGGTCCAATTTGCTCCATCGGTGGGAAAAAAATCTCCTTCCTGACACCACAGTAGGCATTCAGACATTCCGTTACCTAAATGAGAATATCCAGTTATAGGAATGCATACAACTTGCATTGCCATCCCTGCCCATGGCCATGTTACCAGGGCAGGGATGGTGTTACAAAGAAGAAAAAAATGATATAATGAAAAAATGAAATTAAAAAAATGAATATAATGTAAAAAGTTATATTGAAAACCTACTACCACCTCCCCTTTTTTGAAAAGAGGAAAAGGAAACCTGACAAACCTATTGAACATCAAATAACAGCAATCCTCCAACTAGTGTTTCATGTAAATCAGGTGTAGAACTAGATACAAGAAACAAGAAAAACATTATTTTTTTCAACTTTACCTATTTCTATAAATATATAAAATATACATAATATCAGACATCTGATTGCTGTTTCCATATCAGTATTTTATAATGAAGACTAATTGGAAGGCCGGGTACCGGCCTGAAGTTATGGGAGGAGCCCGGAGGGTATTTAAGCAGCCCAAAGGCCGCCGGTCTTTGTCGGTTTCCTGTGCGTGATATCTGATACGTCAGACATCTAGGACCGACTCGTTCGTGAGCTCCGTTTTCGTCTGTCCGTCTCCTCTTGTTGCAGTCCCGCGTTCCGTGTTCGTAAGTCGTGTTGTCCCTTCGTGTCGCACTCGTGTCGCCGAGTCGCAGTTCGCACAAAGAGTCTGGTTCGGCTGTCGCAGGTAGGGCTTCGGCTCCCATGTTTTACGTTCTCATGCACTGCTTATCATGTCACTAAACTGTGGTCTGCGTAGCTCACGAACCACGCGCTGCTTGTCTCGAAACCTAAACACTTACTCGCACGTTTTTGGTTGTACACGATCGGGAGCCATCTAGCGGCACGCACATTCAGGGCCGCCCGCCACAAAACACTCCGACCGATGCCGCATCCGGCACTCAAGGGTTCCCTTACGCGGTCGTGCTACGCAGTCTTCGAATCGTTCAAACATGACTCACGCACGGGTGCCGTTCGCACTCACACGTATCGTTCATGTCCTGCCATTATTCGAATCGGTGGCGCCAGCGAGCGTGCCGAATCGCTATTTACATTCCGAAGCACTGTTGGCATACTAATTGTACGAATCACTTCGACCGTGTCGAAACATTTCACGTGTTAGCATGACAATCATTTCATCATTTCAAACATGGCTAACGTATCAGGCCATTCGGTCATGCTAAATCATTTCGCATCAGTCAACAGGGCGTTCATGCCATCGCTTCGATCCTGGTCCGGTCGCATCCATACATGCTCCGATCGGGGCGATCCAGATGCACGACTACCCGGCCTCATTTCGATACATGCGCCAAGGGCGGAATCACATCACTGGTTGCGTACATTCCTGATTCTTGCCCCTGTCATGGTATATCATTTCTGTCACCTTACCACGCCCGGCTTGTATGCAGTCACTTCCCTGCACTGATTCGGGTCGGCGTGCCCCAGGCCGGCCTCATTTCAATACATGCGCCAAGGGCGGAATCGCATCACTGGTTGCGTACATTCCTGATTCTTGCCCCTGTCATGGTAATCATTTCTGTCACCTTACCACGCCCGGCATGAATGCAGTCACTTCCCCGCACTAATTCGTGTCGGCGTGCCCTAGGCCCGGCCTCATTTCAATACATGCGCCAAGGGCCGAATCGCATCACTGGTTTTGCGTACATTCCTGATTCTTGCCCCTGTCATGGTATCTCATTTCTGTCACCTTACCACGCCCGGCATGAATGCAGTCACTTCCTCGCACTAATTCGTGTCGGCGTGCCCTAGGCCCGGCCTCATTTCAATACATGCGCCAAGGGCGGAATCGCATCACTGGTTTGCGTACATTCCTGATTCTTGCCCCTGTCATGGTATCTCATTTCTGTCACCTTACCACGCCCGGCATGAATGCAGTCACTTTCCCGCACTAATTTGTGTCGGCGTGCCCTAGGCCCGGCCTCATTTCAATACATGCGCCAGGGGCGGAGTCGCAAAAAAAAAAAAAAAAAAGAGACTTTGATTCTTGTCCTTGTCATGTTATATCATTTCTGTGTCACCTTACCACGCCCCGGCGTTAATTGGTCACCTGCCTGTACGAATTCGCGCCGGCGTGCCCTAGGCCGGCCGCATTTCTACAAAAAAAAAAAAGGGAGCTTGGAGTCGGACCCGGTGGCAGCTGGATGTCACAGTTCGGCCTCAGCGTACCAGGCAGTTGGCCTCGTTTCACGGTTGCCTCATTTCTGTACGTGCTCCAGAGTCCGGCTCACAGTCACCCCCATACGGTACGAACGGGCCGGGCCCTGTCACGGGAAGTTCATTCAGTTAAGGCAACATGTCAAGTCAGTCATTCGTGTTGTCATCTGTCATTTGATCCCACAGCGGTCTCGGCAGTCGACTTAAGTCACTATCGCCTGTTGTTATCATCTACGTTGGGTTCCGTCGCTCTGGACGGCAGCAGTTTTAGGCTCTTAAATAGGTACTTTCTCTCACAGGCCTACACCTGGGGGGACGTCTCGGTGGTTTTGAAAGCGAAGGATCCGAGGCTCAACAGAAAGCTCACGGTGCCCGAGTTCACGCTCGCTTTCGGCATGTTTAGGGACGTGCTGTGCTCAGCCTCCCCCGGCAGACGGGAGGAACTGGACCTCTACCTCCATTTGATCGTAGACCTGGGCCACAAATACGGTGGCTCAGCGTTCTACGACTATCATCGGTCCTTCTCGGCCAAAGCCGCAGCCAGATTCTCACAGTTTCATTTGACAACGGACTGGAGCGTAGTGGACACGGAGTTGTTCTGCCGCCACTTCGCGGGTCTTCGCTCCCCGCTATGTGCTGTCTGTCAGTCAGCGTCCCACACCACGGTCTGGTGTGCCAACATAGCCTCTGTCCATCCGATAGCTAGCACGGCCTCTACCAGCACGAGCCAGGCTCAGCAGGCCCCGGCGCAAGGGCAAAAGGTGGACAAGTTGGGACGTCCGGTGCGGATGGTTGGGGGAGCCGCCATTTGCAACAATTTCAATTACGGCTCCTGCAATTTCAGCCAGTGCCGGCTCTTGCACGTTTGCACCCTATGCCAGAGGGCGCACCCCAGGATCCTATGTGAGGTCAAACAGAAGAAACCATGACTAAGCCGGGTCAATGTCCTTTGGCTCGGTGTTTACTTGACCTCACACCCCACTCCGTCACTCGCCAGCTACCTCATCCGAGGTTTCACTGATGGGTTTCATACCGGGCTCATCACCCTGCCCCACTCCACCCACGAATGTCCGAACCTACGCTCAGCAGCAACAGATGAGCCAGCGATTGACGTCCTTTTGCAGACGGAGTTGGATCGGGACTTCATGATAGGCCCGTTCTGTCAATCTCCATTCAGCATCTGGAGGGTTAGCCCTATCGGGCTTGTACAGGGAAAATTTTCAAATAAAAAACGTCTGGTGTATGATCTGTCAGCGCCTCATTCTTCCGTCGTTCCCAGTCTCAACTCGCTCATCCCCTCCGAGGAGTTCTCACTGAAGTACGCTTCGGTAGACATGGCTATCCAGGCCATTCTCAGGGCAGGGGTGGGTGCTTGGCTCTCGAAGGCGGACATATCCGACGCCTTCAAGCTGCTACCCATTCATCCTTCCCTGTGGTGCTGGCACGGCATCAAGTGGAGGGAGCGATATTATTTCGCGACCAAATTGACCTTCGGGTCTAAGAGTAGTCCTTGGCTATTTGACAAGTTCGCGGAGACCCTGGCGTGGATCCTTCTCCATGAGGCACAGTGCCACGAGGTCATCCATTATTTGGATGACTTCCTTCTGATAGAACCGCCCGGGGCTCCCCCAGGGGACCTTGGAAAGTTGAGGACGGTTTTCGACAATCTGAACGTCCCCATAGCGGAGCACAAGGTTGACGGCCCGGCACACAAGATCACGTTCTTGGGCGTCGACCTTGACACGCTTGCCATGCAGGCCAGCCTTCCCGCAGATAAGTTGGACCGTATCAGGACGGTTCTGCCAGAATTCACCCGGGTGGGGGGGGGATGTACTCAGAAGCAACTTCAGTCTCTCCTCGGGATGCTGAACTTCGCTGTGGATCATCCCCCAGGGCCGCTCCTTCGTGTCCCGGTTGCTGGTCTTCCTGTCCTACACTCAGGACCCAGACCAGGTCATCAGGCTGGGCTTCACTACCACGTCAGCCCTCTTTGAGCTCTTCCCCATCGTAGCAGCCGCTCACCTATGGGGTCACCATTGGTCTGGACAGACTGTGGCTTTCTCGACAGACAATCAAGCCACAGCCGAGATCATCAGCAAGGGCAGGTCTAAGTCCAGGCCCGTCATGTCCTTCCTCCGCAGACTGGTCCAGCTATCCCTACAGCATCAGTTCAATGTTTACTGCTCATTCATTCCAGGGAAGTTTAACTCAGCAGCGGACGCACTCTCCCGTTTTAACTTTATTTCTTTCTTTGAACAGATGCCAGGAGCCTACCATCTTTCAGCCACTATCCCGGATTGGTCACAACTGACCTTGGACTAGCCCCACATCTACGCTCAGCTACCAACATCATTAACGCCTCGCTCGCCCGCAACACCCGTCGGGCCTACCGGACGGCCTGGAGGGCGTTTAACAAGTTCCTGCCCCATCGGCCTCACGAGTCTTCCAGCCTCAAGCAGGTCCTGGCGTTCATCGCCTATTGTCATTCTCACCTAGCACTGTCACACAGCACGATACGCCAGTACGTGGCCGGGGTGCAGCACTACTTGTCACTTCAAGACCCCGCGAGGCCTTCGGTGTTCTCCTGCCACGCAGTGAGGGCTCTACTACGTGGAGTTCAGAAACACCAGCCGCCAGTCAGCCCGAAGCGGCTGCCTATCACGGGGGAGATCTTCAAGGGGATGTCTGACATCCTGGATAGGTCCCCTTTCGGTCTCCTCCTCAGCACCGTCCTGCAGGCTGCGATACACATGGCGTTTTATGGGTTTCTACGGCCCAGCGAGTTCACTCGCAGCCACCCAGCCGGTCCAGTCTTGCATAGAAGTAGTCTCTATCGCCACCAGGATCACTACGTCCTTCACTTGGCGACATCCAAAACTCAGCAGCGAGGTTCCGGAGTAGATATTCACCTGTACAGGACTCACAACAACTGGTGCCCAGTTGCCGTGTTGAACCGCCTGACGGCACTGCTATCCGACCGCCCAGGGTCCAGTCCGCTTCTACCCTTTCCGGTAAAACCCCTCAACTCGTCGCAGTTCGTGGAACATGTCCGGGTCCTTCTCGGCAATCTTCAGTTGGACCCCAGCCAGTACTCCGGGCATTCATTCAAGACAGGGGGTTCCGGACCACGTGATCAAGAAACTGGGTCGGTGGAAATCGGCCTGCTTCTCTCGCTACATTCCTAACCCACAGTTAGAGATGGCTCAGGCCTTTGCTCGACTTACTCAGTGACATTGCCTTTAATAAATAATTATCCCCTACCTGAAGGTTTTGCCCCCTTATTTTGGTGTACCATACGGTAGACCAAGGCACACTTTCAGGTCTATTTCATGTTGGTGAGTTTTGTGTTGTTCCTATGTGTCATCGTTACTCATGTCGTCCGTAGGGCTCTAGACCATAAATTGGAAGGCCGGGTACCGGCCTGAAGTTATGGGAGGAGCCCGGAGGGTATTTAAGCAGCCCAAAGGATCTAGGGTATGCCCCCTTATTTTGGTGTACCATACGGTAGACCAAGGCACACTTTCAGGTCTATTTCATGTTGTGAGTTTTGTGTTGTTCCTATGTGTCATCGTTACTCATGTCGTCCGTAGGGCTCTAGACCATAAATAATGAAGACGAATGGTATGATCATGATAGATTATTATTATTATTATACAGGATTTATATAGCGCCAACAGTTTGCGCTTAACAAAATGAAGGCAGACATTACAGTTACATTACAATTTGGTACAAGAAGAATCAGAGGGCCTTGCTCGCTAGAGCTTACAATCTCGGAGGGAGGGTCAATTGATACAAAAGATAATAGCTGTGGGGGATGAGCTGATGGAAAAAGTAAAACATTGTATTAGTTAGAAGCAGGATAAGCTTCTTTAAAGAGAAGAGTTTTCAGGGATCGTCTAAAAATGGATAGATTAGGGGACAGTCGGACAGATTAGGGTAGGGAGTACTAAAGGATGGGAGAAGCTCTGGAGAAATCCTGTAGGCGCGCGTGGGAGGAGGTGACAAGGGAGATAGAGAGCAGGAGGTCTTGGGATGACCGAAGAGAGTGGCTTGGTTGGTATTTTGAGACTAGGTTAGTGATGTAGCTGGGGGCAGAGTTGTGGACGGCTTTGTAAATTATTGTTAGTACTTTGAATTTTATTAGTTGGGTGAGTGGAAGCCAGTGCAGGGATTGGCATAGAGGGGTGGATGACACTGAACGGTTGGTAAGGTGGATGAGTCTTGCAACAGCATTTAATGGACTGAAGGGTGGATAGTGTATGTAAAGGTAGTCCAATGAGGAGTGAGTTGCAGTAGTCGAGACGAGAGATGACCAGGGAGTGAATTACAAGCTTGGTGGTGTCATTGGTTAAAAAAGGGGCGTATTCTAGAGATGTTGCAGAGGCTAAGGTGGCATGATTTGGACAGGGTTTAGATGTGGGCCTGAAAGGACAGTTCAGAGTCTAGGGTTACCCCTAGCACCCTGGCATGTGGGGACGGACTGATAGTTGTGCCATTGATCTTGACAGAGAAGTCAGGGGAAGGGGCACGTGGGGGAGGAAATATTATGAGCTTGGTTTTAGATAGATTCAGTTTGAGGAAGTGGTGTGACATCCAGGCTGATATGTCTGTTAGTAAATCAGTGATGTGTGAGGAGACTGATGGGGTAGATAGATAGATCTGGGTGTCATCGGCATATAAGCTGACCCAGGGAGGATGTGAAGATTGAGAATAGTAGAGGTCCAAGGACAGAACCTTGGGGGACCCCAATGGTAAGAGGTGTTGGAGAGGAAGAAGTAGAGTTGTAAGTGACACTGAAGGTGTGGTGAGATAGGTAAGATTCGAACCAACGGAGAGCACAGCCATGGATACCAAGCAAATTTAGTTTTTTTGAGGAGAAGGGGGTGATCAACTGTATCAAAGGCAGCGGAGAGGTCCAAGAGTAAGAGTATGGAAAAATGACCGTTGGTTTTAGCAGTTAGTAAGTCGTTTGTGAGTTTTAGGAGAGCAGTTTTTGTTGAGTGTTGTGGACAAAATCCAGACTGAAGGGGATCAAAAAGGTTATTTTCAATGAGATGGTCGCTTAGTTGGTTGTAGACTAAATGTTCAAGGAGTTTGGAGGCAAGATTGATCGAGTCCAGTGAGGCCTTTTTTTGGTATAGGAATGACTAGTGCATGTTTCAGAGGGTTGTGGAAGATGCCAGCAGAGAGGGAGAGGTTAAATATATGAGTTAAAGAGTGTAGGATAGAGTCAGAGGGTGACCGTAGTATTTGAGAAGGAACGGGGTCCAGCAGGCAGGAGGTTAGGTGGGCGTTAGAAAAAAGTTTATTGACTTCCTCTGTAGTAGTTGGGTTAAACAAGAGTTTTGATTGTACAGGAGGACAAAGAGTGTAAAGTGAGGGAGATATCTGTAGAGTGGAGGAGATCTCAAGACGAATTCTCAATCTTATTTTTGAAGTGATTAGCAATCTCCTGGGTATTGAGTAAGTTAGTGGGTGAAGGTAATGGCGGATGAAGTAGAGCATTAAAGGTAGAAAAGAGTTGACGGGGACTGCGTGAGAGGGTGTTAATGAAAGTGATAAAGTAAGTCTGTTTGGCAGCATGGAGACAGAAATGGTATTTTTGGAGGGCAGATTTATATTGGCTGAAATTTCTGTGACTTTGTCTTACGCCACAGATGCTCAAGAGCATGGCTCGGTTTTTTTTGGCGTTTGGTAATGTCTGTCTGCCACGGTTGTAGTGGTTGGTGCCTGATTCTTTGCATAGTGAGGGGGCCAAGATATCCAGGGTGGATGACAGTAAACTGTTTTAGATAGAAGTGGCCAGGTTGGGGCAGGACAAGGATGAGATTTTGGCATAGAGACAATCTGTAGCAGAAAAAAAGAAGAGAAGGGTTAAGATGGCGAAGGTTTCTACAGGTAATTGTTTGGTAGTTGGAAGTCAAAGAGGAGGAAGACAAGGAGAGAGTGAAACTAATAAGGTGGTGATCAGAGAGAGGAAAAGGAATGTTGGAGAGGTTGCGTGGAGTGCATAGGTAGGAGAATATGAGGTCAAGGCAGTTGCCAACAGAGTGAGTAGAAGCGTTTGCCCATTGTTTCAGTTTAAAAAAAACAGAACCTTAGTACACCTCTGCAATACATGCACATCTCCCCATGTTCTGTACCCCCAAAATGCAGCAAGTACAGAAAAATACCTGGTGATTCAACAGTAATCTAGCTAACTCACAACAGAGAGGCAGACAGGGTGTCTCTGTTAAAATACAGTATCCCAATTCCTCTATCCACCTTTTTTGTGTGGATGAAGGAATCTGGTTGTTTTTTTTTTTTTTTTTCATTCACGTCATTTGCTGAAAGAAAAAACACAACCGTGTATGGCAAGTTTTAGTTTGTTACCCTAGCAACAGGGAACCTTTGCCCAGACTATGAACACTAAAGTATTTACATATTATAAACAAGCAATAAAAGCAAATAAAACAAGCCCTCATTTACCTCTGTAACTTAGGTACCATGGAGAAATTCATCATCACAAAAGAGGCACTGAAATATTTGCTTTTTCCCTATCACTTTCTATTACACCAGATTATGCGCAGCAGAACATGTTTCTAAACATGTTTTCTAAACTGATAGAAATTGAACTTTAGAGTCTTTGTTGTAATACTTGAGGATCTGAATATGGCTTGCTTTAAAGCCCATTTACTGCTTGTTAGGAATGCATGAATGATTGGGGTACAATGTCTGGGCACAGGTAAATACCTGCTGCCCACCTATGTTGAACTGTTGACATGGCCACCCACTGCCTGACAAGATTCACCCATCACACTACTGCAGCAAAATTACAGATGCCCAGCCAGCTGCCATATATAAACAAACTGGGAATGCTGGAAGACATATTTGACCAAAAATACTCATGAACATATTTGGCCAATGGTATCACCCAAGATCCTTGGATGATATGTTTACAATTACCAGCATTTTTGTGGCGGTAGTGACAGATCCCCTACTGACTTTTTTTTTTTTTTCAAGTGGGTGAATTGGCCAAATATTGCCAGTTTTTTTGCCTGTACACAAAACAGGCTGGATCCAGATAAAACTGATGTTGAACTCCAACTCAAAGTCTATCCCTAACAATGAGCACTGTGAAACAGAGCCATGATTTCAGGTACACCACCATAGGAAGCGGCTTCCTATGGAGGCGCACAGAGAAAAGGATGAGCCAAGAGCACTGGCGGGGGGCCCCAGAAGAGGCAATTTAAGGCACAGAGCAGGTAAGTATAACATGTTTATTATTTTAAAAAAATGTAACATGTACAACCACCTTAATTTTGCTGTTTGCAATACTATTGGCTATTTGGTTTTGAATATGACTCTGAGGAGGAGATATTGTATTGATATTGAATTGATATGGAGACATCCTTACGTTATTTCTTGCCTTGATGAAGGGGGTGATTTTGGATCCCTGAAATGCTTAGGTCTTTACCTTTTAAAAGGTAATACTGATATTCAGCATTTGCAACAAAAATCCTAAAAAATTGTATAAATACGGCCCTAGCCATACAGGAAAAGTGTGGGGATCCTAATTGTAAGTTGGTTGTTAAAAAACTAATTTTTTGAGAAACAGAATATAAATGTGCATCTGAAGTGACACTGTGAATAAAACCTATTTTATATTAGTGAATAACAGCACTAATACAATTATCTAATGGAAAAAAAGTGTAGGGTCACAAAAGTACAGTAGAGGATCACAAACTTTACTGTCTTACTATGGTACTGTATATACTGATCAGATTGCTTATTTCATCAGTTTATGAAAAGTCATGGAGGTGATTCATTTTCACTTGCTGCATTTAAGCAGTATGGTTTATGACTACGGTAGTTTTACACCAACATAATCTGAAGTCTATTTAGCTAAGTCTATCCTTTCATTTTGTTTATTTAAGAGTTTGCAGTACTCTATTACACTTGCTGCTAATGTTTTTCTCTGCGTTTGAATGATTTTCTTTCACGTGCTGGAATACTTACTTGAAATTACTCTAATTTTCCTGGAGGTATTTGTAGTATTCCTAAACATAGCCTGTCTTCTCTTCTTGATTATAAAGAGAGACACTATTATTAAGAAGATATAGCCGAAAGACACACATTTGTTTAACAAAGATCACTGTGTTCTCCTATATTAGATATAGCCAATAGTTTATTGTTTTAACAAGGCTTTCTTCAGATTGGGATGGTCTAGGAAAAGTATACAGTCAATATCTAATGCGTGTAAAATGTAAAGAAACAAATCCAAAAGTACACAGACTGGTCACCCACTCAGACTGTGCACTTTCATGGGAATGTACAGAATACAGTAAATATTTAACTTTTGATGCTGAAATCTTTAGACGTAAAGGAATTTATTGTATTTTGCACCTATTTTCTTTATTATGTTTAGCAGTAAAAATATATTTTAATAAAATAAGTTATATTATAAATATAAAAAATGCAAATTATGTTATAAATAATTAGGTAAATATGAAATATTTCAAATATTTCATTTGAAAAATGTATATTAGGATTTCTAGCTAACATAGGAGGCTCTAAGCTCCTTTTTATGTGTTTACCTGGCTAAATACAGCTGTGATGACAACTCTGGAAACATTGTGACTAATAACGGATTTACGAGGGACATTTTATTGGCTTTTTTTTAATAGAAGACTTGTCAAACATTTGGGTATCTTTAGTTCTGGTTGACATCTTTTTCTTGTGAATGAGTAGGGGTATCCCTAATTTCTATTAAAGGGGGTTTTCAGACTCTGATAACCCCCCCCCTGAATGTGGACCCTCCACAAGCACCAGTGGGGATGAGACCCTCATCCTCATCAACATAGGGACAAGATCCTTTGGCTCCTGGCACTACACCTTCCCCCTTGTATTGGGGGTATATGGCCTAGTACAGTTTGGGGGAGGGGGGTGCTCATCTTCCCCCTTCCTGGTCAGCCAGGCTTTTTATTTTTTTGCATAGAGTCCCCCTTAAAATCCACACCAGACATGAAGGGTACCCTCATAAAATGTAAACCAGATTTAAAGGGTCAGGTATGCATTATTGGAGGACTGCAATTTTTTTTTAATTCTTGCTGTAAGATGTGCCTGAGCAAAAATGTAATTTAAAAAGAAAAAAATAAATTAAATTGCCATGCCAACAAATAAAGTTGCATTGCTGGCTTCCTTTTTCCAAAACAAAAAAGCAAACTAACCGCCCCTCCACAATACATAACAGACCCTTGGGGTCTGCTATGTATTTTGGGGGACCTTTGGTCTGTGTACCATTTTTATTTAAAAAAAATGAACCAAGGAGGAAGATGTCAATTTCTGGCAATTTAAAACCCTTTTTTTTTTTTTTTTTTTTTGTAAATGTCAGTAAAAAAAATCACTGCTCCAGGCTGCATGACATTTTTTGCATTTTTGCATAGATGCATGTTCCCTGGGGCAGTGCTCACCCACCATGGAATTTTTTGACAACCATCTTGCCTATTAGAACAGAAAATGGGCATTTTTAATTTGACAGATTCGTTTCCCGTTGACTTCAGTGTGGTTCAGGTTTTACAACTGAACTTCTGTGACTTCACGAACCCTGCTTGAACCAAACCCAGGGCAGTTCAGCTCATCACTACTTATCACATCCTTGTAATATTCTCTGAATACCTAGAAACAAATATATAGATCAGGAGTTCTGACCTACTTTTTATTCACATGCAATATATATTTGGCAGTGACTCAGGAGTATGAAAGCCAGAGTCAACATAACAAACACAGAATTAGCGTTTTGAAAGGGTATCCAAAGTTGTCTGTGTATTAAGTAGTTTCTTCTTAATGTGTTCCAAGCACTGTACTTTCTATGATAGGGACAGCCTCATCAGATGCTAGGCTGTTTTTCATCAGCTTATTCCTATTAATAAAACCTGGATATCAAAGAGCTGGCCATGTGGTCTATTTAGCTGGTCTGTAGGTTTGGTAGGACAAAATTATGTAGATAACAGGATCATAGGCTCTTCTTGCAGAGCATCTCCCTTACACGTTGATAGGGTGGCAATACATGGTAAATAAAGGCTATTTTTTTTAATTTCACAGGGTCCACAGCCTTTGCACATATCTATATCACATAAAAATAAATAAACAGCGCTATTTGAAGCTGCACTCAACTCCCACAGGCAGTGCCTTCTGTTCTGCATGTGATAGCTGTAATGCACCATATGTTATACTGAATGTGAAGCTCATAGGTTATAAAGTCCAACAACTGGAGCCTGCTGAAAAACATACACTAATCTGTCTGCAGTCCTAATTTATCCTTCTTAATCACCACTAATTCTATTGCTTGGCTTAGACACTTCTTTTAATGAAGCCTAATTTATAAGTTCTGAAAACGTGTAGCTATTTTGGTTCAGGAAAGGTTATTTTGTATTTTAAAAACTCAGAATATTACTCGTTCAGTTATAGGTCCTCCATGTAAAAATGCTTAGCCTGAGATGATATTTCTTCTATACGGAGTGTTAAGCCTCGTACACACGATTGGATTGTTGGCCAACAAAGCGTCAGATTTTTGTTCAAAGGGCGTGTGCCAGGAACTTGTCTTGCATGCAAACGGTACACAATTGTCGACCAACAAACACGAACGTAGAGACATACTACGAGGAATTTCAGCTCTTGAGCGCCACCCTTTGGGCACCTTCTGCTAATGTCATGTTTGGTGAGCATTGATTCCGAGCATGCGTGTTTGCACTTTGGATTTTTGTGTGACAGACTTGTGTACACACGAGACGAAAATCTGACAACAGACCGTTGTCCGCCGAAAATTTACTAGCCTGCCATCCAACATTTGTTGGCGGAAAGTTGGACAACAATTGTCTGATGGAACGTACTAACGGTTGGATTTTAGGCAAACAGTCTGTCATCACACAATTCCCGGACAAAAAAACAATCATGTGTACGAGGCTTTACATGGACACAAGAATAGTTCTCTTCCAGAGTGTGCCAGATGCTAGAAGAAAGGTGTAAACTATTGTTCAGGAACTTTCTTCCTAGAAGATATGGCCACTTTAGCCTGCTCCTTCCTGCAGCCTATGTCTTGCTAATAACTGCTCCAATGATCTGCCTGCTTGAAAAAGAAAGTAGCATAATAAAAATACTGATTTCTTAGCCTCAAGTCAGTATCAGAACCCTGGGTTTTTGAAACCTTGTAAAAAACTGATGTGTGTTGGTAAAAGTCCAGTTGACTTGAGCTAATGTTTATCTGTGGGTTTTGTAGGTTTTCCCCAAGCCTGATGGCTTCAGCCTGTTGCTGGAAGGAGGATCCAATAATCATGTGGGAAATCATTAATAATGTGGGAAGAATTAACCAATAGGTCATGAATATTTATCTGACCCAGCTAATCACTGAGTATCAACATTCAAAGATATGGCTTAGGGGGGTAAATGTTACAACCAGGGGCGGATCCAGGGGGGGCAACGGGCAATTGCCCCCCCAGAAAATAGCACTGACTCCAAGGCTTTCTCCCTCTGCCACCTCACCAGTTTTGCGTTACGAGGAATATAAATGCTGCAGGGACTTTATTTCTGCTTCCCCTGGCTCTCCCAGAGTCCCAGGTGTCCTAAAATATATTCCCTGGGTCCCATCAGTCCATTTAGAGGGGGCCAGTGGCATCATTCTGGGGGTGATTATTATGATAATAATGATGATATTTAAAGACAGAAAAATTCATCTTTAGGCTTCATTCACACAAGGAGTGCTGAAGTCATGTGTCTGACATGCAGGGTTGTCTTTTGCTGGCTTGAGGATGCATAAAGTGTTACATGAGACACACAGCCGCTATATCCCAATATGTCATGCATGCGGATCCCAGAATGCATGCAGGGTTTATTCAAGGACCCACACCAGCATGTCATATTAGGATATAGCGGCTGTGTGGCTCAGTCAGTAGAAATAAATGGGATAAAACCGCCCACTTTACCGCTGACGCTCGCCCTTACGCTCTGACGCGTTTTGTCTACGCTCTCTGAAGACGAATCCTCGAAATGCGTCAGAGCGTAAGCCGCGCTATTATTGACTGAACAGCTGTGACATCTTGGGTATCCCTTATCTGTCTTGGGTATCCCTTATCTATGATTCTAAGTTAATCATTGGGGTTTGTTATAGACCACCCAATGTTCACGAGGAGGTGGAGACTCAGCTCCTTGCACAGATGGAAAGGGCTGCAAGGGCTGGGACGGTGATAATAATGGGGGATTTTAACTACCCAGAAATTGACTGGAATAATGGCACTGCTGGGACAGTTAAAGGGCAAAAATTTATAAACCTATTAAAGGACAATTTTATGGTCCAGTTTATTGAGGCCCCAACCAGGAATGATGCTCTGCTGGATCTGGTAATCTCAAACCATGCAGAGCTTATTACTAATGTTCAGATAAAGGAACACCTGGGTAACAGTGATCATAACATGATTTCATTTGATGTTAGCTGTAAGCAAGAAATACATACAGGAAAGATAAAAACGCTCAACTTCAAGAGAGCAAATTTTCCAAGGATGAGGGCTGCTCTCCAGGACTTGGACTGGGAGGGAATATTGGCATCAATGAGCACAGAACAGAAATGGGAATTCTTCAAAAAGACTGTCTGGGACCTCATTGCAAAGTATATTCCCATGGGCAATAAGTTTAAAAGGCTTAAAATAAAACCTATGTGGCTCACGGTCAAAGTTAAAAAAGCTATGAACAATAAGAAAAGAGCTTTTAAAAAATATAAAAGTGAAGGAACACTAGTGTTGTTTAAATGTTACAAAGAATTTAACAGAATATGTAAAAAGGAAATCAAGGATGCAAAAATTCAAAACGAACGACAGATTGCAACAGATAGTAGGACAAACCCAAAAAAATTCTTCAAATATATTAATAGTAAAAAGGTCCGGTCTGAGCATGTAGGCCCTTTACAAAATAATCTAGAGTGGGTGACAGGGGACAAAGAGAAGGCTAATTTATTAAATACTTTCTTCAGCTCTGTGTATACAAAGGAGCATGGGGGAGCTCATGTCCATAATGGGGGTGGTATTTACACAGCCCTGAATGATCCACAATGGCTCAAAAGTGATATGGTCCAGGAATATTTAGACAGAATAAAGGTGGATAAAGCACCTGGACCAGATGGCACCCACCCACGGATCTTAAAAGAATTGAGCTCTGCAATTTCAAAGCCATTGTATTTAATTTTTAGGGACTCATAAATGACGGGAATAGTACCACTGGATTGGCGCAGGGCAAACGTGGTGCCTATATTTAAAAAGGGAACAAAGTCTTTACCATGTAACTATAGACCTGTTAGTTTAACTTCTATAGTTGGGAAGATACTGGAGAGATTAATAAAAGACCACATAGACGAGTTCTTGCTGGAAAAAAACATTTTAAGCAACAGACAGCATGGGTTCATGAAAGACAGAAGTTGTCAGACAAACCTGATTTCTTTTTATGAAGAGGTAAGTAAAACCTTGGACAGAGGCGTGGCGGTGGACGTGGTATACTTGGATTTTGCAAAAGCGTTCGATACAGTTCTCCACACACGGCTCATGTGTAAGGTAAGGTCTACAGGCTTGGAAATATCGGTTTGTAAATGGATAGAAAACTGGCTAAAAGACAGAATTCAGAGAGTTGTGGTTAATGATTCTTACTCTGAATGGTCTAAGGTTATCAGTGGTGTACCCCAAGGTTCAGTGCTGGGACCCTTACTTTTTAATATCTTTATAAATGATATTGGGTCTGGGATCAAAAGTAACATTTCTGTCTTTGCAGATGACACCAAGCTATGCAGTGGAATAACGTCCTTACAGGAGGTCTCCAATTTACAAGCCGACCTCAATGCTCTGTCTAATTGGGCGACTATGTGGCAGATGAGGATTAATGTTGATAAATGTAAAGTTATGCACTTGGGGGCTAAGAATATGCTTGCATCATACATGCTAGGGGGAATACAACTGGGGGAATCCGTAGTGGAGAAGGATCTGGGGGTTTTGGTAGATCATAAGCTCAATAATAACATGCAATGTCAAGCTGCGGTTTCCAAAGCAAGCAAAGTCCTTTCTTGTATTAAGAGAGGTATGGACTCCAGAGAGAGAGATATAATTTTGCCCCTGTTCAAATCATTAGTAAGACCTCATCTGGAATATGCAGTTCAGTTTTGGGCACCAGTTCTCAAAAAGGATATCGGGGAACTGGAGAAAGTGCAGAGAAGGGCAACCAAACTGATAAGAGGCATGGAGGAGCTCAGCTATGAGGAAAGATTAGAGGAACTGAATTTATTCACCCTTGAGAAGAGGAGAATAAGGGGGGATATGATCAACATGTACAAATATATAAGGGGTCCATATAGTGAACTTGGTGTTGAGTTATTCACTTTACGGTCAACACAGAGGACAAGGGGGCACTCTTTACATCTAGAGGAAAAGAGATTTCATCTCCAAATACGGAAAGGTTTCTTCACAGTAAGAGCTGTGAAAATGTGGAATAAACTCCCTGCAGAGGTGGTTCTGGCTAACTCAGTAGATTGCTTTAAGAAAGGCCTGGATACTTTCCTAAATGTACATAATATAACTGGGTACTGACATTTATAAGTAAAGTTGATCCAGGGAAAATCTGATTGCCTCTAGGGGGATCAGGAAGGATTTTTTTTTCCCCTGCTGTAGCAGATTGGAGCATGCTCTTTTGGTTTTTTTTTTGCCTTCCTCTGGATCAACTGTGGGTATAATATGGGGTTTATTGGATTGTACGATATATTTTATTTTTATTTATTATTTCTTTTTTTTATGGTTGAACTGGATGGACTTGTGTCTTTTTTCGGCCTAGGTAACTATGTAACTATGTCGGCACTGTAGCGGCGTTGGACGGTGGTGAGATAAAGCCCTAGCAGCTCTGTTCCTGAAGCAGTTATTTGTGACATGCTTGTTTGAATCTTTGTTTTTGTAAGTGCAATCTGTAGGGGGGCTTGAGATTTTATTTAATAAAGGGTTTTACACTATGTTGGCTGTTTGTTCCTCTATGGTGATGCCCCCCTGCTGTTGAGACCGGAGGACTGCTGATACGGCTTGGATGCGTGCAGTGACATCTGTTTTAAAAGGCTATCTTTTATCTGAGCTCTGGTAAGCATCCATTCCTTAGGGTGAGCACAGGGTGCCATCAGGTGTTGGGATTAGGACCTGTCCTGCTGTGATTATCTTCGTGCCTGTGGTTGATTCACTTTCCTTTTCACACTTATGGAATTAAATGGACTGTCAGGGCTTTTGAAGAAAGATTTCATTGGACTAAGCCATAGGGCTATTTATTAGTTCTTCCATCCTGTGAGTATTGCAGCTATTTCTTCCTCATAATGGGTCAGATGAGTGCTAATGAACTGTAGCAATACCCTCCTGACACCCTTTATAATTATATTTATATTTATATCCTCTGCATGATTGTTGCTGACTATATTCATATGCAATAACATTTTATTACCCTTTGCCTTTTTGCGTAAATATTTATAAATTATTTATATTTTATTCTAGATATTTATATTTATATCTTTTTTTATTTATTTATTTCTTTATCTCTGGGCGCTGTTTTTATGCAGTTTATTTAACCCCCCTTGTTCTTCTTCTTGTATGTCCCCATGACAGCCCATAAAACAATTAACTATATAGATAGATTCCGCTATCAACTAAGATATAGTGAATCCCTTCTCTTTCTTCCCTGGATGCACTCTTTATACTATATTTTTATAATTTCGTTTACATATTGAATTGAACTTTAAGGTAATATAGTACCATGCTTACAATCACCTACTCGCACTATGTTCCCCATGTGGATGAGGACAGAATGCGAGATCATACCAAGTCAGATACAGTCAGAGTGACAGTTTTTCAACCGGATTTTCATGTATATATATGATGTACATTTAATCAATGTTTCCTATGTATATTTTTGTACAAACCCAAGTATGTAATATATTGATACAATCCGTGAAAATAGTGCTGTTTTCATGTTTCCATACTTAAATAAGTCGAGTTGTCTGGGCTCCATTACATTAACAGAGCTACCTGTTAACAATCCCCCTGTGGTTTGGTTGATGTTGGGATTACTAGCCATCACTATTTCCTTTCCCCCCCCACCATTACATTTCACTTCACCTCTATACCCAATCTCCCCATGTAGCTCTATTCCCCCCTTCCCCCCTTTTTTTTTTTTTTTTTTTTTTTTTCTTCTCATCACATTCCTTGCCTGTCATCCCAGCTCATCATTTTTATACCATCTCTCCGGCGGGGTGATCTGATTGGAGCGAGGGGGGTGCCTGCCCCCCACTGGGGACTGCCTGGCTTCGCCGTGCCGTCTGGGCCCCTGGGTGACGCCATCACGCCTTCCCGACGAGGGTAAGGAGCGACGCCACATTCAACACCAGGCGCCTCCCCTTTTTCTCCATGATCGACGCACCTGGGCTGGTCCCGTGCGACCGATCACTGGAACACCCTCGTCGGCGGCATTCCTGGACATCCCTGGACGGCGCCCGTCACTGCGCACGCGCGGGACGCCGCGGGTGCGCATGACGGGCGTACGTCACGTGGTTTACGTCAGGGATGACGTCAGATGCGGGCCCTAAGATGGCCGCCAGGAACGCCGGGGACGCCACACGAGGCCGACCTGTTTTGGCGGCCACTTCACCTGAGGGAGGACCCAATTTCAGGCAGAACACCCCTTCGTCAATGGAGTCAGCCACAGAGGACCATTTCCGGTGACACACCCCCGGATATCAGTAATTACCCCCCAACCCATATAAAGACCAACTACTAGCAGATCACATCACTGCCTCCACAATAGGACCAGACCACCACCACGAACAACACACGGTAAGCTTGGATATCATGTGAGGGATATGCTACCACCCCAGTTCCGCAGACCCCTCTGTGTTTTTTCCATAGGATAGTCCCTTTGCATACCTGGCATATGGACTTCCCGTTTGATCTTACGGATCATCATAATAATTTTTTTTTTCTTGCTTACAGCCAACTGATTTACCAGTCCCCATAGTCTATCACCATACTAGTGATTTGAGATTGGGGGTTCCTCTGAGAACATATCATCGGTTACTGTGGGCCAGCAACCTGCGGCACCACTTCCAACAACTCTTTCATTTCAGGTAGGACCATAATCCCAGTTCATGCATATATATAGCACCTTAGCACGAACACCCCACTTTTCAAATAAGTCAAATGTCATCATTCACTTTCCCATACCCCATCCCAACACTTCCCATCCCACACTCTTCCTCCCTTCCCCCTTTGTCCCTTACCCCCCTCTTATCCTCCTCATTCTTCCCCTCTCACTCTTTCTCTCCCTCCCCCCCCCCTTTATGTTTCCTTTCCACCTCCCCCCCTCGGCCCCCCCCCACACCCCCCCTTTTCCCTTTCTTCTTTTCCCTGCTACCCCACCTTTCCCATTCCCCCCCTCTCCATTCCCTTCCCCTCCCCCCAACCCTTTTTTTTTTTTCCTCTCCTCCCTCCCCTTTCCTCCTCCCCTTTCCCTTCCTTTCCTTATTTCCTGGTTCCCTAGATCAAGCACCCCTCCACAATTCCCCCCCTCTCTTTCCCCCCCCCCCCTTTTTCTTCTTTTCCCTCACTCAACCTCACATCACCCACCTCTTTCCCCCTTAAATCACACCCCCATCTCCTCACTCCTTCACCCACCATTCACCCATGCCCCACTACAATTTTTTAATTTTGCACTTCAGATTTCTCCCCCTCCCCTTCCCTTTCTTTTTCTTTCCCCCTAAGGGGAACCCCGGCCTTCCCGGCCGGCTATGCAGCTTTATGTGGTTTCACGGGGTTATGTGTTGTTTTTTGTTTTGTTTTGCCCTTGGCCCCTGGTATATGCTTGTTGTCCCCCAACAAGCCTTTCTCTTCCTTTTCCCCCACACACCATGTCCTCACCCCTAGTGCACACCCCATCCAATACATGCTCTGGGTACTCTACCTGGCTTTAACAACTATATCTAGGTGCGTAACCAACCATCTAAAACATTTTTATAGTTGCCATACACCGCCCCACTTAGCCAAGATACTATACCCTCTTAGAATAATAATTCTCATTCCCCTATAGACTCCGCTATTGGTGGTGCCTGCATGTCCTTGGGCTCTTCCCAGGTCTTGTTCCTCCACCCCTCTGGTATCCCTGCTTGAACAGCGGGACCAGTGGGAGTGGAACTCCAATTGTGTGACCTCCCGTAAGACGTGTGACGCCCCGGGGGCCCCTTGGCATTGGCGAAATCTGTCTGGCGTGCTCCGGCTGGGTGGACGGCACTCTCCTTGCTCCAAAACGAATCCCCAGTGGGAACAACATCTATACCTCTTATCCGCAGGATATACACCGATGTGGTAAATATAAATCTAAAAGAGTTTTGTTATATATAACTTCATATAACCTATGAGCCTTTTTTACTTTGTAAACTGTAATTGTTACCAACACTGACATCTTATTCCTTTTTGCCTAGCAGACTCTCTTTTCCCTCTGAGGAAGACCCTGTTTGGGTTGAAACGCGTCAGGGATATTTTCATGTTTACGACAGATTATGCACTGTCGTTTTGTGAATACTAGTCTGCACACTGTATATCCATGTTTTTCTCTGTATCCGAATGTAATGTAATGTATAGCATTTTTTCTTGTTTCCCATTGGAGCTCATGTTTTCAATCTAATGTTTTTTACAATTTTTTAATAAAAATATTTTTACCCAGAAACTCTGACCCTTTTTCATTGTACGCTGCCTAAAAACCCCAATGTGGGGGATTGTCCCTTTTTTGTTTCTAATTCAGGGGTGAGCAGCACTCTTTTTTGACCTGTAAGGTCTGTGTCTTTTCCCTTTGAGCATCCATTCCTTAGGGTGAGCACAGGGTGCCATCAGGTGTTGGGATTAGGACCTGTCCTGCTGTGATTATCTTCGTGCCTGTGGTTGATTCACTTTCCTTTTCACACTTATGGAATTAAATGGACTGTCAGGGCTTTTGAAGAAAGATTTCATTGGACTAAGCCATAGGGCTATTTATTAGTTCTTCCATCCTGTGAGTATTGCAGCTATTTCTTCCTCATAATGGGTCAGATGAGTGCTAATGAACTGTAGCAATACCCTCCTGACACCCTTTATAATTATATTTATATTTATATCCTCTGCATGATTGTTGCTGACTATATTCATATGCAATAACATTTTATTACCCTTTGCCTTTTTGCGTAAATATTTATAAATTATTTATATTTTATTCTAGATATTTATATTTATATCTTTTTTTATTTATTTATTTCTTTATCTCTGGGCGCTGTTTTTATTCAGTTTATTTTAAACCGAATACTGTGTATCTCTATTTCTATAGTGGTATTATGTATCCAAGTACAGCATTCATAGTTTTCAATAGGGATGAGCCGAACACCCCCGGGTTCGGTTCGCACCAGAACCTTCGAACGGACCGAAAGTTCGCGCGAATTTTCGAACCCTATACGTTATAATGGACGCGAACGTTCGAAATCAAAAGTGCTAATTACAACGGCCAATATGCATGTTAATGTCATAAAACAGGTTTGGGGACCCGGGTCCTGCCCCAGGGGACATATATCAATGCAAAAAGAACTTTTAAAAACTAACGTTTTTTCGGGAGCAGTCATTTTAATGATGCAAGTGAAAAAAAAAAAAGTGAAATTTTCCTTTAAATATGGTACCTGGGGGGTGTCTAAAGTATGCCTGTGAAGTGGCATGTGTTTCCCGTGTTTAGAACTGTCCTTGCACAAAATGACATTTGTAAAGGAAAAAAAGAAGCCATTTAAAACCACTTGCGGCTTTAGGTTTGTTCTTAAGTAGAATCTGAACAGGTACATTATGAAGTGTAGCTCCATCCCAAAAAAATCTATTTTTAAGCTTTTTGGAGAACATAGGGAGGGGTTATCACCCCTGTAACATTTGCTGTCTTTGCACATCTGTTCAGAACATGTCACCTCACTTTACGTCCCAATGACAAATGTTTTTGGAAAAAGTGGGGTTTTAATTGAAACAAGGATTGGTGATAAAGTATCAGTAGAGAGGAGATACCTTTTTCCCAAATTAAATCTAACAGGATAGAATTTCCCTTCCTAGGGGTAGATTTCCTCTCACTTCCTGTTTTCTCTTTCCATTTGCAAGTAGGAGTCGTTTGTAAGTTGGATGTTTGAAAGTAGGGGCCTGGCGTATATACTCTGCAGAAATTTGCCCTATTAGATGTTGGTGTAGCCACAAGACTGGTGGGCACAGGAATGGGCCCTGCTGTGAGTTAATAGATCAAGATTTGTAATTGCATGCACCTGTTGAACAGGGCAGAAAAATTGGGGGTGGTGGTGGTGGTGGACGGTGTTGCCACAAGACTGTAAGCTCTCACAGTTACTCTTGGTGGGCGCAGGAATGGGCCCTGCTGTGAGTTATTAGATCAAGATTTGTAATTGCAAGCACCTGATGAACAGGGCAGAAAAATTGGGCCTTTGGCGGTGGTGGTGGACGGTGTTGCCACAAGACTGTAAGCTCTCACAGTTACTCTTGGTGGGCGCAGGAATGGGCCCTGCTGTGAGTTATTAGATCAAGATTTGTAATTGCAAGCACCTGATGAACAGGGCAGAAAAATTGGGCCTTTGGCGGTGGTGGTGGACGGTGTTGCCACAAGACTGTAGGCCCTCATAGTTACTCTTGGTGGGCGCAGGAATGGGCCCTGCTGTGAGTTATTAGATCAAGATTTGTAATTGCAAGCACCTGATGAACAGGGCAGAAAAATTGGGCCTTTGGCGGTGGTGGTGGACGGTGTTGCCACAAGACTGTAAGCTCTCACAGTTACTCTTGGTGGGCGCAGGAATGGGCCCTGCTGTGAGTTATTAGATCAAGATTTGTAATTGCAAGCACCTGATGAACAGGGCAGAAAAATTGGGCCTTTGGCGGTGGTGGTGGACGGTGTTGCCACAAGACTGTAGGCCCTCATAGTTACTCTTGGTGGGCGCAGGAATGGGCCCTGCTGTGAACTATTAGATCAAGATTTGTAATTACCCGCCCCTGTTAAACAGGGGCTGAAAAATTGTGCCTTAGGCACTGGTGCTGGTGCCACAACACTGCAACCCCTCACAGATACTGTACTTGGAGCACAGCAGTCACACGTGTTGCGAAGCATTTTTTAAAAAAATTGTAATTACCCGCCCCTGTTAAACAGGGGCTGAAAAATTGTGCCTTAGGCACTGGTGCTGGTGCCACAACACTGCAACCCCTCACAGATACTGTACTTGGAGCACAGCAGTCACACGTGTTGCGAAGCATTTTTTTTAAAAATTGTAAGTACACGCCCCTGTTAAACAGGGGCTGAAAAATTGTGCCTTAGGCACTGGTGCTGGTGCCACAACACTGCAACCCCTCACAGATACTGTACTTGGAGCACAGCAGTCACACGTGTTGCGAAGCATTTTTTTAAAAAATTGTAAGTACACGCCCCTGTTAAACAGGGGCTGAAAAATTGTGCCTTAGGCACTGGTGCTGGTGCCACAACACTGCAACCCCTCACAGATACTGTACTTGGAGCACAGCAGTCACACGTGTTGCGAAGCATTTTTTTTAAAAATTGTAAGTACACGCCCCTGTTAAACAGGGGCTGAAAAATTGTGCCTTAGGCACTGGTGCTGGTGCCACAACACTGCAACCCCTCACAGATACTGTACTTGGAGCACAGCAGTCACACGTGTTGCAAAGCATTTTTTAAAAAAAATTGTAAGTACACGCCCCTGTTAAACAGGGGCTGAAAAATTGTGCCTTAGGCACTGGTGCTGGTGCCACAACACTGCAACCCCTCACAGATACTGTACTTGGAGCACAGCAGTCACACGTGTTGCGAAGCATTTTTTTATAAAAATTGTATGTACACGCCCCTGTTAAACAGGGGCTGAAAAATTGTGCCTTAGGCACTGGTGTGGTGGCATGGATCATTGAGGAGGAGGAGGAAGAGGATAGTCAGTGAACATAAGAGGACAGTCACTCAGCATCAGCATAGGCAGTCTTGAAGGGATGTGACATTATAAATTATTCGGTTATATCCGCCTCAGGTGCCTGGTAGCTGGTGGTGATCCAAGACTGATTCATTTTGATGAAGGTCAGTCGATCAACCGAGGCGGTGGACAGGCGCACCCTATGATCGGTGACAAATCCTCCAGCAGCACTGAATGTGCGTTCGGAAAGAACGCTGGAGGCAGGACAGGCCAGTAGCTCAATTGCATACTGTGCAAGCTCTGGCCAGTGATCCATCCTCAGGACCCAGTAAGCCAGAGGATTTTCGGTGGGAAAGGTGTCCAAGTCTGACCTTGCCCCAAGGTATTCCTGCACCATGTATATCAGACGCTGGCGATGGTTGCTGGAACCGATCATACCTTGGGGCTGCGGACTAAAAAATTGTCTGAACGCATCGGTCAGACGTCCACCTTCCCCACCGCTCCTTCTGCTACTGACCGAAGCCTCAGCAACTCGTCGCCCAGGACCAGGAGTTTGTAACCTCCCAGTTTCTGGGAACGCGTTGCACAGACCTTTCTGCAAGGCCTCCCTGAGATGTCTCATCCTCTGCTCCCTCTGCGACGGCAAGATAAGGTCCGCAACCTTACCCTTGTACCGCGGATCAAGGAGAGTGGCCAGCCAGTAATGGTCCCTCTCCTTGATCCGAAGAACACGAGGATCCTTCCGCAGGCTTTGCAGGATCAGGGAGGCCATGCAGCGTAGGTTAGCTGAGGCATTCGGTCCGGAGTCTTCTGGGTCACTGAGGATGACATGATCGCCAGCCACCTCCTCCCAGCCACGTACAAGTCCACTGGTTTGTTGGGACTGTACATCATCCCTAAAAGACTGCTGCTGCTGATGCTGAGTGCCAGGCTCCACCTCCATGCTCACACAATCCTCCTCCTCCTCCTCCTCCTGTGTGATGGGTGGGACAGAAGGAACACTGTCCGGATAAAGGGGGCCTTGAGAGGCAAGGAAGTCCTCCTCTTCCTGCCTCTGTTCTGCCTCAAGTGCCCTGTCCATTATCCCACGCAGCGTATGCTCCAACAGGTGGACAAGAGGGACAGTGTCACTGATGCATGCACTGTCACTGCTCACCATCCTCGTGGCCTCCTCAAATGGTGAGAGGACAGTGCATGCATCCCTGATCATGCTCCACTGACGTGGGGAAAAAAAACCAAGCTCCCCTGACCCTGTCCTGGTGCCGTAGTCGCTAAGGTACTCATTGATGGCCCTCTGCTGCGTGTGCAGTCGCTGCAGCATGGCCAACGTTGAGTTCCACCTGGTGGGCATGTCACATATTAGGCGGTTCTTGGGCAGGTTCAGCTCCTTTTGCAGCTCAGTCAGCCGAGCACTGGCATTATAAGATCGGCGGAAATGCACACAGACTTTCCTGGCCTGCCTCAGGACATCCTGTAAGCCTGGGAACCTGCCCAAGAACCGCTGCACCACCAGGTTGAGGACGTGAGCCATGCAGGGCACATGGGTGAGCTGCCCCTGTCGCAGGGCGGAGAGGAGGTTGGTGCCATTGTCAGAAACGACCATTCCTGGCTTAAGCTGACGTGGCGTCAACCACCTCTCGGCCTGCCCCTGCAGAGCTGCCAGAACCTCTGGCCCAGTGTGGCTCCTGTCCCCCAAACACACCAGCGCAAGCACGGCATGGCATCTTTTTGCCTGCGTACTTGCGTAGCCCCTTGTACGCCTACGGAGCACCGCTGGTTCCAAGGACAGAGCACTGGAGGAAGAAGAAGAGGAGGGGGTGGAGGAGAGAGGTGTGTCACAACCAGTAGCAGTAGTAGCGTTTTGGAGGCGTGGTGGCGGAACAACCTCCAACACTACTGCACCTTGTCCTGCATCCCTCCCAGCTGCCAATAGAGTGACCCAATGGGCCGTGAAAGAAAGGTACCGTCCCTGTCCATGCCTGCTGGACCATGAGTCAGCGGTAATATGCACCTTACCGCTGACCACCCTGTCCAGCGAGGCATGGACATTGCCTTCCACATGCCGGTAGAGAGACGGAATCGCCTTCCGTGAGAAAAAGTGGCGTTTGGGAACCTGCCACTGAGGAACCGCACATTGAACAAACTCACGGAAGGGGGCCGAGTCTACCAACTGAAAAGGCAGCAGTTGAAGTGCTAGCAATTTAGCCAAGCTAGCATTCAACCGCTGGGCATGTGGATGGCTGGGAGTGTACTTCTTTCTACGGTCCAGCAGCTGGGGCAGGGAAATTTGCCTGCTGCAATCGGACGTCGGTGTACTGCAAGTACTTGGTTGTGACACACCTAATTCTACACCTTCAGTCCTCTCAGAGCAGCTTTCAGAGAGGACTGAAGGTGTAGTGGGGATGGAGATCCCAGCTGATGAGGAGCAAGGAGAGGTCCGCTTAGTTCTTTGGTGTGGGTCTTTTATGTGTGCCTGCCAACGAGCTGCATGGCAGGTCGACATATGTCTGGTCATGCTTGTGGTGCCCAATCGGCTGATGTTTTGGCCACGCGAGATACGCTTGAGACAAATATTGCAAATAGCAGTGGTGCGATCTGATGCACTCGTCTCAAAAAAGGCCCACACCAAAGAACTTTTCTGATAACGTGCAGAGGCAGCGCCCTGCACAGGCGGAGCTCTGCGGTGTTGTACAGTTGCTGTGCTGGCCTCTACCTGGCCTCCAGGGGGCATCCTGCCTCGTTGGACATGTGACGCCGCATCCTCCTCCTCCTCGTCCTCCTCCTCATCCTCTCTCCCTTCAGGCACCCACGTGGAGTCAGTGACCTCATCATCCCCTCCCTCTTCACCACTAGAGCAAACCTGGCAGTAAGCTGCAGCTGGTGGAACAGTACTGCCAGATTCCTCAAGCTGGGTATCATCATCCGAGCCTTCGAATCGTTGGGCATCCTCCTGGAGCATGTACCCAACACTGTGCTCAAAGAGTTCGGGGGACTCCTCAGGAGGACATGGTGGGTCTAGGGAAGGGGTGGCTGATGATGCCATTGAGTACGCGTTGGCAGCTGCTCTGCCAGTACCCTGAGCCTGGGTGAGAGAGGATGAGGAGGATGAGGAGGGCTTGGTCATCCATTCTACCAAGCCTTCAGCATGATGCGGCTCCACATGTCCAGCTGCCGAAAACAAAGACGCGCGTGTCCCATGGCCACGTGCTGATGACGATGCACGACCACGTCCACGGCCACGGCCACGTCCACTAGAAACAGAGCCTGCCTGCCCTGTGTTCTTGGCTCTGCACGCTCTGCCTCCCCTTGGCGGTCTTCCAGCCATTGTAGTCGGTAGTCCTGTGGGTGCTGCTGAGAAGAATATATAGGAGCTCTGTGTGATGCCACTAACACACTAGAAGTCCTATGGGTGCTTCTGCAAAGAAAATATAGGAGCTCTGTGTGATGCCACTAACACACTAGAAGTCCCGTGGGTGCTGCTGAGAAGAAAATATAGGAGCTCTGTGTGATGCCACTAACACACTAGAAGTCCTATGGGTGCTTCTGCAAAGAAAATAGAGGATCTCTGTGTGATGGGACTAACACACTTCAAGTCCTATAGGTGCTTCTGGGAACAAAATATAGGATCTCTGTGTGATGGGACTAACACACTTCAAGTCCTATAGGTGCTTCTGGGAACAAAATATAGGATCTCTGTGTGATGGGACTAACACACTTTCAAGTCCTATAGGTGCTTCTGGGAACAAAATATATGATCTCTGTGTGATGGGACTAACACACTTCAAGTCCTATGGGTGCTTCTGGGAAGAAAATATAGGTCTGTGTGATGGGACTAACACACTTCAAGTCCTATAGGTGCTTCTGGGAACAAAATATATGATCTCTGTGTGATGGGACTAACACACTTCAAGTCCTATAGGTGCTTCTGGGAAGAAAATGTAGGTCTGTGTGATGGGACTAACACACTTCAAGTCCTATAGGTGCCTCTGGGAACAAAATATATGATATCTGTGTGATGGGACTAACACACTTCAAGTCCTATAGGTGCTTCTGGGAAGAAAATATAGGTCTGTGTGATGGGACTAACACACTTCAAGTCCTATAGGTGCCTCTGGGAACAAAATATATGATCTCTGTGTGATGGGACTAACACACTACAAGTCCTATAGGTGCTTCTGGGAAGAAAATATAGCTCTGTGTGATGGGACTAACACACTTCAAGTCCTATAGGTGCTTCTGGGAAGAAAATATAGCTCTGTGTGATGGGACTAACACACTTCAAGTCCTATAGGTGCTTCTGGGAAGAAAATATAGGTCTGTGTGATGGGACTAACACACTTCAAGTCCTATAGGTGCTTCTGGGAACAAAATATATGATCTCTGTGTGATGGGACTAACACACTACAAGTCCTATAGGTGCTTCTGGGAAGAAAATATAGCTCTGTGTGATGGGACTAACACACTTCAAGTCCTATATGTGCTTCTGGGAACAAAATATATGATCTCTGTGTGATGGGACTAACACACTTCAAGTCCTATAGGTGCTTCTGGGAAGAAAATATAGGTCTGTGTGATGGGACTAACACACTTCAAGTCCTATAGGTGCTTCTGGGAAGAAAAATAGCTCTGTGTGATGGGACTAACACACTTCAAGTCCTATAGGTGCTTCTGGGAAGAAAATATAGGTCTGTGTGATGGGACTAACACACTTCAAGTCCTATAGGTGCTTCTGGGAAGAAAAATAGCTCTGTATGATGGGACTAACACACTTCAAGTCCTATAGGTGCTTCTGGGAAGAAAATATAGGTCTGTGTGATGGGACTAACACACTTCAAGTCCTATAGGTGCTTCTGGGAACAAAATATATGATCTCTGTGTGATGGGACTAACACACTACAAGTCCTATAGGTGCCTCTGGGAAGAAAATATAGGTCTGTGTGATGGGACTAACACACTTCAAGTCCTATAGGTGCTTCTGGGAACAAAATATATGATCTCTGTGTGATGGGACTAACACACTTCAAGTCCTATAGGTGCTTCTGGGAAGAAAATATAGGTCTGTGTGATGGGACTAACACACTTCAAGTCCTATAGGTGCTTCTGGGAACAAAATATATGATCTCTGTGTGATGGGACTAACACACTACAAGTCCTATAGGTGCTTCTGGGAACAAAATATAGCTCTGTGTGATGGGACTAACACACTTCAAGTCCTATAGGTGCTTCTGGGAACAAAATATATGATCTCTGTGTGATGGGACTAACACACTTCAAGTTCTATAGGTGCTTCTGGGAAGAAAATATAGGTCTGTGTGATGGGACTAACACACTTCAAGTCCTATAGGTGCTTCTGGGAACAAAATATATGATCTCTGTGTGATGGGACTAACACACTTCAAGTCCTATAGGTGCTTCTGGGAAGAAAATATAGGTCTGTGTGATGGGACTAACACACTTCAAGTCCTATAGGTGCTTCTGGGAACAAAATATATGATCTCTGTGTGATGGGACTAACACACTTCAAGTCCTATAGGTGCTTCTGGGAAGAAAATATAGGTCTGTGTGATGGGACTAACACACTTCAAGTCCTATAGGTGCTTCTGGGAAGAAAATATAGGTCTGTGTGATGGGACTAACACACTTCAAGTCCTATAGGTGCTTCTGGGAAGAAAATATATGATCTCTGTGTGATGGGCTAACACACTTCAAGTCCTATAGGTGCTTCTGGGAAGAAAATATAGGTCTGTGTGATGGGACTAACACACTTCAAGTCCTATAGGTGCCTCTGGGAACAAAATATATGATCTCTGTGTGATGGGACTAACACACTACAAGTCCTATAGGTGCTTCTGGGAAGAAAATATAGCTCTGTGTGATGGGACTAACACACTTCAAGTCCTATAGGTGCTTCTGGGAACAAAATATAGGAGCTCTGTTTGCTGCCAGTGCCTGCCTGCCACGAACACACTACAAGTCCTATAGGTGCTTCTGGGAACAAAATATAGGAGCTCTGCCTGCCTGCCACGAACACACTACAAGTCCTATAGGTGCTTCTGGGAACAAAATATAGGAGCTCTGCCTGCCTGCCACGAACACACTACAAGTCCTATAGGTGCTTCTGGGAACAAAATATAGGAGCTCTGTTTGCTGCCACTGCCTGCCAGTGCCTGCCTGCCACGAACACACTACAAGCCCCTCTTTCTAAATCAATCTTTCTAAATGAATCTATCTAACTCAATCTCTCTAAGTAAATCTCTCTAACTAAATCTAGCAGAGTGACACAGAACGATCCTGCTCTATCTACGCCGGAACAGCATGTGACCGGCGCCGACGGCGTGGCGGCCTTTTAGAAGAGGGGGCGTGTACTAAAGCCCCTGAGCTGTAATTGGCTACAGGTGTCCTGCCTGTAGCCAATTATGGCTCTTCGAGTTTCCGGCGCTGTGATTGGCCAAGCATGCGGGGTCACAGTGCATGCTTGGCCAATCATCAGCCAGCAATGCACTGCGCCGGCCGCGCCGGCCGCAATGCATTGCGGGGCCGCTCACATCACACGAACGTGATGCGAGCGGCCAAAATAGTTCTGGGCTCGCCGAGCGAGCGAACACCCGGTGCTCGATGCGAACATGGGTTCGCATCGAGCACCGGGCCCATCCCTAGTTTTCAATCATCTCACATAACCCTGTAAGGGCTGCATAGTTGTTTTATGATTGCTCTTCTTTCCAAATTTAACTTAGTGTTGCCATCTGAATTTTCATCCAGTATTTCATCTAGTATCTTAGAATAATTATTTAATTTCTATATCATATTGATCCCCCATCCTGTCCATGAGGGAAACCAAGCCCATGCCATGTCCTTTTCAAAAAACAATTCTCGCTTCATTCTAAGTTTAAGAGTGTATCTTGGAGGCATACTGGCCTCAAGTAGGTGATCTCCCTTATTGTTACCCATTACTCCCATAATCGGGACTAAAGAGGCCAAACAACACCATCCCTGGACATGGAGGGGGACCCAAGGATAGCATACCTTTCTGCAACACACATAGACACTTTGTTCTAGTGCAAATGGTTTCTTAGCAATAAGCCCATGTGTGTCCTTGTTCTGTGCTGTGATTATGAATTGGTGTATATCACTTACATTATCAGGGAAGGAAGAAAAATTTGACAAGGTGTTGTTTTAGACAAGGTGTTGTTTAAATCAGGATCAGATATGTGGAACAGTGAACAGGTAGAGTTTCCCTTAGGTTTACATGTAGAAATGTTAAATATTAACCTACTGCATGTAGAGGGGTTAGTCTGTATCTCATTCCCTAAATTAAAACACCAGTCAGGGGAATGACTTCTACCCATTGTCGGAAAAGTAACAATGTTGCTTACATATAAACTTGATATGTTGGTTAAAACAACAGGAGTTCCATTTAGAAAAAGGGTGATATTTAAAGTTACAGCCATAAGGGGAATATGGGCTGTACTAGGATGCAGATTACTACATATCCAACATTTCTCATACCTTGATTTCTGGGCATAATTATATTCGAATTTCAGTAGCAACATTTTGCCTGTAAAACTTTAATCAGTTTTAACTCCTTCATTATCTGATTGTGTATCTCTCTTGTGTCTGGTATGTGTATTATCGATGGTGTTATTGGGTGACCCACATATGCCTTTAAGGGCTCCCAAGTCCTCAGGATGATAAATACAATTAGTTATGATCCATGTAGGTAGGAACACTACCTCGAAAGGGTGTGTAGGTTCCTGTGAAGAGAAAGGAGAAGTACGAGCAACATTTCTTTCAACTCTGTCTAGAGTTTCACTGAGTTTCCTAATATACTGTCCTTGTTTTACTTCTAGGTCCCCTCTTTCTAACATAAGTGGTTGTCTGGCCCACAGGATGGGTCATGGCCTACCCATAAGGACCTCAAATGGAGAGTATCTTGTTTTCTTAGAGGGGGTCATTCTTATTTCGGCCAAACCTGCTGGAAGGACTTTCTGCCACTTATTATATGTGCCTCCTGTTGCTTTTCTTATTTTATCTTTAATGGTTCTGTTCATTCTCTCAACAATACCTGAACTCTGCGGGCGGTAAGGTATATGAAATTTCCAATCAATTTTAAGTGCTTTCACTAAATCTTGGCACACTTTTGAAATAAAGGCAGGACCATTGTCAGAATTTATTTGGAGTGGGCATCCCCATCTAGGGATAATTTCTAATGAATCCCACAGGCTCCTTGCACGATCTGGGTAGCAGGGAAAGGTTCTGGTGTGATGTTGTGCTGCCCTCAGAAGTAGAAGGAGCTGTGAGCTCCGAGCCCATAGCTCCGACCGCGTAGCCTTTCATTCCACAGAGACAGTCCTGACCCCTTCCTCCTGCCCCCTGCCCCCTGCCCCCTGCCCCCTGATGGTGACATCATTTCCTCTTCCGGTTCAAGCTGGCCAGCGTGGAGCTGACTACTTCCTGGTTTTCCTGAATGTACAGCTATTCAGCACAACATCACAACAGAACCTTTCCCAGCTACCATAGAACTGCCAGGACTACATACTTATGACGAGCATGACTCCCACTTATATTTTGTATGTGTTTTTAATCTTGTGCAATAAATTATACTGCTTTAATACTAGAATTAGAAAGGTGCCCCCCCCCCCCTGTTTTTTTCATAGTTATGTAGCAGCCAGGGGGTGGAACCAGAGTGAGCACAGGAGGGCCAGGCATCCAGTAAACCCAGAGGTGCATCAAATGCAATGGATTTTTAGTCATGGAGCTCTTTAACAGAGATAAGACTGGTTGAGCTGGGGGCAGAACAAATAAAGAATTTTAAATCCTTTTCTTTACAGGTTGGGCTTATTTAAACCTGACGTTTAGGTATTGCAATTTTTACAAAGTTACATCAGTTCAGTTTGGATTAATGCAACTACTTTATGTATGTGCCATATCTGTGGAAGCTGGAAATCACTGTAGTAGACACTGTTACTACAGTGATCTCCAGTAGTATCCAAGTCCTGTGTGAAGCAGTGGTCCTTCTGATTACTAAACACAGGAGGTTACCCACTCAGCATAGGCACCATTCAGGGAACACTTTGCAATTCTTCAATGAAGGTGGAGACTGTGACATCACCGTCCTACCTTTCCACCTACAATCAGAGATTAGAAAGTACTTTAAATTCACAGAGAAATTGCAAAATGTTCCCTGAATGTTTTCTGTGCTGAGCGCGCAACCTCCAAAACCTGGAAGTAAGTGGACAACACTGGAGTAGTGGTGCCTAAGACAGAGATATCTAGCTTCCAGGGGGATGCAACATATATGGTACATACATACTTACATTTGTCCATGCTGGATCAGTGTAACTATGTAAAAACTGCCATATTTAAACTTCAGCTTTAAACTTTTCTAACTAGCAACAAAGTTGCCTAACCAGAGTCTATTATGCCCACACATTATCCTCCTTTAAGAGACTGCAAGTGTCAACAAGAGTTGACATTGTTCAAATAGAATTATACGTAGTTCTTCCTTTTCTGTGTTAGCTTTCTTACAAGCCACCTGTTCTTATTACTTTGGAACAATTGAAAAATGACGAAAGAGCAGTCCACATGTTTAACATCCTGTGTGCTTCTTTCTGCCCCATCCTAGTGTGAGGGTTCTTTACCCACACAAAGAAAGGACAGCTTGAGCTTCAGATGGTAGCAACCAAACAGCAGGTATATTCCCCAATTCCTTTAAACCAGTCAACAATCCCTAAAATTGTGCCTGGAAGTCAGAGGCAATATCCATGCTTGCTGGATTGAATGACCTGAGATTGAACTGCACCTGTACAGGCCTCAGAGACGAACATGTGGTTATCTGTTATCTTGTGACTTGTTCTTGCTGTGTCCTCAGAGCAGAATGTCCTGTATATGTCTGATCATCCTTATACTGTTGATAAGCCAACTATTCATCTTCATCAGAGATGCCTGCCACTAATTATATGCTTAACTGAATCTCGTCTTAACGAATGTGCTGTTAAAAACACGGATGGCTAATGCGTTTCCCTGGAGCCGGCTATTTGGAAGTTATTAAAGAGGTCTGGGTAATATAACTATTCAGAAAAAGACTATGCGGCATCTGCTGCGGAGCGAGATGGTTCTTATCAGTGTGTCACAATATGGCCCACATTACAGGCAATAAAATGTCTGTGAGATTCATACATAAACCTAATAAAGCGTTTTCTACCTGAATGGAAGTAGGAAATATTTATAGGAAATTTGTAGCATTTAGAATAAAATAGAACAGAAAGTGTTTATTGTCATTGTAAATTTTGATGCCAATCTCGCATAGAGAGCAATGCTTTACAAACATACAGTCAGGTCCATAAATATTGGGACATCGACACAATTCTAATCTTTTTGGCTCTATAAACCACCACAATGGATTTGAAATGAAATGAACAAGATGTAGTGCAGACGTTCAGCTTTAATTTGAGGGTATTTACATTCAAATCAGGTGAACGGTGTAGGAATTATAACAGTTTGTATATGCTTGTAAATACCTTATCTTTGATCTCTTCTGCCCAGTCACGTGACCTCCAGGTGCTCTATTCCTCCAATCTACGAGCTTCATTGGGAGGGGCCGAGATCCCACTCTGATGTGGAGGTCCCGTAACCGCTGTGCTGTGCCGGAGGTCACGTGAAAGGCCAGAACAGATCAAAGATAAGGTATTTACAGGCATTGTTTTAAAAAAAAAAACATTTTACATAGTGTAGGATAGATTAACAGAACAGAGTTGCCACCTCATCCCTTAAGAGCCTGTTCACACTACCGCGACTTGGGGGGCGACTTGTCAGAGTCACTTGCCCCAAGTCGCTTGACATCAGAAATGACATGCAAGTGAATGAGAGCTACTGAAGTTGCTCCGACTTCAGAAAAGGTTCCTGTACTACTTCAATCTGACTTCTAGGCGACTTGTACCCATTGATTTCAATGGAAGTCGCCTCCAAGTCGGATCTCCATCTATATGGACGCGACAGTGTCTCCTTGAGGAGGAACTCCACACCAAATTTTAAATAAAAAACCGGCATGGGTTCCCCCTCGAGGAGCATACCAGGCCCTTAGGTCTGGTATTGATTTTAAGGGCAACCCCCTACGCCGAAAAAACGGCGTGGGGTCCCCCAAAATCCATACCAGACCCTTATCCGAGCACGCAGCCCGGCCGGTCAGGAAAGGGGGTGGGGACGAGCGAGCGCCCCCCCCCCCCCTCCTGAACCGTACCAGGCCGCATGCCCTCAACATGGCACCTTGTCCCCCCTATGATGTCACAGTCCCGGAGGATGCTGGGACTGTGACATCATATGGGGGACGGGGTCGCCATGTGACATGAGCATGTGACCCCGCCCCTTGTCCCTATATAAGTCACAACACATCGTGTCTCTGCCATTCCGGCCAGAGAGAGCAACGAGTCAACATCGGAAGAAGAAGAGGAAGAAGAAGACGGCGCAGAAGGCGGCGACATCGGCAAGAACAGAAGAGACACCCGAAGACCCCCGAAGGATTGAACGAGACCCCCAGACGGCGGTGGCGACGACGAAGAAGAAAGCCAGGCTCCTCCGTTCGTGAAAGAGCTAGGTAAAAGAGCAGAAGAGAGCGGAGGAGTCCAGCGAGAAGGCCCCCCAAGACGGAAGAAGACCCCCGGAGCAGTGCAATAAAATATTTAAAAAAAATTGTGTGTGTTTTTTTTTATTTACACTTTTACACCTTAGGTGAATGGGTAGGGGTACATCGTACCCCATACTCATTCACACAGGGTGTGGGGCCAGGATCTGGGGGCCCCCTTATTAAAGGGGACTCCCGGATTCCGATAAGCCCCCCGCCCGCAGACCCCGACAACAACGGCCAGGGTTGTCAGGAAGAGGCCCTTGTCCTCATCAACATGGGGACAAGGTGCTTTGGGGTGGGGGGGCGGCAGGGCGCCCCCCTTCCCCAAAGCACCCACCCCCCATGTTGAGGGCATGCGGCCTGGTACGGTTCAGGAGGGGGGGCGCTCGCTCGTCCCTACCCCCTTTCCTGACCGGCCAGGCTGCGTGCTTGGATAAGGGTCTGGTATGGATTTTGGGGGGACCCCCACTGTTTTTTCGGCGTAGGGGGTTGCCCTTAAAATCCATATCAGACCTAAGGGCCTGGTATGCTCCTGGAGGGGGAACCCATGCCGTTTTTTTATTTAAAATTTGGCGTGGAGTTCTCCCTCCAGAGCTGATTATTCTCTGATTGGCCACGGCCAAAGTCTGGCCTGGCCTGGGGCGACTTAAAGTCGTGTTGTAAATCGCCCCAAGTCGTGTTGAAGTAGCTCCTCAAGTCGTGTCCAAGTTGCCTCCAAAAGTCGCGCTGGAAGTCGTGTCGCCCCTGTGTGAACCAGCACTTAAACCCGAACACATATGAAATACACAGGTTCTGAGGCTAATTTAAAGCAGATAAGGTACCAAGTGAGTTTAATTACCCCCTTAATCAGCCACAGAACCTTTGTAATTAATATCTGTCCTGTTTTAAATGGATGAGGTGGCAACCTTAGCTGGCTGTAATATTGCTTTACTTTTACTGCCAGCTACCAATAGCTGCAGGAAGTGGTGGGCACACAGGACCTAAAAGGCAGTGGACTCCATGGAGTGACCTTTATATGCAGAGAAAGGATCACTGCCACCTGAGCTGTTGGAGTCTGGTGAATATCGGGCGATATACGGATTGGATGTGTATTTGCTTATACATTTCATCTGCAGAGGTGGTGGTGCGGTGCACTGTTGGTGACAACGTGGATTATTTCTGCACTTGGGGAAACTGCATATGCATTTATTAAGGAAGGAGATTATTCATCCTTGCACCTAATTTTGGGACTTTGCACTATTAGCACTTTTCTAAGAAGGAAGATTGATATTTATCTCTGCACCTATTTTTGGAACTTTGCACTATTAGCATCTTTTTAGGCCTCATGCACAGTAAAACATTTTTACAGCTGCTGTTTTTGGCTTCAGGTGTTTTTTTCTGCAGCCAGTAAACTCCCCAGCATGTTATCCTATGTGTCCATGCACACATAGGGGGTGATTTACTAAGAAGAAGGCACTGCACCAGTTCATACATTAATTGGTGTCCTGGAAAGGTCATTAATTGAACGCGCAAACCGGCGCACGTTGAAGCGCAAATAACGATAATAAATACCCACGTATGTAAACTGCAACTGGCGCTAGGGTAACTGCAGTTTTCTCATTGATAATAGCACACGCCCAATACAATTGGTTTATTTCATCACATTGGATGTGTCTTGTTAGGCAATTAGTAGGTGTACTCGTTAATTAACCGTTTTGATGCTAATCTCATTTCTATCACTTCTAATATATCTTTGAAATTTGTTTTTTCTTTTTTTACCCAAATCGTTCAATACATTACAAAGAACAGAGAAGTGTTTCTAAACCCAATAAATGAATATTTTCAGATCTTGATCTTTAAAGGTGACCATACAATCTAATCAGTTAGATCTTAAATAAATTAGATTTAGCAAGAGCCTGTTTGATTTCCAATATTATGAATTAATTGTGCATCTTCCTATTACCTATTTTGCCTAAATATCGAGTTGTACAGAGATTGGTCAATCAGATTGCATAGTGCATGACCATCTTAAGTGCCAAATTTGGAATGTAGATGTGCCATGACCCACTTTCCTAACGATATTTCTTGGGCATTATACAAGGCACATGAAAAACCACCTTTTTTCAAGATATGCAAGAATGACCAGAAATCTTCAAACTACGGCTCTCCAGCTGTTGCTGAATTAGACATCCCACGTGGCACTGTAAAACTCTTACATTCACAGACATGACTAGGCATGATGGAAATTGTAGTTTCTGTACTACAGACTCTATGGCAGTCTACGTGTGGGCAAAGGTGGCTCTCTAATTAGGCAAATTAGGCGGTCGCCTAAGGCCTCGCTCTCACAGGGCCCTCGTGACCGTCTAATTTGCCTGACAATGGGAGAGGAGGAGAACCCAGCATCGGAAAGGATTGCGCTGCCCACGGATGGGCGGACCAATCTAGATCACCAGGACTCTGCTAACACCCTCTCCCGCCGCCTTCTCATCTCCTTCACAGGCTCAGGCTGTACGGGGTGAGTCACTGGCCCCTGTGCCGCTATGACTCCTGTAAAAAAAAAGTTGTGTAGCACTGATCCCCGAAGGAGCTGCTGGTTTGATTTGGGCCTGCATCCTGCTAATAAACCCCACTAACTTGACTCAGTCCCCTTGACACAGCTGTGGTGCAATACAATACAGTACAATATAATATAACACAATATATCTGTATTGTCACTTCAGGATCCACTGGCTCCACCTGCTGGGAGAAAACAATACTCCACACAACGGGGTACTTAACCAAAGTATACTTTACTATAAGTATTGGCAAATAGGTGATTACAATAATTGTGCTGCCATCCCAACATAGGATGACAGGACAATGAATTTTGATATAACAATTATAAACAATATAATTACAAGGGAGCACCACTACATTTCCTTTGCTGCCACTAGGGGGCACGCGTGTGCGCCGCGTCGCTGGGGACCCGATGCGCGAGCCTGGCGGCCCGCGATGTCCGCCGGGCACCCGCGATTGTCCAGTAACTGAGCATGACGTGGATCTGTGTGTGTAAACACACAGATCCACGTGCTGTCAGAGGAGAGAAGACCGATCGTGTGTCCCTTGTACATAGGGACACCGATCGGTCACTTCCCCCAGTCAGTCCCCTCCCCCCCACAGTTAGAATCACTCCCATAGGGAACATATTAACCCCTTGATCACCCCCTAGTGTTAACCCCTTCCCTGACAGTCACATTTATACAGTAATCAGTGCATTTTTATAGCATGGATCGCTGTATAAATGTGAATGGTCCCAAAAATGTGTCAAAAGTGTCCGATATGTCCGCCGCAATATCGCAGTCACGATAAAAATGGCAGATCGCCGCCATTACTAGTAAAAAAAACAAAAATAATAAAAATGCTATGAATCTATCCCCTATTTTGTAGACGTTATAACTTTTGCGCAAACCAATCAATATATGCTTATTGCGTTTTTTTTTTTTACCAAAAATATGTAGAAGAATACGTATCGGCCTAAACTGAGGAAAAAATTGGATATTTATTATAGCAAAAAGTAAAAAATATTGTGTTTTTTCAAACTTGTCCCTCTTCTTTTGTTTATAGCGCAAGAAATAAAAACCACAGATGATCAAATACCACCAAAAGAAAGCTATATTTGTGCGGAAAAAATTATAAAAATATTATTTGGGTATAGCGTTGCATGACTTGCATGTCATTTAAAATGCGACAGCGCTGAAAGCTGAAAAATGGCTTGGTCAGGAATGGGGTGTTCGTTGCTGGTAGGCAAGTGATTAAAGTACTCAGTCTTTAGTCTTCTTGTCTTCGCTAGCTATGATAATTCCTTATAATTTGTAATCCAAGAGGTAAAGTAATTAAAGTTGAGTTAAAGTGGGGTTGCGGGCAAAAAAAAAAAAAGTGGCTTAACAATCATAAAAAAATAAAAAATAAATTAATTGGAAAAGATTTTTTTTTTAATCACCTCTAAATGCCTGTTGCTAGGGGGTCCCTCGTAGTCTGCCACCTTCATTACCCGGGCTAAACGTCACTTCCTGTAGGCGCCGCACAGTCATCTGGGACCTGTCATGTGTCCCAGATGAGTGAGCGTCAAATCACGGCGCCGCTCGCGCATGCGCAGTGGGTGCCCGGCTGTGGCTTCCCACATTAAGAATGCCGGCACCGCAAGCGGAGCGGGGAACGAGGGGGGTCTCGTTCCCCCGCATCGCTGGACCCCGGGACAGGTAAGTGTCCGATTATTAAAAGTCAGCAGCTGCAGTATTTGTAGCTGCTGACTTTTATTTTTATTTTTTTGTTGGCACTCCTCTTTAAGGATGATCCTGGTGTTGCTTCCGTAACTATAATACAATGCTTGAGATTCGATAGTAAGTAGGCCTTATGCCTGCCTAGTGTCAGTTGCTATACTCCTCCTCTGTAGGACTTCTGCAGACACGCCCCCCCCACACCCCCCCAGCACAGCTCTTGTATGGGAAGATTAGTGTGCTGTTTGCTGACATGCCACCCCCCCCCCCCCCCTGCAGTCTCTAGCCCCAGCTTTGAGCCCCTTATGCAGTTGGAAACACAGCTTATGTAATCACATAGAAAATAAAAGAAAAAAGGTATTTATAATTTTTATTACACAGGCATCTGCTCACTCTGCACCCTCTCTTTGTGTCCCTATTTGCAAGAAGGAAGAGAGTCAATTTTAGGAGCAACTACTAGAGCCAATCAGAAGGACTTTAACAAGCTGTAGGAAGCAGATGCAACGGACTCTGGAATATGAAGTTCCAGCACAGTGCGGCCCCATAGCCTTGTTTAGTGACAGGAACTACCAAGACCAGCATTCTCTGTGGGCAGGAAAGGAGCGACTCCATTTTGATTTCCGGAGGAGATTCTCAGTCAGCACAAGGTGGTGGAAGAGATCAGACCTGAGGGAGAAATGCTGTCTCTCAGGTAATTTCACCAGGGAATTCAGGCCACCAGTCAGGACATCCAGCCTGAGAGAGGGGGATCCCAGGTGCACATGCAGGCGCACCTGCGTTCGCTTGGGCATTGATTGCAGGATTGGGTGAGGGGGGCTTTTACCCATTTTCAGGAAACAGGGACACTGCACCACAGAAGGAGTTAATTGAACACTGTATACAGACATCATTGCTGGTAGTCATCTTGCTGACACTTGTTGTGCCACAGGGATAAAGGATAAGGCCATCCATTTCTGGGGACACTGTATACAGAGATCATTGTCCTTTCACCTTGCTGAGAAAGATCCTGCCTGCCTCACTTGATAATCTGGGTCAGTTGTGTTGTTTGGTCCTGCTATCCAGGAATTCAAGTGCACCAACGAAAGTTGCTGGCTGAAGACACAAAGTTTTATCTTTTCTTCAAAGGGACTGAAGCTACTAGTGCCATACGGATCCGCACACACATATTCAGGGCTCTGTATATGCAGTGTGTGTGTGTGGAACAGCTTATCTTGGAGGTTAAGCCATTACATTTTGATGTGAATAAAGTGTTCAAAGTTGGGTCTGTGGTGTCAGGGGACAGGAGAGAGAGGCCTGACAAAAAAAGGGGTCATTCCTCTGCTCTCCTCCTGCCTGGACTCATAGAGCCAACCTGAGTTTTATCATAATGTGTGTGTCTCTTATTGGTCATTGCACTTACACTATTGCCAGGTGTGCCAGAGGGGGCTGAGGCTGTTATTAGGGTTGAGATGCAGAGTAACGGACTCAACAAACAAAAGCAGCTCCTACCGGTACCGATACACGTGGGGGCTTATCCAGGATAATACCGCTACTCTGCAACCCACCTCTTCTAAGAAGCAGGACAACACAGAACGAACCAAGCACCTTAAGGCGATTCAGTTCGCATTTGCAGCGCTATACAAATCATTCATTCATTCTGCAATCAACTTCTCAAGACAGCACCCCCTACAAGTGCAAGATGGACCCTGCTGCTGCGACACAGTGGTGTTGTGAAGAAGGCGCCCACCCAGAGTTGAGCGTAGTGATAGACCTCCCTGGGGAGGCCTGGACTAAAGTGCAGATCAGCCAAGAGGTGAAAACATTGATTCCAGACCAGAAGACGTGATTGATTGATATCAGACCAGACCGAGAGACATCTTGCACCTATGCATGGCTAGAATGGAAGAAAGAAATTCCAGGCAGCTTCCAGGGAACCAGTGTGCAGTTGGCTGACAAGACTGAGTCTCCTTTAATTCACTCAAGCGTGCTAAACATGTTCCAGCAAATTCTACTCAAGCTAAAGCCATGAAAGAAGAAGTCCCTTCCGCGACATCCCTGGCCACGATTGGACCAGAGTTCACTGCCTTGGGAGACTTTGTGGCAAAGTGTCAGAAAGATACTCCAACGTACTCTGAAAGTGGGTATCAGGAACTCAGGAACTTCTCTGGGACACATCCAACTTTGAAGAGTGGGACAACTTTGAAGAGTGGCTGGACCAGGCTACGAAAACCCTGGATGAATGGGATAATAAATCTCATTACTGATGTAAACAAGCATTTCCCTGTTCTGCCTAGTGACACTGACACTGATCACAGCTCCCTGTAATCGGGAGCAGTGATCAGTGTTGTGTCACACATAGCCCCTCCCCCCCCCCACAGTTAGAATCACTCTCTAAAACACACTTAACCCCTACAGCGCCACCTAGTGGTTAACCCCTTCACTGCCAGTCACATTTACACAGTAATCAATGCATTTTTAATTGCACTGATCGCTGTATAAATCTGAATGGTCCCAAAATCGCGCCAAAAGTGTCCGATCTGTCCGCCATAATGTTGCCATTACTAGTAAAAGAAAAAATATTAATAAAAATGCCATAAAACTATCCCCTATTTTGTAGACGCTATAACTTTTGCGCAAACCAATCAATAAACGCTTATTGCGATTTTTTTTTTACCAAAAATATGTAGAAGAATACGTATCGGCCTAAACTGAGGAAAAAAAATGTTTTTTTATATATTTTTTGGGGATATTTATTATAGTAAAAAGTTAAAAATAATGTGTTTTTATCAAACTTTTCACTATTTTTTGTTTATAGCGCAAAAAAATACGTAGAGGTGATCAAATACCACCAAAAGAAAGCTCTATTTGTGGGGAAAAAAGGATGTCAATTTTTTTTTGAGAGCCGCATCGCACGACCGCGCAATTGTCAGTTAAAGTGACGCAGTGCCAATTCGTAAAAAGTGCTCTGGTCTTTGGGCGGTCAAATGGTCCGAGGCTTAAGTGGTTAAAGAGCAAACCACTGATTGGTAATGTATGAGCTGATTGGTAATGTATGAAACTAGGCCTTGGGTCAACAAGGCAGACTGTTAATCAAGGGAAAGCTTTTATTCTACCTTCTGCACCAAGCAAACTATGAATAGCTAGTTTTCTTGTCTTGTAGAACAGCCAGTGTGTGATATGATTATCAGAGCAAGGACACCGTGACCTGGCAAGTCTGAAACTGTGCCTTGCATTCATTCAGAATTTAAAGTAAAGGCCACCAGAGCAGAGAGTCTATCATATCTGAAATGCCTGTCAGTGAAGTGCATGAGAACCCCACTTACAAGATTCAACTTTGTTATTATTTCTAATGACAATTAATCTGCAGTAAAGACAGGCATGACATAAGCGAAACAGAGATCATTATAAGACCAAACTCCAAAGGACCGATTTATGAAACATTAGATATGCAAATGTCTCAACATTGGTGCAAGCGCAAGGCATAATGGTTCAACCCGCCTGCAGTTTCCTGCCTGTGAAATTCTTACTTCCTTGCTGCAGTGGTTCAGCTAGACGTTGGCTTCTATGCTCACCTATGAGTATTGCCTGCTATTCTGTGGGCTTATATTCCTTTCCCTTCAATCAATTCTGGCAGGGCTGGGCTCAGCCCTTGCTTCTCTGAGCTGGCCACTCAGCTGTCAGCTAATTGCCAGCTCCCATCTCTCTCCACAGTTACTCAGCTGTTGATGATATCCTGCTTGTCTGTCCTGCCTACTTAAGCCGTCCAGTCCAGTCCAGAGGAGCTCTGGCCTCGCTTCGGTCAACATCACAAGAAACATCTCCCACATTCCTGTTTAAAGACTGGCTTTGCTGACATCCCTTCTGGCTCCAGATCCTGCTTGCTGTTCCACTACTTTGATCCCTGACTTCTGGCTTGGTTGGCTATCCATTCCAGTTACTAAACTTTGGCTATGTTTTGACTACATTTGTTCTGTTTACTTTTATAATTAAACAAGTGTGATTTAACTGTACTTCTGTCTCGGTCTGATTTCATGGTTTCTGACAAATTCCTGGCCCGCCTCCCAGTTTGCTTCCCTGCATAAGACATACTCAGTGCAGCCCGTGTTACCTGTGTAACTTCCCAGTTTCTCTGAGCTCCTGGTTTGCCTTGCCTTACTTGTATTTTGAGTATGACTTTCTGTGTACCAACCCTGGCTATGTCTACCGCTTTTGTTTGCCTGCCTCCTGCCCTAACCTCAGCTTGCATTCCGGATCCTCTTCTGTCTCCTGCCATCTGTACTCTGCATCAGTATTGCCAGCCACCTGTGTTTTTATGGGCAAATGTCTGTAAGGAGAAAAACCTGCCAGTAAAAATATATATATTTTCAGCCAGTGATGCTATCGGCTCCACTGTGCATGCGCAGTTCCCGGCTGGAGCCGGCCAAGAGTCTCTGATGATCTATCTGACTCTGAGTGCTGCTACTTGTACCCTCCCCCTTCCCCAGCGTGCCTTATTTGACTTCAGCACAGCAGATGCCGGGAGGGGGAGGAGTGGAGACAGCCTGCAGTGGAGGATGGACTTCAGCCTAGCAAAAGGTAATCTGGCTGGTCTGTGCAACATGTACTCCTGTCAGTGGCTTGTCTTAGTGGGCAGGAGGAGGGGAGACAGGATGGGCTCTCTGTAGTGGACTCCTGTCAGTGGCTCATGCTGTTAGATCGTTTTTTTGTGTGTGAGAACTGCTTTGCTTCTAAAGGAAGGACGTTTTCTGAGATATCCACCAATCTCTATTACACCTCCCTAGAGTCCCTACCCATTACCTGCTCACCAGGCACAGCCTCTTCTACTGCATTACCACCTCATGTGTCTGTGGCTGGGGCACTACAAATCCCAGCATGCCAGGAGAGGGGAGGCAGCAGCAATATCATATATCAGGCTTATTTTGTAGATGAAAAGTGCTGGTGTTGTATAGTGTGTGTCTATAAAATGTATGATCATTATATATGTATTTGTTTATAATGAAAAAACAGGAGTAGTGGAATGATGGGGGAGGTGGATGGACAGAGAGATGGAAAGAATAGGGAATGAGTACGGGATGGAGGTATAGATTGGGTGACAGAGAGACATATAGATGAAGGGATGGAGCAAGGCATTGAGGGATGGTGAGAGAGACAGAGAAATAATGTGATGAATCAAAGGATTGAGGGATGGAGTTATGGAAAGATAGAGGGAGAGACAGAATAATAGAGTGAAAAAAGTGATGAAGGATAGAAAGGGTGGATGTATATAGGGCACAAGTATTGTTGGATGGACAGTATGATGGAAGGATGGAGCAAGAGATAAAAGGATGGTGTGTTGGAGTTATGGGAAGTTATATGGAGGGTAAAGAGGTTGGAGGGATGGAGACAGGAGGTAAAAGAGGGATGGAGTGATGGAGACAGGAGACAAACGAGGGATGGAGTGATGGAGACAGGAGGTTATGGAGACAGGAGACAAAAGAGGGTTGGAGACAGGAGGTGATGGAATTATGGAGACAGGAGGCGATGGAGACAGGAGGCGATGGAGGGATTGATACAGGAGGTGATGGAGGGAAGGAGACAGGAGGTGATGGAGGGAAGGAGACAGGAGGTGATGGAGTGATGGAGACAGGAGGTAAAAGAGGGATGGAGTGTTGGAGACAGGAGGTGATGGAGTGTTGGAGACAGGAGGTGATGGATACAGGAGGTAAAAGAGGGATGGAGTGATGGAGACAGGAGGTAAAAGAGGGATGGAGGCAGGATGTAAAAAAGGGATGGAATGATGGAGATAGGAGGTGATGGAGACAGAAGGTGATGGCGCCATGGAGACAGGAGGTGGAAGAGAGATGGAGGGATGGAGACAGGAGGTGATGGAGTCAGGAGGTGAAGGAGGGATGGAGTGATGAAGACATGAGGTGATGGAGGGATGGAGACAGGAGGTGAAAGAGGGATGGAGCGATGGAGACAGGAGGTGATGGAGGGATGGGGACAGGATGTGATGGAGACAGGAGGTGATGGAGTGATGGGTACAGGAGGTGATGGAGTGATAGAGACAGTTGGTGATAGAGGGATGGGGACAGGAGGTGATGGAGTTATGGAGACAGGAGGTAAAAAACGGATGGAGTGATGGAGACAGAAGATGATGGCGTGATGGAGACAGGAGGTGATGAAGGGATGGAGACAGGAGGTGAAAGAGGGCTGGAGACAGGAGGTGATGGAGACAGGAGGTGATGGAGGGATGGAGTGATGGAGACAGGAGTGAAGGAGGGATGGAGTGATGGAGACAAGAGGTGATGGCGGGATGAAGACAGGAGGCAATGGAGGGATGAGGACAGGAGGTGAAGGAGGGCTGCAGACAGGAGGTGAACGAGGGCTGCAGACAGGAGGTGAAGGAGGGCTGTGGACAGGAGGTGAAGGAGGGCTGTGGACAGGAGGTGAAGAAGGGCTGCGGACACGAGGTGAAGGAGGGCTGCGGACACGAGGTGAAGGAGGGCTGTGGACAGGAGGTGAAGGAGGGCTGTGGACAGGAGGTGAAGAAGGGCTGCGGACACGAGGTGAAGGAGGGCTGCGGACACGAGGTGAAGGAGGGCTGCGGACAGGAGGTGAAGGAGGGATAGAGACAGGAGGTGAAGGAGGGATGGAGATAGGAGGTAAAGGAGGGATGGAGATGGGAGGTGAAGGAGGGATGGAGTGATGGAGACAGAAGGTGATGGTGGGATAGAGTGATGGAGACCAAAGGCCTTTAGAATTGGGGACATATTTCTGGTGATCCTGGGGGATACCTGGGATTTCCTCTCAATTTCTGTAGTGGCTATGGAACAGAAATTAAGGGGAAATCTCTCCAATTGGTGACACAATCTGATGGGTTATAATAACCCACCCTTAAGAAATATGTTTTTTCTTACTATAATATCTATCATAAACCACATTTCTAATTGCATATTGTACTGGTTTGTAGCTTAAGTACTAAAATTTGCACTTAAAACTGTAATTTTGGAACTTTTGGAAAATGCCAGTAAAAGCTTGGCTGTGCCAGTAAATTTTGAGTGTTGTGTCAGTGAATTTCAGTCTTGTAAGTTGGCAACACTGCTCTGCATATGTGAGTGGTTTCTGTATCGTTAGCTGGGAGTACCTGGGGGCCGCTACCTGGTTCCAGCTTGCTGCAAATCCATCCCTACCATCAGTGGCCCTGGTAAAGAAGCAGGATGGGGCTTAGACTCTGCACCCTGGGGAACCCTGAGTTGGCTTTCTACAAGGGCTCACTACCACAGAAACATGACATATGTGTGTAATAGCTCCCTTGTTGCCTTTTGAAGGGCGAATGTAACAATTCCTAACATTTCGTTCTAAGAGAAAAATAGCTTGAGAACATTCAACCATGAGAGTCAATGAGCTAAAAACATTCGGCCAGCAGGGGACATAATATGAGGGAGTCTATGGAGAATCTTGTGCCAAAGACCGAATGAATGGATGTTCGGCAGAACGAACCTCTAGCTAAAGAGTGAAGCAAAACATTTAGCAGTGGTATTATTAACACTGCTATATGTGACAGCTTCCTTCTGGTTGTTAGGGTGTGTGAAAATGCTCCTTGATTTTAGTTCCTTTTAAAATTAGGTAGACTGTCCATATGTAATTCATTTTACACTGGTTACAAAGGCGTTGTGCTGGGAAAGCTAAATTTATCATTTGTTTTTTTTTTCTGCTTAGGTGAGATTAAGGCAACTTTTGCCTCATAATGGACCAGCTGTTCACCCTTTGAAAAAAATGTTTTAAGATATTGATGCCCTTACCTAGGTAATCCTTCTCAAATATATACTGCTCTTCTAGTAAGTAAGCATACAATATAGTCAACAGTAATAGCTGATATATTCCATGTTCAAACACATTAGCAGCACAAACTCAGAATACTTTTATAGGCATTTCTGTAAATTGCCTGGGCCTATTGTGATCAGTAATGGACTGTCTATTTTATTGGAATCTTTATGTACTGGTAACGTGGAGGAGTTGTCAGGAAGTCAGAACTTACTAGAAAATAGCACAGACAACCACACACTTCACTGCTTGGTGACCTGGACTAATATGTTATGGTCACATTACAATACCGGATTTGTCCAGCAGTTGGCACTACAGGAGAAATCTGTTCCTGTCCATCTCTATCAAAGGAAGACCCAGGAAGTAGTAAAGGATGATGTTCTATGGTACTATGCAAAGGGTTTGCTCTTAGAAGAAAATAAATGAAGATTGTCAGAAAGTATTTGATTTTAGTTAAAGCGGGAGTCCCGCAAATTTTTTTTTTTAAATCAGCAGCTACAAACACTGCAGCTGCTTTAAAATAAGGACACTCACCTGTCACAGAGTCCAGCGATGTCGGCACCCGAGGCCGAACCGTCCCTCAGTCCTCGGGTGCTGCCGCCGCCATCTTTGGTATGAGAATCAGGAAATTAAGCCTTGCAGCTTCACTTCCCGGTTCCCTACTGCACATGCGAGAGTCGGCGGGACAATGCGAATGGTCCCTGCTGTCTCTGGGACCGATGTGTGTCCCAGCAGACAGCGCAGCGGGACGGGAAGAGGCATAGACTCCCATGGGAGTCTATGCCCGGAAGTGGGTGCAAATACCTGTCTTAGACAGGTATCTGCACCCCCTCCCCCCTGAAAGGTGCCAAATGAGACACCAGAAAGGGGGGGGGGGATTCCGAAAAGCGGAGTTAAATTTTTGTGTGAACCTTCGCTTTAATAGTGTACATTTGTTTCTACATCTGATGTTGTTTTTCCATATTTCTCTTAATTTACTGTGTCAGATTTCAATTGTGGTATTGTGGGTATTGTGGTTTCCGTGGCAGGGGAGCTCCAGGTTTCAACTGCACCATGACTGGTGGCACCTGTTTTCTTCAGTGTTCACCCTCACCCCTCCTGCTGGTGCCTTTTGCATTCACCCACGTAAAACAGCAACATACCTAGACAGTTATGCCACAAGGGGCACAGAACTCTCCAAGCCAGTTTGCAAAAGCTATGGCTATCATCCTTGACACATGGCAAGAGGATCACCCAGAAGTGATTCTCCTAAAATATGTTGAAGACCTTCTCCTCTGCGCAGGTGACTTACCCACTGTTGAAGTCACCTCACAAAGCCTGTTGTGCTATCTTGCCAACCAGGGTTGCAAAGCCTCAAAACCCAAATTGCAGTGGTGCTCAACATCTGTAATTTTTTTCTCGCCCATTGCTTGTCCCATGGGACAAGATACCTCACTGATGACAGTGTGAAAGCAATCTCTGACATCCCACTGCTACAAGGCCAGAAGCCCCTTCATGCCCTCCTTGGACTAATTTCCTACTGCAGAGCATGGTTTCCAGAAGCCTCCCTTCTGATGCTCTGAAATCAGACCCCTTCCAGATGTCTCCCGAAGCAATATCCCCCTTTGAGCCCCTTAAGTGCGCCATCTCCTCCGCCCCGGCGCTAGGGTTCCCACACTATCACAAAACGTCAAAGCTGTTTGTATCCGAACGTCTGGGACATGCTGCAGGTGTACTCACCAAATCACACGGCAACCGCCTACGCCCCATAGGATATTATTTCTGTTGGCTGGATGCGGTAGCAAAAGGAAGCCTATTGTGTCTACGAGCTGTCTTTGCTGCACAAGCCTTGCTTGACAAAACTTCAGACTTGGTCCTCGGACACTTCCCCATTCTGCTTGCTCCCCATGACATTGCTGCCATACTAAACCAGATCCAGCTGAAACATTTGTCCACTGCCAGACACTTGAGACTCCAATGCTCCCTCCTTCTACCAGACACAGGGCCGGATTAACATAGGGGCTATTGGAGCTGCAGCTCCAGGCCCCTTTCTCAAGATAGGCCCATTTGCCCCCAAAAAAATAAAAAATAAATATTGACTTTGAGGGTTATAGCTCAGTGATCAGGAGTCACAGAGGCCCCACATTGGGGTAGGTAGCTAAAGACCTACTCCAGCACTGGTTAAAATATGGGGCTGCTTTAATCCATGGTTCCGGAGATACGGGGCTGCTTGTGCAGCCTGTCAGAAGCTACATACAGAGCGGCCAGTTTAAATACAAGCTGGAACACTCTGCAGCAGACTGGGAGGATGAACTCACAGGGCTTATAATAATTATTTGTATATTACTTATGGTAATTAACCCCTCGCCACCCAGGCCAATTCTGACACTTCTCTCCTACATAAAAATCATCATTTTTTTTTATAGAAAATTACTCAGAAGCCTCAAGCATTATATATATTGTTTTAGCACACCCTATGGAATAAAATGGTAGTCTTTGCAACTTTTCATTTATTATTATATTATTATTATATTTAATTTTTTAGTTTCATTCATTAAAAAAACCCACTAAAGTTAGCACGATGTACCAAGCGATGCTTTAATTTTTTTTACAGGTTACATGTTTAGAGTTACAGAGGAGGTCTAGTGCTAGAATTATTGCTCTCGCTCTAACGATCGCAGCATAGGTAACCTGTGTGTATCTGGCTCTGATACTAACCAGTGCCTACCCAGCCACTGACTAGTATCTCTCCCCAGCCTGTCTCCACACACCCTCTCACCTGCTGACCTGTGGATAGGGGAATCACTCCTGTAGTGTTATTGTGTTCTGCCAGTGAATACAATGGTCAGTGTTGCTAACTATAGCTGGCAGCACTGATTGTTTTGCAGAAAACCTGACAGGCTGGTTGTACTCAAGTCGGTTAATCGGTTGACTTGTGTAAAACCAGGTAGCCCATACATAGATCAACTATGGCTGGTTTCTGCTTAATTGGTGTAATTTCAATCCATGTATGGCCCGCTTAACCACTACACAGTCCCTAAACATCCTTCCACAAACCTTTACATTTTTCCTTCCCAGATTCCTTCATCCTCCTCTCCTATACATAGTGCCCACTGTCATACTCTCCACACTTCTCTCCTGTACATACTGCTCACTGTCATACCCTCCACACTTCTCTCCTATACATAGAGCCCGCTGTCATATCCTACACACTCCTCTCCTGTACATAGTGCCCGCTGTCATACACTTCTCTCCTGTACATAGTGCCCACTGTCGTACCCTCCACACTCCTCTCCTGTACATACTGCTCACTGTCATACCCTCCACACTCCTCTGCTGTGCATACTGCCCACTGTCATACCCTCCGCACTCCTCTCATGTAAATAGTGCCCACTGTTAGACCTTTCACATTCCTCTCCCTCACCTGCACATACTTCCCACTTTTATACCATCCATTCTCCTCCCCTATGCCTCTTACCCACAAAAACAGTTCTTTAAAATTATACTGAATATCCTCAATGTTACCAGCTCTATAATGGGCACACTTTTGTTAGTTCAACTAAAGGAAATCTCAGTCATAATTACTATTGTGATGTATAGAGGAACATAGGGGACGTCAGCTACTCTAAATATAGCACTTGTAAAAAAGTGTCCCTGAAAATATTTTTGAAATGTTGACAACTATCCGGTTCAGTAGGGGGCCCCATGAGAGGCTTCTGGGTTCCAATGATATTAAAGCGGTAGTAAACTTTTCTAACATTACTATTTTTTAGAGGCCCTGAGGTAGGTTATGCCATAATGTACAAGTATGCACAGCATATTAGCACATTAGGGTACACTTAAATTGTCAGACTGAGCCCTCCAGTGCTGTGCTGTGACCAATCCGGCCCGGGCGCTTCCATCTTCACCCGGTCTTCCTTCCGGGTTCTGTGCCTTCGGTCACTTGCCTTGGCTGGGCTGCGTTGATGTTATTCCCAAGCATGCTCATGTGCATCCTCTTTCTCTCATCCCTCTTTCTCTCTCATCCTCTTTCCCTTACCCCTAACATCTCTTTCATCCCCTTTCTCTCTCTCTCATCCTCCCTCTCTCTCTTTAATTTAATTTGTTATAACAAAAAATTGTTTGCATTTTTATTTATTTATTTATTGTTTATAAAAGGCCCCACCAAAATCCTCAGCACCAGGCTCATGATGTTCTTAATCTGGCCCTGACCAGACAACATTACTCTCTTACATAGTCAAACACGAAACACGAGTCCTGACTTGTCATCCCATGACTGCTTCGAACTAATGCGGCTGGAGACCACGCATCTCCCCACCGTGAGTGAAATACCCCTGCAGAATCCAGACCTAACAATTTTTGTTTGCTGATGAACGAGGCAAATACCACACAGGATACGCAGTCACCACTGAAAACACGGTTCTACAAGCTGAAGCCTTACCACCGGTGATGTCTGCACAGGAGGCAGAGCTGCAAGCACATACTACAGCATGTAAATTGGCAGAGGGAAAAAGAGCCAACATTCATACGGACTTAAGATATGCTTTCGGCATTGCCCATGATTTTGGTGTTATCTGGAAGGACAGAGGATTTCTGATGGCTGCAGGAACACCTGTGAAACACAGTTCAGCTATCAAGGACCTGACTGACGCCATGCTTCTCCCAACCCAAGTGGCTATTCTGAAAGTAAAAGCACACGGCAAACTGAACTCGAAGGAAGCTTGAGGCAATCATCTAGCCGAATCAGCTGCCAAACAGACAGCCAGTGGTCCACGGGAAGTGGACAGCAGGGTGGTAGAAGAATACCACCCCATGCTTGCCCCACAGACTCTCCCAGTGGACAGAGTTTATCTGAAAGAACTACAGGAAGCAGCAAGTCCGGATGAGAAGGAAAGCTGGAAGTGGAGAGGAGCAACTCTCAGAGATGGACTATTCAATTGCAACAAGAAGTCTTGTCTACCCAAGAGTATGTACCCAGCTGTGGTGCAATGGGCACATGGAGCTGCCCACTTGTCAAAGACTCTTATGAACTCTCTTATCAACAAATACTATGTAGCACCAGGAATTACTCCACTGACCAACAACTACTGCAGATGATGCACTATCTGCGCAAAATGCACAGAAAAGGGCCCACCTTCACAGTCTTAGTGACCAAGAAAATCTGGACTGCACTGTTGGTTACCCTAGCTTTCCACATACCCTATCACCCCCAGAGTAGTGGGAAGGTCGAGAATGAATGGTACCTTAAAGACCCGAATGTTAAAAATGGCCCAAGAGACTGGTGTGCATTGGCCAGACACCTTGTCCATTGCCTTATTCAGCGTCAGATACACACCTAAGGGAGAACACTCCCTATCCCCTTATGAGATTTTGTTTGGTTCAGCCCTAGACTTGGTTGTTACTTTCCACAACAGTTACAATCTGATGTGATCACAAAAATGATAACATAATTACATTTTGGTATAACTATTCAAGCACACATGTTGCCACCTTTACCTTTGATTACTGTGACAAAGTACCTTGTCCATTTGACCCATATGTGTACATAGATGCCATAGGGGTCCCAAGGCTGGTCCCTGGTGAATTCAAAGCCAGGGACCAGGTAAAAGCTGATTTTGAGTCTTTGATCCCCATAATAACTGTCAACAAGAATGTAGATTGGATTAATATACTATAACCAACAGAGATTTGTGAATTACACTAGGGATGCCCTTTAGGGAATCGCTGACAAGTTGCCTCCACTTCCTACATGATTCCATAACCGAATGGCCTTAGACATGGTGTTAGCTGAGATAGGAGGTGTTTGTAAGGGTTTACAACCACTTTAAGATCATCAATGGGGCCCCACTGGCTCTATGAGCCAAATACTTGGCTTGCAGTTGTGGCATGATCCCGTAATATAAAATTACCATTCTCAATTTAGAAAGAAAAAAATACAGATATCAGGAGGAGGCAGTTTGCTCCTCCCCCCTGCACAACTGGCAGCTGCTTCTATTCCACCTTCTAAAAAAGCAACCACAAATCACTTTTCAGAGGGCATACGCATTACCACTTGTCTGAAATAGCCTTTTGAAAATGTAGTGCAGAGCTAGAGGTGGTCATTGTATGATAGGTTTAGATTTTGGAATTCTTTTTTATCATGTCACTAATGTGCTCAGTGTATAAATCCTAAGCAGGTTTTGTTGTGATAAATTTGCAAACTGTTTGGTTGGCTTGACCTGTTGGTGGTAATTTTAAGTTAGGATGTTTAGTTAGGATGTTTAGCGATTAGCCAGGACAAATGATGTATGACAGCAGAGTTGCCAACCTCTCCCAGCTTTTTTTACAGACAGAACATGGAAAATTTACTGACTGAGCACATTTTTTGCTGACAACCTGAAAAAATTACAGAACTCCTATTAGAAACTAAAACAATCGATCTTTAAACAGTATGAACACAATCTGTAAACATTGACAATACCCATAACAGGCAATTGACCTGGTTTACATTTAGAAAGTCAACAGAGCATAACAAATTATCAGCCACCCTGCAGGGATACAGTTGAGAAAAATTCTGTTATGCATCTTAAAGAGAGCAATGGGCATGACCAGATTGTGTCTTATAGTGGGAGTGTCCTAATTAAGGGGATAATTAAGCAGAAATGCTCCCTGACCACCTACCTCTAAATGAACATAGCAGCTGCTTGGGTGAGTACGCATTGCCATGGCCTCAATGCTTAGCTTCGTAGTGTGCCAATTTGAAATCAACATGTCAAGTTTCACAGGCAGCTTTGCCTGTCAAATGTGCCCATTGAGCTCAATGGGGCTGCGCAGCAGCCACAGGCCAAATGGTTGGCTTGCGGTTGTCACACAGTATTTCAATGCAAAATTCAAATTCGCCTGGGGAAAAAAACACATTCAGGAGGCAGCAATATTACCTCCTGCACTAACAGTGGAAGGGTCTTAAAGGGGCATGAAATACCAGTAGTGTGTACTACAGAGTGCAGGGTTCAAGTGTGCGCTACATACAGAGTGCAGGGTTCAAGTGTGCGCTACATACAGAGTGCAGGGTTCAGGGGTGCACTGCATACAGAGTGCAGGGTTCAGGGGTGCACATCATAGAGAGTGCAGGGTTCAGGGGTGCACTGCATACAGAATGCAGGGATCAGGGTTGCCACCTCCTGGACAGTAACTGATAGAGAACTGTGGCTGCAGAAGAGCAGGAAAGGATACTCAGGAGGAGAGTGTAGTGTAGCTGCGGGGCAGGAAGGAATTTTTCCCCTGCTGTAGCCTCTGCCTGGATAAGTGGCTGCTGGCTGCATCAAGCTATCAGGGGGTTCTTTCTTATACTTTCTGAGCCAACACTAACCTGCCTGAAAAAAAAAGACAGATTTTTACCGAAATACAATTTCTCTAACGGACATTTAATGACAGCTGTAAAAAAATCACTGTTTTTTCAAACTGTCAGTAAATTTACTGACGGTTGTCAACCCTCTATGACAAGTAGGGATGAGCCCGATGTTCGAGTCGAACATAAGTTTGACTCAAACATCGGGTGTTCGCCTGTTCACCGAATAGCGAACAATTTGGGGTGTTCATGGCAAATTCAAAAGCCGCAGAACACCCTTTAAAAGTCTATGGGAGAAATCAAAAGTGCTAATTGTAAAGGCTTATATGCAAGTTATTTTCATAAAAAGTGTTTGGGGACCTGGGTCCTGCCACAGGGGACATGTATTAATGCAAAAAAAAGTTTGAAAAACGTCATTTTCGGGAGCCGGGATTTTAATAATGCTTAAAGTGAAACAATAAAAGTAAAATATTCCTTTAAATTTCGTACCTGGGGGTGTGTATAGTATGCCTGTGAAGGGGCGCATGTTTCCCGTGTTTAGAAAAGTCCAAGAGAAAAATGTAAATTCTAGGAAAAAAAGTACCGTATTTATCGGCGTATAACACGCACTTTTTCCCCCTTAAAATCGGGGGAAAGTCGTGGGTGCGTGTTATACGCCGATACCCCCAAAAAAAATGACAAAAATCAGTTGCGTCGCCGAAAAATGGCGACCGCGGCCGAAAAAGGCCGAACCGCGGCCGAAAAAGGCCGGAAAAAGCCGAAGCGCGGCCGAAAAAGACCGAAGCCGGCTGTTCAGCTCCGCTCGTAGTCCCGCCTCCCTGCGCTCGGCTCGGTCTTTTTCGGCCGCACTTCGGCCTTTTTCGGCCGCACTTCGGCCTTTTTCGGCCGCACTTCGGTCTTTTTCGGCCACGCATGCGCGGTTTGTCACGCGGCGGGAAATTTAAATGCGGGCAAACTGCAAATGACACTAGCAAGCTGCAAATGACACTGGGCAAGCTACAAATGACGCTGGGCAAGCTACAAATGACGCTGGGCAAGCTACAAATGACGCTGGGCAGGTTGCAAATGACGCTGGGCAGGTTGCAAATGACGCTGGGAAAGGTTGCAAATGACGCTGGGAAAGCTGCAAATGATGCTGGGCAAGCTGCAAATGACGCTGGGCAAGCTGCAAATGACGCTGGGCAAGCTGCAAATGACGCTTAAATGTACGTTTTTTTTTTTCCCTAAACTTCTCTCCTAAAACTTTTTTCCTTAAAATTCCCTCCTAAACTTGGGGTGCGTGTTATACGCCGGTGCGTGTTATACGCCGATAAATACAGTAATTTAAAACGCGGCTATAATGAATTGTCGGGTCCCGGTAATACAGATATAAGAAGTCATTGAAAAAAACGGCATGGGATTCCCCCAGTCCCTTACCAGTCCCTTTTGGGTCTGGTATGAATATTAAGGGGAACCCCCGAACCAAAATAAAAAAAATTGTGTGGGGGGTCCCCCCAAATTCCATACCAGGCCCTTCAGGTCTGGTATGGATATTAAGGGGAACCCCGTGCCAAAATAAAAATAAAAATGGCGTGGGGGTCCCCCTCAAAATCCATACCAGACCTGAATCTTGTATGGATTTTAAGGGGAACCCTGTACCAAAATGTAAAAAAAAAAATGGCATGGTGGTCCCCCCAAAAATCCATACCAGACCCTTATCCGAGCACGCAACCTGGCAGGCCGCAGGAAAAGAGGGGGGACAAGAGCGCCCCCCCCTCCTGAACCGTACCAGGCCACATGCCCTCAACATGTGGAGGGTGATTTGGGGTAGCCCTTGTCCCCATGTTGATGCTGGGAATGCCTGGTGTAAGGAAAGTGGGGCTCCATTGGGGGATGTCTGATGTAAGGGGGGACTCCGCTGACAATGCCTGATGTAAGGGAGGACTCTGCTGGCAATGCCCGATATAAGGGGGGACTCCGCTGGCAATGCCTGATGTAAGGGGGGACTCCACTGGCAATGCCTGATGTAAGGGGGGACTCCGCTGACAATGCCTGATGTAAGGAAGGACTCTGCTGGCAATGTCTGATGTAAGGGAGGACTCCACTGGCAATGCCTGATGTAAGGGAGGACTCAGCTGACAATGCCTGATGTAAGGGAGGACTCAGCTGGCAATGCCTGATGTAAGGGAGGACTCAGCTGGCAATGCCTGATGTAAGGAGGGGCTCCGCTGGGCTGGGAATGCCTAATGTAAGGAGGGACTCTGCTGGGGAAACCTGATGGCATCTGGTGGCAGGCGACGGGGCGGGTGACATGCTCAGGGCTTCCACTGATTTTGCATTATGGTGAGTTGAATAATTTCATTCTCTTTTACAATGTAATAATATAAATAATGCACTTCAATCATCCTGACACCATACCTACCATGGTGGGGGGCAGTATTATATGTGGGGTGTATATTATCAGTGGGGGGCACCGGGCAGTATTATATGTGGGGTGTATGTTATCTTGGGGGGGGCAGGCTTTGGTGAGCAGAGACCCCCTTTACACCAGAGTCACAGTGCAGTGTCTGGTGTGACTGTGTGACAATGGCAAATGGTTTACATAGCTCATGGCATCACAGGTCAGGTAGAGGGCCCCTTAGCAGAATATTGCTTAGGGCCCCAAGGAGGTCAGGATCGGCGCTGCCTACAACCACCAGGCCAAGGTTTGTGGGGAAGAGGCTTGTTCTCATCAACATGAAAATCCCCTCCATACCCATAACATGGGGAGCGCCTTTACCCCATGTTAATGACGACAAGGGTCTCCCACAATCTTAGCCTGGTGGTTGTGAGGGTCTGCAGGTGGGGGCTTATAGGAATCTGGAAGCTCTCTTTAACAATAAAGGGGCACCCAGATACTGCCCCTCTATGTGAATGTTGCCCAAATATGGCCAAATGTAGGCAATGCTGTAACCACTCTGATCTCTTCCCATTTGCTTATGTGGCTGAGGATTCCCCCAGGCATAAAGGAAATGTGTGCAGATGGGGATCTCTGGAATGGTTTTGAGGTATTTATGGCGTTAAAATGTACACAGAATTTAAAAGAAACAATTGAGAATTTCAACCTAAAGCATATACTGTATGTCATTTTTGTTTTTTACCTTTAGTTATGCTTTAACCTGTGAAATGCTTAATTTTAATATATAAAGAAAGCTAATGTACTTAAACAAATATATATATCCTGAACCCAAAATCTGAATCCCTTTCAAGATCTGGCTTTGTGTTATGGCATAGTTGATTAGAAGGAAATCATAAGCCCTAACCAATAAGTAAAAAAACAGGATGCATGGTGCCATGACCCAGTCCACCATAGCTTCTACCCAAATGGCCATGGTAGGAGATGCCACATATAATTTGTATTAACCTACATTTAAGGGGCTCTGATTGATAAGAACTGTGTATTCTCCTGTTTATGTAACAATTTCTTCACAAGAAATTGCAGCACATGAGATAAGTTGCAGTTCTCTTTTTCTTCCTTTCCCAGTGTATATGTTTGGTCAGTACAAATGTAGCTGTCTTACCAATGTAATTAGCAGCCCACAAATAAGGGCTTAATGACAGCTCCTATTATTCCAGAAGTATGCCATACTTCCCTCCTCGTTCTCATTATACAATTATAGAATGGTTTAGCAACAAATTAACAGGCATTCAGGGTATGTCAATAACCCTTACATTTCTTAAGTAAAGGTTTTATAGAAGAACTCTGATCCAAAATGAAAAACAAATATCATCTGAAAACACTAAATACAACCAGTTAACTCATTGATCTTTTTTCCTGCAATCGAAAAACTGTTATTTAGTAGCTTAATGCCCTACACACCTTTATATTGTATGTGTGTGTATCCCACTTTTATACTACATTATGGTTACCAACAAAGCATACCCAAACCAGTACTGTAAAGTGTAATCATTTTCTAAAATTGATTGGTTTGCGCAAAAGTTATAGCGTCTACAAAATAGGGCATAGTTTTATGGCCTTTTTATTATAATTTTTTTTTAATAGTGGCGATCTGCGATTTTTATCGGGACTGCGACATTATGGCGGACACGTCGGACAATTTGACACATTTTTGGGACCATTGGCATTTTTACAGCGATCAGTGCTATGAAAATGCATTTATTACTGTAAAAATGTCACTGGCTATGAAGGGGTTAACTACTAGGGGGCAATCAAGGGGTTAATGTGTTCCCTAGTGTGTGTTCTAACTGAAGGGGGATGGGACTGTGCAGGGGAGATGACAGATCGCTGTTCATACTCTGTATTAACAGACGATCTGTCTGTTCTCCCCTCAGAGAACTGGAAACTGTGTGTTTACACACACAGATCTTGTTTCTCCGTGTGCCCTGCACGATCGCGGGAGCCCGTGCGCGCACCTGCCCCCTAGTGGCCACAGGGCGAAGTGACATTACATAACGTTGTTTCGCCTAGCCGTGCCATTCTGCCACAGTACAACTGCGGCGGATGGTCGGCAAGTGGGGTTGTAAAGGTAATATTTTTTTCACCTTAATGCATTCTATGCATTAAGGTGAAAAAACATCTGACAATATCGCCCCCCCCAGCCCCCCGTTTTACTTACCGACCCCTCAAAAGTCCTGCGCTTGCCCCCGACATCCTCTTCGCCACTCACCCTGGCCGTCGATTGGCTAGAGTGGATGGATTGAAAGCAGCGCAGCCATTGGCTTGCGCTGCTGTCAATCACATCCAATGATGCGGCGCGCCGGGGGGCGGGGGCCGAGTGATACAGCGAGCGGCTATAGCCACCAGCTGTATCACGGGAGCGGGCCCGCAAGTATTTCTCACCATGCAAGGGAGCTTGCATTTAGGTGAGAAGTACTTGCGGGGGGGAGCCGAGACAGCCACCGAGGGACCCCAGAAGACCAGGTTCGGGGCCACTCTGTGCAAAACGAGCTACACAGGGGAGGTAAGTATAACATGTTTGTTATTTAAAAAAAAAAAAATGTAAGGGTAACTATAAGAAACATTTTTTTTTTTTAGCACTCAGGGATTCTCACCTATGCAGGCTGAGAGGTTTCATGTAGTCCAGTTGGAGAGGAGAGGATGGATTTACAGTATAATTTGGATTGGTAAATTCTCATTTGAGGCCCAGAATTTGGAGGCTCAGAGAGACTTTGGGTGGGAAAGAGCCCCCAAACTCTGATAACAGTGACTCTGGTCCCCAAATAGGTTAATCAAAGAGAGGTCTGAAAAGAAGCAGGAAGGAGTTAGCAATTTGTAAGGTAGAATGGTGTGGTTCACAGCTGTGAGCAAGTGTGAATGGTCTGGCAACTCAGACATTACTTTGCTGAAACCCAAACTAGACATGTGCAATTCGTATATTTCCGAATTAGTTTTTTAATGGATTTTGACAAATTTGTTAATTCGGAAATATCCAAATTAACGAAAACCTGATTAACGATTTTTTCCGAATATTCGTAAAATTCGTACATTCGTAAATTCGTACATTCGTAAATTCGTACATTCGTAAATTTGTAAATTTATAAATTCAGAAATCTGAAATAATAATTAACTAATAATAACATAACTATTACAAACTATTAAAGTATAGGTATTGTAATTTTCTTTCAAATTTGGCTGTTAGTGAACGTAACGAATACAAATGTATCCGAAGTTACGAATTATCCGAAATAACGAATGGAACGTAATGAATTAATAAATAGGTGAAAATGTAGAACTGATAAATGTAAATAGTGTTAATAAAAAACTGTGCAAACTCGAACATATTAGTCACACAAGAATAAAATGATGGGCTGAGTTGTATAACATCCGGAAAATAGTGACATCCAAATTGGAATAAGAATGGTTACTCTTACCGGAACCAATGGACCCGGATGTCGGCGACACCAGGTCAGTCAGGCATGGATATCCAGATCTACGGATCAGCAGAAGCGGTCCAAGGGGTCCAGAAAGGTCCAGAAAGGTCCAGAGATCTCTCGTGCGGTCTCAATGATGGAGACAGCCGATAAACCATGAATAACCGTCTGGAAGGGTCAAACAGACCATCAAGGAGGATATGCAAAAAAGAAGGGGACTTCCAATGGTGCAGTTCAAAAAGGTGGGTTTTTATCTATAAAAACCAACATACAAGATAAAAATTTGATCACAGGTAAAAAAACAATCCCTACGCATTTCGTCCTACTAGGACTTCTACTGGGGCATCTAACAGCCCCCCCATATTGCTCATATATATATATATAGATATCTATAAAATTGTGAAACCAATCAAAGAAGCAATAAAAAATCAGCAGTAACAGGTTTCCTGATAGGGGAGAACTGGTCACATGACAGCCCATGTTCCAGCCTCCTAATAAGGACCAATCGTACCACAGTATACATGGCCCTAAAAACAACTGCAAGGTCACCCGGAAGTAAATAGATCCATACATGGTGCAAACAACGTGGGTAAAAAGCCCACCAAAACAGACGTAATAGCCATGTGATCAGCCCATCAAATCGTGATAAACACGTAACACACCACTAATCGGGAATAAACAATGTACATATATCCAGATCGGGTCGGCGCTCGCCTCACAATGAGGCTTGGAGCGGCGACCACATACCGGAACTGGCATCATACGTTGGTCGAGCCAGCGTGATGACGCATATGGTGTGTCAGGCGCAAGGAGTGAAACAACAAGGGGGGGCACGTGACAAGGATGACCGATACCACATGACAGGGCTGGCCAATTACACCGAACACTCAGAAGTAATGATAATAATGGAAGTCCAAGTCACGTGACCCACAAGGTCCAGAGGCAAGGACGGTAACCACACCGCACAGCCAACATCAAGTTAATCATCATAAATATGACAAAATCCTAAACTGACATAATAAAAATCACAACATGATAAGATTAACGATAGTATATAAACTTAACAAAAGTAAAAGAAAAACAATAATTGTATAAAGACATAGATGATCCCCAAAACTAGGAGAACCTCACAATTCAGCAACCCCTAAATATCTACAATCTAAGAAACGCGACCCAGCAAAAAAGTGTTAAACAATATAATAATATCGAAGAACCAAATGGATGTGATAAGAAAACCATTAAGCTTTATTGATAAATGAGTTAATGTCCCACTCGACGTTCATACCGAATGGCGAGTAGGTGCTAAGTTCGTAAATCCAATAGGTTTCGAGGTGAGATATTCTTGTATCTAAACTTGTCAATGACAACAAATTGTGTTCCAGTGGGGTCTCGATCATGGTGTTCCAAATAGTGATGGGGAACACTATGATTGGTCTTCCCACTTTTAATATTGGTCAGATGTTCATTAACCCGGATGGAGAATGTTCTAATAGTACGTCCTATGTACTGCTTGTTACAAGGACAAGCCAGTAGATAGACTACAAATTTAGTGGCACATGTGGTGAAATGTTCCATAGAGTAAATGCGTTGAGTGACCGTGGATTGAAAAGTGTCACTCTTACGTCTGCCACAAACGCTGTGAAGGCAGACGTTGCATTTACGGCACGGATAGTAACCCCTGCATTGTTGAAAATGGGGATATGTTTATGAGGATCTATCACGTTAGGTGCAATCTGTCCATGAATGGAGCGTGCTCCCCTAAATATGACACCAACACAATCCTAAAACTCTCCCAATGTTTGTTAACAATCTCCTTGATTTGTCTTAAATTGTACCGAATATGAGGTAAAAAATTACTATCTGAATTTGTCATCCTTGGCGGTTTTGGGGCCAGACTTCAACAATAAGTCCCTATCTAATTTGGAAATCCTATCGATTTCCAAATCGAAAGCACTGGACTGATAACCCTTTTCCAGAAACCTATTTTTCAAAGTGATAGATTGAATAAAGAAATCATCTATCCGTGTACAGTTTATCCTCAATCTGAGGAACTGACTAAGGGGAACAGATTTCAACCATTGGGGATGATGACAACTATCGACCAGGTCAGTAGGTTTGAAATGGGTTTTGAATTCCAGATGTTTATCTACAGCAATGATCTCCAGATCCAAAAAATGAATAGAGGTAAGACTAGCCGCACAGCTCAGACGTATACCTCTATCATTTAGATTCAGGAGGGACATGAAATCATCAAGGGATTGACGGTCCCCCTTCCATAGGAGGAGCATGTTGTCTAGGGCCAATTCAGGTCTCTTAAGGGCATAGACGACATCCTCCTCCCACTGGGCCATAAACAAATTGGCCAAACTGGGGGCAAACTTTGCCCCCATGGCCACTCCTCTAGTATGTAAATAAAAATGATTCTGAAACCAAAAATAATTACGCTGTGTGGCAAATCTAAGGAGTTCCAGGATAAAATTGCGCTGAATCAAAGAAAGAGTGGTATTTTTGGATAAATAATACTCTACAGCGCCTAAACCTAAATCATGCGGAATGCAGGTATATAAAGCGGCCACATCCACTGTGACCAAGAACATGCCTTCCTGGTATTCAATGGACTCTAGCAGCCTAATAGTATTGCCATTATCCTTTAAATAAGAGGGTATTAGCTGCATTAGTGGCTGCAGGTGAAAGTCGACTTATTTCCAGATCCTAGATGTCACTGAGTCGACCAGGGGGATTGACCGGATCTTTATGCACCTTCGGGAGATAATATATAGCAGGAATCCAAGGTACAAGAGGAACGAGAAAACTTTGCTCATTCTTGTCCAGGATACCCAAAGAATATCCTTTGTTGACGAGTTCAGTGAGGGACCGCTTGTAAGTAGTAGTAGGGTCAGTGTGGATAAGACTATAGGTATTGGAATCTCTGAGAATCTTATTCATCTCTATAATGTAATCCTCCTTTTTTAATATGACTATTGCTCTGTCTTTGTCGGCGGGGCGAATAATCAAATTTTTTTGTTCCCACAATTGTTTAAGCCCCTTCTTTATATTGGGATCTGTATACATTTTTGTATTTTTTTTTGTTCATTTTTTGTAAGAATTGGCCGTTTTGGGCAATCATTGTGACTATGCGGCCGCAAAGCGCCATTTGACCCAGCTTCCCCTTGAGTGGCAGTCTTCGGTGCTTTTAGCATCTGGAGGAGAGCGTATCATCGCCCCCCTCTGGTTCCTATGTGCTCTGTGTTGTGCGGTCAGTGTCAGGCTGCCCTGCTGCCATCTAATGGTTATGGCGCGGCAGCTCTGGGGTCAGGCACATGCGTAGTGGCTTACGGCCGGTTTGCTGTGTGTCACTTCCGACTGTGCCGCTTTGACGTCACGACAGGGACAGGTGTACAAAGGGATGCCTGGTGTGATTCTCTTTTCATAGCATATGCCCTAAGCTCCTGAAGAAGTGTTTTTTTGAGTAGTGGTAACATGTAGAGCTGAGCCAAACCACGGCACACTGCCTCTCTTAAATTACGTTACTACATCAAATTCTTGGAGAGTGACCTTAGGGTTTCTCACTACTAAGTATTCTAGTTTTCTATAATACATAGGTGGTGTGTTGTATGCTTCAAGGCACAATTGTGGATAGTCAATGTTTTTTAAAATTGTCTCATATATTTCTGTAAATACATATCTATACTTTTTTTTATAAAACTATGTATTTAGTGTTGTACCTATAAAGTCTATCATCCAAAAAACTATTTTTCATCTTTATGTAGAGCAACAATTCTTTTTTTCAGATCAGGTCAGCCTTATCCCTAAGTTTCAACATGTCCTACTCTACATCTGAACTATTTTATTCATGGTTTTCAGTGACCAGTATGAAAGAGTGAAAGTGATAATGCCAAATTTAGCACACATGCTCCCCATTCACACCTGAGACCTTGTAACACTAACGAGTAACATGACATCGGGGAGGGAAAATGGATAATTGGGCCCAATTTGGATATTTTAACTTAGGGGTGTACTCACTTTTGTTGCCAGCGGTTTAGACAATAATGGCTGTGTGTTGAGTTATTTTGAGGGGACAGCAAATTTACACTGTTATACAAGCTGTATACTCAATACTTTACATTGTAGCAAAATGTAATTTCTTCAGTGTTGTCGCATGAAAAAATATTTACAAAAATGTGAGGGGTGTACTCACTTTTGTGAGATACTGTGTGTGTGTGTTTGTACATTATATATATATATATATATATATATATATATATATATATATATATACACACAGTGCAGTCAGTTTACAGTAAGGGGATCCATATGACAGAATTAAGAAAAAAAATGGCATTGGCCCACCCCCAGTCCAAAATCCATACTAGACCCTTATCCAAGCAAGCGGCCTGGCAGGCCAGGATAGGAGGGGGTGACAAGTGAGCGCCCCACCCCCCCTGAACCATACCAGGCCACTTGCCCTCAACATGGGCAGGGTGCTTTGGGGTCCCCCAAAAGCACCTTGTCCCCATGTTGATAGGGACATGGGCCTCATCCCCACAACCCTCATCCCCCTTAACAATGTACAATGTACCCCTACCAATTCACATAGGGTGGGGGCTGGGATATGGGGGCCCCTCTGTTAAAGGGGGCTTCCAGATTTTGATAAGCCCCCTGCCCGCAGACCCCCACAACCACCGGACAAGGGTTGTGGGGATGAGGACCCCTAAGCACCCTCCCCATGTTGAGGGCAAGCGCCCTGGTATGGTTCAGGGGGGGTGTTGCTCACTCGTTCCCTCTCTCTGCTGGCCTGCCAGGCTGCATGCTCGGTTAAGGGTCTGGTAATTTTTTTCAATATTGACGTGGATTTCCCCTTAATATCCATACCAGACCCAAAGGGCCTGGTATGGACTGGGGGGGGGGGGGGGCACCCAAGCTGTTTTTTTCCTTGATAGTTATCTATATTGCCGGGTGCTGGCAATACATTACAGCCGCAAGCAATTTAAATTAAATTTTTTGCCTTGTCATTTTGCTGTGGGACTTTAAAACGCCACAGACATATGCACCACTTAGCAGGCAGACTAAGGTAACCCCCCAGGCACGATATTTAAAGGTATATTTAATTTTTATTGTTTCACTTTAAGCATTTTTAAAATCACTGCTCCTGAAAAAACTGTTGTTTTAAAAACGTTTTTTTGCATTGATACATGTACCCTGGGGCAGTACCCAGGTCCCCGTACACTTTTTAGGGCAATAACTTGCATATAAGCCTAAAAAATGTGCACTTTTGATTTTTCATGTCCATGTCCCATAGACTTAGGGTTCGCATGGTCGCACAAATATTTTGCCTGCTTGCATGTTCTGGTGCGAACCGAACCAGGGGGGATTGTTCGGCCCATCCCTGCTAAGGACAAAATAAGGTTTTCAAAGAGGGACAGTTGGAATCTATGAGAAGTATGGTTCTCTGAGACAGTAGGTCAGCCTTATCCCTAAGTTCCAACATGTCCTACTCCACATCTGAACTATTTTATTCATTGTTCACATTATAGCATTACCCCAACACTGTTACCCAACAATAGCTGAGACACTGAAGGCTACAGCATATGGGTAGGAACACTACCTTTTTGGAAAATACTTGCAACCAAAAAAAAAATGAAGTAAAGAGCTATTTAACTAATATTGGTTTATCTGCCAAAACAAAGGTTGGAAATCCCTGTGTTCACCAGCAGGTGGTGCTATCAGACAATTTTATCACTGCATTCACTTTTTTTTTGTATACTATAGCGCTCTCTAGCTATCTATCTATCTATCGATTTCTATATATAATATATATGACATTTTTTTTTTAAGATAAATTACCTTTTAAATAATAAAAGAAAAATTACCTCTAGAGATCAACTAACTGATTTTAACAAATTGGTATTGGACCCAAATATGCACTTGGCAGCTTACACAAATTTTTATTAACTTCTTGGTGACATTCAGCAGGCTCCCCATGCTGCTCTGCATGCCCTCAAATCCTCATTTGTGCCTTTCTGTATTTTCTTACAGCCAGTCAGAAGGGATTGTTGTGTCTGAAACATTTTAGGATGACAGCGGTTGCTGTTTTCCAAATTAATGTCAGCTTACCTTTTGTTCATCCTTTTATTACATCAGTGCTGTTGATCTTCTTCATCCTTTTGCTGTCACTTCCTGTGTACAAGTACTTGCTCCAACATTGGCTGCTTTTGATTGTTTTTGACCAACTTCCTGGTTGAAAAATTGGCATGGCTGCTTGTCATTAAAACCAGGGACCTCACCTGGCAATGATGATTGCTAGTTAATACTGAATTTCAGATATCAACCTTGGACTGAATTTCCCAGATTTGAAATATAAAATCCAAATTTCAGTGTTTTTTTTTTTGTGTGTTATTAGGCACAATGAAAAATATTCATAAATTCAAAATTTTGGAGGTTAGTGAATTTTTAACAAGTTTCGCCAAACCACAGCTTATCAAGCTATTCAGAGGTTCGTTCGTCTCTAGTTAAAATGCAGGAGCAAAAAGGAGTGACAGTTGTCCACCAATAATACTCAAAAAGGTAAGCAATTTTATGTGTAAATGAGGGTGAGAAACAATGTGAGTTACGAAAACTTTATACAATCCTTATACACATTATCTATGCACATCATAAACCATTATTAAAATTGTTAATAACTAATCAAGAATATGAATAAAAATGAGAATAAAATTATAGTGCACACCTGGTGTCCAAATATGAAGCCCAAATGGCATTCCAAATTCAGTATAAACTTGTGAGATAACAAAAAAGAGGAAGGAATGGGACTTTGTATGAGGCATGTCACTGAATTAATGCTTTGTTCATATTGATCATTGAATTATTTATTGATTACAACTCAAGTTAAAAAAATATCAATAATCTTTAGTAAAGGACACAATGTACTATAAATAACAGTTCACTTGTATGAATATTCAATTATTAAACAAAGTGAAATACAAAATGATTAGCAGTACAATTTCATAAAACACTCATCCATTAATAATAATTAAATAAACATTAGAAATTGCTCTTAGTGAGCCAAACTTGTCTGGGCATCAGTTCAATGTATACTCATAGTTTCATAGTTTCATAGTTAGTAAGGTTGAATAAAGACATCAGTCCATCCAGTTCAACCTGAGTGAGTGTCTACAATTGTCCCCATACCTGTACATTGCACACTCACATCGGTCCCTACCCTCAAGGAGCCCACAATCCAAGGTCCCCATTCATATACTAGGGCCAATTTTTGGACAGAAGCCAATTAACCTACCTGCATGTCTTTGGATTGTGGGAGGAAACCGGAGTACCCGGAGGAAACCCACACAGGCACAGGGAGAACATGCAAACTCCAGGCAGGAAGTGTCGTGGTTGGGATTCGAACCAGCGACCCTTCTTACTGCTAGGTGAGAGTGCTAACCACTACACCACTGTGCCGCCCTAAGACTCGATGCACGTTTCATGGCGCACGCCAATCATCAGGAGTAAAATGCACTGAAATTAAATCAATAACAAAAATATAGGATTCCCTTTAAACGGAGAACCATCTCTCAAAAAAAGGTCTATAACTTACAAATCGGCCCAATAGTGACGCCCAACCTATGTCCAAGGGAGGACGAGGGACAGGGATGATGATCTCCCCCAGGGCTGAGGTGAAGAATCCAATCCAGACCAGAGACAGCAGCCAGGTGAAGACCAGGCGACCATATCACAACCAGGGATGAGCTTTATGTTCGAGTTGAACTTATGTTCAACTCGAACATTGGCTGTTCCCCAGTTCGCCGAACAGTGAACAATTTTGGGTGTTCACGGAAAATACGAAAGCCGTGGAACACCCTTTAAAAGGCTATGGGAGAAATCAAAAGTGCTAATTTTAAAGGCTTAAGCCCCATACACACGGTCGGACTTTTTCATCAATTTGGTCCGATCGGACAAGGTTGTTGAAAAATCAGACCGTGTGTATGCACCATCGGACAGTGTTCGTCGGTTTGTCCGTCGGACAAAGTCTTATCTCCTGCTGGAATGATTTGCCGTCAACCCGGTCCGATCACACCAAATCCGAGCGTGTGTACGCTTGTCCGACGGACAAAGTGCTACGCATGCTCAGAAGAAATTCTGTGACGGAAGCGCTCGGTCAGGTAAAACTACCTTTCCTAATCGACACAGCACATTCGTCACGCTGCAATGTTAAAATGTCTTTAATGCAGCGCATTCTCTTTTTCTTTACAATGCAACAAGAATGACATCTTTTAGCTGCTCCTATTCACCCGCACTTCTCACAAACTTACTTCTTTATTACTTTGCAGCATTTATACACTACATGTTTATTTTTACTCAGATCGTAATACAATCTTTCTTATTTTTTTACCCAGATTTTTTTTTTTTGGGGGAATACATATTTGAAGGAGATTTTTTTTTTTTTGGAGGGGGTTTGTATGTCTCAACTTAGCAAAACCACATTATTAACATTTGTATTTCTTGCTTACATTTACTAGGAGTTTGTTGGTTGTTGGTGCCCCTTGTTAATTCTAGGATTAGTGAAATGTACCTGCCTACTCAAAGAAAAACTGTCATTGTAGAAAAGTAAAACACAATAGTCAATGATTATTTCAAATCAAAAAAAACCTTTATTTAGGTCTCAGCAACAGACCAAAGAGGAACGCAGCCATGGTGAAACTTGGGGAATTTGCAAAGCCTTGGACACCCATGGCAACCATCATTTTACAGACTTAAACAATTGGGGGCATGAAGACTACCTATCTAAATAATAAGGGAGCGCAATCTGGTCCTGAAGTCCAAAACATCCGGAACTGCAGCAGATGCCATCTAGGTCCCCAGGCTCTGGTACTACGAGAGGCTCCATCTTCTCTCAGACCAGACTGAGTCCAGGTTGTCACTCTCTTGTCTTCCTTGTACGCTTCCTTCCACGCCGTGGTGCTGGTGCTGGTGGGGTGGCAGAAGGAGGAGGAGGAGGCGGAGCAAGGTCACTCTCGCAAACATGTGTGAGGGGAGTCATCTCCCCAGCCATCCCCTCATTTAGTATTTTGAGGATGACCTCCTCACACATGCTGCGTTGCCCCGCCTCCATACCCGTAAATTTACTTGTAACCAAGGAGGCAAAGGCCTCCTCGTAGGTGGGTGTGGCATAGAGGGAGGCTGAGGCATCTTTTATCAGCTGGAGCGCTGACTCTCCCACCTCCCCCATGTTTTTCGCCCTTCTGTAGGGAAGGCGGAGGGGAGAGACTTGGGAGACAGTCAGGCTCCTACGCCTACCCCCCTCTTGGCTGCCACTACCCCCTGCCTCCTCCTGACTGCCACCTTCCACAGCCACCTCCTGGCTGAGGTCTTCCTGTGTATGAAAAAGGGACATAGTTTCAGTTATTTGTTCATCAAACACACACAATTCTCATCTAGTGACTGTTGCAAAATGTTTTCAAATACAAAACCATACAATTCTCAGCCCTGCAGTTTAGATTCTTCCCAAAAATGTCTCCCACACCACTGTCTGTTGATATGTCAATCACGTTAGGAAATAAGCAATTGGGGATCCTGAATTAACTGAACATCATTCATTATTCAACAAACTGGTTCCAAAACTACTATACCTGGAACAAGCTGGGCACCTGCACATATTCCTGACTGGAAGGCCCAGGTTGGTCCTCGGAAGCCTCATCAGGGGTGGCGTGCGTGGAAGGACGCGTGCAAGGAAGAGTCGAGAGTGACTTCCTGACAGTAGCCTGGTCTTTGAGAAAGTGGAGCCTGTCATAGTACCAGAGCGTGGGGACATGGACATCAGCTGCTGCAGCTCCAGATGCTTGTGACTTCAGGACCTTATTGCGCTCCCGGAAATAGGTAGTCTTCATGTTGTTGATCTTCACTTTTAAGTTTGCGACGGTTGCCATGGGCAGGGTAGGCTTTACAAATGCCACCAGTTTCAGCAGGGCTGCGTACCTCTTTGGTCTGTTGCTATAATCCCTGTGTTTTGCCTGCCATAAGAGGGGGAATTGCCGGTATTTATCAATGAAGTGTGGGAGAAAGCTCACGTTGTAGAAGGCATCCATCACCTCTGCAAGACACAACGCCACACAAAACAATATAAATAATGTCAGCCTAAACTCTCCTAATCTTCTCCATAAAGAAGCCTCAAGTTCTAATCAGTCTAGGCTAGTTATGTACCAACGTCAAATTGTACCTTCGTTTGTAGCGATCGTCTCGTGCGTGAGCTTTCTCTCCCCTCGTCTCCCAGATCGTGGCTACGACACAGGCGTGTGACGTTTTATATACAGTGCGCATGCGTCAAACTCCGCCCGCCCCTGACGATCTTTCTCGTCTATTCCCCACCCCTTCTCTTTACGGCGCAGTGGGGAGAGCACATGGCGGGGACACAGCAGGTGTGCCACAAATATCCCACCAACGAGGAGGAGGACGAGGAAAGTCCGGAGGCAGAAACGTCCCGATCCCGGAGCCAGAAATTCAAGGCCTCCAATATGTCATTTGGAGAAATGTTGGAGATGGTGGACATATTAAAGAGGAGCGACTATGATGGGAAGTATGGGCCTTACCTCAACCCCAATGTCCGCAAGGCCAAGATCATGTCTAAAGTTGTGAGAAGGCTGTACAATCATTTTGGGGTACAACGATCCAAGGAGCAACTGAGGAAACGCTGGTCAGACCTGAAACTGAGGGAGGCCGATCAGTACAGAAAGATCAAGAGAATTCTTCAAAAAAGTAAGTAGTTGTGTTTTGTGTTTGATTTCTTGCTTGCATACTGCTCCATGTGGTTTGATTTTTACAAAGTTGTACATTCCAAAATGGCCACTTTCATGTTCGTCTGTGCATTCGATCGTACTCAGCCTCGATCTTTCTGCCACTGTCATGGTCGTGTGTGTGTCCATTCGATCGTACGCAACCTCGATCGTGCGGCCACTTATAATACGATGTTTGGTGTTTTTTTGGGGGAAAGGAAGTTTGTTCTCCCTAGAAATGTCATCCAGAATGTAAAGCCAATTTATTCAATGTAAAGGAGAGGTCACCCAGTAGCTGTTTACCCATCTGGACTCGAGAGCACTAGTGCTGGGACACCCAAACCCCCTTTTTATTAGCCTTTTCCACACATGTGCTCCAGTGGATACTAGAGGGGGGTCTCCATCACACAAACTTCTACCAAAAAGCTAGTCAGTTTAGCACCTTTACAAAGTGACTACATTCATGTAGTTGACATTTGTAACTGGCCAAACTAAAATAGTGTCCGTCACTTTCAAGCAATGTTTGTCATTTCCTATTTCTGCCCTCAATAGTTTGTGTTGCTAAATCTTCCTTTTGGACATTCTCATAGGGGAGCGAAAACTTGGGCCGTCTGAGGAAACCCCCAAACCAACACCTCCCAAAAAAGGGGAAAGAGCAGAAGCAGAGGAGGAGGAGGAGGAAGGAGAGATCATCGAACTTGGAGAAATTGTCACCACAACAGGTGAGTGTGGGAGAACACAGCTACTGGTAAGCTAATCCATGTATGGCTGCCTCATTTCCAACACCCCATTTTTGTTTGTTTGTGGTTTTTAGGTGACGTGGATGTTGTGGAAGAAAAATCGCACTTTACCACAGAGAGTGCCCACGTACTCATCGGAGAGATAATGGTCTGCAATAGAGATCTAGATTACATAAAGCAAAACATCAATGATGTTCAACAAAAATTGAAGAACATCATTGATGTTTTAGGAAAAATATGAAAACGCACCAAGTAATTAACACACATTTGTGCCAGCTTCAGAACACATTTGCAACTTAAAAACTGTCTGAAATTTGGAACATGCACACATTGTGTCCACATGTGCTAGCTCCCACCATGGTGGATGAATGGCAACGTTTTTTTGGGGGTGCAAACACTTTACGAACTACGAAAGTGGTTGTGGTGAAGGGGTTGCACCCCCAAAAAACGTCCATTCATCCCCATGATGGAAAATTGCACTTTTGAAGCTTCTAGGCATGTGTTTTACCATCTAATGACCATTTTCAGTCCCAAATTGTGTGCATGTTCCAAATTTCCACTTTTCGGGGGTGACCCCCCCATGTGATGAAGGCAAGATCAAACACACTTTGAACATATAGTCATGTCTGATCTTGTCTTCACTTTACAAAGTTGAACTTTCCAAGTTCCTAGGTTCTGTTTTGCTCCATGCCTGGTTTTACCAATTGCGGAATGTTTGTAAACAATGTTGTAAATAACCAAGATGTTGTCAGTTTTGGCGTGAAGATTGTAAACGCACTTGGGAATGTTTTCCTAGTAAACTTTTATTTTTCTAAATGTGTGGCTTCCTTATTTAAAAAACACAATGCATTATGTATGTAAAATGAAAAGGATATGGGGGGCAATGGGTGTTATTTACTAAAGGCAAATCCACTTTGCACTCCAATTTTCTTTCCCGGGGAACTTTTTCAATGCACTTGTAGAGCATAGCGGATTTGACTTATGTAAATGACACCCACAGTGCTTTGTACGAAAACACGGAGCACAGCATTTTGGAGAATACACACATGTCAGACCTGGTGATGAAAAGGAGTATTTTGGGTGTCAGTTAAGCAGTACAAACCTTCTCTAGACCAAAGATTAGGTAGCAAACACACAACATGAGAATAATCTTTTTGGGAAGAAGAGACTGTTACCTCCTTTTGCCCAGAAAGTGCATTCCCACTGTCGAAGGCAAAGGGAAAAAATGTCAAAGTAAAATAAGCTAAAAAGAAGACTGAAATGACATGAAATCATAGGTTGGTTAAAATATCAGATTTATTAAAAAATGCCTCTCACACATCGTCAGGCAGAGCAATGGCCCCCCTACCCACAAAGTACTGCATATATTGGTCCCGGACCACACGGGCATTTAGAGGGGGCAAGCCTGGACGTGCCACTCGAAGGGCTGTGAGTTCGGCATTTGGAGGGCCCTCCACATCTGGGCCAACGGGCACCACATAGTTCCTGTTATGTCTTTTGAGGAAGTTGTGCAATATGCAACAGGCAAGAACTATGTGGTTGAGTTTGTATTCCGCCAAGTTAAATGCCGTCAGGAACAGGCGGAAGCGGCTGGCCAGGATGCCAAAAGTGTTCTCCACAACTCTTCTGGCTCTGGACAGCCTGTAGTTGAAGACCCTCTGGTCCGGGGTGAGGGTCCTCATCGGGAACGGCCTCATCACATGGGGAGTCAACGCAAACGCTTCATCTGCGACAAAGACGAAGGGGAGTCCTTCGGCATTCTCCTCTGGAGGTGGCAAGCACAGACTGCCACTTTGGAGACGCCAGTAGAACTCCGTGTGCGTAATGGCCCCACCATCCGATATCCGGCCGTTCATCCCCACGTCCACATACATAAACTCGTATGTTGCCGACACCACCGCCAACATCACTACACTATTAAACCCTTTATAATTATAATAGTAGGACCCCGAGTTGGGCGGTGGGACGATGCGGACGTGTTTCCCATCAATTGCCCCTCCGCAGTTAGGAAAGTCCCAACGGCTGGCAAAGTGGGAGGCCACAGTCTGCCATTCCTGTGGCGTGGAAGGGAACTGTGGAGTGAAACAAGAAAAAAAAATTAGTCACTTTGCACCTAAACATTGCAAGCAGATTAGACAATCAACATCTTGGAACAAGAGCATTGTCTAAAATTGGAGGCTGGAAAGTATTTGCACAGAAAAGTAGAGGCTCCCCTTCACAGATTACTCACCCCCCCATCAATCCCCCCACTTCTGATGGGCCATTGGCAATAACTAGGGGTTTTGGGGGGGGGGGGTGGTGGACAGCTAACCCTCTGCACTTCATTGATTGGCAAATGGCTCAATAATGTGGGCTAGTTTGGCCAGACCCTCTGTACTTAACACTATTGGCAGGCCACAGGAAAGATCAAATAACATTTCAACCCCCCCCCCCCCAAAAAAGGCAGGCACAGTGTGACATTATTAAATTACCAAGCAAGCTAATAGGAGGGAAAGAAGACAAAAAAATAGGAAATGGAATGTATGGAGGCAGTCCCTTGCACTACATGCTTTGCTGAATTCATCCCTAAAGATGCGCACTATAAAGAGGTAGGTATATAGTGTGTATGGACCTTGGGAAAGCCAGCAGATAAAGGATTGGTACCATCTGACAGAGCAGTTGGGGGAGGGGGTTCCTAATGAGTTTGCCCCCCCCCCCCACCAAAAGAACAAAAAAAGGGGGCTCTACATGAAGTAAACCACACAGCAAACATTTGTGCATATTTTAGGGGGTGTTTTGGGGCAAACAATACTATGCAGCAGACAAAAGACATTGCTTAAGTGACTAGGCCATAGGTGTCTATTGGGGCAGAAGAGCATGCTGGTGAGGTAAGTGAAGGGAAAAATGCATGAAGGAGAAAAGGGGCACAGCATATTAGAACATATTGCAATCATGGTAATTAGGGAAGGAGGTCAAAAATACAAGTCATTAGCAAACAGAGCATACATAGAAGGGAATAGTCAAGTAGAAATGTTACCTTAATATAGTCCTCCTGCAGGACCTGAATGATGGCAGAACAGGTCTCTGGAATAATGATTCCCAGGGCCTGGGGAGAGATACCTGAAGAGAACTTCAAATCCTGAAGACTTCTCCCTGTCGCCAAGTACCTCAACGTGGCAACAAGCCTCTGCTCCGGAGTAATGGCTTGTCTCATGCAGGTATCCTGCCGGCTGATAAAGGGGGTCAGCAAAGCCAAAAGACGGTGAAAATCGGGGTCCGTCATCCTGAGAAAGTTCCTGAAATCATCAGGATTATTCTCCCGGATCTCACGAAGCAAAGGCATGTGCGAGAACTGGTCACGCTGAAGCAACCAATTCTTGGTCCACATACTCCTCGTCACTCTGTTCATGGACGGGTCTTGGCTCAAAGCTAAAAGCCCGACACCAATTCCGCGTACAGCACGAACTCGGCGACGAGTACGCACGGGAAACATCGCTCAGAAGGTCACAAAAGGTCGGCTGGTCAGAACGGACAAACAGAAAGCACCGATAAACAGCAAGGCCTGAAAGAACGAAGTGAATACCAGCAACGAGCAGACAATAAGCAGTGCAAATCAAAGCGTCCTATATCAAGATATAGGCCGCAATGACCAACAAATGCGAACTGACTACACGCACTAATAAACAGATACGCACGACAAGCACAAACTGAAGAGCAGTAACGATCTGAGTCAGAAAACTGAGAAGCGCGAATCTTAAGTCACCAAACTTCCACTAACTCTCGATAAACACGGGATCAGCAGAAGGAGCCCAACGGGTGCCTGACGTGGTGCTGAACTTCCCTTTTGTAATGTCGTGGACGACGACTTACGTCACGACGTTCTTCCGGACCGGATATTCCGACAACGTAGTCCGACCGTGTGTACGCAACGCCAACATCGGACAAAGTACGTCGGACAAAGTCCGACTGACCTGGTCCGCGGATTGTCCGAGCATGTGTATGGGGCTTTATATGCATGGTATTGTCATAAAAAGTGTTGGGGACCTGAGTCCTGCCCCAGGGGACATGTATCAATGCAAAAAAAAAAAGTTTTTAAAAACGGCAGTTTTTTCGGGAGCAGTGATTTTAATAATGCTTAAAGTGAAACAATAAAAGTGTAATATTCCTTTAAATTTCGTACCTGGGGGTGTCTATAGTATGCCTGTAAAGGGGCGCATGTTTCCCGTGTTTAGGACAGTCTGACAGCAAAATTACTTTTCTAAAGGAAAAAAAGTAATTTAAAAGTACTCGCGGCTATAATGAATTGTCGGTCCGCAATACACATAAAAGTTCATTGATAAAAACAGCATGGGGATTTCCCCACAGGGGAACCTCCAAACCAAAATTTAAAAAATAAATGCGTGGGGGTCCCCCTAAATTTCATACCAGGCCCTTCAGGTCTGGTATGGATTTTAAGGGGAACCCCGCACCAATTTTTTTTTTTTAAATGGCGTGGGGTCCCCCCAAAAATCCATACCAGACCCTTTATCCAAGCATGCAACCTGGCAGGCCGCAGGGAAAGAGGGGGGGATGAGAGAGTGCCCCCCCCTCCTGAACCGTACCAGGCCACATGCCCTCAACATTGGGAGGGTGCTTTGAGGTAGTCCCTCAAAGCACCTTGTCCCCATGTTGATTGGGAGAAGGGCCTCATCCCCACAACCCTTGCCCAGTGGTTGTGGGGGGGGGTCTGTGGGTGGGGGGGCTTATCGGAATCTGGAAGCCCCCTTTAACAAGGGGACCCCCAGATTCCACCCCCCTTGTGTGAATTGGTAATGGGGTAAAAATGTACCCATACTATTTCACAAAAAGAGTGACAAAAAGGTTAAAAAACACAAGAGACGGTTTATGAGAAGTCCTTAATTAACTTCTTCTTCTTTCCGCTTCTTCTTTCATCTTCTTTCTTCTGGTCTTCCTTCGGTGTTCTTCTTGGTCCTCCAACTTCTTCGTCTCCATCTTCTTCTTCATCTTCTTCTTCCTCCGCTCTTCTAGTACCACATCTTGCTCTGGCTTCTTCTACGCTCTGTCCGCACAATCCGCCTCTGTGGGAGTCTTCAGCCATGTGACGCTTCGATTCTTCTGACACTTCTTAAATAATGGAGGGCGGGGTCACCCGGTGATGCACGGGGACTTCCCTATGGCTTTCCCCATGATGTAAGAGGGGCGGGGTCACCCGTTTACGTAAACGGAGGAGAAGAAGCAGGAGCAAGATGCAGGACGAGAAGAGCGGAGGAAGAAGAAGATGGAGAAGAAGAAGTTGGAGGAACAAGAAGAACACGGAAGGAAGACCAGAAGATGAAAGAAGAAGTGGAAAGAAGAAGAATTTAATAAAGGACTTGTCATAAACCGTCTCTTGTGTTTTTTAACCTTTTTGTCACTTTTTTTGTGAAATGGTAGGGGTACATTTGTACCCCATTACCAATACACACAGGGGGGGCGGAATCTGGGGGTCCCCTTGTTAAAGGGGGCTTCCAGATTCCGATAAGTCCCCCGCCTGCAGACCCCCACAACCACTGGGCAAGGGTTGTGGGGATGAGGCCCTTCTCCCCATCAACATGGGGACAAGTTGCTTTGAGGGGCTACCTCAAAGCACCCTCCCAATGTTGAGGGCATGTGGCCTGGTACGGTTCAGGAGGGGGGGGGGCGCTCTCTCGTCCCCCCTCTTTTCCTGCGGCCTGCCAGGTTGCAAGCTCGGATAAGGGTCTGGTATGGATTTTTGGGGGGACCCCACGCCATTTTTTTTTTTAATTTTGGTGCGAGGTTCCCCTTAAAATCCATACCAGACCCTTCAGGTCTGGTCTGGATTTTGAGGGGGACCCCCACACCATTTTTTATTTTAATTTTAATTTTGGTGCGACCTGAAGGGCCTGGTGTGGAATTTAGGGGGACCCCCATGCATTTTTTTTATTTTGGTTCAGGGATTCCCCTGTGGGGAAATCTCCATACCGTTTTTATCAATGAACTTTTATGTGTATTGCTGACCGACAATTCATTGTAGCCGCGAGTAGTTTTAAATTACTTTTTTTCCTTTAGAAATGTAATTTTGCTGTAAGACTGTTCTAAACACGGGGAAACATGCGCCCCTTTACAGGCATACTATAGACACCCCCCAGGTACAAAATTTCAAGGAATATTACACTTTTATTGTTTCAGTTTAAGCATTATTAAAATCACTGCTCTGGAATAAACGTCCGTTTTTAAAAACTTGAGTGAGTGGAGGTGATGAATAGTGTGTAATTGCTGCAGTGATCTGAAGTGTGCTAGCTAAGGGGACTACAGCCAAGGGAGATGTGTATGCATATACCCACCAAGAATGAATCCAAAACCAAACCCACCATGTGATAACTATGTGCACACCATGATAATGGTGAACTATAAAATGTGAAACTAAAATGAACCTGAAGAGGGTTGTGTGTAGATATAAGTGAGACTCAGTTACCTTATGTGCGATTCTGTGTATGTGAACATGCCTTGGATCCCTCTCGTGTGAATGACCCATGTGAAATGGTCAGCTGGCCAGCCTGAGCCGCTTTTATCCCCGGTAAGGGGCAGGTCCCCACCAACGTCATGAAAACCCGCCAATGCGGCGTAAAATGGTGACAAGCTTTGGCTCCATCTGCGGCATGTGGCTCCATTGCGGAACCAAGCAAGTCCCAGCCCCAACCAGATGGAAAGGGGGAATCTGCTCCATGCTCAGGTGCAATAATGCACCAAGCAGGGTGTCAAATCATGATGCCGATGCACAGGAGACACATTTTATAGTTCACCATTATCATGGTGTGCACATAGTTATCACATGGTGGATTTGGTTTTGGATTCATTCTTGGTGGGTATATGCATACACATCTCCCTTGACTGTAGTTCCCTTAACTAGCATACTTCAGATCACTGCAGCAATTACACACTATTCATCACCTCCACTCACTGGTATAGGTTCATACCATTAATAGTTTATTCATTTCACATGGCTTCATCTCCATATCCTTGCAGAGCAGTGTGGGCTGTCAAGCATACACAAGATTTACATGGTCGTGATATGGTCGCCTGGTCTTCACCTGGCTGCTGTCTCTGGTCTGGATTGGATTCCTCACCTCAACCTTGGGGAAGATCATCTTCCCTGTCCCTCATCCTCCCTTGGACATAGGTTGGGCATCACTATCGGGCCGCTTTGTAAGTTATAGACCTTTTTTTGAAAGTTGGTTCTCCGTTTAAAGGGTATCCTATATTTATAGATACTGTATGTCAGTGATGGCGAACGCGTGGCACGCGTGCCACTGCCGGCACGCAGAGCCGTCTCTGAGGGCACGCAGCATCCTGCCAGGATAAGGGGGGAATTCCCCAGCCAGGCAATCACTTGTGCAACATTTAGGGGGTGTAAATGTATTTCTCCGCTATACCGAGGGTCTGTGCTGCAGCTTATTGCCTCCCCCTGACCCTCACACCTCCGGTGAGGCATTCAGGCATTCCTCTCTGCAGCACCCTATTCCAGCTCCCCTGCCCCAGGAGTACTTTGGCACAGCCCATTCCTCTGGTAAATGCACTGCGACCTGACAGCGGAGGGGGAGGGGCGGTGCTTGGAGCAGATCATGGCCATGAGAGAGGTGCAGTGGTTTCTAGCTGACTTCTCTGCGTCTGGGACACCAAGGAGCGGCTGGATGGCGGGGACTCCTGCAATACTGCCCAGTGCTAGGGAGAGCCCTGATGTAATGGACGATGAGGCCATGGAGAGGTAAGGATCTGATTCACATTGCACTGTGTTTTTGACAGGCACAAAACTTAAGTCAGCACACCAGCACCAGAATGACAAGAACACATGTTCTCTTACTTACTTTTGTTACCTACAATCCAACATAATGCATATTAACCACTTGAATACCAGCCTGTAATACCCCTTTATTACCATGGAATTTTTCAGTTGTGTGGGGGGATGCGAGCAGTGCAGGAAGTATGTGTTAGGTAAGTCTGTGTATGTGTCAGGTAGGTCAGTGTATGTTGCAGAGTGCATTCTGAGCAGAACCCATTCCTGAACCCTGTATTCTGAGCACAACTCATTCTGAGCACCCTGCATTCCTGCACCTTGCATCCTGAGCAAACTGCATTCATGCACCCTGCATCCTGAGCAAACTGCATTCCTGCATCCTGAGCAAACTGCATTCTTGATCCCTGCATCCTGAGCAAATCGCATTCCTGATCCCTGCATTCTGAGAAAACCGCATTCTTGATCCCTGCATTCTGAGCAAATCGCATTCCTGATCCCTGCATTCTGAGAAAACCGCATTCCTGATCCCTGCATTCTGAGCAAACCGCATTCTTGATCCCTGCATCCTGAGCAAATCGCATTCCTGATCCCTGCATTCTGAGCAAACCGCATTTCTGATCCCTGCATTCTGAGCAAACCGCATTTCTGATCCCTGCATTCTGAGCAAATCGCATTCCTGATCCCTGCATTCTGAGCAAATCGCATTTCTGATCCCTGCATTCTGAGCAAATCGCATTCCTGATCCCTGCATTCTGAGCAAATCGCATTCCTGATCCCTGCATTCTGAGAAAACCGCATTCCTGATCCCTGCATTCTGAGCAAACCGCATTCTTGATCCCTGCATCCTGAGCAAACCGCATTTCTGATCCCTGCATTCTGAGCAAGCCGCATTTCTGATCCCTGCATTCTGAGCAAACCGCATTTCTGATCCCTGCATTCTGAGCAAATCGCATTCCTGATCCCTGTAATTCTGAGCAAAACGCATTCCTGCACCCTGCATTCTTGCACCCTGAGCACAAAGCATTCCTGATCCCTGCATTCTGAGCAAAACGCATTCCTACACCCTGCATTCTGAGCGAATCTGGCAGAATCATATGTTTTTGGTCCCTTAGGGCTTATTCAGAGGGATGATCAGTCCCATCCTCTGTACAGAGCCCCTGATAGGTTTAATTTTGTGTTGGCACTTTGAAGTAAAAAAGTTGGTTTTGTGTCGCGGTTTGGGCACTCGGACTCAAAAAGGTTCGCCATCACTGCTGTATGTTATTGATTTAATTTCAGAGCATTTTACTCCGGATGATTGGCATCAGCCATGAAACATGCATCGAGTATACTTCGAACTGATGCCCAGACAAGTTTGGTTCACTAAGGCCCCTTTCACACCGGGGCGTTTTTCATGCGGTACAGCGCTAAAAATATTGCCTGTTCACCGCCTGAAAAAATCTGGCCCCTTTAACTCCAGTGTGAAAGCTGGTGGGCTTTCACACTGGAGCGGTGCGCTAGCAGGACGGCAAAAAAAGTCCTGCTAGCAGCATCTTTGGAGTGGTATAGGAGCGGTGTGTTCACCGCTCCTATACCGCTCCTTCCCATTGATATGAATGGGAAACCGCGGTAATACCGCGGCAATACCGCCGCAAAGCGCCGCTACGGCAGCGCTCTGCGGGGGTGTTTAACCCTTTTTCGGCCACTCGCGGGGGGTAAAACCGCACCGCGAGCGGCCGAATACCGCGGTTAAAAACGACGGTAAAGCAGCGCTAAATATAGCGCTGCTTTACCGTCACCGCAGCTCCCCGCCCCAGTGTGAAAGGGGCCTAAGAGCAAATGCTTATGTTTATTTAATTATTATCAACGGATGAGTGTTTTATGAAATTGTGCTGCTAATCATGTTGTATTTTACTTTGTTTAATAATTGTATATTCATACAAGTGAACTGTTATTTATAGTACATTGTGTTGTTTACTAAAGATTATTGATATTTTTTAACTTGATTTGTAATCAATAAATAATTCCATGATCAATATGAATACAGTATTAATTCAGTGACATGCCTCATATAAAGTTATAATTCCTTCCTCTTTTTTGTTATCTAACAAATTATAGGGATTGAGGTTTGCCACTGCTATTATCAGGCTGTGTCAGGTCACATTATTATATATAAAAATTGCAAGTTTGAACGTGCAGTTCTCCCGTTACACCAAAACACCATAAATGCCAGCTCTTTACAAGAAATGCCTGATCTCTATAACATTAACAGATCAAGTCCATTTGAAACCAGTGGGAAAAAAATCACTCCGGATCCACTGTACCTCTCCCCTAATGGTATATTGACCAAACAAAATATACAGATGTCCTTGGAGATAATGGGAAGGAACAAGAAAAACACCATAGAGTAATATCACTTTGGGTTAGGGTTAGTTAAAAATCCTTGTTTAAAAAGGTGCTCACAAACATCTCAGAGTAAAAAACGTGTATGCCGTTGTACACGAGCAGGCGTGATAACATGACAGGCCACAAGCCCTGCCCTATGCATCTCATCAATAGGGATGAGCCGAACACCCCCGGGTTCGGTTCGCACCAGAACCTTCGAACCGACCGAAAGTTCGCGCGAATTTTCGAACCCTATACGTTATAATGGACGCGAACGTTCGAAATCAAAAGTGCTAATTACAACGGCCAATATGCATGTTAATGTCATAAAACAGGTTTGGGGACCCGGGTCCTGCCCCAGGGGACATATATCAATGCAAAAAGAACTTTTAAAAACTAACGTTTTTTCGGGAGCAGTCATTTTAATGATGCATAAAGTGAAAAAAAAAAAGTGAAATTTTCCTTTAAATATGGTACCTGGGGGGTGTCTAAAGTATGCCTGTGAAGTGGCATGTGTTTCCCGTGTTTAGAACTGTCCTTGCACAAAATGACATTTTTAAAGGAAAAAAAGAAGCCATTTAAAACCACTTGCGGCTTTAGGTTTGTTCTTAAGTAGAATCTGAACAGGTACATTATGAAGTGTAGCTCCATCCCAAAAAAAATCTATTTTTAAGCTTTTTGGAGAACATAGGGAGGGGTTATCACCCCTGTAACATTTGCTGTCTTTGCACATCTGTTCAGAACATGTCACCTCACTTTCCGTCCCAATGACAAATGTTTTTGGAAAAAGTGGGGTTTTAATTGAAACAAGGATTGGTGATAAAGTATCAGTAGAGAGGAGATACCTTTTTCCCAAATTAAATCTAACAGGATAGAATTTCCCTTCCTAGGGGTAGATTTCCTCTCACTTCCTGTTTTCTCTTTCCATTTGCAAGTAGGAGTCGTTTGTAAGTTGGATGTTTGAAAGTAGGGGCCTGGCGTATATACTCTGCAGAAATTTGCCCTATTAGATGTTGGTGTAGCCACAAGACTGGTGGGCACAGGAATGGGCCCTGCTGTGAGTTAATAGATCAAGATTTGTAATTGCATGCACCTGTTGAACAGGGCAGAAAAATTGGGGGTGGTGGTGGTGGACGGTGTTGCCACAAGACTGTAAGCTCTCACAGTTACTCTTGGTGGGCGCAGGAATGGGCCCTCCTGTGAGTTATTAGATCAAGATTTGTAATTGCAAGCACCTGATGAACAGGGCAGAAAAATTGGGCCTTTGGCGGTGGTGGTGGACGGTGTTGCCACAAGACTGTAAGCTCTCACAGTTACTCTTGGTGGGCGCAAGAATGGGCCCTGCTGTGAGTTATTAGATCAAGATTTGTAATTGCAAGCACCTGATGAACAGGGCAGAAAAATTGGGCCTTTGGCGGTGGTGGTGGACGGTGTTGCCACAAGACTGTAAGCTCTCACAGTTACTCTTGGTGGGCGCAAGAATGGGCCCTGCTGTGAGTTATTAGATCAAGATTTGTAATTGCAAGCACCTGATGAACAGGGCAGAAAAATTGGGCCTTTGGCGGTGGTGGTGGACGGTGTTGCCACAAGACTGTAAGCTCTCACGGTTACTCTTGGTGGGCGCAGGAATGGGCCCTGCTGTGTGTTATTAGATCAAGATTTGTAATTGCAAGCACCTGATGAACTGGGCAGAAAAATTGGGCCTTTGGCGGTGGTGGTGGACGGTGTTGCCACAAGACTGTAGGCCCTCATAGTTACTCTTGGTGGGCGCAGGAATGGGCCCTGCTGTGAACTATTAGATCAAGATTTGTAATTACCCGCCCCTGTTAAACAGGGGCTGAAAAATTGTGCCTTAGGCACTGGTGCTGGTGCCACAACACTGCAACCCCTCACAGATACTGTACTTGGAGCACAGCAGTCACACGTGTTGCGAAGCATTTCCTTAAAAAATTGTAATTACCCGCCCCTGTTAAACAGGGGCTGAAAAATTGTGCCTTAGGCACTGGTGCTGGTGCCACAACACTGCAACCCCTCACAGATACTGTACTTGGAGCACAGCAGTCACACGTGTTGCGAAGCATTTTTTTAAAAAATTGTAATTACCCGCCCCTGTTAAACAGGGGCTGAAAAATTGTGCCTTAGGCACTGGTGCGGGTGCCACAACACTGCAACCCCTCACAGATACTGTACTTGGAGCACAGCAGTCACACGTGTTGCGAAGCATTTTTTAAAAAAAATTTAAGTACACGCCCCTGTTAAACAGGGGCTGAAAAATTGTGCCTTAGGCACTGGTGCTGGTGCCACAACACTGCAACCCCTCACAGATACTGTACTTGGAGCACAGCAGTCACACGTGTTGCGAAGCATTTTTTTATAAAAATTGTATGTACACGCCCCTGTTAAACAGGGGCTGAAAAATTGTGCCTTAGGCACTGGTGTGGTGGCATGGATCATTGAGGAGGAGGAAGAGGATAGTCAGTGAACATAAGAGGACAGTCACTCAGCATCAGCATAGGCAGTCTTGAAGGGATGTGATATTAAAAATTATTCGATTATATCCGCCTCAGGTGCCTGGTAGCTGGTGGTGATCCAAGACTGATTCATTTTGATGAAGGTCAGTCGATCAACCGAGGCGGTGGACAGGCGCACCCTATGATCGGTGACAAATCCTCCAGCAGCACTGAATGTGCGTTCGGAAAGAACGCTGGAGGCAGGACAGGCCAGTAGCTCAATTGCATACTGTGCAAGCTCTGGCCAGTGATCCATCCTCAGGACCCAGTAAGCCAGAGGATTTTCGGTGGGAAAGGTGTCCAAGTCTGACCTTGCCCCAAGGTATTCCTGCACCATGTATATCAGACGCTGGCGATGGTTGCTGGAACCGATCATACCTTGGGGCTGCGGACTAAAAAATTGTCTGAACGCATCGGTCAGTTGTCCACCTTCCCCACCGCTCCTTCTGCTACTGACCGAAGCCTCAGCAACTCGTCGCCCAGGACCAGGAGTTTGTAGCCTCCCAGTTTCTGGGAACGCGTTGCACAGACCTTTCTGCAAGGCCTCCCTGAGATGTCTCATCCTCTGCTCCCTCTGCGACGGCAAGATAAGGTCCGCAACCTTACCCTTGTACCGCGGATCAAGGAGAGTGGCCAGCCAGTAATGGTCCCTCTCCTTGATCCGAAGAACACGAGGATCCTTCCGCAGGCTTTGCAGGATCAGGGAGGCCATGCAGCGTAGGTTAGCTGAGGCATTCGGTCCGGAGTCTTCTGGGTCACTGAGGATGACATGATCGCCAGCCACCTCCTCCCAGCCACGTACAAGTCCACTGGTTTGTTGGGACTGTACATCATCCCTAAAAGACTGCTGCTGCTGATGCTGAGTGCCAGGCTCCACCTCCATGCTCACACAATCCTCCTCCTCCTCCTCCTCCTCCTCCTCCTCCTCCTCCTCCTCCTCCTCTTCCTGTGTGATGGGTGGGACAGAAGGAACACTGTCCGGATAAAGGGGGCCTTGAGAGGCAAGGAAGTCCTATAGGTGCTTCTGGGAACAAAATATATGATCTCTGTGTGATGGGACTAACACACTTCAAGTCCTATAGGTGCTTCTGGGAACAAAATATAGGATCTCTGTGTGATGGGACTAACACACTTCAAGTCCTATGGGTGCTTCTGGGAAGAAAATATAGGTCTGTGTGATGGGACTAACACACTTCAAGTCCTATAGGTGCTTCTGGGAACAAAATATATGATCTCTGTGTGATGGGACTAACACACTTCAAGTCCTATAGGTGCTTCTGGGAACAAAATATAGGATCTCTGTGTGATGGGACTAACACACTTCAAGTCCTATGGGTGCTTCTGGGAAGAAAATATAGGTCTGTGTGATGGGACTAACACACTTCAAGTCCTATAGGTGCTTCTGGGAACAAAATATATGATCTCTGTGTGATGGGACTAACACACTTCAAGTCCTATAGGTGCTTCTGGGAACAAAATATAGGATCTCTGTGTGATGGGACTAACACACTTCAAGTCCTATGGGTGCTTCTGGGAAGAAAATATAGGTCTGTGTGATGGGGACTAACACACTTCAAGTCCTATAGGTGCTTCTGGGAACAAAATATATGATCTCTGTGTGATGGGACTAACACACTTCAAGTCCTATAGGTGCTTCTGGGAACAAAATATATGATCTCTGTGTGATGGGACTAACACACTTCAAGTCCTATAGGTGCTTCTGGGAACAAAATATATGATCTCTGTGTGATGGGACTAACACACTTCAAGTCCTATAGGTGCTTCTGGGAACAAAATATATGATCTCTGTGTGATGGGACTAACACACTTCAAGTCCTATAGGTGCTTCTGGGAAGAAAATATAGGTCTGTGTGATGGGACTAACACACTTCAAGTCCTATAGGTGCTTCTGGGAACAAAATATATGATCTCTGTGTGATGGGACTAACACACTTCAAGTCCTATAGGTGCTTCTGGGAAGAAAATATAGGAGCTCTGCCTGCCTGCCACGAACACACTACAAGTCCTATAGGTGCTTCTGGGAACAAAATATAGGAGCTCTGCCTGCCTGCCAGGAACACACTACAAGTCCTATAGGTGCTTCTGGGAACAAAATATAGGAGCTCTGCCTGCCTGCCACGAACACACTACAAGTCCTATAGGTGCTTCTGGAAACAAAATATAGGAGCTCTGCCTGCCTGCCACGAACACACTACAAGTCCTATAGGTGCTTCTGGGAACAAAATATAGGAGCTCTGCCTGCCTGCCACGAACACACTACAAGTCCTATAGGTGCTTCTGGGAAGAAAATATAGGAGCTCTGCCTGCCTGCCACGAACACACTACAAGTCCTATAGGTGCTTCTGGGAAGAAAATATAGGAGCTCTGCCTGCCTGCCACGAACACACTACAAGCCCCTCTTTCTAAATCAATCTTTGTAAATGAATCTATCTAACTCAATCTCTCTAAGTAAATCTCTCTAACTAACTAAATCCAGCAGAGTGTCACAGATCTATCCTGCTCTATCTACGCCGGAACAGCATGTGACCGGCGCAGACGGCGTGGCGGCCTTTTATAGGGGGGGGTGTACTAAAGCCCCTGAGCTGTAATTGGCTACAGGCGTCCTGCCTGTAGCCAATTATGGCTCTCCGAGTTTCCGGGGCTGTGATTGGCCAAGCATGCGGGGTCACAGTGCATGCTTGGCCAATCATCAGCCAGCAATGCACTGCGCCGGCCACGCCGGCCGCAATGCATTGCGGGGCCGCTCGCATCACACGAACGTGATGCGAGCGGCCAAAATAGTTCTGGGCTCGCCGAGCGAGCGAACGCCCGGTGCTTGATGCGAACGTGGGTTCGCATCGAGCACCGGGCCCATCCCTACTCATCAACAATAAGACATCTTCAGGGGACCGGTCCCTGTCCCCAAAAGGAAGGTTGGCTTTTGGGTGGAGACATTACTGTATGCAATCAATTCATTCATTATAAAAAAATACTGCAGTAGGAGCTCAGTGGAGTGCAGTTGAGATTCTTTCATATTTTCTATGACGAGTGGAGACAGACTATGATGACCAGTTCCCGGGTTGTCCATGTACAGTATAAGAGAGGCCAGACTTCAGCAGAGCTATGGGTCTGTGTGTTCACTTTTATGGCAGGGTCACAAAATGTTCTTTTTAACAAAGCTGCATTTTTAAAAAGGTTAAAAACCACTTTTACATTGAAATATAAACACTTATGAGATTTTAGCGATTTTAGATCTGCTTACTAAAGCTAGCCATACACAGTTAGATTTTCATAAAAATTTGCATAAAGGATTGTACGTCAAAGCATTTCATAATACCATCAGTGACTACAAATTTCATATCAAAGTCCTGAAAATTTATTTTTCTTCGATTGGCCAAACTTGTTAAAAATTCATGTATTTCAACAATCCTTTTTGGGATGGACGGATGTGAATGTGATTCCGAACGAGAATCCTATTCATGGTTATTTAAATAAGCAATGAAAGCAATTTTTCATCCTTCGAATTTCTTTGTCACTGCGGTCAAAAGAACGATCATCAATTTGACCACAATAGCCATTATGGAAACAAATGAACGTTTTGAAACCAACCATTTTTGAACCAAATTCTACCAGCGTATGGCTAAGTTAAATGTTACCTTGTCAATCATAGTACCTTGCAATCACAGTGTAGATATGGGACAGTTTCATTTAAAGCTGCACCTCAGAGACAAAAACTTTAATTTAAATATAATCTTCATTGGCCACAATGGATACAAATCCATGTTGTGTGCATAAAATGCCTTTGCAAACTAAGATATTACATTGTATATGTAGCAATGACATAATTACTAAGCTGTACATAGCCTGTGTGAAGAGCAGAGTTGTGGGAGAGGCCCAACAGGTCAACTCACTACAGGTTGTCTGAACGATAGTATAGGAGGGGACGGAGACAAGACCAGCCACCCTGCACAAGAAGAGAGAGCAGCAGTAACTGGTCTTTATTAAAAGAAGCTCCTGTCCAGAGGCAAAATTTTACACTGGATTATGGGATAGATCTGTGAGAAATACACACAGCACACTAAGATTCAAATAAGAATACATATGCCTCTTGTATTTAGACACTATTCACTTATCCTGAAATTCAGCTTAAACATGGATGTTTAATGATGTCACCATCTTTTCATGATGCTCTTTATTATTAAGGTGGGCTTCCTTATTGTAATGATGAAAACAATCAGATCATAGCAATTTAAATGTAAAACCTGGGTATACATAGTTACATAGGTAGTCAGGTTGAAAAAAGATACAAGTCCATTTAGTTCAACCAAAAAAAAAAAAAAATACAATCCCATATACACAATCCTTCCCCCACAGTTGATCCAGAGGAAGGCAAAAAACCCCATCAAAGCATGATCCCCCCCAACAGGCAATCGGATTTTCCCCGGATCAACTTTACCTATCGAATTTTCGGATTTCCAAATTTCGAATTTTCGGATTTCCGAATTTCCGAAATTACGAATTTCCGAATTTCAAATTTTCAGATTTCCAAATTTACGAATTTTCTAATTTACGAATTTTGCATTTTCGGATTTACGAATTTTCGATTTTCCTACTTTTCGAATATCCTGAATTTCGAATTTACGGATTTTCGAATTTACGAATTTTGGATTTTCGGTTTTCTGAATTTTTGAATTTCCGAATTTCGGATTTCCGAATTTTCGCATTTTCGGGGTTTCCGAATTCCGAATTTTGGATTTTTGGATTTTCATAATTCAGAATTCCGAAATTAAAATATTTGAAAATCAGAAAAAAATTAAGAAAATCTGTTTAATTCTAAATAATAACTAACTATTAAATTATAGGTATTGGAATTCCCTTTCAAATTTGTCTGCTAGTGAACGTAACGAGTACGAATTTATCCGAAGGTACGAATTATCTGAAATAACGAATGCCGCATCTAACCAAATAGAACGTAACGATCTAATAATAATAAATAACAATAATAATAATAAAACCTTTTTATTATTAATTATTTATTATTAATTAATTATTATTAATTATTTATTATTAATTTGTTCCATTCCATTTGTTTAGATGCGGCATTCGTTATTTCAGATAATTCGTAACTTTGGATAAATTCGTACTCGTTAATTTAATAGTTAGTTATTAATTAAACTGATTTTCTTTCTTTTTCTCAGATTTTAAAATTTGGGGATTTTCAAACCTTTGAATTCCCAAATTCCGGAAATCCGAAAATTCGGAAATTCGGAAATCCGAAAATTCGGAAATTCGATAATTCGGAAATTCAGAAATTCGGAAATCCGAAAATTCGGAAATCCTAAAATGCGAAATTCGGAAATTTTGAAATCCGAAAATTCGAAATTCGGAAATTTTGAAATCCGAAAATTCGTAATTTCGCAAATTCGTAATCTCGCAAATTTTGAAATTCAGAAATTCGGAAATTTCGGAAATTGTAAAATTCGGAAATTTGGAATTAACGAATTTGTCAAAATTTGTTAAAAAACGAATTCGGAACTAAACGAATTGCACATGTCTACCCAGTTATATTAGGCCTTTTTTAAAGCAATTTACTAAGTTTGCCAGAACCACCTCTGAAGGGAGTCTATTCCACATTTTCACAGCTCTTACTGCGAAGAAACCTTTCCGTATTTGGAGATGAAATCTTTTTTCCTCTAGACATAAAGAGTGCCCCCTAGTCCTCTGTGATGACCTTAAAGTGAATAACTCAGCACCAAGTTCACTATATGGACCACTTATGTATTTGAACATGTTGATCATATCCCCCCTTAATCTCTTCTTCTCAAGAGGTAATAGATTCAGTTCCTCTAATCTTTCCTCATAGCTGAGCTCCTCCATGCTTCTCATCAGTTTTGTTGCCTCTTCTTTCTCCAGTTCCCCGATATCCTTTTTGAGAACTGGTGAAACTAAACTGCATATTCCCGATGAGGTCTTACTAATAATTTGTACAATGGGGGCAAAATTATCTCTCTCTCTCCCTCTCTCTCTCTGGAGTTCATACCTCTCTTAATACAAGAAAGGACTTTGCTTGCTTTGGAAACCACAGCTTGGCATTGCATACTATTATTGAGCTTATGACCTACCAAAACCCCCAGATACTTCTCCACCATTGATTCCCCCAGTTGTACTCCCCGTAGTATGTATGATGCATGCATATGATTAGCCCCCAGGTGCATAATTTTACATTTATCAACATTAAACCTCATCTGCCACATAGTCGCCCAATTAGACAGAGCATTGAGGTCGGCTTGTAAATTGGAGACCTCCTGTAAGGACGTTATTTCACTGCATAGCTTAGTGTCATCTGCAAAGACATAAATTGTACTTTTAATCACAGACCCAATATCATTTATAAAGATATTAAAAAGTAAGGGTTCCAGCACTGAACCTTGGGGTACACCACTGATAACTTTAGACCATTCAGAGTAAGAGTCATTAACCACTACTCTCTGAATTCTGTCATTTAGGAAGTTTTCTATCCATTTACAAATCAATCTTTCCAAGCCTGTAGACTTTACCTTACACATGAGCCGTGTGTGGGGAACTGTGTCAAACGATTTTGCAAAACCCAAGTATACCAAGTGCACAGCCACCCCTCTGTCCAAGAATTTACTTACTTCCTCAAGAAAGGAATCAGGTTTGTTTGACAACTTCTGTCTTTCATGAACCCATGCTGTCTGTTGCTTAAAATATACATTTTTCCCAGTAAGAACTCATCTATGTGGTCTTTTATTAAACTCTCCAGTATCTTCCCGACTATAGAAGTTAAACTAACAGGTCTATAGTTACTTGGTAAAGACTTTGATCCCCTTTTAAAGTTGGGCACCACATTGGCCCTGTGCCAATCCAGTGGTACTATTCCAGTCATTAACGAGCTCCTAAATATTAGAAACAATGGTCTTGAAATGTCAGAGCTCAATTCTTTTAGGATTCGTGGGAGGATGCCATCTGGTCCAGGTGCTTTACCCACCTTTATTCTGTTTAAATATTTCTGGACCATATCACTTTTGAGCCATTTTGGATCATTTGGGGCTGTGTCACTACCACCCCCATTATAGACATGAGCTCCCCCATGCTCTTTTTTATACACAGAGCTGAAGAAAGTATTTAATTAATTTGCCTTCTCTTTGTCCCCAGTCACCTACTCAAGATTATTCTCTAGATTATTTTGTAAAGGGCCTACATGCTTAGACCTGACCTTTTTACTGTTAATATATTTGAAGAGTTATTGTTCTACTATTTGACGTTCGGTTTGAATTTTTGCTTCCTTGATTTCCCTTTTACATAGTCTGTTATATTCTTTGTAAGCATTTCTTAATTTTTATTTTTTTAAAAGCTCTTTTTTTTGTTATTTCCATTTCTGTTCTGTGTCCATTGATGCCAATATTCCCTCCCAGTCTAAATCCTGCAGAGCAGCCCTAATCCTTGGAAAATTTGCTCTCTTAAAGTTAAATATTTTAAAGTTTTTATGTTACCCGTATGTGTTTGTTGCTTAAAGCTAACATTAAATGAAATCATGTTATGGTCACTGATGCCCAGATGTTGTTTTATATGACTATTGGTAATACGCTCTGCATGTTTTGAGATTACCAGGTCCAGCAGAGCATCATTCCGAGTCGGGGCCTCAATAAACTGGACCATAAAATTGTCTTGCAATAGGTTTATACATTTTTGCCCTTTAACTGTCCCAGCTGTGCCATTACTCCACTCAATTTCCGAGTATTTTAAATACCCCATTATTATCACTGTCCCAGCCCTTGCAGCCCTTTCCATCTGTGCAAGGAGCTGAGTCTCCACCTCCTCTCTAACACTGGGAGGTCTATAACAAACTCCAATGACAACCTTTGTAGTACACACACCCATGTACAGTTTCACCCATAATACTTCATACTCTTCACACTCTCCATCGACTTGGTCCTCTTTCACACTCGCTTTGAGATCACTTCTCACATAGAGACATACGCCACCACCCCTCCATTTTACCCTGTCTTTCCGAAAGAGAGCATAGCCAGGAATATTAATAGCTCAGTCATGAGAAGAATGAAGCCAAGATTCAGCAATACCAATTAGATCATAGTTCACATCGTGCATCAGAGATTCCAACTCGCCTATTTTGCTTGGCAGACTTCTGGTATTGGTGAACAAATACTTAAATTCATTGTCACATTTTGCAAACGTATTATAGATTATTTTGAAAGCTTAGCAATAGACAGAGGTAGCATGGGTAGTGTAATAAGTGTGCAGTGCAGAACAGAGAAGGCCCTCAACCAAAATGAGGATGGTATTTCTCTGATCTGGTTTTGATTGCTTCTTTAAACTGCCACTTCCAAGAAGTGACTCCTGATCTGTTCTACAGATTGAGCTCAAATTGTGCATATTCCCTACTTTGCTGCCATGACACATCATTTATTACAATGAAAATGTCAGCAGTGCAGCAGTGCATTTTTCTCTGCCAGTGAGGGAAGGCATGCAATTATACACCTTCCTTTACCCACTCAGTTGTGAACCTAGCATTAAAGCTTGTTTACTGATTGTAAATATTTAAATATTCACAGACTGGCCAAAGCTACACTGTAAGCAAGATGGCAAATGCCATTGTGCTGAATGGCATTTTGTTACTATGGTCAAGTACTGGAATATATTAACTTTGCAATATATATACACTGTACCACAATGTTTTCAAATGTAATTCTGCATGCAAAATATGTAATTAGCAAAACCAAAAAAACAAAAAACAAAACCCACAGTGACAAATGTATTTGATGCTAAACCTTGGCCATAAACAGGAACATGAAATAAAGCTTTCTGCACTAGGCCTCAGCCCTGATGGAAGACGCTCTTTCATGGCTGAAAGTCATCTCTGAAATTGGTTTTCTGAGGCGTATAAAGCCTCTGCAATGACAGACACAGAAGCCAGGACTCCGCTGACAAATAGTTTGTGGCAGGCGGGTGGCCTGCGGTTACAGGGGTTGGTGAAAAGTCAACCAATGTTTGTGTTATGCCTCCATGACAAGAAAACAGGCCGCGTCGTCCTCTCTTCACATGACGCTTTCAATAAAATGTCACACTGACGATGGCCATTTATTTGCTGCCGCTCTTTGGATTCCTTCAACCATCTATAAGTGTTTTCACGTTCACTTAGTAATGACTTTAATTCTTGAGAAACATGTTTTAAAATTCGATAAATTGTTTAATTATAGCTCTGCTGTATATTAGATAAGATGCTATAACTAAAAGCAATATGATCATTTAAATGAAGATCTGCTGAAATTGGTTTAATATTTTAACACCTTTTTCTATAAAATTATTGTGTTTAATATTCTTACACAATATGAATATATGCCAGCCTCTTAAACTACATTATGCTGCTGGACAGGACACTTGGTTTATGGTAACTCCTGAGCTGTACGTTTACCTTTTTTGATAGTTAATTTTACAACTGTAGCTGGCTACCTGCTGTTTGTGATCACTCCACTTTTGCATTCACACTTTCTGCAGCACTTCCACTAGACCTATGCTGCACCTAAACCGACTCAATACCATGGTTCTACTGAACTGTCGCTGTTTCTGGCCCACATCGGTTATATACCAATTCAAGAACTACACTACCTCTAACTGTCTGCAGGTTAGTCAGGACTGTCATTAAGTGCACCAACGATTCTTAACCACTTGCCGACCGGTCCATAGCCAAATGACAGCTACAGCACAGTTGGATAACTCTGGGAGGGCGTACTATGACATCCTCCCAGAATCGCTATCCCGCGCTCCCCCTTACCATTATTATTCAGCTTACCCCAATAAGTGATTGCCTGTTACTAAATGTTATGAAGAGTAACTGCGCCAGCCACTTTAATCTTATTAAACAACCACGTTAAGCTTCCTATCTTTGGAAACTTTAAAAAAATATAGAAAAATTAAACTATAAAAATATATATATATAATGTGCAAACCACAGTATATAATTTGTTTATGTATAAGGTGCAAACTACAATATACAATGTATACCTCGTAAAGTGCTATGTGCCCAATGTGCAAAAAATATATACCGTTCACAAAAAATATTAATAATAAATTAATACCCATAAAAGTTAAAAATAAAAATAAATGACATTTATAAGGAGTACCATCAACCATGCATCAAACTTATATACCATGCATCAAATATAAATGTGCAAAGAAATTAGTATATATTTTTAAAAATATGTATGAAAAATTTCCAATATGTGACACTGCAGTGAAAAAAATCTTCTATATTCTGATGCTGTAAAAACACCCTAGATGTGAATCCACCACCTCTTATGTAATGGCCACTCAGCAGAACCAGGTGAGCTTGAGCCTTTGGTTTATTGCCTGGATAACCACTCCTGAATCTGTCTGTTGCAATCTCCTATTTCATAGGTTCAATTTGGGTATTTTTCACTCTCAAAAATAATACATTTCTCCCATAGTGTAGTATATTAGAATAATTTATTTTAAATCAGTAAAAAACGTTTATTTCACTCACATTTGTATGTGCCTTACGCTGGCACTGAGCTGTTCCAGCCGTGTATAAGGAATCCTCCCAGGTAAGCGTGTGTATCCCCTCTCTGCTCTTGTGCGCTCCACGCCTCACTCCCGTTCAAACCAGAAGTCGCATTGCGAATCTCCCAGCAGCCTCTACGCGTTTCGTAAACAATAGTTGCATCATCAGGAAGTTGCTGGGGTAATGCTCTAACCTGCTTATATTCTGCCAGTACCTGCCCTTTCATATTGACAATGATTATTAACGTTGCACCGGAAGTGCTGCAACCACCATCTTTGTTATGGTTTACTACTACTGGCCGGCCGCCTCCTTCCGGAAGTGTTAGTACCGCCATGAGTAGTTATGGTGTGCCCTTACCCTTTAATTGCCTGTTACTACCTTTATTTGACTGCAATATATTACGTTAGTTCATACTAATGTATTTGGTGCTTGCATTCTTTCAAATAGCATTATTGTTGGGTACTTGGCATTACTGTCATTGTTTTCTCTGTGTTTGTTTGTGTACTCAGCCCGTTGTGTCAGAGGGGCTAAGTTTTCTGAGAAGGTCGAAGCCAGCAACAGAGGATCCATCTTCACCTACAGCTCCTTCAGGGGTAGCTCTACATAACATCTACATTGTAAAAGCAGTACACACATATTATACGGTATATTGTAAGATTATTTATTTATATTTGACAATCCAATATAACCTTACTTTAAAAATTTTCTTTCATGTTGTGAGCGCTGCCATCTCTTTCCACAACTTCCTAATTTCCCTGCATGCTTTGCAGCATCTCCTCTGCTGTTTACTTTAGATTTCTAAGGACTTCAGGTCCCATGGTACCTTACTGCATGCAAGCAGTGAATCCTGTGCTGGCTCTGCCTCCTGAAACTCCTCATGCCAGTACCTCTGTAGATCAGAATCCAGGTCTGAACCCAAGACCTCTATTGCATCTGGCAGTAGCTCTTCTTACTGTGCCACTTGAAATGCTGGACAGCTCCCTGCATGTTCCCTTGGACAACTTTACTTTATACTTTTGTTTTTGGGGAACCTTGAACTCCTTACTCCTCCCATAAACTTCCTATTTAAGCCATTTCTCTGCACCTTCTGTTAGCCAGATTATTTTGCTCTTCTTCAGCTGATATTTTGCTTCTTGCACTCCTGTTGCCCTCCCTATCTTTACTATCACTCATTACCGACCTTTTCCTTGTTCATTGACTACGCATCAGCTCGATCCCAACCTGCAACCACTCATTACTGACCATTGGCTTGTTCTTCTACTAAGCTTCTGCTTGAACCCCACCTGCTACATCTGTTACAAGACCCTGGTTACTTCACTTCTTGGTGGGACTATCCTTAGGGCCGTGACCAGACACTAGCACCCAAAACTCATCTCTGCCATCAGGAGCTTACACTCTGTGCTGCAGGTAAGCCCACTTCACCTGCCAAGGGAGGGGGTGAGTTGCTTGTGTACTTCTCCAGCTGGTTACTGTGTAAACCTTTCTTCTGCTACTACTATATTTAATGGTCTCCAAGCCTGACCACTGACAATGACACTATAGTTCAGAAATCAGGCTCTGTGAAATGTGTGACACAGCAGTGCCTACTCACAGGGCATAGTAAATGTGTCCCAAAATTTAAGTACGTAGATGTGTGGGGATCTTCACAAAGTACAAACTTCAAGAACATTTAGGCCCCTTTCACACTGGGGTGGTTTTCAGGAGCTACAGTGCTAAAAGTAGCGCCTGTATAGCTCCTGAAAAAAGCGGGTCCTTTAACTCCAGTGTGGAGGGCTTTCACACTGGAACGGTGCGCTAGCAGGATGGTAAAAAAAATCCTGCTAGCAGCATCTTTGGAGCAGTGAAGGATCGGTTTATTCACCGCTTCTATACCGCTCCTACCCATTGAGATCAATGGGACACCGTGGTAATACCGCGGCAATACCGCCAGCAAAGCGCCGCTGCAGCAGCGCTTTGCGGGGGGTTTTAAACCTTTTTCGGCTGCTAGCGGGGGTTAAAACCACCCCGGTAGCAGCCGAATACCACGGCTAAAACGTCAGTAAAGCAGCGCTAAATATAGCGCTGCTTTACCGCCGCCGCCGCCCCAGTGTGAAACCAGCTTTAGAGCAATGGGAGTAGGTTAGAAATAATTAAAATATGATGTGGAAATGAATATTTGATTTTACATATTGACCATAGATACACTTTAACGTTTGGAAAAAATAATGTGTAGCGCTAACAAAAAATGAACAGTGTGAACAAACTGTGAAGAAACTATATATAATAATGTAGTGGTGTACAAAATAGTCCCAAGTGTACTGGACACATTAGTGTTAGAAACGTGAACAAATAATTCAGTCTTTGTGCTAAAAAAAAACTCTCATGTGGAATGACAGAACATCTCTGGAGTCATGGGATCTGATGTATGTACAGGAATATGTGGAGGAAATCCAAGGATGTGAAATGAATACGCTTACCAGCGGTGGTGGACACACCTACCGTACGGCAGTTGGTCAATTGCGCTTAGGGTTTTCTTCCATAGGTGGCACATGGAACATTGGCGTGAATCTATGGTTCAAACCGTACGCCTCCAAGACACAAATGGACAGCCAGGAAGGTGTTTCCAACTCTTTCACGATGACACAGATGAATGATCACAGTAATGCCCCAACTCCTCCAGAAAGGAATATGGTACCAAGAGATGGGGGGGAGGAGGAAGAGAAAAAAAACTCCAAATAGTGTAAATTCACCAATATGTTTATTGGATTTAAGGTATAAAAGATAAAAGGGAACAATCCCGTAAGGTACAGCACATATAAAAAGTGTAATAAAAAGTAGTAACAATGTGGGAGTCTCAATGAGTAAGGGATTACTCATTGAGACTCCCACATTGTATTTAACTTTGTTTGTTAGAGTGTTAGCTGCTTTCACCTTGATATTTCAGATATACTTTGTTTTTGTTTATTGTCATTCACCTTTTGGGTTAGCACAGTGTCCCCCCCCCCTTCCTCTAAACTTTAAAGTTTACCTGTACAGCTTTTTAAAAAAGTAGCTTCTTTTAAATGTCATACTTGTCAGAAAAACTCCTGGTGTGAGTGACTCTCTTAGTCCTGTCTAGATGCCAGGACAACATACGTACATTGGACACAGGCTCTGAGCAATGCAAGGGCAAGTGCTGCTCTGGAGTTCAAAATATTGTGTGACAGGGACAGTGAGCACACTGTGCATGCTTGTGTTTTGAACTTCAATAGAGTGGAATAAGGTCCTTAGAGGGTGTCCCTAAATTACAAGGAAACTTGAATGCACTGTTTGGACAGCTATCTTGGAAATTATTTTGAATGTTGATACATTTTAAAGTTATGCATTTAGGGGCTAAAACATGCAAATCTAAATCCTAAGTATACAGCTAGTGGGGTCAATTACTGAGAAGGATGATATTGGCTAAGTGGTTAGCACTCCTGCCAGGCAGCACTAGGGTTGTTGGATTAAATCCCAAACATGGCACTACCTGCCTGGAGTTTGCATGTTCTCCCTGTGCCTGCGTGGGTTTCCTTCCCCACTTTAAGGACATTGTATTAAGAGGTATAGATTCCAGAGAGAGAGGCATCATTAGTAAGACCTCATCTTCCGTTTTCAGTTCCGTTTTGGGCACCAGTTCACAAAAATAATATCGGAGAACTAGAGAAGGGCAACCAAACTGATAAGATGCGTGGAGGAGTTCAGCTATGAGGAAAGATTAGCAGTAATGGATTTATTCTCTGTTGAGAAGAGGAGATTAGGGGGATATGCTTGCCATGTACAGTATCTCACAAAAGTAAGTACACCCCTCACATTTTTGTAAATATTTTATTATATCTTTTAATGTAATGACACTTTGCTACAATGTAAAGTAGTGAGTTTACAGCTTATATAACAGTGTACATTTGCTGTCCCCTAAAAATAACTCAACACACAGCCATTAATGTCTAAACCGCTGGCACCAAAAGTGAGTACACCCCTAAGTAAAAATATCCAAATTGGGGCCAAAGTGTCAATATTTTGTGTAACCACCATTATTTTCCAGCACTGCCTTACCCCTCTTGGGCATGGAGTTCACCAGAGCTTTACAGGTTGCCACTGGAGTCCTCTTCCACTCCTCCGTGACGACATCACGGAGCTGGTGGATGTTAGAGACATTGCGCTCCTCCACCTTCTATTTGAGAATGCCCCACAGATGCTCAATAGGGTTTAAGTCTGAAGACATGCTTGGTCAGTCCATCACCTTTACCCTCAGCTTCTTTAGCAAGGCAGTGGTCGTCTTTGAGGTGTGTTTGGGGTTGTTATCATGAAAAAAAAACAAATGCATGCACCTCTGGAATGCGCGCTCCTTTTTTCAAGCTGGTTAAGATGAGCTGGATGTACTGTATTTAGCTCATCCAACTCATCTTAACCAGCTTGAAAAAGGAGCGCTCATTCCTCCCACCACCAGGGTGCGCCAGCCTGGAAACGTATTGCGATCACGCCTGTGAAGTCATCCCCTCCAGCGATTCGATCCAGGGAGCGATCCAAGCCTCCTCTCCAGCTCTCCACCACCATACCATCTTCCTGTCAGCCGGGAGAGCCCACAGAGCAGCTGAGAGAGCTTACCTTCAACTCACCAGGGTGATGGATGCCTCGCAGAGTGTTTACCCACAGATGTACCCTTCTTTGCTTACCTTGTTGTAAGTTACTATGTGATTTTATTAATACACACTTTACAGTCTAACTCAGAGGCGCCTGCATTTGTTGTTTTTTTTCTTTCATATGCTGGAGACTGCTTCTGCTTCCCTGCTAAGGCTGGCCCTGAATCATTAGACTGTTCTCAGGCTGCACAGCAGTCCACTGGCCATTTGGACTTCAGTATTATAGGATCTGTTTCAGTACCAGCGCCACATGCTTTTTTGTTTGGGGTTGTTATCATGTTGGAATACTGTCCTGCGACCCAGTCTCCAAAGCGAGGGGATCATGCTCTGCTTCATTATGTCACAGTACATGTTGGCATTCATGGTTCCCTCTATGAACTGTAGCTACCCAGTGCCGGCAGCACTCATACAGCCCCAGACCATGACACTCCCACCACCATGCTTGTCTTTGTACTCCTCACCTGGTTGCTGCCACACACGCTTGACACCATCTGAACCAAATAAGTTTATTTTGGTCTCATCAGACCACAGGACATGGTTACAGTAATCCATGTCCTTAGTCTGCTTGTCTGCAGCAAACAGTTTATGGGCTTTCTTGTGCATCCTCTTTAGAAGAGGCTTCCTTCTGGAACGACAGCCATGCAGACCAATTTGATGCAGTGTACGGCGTATGGTCTGAGCACTGACAAGCTGACCCCCCACCCCTTCAACCTCTGCAGAAATGCTGGCAGCACTCATACGTATTTTTCCCAAAGACAACCTCTGGATATGACGCTGAGCTCGTGCCCACAATTTTTTGGGATTCTTTCTTCCATGGCGAGGCCTGTTCTGAATGGAATCTGTCCTGTTGAACCGCCGTATGGTCTTTAACACCGTGCTGCAGCTAAGTTTCAGGGTCTTGGCAATCTTCTTATAGCCTAGGCCATGTTTATGTAGAACAATATTTATTTTTTTCAGACGCTCAGTTCTTTGCTATGAGGTGCCACGTTGAAATTCCAGTGACCAGTATGAGAGAGTGAGAGCGATATCACCAAATTTAACACACCTTCTCCCCATTCACACTGGAGACATTGTAACACTAACAAGTCACATGACACCAGGGAGGGAAAATGTCTAATTGGGCCCAATTTGGACATTTTCACTTAGGAGTGTACTCACTTTTGTTGACAGCGGTTTAGACATTAATGGCTGTGTGTTGAGTTATTTGGAGGGGACAGCAAATTTACACTGTTATACAAGCTGTACACTCATTACTTTACATTGTTGCAAAGTGTCAGTTCTTCAGTGTTGTCACATGAAAAGATATAATAAAATATTTACAAAAATGTGAGGGGTGTACTCATTTTTGTGAGATACTGTATAAATATATAAGTGATCCATATATAGTGAACTTGGTGGAAAATTATTTCATTATTCACTTGAAGGCCATTACAAAGGACAAGAGGGCACTCTTTGTGTCTGGAGGTAAAGGCTGTAAAAACATGGAATAGACTCCCTCGGGAACTACTTTTAGCCAGCTCAGTTTAAAAAAAAAAAAAATGCTGGTTGCAAATAGACATGTGCACAACAAAAAAATAATTTTTTTTTCGTTTCGTTTTTTTCGTTTCCGTTGATTCGTAACGATTCGTACATTCGTAAGTCGTCGGTGTTCGGATTCGTAACGATTCGTACATTCGTAAGTTATATTTTTTCGTTGATTCGTTTTTTCGTTAGTTTAATTTTCGGACGCATTCGTATTTATTCGTACATTCGTAACATTAGTAGATTCGTAATCGGAGCATAATTCATAATTTTATGTAATGTGTATGCTATTATTACATTTTAATAATTTACGAATCGAAAAAAAAAGTTACGAATCGAAAAAAGAAAGTTACGAATCGAAAAAAAAGTTACGAATGTACAATTTTTTTTGTTCAATAGACACGGAAAATTACAAATCGAAAAAAAAAAAAAAAAAAGTTACGAATCGAAAAAAAAAGTTACGAATCGAAAAAAAAAGTTACGAATCGAAAAAAAAGTTACGAATTTACGATTTTTTTTGTTCAATAGAGACACGGAAAACTACAAATCGAAAAAAAAATAAAAAAAAAGTTACGAATCGAAAAAAAAAAGTTACGAATCAAAAAAAAAGTTACGAATGTACAAATTTTTTTGTTCAATCCATTCGAAGCACGTTTAGCAGCACCATTGTAAGGGACACAAAAAATTACCAATTCAACAAAAAAAAAAAGTTACGAATGTACGAATTTTTTTCGTTCGTTTTCGTTTTTCGGATTTTCTTCATTAGTACATTTGTTGTTTCTAATTAGTTTTTTTCGGATTTTCGTTGTTTTTCGGATTCGTTCGATTCGAATGATTCGTTAATCGGATTCGTACCATTCGAACGATTCGTTACGATTCGTTATTCGGATTCGTACGATTCGAATGAACGAAAATAACGAAAAAAAACGAAAAACGAAAAAAAAACGAAACAAATTGCACATGTCTAGTTGCAAACCTAAATGCTCAGAATATAACTGGCTATTAACATTTATGGGTAATGATAGCCCCAGAGATTGTTGATCCAAGAAATCTCTGATTGCCTTACAGGTTTAAGAAGAATTTTTCCCTGTTGGAGCAAAAAAGATCTGTATTGGGTCAAAGTGGGTCAGATAACCCAATTACAATTTAGTAGTCAGTACAAATAGGAATAGAAATCTTGATACACTTAGTGTAGACCTCATGAGAAGAGAAGACATTACTGTAGCTTTTTTTATGTTATTTTGGTTCTTTGGATTTCTCCTTTGACCAAGGACATTGCTTCTGTCTGCTACTGTTAAATGTTATACAGTAGATAGTGACAGGATACAATGTTGTGAGTTATGAATATTAATTTTGCCTTGGTCAATCACTGAGGGGTTTATACCAATAATGTGAGGACAAATATTTGGAGAGACCCAATAGAAGGACCCTTTCCTCTCAGGCTTTGCCTGGAAAGGATGTAGCTGTGAGTGTTCGCATACCACCCAAGCCCTTTGCCTGAAGGGGCAAAAGCTAAATTATATTCGGATAGTTGCCAATCTGGGCTTAAAGGTCCAATGCTTGGCCTGTCGCCCTGATCTATGAATGGAGGATGGGCGGATTAAAGAAAGGCTTGCCTCCTCCATTCATAGATGGCATTTCATTTATATTATTCTATTCTATTATTGCACCAGATGCAAAGCTTGCAAAACCACAAAGAGAAAAAATAGAAAAGTAGAGAGGTTCCATTCCATAGTAAATAAACAAGAACATAAAATCAAGTCTTTGATCACATGATTCAGATCCTGTAACTTACGTGTTGGAATGTCCGTTCCCAATTCAGTATTTGGGCAGATCTACACGTAAGCTACGGACCAAGATTAATGAGCAAGGATACTTGCAAAAGTATTCACCCCCCCCCCCCTATTTTGTTACATTACAGCCTTTAGTTCAATGTTTTTTTAATCTGAATTATATGTGATGGATCAGAACACAATAGTCTAAGTTGGTGAAGTAAAATTAGAAAAATATATACATAAAACTATTTTTCAGAAATAAAAATCTGATAATTAGCATGTGTGTATGTTTTCACCCCCTTTGTTATGAAGCCCATAAAAAGCTCTGAAGCAACCAATTACCTTCAGAAGTCACATAATTAGTGAAATGATGTCCACCTGTGTGCAATCTAAGTGTCACATGAACTGTCATTACATATACACACCTTTTTGAAAGGCCCCAGAGGCTGCAACACACAAGCAAAGAGGCACCACTAACCAAACACTGCCATGAAGACCAAGGAACTTCTCAAACAAGAAAGTGGCAATGTTGTTGAGAAGTACAAGTCAGGGTTAGGTTATAAAAAAATAAATATCCAAATCTTTGATGATCCATAGGAGCACCATCAAATTTATCCTAGCCAAATGGAAAGAACTTGGCACAACAACAAACCTGCTAAGAGGCAGCCGCACACAAAAACTCACGGACCGGGCAAGGAGGGCATTAATCAGAGAGGCAGCACAGAGACCTAAGGTAAACCCGAAGGAGCTGCAGAGTTCCACAGCAGAGATTAGAGTATCTGTACATAGGACGACAATACGCCGTACGCTCCATAGAGTTGGGCTTTATGGCAGAGTGGCCAGAAAAAAGCCATTACTTTCAGCAAAAAACAAAATGGCACATTTTGAGTTTGCAAAAAGGCACGTGGGAGACTCCCAAAATGTATGGAGGAAGGTGCTCTGGTCGAATGAGACTAAAATGTTACTTTTTGGCCATCAAAGAAAACGCTATGTCTGGAGCAAACCCAACACATCACCCAAAGAACACCATCCCCAAAGTGAAACATGGTGGTGGCAGCATCATGCTGTGGGGATGTTTTTTTTAGAAGTCGGGACGGGGAAACTGGTCGGAGTTGAGGGAAAGATGGATGGTGCTAAATACAGGGATATTCTTGAGCAAAACCTGTACCACTCTGTGTGTAATTTGAGGCATGGACGGAGGTTCACCTTCCAGCAGGACAATGACCCCAAACACACTGCTAAAGCAACACTTGGGTAAATGTGTTGGAATGAACTAGTCAAGGCCCAGATTTCAATCCAATAGAAAATCTGTGGTCAGACTTAAAGATTGCTGTTTACAAGCGCAAACCATCCAATCTGAAGGAGCTGGAGCAGTTTTGAAAGGAGGAATGGGCAAAAATCCCAGTGGTAAGATGTGGCAAGCTCATAGAGACTTATCCAAAGCGACTTGGAGCTGTGATAGCCGCAAAAAGGTGGCTCTACAAAGTATTGACTTTAGGGGGGTGAATAGTTATGCACATTGACTTTTTCTGTTATTTTGTCCTACTTGTTGTTTGCTTCACAATAAATAAAAAATAAAAAAACATCTTCAAAGTTGTGGGCAAAACTAAACAGTATTGCGCTATGTAGTGTCCCTTTGTTTCTTCCATATGGGATATTTTGGTGGAGAGGAGGTCACAGTAAAGAGGAGTCATCTGGTAACCTATGGTATCCTATCCAGAAGTTCCCAAAAGTGCATTAGACCTTCTTTTTAAATAAAGAGGTCACATCCATCTGGTGAGCAGCTTTCAATTCAGAGCACATTGGGTGGATTCATATTTATATGGTGAAGGAATTCCCTCTTACTTTCCATGTGGGTCTACTAATCAAGACACATCATTGGAAATATGGACTTCTAAAATATGATTTGTTTAATGTTTTTTTCACGACCAATTTATATATGTTTTTTTTTATTACACTTTATGTATATTTTTACTTCATGAATGATATCTGTTTGATATAAGGCAATATTGCACTTTATACATATATTCTTTTAGTTAATGGTATTGACATATAAGGTATAATCACTCAGCGCCCCCTATCACCTAATCTTATTTCATTTATAGAAGCTATAGTACAGCTTCTACGAATGGAAGAAGGTGGCAGAAAGGGTAGGCATCATGGGCTTCCACAGGTAGGGGCAAGGGGGGTCAAGTGCCCCCCCCCCTGGAATCAGGGATCGGATCTTAAATTCAGCACAGTTGCGTCTCTATCGAGGTGCCGCACCCAGGTGCCACCCGCCAGTGGGGTGACACCATTAAGGTGCTGTCAAGCCCCCCCATCAGTGTAGTGTGACTTTGGGCTCTTTTCCCTGCTCAGTCCAGCAGAGAACTCGGCGGTGCTGTGATGGGAGAAAGGTGAGCTGCGGGCTATCAGAGGTTTCCCCCGCTTGCCTCACCCATTCTCCTGTCAGGGAGAAGAGACAGCGGCTCTCATCAGGCTCCCCGCCCAGATTCCTGCCCACTCTGTTCCTTCCCTATTGACCATAACTGAGGGACAATCAAAGGCGAATAGGAGAGGCAAGCTTCATGGGACATGTAGTCCCAAAAGATTGACGGGCCCATTTTCCACAGGGAGAAGGCTACAGCTCGATCAATAGAGAGATTGAGAGACTGAAGCCTGGAAAAAAGCTGAGGGAGAGAGTTCTACAGGACAAAGAACGAGGAGTGTGCTGGGCGGAAGCCAGAGAGAGAGCCACGCTGCCCAGCACCATAAGAGAGAGCCCTGCTGTTCAGCCCTACCAGAGAGAGCCACCCTGCCCACCCCCACCAGAGAGAGAAAGACTGAGCCACTACCAGGGTACAGACATGCTACACTGCTGAACAGGGTCGCCCCCGGGGAACCCAGAGTGAACGATCGTCCAGCCGGAGTGATTACTGCTGTAGTTTCGCTGGGACTTGTAAGAGGGCCTGTTGGCCATTATCCATTACTTATCCTAGGGATTGTAATACATTTGCAGACTCTGACCATAATAATGTCATAATGACATTGTCGAAAAGGGGCAGTACATGAGTGACCCTAAAATGATGCCCCCCCTGAAAAAAGTTCTGCGGACGCCCATGGTAGGCATATGACAGTTCCCTTGACCAGAAGATTACTGCTGCAGGGATGGGGGGGGGGGGGGCGGTCAGAGGACAGAAGATTTCAACTAAAACCTTTGCCAGCAACACAATTGTGCTGATTTTTTTTTTTTTTTTAAAGTTAAGCTTTAAAGGGTGGAAATGCTTCTTAAATTACTATATCCTGCTGGGTAAAACAAGCAATTACTGTAGCTTACCAGTTGGAAAGTAGTAGCTACACCTTTATACAAAATCTTAATTTGTGTTCTCCTATCCCACACTTAGATAGTATTAAAAATATCAGACCTCAGGTACTCCTACACTTCACAGATTTTAGCGATGCCGGGCAGTAATTGCTTTCATATTTCTTACATGCTGCATTGCTTAGGCACATATACTACATGCTCTATAGAGGTGAATAGGAGGGCAGATACTTCTCTATGAAGTGTGTTGTTGCATGTATTCTATTTTCTTCTTACTGTACTTTCAGATGGGAGTAGCATTCTCTTGGTTGGCTGCTGTGAAGAGGTTGTGGAAACCAATTTACTGGTAACAGTAACCTTGAACTACTTTCTACATACAAAACATGCAAAGATCCACAAATGCTCATTATAATTCACCTCTCATTGACTAATAGGGTTTGCCGCGAAATTCATGGTTAGCTAATTTTTGTATGGAGACTGAAGCCTGTGTCTATGTAGATCATCTCAAAAGTTAAAATAGTTATAAATAATAAGGTCAATGTGGTGTCTATATTTAAAAAGTGAGTAACAAAGGACCCAAGTAACTACTGGCCAGTTAGTTTAACTTCTATAGTCGGGAAGATACTCTTCTTAAAAGTTAAGATACATTTTATAGGGTAAAAAGACTGGCGCATTTAGACTTTAGCCCCCACTCATATATTAACCTTGGGCCCTGCAATCGTATAAACCACCTGTACTGCAATACACCATTTGACGTAGTAAGGGAAACAAAATGACAATCCTATATACACCAATCTATACCCACAGTTGATCCAGAGGAAGGAAAAAAAAACAGCAAAGCATGATCCAATTTGCTCCAGCAGGGAAGAAAATTCCTTCCTGATCCCCGAGAGACAATCGGATATTCCCTGGATCAGCTTTACCTATTAGGCCCCTTTTACACTGGGGCGTTTTTCAGGCTGTACACCGCCTGAATAAAACGGCCCCATTCACTCCAGTGTGAAAGCCGGCGTGCTTTCACACTGGAGCAGTGCGCTAGCAGGACGGTAAAACAAGTCCTGCTAGCAGCATCTTTGGAGCGGTATAGGAGTGGTGTATTCACCGCTCCTATACCGCTCCTACCCATTGATTTCAATGGGACACTGCGGTAATACCGCCGCAAAGCGCTGCTACGGCGGCGCTTTGCGGGGAATTTTAACCCTTTTTCGCCCGAATACCACGGCTAAAACGACGGTAAACGACAGTAAAGCAGCGCTAAATATAGCGCTGCTTTACCGTCGCCGCGGCTCCCGCCCCAGTGTGAAAGGGGCCTAAATGTTAGCATCTGCTTATATTATGAACACTAATGCTGCGTACACACGACCGGACTTTCGACGGACTGAACTCCGGAGGACTTTTCGACTGAGTTTCGACGATGGAGTTCTGATGAAACGGACTTGCCTACACACGATCACACCAAAGTCCGATGGATTCGAACGTGATGACGTACAACCGGATTAGAATAAGGAAGTTCGTAGCCAGTAGCCAATAGCTGCCCTAGCATCGTTGTTTGTGCGTCGGACAAGCATACAGGCAAACTGATTTTTCGACCGGACTTGAGTCCATCGGAAAAATTTTAAACATGTTCTATTTCTAAAGTACGTCTGACTTTTGGACAGCAAAGGTCTGACGAAGCCCACACACGATCAAATTGTCTGACGTATTCGTTCCTTTGCTGTCGAAAAGTCCAGTCGTGTGTACGTCGTTTCCATTAGAAAGCAGAAATCAATCCAGGCCTTTTTTAATAAATTATGCTTGCTTACATTTTTGGTAAGCTTTAGCACTATATTTAAATACCTATGAGAGCTATTTAAAAATGTTTTCACATAACTTTGACCCAGAATCCAACTTTTTTTTTTTTCAGTTGAATCCAGTTAGAAAAATGTGTGAATCTTTAGTGAAAATATTCATTCATAAACCCATATGTGTACAGGGCTTAAATCGGTAATATTTCATAGATTCTGTTCCATCCAGTAATTCAGTCTTTTATAAATATTATTGTCAAGATATTCAGAGATAAGTCTATAGCATTCATTAGGATTATAGCATCAGCTCATGAATTAAATATATGTAAGAAGATTCTCTGTTACTGAACTGACGCATGTCCTCCCTTAGAGATCAATAGTACATGCTGTCTTCGGAAGTATCAAACGCGTCACTGCACAGGCACAGATGCTAAATAGACAGTAAAGGAAAGATTGTGCAAGTGATCATCAACCAACACAAGAAGGAAGCAGGCAGACCAGTTTTATTGACACTTTTTATTGACTGTCAGATAGGAGAGCATTACTACATGACTTTATAAAGCTTGTATACACATGTACCTGGATCTGAGTCGCAGAATATAAATAACTGACTTACTGAAACTAAACACTACATGTTAACACAGCCTTCCCGATAACACTTATGTATAAATTTCCTGTAACCTGTTACATTAGTAAGACACATCAGGTGTGTTTACATGGAGTCTATTATCTATTTAATTAAAATTTTTTTTTTTTTTTTTAGAATGTAAATATCTTGATTTAAATATGAAAATGTGTTAATGTTTTGAAAGCTTAGTTTTAAATTGTAGATGTTAATAAGAACATGAGGGCAGCCATATACAGTATGTGCACGATATACACATGCCATTCCTTCCATTTCAATACAAGTCTATTGAAATCTATGACAATTGGCTTTCACTGGAAGTGGGTGTGACACAAAACTTATTTAGATCAGGCTAAATATAGTCTGCAAAACACTTTTTTTTTTCTTTAATCAGGGTTTCTTAAACATAATGTGTTAGCAAGGATGCTGATTGTACTGCTTGACAGCCAATAGAGGGAGCAAGTGCAAAGAACACAGAAAATATGGCACACCAAGCATTTAAAATGGGAAAAATTATACAAAGAAAAGATTCAGGTAAATGTTAAAAAAATATTATTAAGACACTAAGTGGCAATTTTTTTAAGCAGTGAGTGTTACATTCATCAAATTTTTACTGCAGGTGAATCTTCCTGGTGCACCTTTTTTTTTAATTAGAGGGAATAGTTAGCCCCTGTGAATATTTGGTAAATCTCACATTCACTGCTTATAGATACACCCCTTAATGTAGAACTTTTTTTCCTTTTACGTTTTTATTTGTAGGGAAAAGTAAAATCTGTTACGATTTTATTGTTGTCTGTGGTCTCCTTTACAGTAGATTTCTTCTCATGTCCTGTCCTGGTGACCACAGGGACAAGGAACAAGGCACTACAGTTTTCAAGCACTAGTTGATTGTTAGTCATTGTTGGGTCTGTGGTCTCCTTCAAACATCTTTTTAAGTCCTGTCTTGGTGACCATTGTATTTTGGGAAATTACCAAGACCCTGCACTTTCATTAAAGACTAATTGATTGTTGGTCCTTCTTGGGTTCTTAGTGCTGTTTGTGTGTTCGTAAAGGATATTTCATGCAATTTAATTTCCCGTTGACCATGGTTACAGGGACAGGGACATGAGGGTAAATTTCCCCAATGGAGACAGCAACGAGAACCTGAAGGAGGTTCTAACTCTTCTTCTCGGTATACTTTAAATCACAGATTAGTTCCCTTTGTGGCTGTCTGGCATGGTAATGAGTTATAAATGTAATGGTCTGTGGAATACAGACAAGACATGCTATAACTCGGCCATACAATGAAATGTAACAAAACCACAAATAAGGTGCAAAAGAGCAGTGATCTGCAGCAACCCACTGCAATTGGATTAGTGCAGTCAGGTCAATAAATGATGAGTTCGAAATTGGCTGCTTTTGGTTTTAGCCATTGTACATTGCCTTATTATTTAAAGTTAGGCAGGAAGCTGGAAGCTGACTTGTAGCCATGTGCAGTAATATTTTTTGGATAATACATCTTATGGAAGACTTATGAAATCCAAGTACTAAACTGTGCTGATTTCAATAGCAACCGGAAAATTCTACCATCTAAATGCCATGAATTATGGAAGAATAGAAGGTAGACTCTAAATTGGTTGCCATGGGTAATACCTATACAGGTTTTTTGTACAGTCCGTCCAGTGCTGCACAATAAAAGTAATGAAATTCCTTGAAAGGCAGTGTATGATACAATACAAAATGTAAAAGAAAACCTATAAACTAGTGTTAAAAAGGCAAATGATATATGATTTTACCAGCTGAGTGGCTCAGATAGTTTCAAAATGGTATAGTAAACCTATGTAGTAGACTACTGAAGACCTTGGCGATTCTTTACTGATTGCCTAAAGTGGCTGTAATGATAGGGTGCCAATTATTACCATATCTAAAACAAGAACTGCCTGTGTTTACTATAGCAACCAATCATTTTCACCAAGTCATTCTCCCAGAACACAATAGAAAGCTGGTTGCCTTCAATGACGCAGCACTTATTTAAGACATTCCATAACCAGGTGGATATCCACACTAGCAAAGGATTCTATATAAATCTATGTAGCTAAAACATTGACTGGGGTACCTTTACAAGGTCCAGATTTGAGAACAAATTTAAACTGCATCCAAGATACAATAAACCATTAATACTCCATGTATGTGTTGTAGGGAGGCTGGGGGTCACATGGGGGTGGTTGAAAACCAGCAAATCCTCTCCTAAAGAAGCTTATGTATATTTTTTCCTAGGGAGTATGGGCTGAATTCTCGCTACTTGTATTTAGTTCACCATAGAAAGTTCAAGAGATGAGCAAGGCTGCTCTGACTGACATTACTGTGGGTACTCATAGGGACCTCATGAGGATTTTAGACCTGCCGTGTTAAAATGGTATTACTCAGTATGGATGGCTCTTTATTGACGTTTAATAACAGTGGACAATTCCTAGTTATAAAAATAGTATAAAGCTTAAAGGTAATACTATTAGAAAACGTATTATTAAAAAAGGTTATTACAAAAAAAATTTGTTTCTAAATATCAGAAAAACAAAATAAATCGTAAAATATTTACGTTACTGACTGTCCATTTTTCACTCCAGTTATCAGTAATTGAATATACTAAATAGAATCACCACCATGTGGCAAAGAATCGCCACCAGAAGACAAGATGGCTTTACTGCAGCCCTAGATAAATCTAGATTACAAAGTTTCCCAAAGCAAACATATATAGTACTTACCAAAAAATATTTCCATGCAGGAAGAAAACTGTGTGCAATTGAAGGTAACTATAAAAGGTACATTGAACTAAATCATTGGCCCTTCACTTTCCATTAAATCTCATTTCAACATACAACCTCCTTCTAACTACCTACTGGTGGCAGTGTCCTTTCATTGTCATTGGATGATGGTCACTGTACCACTCCTGACCAATCAATGCTAAAGCACTTCACATTTTTCAGTTTACTCTTTATGCACGTTGTTGCCGGTACACAGGGAAAATTTGTCTGGGTACAATGGGTAAGCATGCACTATCAATAAACAAGCTGCACATGCTGGGTCAAGCTCATGCATAAATATATTTTATTGTTTCAATGTATTGTTTGTATGCATTTGTTTCTGTCTGAAAAGTAATAATGTTATGTAAGCATGTAAAAAATATGAATAAAAAATATGTTTAACTAGCTAAACTACTACATACTAGCATATTTTGCTAGCTAAACTACATACTAGTAGATTTTTGACTGAACGTTCATACAAAAATTCTCATCAGTACATTAGACGACTTGATGAATGCTGTTACAAAGTATTTTAAAATGTCATTTGCTTTTGACATTTAACTGTGAATTTAATGTAATTTCCTGAATGAAAACCACATTCACTGTTAGAAATTTGTTTAAGAAAGATTTTCCATCCTGCTCCCTGAAAATTTTTGTCACTGCAGTCGAAAAGGAACACTGCATTTGATCCCACAAATGATTCAAAAACTGAAGAACATTTCTGCAATGAAAGTTTTTGAATGAAATTCTAGTGTATGGCCACCTTTGGTTAATGGCAGTTAGTGTGTAAATAGCCATAGCCATTACTATTTCCTTCTTGCCAGCAATGGTACAACGTAATAAATCTGCTGTAAAAATGGAAGCAGCTAGATTAAGCCCCTGAGCCAAATGCATCCCTTTGGCACCTGTGTGCCCCTAAAAAGATACTAGTCTGTATTTTGGTGCTTACTCAAGCCAGTACAGTTAAAATATTCTTTATACTGGCTTCTGGTAGTTAAATTGGTTGGTATATTTCTTTCAGATTATCTTATTTTTTCTGTGTTGTCCATCCCTTTTCTCTTTTGGTTTAATTTATTTATTTGTTATTCTTAAAAACGAAGAACCATTGATGAAAAACACATCATATTTTAATGCCACCATTTAAATATATGTCACTGTAGAGTTTTGGTCATCAACGTGGTTGTGGCAAACAGGTCATATACTGGAATATACAGCATTAATGTTAAAGCAATCGTGTCATAAGCAGATGGCTTCAGAATCATGTCCAAAGTCTCGATTTATTGAATTTGCCAATTTAGTAATCTAAAGTCCATTGTAGTGTCATTATTCAAAGCTATATTGTTATTGTGCTGTGGCAGTCTAGGGCCTCTTCCCTGCGGTGGGAGGTGCCATGAGAATTCACTGGACCGGGAACACCTGCACCAGGAGCCGACCGCCGCCATTGCCAGACTGCGAATCTCAGAAGACAAAATACATGTGCCGCTCCTTAACTGAGATGGGCAGAATGACCCTTTTCTCTTTTTATGTAGGGAGTTGTAAGAAGCATAGATGTGGAAGAATTGCTTTGTAAAGAGACAGTAACAGCAGTGATCTTAAGCAGTCTCACATAATGTGTCTCCAGTCTATGACTATTGCCTGGCTGTAGCAGGCCCTTTGTTTCTGGCCTTCTCTTTTACATTCTAGTCTGTGACAGCTTTTTTATTGCATCTGGTGATTTCAGGGCACTTGAGGTCTATTTCATCAAGGAAGTTGGCCACCAACAGTCTACACAGGGTAATGACACATAGGCCAGCCCATAGTGTGAAGGAAGGAGAGGAATTATCTAGTTTTAGGTTTTAGACAAAAAAAGGGTGAGGGAGTGAAAGTGCCACTGCTGTAGTGTAGCATGCATGACAAACCATGTAAAAAAAGAAAAAAGTAATATACTCACTTAAAAACAGGTAGGCATGGCATGTCTAAATGTTGATCTGCAAAGTCTCTTGGGTGTCTCCTATGAACATGGATAGGGTAAAAAGAACACAAAGAGAGAGTGCAATACACAAGAGTATTTATTAAAATCGCGATATTGATAAATGAACAGCAATACACTTGCATGTAGTGAATAAAAAGCAGCGTTATTAGAAGGTACCAGCAGGTGAAGAACTTCATGGTCCTAATAGGTGGCAGCATACAGGCTGGTAAATATAGATGAGAGCTTCTCTGATGGTTGGACAGCACGGGAAGCAGTACTAGGTGGCCAGGAACCAGGAAGATCCAGCTGGAGGTACACAGGAGGCAGCAGCTATGGACCACAAGGAAGCAACTCCAAGCTGTACGGCAACCTGCGATGACATCACACGTACATGTTAAGGGGCATGGCAATGCGTTTTGTGGCAGAGTCCCATTTGTCAAGCCAAGCTCTATATATTGGGCTGGTTCGACACAAAAGGGACACCACCCTGAAACACATTGCCACTCCACTTTACGTGTACGTGTGACATCATCATGGCCAGATGGCCGAGAGTCACTTCCTTGTGGTTCACATCGGTTGCCTCCTGTGTACCTGCTGCTGGCTTATTCTAATTTCTGGCCACCTAATACTGCTTCATGTGCTGTCCTTCCCATAGAGGAGCTTTCATCCACATTTACAATCTTATATGCTGCTACCCATTAGGACTAAGATGTTTCCTACCTACTGGCACCTTCTATTAATCCTGCTTTATTTTCACTACGTGTGAGTGTATGACTGTTCATTTTTAATTATAATTTTTTTTATAAATGCTGCACTGAGAGTGGCCTGCTCTTTTTGTTTTGTTTTTCTCCAATCCATGTTCATCGGAGTCACCCAAGAGACTGCCATTGGCTGAATATCTTGCACATCTAATTTTAGACTTGCTGTGCCTACCTGTTTTCTATGTGAGTGCATTTATACCCGGTTTGTCACGCATGCTACACTCAGATAGTGGCACTTTCTCTCCCAACCCCCTCTTACAAATGATTACAATCAAATAATAACTTACAAATGATAAAAATAAATACTTTCTTCCAGTATATTACCTATACACTCCTAACATTCTTTGTCAGATAACATCATATGTCTATTCTCTTATCAGTGTCTGACTACAGGGGTGAAGGTACACTTTTCCCTCCCCGTCTTTCAGGACAGCCACAATGAGAGAGCTTGGCTCCTCCCCTTCCTTAGGAAATACTGCACCAGGCTATACATTTTCACTTCCCCCTGCCGGACTTCAGTTGTTTGTGTTTCCTCCGGTGGGGAGACACTGTTTTTGGGACCTGGCCGGGTAGTTGGGGAGACTGTGGCTACTTGAAGTCCTGTAAGGGAGGCAGGGGCTCTCCCAGGGATGCGGAGTGGTACATACCGGCCACACAGTTTTGCCACCCCATCTTTGCTGAGTGTGGGAGGAAGATCCGGGGGCCCACCATCGCATCCACAGGTTGCAGCAGGGAAGCAGCTCTGCTCTCCCTGTACACGCGTGCAGACCGCTTTTAGAACCAGGAGGGCCATGTGGTGGGTGACATCATTTTTGGTGGAGGGCGGATGCTTCCCTTTGACCCGTGACTTCCAGTTCCGGGTCGTGGGGCTGATGGTGGGCCAGGTGCAGTCTGGAGAGGAGTCGGGAATGCAGCACAGGCAGCTTGAGACTCCACAAGCAGCAACCACCAGCGCGGTCATGTCTAAAGCGGACACCCAGACAGTGCACAGCGATGCTATCTCCAGCCATCCTAAGGTAAGAGCACCCTGGGGAAGGGTCCTCTCTATCAAGGATTTCCCCTCTCCACGAATGGTTCCTGGTAGTGGGGGGGAGGCCCTCTGGGTGGTCAGAGGGGGGAGGTTCAGATCCTTACTTTTTAAAAGGGTTAGTGCACTCCCCAGGGTTGTATCCTATATGCAAAGGTGATGTTATTTATTTTTATTTATTTTTCCTTGCATGGATTTCAGAAAGTATTGTGCAAGGACTGTATAGATGCTTTAGTCAGAGAGAGGGCTTCAGAGCAGGAAGCGGGGTTAGCGGCTTCAGTGAAAGAACTTTCTTCCACCTTTCAGTCTTTCAAATCTTTGTTTGAAGGTTTTCAGCTTCCTACTAATCCTAATTCCTACCTGCATCCCAATGTACAACCCCTCCACAAGCAGAGGGCTCTGCATCTTCCCAACCAGCTGCCACTGCCAAAGCAGATGGATCTACTGGGGCCTCCATAAAGGAGTCTAGGGAAGAGCGGATAGTGCCACCTCTGGTTCCCAGGAGGAATCAGAGGGAGAGGACCGGGGCAGGGAGTCTAGGAAACCCTCAAGATATAAACTGTCCCTGGAAGAGGTAGAGGACCTCTTGGGGGCAATTTATACCACCCTTGGAATTCAGGAAGACAAGAAACCCCTGACACTTCAAGACCAGATGTACAGGGGCTTGGGGGAACAGAAAAAGAAGGTTTTCCCAGTCCACGAGGTCCTGGTAGAAACAGTAAATAAGGAGTGGTAGGATCCTGAACAGAAACCTTTTTTCTCTCTTTTTTTGTGAAAAGAGGGTTTCCGTTTTCAGAAGATCCATCGTCCATCTGGAATAAGAACCCCAAACTGGATGCTGCTTTCTCCCAGGTCTCCAGCCATACAGATCTGGCCTTTGATGATATGGGAGCTCTTGCAGATAGTATGGATAATAGAATAGATTCACTCCTAAAGAAGATCTGGGAATGAACTATAGGGAATTTTAATCCGGAAATGGCTGTCACAGTAGTGGCCCGTAACCTGGAGCATTGGCTTTCCCAAATTCAGGCTCATATTGAAGCAGGAACTGCCAAGGAAACTACATTGTCATCTTTTCCTACTATTATGCGAGGAGTGGCATATATAGCGGATTCATCCGCAGAGTCTGTCCGCCAGAACCGCGGCTCTAGCCAACTCGGCCAGAAGAGCCCTCTGGCTAAAAACATGGGCGGGCGATAATGCTTCTAAGGTTAAACTGGGTGGGATCCCACTGACGGAAGATCTACTTTTTGGCCCAGATCTAGAAGCTGTGCTAAGAGGAGGCGCAATTTTTTTGTTCCTCTGAACAGCCCGAAAAAGCCAATGACCCTCCAAACAGGGTGGGAGGAAAACTGGGGGCCTTCCTCCTACAGTGGGAGGTGGTTCACCCCAGTCATATTATTCTAGGGATCGTAAGGAGGGGGTACCGCCTGGAATTTACAGGTACAAGACCACCCCCACAAAGACTCCTCGTCACACACCTTCCCAGGTTAGCAGGAAAAGAAGTTCCTGTTGGTATAAAAGCACACTCTACTAGGGCTATGGCGGCTTCTCAAGCAAAAAGGGCTGGAGAGACGCCAGAGCAAATTTGCAAAGCAGCAATGGGGTCCAGTTTTGCCACTTTTGTAAAACATTACAGGGTGTACCTGGTGTCAGCGAATGAGCAAGCCTTTGGGCGAAGGTTTTGCAAGCCGTAGTCCCACCCTAAGTGGCAAGTGCTCATCTATCCTCTCATTGTGGCTGTCCTGGAAGATAGAGTGGTAAATCTAAAGTTACGCTTAACGGTAATGTCTTTTCTAGTAGTCTTTCATGATAGCACTAGTTACCCACCCGCATTTATGGGGGGTCATGAGGAAGTCTTGAACGCAGGCACAATAGTAATATGTGATGGTATGTTATTAATGTGTTCTTGTGTCTCCCCAGCTGGCTGGAGGTGCTCTTAGAAAAAACTGAAGTCTGGCAGGGGGAAATTAAAATTTATTGGCTGGCGCAGTGCTTCCTAAGGAAGGGGAGGAGCCAAGCTCTCTCATTGTGGCTGTCCTGAAAGACTACTGGAAAAGACGTTACCGGTAAACGTAACTTTTTTTTTTTCAAAATCTGAGCATACTGAACTGAAACAAGTACAACAGAAAACCTCTTTCTGTGCTCAGCTGCCTTTTTTTATAGACTGTATATAAAACAGTAAGATGACCTAACAAAAGATTAGTAGACAAGTGTTTTATTGACCATCTCCTTTTGCATGTCTACAGCCTCCGACAGCCTTGTGAACATTACATTAACTGAATATTATGTGCAGCTGCTTAGTGGTGTCAACACAGTACCACTGGATGAAAGCTTAACTCCATGTTTATTCTCACTTTAAATAGTTTGGGCCTAGCTGTCCCAAACAAGCTATTTCCTTTTCCAATAGATGCACCCACTGTCAGTGCTATATAAACTGAATGTAGCATCGGCAACATACGGTATTCAGAACTGTGTTTTTAGCAGTGGTATGAGGATTTCCGATCTGCTACCAGAACAAAATTGAGTTGGGCTCAGCACTGTTCGGACAATCACAGGAGTACAAGGCTTCCTCTGATTGGCAGAGGTGAAGAGTCAGGCAGAGTATGTCTCCATCTCCATGTTAGCCAATCAGAGAACAACTTGTATTCAAATACAAGGCTTTCTGTGTATGGCTGAGCAGTGCTCAGCCCCGTCTCATTCTTGTTCCAGAAACGGGACAGGAAGTCCTCATACCTCAGCCGAAACACAGCAATGTATACTGTATATAGCTGTTTCTACATACAGTGTTTACATTGCTGATAATGGCAGCATCTATTATTAAAGAAATTAGTTCATTTGGGCCAGCTTAGCCAAAAGATTAAAAAAACAACTTAAAGTGAAAATAAACATGGAGTTGGGCTTTAAGCAGTCTACATAGGGTAGTCAATGGACCTTGGTAATAGAGCTGCATGTAATGCCTTTCGTCCTGACACCTACCTTAACCCAATCTACTGCTACACTTTCCTAATTTCTTGAGACGTGACACCTAAAGTCTTATGTAAGTCTTTAAAAACTGGGGCTTGTAGTTTGCATGTAAAAATGTTAATGTATCCAATTCCTATCATGATATATGCTTAGCTACAGTGGCGTGGCTAGGGGGCTTTTGGGGCTATAGCCCCAAATCTGGGGCCCATAGTACTGAGTCTCTTCAGGGGTCCCCAAGGGGAGGGGAGGCTCTCTAGGGACCCTGATGTAAGTGGGGGCTCTCTGGGGACCCTGATGCAAGGGGGAGGCACTCTGGGGACCCTGATGCAAGGGAGAGGCTCTCTGAGGATATATACACACACACATGTATATTACTGTATATACATGCGTATGCCCGCCCAAGCATATGACTTTCTTTACTACGCTGCTATGGGCTCTAGCCCCAGATCTTTTGTAGACCTAACAACACCCCTGCTTAGTTAAAAAAAAGTTTGTGTCACAGTACTCCATAATAGAAGGTAAATAAAAAAATGGCAATGGCATCTGATAACAGGAGTGCTGCTAAAACTAAAACAGTGTACACAAGAGAAGGGGATAGGAAGAATTTACTATATTTAAGCTTTAAATCAGGTTTGCAGAATGCATGAGCGTTTTATCGGTGTTAAATATTTGCCTATTATGCACGCTCTTCTCCTGTAAAGACATTCAGTTCCTGCTTACTGATATTTATAGTACATTTTATCCACAGACACATATTGGGGTACCAAATTCTGCTTAGGAGTCTGCCAACTAAATGTGATCACATTTTATTGTTTGCTGCAGCCAATCAAGGTCTGTTAAGCCTAACTCACAATGTCTGCTTCTACCTACTACCCCAAATGCTGCTGTGGCTCTATAGGAAATTCTGGTACTTCTGGGTATGGGGAAACATACTGTACCATGCTCTCTCACAACGCAGTGCTCTATGTCTAAAGCTGGCCAAAAACCATGCAATCTGATTGCACATCCAACTTGAATGGATACAAATGGAACAACATTTTAAGGTAGGGCTTCTCATTCAGGTATGGTAGATTTAGTGAAAAGTTGAGATTGTGCAATCAGATTAAATAGTGCATAAGCCAGCTACCTAAACCAAGCGGTACAAAGAGGAAACAGGAAGGACACTAAATGCAAAATTTGAAACTGAAGGATGCCTGCTTAGCAATGTAAACATAATTTGCTTTCCAACCTGTGATCTGAGTCAAATATTACTCAAGATATGTGCTCCAAAAATGTCCTATAAATGGGGGGGCACCAAAATTAGATTTTTGTAAGCTGATCAGAGCTCAGCTGCAACAACTGTATATCAGTTTACAAAATTTACAACACTGAGAAGTAAATCTTGATGGGTTAACATGCTCTCCTAAATGGAAAAGTATGATAAACCTATAGCGGTATTAAACACAAAAACAAAAATATATTACATTGCAGCTTACCAACGACGGTATTCATTTTGTTTCTTTATTTTCACCTGACGATCTGGCCAGTAAGTCAGTTATTTTATCAAATCCCTTTAACAGACCAAGCTGTTCATGAGATGTAGCAGTTAGAGGGTTGAGACAAACAATTTAACACTGACAGAGGTGCCTACAATGGCCAGCTTTTATTTATTTATGCAAAACTTTTATCCCAAAAGAAAAAAAAAAACTGTAACTGCTTAAAAAGTGTTATATAGAGTTCAGCTTTAGTTTGTTAGTAATGTCCATCTTAATCTAGTGCAGTCACCACATTTAAGGATTGGTAAACTGCAATATGTTCCATTTTAGTTTTTGAGTTTAATACTGATTTAATTACTCTAGTGAAGTGCTGTGGATTTTGTTGGTGTTTAATCTTTTAGCGTTTAAAAGCAGTGACCACCATTTGTGACTTCCATCTACTGGGAGGTTGAAGCAAATGTCAGCACAACATATAAATTATTTGAACTGCCCAGCAGCACTATGTGTTCTTTTTGTTATGCTCTGTACAGAACCTTAAATGTCTTGCGTAAAAATGTAATAATAAAAAAAGGAAAAAAAAAAAGAAAAGAAGAAATTACGAAAATTTGTTTTTCTGTCTGTGCAATCACAGTTGACCCAGTGAAGACTAATACATACGCCAAAAGTAGACTCATGACCCAAATTATAAAATCTTAGCAACTTTAAAGCCACTGTTACGGTGTATAAATGCACCCACATTATTATGATTTTCTTTAAGACAGCCCACTCATTTTAAATGTGCTGTAAACACACCACTGTATATCTGAAGGCTAAAATGTGACAGCAATCTTTAAAGCGGAAGTAAACCCTCCCATCATTTTCAGCCAAGGAAGCTGCCATCTTGGCCTCTGTCTAATCTTCAACTGCCATGATGCTGCACATGTGATCAGTTAAGACTCCAGCCATTGGATGGTTCGACAGTTTGGTTGAGAGCACAACCAACGTGACAGCTAGCATTCTAGGGCATGCCGGGTGCGTAACTTTTTTTTGAAGCCGTTAAATCGATGGGTTTACTTCCGCTTTAAAGGTACAAGACAGGTTTCCAATGAAAATGCCTCTGATCTTACATCAGTGTGTGTGTGTGTGTGTGTGTGTGTGTATGTATGTGTATGTATGTATATATATATATATATATATATATATATATATATATATATATATATATATATATATATATACAGTGGAACCTCGGATTACGAGCATAATCCGCTCCAAGAGAATGCTCGTAATCCAAAGTACTCCCATATCAAAGTGATTTTCCCCATTGAAGTCAATGGAAACTAAAATAATGTGTTCCTCATTGACTTCAATGGCATGCAATACCGCATGCAGCCAGAGCCGGGGGGGCGACAGAGAGCCTCGGAAACGTCCGAAAAGGCCCGAGGACACCTCGGCTGACCTAGGAAAGACTTTGTTCCCAAGATTTGCCAAGGTCAGCAGAGCTGTCCTCGGGCCTTTCCGTGCATTTCCGATCAGCGATGTTCGGCTCCGGCACCCCCGCCCCACCTCAGGCCAAACGCGGTACTGCACACCGCTTTGGCCTGAATCATGCTCGTTTTGCGAGACAACACTCGCAAACCGAGTTACGATTTTTAAAAATACAGTGCTCGTATTGCGAAGCGTTCGTTAACCACGTTACTCGCAATCCAAGGTTCCACTGTGTATAAATATATATATATATATATATATATATATATATATATATACAATGTTTCATTTGTTTAATAATAAAGAAGAACAATGTACATTATCTAGATGTGAGGAATATCAGTTCAGCAGTTCTTAATGAATGCAGTAAGACTAAATGATTTGGGCTTGGGCTACCAAACCTACATCAATCAGCACGATGATTTTTGCATGGTGTCTGATGACCTCATCTTGTCTAAACACTGTAGAAGCAATGTTTCTGATTAGGTAAAAAAACACATGTAAAGTGCCCCTATCATTTTGTAATTAGCAATACTGCACAGGAGATCCCAGATATTGTTTATTTTTCATTGATGAGCCAAGGTAAAGGCACTTATTTAGGCTCTACCTCTATACTGTTGATGTATTTCTAGGGAGTGTTAAGAATTAAAGTTAGTTTTTACAATTCTTCGTGTTTTGGAAAGCAGAAAAAAAAAACGAATAAATGTTGATGAGACCAGGTGATATGAAACTTGTACTTGTTTTCTTGTAGATTATAGAGCATCAGTTCTGTACAAACCTAATTCACAATTATCTACACTTTTTTTTATAGGATGGGTTTATGTAGGTCACACATCAAATATCTTAAAGCTTTGAGACATGAGTAGAAGTTTAAATCGCTGTCCACCTTACCATTTATGTATTCTGTTATTACAGATGAGAGGTGGTTCTTGATGGAGTTCATAAAAACAATTAAGTTTTGAAATGTTTACTTCCCTTAAACCCTTCCAAAAAATGCCAAGCCCTTAAAGCCCAAAGCTTGCCCTTATCTTACTAATTGGTGTTTCAAAAAGCAATTTTTAAACACCATGAAAGCACCGATTTTTGTAAAAGAACTGAGCTTGAGTCAAAGTTTACAATCTCAGTTAGCGCCTACTGCCAATTAAGTTCCTGAAGGCATTTTGACTGCCAAACATCAATTCCAAAGACCTGAACCACACATTCTGCATATTATTTAGCAGAGCACATTCATAAAATGCAAAAAGTACTTAAAATAATATATATTAATAATTGTGTCTCTGGGTTGCTGTTAAAATGAAAGATTTTACCTAGTTCACAGTTCTTCAGTGGGTCAAAATTATATATGGAGGCCATGAAAATTGATTGGACTAGCACCTCCTCCAAACTGGGCTCAAGTGTGATTGCACATACAGGATCGACAATAAGTACCTCTGCAAGCACCAAATCTGCAGGCTTTTGAAGCAGAAAACAGACTCCATATCCAAAAGAATTTACATGATACCGTGTAAGAAAGAAAATGCTGAATATGGAATGTACTGAGGTCAGGCTGTCACCTGAGCACAAATGGGGCAGATTTTGCTGGCCAGCAACAAACTCCATTTGCCTTTCCTTGAGAAAATAAACATAATGCACAGAAATAAATAGACTGAGTATATATACCCCCTTTGGCTGCCAAGTTACACCAACTACTCTTCTATAGTTTGCAACATCTCCACTGGCAGCTAAAAGAGTGAACGTCTACTGCATGCTAAGAGAACACAGAAGCAGTTCTGGGCTGTTAAGAAGTACTTCTTGGCAAACTAAAAAGCACCCATGGATGAAATAAAGACGTATGCAATAGAGTTGCTAATAGTACAACTCTCCTTTTCTGGAAAATATAAGAGGGTAGGAAGGGCAGTGAAATCATCAACTTTCTCAATAGTATCCTTTACCTATTCTCCTTTATGCTTGAAAAAGGTTCATACATTACTCATTGCTCTTTATCAGGAAAGTCAGACTTTGCACATTTTGATGGGAAGTGAAGACTCAGTTGTTTATGGAAAGGAAATTGCACTCCATATATTTACAGATTTCCTGATAATAAAACAGACAATATGCCAATGATATCTGGGCACCTATCTGTCCAATGTTCCACTCTCAAACTAGGGGCAAAAAAAATGAAGTAGGCCCTTGCTTTGCTGCTAGAGTCTACTCTTTAGGAAAGCTTTCCATAAGTTAAAACATTGTTAGTGGGAATTACTTCTACAGGCACAAGAGTGTTAGTGAGATGATGTTTAATGATCAGGCCTGGTTTGCTGGGACTATTCCGATGTATCCCACTGTGGTTAAGTTAGTGTGAGGTCAGGGCTCTGCACGGGTCAGAGAAGATCTTTTGCTCCATTTAAAAAAAATATATATACGGGCAGCTCTAGTGGAGCAGAAATTTGATGAACTCACATGCTGAAAAGGGGACATACTAAGATAAGTCCTTAATTATAAACCTGTTTCTGGTGCATTAACCAGCATCCAAACAATCTTTTAAGAGTCTGTTTACAGATAAGAGCACAAGATAGGTAATACAAATTGATCAAACATTGATAATTTCATTACCTTATATATACAGAATTTATCAAAAAGGTGGGCTTTAATAAAATTATCAACATTGATTTTTACAGAAAACAGACTACTGAAAATTGTGTTTAACATAAGCCCAGATCTGCTTCTTTACTACTCCCATACAGTTGTTTTTAAAGGATCGAATACAGTCCAGCATACAGAAGGTTGTGACATGAACTCAAAGCATGGGCTCAGGAGGTGGGCGCGCCGGTGGTGGTCCTGGAGGCATTCGCGATGGCGGAGGACCTGGAGGGGGCTGTCTTTGTGGAGGAGGCTGCTTTGGTGCTTCACTGGGTGGATGATTTGGAGGCTGACTTGGAGAATGGTTAAGTGTTGCAGGTTTAGGAGGTGGTTTATAGATAGTCTGAGTTCCATCAGCCTTAACCCTGGTGAAATTAATGCAACGCCCCTGAAACAAGCAGAAGACATAAATGACAAATCCAGATATATGTAAAAAAAGATAAAAAGGCAAATCAAAGGACAGTGCCACACAAAGTACATTCTTTTTGTGTAGAGTAGGGCAGCTGTGGAAAAGAGTTGTGTTTCATACCAAGGCAAATTACTTGGGAGAACCCATTATGGGGCAGGGTATGTAATGTTGTATTTCTAGTCGATTCTTCATAGTATTTAGCCAACAATGCTGGAAGCCTTGAAACTTAAAACTCAGTCTGTCTCAGCTGACACAACAATGGAAGAAAGCTTTTGTGTTATTACATTGTCAGAGCTGTATGGTTTTCCCAGTGGTATGGTTTTCCCAAAAACTACTGTCACCTAAAATGATGGAGGTCATTCATATACAGTGCCTTGAAAAAATGATTCATACCCCTTGAAATTTTCCACATTTTGTCATGTTACAACCAACAACTTAAATATATTTTATTGGGATTTTATGTGATAGACCAACACAAAGTGGCCCATAATTGTGAATTGGAAGGAACATTATAAATTTTTTAAATTTTTTTTTACAAATAAATATCTGAAAAATGTGGTGTGCATTTGGATTCAGCCCCCTTTATTATACCCCTAACTAAAATCTAGTGGAACCAATTGCCCTCAAAAGCCACCTAATCAGTAAATAAAGTCCACCTGTGTATAATTTAAGCTCAGTATATATGTAACTGTTCTGTGAAGCCCTCAGAGGTTTGTTAGAGAATCTTAGTGAACAAACAGCATCATGAATGCCAAGGAACACACCAGACAGGCGAGGGATAAAGTTGTGGAGATGTTTAAAGCAGGGTTAGGTTATAGAAAAAATATTCCACGCTTTTAACATCTCACGGAGCACTGTTCAATCCATCATTTGAAAATGGAAAGAGTATGGCACAACTGCAAACCTACCAAGACCTGGCTGTCAACCTAAACTGACAGGCTTGGCAAGGAGAACATTAATCAGAGAAGCAGCCAAGAGGCCCATGGTAACTCTGGAGGAGCTGCAGAGATGCACAGCTCAGGTGGTAGAATCTGTCCACAGGACAGCTATTAGTCGTGCACACCACAAATCTGGCCTCTATAGAAAAGTGGCAAGAAGAAAGCCATCGTTGAAAGAAAGCCATAAGAAGTCCTGTTTGCAGTTTGCGAGAAGCCATGTGGGGGACACAGCAAACATGTGGAAGAAGGTGCTCTGGTCAGATGAGATCAAAATTTAACTTTTTGGCCTTAAAGCAACATGCTATGTGTGGCGGGAAACTAACACTGCACATCACCCTGAACACACCATCCCCACTGTGAAACATGGTGGTGGCAGCATCATGTTGGGATGCTTTTCTTCAGCAGGGACACAGAATTTGGTCAGAGTTGATGGGAAGATGGATGAAGCCAAATACTGGGCAATCTTAGAAGAAAACCTGTTATAGTCTGCAAAAGAATTGAGACTGGGGTGGAGGTTCACCTTCCAGCAGGACAGCGACCCTAAACATACAGCCAGAGCTACAATGGAATTGTTTAGATCAAAGCATATTCATGTGTTCGACTGGCCCAGTCGAAGTCCAGACCTAAATCCAATTCAGAATCTGTGTCAAGATTAAAAAATTGCTGTTCAGACACTCTCCATTCAATCTGACAGAGCTTGAGCTATTTAGCAAAAAAGAATGGGCAAAAATGTCACTCTAGATGTGCAAAGCTGGTAGGGACATACCCCAAAAAACTTGCAGCTGTAATTGCAGCGAAAGGTGGTTCTACAAAGTATTTACTCGGGGGCCTGAATACAAATGCAAGCCACACTTTTCAGATATTTATTTGTAAAAAAGTTTGAAAAACATTTATCATTTTCCTTCCACTTTACAATTATTTGCCACTTTGTGTTGGTCTATCACATAAAATCCCAATAAAATGCATTTACCTCTTTGGTTGTAACATGACAAAATGTGGAAAACGTCAATGGGGTATGAATACTTTTTCAAGGCACTGTACTGTATTTGAAACATTCCTGCTGTTTCCTCATAGGGCTCCCCGTTCACTCCATTCTGTTGTACTAACATTTGTCTATATATCTAGTAAATGCTTTGAATATCCTTAATGAAAGAAGCCATTCACAATTGATTTGATTACTGAGGCTGGCAACAAAAGGGTCAATATTTTGAAGTTTGCTACAATCACATGAATTAAATGATCATATGAACACCATACTAGGTAAAAACCATCACTACACACAATAGAATTGGACAACATTCTGTCTTTGCCATGGTCATTTCTTTATAAATTATATACAGTCTGGGATTCAAAGTACAATTTCTGTGTTTGCAGATGACATCAAGCTACGCAGTGGAATAACATCTTTATGATGTCTTACAATGTCTGCAAGTACAGTTGCTTCAGAGCTTACTAAATGAGGGGAAGCTCTGCTGACTATCATCCAATCATGTGTTAATGAAAATCAAACATTTTTTGTTTTATTTTCCTTGCCTGTGATTGGGTATTTTTTGTAAGGTGAAGCCTCACCTCATTTACTAAGCTCTGGAGCAACTGCACTTGCAGGGTGCACACATGGGCGTCCACAAGTAGGGGCATCAGGGATCTGATCAGGAGTTTGTTCCGCACTCTGTCTTTATCCTAGCGCTGGCGGCCAGCCCTAAAAAACGGGTCTTGCCAGCTGCTGGCCATAATGGACATCCTACTGGCATGCAAGGTACCGTATTGAGCATTACACACACCACTGGGACATAGGGGCACTTGAGGGACTGCAGACAGGGCTAGGGGGTCCCTCTCTCTGACCCCCATCACCCCTCTCTGTCACCCCCTCTCTCTGTCACCCCTTTGTCTTTTTTACCCCCTCTTTCTGTCACCCCACCCCTCTCTCTGTCACACTCCTCTCTCTCTCTGTCACCCCCCCTATGTCTCTTTCTGTCACCCCCTCTCTCTCTCTGTCGCCACTCTCTCTCTCTGTCACCCCCCTGTCTCTCTCTGTCACCCCCCCCCCCCCCACATGTATGCAGTCTCTTGTGCCATGTCCACAGTCTCTTCTCTTGAGCCGTGTATGCAGTTTCTGACAGTCTCTTGGGCCATGTATACAGTCTCTGGTCATCTCTTGTGCCATGTCTGCAGTCTCTGACCATCTCCTATACTACGTCTGCAGTCTCTGACCGTGATAATGACATTGTCGAAAAGGGTCAGAGCATGGGTGACCTTAAAATTATGCCCCCCCCCCCCCTGAAAAAAGTTCTGCGGACACCCATAGGTGCACAGTCCATTTGCTTTTAGTAAATCAGCCGCATGTCCTCAATCTCCAACCACTCTCATAGTAAGTTTAAAGTCTCTAGCCATCTACTGTAGTATATCTATGGTCCTTGACAGTTTTCTGTCATTATATACTCTGAATATTATGAACAGCCCTTTGGTGATTTCAGGGGGTGCACTTAAAACTCACTGTATTAAGTAAAGCTGGCCTGGCTGGTTGAACGAAAAAAAAAAACTGAAGATATGGGCTGCCTAGGTTGACTACCACTAGTCTAAAAAACAAGATATTGTTCAAAGTACAAACAATCAAACTATTCACCCTAAAATTGTTTGCACAACAATGGCAAAATAATATTTTCTAGTAATCCTTTGCTTAAGTTCTGAGCATTCTGATATACAATGCTCACTAAACTTTTGTCTAATTTAGTAGAATTTTTAGAAAAAATTGATTACACAAAATATTAAACGTATTAGAAGGTCTCCTAATTAGAGGGTTAAAGTCTGGCATATCATCTTCTATAGCCTTTCTGATGATAAAAATGTGTCAGGGTCCAGCTACTCTGAGCTGGGTGTAAGAGACAATTTGCCTGCTCATGTCAGGGCCTATTAGCTGCACTTCATGTCCCTTGAAGCCCTTTAATATATTCTGGTGCTGGTCTGGGTAGCATTGAGCATAAGGATTGTCTGTAACCACCAGATACAAGATTTAACCATTGTAATGCCTCTACTTTCAAATGAATACAACATACAAGCACAACTGGTCAGTACATTACTCATAGTCTAACTATCACTGAATGTTCTATTCAAACTAGCAAATGCACAAATACCAGTGTTGAGATGCAGGTGCCAAAAATGGCTTAAAGTGTGCAGCTGGGCAAAATAATAATTAAAAAACATTTGCAGTAGATCTTTGCAATACATGTTTGGTCATGTTACTTATCTTTAACCACTTCTGGACCGCCGCACGCCAATATACGTCCTAACTTTGAAGAGGAATATCGTTGTTATGGCAGCAGCTAGCTGCCATAACCCTGGTATCCTCTTCTACGGCCGGCGGTCCACTTTCCACTTTGGTCTCTGCGGCGGATTTACCGCAAGATCACTTTTATCGGTGGCGGGAGAGTGCCCACCCTCCTGCCGCACTCGAGTGCCCTCCGCCACTTACCGGAGCCGTCGACAGTGGCAGAGACGATCAGACTTTATCCCTTGTTGGGTATGGAGACGAGTGAGGGGAAGATGGCCCCCACCCATCTCCATACCATTGCAGAGCGGAAGCAACGTAAAAACGTCACTTCCGCCCATAGCTCTTAAAGGGCCAATATTTTTATTTTATTTTTTTTATTGCATTTCAGTGTAAATATGAGATCTGAGGTCTTTTTGACCCCAGATCTCATATTTAAGAGGTCCTGTCATGCTTTTTTTCTATTACAAGGGATGTTTACACAATTGACACCATTTTTTTTTTTTATAAAAAAGAACAGTGTAAAAAAAATAAATAAAAGGTAAAAGCTTGCGTGCAGAAGCGAACGCATATGTGAGTAGCACCCGCATTCAAACCACACATGTGAGGTATTGCCGAGATCGGTAGAGAGCAATAATTCTAGCCCTAGACCTCCTCTATAACTCAAAACATGCAACCTGTAGAATTTTTTTAAACATCGCCTATGGAGATTTTTAAGGGTAAAAGTTTGTCGCCATTCCACGAGCAGGCGCAAATTTGAAGCGTGACATGTTGGGTATCAATTCTCTCGGCGTAACATTATCTTTAATAATATAAAAAAAAATTGGGCTAACTTTACTGTTGTCTTATTTTTTAATTAAAAAAAGATTTTTTTTTTTCAAAAAAAGGGCGCTTTGTAAAACCGCTGCGCAAATACGGTGTGACAGAAAGTATTGAAATGACTGCCATTTTATTCTATACGGTAATAAGTAATTTTCTAGCAAAAAAAATGTTTTTAGCTTGTAAACAACAAATCTCAAAAAGAGGCTCGGTCCTTAAGTGGTTAAAAATTTACAGAAAATTCTGCTGATCTTCCAGAAAAGATTATCTTTTACACATATCCAGCAGTTGCTTCTACAACTACACAAAATTAGTCATATGCAGACAGACATTTTATGTCATCCCTCTTACCTTATCTCCTGACTGAGGTCTCATTAAGGATACTTGGTCATAGCCTCTTCTTAGCAGTGCCCAGATAGCATCCAGTTTGCCCTGTAATTAAGCATAAAATTTTATGGAAATTTATATAAAAGTAACATACTGCATGGCCATAAATCACCTTTTTTGCAGATGTAAAAAAAATCCAGTAATTAGTATTTCAAATTATCACCAGATGCCTGAATAATTACAACTACACGAAACTTTCTTCTCTCATGCACAGTGAAAGGAATGTTCCTTTCTCATTGATGTACATATTAAAGCTAGTATACTTGTAAATTTTTAGTCCTGTACTGTAGGTTTTTTTTTTTTTATCAATAGCAACTGACATATTGCGACACAATGTTTATTAGTTCCATTATTAAAGGCATTCAACATCAAGTCTGGCTGGACTTAAAGCGGAAGTAAACCCATCGATTTAACAGTTTAAAAAAAAAAAGGCATGCCGGGAATGCTAACTGCACATTGGCTGTGCTCTCAACCAAACAGTCAAACCATCCAATGGCTGGTGTCATAACGGATCACATGTGCAGCACTGTGGCAGTTAAAGATTAAACAGAGGCAAAGATGGCAGCTTCCTTGGCTGAAAACGATAGGGGGGTTTACTTCCACTTTAAGAGAAATGGAATTGATGGTACAAGAAGAACAATTTACCAGACGTGATGGCTAACCTCTCCGCAAAGGTTCGAATTTATCCAGGTCATGGTAGAGTTAGCAGTACTTAGTCACATTCAAATGGACTTGTTCTGTTACAGAACAAGTCCAGCTGAATGTAACTACCTACTATTAGCTATACCCTGATGTCCAACCTGTTATGACTATGACTGTGGGGAATAGGACACAAATAGTCAGCTTTATTGACTCATAAAGAGCAACCATTATGAGATTAGGTGTATAATGGTCTAGTCCAGGGGTCTCCAAACTATGGCCCTCCAGTTGTTCAGGAACTACAATTCCCATCATGCCTAGTCATGTCTGTGAATGTCAGAGTTTTACAATGCCTCATGGGGTGTGTAGTTCCGCCACAGCTGGAGCGCTGTAGTTTGGAGATCCCTGGTCTAGTCTATCAGATGGATTCTTTGACGCCTTCAGTGCTGTGGGTTGGCTGACTTTGTGAGATAGAACTTTGACTTTTCAGCAGATAGTCGAAATGTGCATATGGAGTGCCCTGAATTCAGAGGCCCTTAAGGCTCTTTACAAAAAGAATGCAGGTATGTGCAGGCCAATGGAACAGCATACAGTATCTACTATATCATTTCTGAAAAATTCTAAGAATTATGCAACATGGTATTTTCATCTCCAATCCTTTAGTGGGGACAGATTCACTATATGGAGGTAGCATGCATCCGAATAGGCCCAAACAAATAACCTGTGTAAGGCAGAAAGAGATAGCATTAGAGATTATGTTTCCTCTGTTCTGCCTTCTGTAAACAGGCTTCTTTTAATGATGTAATGACTTCTTACACAGTATATGTAAAAAATCTGGCAGGAATATTAACCCTCTTTGTCATAGTTGGGACATTTGGGAAAATGCTGTGAACTCATGTACTGAGATATCACTGCTTCAAGTGATACAAGTAGCAGGTTGGTGGTACAAAATCCCTAGAATTTATTTATTAATGTTTTCTGTCAGAATAAGGTAATCTATTAAAAGTCAGAGGATATACAAAGAAAAATTATCTTTACCTTGATTGGACTGTACCATTTTCTCTCTTGTGGGCCACGGCGTGCTGAGGGTCTCTTTGCCTTTGGTTCCCAGGGTTCATATTCTTGTTCTGGAAGTTTAATAACTGCATTTTTGGGTTTCTCCAGCTTGGCACCCTCTTCAGTGGAACCTTTGCCACCCCATCTCACCTACAGAAATAATTTTCCAAAAAATTCAGTTATTCTTCTTCATAGACATCGGGTAAAACTGGAAATATACTCAATGGCCATATTATTAAGACCTACCCATTAAAGCTGAAGTCCAGACACCACCAACCCAACACACAGCAATCCTGAAGTACTACCAATGAGGTACTTCTGTTTCTGAATAATGCCAGCTAAGTGTATTCCAAAGCTCTGTGAGTGGTGTACTACCATCACTGTAGTGCCTCTGTTCTCTGTGATTGTCATTCGTTCATATTAATATCGATACATCCAGTTCAGTTCTAATACAAACAGTAAATCTTGTGACTGTAACCTAATTCACAAAGCATGCGGTAATGGTCAGTAGGTACATTTGATATTTCAATTTTAAAAAGGGGAAAAGATATGTTTTACTGTAAGCAACTTTGACTGTGGAATGATTGTGATGGTTACAATACTTCAGAAAATTGTTGACTAGTTTGTAGAACTGGGGCCCTCAAACTTTGTAAACAAAGGGTCATTTCCCTGACCATCACAATAATTGGGCGCTGGACTGTGGACCGTAGGAGAAAAAAAATGCCTCTATATCAGAGGTCAGTGGCTTATGTTGGTGGACAGTGGAAGTTCATAATTTCCCTACGTTTTTTATTTTTTCAAATTTATTCTTTATTTATTTTTTCATTCATAAACAATATTTACATCCCATTTCAGTAACCAGAATAAAACGTTCTTATTACGTGCATAGTGTTTTTACAAATAGATGCATATACAAACATGTAAACCTTAACGAGGCACCATCTATAAACCCTGTACTAGAAAGGAGAGAGCCGGTCAACGAGGAAGCACTTCATAAAAATCCTGAATCCGGACCCCCCCCCCCCCTTATCTCTGCTATATTTATTTTTCCCTCTATCCAAGGTCTCCACATCCTATCAAATTCCTTTACGTTGTGTCTCCTTATATAAGCGGCTTTCTCCTTCGGAAGGGTTTCATTTACTGTATCTATCCAGTTTTTCACTGTGGGTGGTGCATTTGATTGCCATCTCGTCATTATCATCTTCCTGGCTTGATATATGCCTCTTAGTATTGTCACAGTTGTGCTCTTAATATCTCCCTGCTTCTGTCTATACCCCAGAATACAGAGCTTAACTTAATTTTCCACTTCAGTTTTAAATATTCCCTTCAATATTTCTATCACCCCTTCCCAGTACCGGAAGAGTTTGGGGCATCTCCACAACATGTGGAGAAGATCCCCTGACCCCCGGCATCTGGGACAGCTATCATCAGGCCTTTTATCAAACTTACATAAGCTCTTTGGAGTATAATACGCTCTATTTAATAACATAAGATGAGAGAACCTCTGCAAGGGTGAGACTGATATCACCGGGCTTAGCTCCAGTATTTTCTTCCATTGTCCCTGAGGTATTACCCCTATATCCTGTTCCCATTTTTCTTTCACCTCCATTAGCTTCTCTTCTCCTATAGTTTCTCTATTTAATAGTTTATATATTGTTGAGATTAATCCTTTAGTAGATCCTATCCCCCCAATACATTGTACCAACGGTAGATCTTCCCATATCAGAGACTGATTTCTGAATTGGGCTTCTAGGGCATGGCTAATTTGAAGGTATTTGAAATATGTATTCTGGGGAATATTAAATTCCTTTTTTAACACCTCAAATTTTTTAATAACCTTACCCTCATAAAGTTGTCTCACGCTTTTTATTCCCCTTTTTTCCCACTCCCTGATTTTTCCCATTATGCTTAATTCTTGTAGGTTGCTATTATTCCAGATTGGGGTATATATATTGATCTCTCTATATTTCATCTTTTTTTTAACAGCTTTCCATATTTTACTAACCATTTTTATTGTTGGATTCTTAAATCTAAACGAACCTGCCTCTAAGGTCTCTATTATAGTCTCATGCAAAGCTCCTGTCAATAGAATTTTACCATTAGGAGACCCCCCTTCTTGGGCACAACATCCCGCCAGTTGTTGTAATTGAGAAGCTAAATAATACGTCTCGGGATTGGGCAATGCAAGTCCCCCTTCCCCCACCGGGAGCTGCAATGTACGCAATCGTATCCTAGGCTGTCCCCCCTTCCACACCAATTCCCTGAAGAGTCTCTCTACCTTGTCAAACCATTGTCTTGGAATCCATGTGGGAGCATTGTGGAGTACATACAACAACTGAGGCAGCCATATCATTTTTATTAGGGAGCATCTACCAACTCTAGACAGTGGAAGAGATTTCCAAATCTCAATTTTCTCCCTAAACTTATCCAGCAGTGGTGCTAAATTACTATGCACGTATTGATTGGGGTCTCTTGTAATCCTAATCCCCAAATATTTTAAGGAGTCTACAACTGCTAATCTAGGTCTATCCCAAATTATCCCTTCCCTCTTAGCTATCGGAGAGAGCTCGGACTTTGCCCAATTAATTTCTAGGCCGGTAAAACTACCAAACCTCTCCACAACTTTCATTGCTTCCTCCAGCGAGTGGTCCATATCCCCCAAGAAGAGCAATATATCATCAGCATATAATGCTATACGCTCCTCTCCTGAGCTCCTACAGAAGCCCGTAATTCCCGAGCTCTTTCTGATATACTCCGCCAGGGGCTCCATTGCTAGCGCAAAAAGTAAAGGCGACAATGGACATCCCTGCCTAGTCCCCCTTTCCAATTTTATTTGGTCTGAAAAACTATTATTTATTTTCAGTCTAGCTATCGGTCTATCATAAAGCATTTTGATCCACCCAATCAGTATGGGCCCAAATCCAAATTCCTCCAAAATCCGCCAAATATACCCCCAGTCTATAGAGTCAAAGGCTTTAGTCACATCCAATGACAATATTGCTCTCAACCCTTCATTTTCTGTTGGTGTTTGTAAATTTAAAAAAGCTCTTCTTATATTTGTACTGGTTGATCTATTTACTATGAACCCAGACTGATCAGGGTGGACCAATTTTGAAATAAACGTATTTATTCTAGCTGCGATGACTTTTGCTAAGCTTTTAGCATCGGCACACAAAAGGGAAATTGGCCTATATGAAGCGACATCTAAGGAGTCCTTCCCTTCCTTATGGAGTACTATGATGGTTGCCTCTCTCATTGAATTGGGGAGATATCCCACCTCCATTGCCCCCTCTAATGTTTTTAGTAATTCTGGCATCATTATATCCCTATAGTGTTTATACGTTTCGGTTGGTAAACCATCTGGGCCTGGTGATTTTTGGCTTGCCATATCGGCCACTGCCTGTTAGTGTTATTGGAATATCCAATCCATCTCTCTCTTCTTGTGTTATTTTTGGCAAGTCTAGGCTCCCCAAAAAGCTCTCCATTATTGCTCTCCCACCTTCCTTTACTCGTGCGGTATATACGTTTTTATAGAATTCCTCAAAGCCTTCCACTATGTTCTTAGAGTTCGAGGTTATCTCCCCCCCCTCTAGTCTGAATAGCTAATACATTACTAGGTGACTGATTCGCCCTTACTACTTGAGCCAACATTTTCCCCACCATTTCCCCCTCCATGAAGGCCTCCTGCCGCTGTAACAGTTGTTTAGTCTCCACTCTCTGCATTACCCTCAGCTTATACTCCTGTTGTTTCTTTAGCCATCTTTCTTTCCTATCTATTGTTGGGGCTAGTATATAATTGTCCTCGGCCACTACCACTTCCCTCCTAGTTCTCTCTTCCTGAGCCTTTGCCTCCTTGTTATACTTAGCCACCTGCTGGATTAATAAACCCCTCAGAAAGGCCTTAAGAGTATCCCATAGTGTCCCTGACTCTGCTGTACCTGCATTAATTTCAATAAATTCTCTCAATGTTGGGGGAATAATTTCCCTACGTTAGTAGTCAGAATAAATGAATGCCTGTAGGTTAGCAGTCAGCAGTAATACATGTATCAGCGGTAGTAAAAAATGCCCGTGTGTCAGTTGTGGTTAAAAAATGCACATGAGCCAGTGGTCAGCGTAAGCAGGGCCGGTGCAACCATAAGGTGGATTAGGCAGTAAATAGGGTCAGTAAAATCTGAATCCCCAGCCACTTGCTGTTTAATCTTTTGAAACAGACGACCACTCCAATTCTACTCTATTCAGATAAGATGAGTAAAATATGGCTACAGATGGTGCAATATGAATATGTGGCTGAAATACCTGTAGCTGGCTGACACTATTGAGTAAGCATAGACCAAATTCTACAAGGGTCTTTCTGGCAACATGAATTCATGTGATAAAGAATTCAGAATGTTTGGAGGCAAATGGTCTTTGATAGTACTTGGTAGTTTTTAGTTTCAACTAAAATTGGGTTTGGGGGAAATTGAGTAGTCTTCACAGAGCCCTGATCTCAACTCTACTGATCACCTTTGGGGAGAACTTAAAGTAATCTAGTTAAATAAACTGTCAGTTTATTTTTTGCCATCTGTGTCCCATTGGGGAGATACAGTTGTGCTCATAAGTTTACATACCCGGGCAGAATTTATGATTTCTTGGCCATTTTTCAGAGAATATGAATGATAACACAAAAACATTTCTTTCACTCATGGTTAGTGTTTGGCTGAAGCCATTTATTATCAATCAACTGTGTTTACTCTTTTTAAAATCATAATGACAACAGAAACTACCCAAATGACTCTGATCAAAAGTTTACATACCCCAGTTCTTAATTCCGTGTATTGCCCCCTTTAACATCAATGACAGCTTAAAGTCTTTTGTGGTATTTGTGGATGAGGCTCTTTATCTTTTCAGATGGTAAAGCTACCCATTCCTCTTGGCAAATAGTCTCCAGTTCCTGTAAATTATTGGGCTGTCTTGCATGAACTGCATGTTTGAGATCTCCCCAGAGTGGCTCAATGATAATGAGGTCAGAAGACTGAGATGGCCACTCCAGAACCTTCACTTTAGTCTTCTGTAGCCAATGACAGGTCGACTTGGCCTTGTGTTTTAGATCATTGTCATGTTGGAATGTCCAAGTACATCCCATGCGCAGCTTCCTGGCTGATGAATGCAAATGTTACTCCAGTATTTTTTGATAACATACTGCATTCATCTTGCCAACAATTTTGACCAAATTTCCTGTGCCTTTGTAGCTCACACATCCCCAAAACAGTAGTAGTACAGTAATGACTTTATTCTGGTGACTCAACCATGCAGCCCATCTTTCTAAGTGCCTCCTTATTGTGCATCTTGAAACAGCCACCCCACATGTTTTCAGAGAGTCCTATATTTCACCTGAAGTTATTTGTGGGTTTTTCGTTGCATCCCGAACAATTTTCCTGGCAGTTTGAACACTGCTGATTGGCATTCTCAATACCTTATAGATACTGGATATCTTTTTATATCCCTTTCCTGTTTTATACAGTTCAACTACCTTTTCCCTCAGATCCTTTGACAATTCTTTTGCTTTCCCCATGACTCAGAATCCAGAAACATCAGTGCAGCACTGGATGAAAGATGCAAGGGTCTGTCAGGAGACCAGAAACTTATTGACCTTTTATACACACACACTAATTACAAGCAAACAGATCACAGGTGAGGATGGTTACCTTTAATAGCCATTCAAAACCCTTTGTGTCAACTTGTGTGCATGTTATCAGGCCAAAATCACAAGGGTATGTAAACTTTCGATCAGGATCATTTGGGTAGTTTCTGTTGTCATTATGATTTAAGAAGAGTAACCATAGTTGATTGATAGTAAATGGCTTCAAATTATTTTTGTGTTATCATTCATATTCTCTGAAAAATGGCCAAGAAATCATAAATTCTGCCAGGGTACGTAAACTTATGAGCACAACTGTATATCTTCACTTCCTGTCCCACAGCCAAACAGGAAGTAAGAGGAAATCCCTCAAATTAAGGGATTCTTTTGGGGTCACTAGAACTAGTGTCCCGATTGGAAGATTTCTCACTTATTACTTTTCTGGGGACAACCCAAAATTTGTGATTTTCTTATACTTTAACTTTCAATAAAATAATTGTAAATAGAACAAATAGTGAGGGAGAATCTCCCTAACTGGAGCACAGACAGCAATAACAACCTGACAGGGGTTCTAATCCATCTCCACTCTATACAAAATAAAAAAAAAGTTTTGCCTTTAGTTGTTTTTCATCCAACTTAAGTACCTGACCTCACTAATGCTTTTTTTGATAAATGGGCATGAATTCCCACAAAAGCACTGCAAAATCTTGTGAAAATACTTCCCAGAGGGGTGGAGGCAACTCTATATTAATTAAAGTGTCATTAAACCCAGACTATGAAAAACTCTTATTACATGTTATATAACAGAGTGTGCATACTCACAAACTTCTCCATCACTTCTTTTCAAAACTGCTCATTTCAGTTTGACGTGTCATTGTAGGCTTTGATACATAGGGAGGACTAACAGAATCTTGTGCGAGATTTGGGGCACAACAAAAGGTTTGGGGAGGATAAGAACGCTAAACATGGTGTTCCTAGACATTTTGCTGACACAAAAGTTTTGGATTGCTTGCAAGCTTGGATTATTGAATCCATCTCCAGGAAATTACCAGCTGCCGAACATTTAAAAAAAATGGTGTAAGAGAATTACATACTGGATCTTCATTTTGAACTCCCTGTCCCCAGGTTGTTTCAATGAGAAATAAAAGTCAACACTGATTATTTCCCTTATTCAGTTACGATGATATAGTTGTACACTGATACTCCCCCTAGTGACCTTTTTTTGACACCCACTCATTATATTATGTTTTTTGCATTGCTTTGAACTGTCACTGTAGAATGTATTTATGTACAGTATATTAACTATATACAGTACCTCACAAAAGTTAGGACACCCCTCACATTTTTGTAGACATTTTATTATATCTTTTCATGTGACAACACTGAAGAAATTACACTTTGCTACAATGTAAAGTAGTGCGTGTACAGCTTATATAACAGTGTAAATTTGCAGTCCGCTCAAAATAACTCAACACACAGCCATTAATGTTTAAACCGCTGGCAACAAAAGTAAGTATACCCCTAAGTGAAAATGTCCAAATTGGGCCCAATTAGCCATTTCCCCTCCCCAGTGTCATGTGACTCAGTGTTACAAGGTCTCAGGTGTGAATAGGGAGAAGGTGTGTTAAATTTGGTGTTATCGGTCTCACTCTCTCATACTGGTCACTGGAAGTTCAACATGGCACCTCATGGCAAAGAACTTTCTGAGGATCTGAATAAAATAACTGTTGCTCTACATAAAGATGGCCTAGGCTATAAGAAGATTGCCAAGACCGTGAAACTGAGCTGCAGCAAGGTGGCCAAGACCATAAAGCGGTTTAACAGGACAGGTTCCTCTCAGAACAGGCCTCGCCATGGTTGACCAAAGAAGTTGAGTGCACGAGCTCAGCGTCATATCCAGAGGTTGTCTTTGGGAAATATACATATGAGTGCTGCCAGCATTGCTGCAGAGGCTGAAGGGTGGGGGGTCAGCCTGTCAGTGCTCAGACCATATGCCACACACTGCATCAAATTTGTCTGCATGGCTGTCATCCCAGAAGAAAGCCTCTTCTAAAGATGATGCACAAGAAAGCCAACAAACAGTTTGCTAAAGACAAGCAGACTAAGGACATGGATTACTGGAACCATATCCTGTGGTCTGATGAGACCAAGATAAACTTATTTGGTTCAGATGGTGTCAAGCGTGTGTGGTGGCAACCAAGTGAGGAGTACAGAGACAAGTGTGTCTTGCCTACAATCAAGCATGGTGGTGGGAGTGTCATGGTCTGGGGCTTCATGAGTGCTGCCGGCACTGGGGAGCTACAGATCATTAAGGGAACCATGAATGCCAACATGTACTTTGACATACTAAAACAGAGCATGATCCCCTCCCTTCGCAGATTGGGCCGCAGGGCAGTATTCCAACATAACGACTCCAAACACACCTCCACCACTGCCTTTCTAAAGAAGCTGAGGGTAAAAGGTGGTGGACTGGCCAAGCATGTCTCCAGACCTAAACCCTATTGAGAATCTGTGGGGCATCCTCAAATGGAAGGTGGAGGAGCGCAAGGTCTCTAACATCCACCAGCTCCGTGATGTCGTCATGGAGGAGTGGAAGAGGACTTCAGTGGCAACCTATGAAGCTCTGGTGAACTCCATGCCCAAGAGGGTTAAGGCAGTGCTGGAAAATAATAGTGGCCACACAAAATATTGGCACTTTGGGCTCAATTTAAACTTTTCACTTAGGGGTGTACACACTTTTGTTGCCAGCGGTTTAGACCTTAATGGCTGTGTGTTGAGTTACTTTGAGGGGACAGCAAATTGACACTTTTATGCAAGCTGTACACTCACTACTTTACATTGTAGCAAAGTGTAATTTATTCAGTGTTGTCACATGAAAAGATATAATAAAATATTTACAAAAATGTGAGGGGTGTACTCATACTGTATAAGTGACAATTTGCATGGTCATATATTGTATATATGAATTTATCCATATATGTCCCCCATTTGTCAGTCAGTACCCTCTCCTATATATGCAATATATGGCTGGCCCAGTTTTAAACAAGATGTTTTTTTTTATCTTTTTATTTTAGTTCTGGTATCAAATAATCCTGGTAAACCTACATACATTTTTGCAGCATTTTCTGTTTAGTTCAACTGCGTTTTGTAGTCCCACTGGTTTTATACAGTAAATTGAATTTGCTGTGCATTGGCAGGCTTGAGAAAGAGGAAGGGGATCCTCGAAACACATAGCCACACCCCCTTGATACCTCTCTGTCTGACGTCACTTCTGTGTTTCCCACACTGTGAAGCGAATTCCTCAGTATACTGGAAAGACGGTGTAGGTAAACACATATTTTGAATTGGATGTCCACCTGTTGCAAATACAGAGCTAGTGGCCAAACCAGGCTGAGACTTTTTAAGGGCTCTTTCACACGGGGCGGATCCGGGGCAGACGGATGAAAAAATAGGGTTTTCCTCCGTCTGCAGAATCGGACAATTGCGCTGACACCCGCTGCCCCATAGACATGCATGTATGTCCGTTTTTCATCCAAAAACGGTAGGATGAAAAACGGACATACGGTCCGCATGTGTGAAAGGGGCCTTACAAGTGCTTTTTGTTCTTCTATATGCGAGTTGCCATTTATCATTCTTAACAAAAAATGTTACACTACACCTAGATTGCACCCTCTGTTGTTTATTATTTCCTTCTTCAAAAAGAGATTGTAAAAAATAAAAAAAAATATTAAAGCTGGCAGTTGGATGACTTGCTGTATTATAGTTCTAATGGCAGCCATTTGTCTGTGAATAACTGACAAATGAACAGGGAACTAATCCCTTGCAGCTTAAATATAGGGTTCACATGTCTCTGAATCATACTGAAATTTATAAAGAATCACAAGCGTTACCAAACTTCTTTTGTAGTGCATCTGAACCAGAGACTACAAAATATTATTGATGGTGGGTTTGGGAGATCTGTTAACTTGTGTATTATCAGCCTTCCAAGCTGCTAAAACTTAAAATAAAAAGCGCCAGTGTGCTGCTGTAAAATGCACATTTCTACAATTCAGAATGAGCCCACCATTCCAGTGCAATGCATGGCAAAGTAATATCATGTATTGTGGTATGCTTTCAAAAATGCTGCATGCTAAATTTTTAGTCTGCAAGTGGTGTGTTAGCTAGCCTATTTGTTTGAATGGGCTGCCCAGCATAACATGTATTAATGAGCATGCACCTCAGCAAACTGGGTTGGTGTGAACGCATTCAGAAAATGCTATGCTTTAACCAACTCTGCTATCAGATAACTATGGGAAAGTTATATGATCTGCTTGTAATCCAAATACTTATGTCCATTATAAGCTTTGAACATACAGTAAGGGATTGTTCATAAGTAACAAATCAGCTTCAGCAGCTGCTAAGTGGCATTTTTGCCTAGAGGAAAATCAAGTTCTTATACCAGCTGTCACAGAAACAATACATCATATGTCCTGCTGTCTCATAGAGCTAAATATTTGCCAATAGAAGGGTCTGAGCAGTTAAGCTCAGCAGATATTCAGCTAGAAATTTTAATTTGAGTAGAAAATGTGCCGGCTCAAAAACAGCACCGAGAGCCAATGTAGGTGGTCCCTTTACAAATTGAGCATCCTTCAAGAGGCTTCATTTAGGGAATTCATACTCCAGAGAATATGTGATTTCCTTTTAAGGGATCAGGAAGGAATATACAGTGGTGTGAAAAAGTGTTTGCCCCCTTCCTCATTTCCTGTTCCTTTGCATGTTTGTCACACTTAAGTGTTTCGGAACATCAAACCAATTTAAACAATAGTCAAGGACAACACAAGTAAACACAAAATGCAATTTGTAAATGAAGGTGTTTATTATTAAAGGTGAAAAAAAATCCAAACCATCATGGCCCTGTGTGAAAAAGTGATTGCCCCCCTTGTTAAAACATACTATAACTGTGGTTGTCCACACCTGAGTTCAATTTCTCTAGCCACACCCAGGCCTGATTATTGCCACACCTGTTCACAATCAAGGCATCACTTAAATAGGAGCTGCTTGACACAGTAAGGTCCACCAGAAGATCCTTAAAAGCTACACATCATGCCGAGACCCAAAGAAATTCAGGAACAATTGAGAAAGAAAGTAATTGAGATCTATCAGTCTGGAAAGGGTTATAAAGCCATTTCCAAAGCTTTGGGAATCCAGCGAACCACAGTGAGAGCCATTATCCACAAATGGCGAAGACATGGAACAGTGGTGAACCTTCCCAGGAGTGGCCGGCCGCCCAAAATTACCCCAAGAGCGCAGCGACGACTCATCCAAGAGGTCACAAAAGACCCCACAACAACGTCCAAGGAACTGCAGGCCTCACTTGCCTCAGTTAAGGTCAGCGTTCATGCCTCCACCATCAGGAAAAGACTGGGCAAAAATGGCCTGCATGGCAGAGTTCCAAGGAGAAAACCACTGCTGAGCAAAAAGAACATCAAAGCTCGTCTCAATTTCTCCACAACACATCTTGATGATCCCCAAGACTTTTGGGACAACATTCTGTGGACCGATGAGACAAAAGTGGAACTCTTTGGAAGGTGTGTGTCCAAGTATATCTGGCGTAGAAGGAACACTGCATTTCAGAAAAAGAACATTATACCAACAGTAAAATATGGTGGTGGTAGTGTGATGGTCTGGGGTTGTTTTGCTGCTTCAGGACCTGGAAGACTTGCCGTGATAAAAGGAACTATGAATTCTGCTGTCTACCAAGAGATCCTGAAGGAGAATGTCCGACCATCTGTTCGTGTACTCAAGCTGAAGCGAACTTGGGTTCTGCAGCAGGACAATGATCCTAAACACACCAGCAAGTCCACCACCGAATGGCTGAAGAAAAACAAAATGAAGACTTTGGAGTGGCCTAGCCAAAGTCCTGACCTGAATCCTATTGAGATGTTGTGGTATGACCTTAAAAAGGCCGTTCATGCTCGAAAACCCTCTAATGTAACTGAATTAGGACAATTCTGCAAAGATGAGTGGGCCAAAATTCCTCCAGGACGCTGTAAAAGCCTCATTGCCCGTTATCGCAAACGCTTGGTTGCAGTTGTTGCTGCTAAGGGTGGCCCAACCAGTTATTAGGTTTAGGGGGCAATCACTTTTTCACACAGGGCCATGATGGTTTGGATTTTTTTTCACCTTTAATAATAAACACCTTCATTTACAAATTGCATTTTGTGTTTACTTGTGTTGTCCTTGACTATTGTTTAAATTGGTTTGATGTTCCGAAACACTTAAGTGTGACAAACATGCAAAGGAACAGGAAACGAGGAAGGGGGCAAACACTTTTTCACACCACTGTATATTTCCCCCATTGGAGCAAAATGGACTGTGCTTTAAAGGTTTTTTTTTTTTTTTTTTACCTTCCGCTGGATCAACTGTAGCTATAGGATTGTGTAGAGGAGGTTTGCTATTTATTTATACTAATTTTTTTCACTTTCAATACATTTTTATTGAAGCGTTTCATCATAACAGATAGATATAAATAATGTACTGTTAGCCACTAGGACTGTGGCCATCAACGTCACAAGTTTATTTATATATTTAACAAGAGACATGGTTGATGGTTGATCTAAATTTCACTAAGTAATATTTCAGTAACACCTTTCCTGCAGATTGGTGACCAAAACTGTCTTGTCAGGACAGAATTATTTCTCTTGGATTTATGCCATTTTCAAACACATGACAGTTTGTGATCTACAAGCAAAACCAGATCCCCAAGAATGGTCTTTTATAAATCCATGCTGGTTGTCACTTATGATAGCGTTATCACAGACAAATTTCTGTCCCTTACCATTTGCTCAAATACCTTACATGCTATTGACGTTAGGCTGACTGGTTTGTAGTATCCTGGTATACATCTTGATCCTTTTCTGTAAACTGGCACCATTATTTTACACGGAATGCCCTCATTGCTCTCCAGTCTCCACCAGCATGTGGAAAACACTGTGGCAGCGATAGACAATAGAGGAATATGGGGAATATGTTTCACTCTCCCCAATAAAAGGGGGGAAATTATGGGGGATATACACCCACCATCCCAGAGTGAGCCCAAAATGGCCCACTCTGGCCCACACTGGTAGTGACTGGAACCCACCATACTGGAGGTATAACTGTGGGAAAATCTAAGGCAATAGGCTACTTTCCACAGTTGGCCTTTGGCAGTGAATACTTTTCGGTGAAACAGTCAAGGGTTCCCTGTGGTTTTTTTTTTTTTTTTTTTTTCATTGTAAAGCTGCTTTTTCCCTGCTGAAAGAAACACAGGAAGGGAAAGCAATGCAAACTTGGTGGAAGTCCCACTCAAAGAACCAAATGATGTAGAACAGGAAATAACACATACTGTATAATGGAGTTGTAAAGCAGATCAATGAAGAGATTTCTGGGACTTACTGCCCATAAGTCCTTATCCAGTGTTAAATTACAAAATAATAATGTACAGAGGAGCAATAAAATTCATTTCCTGACAGGCTCCATGGCAGCATACGTGTGGGTTGGCCCCGCCTCCATAACTACCCAATAGGACCCCTCTCCCATAAATCTTTGCTCCTGGCTGCTATCCGTGTTCCTTTTTTGTCCTCCTCCGTAGGACCATGTGGTTCTCCTACCTGAAGATGACTTCACAGCGATCGATCGGCCGAATGACTGAATTGTTTCCTCCGATAGGCCCTGACTGTTAAGCAGGGTATGGAGAGTAATTGCAGAGTAGCGCTGAAGAAATGGTTGTCTTACCTTAAAGTGCGCCCGGCCTGTTTACCTGTTGCTACAGGTGGCCCTTATCTGCTGGAGGTCCGGTGTGTGCGTGGATTCGTTCGGCCAAGTGATCGTTGGTGGAGTGGTGAGTCTGTATCTTTCCATGGCAGCAGTGTTTATGTGTGTGCCCATTGATTATCTTCTTTTCCTGTATCCTATTGCTGTTCCATGCTGTTTGCTGACGCTTCTGCGTTCCAGCAAACTATTCTCTTCAACTTCCGGGTTCGCGGGCGTTCTGCGCATGCGCGGACCCGGCATGAGAGCGAGGCTTGGTTCTCGCGCATGCGCGTTGAGCACCCGGCGTCTGACATCGCCGATGATGTCACGGGCGCCAAATTCAAAAGCCTGCAAAGCTGGGCAAGGTAGGAACAATCCCTTATGCTAAGGATATGTGCCTTTTTTGTCTGGTCTGAGGTCTGAAATGTTTTCTCTTGTTACTACAGCGTCAGGTGTTTTGTCTTTGCAATGATGGATGTTTACTGCCCCCTAGTGGCCAGCCTGCTCATGTTAGGTAGGTTCTAAATACATCTTTTGTATTTTTTAATGTTGAAGAGAGTAAGCATAGGCAGCAAGTATGACCTGTCCCTTCTGTCTGTCTTTCTGTGTTCACAGCCCTTCCAAATCTGATCCACAACCTAGTGCCTATAGACGCAGTGGATCGTCAAAATCGCACCACCACAAATCCTCCTCAAAATCCAGCCACCATAGGTCCGCCAGGTCGGAACAGCGTGACGGGGATTATTCTCGCCCCCCTGTGGCTCACTCCAGCAAGAGGCCAGAGAAATCATGTTGGGGGTGCAGGATGCCCGTGCCAGCGGATAAATCCCTATGTGACCATTGTTTCGCCAAAGTAGCGGATGAAAGAGACGGCGCTGATCAGCGCTTAGAAGTAATGGTGAGGCGAGTGGTAAAGGAATCCCTGCAGGAAAGGGAAGCCCAACAGCCATGTGAATCCCCATCTGACCCATTAGATCCTACAGTGGGAGAGGGGTTACTACAAGAGACATGGGAATCATCCCAGCCTAGCCGCCACTCGGCTCCTGTCTCAGACAGTGAATCGGATCCGGAAGATCCAGGATTGGGGTTTGATTATGGTCTGGTTCCCTCCCTGGTGAAGGCGGTGAGAGAGGCTCTGAAGTGGGAAGATCCCATCACTTCCTCCCCAAAGCAAAGGAAATTGTTTAAGCAGCTCAATAAGGAGCGCCAATTTTTTTCCGTTTCTGTCCAAATTGGGTGATATTATTTCAGAGGAATGGAGCAAGATGGACAAAAAGAGTTCCATGCAATCTAAAATCCTTAAACTGTACCCTTTTAAGGAAGAAGATGTGAAGCACCTGGAGTCAGCTCCACTGGTAGACGCAGCGCTTATGCGTTTGGTGAGATATGTGACTCTCCCCTTAGAAGATACTGTGTCATTCAAGGATCCTTTAGAGAGACGGATCGATTCAGATCTGAAGAGAATCTATTTGACCTCAGGGATGGCGTGCAAACCAGTGCTTGCGATTGCAGCAGTGTCAAAGGCCATAGAATTCTGGGCTGACAGCATTGAAGAATACCTGAGAGGCATTTCAATGGACACGGCTAAAAGACTCTCCTATTCAGGAGATTAGGAGGCATCCATTGATGTCATTCGCCTGATGTCTCGGGCTATGCTGGCAGCCGTTTCAGCACGCCGTGCGTTGTGGCTCCGTCCGTGGCTCGCAGACCCTGCATCTAAGCAGGCTTGGTGCCGCATCCCCTTTGAAGGGTCCTCATTATTCGGCAATAAGCTTGATTCTGCCATATCCCGGGCCACAGGTGGGAAATCTGGTTTTCTCCCTCAGGACAGGCGTCCTCAAAACCAAAGACGCTCTTTTCCAAGAAGGCAGAATGCGGATCGTGCCAGGGATGCACGCAGCTACAAACCTGGCCGGGAATTCTCCAGGACATGGAGGTCCAGGCAGTCTTCTTTTAAGAAGGCCTCTAAAGGTGGTTCCTCTGGGAAACATGTTTGGGCGGCCTCAATTCGGGACTATTGGACCGCAAAGACGGTGTCGTCTGGTCACAAATGGGTCTTCAGCAACACTCCAAAACTCAGATTTATCCCTACAACTCTTCCAGGCTCAGAAGAGAAAAGACAGGTCCTATTGACCTATGTGAGCTGTTTATTGGAACAAGGCGCAGTCGTACCTGTCCCAGAGGAAGAACGGGGCGAAGGCATGTATTCACCCCTGTTTTTGGTGCAGAAGAAAACGGCACATGGAGGCCAGTAATAGACCTGACCCATCTCAATTCCTTCATTTGCAAGGAAAAATTCAGGATGGAGTCCCTGCTTACCATACAGCAGTCGGTACACCTGGGAGACTGGTTAATATCAATCGACCTGAAAGACGCGTATTTTCACGTGCCTGTGACAAAGGACTTTCACAAATTCCTCCGCTTTGCGGTAGGCAACCAATACTTACAGTTCACATGTCTACCCTTCGGGTTAACCACGTCACCCCGGGTCTTCTCCAAGGTGCTATTGGCGGTAGTGGCTCTTCTCAGGGTCAAGGGTGTTCATCTCCACCACTACCTGGACGACTTGCTTTTACTATCTCAGAACAAGGATCAGCTATTAGATCACAAAGAGGTTGTCATCTCTACCCTGCAAGAGTTCGGGTGGCTCCTGAATTTAGAGAAGAGTCAGCTGGAACCGTGTCAGTCCCTTGTGTTCTTGGGCGCTCAATTCAACACCGTGGAGGGTACCATCTCCCTCCCAGAGGAGAAAATCGTGGTGATCCGAGACAGGATTCTTGCAGCTCTTGGATCTTCTCACCTTCTGCTCTCCAGTGCCTGAAAATAATTGGCACAATGACAGCAACCATTCCCATGGTGTAGTGGGCCCAGTGGCATACTCGTCTTTTTCAGAAGGGGTTTCTGCATCAATGGAACTCTGTCAATCAGAATCAGCGCATCTTTCTTACCCCATCTATGAGGACATCTCTCCTCTGGTGGCTTCAAGGGAAGAATCTGCGCAACCATCATTTGATTATTCCCATCTCATGGATCACTGTGATTTCAGATGCCAGCAACCAGGGGTGGGGCGCTTATTGCCGTTCGGATGTGGCTCAGGGCAGGTGGACATTCCCGTCCCAAGGAGTCGTCTCCAACATTCTGGAACTGAGGGCAGCCTTTCAGGCACTCCTATCCTTTCGCCATCTAGTGTTGAACTCTTCCGTCATGCTAAGGTTGGACAACACAACGGCAGTGGCATACATAAGGAAACAAGGCGGGACTCACAGCTGGTCCCTGTTACAAGAAGTGGAGCCTTTAATGAGTTGGGCTCGAAAGAACTTAGCCAACATCTTGGCAGTATACATTCCGGGGGTCCAGAATGTGCAAGCAGACTTCTTGTCTCGGGTCGAGTTGGACAACAACGAGTGGTCCCTTCACAGAGAAGTTTTCGAGTGGCTCCTAACACTGGGAGTGTCTCCGGAGGTCGATCTGTTCGCTTCCCCGTGCAATTTCAAGATGCCCAAGTACCTTGCGAGGTTCAGGGACCCTCAGGCATTCGGGATAGATGCTCTCACGACCAGTTGGGATTTCCAGAGGGCCTATGCCTTCCCCCCAGTCCCGGTGATTCTACAGTTTCTGCGGAGACTCCGAACAGAAAAGGTGGAGATCATTGCGGTCATTCCATTCTGGCCCAACAGGCCGTGGTTTCCTCTGCTGCTACTCCTCAGCTATCAAGATCCAATTTCCCTGCCTCTCAGGCCGGATCTATTGTCCCAAGGCACGACGTTACACCCATGCCCATCTTGTCTACACCTCAAGGTGTGGTTCTTGAGAGGGGAAGGCTAGAAGCCCTTGGTTGCCCAGAAGAAGCTATTCCAACCCTTCTTAGCGCCAGACGAAGAAGTACTAATAGGGTGTACGAGCGCATATGGTCCAGGTTTACTGTACACATGTCATTAAGAGAAATTCTCGTAACTCTCCAGCAGTTCATGATATTCTGAGCTTTCCTCAATCTGGACTGGATTTATCTCTGGCAGTCAGCCAGAGTACAAGTGTCAGCCATCTCGGCCTTCACGGGAGTCTCATGGGCGAATCACGCCGTAGTTCGTCAGTTCTTTAAGGGTGCCATCAGGCTCATACCACAAAGAAGACCCAGGTTCCCCAAATGGGACCTTCCATTAGTTCTGGATTTTCTGTCAAATCTTGGGAAAGATTCTGTTGAACCTTTGTCTGTTAAGGATCTCACACGTAAGACTATCTTCCTAGTGGCAATAACGTCAGCGAAAAGGGTGTCGGAGATCAGGAATCTTGGTTCAGAGGAACCCTTTCTGACCTTTTTTGCAGACAGAGTGGTACTGATTCCAATGTTAGGGTCAAACCCAAAAGTGACCACGGTCTTCCATGAGAATCAGGAGATTGTACTCCCTACCTTCAAAACATCAAATGACCAAGATATTCATCCTCTTGATGTAGGTCACACCTTAAAGCAGTATCTGGAAGCAACGGCTCCAGTCAGGCAAACGGAATTCCTCTTCGTCCTTCTTCATGGCAAGAACAAAGGGATGCGTGCGTCAATTCGGTCAATTTCCACTTGGATTGTGCAGACTATTCAAAGGGCATACAGAGCTAAGGGCTTGGCTCCTCCTGAGGCAGTGACGGCTCATTCAACGCGGAGCATCTCGACCTCATAGGCGGCCTCTCGGCATGTGGAGCCTGAAATTATTTGTAGAGCGGCCTCTTGGTCCACAATTAACACTTTTGTATCTCACTATTGTGTTGAGCCAGCTGCGCTGTCTTCTATTAATTTTGGTTTACAAGTATTGTCGGTGGACAATGATAAATACATTTTTGGTTTTCTTTGCTCAACATTTTGCCCACCCGGGTGTGTTTGGCGAGTTATTTCCCACACGTATGCTGCCATGGAGCCTGTCAGGAAAACGGAAAATTTATATCAAATACTTACCGTCATTTTCCTTTCCTGATAGGCTCCATGGCAGCAGGAGTTCCCTCCCAAATGTCTGGAGTAGGCTAGTTACGGAACACGGATAGCAGCCAGGAGCAAAGATTTATGGGAGAGGGGTCCTATTGGGTAGTTATGGAGGCGGGGCCAACCCACACGTATGCTGCCATGGAGCCTATCAGGAAAGGAAAATTACGGTAAGTATTTGATATAAATTTTATCCATATATGTCCCCCATTTGTCAGTCAGTACCCTCTCCTATATATGCAATATATGGCTGGCCCAGTTTTAAACAAGATGTTTTTTTTTATCTTTTTATTTTAGTTCTGGTATCAAATAATCCTGGTAAACCTACATACATTTTTGCAGCATTTTCTGTTTAGTTCAACTGCGTTTTGTAGTCCCACTGGTTTTATACAGTAAATTGAATTTGCTGTGCATTGGCAGGCTTGAGAAAGAGGAAGGGGATCCTCGAAACACATAGCCACACCCCCTTGATACCTCTCTGTCTGACGTCACTTCTGTGTTTCCCACACTGTGAAGCGAATTCCTCAGTATACTGGAAAGACGGTGTAGGTAAACACATATTTTGAATTGGATGTCCACCTGTTGCAAATACAGAGCTAGTGGCCAAACCAGGCTGAGACTTTTTAAGGGCTCTTTCACACGGGGCGGATCCGGGGCAGACGGATGAAAAAATAGGGTTTTCCTCCGTCTGCAGAATCGGACAATTGCGCTGACACCCGCTGCCCCATAGACATGCATGTATGTCCGTTTTTCATCCAAAAACGGTAGGATGAAAAACGGACATACGGTCCGCATGTGTGAAAGGGGCCTTACAAGTGCTTTTTGTTCTTCTATATGCGAGTTGCCATTTATCATTCTTAACAAAAAATGTTACACTACACCTAGATTGCACCCTCTGTTGTTTATTATTTCCTTCTTCAAAAAGAGATTGTAAAAAATAAAAAAAAATATTAAAGCTGGCAGTTGGATGACTTGCTGTATTATAGTTCTAATGGCAGCCATTTGTCTGTGAATAACTGACAAATGAACAGGGAACTAATCCCTTGCAGCTTAAATATAGGGTTCACATGTCTCTGAATCATACTGAAATTTATAAAGAATCACAAGCGTTACCAAACTTCTTTTGTAGTGCATCTGAACCAGAGACTACAAAATATTATTGATGGTGGGTTTGGGAGATCTGTTAACTTGTGTATTATCAGCCTTCCAAGCTGCTAAAACTTAAAATAAAAAGCGCCAGTGTGCTGCTGTAAAATGCACATTTCTACAATTCAGAATGAGCCCACCATTCCAGTGCAATGCATGGCAAAGTAATATCATGTATTGTGGTATGCTTTCAAAAATGCTGCATGCTAAATTTTTAGTCTGCAAGTGGTGTGTTAGCTAGCCTATTTGTTTGAATGGGCTGCCCAGCATAACATGTATTAATGAGCATGCACCTCAGCAAACTGGGTTGATGTGAACGCATTCAGAAAATGCTATGCTTTAACCAACTCTGCTATCAGATAACTATGGGAAAGTTATATGATCTGCTTGTAATCCAAATACTTATGTCCATTATAAGCTTTGAACATACAGTAAGGGATTGTTCATAAGTAACAAATCAGCTTCAGCAGCTGCTAAGTGGCATTTTTGCCTAGAGGAAAATCAAGTTCTTATACCAGCTGTCACAGAAACAATACATCATATGTCCTGCTGTCTCATAGAGCTAAATATTTGCCAATAGAAGGGTCTGAGCAGTTAAGCTCAGCAGATATTCAGCTAGAAATTTTAATTTGAGTAGAAAATGTGCCGGCTCAAAAACAGCACCGAGAGCCAATGTAGGTGGTCCCTTTACAAATTGAGCATCCTTCAAGAGGCTTCATTTAGGGAATTCATACTCCAGAGAATATGTGATTTCCTTTTAAGGGATCAGGAAGGAATATACAGTGGTGTGAAAAAGTGTTTGCCCCCTTCCTCATTTCCTGTTCCTTTGCATGTTTGTCACACTTAAGTGTTTCGGAACATCAAACCAATTTAAACAATAGTCAAGGACAACACAAGTAAACACAAAATGCAATTTGTAAATGAAGGTGTTTATTATTAAAGGTGAAAAAAAATCCAAACCATCATGGCCCTGTGTGAAAAAGTGATTGCCCCCCTTGTTAAAACATACTATAACTGTGGTTGTCCACACCTGAGTTCAATTTCTCTAGCCACACCCAGGCCTGATTATTGCCACACCTGTTCACAATCAAGGCATCACTTAAATAGGAGCTGCTTGACACAGTAAGGTCCACCAGAAGATCCTTAAAAGCTACACATCATGCCGAGACCCAAAGAAATTCAGGAACAATTGAGAAAGAAAGTAATTGAGATCTATCAGTCTGGAAAGGGTTATAAAGCCATTTCCAAAGCTTTGGGAATCCAGCGAACCACAGTGAGAGCCATTATCCACAAATGGCGAAGACATGGAACAGTGGTGAACCTTCCCAGGAGTGGCCGGCCGCCCAAAATTACCCCAAGAGCGCAGCGACGACTCATCCAAGAGGTCACAAAAGACCCCACAACAACGTCCAAGGAACTGCAGGCCTCACTTGCCTCAGTTAAGGTCAGCGTTCATGCCTCCACCATCAGGAAAAGACTGGGCAAAAATGGCCTGCATGGCAGAGTTCCAAGGAGAAAACCACTGCTGAGCAAAAAGAACATCAAAGCTCGTCTCAATTTCTCCACAACACATCTTGATGATCCCCAAGACTTTTGGGACAACATTCTGTGGACCGATGAGACAAAAGTGGAACTCTTTGGAAGGTGTGTGTCCAAGTATATCTGGCGTAGAAGGAACACTGCATTTCAGAAAAAGAACATTATACCAACAGTAAAATATGGTGGTGGTAGTGTGATGGTCTGGGGCTGTTTTGCTGCTTCAGGACCTGGAAGACTTGCCGTGATAAAAGGAACTATGAATTCTGCTGTCTACCAAGAGATCCTGAAGGAGAATGTCCGACCATCTGTTCGTGTACTCAAGCTGAAGCGAACTTGGGTTCTGCAGCAGGACAATGATCCTAAACACACCAGCAAGTCCACCACCGAATGGCTGAAGAAAAACAAAATGAAGACTTTGGAGTGGCCTAGCCAAAGTCCTGACCTGAATCCTATTGAGATGTTGTGGTATGACCTTAAAAAGGCCGTTCATGCTCGAAAACCCTCTAATGTAACTGAATTAGGACAATTCTGCAAAGATGAGTGGGCCAAAATTCCTCCAGGACGCTGTAAAAGCCTCATTGCCCGTTATCGCAAACGCTTGGTTGCAGTTGTTGCTGCTAAGGGTGGCCCAACCAGTTATTAGGTTTAGGGGGCAATCACTTTTTCACACAGGGCCATGATGGTTTGGATTTTTTTTCACCTTTAATAATAAACACCTTCATTTACAAATTGCATTTTGTGTTTACTTGTGTTGTCCTTGACTATTGTTTAAATTGGTTTGATGTTCCGAAACACTTAAGTGTGACAAACATGCAAAGGAACAGGAAACGAGGAAGGGGGCAAACACTTTTTCACACCACTGTATATTTCCCCCATTGGAGCAAAATGGACTGTGCTTTAAAGGTTTTTTTTTTTTTTTTTTACCTTCCGCTGGATCAACTGTAGCTATAGGATTGTGTAGAGGAGGTTTGCTATTTATTTATACTAATTTTTTTCACTTTCAATACATTTTTATTGAAGCGTTTCATCATAACAGATAGATATAAATAATGTACTGTTAGCCACTAGGACTGTGGCCATCAACGTCACAAGTTTATTTATATATTTAACAAGAGACATGGTTGATGGTTGATCTAAATTTCACTAAGTAATATTTCAGTAACACCTTTCCTGCAGATTGGTGACCAAAACTGTCTTGTCAGGACAGAATTATTTCTCTTGGATTTATGCCATTTTCAAACACATGACAGTTTGTGATCTACAAGCAAAACCAGATCCCCAAGAATGGTCTTTTATAAATCCATGCTGGTTGTCACTTATGATAGCGTTATCACAGACAAATTTCTGTCCCTTACCATTTGCTCAAATACCTTACATGCTATTGACGTTAGGCTGACTGGTTTGTAGTATCCTGGTATACATCTTGATCCTTTTCTGTAAACTGGCACCATTATTTTACACGGAATGCCCTCATTGCTCTCCAGTCTCCACCAGCATGTGGAAAACACTGTGGCAGCGATAGACAATAGAGGAATATGGGGAATATGTTTCACTCTCCCCAATAAAAGGGGGGAAATTATGGGGGATATACACCCACCATCCCAGAGTGAGCCCAAAATGGCCCACTCTGGCCCACACTGGTAGTGACTGGAACCCACCATACTGGAGGTATAACTGTGGGAAAATCTAAGGCAATAGGCTACTTTCCACAGTTGGCCTTTGGCAGTGAATACTTTTCGGTGAAACAGTCAAGGGTTCCCTGTGGTTTTTTGTTTTTTTTTTTTCATTGTAAAGCTGCTTTTTCCCTGCTGAAAGAAACACAGGAAGGGAAAGCAATGCAAACTTGGTGGAAGTCCCACTCAAAGAACCAAATGATGTAGAACAGGAAATAACACATACTGTATAATGGAGTTGTAAAGCAGATCAATGAAGAGATTTCTGGGACTTACTGCCCATAAGTCCTTATCCAGTGTTAAATTACAAAATAATAATGTACAGAGGAGCAATAAAATTCATTTCCTGACAGGCTCCATGGCAGCATACGTGTGGGTTGGCCCCGCCTCCATAACTACCCAATAGGACCCCTCTCCCATAAATCTTTGCTCCTGGCTGCTATCCGTGTTCCTTTTTTGTCCTCCTCCGTAGGACCATGTGGTTCTCCTACCTGAAGATGACTTCACAGCGATCGATCGGCCGAATGACTGAATTGTTTCCTCCGATAGGCCCTGACTGTTAAGCAGGGTATGGAGAGTAATTGCAGAGTAGCGCTGAAGAAATGGTTGTCTTACCTTAAAGTGCGCCCGGCCTGTTTACCTGTTGCTACAGGTGGCCCTTATCTGCTGGAGGTCCGGTGTGTGCGTGGATTCGTTCGGCCAAGTGATCGTTGGTGGAGTGGTGAGTCTGTATCTTTCCATGGCAGCAGTGTTTATGTGTGTGCCCATTGATTATCTTCTTTTCCTGTATCCTATTGCTGTTCCATGCTGTTTGCTGACGCTTCTGCGTTCCAGCAAACTATTCTCTTCAACTTCCGGGTTCGCGGGCGTTCTGCGCATGCGCGGACCCGGCATGAGAGCGAGGCTTGGTTCTCGCGCATGCGCGTTGAGCACCCGGCGTCTGACATCGCCGATGATGTCACGGGCGCCAAATTCAAAAGCCTGCAAAGCTGGGCAAGGTAGGAACAATCCCTTATGCTAAGGATATGTGCCTTTTTTGTCTGGTCTGAGGTCTGAAATGTTTTCTCTTGTTACTACAGCGTCAGGTGTTTTGTCTTTGCAATGATGGATGTTTACTGCCCCCTAGTGGCCAGCCTGCTCATGTTAGGTAGGTTCTAAATACATCTTTTGTATTTTTTAATGTTGAAGAGAGTAAGCATAGGCAGCAAGTATGACCTGTCCCTTCTGTCTGTCTTTCTGTGTTCACAGCCCTTCCAAATCTGATCCACAACCTAGTGCCTATAGACGCAGTGGATCGTCAAAATCGCACCACCACAAATCCTCCTCAAAATCCAGCCACCATAGGTCCGCCAGGTCGGAACAGCGTGACGGGGATTATTCTCGCCCCCCTGTGGCTCACTCCAGCAAGAGGCCAGAGAAATCATGTTGGGGGTGCAGGATGCCCGTGCCAGCGGATAAATCCCTATGTGACCATTGTTTCGCCAAAGTAGCGGATGAAAGAGACGGCGCTGATCAGCGCTTAGAAGTAATGGTGAGGCGAGTGGTAAAGGAATCCCTGCAGGAAAGGGAAGCCCAACAGCCATGTGAATCCCCATCTGACCCATTAGATCCTACAGTGGGAGAGGGGTTACTACAAGAGACATGGGAATCATCCCAGCCTAGCCGCCACTCGGCTCCTGTCTCAGACAGTGAATCGGATCCGGAAGATCCAGGATTGGGGTTTGATTATGGTCTGGTTCCCTCCCTGGTGAAGGCGGTGAGAGAGGCTCTGAAGTGGGAAGATCCCATCACTTCCTCCCCAAAGCAAAGGAAATTGTTTAAGCAGCTCAATAAGGAGCGCCAATTTTTTTTCCGTTTCTGTCCAAATTGGGTGATATTATTTCAGAGGAATGGAGCAAGATGGACAAAAAGAGTTCCATGCAATCTAAAATCCTTAAACTGTACCCTTTTAAGGAAGAAGATGTGAAGCACCTGGAGTCAGCTCCACTGGTAGACGCAGCGCTTATGCGTTTGGTGAGATATGTGACTCTCCCCTTAGAAGATACTGTGTCATTCAAGGATCCTTTAGAGAGACGGATCGATTCAGATCTGAAGAGAATCTATTTGACCTCAGGGATGGCGTGCAAACCAGTGCTTGCGATTGCAGCAGTGTCAAAGGCCATAGAATTCTGGGCTGACAGCATTGAAGAATACCTGAGAGGCATTTCAATGGACACGGCTAAAAGACTCTCCTATTCAGGAGATTAGGAGGCATCCATTGATGTCATTCGCCTGATGTCTCGGGCTATGCTGGCAGCCGTTTCAGCACGCCGTGCGTTGTGGCTCCGTCCGTGGCTCGCAGACCCTGCATCTAAGCAGGCTTGGTGCCGCATCCCCTTTGAAGGGTCCTCATTATTCGGCAATAAGCTTGATTCTGCCATATCCCGGGCCACAGGTGGGAAATCTGGTTTTCTCCCTCAGGACAGGCGTCCTCAAAACCAAAGACGCTCTTTTCCAAGAAGGCAGAATGCGGATCGTGCCAGGGATGCACGCAGCTACAAACCTGGCCGGGAATTCTCCAGGACATGGAGGTCCAGGCAGTCTTCTTTTAAGAAGGCCTCTAAAGGTGGTTCCTCTGGGAAACATGTTTGGGCGGCCTCAATTCGGGACTATTGGACCGCAAAGACGGTGTCGTCTGGTCACAAATGGGTCTTCAGCAACACTCCAAAACTCAGATTTATCCCTACAACTCTTCCAGGCTCAGAAGAGAAAAGACAGGTCCTATTGACCTATGTGAGCTGTTTATTGGAACAAGGCGCAGTCGTACCTGTCCCAGAGGAAGAACGGGGCGAAGGCATGTATTCACCCCTGTTTTTGGTGCAGAAGAAAACGGCACATGGAGGCCAGTAATAGACCTGACCCATCTCAATTCCTTCATTTGCAAGGAAAAATTCAGGATGGAGTCCCTGCTTACCATACAGCAGTCGGTACACCTGGGAGACTGGTTAATATCAATCGACCTGAAAGACGCGTATTTTCACGTGCCTGTGACAAAGGACTTTCACAAATTCCTCCGCTTTGCGGTAGGCAACCAATACTTACAGTTCACATGTCTACCCTTCGGGTTAACCACGTCACCCCGGGTCTTCTCCAAGGTGCTATTGGCGGTAGTGGCTCTTCTCAGGGTCAAGGGTGTTCATCTCCACCACTACCTGGACGACTTGCTTTTACTATCTCAGAACAAGGATCAGCTATTAGATCACAAAGAGGTTGTCATCTCTACCCTGCAAGAGTTCGGGTGGCTCCTGAATTTAGAGAAGAGTCAGCTGGAACCGTGTCAGTCCCTTGTGTTCTTGGGCGCTCAATTCAACACCGTGGAGGGTACCATCTCCCTCCCAGAGGAGAAAATCGTGGTGATCCGAGACAGGATTCTTGCAGCTCTTGGATCTTCTCACCTTCTGCTCTCCAGTGCCTGAAAATAATTGGCACAATGACAGCAACCATTCCCATGGTGTAGTGGGCCCAGTGGCATACTCGTCTTTTTCAGAAGGGGTTTCTGCATCAATGGAACTCTGTCAATCAGAATCAGCGCATCTTTCTTACCCCATCTATGAGGACATCTCTCCTCTGGTGGCTTCAAGGGAAGAATCTGCGCAACCATCATTTGATTATTCCCATCTCATGGATCACTGTGATTTCAGATGCCAGCAACCAGGGGTGGGGCGCTTATTGCCGTTCGGATGTGGCTCAGGGCAGGTGGACATTCCCGTCCCAAGGAGTCGTCTCCAACATTCTGGAACTGAGGGCAGCCTTTCAGGCACTCCTATCCTTTCGCCATCTAGTGTTGAACTCTTCCGTCATGCTAAGGTTGGACAACACAACGGCAGTGGCATACATAAGGAAACAAGGCGGGACTCACAGCTGGTCCCTGTTACAAGAAGTGGAGCCTTTAATGAGTTGGGCTCGAAAGAACTTAGCCAACATCTTGGCAGTATACATTCCGGGGGTCCAGAATGTGCAAGCAGACTTCTTGTCTCGGGTCGAGTTGGACAACAACGAGTGGTCCCTTCACAGAGAAGTTTTCGAGTGGCTCCTAACACTGGGAGTGTCTCCGGAGGTCGATCTGTTCGCTTCCCCGTGCAATTTCAAGATGCCCAAGTACCTTGCGAGGTTCAGGGACCCTCAGGCATTCGGGATAGATGCTCTCACGACCAGTTGGGATTTCCAGAGGGCCTATGCCTTCCCCCCAGTCCCGGTGATTCTACAGTTTCTGCGGAGACTCCGAACAGAAAAGGTGGAGATCATTGCGGTCATTCCATTCTGGCCCAACAGGCCGTGGTTTCCTCTGCTGCTACTCCTCAGCTATCAAGATCCAATTTCCCTGCCTCTCAGGCCGGATCTATTGTCCCAAGGCACGACGTTACACCCATGCCCATCTTGTCTACACCTCAAGGTGTGGTTCTTGAGAGGGGAAGGCTAGAAGCCCTTGGTTGCCCAGAAGAAGCTATTCCAACCCTTCTTAGCGCCAGACGAAGAAGTACTAATAGGGTGTACGAGCGCATATGGTCCAGGTTTACTGTACACATGTCATTAAGAGAAATTCTCGTAACTCTCCAGCAGTTCATGATATTCTGAGCTTTCCTCAATCTGGACTGGATTTATCTCTGGCAGTCAGCCAGAGTACAAGTGTCAGCCATCTCGGCCTTCACGGGAGTCTCATGGGCGAATCACGCCGTAGTTCGTCAGTTCTTTAAGGGTGCCATCAGGCTCATACCACAAAGAAGACCCAGGTTCCCCAAATGGGACCTTCCATTAGTTCTGGATTTTCTGTCAAATCTTGGGAAAGATTCTGTTGAACCTTTGTCTGTTAAGGATCTCACACGTAAGACTATCTTCCTAGTGGCAATAACGTCAGCGAAAAGGGTGTCGGAGATCAGGAATCTTGGTTCAGAGGAACCCTTTCTGACCTTTTTTGCAGACAGAGTGGTACTGATTCCAATGTTAGGGTCAAACCCAAAAGTGACCACGGTCTTCCATGAGAATCAGGAGATTGTACTCCCTACCTTCAAAACATCAAATGACCAAGATATTCATCCTCTTGATGTAGGTCACACCTTAAAGCAGTATCTGGAAGCAACGGCTCCAGTCAGGCAAACGGAATTCCTCTTCGTCCTTCTTCATGGCAAGAACAAAGGGATGCGTGCGTCAATTCGGTCAATTTCCACTTGGATTGTGCAGACTATTCAAAGGGCATACAGAGCTAAGGGCTTGGCTCCTCCTGAGGCAGTGACGGCTCATTCAACGCGGAGCATCTCGACCTCATAGGCGGCCTCTCGGCATGTGGAGCCTGAAATTATTTGTAGAGCGGCCTCTTGGTCCACAATTAACACTTTTGTATCTCACTATTGTGTTGAGCCAGCTGCGCTGTCTTCTATTAATTTTGGTTTACAAGTATTGTCGGTGGACAATGATAAATACATTTTTGGTTTTCTTTGCTCAACATTTTGCCCACCCGGGTGTGTTTGGCGAGTTATTTCCCACACGTATGCTGCCATGGAGCCTGTCAGGAAAACGGAAAATTTATATCAAATACTTACCGTCATTTTCCTTTCCTGATAGGCTCCATGGCAGCAGGAGTTCCCTCCCAAATGTCTGGAGTAGGCTAGTTACGGAACACGGATAGCAGCCAGGAGCAAAGATTTATGGGAGAGGGGTCCTATTGGGTAGTTATGGAGGCGGGGCCAACCCACACGTATGCTGCCATGGAGCCTATCAGGAAAGGAAAATTACGGTAAGTATTTGATATAAATTTTCCGTTATATGGATGATTAATGGCAGCCATTTAAGATGACAATTAATCTTTTCGCTGCCAGCACCATTTTTGTGTAAGTTTTTTTGTTTTAAAAAATTATTATATGTTTAAAAAATCCTATTAGGCCGAATGATTACGGTAGTTAAAACTCACAATCAATGTATGTTTACGTCATACAATATTAGTGCATCAGTTTATCAAGTGCAAATTGTCTGTAAAAATTACATTATTTTAAATTTTAGGTCACAGAAATGTAATATATTACCCACTTTTGTTGGTAATAATATAAATGCACCAGCAGACTTTGCTTTGACAATCCAATGCTTGTGTCAGATGAGTATACTGCAGAGAATACAGCAGGGTAAATTGGGCAGCAATGTTATTAGAGGATAACAGGCTGGTGGAGGATAGCATAACTGGTGTACAGCTAACTTTTATTTAATCTTTGGGGAGTAGTTTAGGAGTTGACAGTTGAAGATCTAGCTATCAACTGTAGCAGACAGGTATTATATAGATCTGTGCATACAGGAAAAGAACCTAAGCAGATGTACCCCAGAACTGCAATTCAAGCATAGCTTGTTAAATTAGATGTTAACCCAACCACTAAAACATCATATAGCTGGTGATAATGATATAAACATTCTCGTTTTGGCACTACGTGTTATGGAGTGAAAACACTGCTGCAGCAAATTGGATCATGTTTATTGGGGTTTTTTTGCCTTCCTCTGGATCAACTGTGGGCATAGGATTGTGTATATCGGATTGTATAATTTTTTTCCCTTTATATTGGTTGAACTGGACGGACTTGTGTCTTTTTTCATCCAGACTGTATGTAACTCTAACTATGTAACTCTGCCCCTGTCTCCCACAATCTCCTGCCTGCAAATCACTTGTCAGATGCTTTCCCAAATAAAATAAAAAATATATGCTTCTTTGCTGTTGTACTGTATGTTCCCCAGGAATATTATACCATTAGAATTTTATTTTAATTTTTTTAAATCACATTTAGCCTGTTGTGACAGTCCATGTGGAGATACTCTAAAGAAGCGGCCCGACACACATTCCCCACCCCCAACTTCCCCAAGGTGCACAGCATTTTGCTCCCCAATTGACATACAGTGAAGGGTTTACATCTACTTTAGTAGACCAGTGCACTAATCTGTCCCTATGCAGTTTATCAGCAACACTCCTTAAAGTGGAACTTTACCCATAACAACTTGATAACAAATAAATGTTCTTTAGCAAGGAACATACATTCCACATTAATAATAATGTTACCAAAATGAGTGTGTGCTGTAAATTTCCTCCAGCATTGCTACTGTTACTTTTTGCTGGAGGCTGACATTTTGTTGAAGCCCAAAGCCCCATCAGTAAATCATTAAGTAGAACTAAACCCACCAATTTACCAGTTTCAAAAAACAGTTACATTCTTGGAATGCTGGAAATGCAACCTGTCACATTTGATTGTGTTCTCAACCAAACTGTCAAACCATCAAATGAATGGTGTCATACCTGATCACATGTGCAGCACCATGGCAGTTTCAGTTTAAACAGAAGCAGCTTCCTGGGCTGTAAGACCCCTTTCACACTAAGGTGCTCAAAAACTGCCCATAAAACGCCGGACGTTTTTGAGGTGCTTTTTTCGGCGTTAGCGGTGCGCTTTTATTAAGGTTATGTGACCTTAAGAAAAAGAGCCATTTTGCGTCGCTTTGGTAGCTCCTTCCCATTCATTTCAATGGACAGGGGTGCTTTTTAAAGTGCTCCAAACATGCCACAAAGATGCTGCTTGCAGGACTTTTTGCACCACCCTGCCAGCGCACTGCCCTAGTGTGAAAGCATCCATTAAAATTAGCGGAAAGCAGTTTTTCAGGCGCTACTTTTAGCGCAAAAGTGCATATAAAAGCGCCTCGGTGTGAGAGGGGTATAAAGGATAGGAGGGCTTAATTCATCTTCAAGACTGTCAGCAGATCGGCCTCTACAAACTCAGCAGTGCCTAAAAATGGAGAGCAACTGAGCATATGCAGAGCAGGCGAGGCAGTGTATTACTGGGTTTTAAACAGTATAGACACTTATTTTTAATGTTTTATATAGCTATAACTGCTAAAGGGGCCAGCATTAAGTGATCTAGCAGGACCTAATTTTTTTGCCTAAAGTTCCACTATCACAGCTAAGCAGATTGTCAATTTGGCTTATAGAAACCCTGCCTAATTATAGTGAGTGGTTACATAACAAAGCCCATATTATTAGCCATTCAAAGCTAACTGACCTAAGGTCAGAGGCCAGGAAGTACATTACTGGTAGCTGGTTGCTATGGTGGTGAACAGCAGCAATGGTTCGCTGAGTTTGTGAACTCCAGATGGGTTCTCTAGGAACACAAAGCTCATCCCTAGTCACTACTGTGCTCCTAGAAGCATGACACATAGCAGGAGATGTAGACATCTTACACACCAGGTTTTGTAGGGTAAACTTTTTAATTTTTTTGTATACATTAACGAAAGTCACAAAAATAATTTTTAAATGGTGGTGCACTACAATAATAGTAATACATGAGCAACAAGGTTATACTGTTTTCAGTATTGTATATTCAACAGCTTGCAAAGATCAATAGTTTCACAATCACAGTGACTGCAGTAATAATACCCAACATACCCAAAGAAAAAAGTGCTGAATAATAAAATAATCCTTTGTTTTACAGGATACAGGAAAATGATTGGTGTATACTTCAGTACTCACTCCTGCAATGCTTCTTCTGTACACTACTGCTGCCTCAGCTAATTTGCCAGAACTATACTGTCCGGCAGGAGATCCCTCCACCCAACAGAGGAAACACAAGTGCGGTAAGCAGTCCAGCAAAGCACTACACTGTAAACCCTCTAGGGCAGTGATGGTGAACCTTGGCACCTCAGATGTTTTGGAACTACATTTCCCATGATGCTCATGCACTCTTCAGTATAGTAGAGCATCATGGGAAATGTAGTTCCAAAACATCTGGGGTGCCAAGGTTCACCATCATTGCTCTAGGGAATTAAGGAGGTTGTAAACCCTCATGTTTTTTCACCTTAATGCATTCTATGCATTAAAGTGGTGTTGCCACCAAAAAAAAAAAAATTCTTAAAAATCATGAAAAATTAAAAATAAATAATTGGAATTTTTTTTTTTTTTTCTCACCTCTAAATGCCTGTTGCTAGGGGGTCCCTCGTAGTCTGCCACCTTCAGTGCCAAGGCACTGACATCACTTCCCCTCGGCGCCGCACAGTCATCTGGGACCTATCACGTGTCCCAGATGACTGAGCGTCGTATCACGGCGCACGGCGCCGCTCGCACATGCCCAGTGGGTGCCCACAGTAAGAATGCCGGCGAGCGGAGCGGGGAGCCAGGGGGGGCTTCGTTCCCCCGCATCGCTGGACCCTGAGACAGGTAGGTGTCCGATTATTAAAAGTCAGCAGCTGCAGTATTTGTAGATGCTGACTTTTAAAAAAAAATTTTTAGTGGGCACTCCTCTTTAAGGCGAGAGACCTTCTGTAGTGCTACAGCCCCCCCCCCCCCCCCAGCCCCCATTTTACTTACCTGACCCCGATCTTTCTCTGGCCGGGAACGAGCACACCAGTTCTAGCTGGTGTCTCGTGTCCTGATTGGATAGATTGATAGCAGCGCAGCCATTGGCTCCCGCTGCTGTCAATTAAATCCAATGATGCGGGCTGCGTTCTGTGTGAATGGCCACAGAAGCAGGACTCGGGTGTCCACCTTAGGAGAGCCTTCTCCAACGTGGGCACTCATTGCAGGGAGGTGCTACCAGCGCCGCCGGGGGACCCCAGAAGAGGCAGATCAGGGCTAGCAAAATGAACTGCACAGTGGAGGTAAATATGACATGTTTGTTATTTAAAAAACAAACAAAAAAGAAGGTTTTACAACCCCTAAAACTGCAGATCCTGATGAGTACTGCAATATGACAGTGGTATGTGTGCAAATTTAGGTGCATAGTGGCTACAAACATTATTTCTGGTGGTAATTATGTAAACCAGTGAAATAAAAACAAAATCTTGTAGAGCTACTATCAAAGCAGAACAGAACAGAATTAAAAGACAATGCACTTCTATTTAGTAGCTTACCTTTGACCAAAGCTTGTCAACCTCTCACCTAGGTGCCAGTGATGTCACTTAGCCTCACTGTGGGATTCTGTAAAGGCCAAGGGGCTACAAGGATTGTGCATCTAATTTGTCTGACTATATATTACAGGCATACCCCACTTTTAAGTACGCAATGGGGTTTATTTACTAAAGCTTGAAAGTGCAAAATCTGTCTCACTTCTTCATAGAAACCAATGAGCTTCCAGGTTTTATTACCAAAGCTTAATTGAACAAGCTGGGGTTAGAAGTTCATTGGTTTATACGCAGATGTGAGCCTGATTTTGCACTTTCCAGCTTTAGTAAATAAACCCCATTGTGTACTTAAAAGTGGGGTATGCCTGTATTCATGTTTCTAACCACAACTGCTACTTGTTGTAGTTAGTACAATAATAGGAGCACATTCTCCATATTTACAATGAAAATGTAACTTATTCTTAATATTCCATAATTTACCTCCATCCTCTTAATGCCCCCTACTCCTCTTCCTCCATAATAAGAGGCATCCACAGTTGGCCACTTCTTCTTAGGCAATCCATCCTCATCATCAGATTCCTGCAGTAAAATAGTAATTAATTAACACATGGAATGGCATATTTTCACTTGCATAATCGATAAAAGGAAAACTGATGTTTTGGGTAGATGTCAGCAGGTTCAATTGACCACTAGATTATATTAATGTATTGCTTGGGAACAAAAGGATATAGCAACTTTACAAGTGGACCTTGATAAAAATAGGAGGGGTGGGCAACTACATGGAAAATGAGGTTTAATGTAGGAAAATGGAAAGTAATGCACTTGGGGCTAAAAATATGAATACAAGTTACACGCTAGGTGGAGAACCTCTGGGGGATCAAGGATGTAAAAGGTAGATGATGTGGTGAAATAAGAGTTTTGTAAAGGTTAACTAGAATAGAATAGAATAGAATTATAGTTTTAGCTCTTGAGTAAATACCCTTTTTAACCACTTCAGGACCGTAATACATATATGTATGGTTTGGCTTTGAAGTGGTTTACCGGGATTATTGCTGAAGATATTAGCAGGTATCGTTTTTTACAGCTGGTGGCTGGGGACATCCTCCCACCAATCGCCGGTATTTTTCGTGCTTACCGTTTCCTCCGGTTCACCTGAGAAATTATTTTATTATTCAATTATTGCAGCTGGTTAGTCCCAGAGGCAATCAAAAGAGTAGATCCTCTTTTATCACCTCTATGGCCTTGGAGGACCGAAGCAACATCATGACGCCACTTCCGGCCCAGGTTGGAAGTAAAAAAAAAAATTTTTAAAGCAAAGAATCTAACGTTTTTTTTTTTTTTATCTTTTGCTTTTATAGGTAAAGGAGAGATTTGAGGTGTTTTTGACCTCAGATCTCTCCATAAAGAGGACCCGTCATCCTTATTGCTATTACAAGGGATGTTTACATTCCTTGTAATTGGAATAAAAGTGATCCAAAAAAAATTTATAATTCAAGGGACAGTGTAAAAATCAAAAGTAAAACAAATAAGAAAAATAATTTAAATTGCCCCCATCCCTCCGTGTTTGTGAGCAGAAGCGAATGCATACACAAGTCTTGCACTCATATGTAAACGGAATTCGCACCACACATGTGATGTATCACCATGAATGTTAGAGCGAGAGCAAAAATTTGAGCAATAGACTTCTTCTGTAACTCTAAACAGGTAACCTATAAAGGAGTTTTTAAAGTGTCGCATATGGAGATTTTTAAGTTCCGTAGTTTGTCGCCATTCCATGGGTGTGCACAATTTTGAAGCGTGACATGTTAAGTACAGTATCTATTTACTCAGTGTAACATCATATTTCACATTTTACAAAAAAAATTGGAGTATACAGTATATTGTTTTTATTTTTTATTCATTAAAGTGTATTTTTTCCAAATAAAATTGTGTTTGCAAAACTGCTGCGCAAATGCAGTTTGAAATTAAAATTGCAACAATCGCCATTTTATTCCCTAGGGTCTCTGCTAAAAAAAATGTATAATGTTTGGGGGTTATAAGTAATTTTCTAGCAAAAAACAAAAAACAAATTTAAACTTGTAAACAAAAAGTGCCAAAAAAAGCCTGGTCCTTGGCATTACATGTTATTCCTTAGTCTGTCATGAACTAGAACCCTAAGATCGTTTACCATCCTCGATTCCCTAAAAGTTTCTACCCTTAGTGAGTACCTTGCATTCATATTTTAGTTCCAAAGTGCATTACTTTCAATTTTTCTACATTAAACCTTACCTGCCATGTAGCTGCCCACCCCTCTATTTTATCAGAGTCTTCTTGTAAAGTTTTTATATCCTGTTGTGAAGTTATTGTTCTGCTTAGCTTTTTATCAGCAAACACTAAGATTGAACTATTTGTTAAAACCTCTATAATGTTTATGAACAAGTTAAACAGAATTGGTCCCAGGACAGAGCCCTGGGGTACTTAGCTCACAACTCCAGACCATTCAGAAAATATGCCATTAATCGTCACCACCCTCTGGAAGCGCACCTGCAACCAGTTTTCTAACCAAGTAAATACCATATCGTCAATGCCAAAAGTCCTTAACCACTTGCCGACCACTGTCAGCAAATATACGTTGGCAGAATGGCACGGCTGGGCAAAGTAACGTACCCGTTACACGCACATGCGTGCATCGCGCGCCGCCGGCGGCAAGCTCCGTGACCGCGGGACCCGTGGACTCGATCGCCGCGGGGATACCCACGATCGTGTCACGGAGCTGAAGAACGGGGAGATGCCAATGTAAACAGCATCTCCCCGTTCTACCTAGTGACAGGACACTGATCGTCTGCTCCCTGTCATCGGAAGCAGCGATCAGTGTCATGTCACACACAGTTAGAAACACTCCCCCAGTACACACTTAACCCATCCCCGCCCCCTGGTGGTTAACCCCTTCACTGCCAGTGACATTTTTACAGTAATCAATGCAATTTTATAGCATTGATCGCTGTATTAATGCCAATGATCCCAAAAATGTGTCAACATTGTCCGATGTGTCCGCCATAATGTCGCAGTCACGATAAAAATATGTAGAAGAATATGCATCGGCCTAAACTGAGGAAAAAAAATATGTTTTTATATAGTTTTGGGGGATATTTATTATAGCAAAAAGTTAAAAATAATGCTTTTTTTTCTCAAAATTGTCGCTCTTTTTTTGTTTGTTTGGGAGCCACGTCGCAGTGCCGAATCGCAAAAAGTGCTCTGGTCAGGAAGGGGGTAAATGCTTCCGGGGGTGAAGTGGTTAAAGAGGGGCTTCAGTCTGTAAAAAAAAATTTTAAATTAAAAGCCAGCAGCTACAAATACTGTAGCTGCTGACTTTTAATATAAGGACACTTACCTGTCCAGCGATCCCGCAATGTCGGCACACCGAGCCGATTTGTCAATCAGCTTCAGGTGCAGGCGCTGGCATTGTAAGTAAGGGAAACCAGCAATGAAGCCTTCAGGCTTCACAGATGGTTTCCTACTGCGCATGCGCGAGTTGTGCTTTCTGAATGGTCCCGCCGTCTTCTATGACCTGTGTGTGTGTCCCAGAAGGCAGCAGGGGGAAATGAGGAAGGGCTGGGAATGTCATAGATCGTCAATAGGCGATCTTGCCCAGAAGTGGGAGCGGGTACCTGTCAACAAGGTTACTGTTACTGTGGGTACCTGTACCTGTGAACAAGCGGAACTTCCTCTTTTGGGTGGAGCTCTGCTGTAACTTGTTAATTAATCGTTTATGGCGTATTGTATCAAATACGAAGAAAATCTGGGTTTACCACATCCACAGGCTTTCCTCTATCCACATTAAAGCTTAACTTCTCATAGAATGTAAAATAGTTGGTCTGGCAAAAAAAAATGGTCCTTCATAAATCCATGCTCGTTACTACTAATGAGACTATTTTCATCAGCAAATTCTTGGCTATGGTCCCTTATTTATTATCTTCAATAGTTTACGTACTATTGATTCTAGGCTGACTAGTCTGTAGTTTCCAGGTATCTATCACAGCCCTTTTTTTAATATTGGTACCATGTTTGCTCCTTATAATTCAAAAGTTAATATTTTTTATTTTTTTACTATTATGGTTAATACCTGCCCGGGTGATAGGGTGGGCGGATGTAGTCCTGCTTGACCCTTCCTCTGGGCCTACAATGTTGATCTGAAGTATGGCTCACATGTTACCAGGCCTCTCCTAGAACATAGTCGAATACATAGTATTGCTCTGAACTCTTGGTGGTCGATCGCTTGGATATAGTTTCTCATGTCTACTTATGGACTCCATGGGTTCAAAGCGAACCCTGCACCATCTTCCATCTCTTATTGTCACCAATTTCCCATATTGTATATTGAAATGATGACAGTTCTAATTTGTACCTAATTTTGGTACTCAACAATGTTTTTTTGTTATTTAAAATCCTAATAAAAAAAGATTGAAACAGATAATACAGAGGTCATGTCAAAACTGCTTTTCGGTAAATACTACAATAATAACCAAAGTTTGTGCTTACTGAAACACGTAGATTGTGAGAAATGTAACTAATAAGTTGGGAATCCTTTACAGAGCTCCATAATGGACACTATACAATACAACAAAATCCATTAGGAATGGAGTCCTCTACAGATAATAAAAGCCAGTGGAAGATTCAAACCCAAAGCCGATTTATCAGTTGTAGGTAGACATAGCTTTTAATAAACAAAGTCATTTTATATTTTCAATTATATTCAAAGTGCAAATTCTATTGCACAGAGAAGACAAGGGGTGAAATAAACTTGTAACTAAATGTGATCCAGTATGGAAAAAGTGTGGCAATATCAATTAATGCATGAAAAGACAGTAGGACAAAGTCTCAATAATTGCCGTGCAAGTCTCAGTTCAACATTCTGTAACATTCAATAATACAAGGCTTCTTCAGAGCAGAAAACATGGCCCATTAATCACTCTCCTTCGCTTCCCACAGTCCTTTCTGTTTGCTTCATTTGGCGTCTATGCTTAGGCTCCAGGCCTGCAGCTGGGAAATTATGATAAAGATCCCCTTCATTATGAAAAGGCAGCATGACCTCCATTTATAGGACATCCAGAATATTCTAGGCATCTTATGAAAAGGCTACATTGGGAGAGTTTATCCCTTCTGTCAGAGGAAGAGTACAAGATGACAGAAAAAGGTCAAATTAAAGTGCCTCTCTTGGCAGCCATTTTGCCATGAAACTGAAATTGATCTTTCTACAACTTCATCTTGTATCAGTTACAGGACCTCGCCTAGATTTAAGAAAATATAATATGGACTGTCACCAGGGGCTGCTGCTTGCAATAAAGTTAAATATGTGGACTAGGAACAGTTTTAGGTAAAAAAAAAAAAAAAAAAAAGCTTTGTATAATTCAAAACTGTGCAGAACTTAAAGGACCACTATCATAAAATGATAGATATATATATATTCTGAAAACTGTTTGTATTAATAAATTAAAGAAACAGTTATTAAACTAGGTTTAAAAGGAGAAGTACAGTCAAAGCTCGTTTTGGCTGTACTTCTACCGTGGATCACAGGAATGCAGTTTGTTTTGCCCTCCTGTGATCAGTTTTCAGCAGACAGCGGGCTTACATACGTTTTTTGTATATATATATATATATATATATATATATATATATATACACACACACACATACACACAAATATTAGTATTAATTATATTTTGCATTCCACTATAATTAATAAATTCCTTGGTAAGTGGAACCATGTATTGGTTTTGCCAAGGCGTAAACTATGTTTTGGACTTGCATTTAGTCCTTTACCCACTAGACGGCACGATAAATATGATTCGGCACTTTAAGGGACGCCATCTATCTATTCTACTAAGGCATAATCCATTTATCTAAGGTTCAATGCTAGGATGTAATAGTTTACCTAATTGTCCAGCACTACACATTTTAAATGTATGATTGGGTGGAGTGGGATGTTTTACTTTGGTGTATATATAATGGAGGAACACACCGTGACTTCCTGCCTCTGAGGTTGTCGCGTGATGACAAAACGCGTCAAGAAGAATGCCTGGTATGTCACTTCCGGTCCTAGTGGAACGCACGCAAATTGCTATGCAGCTTCCCAGTTTTACCTGGCAGGTCGGGTGATGTGCAGTGTCAGTTTTCTGCCACATATAGTGTTTTGCTTTTAGGCCAAAAAGTTTAATTTTGGGCTCATCTGACCACAGCACCTTCTTCCACATGTTTGGTGTGTCTCCCACATGGCTTCCTGCAAACGGGACTTCTTATGGCTTTCTTTCAACAATGGCTTTCTTCTTACCACTCCTCCATAAAAGGCCATATTCTCCCACCTGGGCTGTTGATCTCTGGAGCTCCTCCAGAGTTACCACGGGCCTCTTGGCTGCTTCTCTGATTAATGCTCTTTTCCCAGGCTGTCGGTATAGGTGGACAGCCATGCCTTGGTAGGTTTGCAGTTGTGCCATACCCTTTCCATTTCTGGATGATGGATTGAACAGTGCTCAGTGAGATGTTCAAAGCTTGGGATAATTTTTTTTATAACCTAACCCTGCTTTAAACTTTTCCACAACTTTATCCGTGTCCTGTCTGGTGTGTTACTTGGCCTTAACAATGCTGTATGTTCAGTAAGGTTCGCTAACAAACCTATGAAGGCTTTGCAGAGCAGCTGTATTTATACTGAGATGAAATTACACACAGATGGACTCTATTTACTAATTAGGTGACTTCTGGAGGCAATTGGTTCCACTAGATTTTAGTTTAGGGGTATCACAGTAAAAGTGACTGAATACAAATGCACCCCACACTTTTCAGATATTTATTTGTAAAAAATAAATAAAAAACATTTATTATTTTTCTTCCGCTTCACAATTATGTGCCACTTTGTGTTGGTCTATGACATAAAATCCCAATAAAAAACACTTAAATTTCAAGGGGTATAAATACTTTTTCAAGGCACTGTATCACATACAGACAACATATTATTATGGATTGAGCACTTTATAATAAACAATTCATATCATATAATTTGTTTTAATATTGCAAGCGCTATTGAACACTTGAATGGTGTTTATTTGTTGTTTAACCATATTGATCATGCCTGGGAACTAAAGGGTTAAACATTAGACTGTTTGAGGCAGGATACGCATACGTAAGCATATGCTGAGCTATACAGTTTGGGTGCAAGTACCGGCCCTGATAATATATAGAGTCATGAATGGGTATTTTGTTGGATGGGAGACGACCAGTGGGAAAAACTGAAGAAAGGTTAACTTCTCAAATTCCAGGAGGACATTTTGGAGTTGCCAAAGTTACAGTATATTTCCAACAAATATTCTGGAAATTATAGACAAAAACATATTTAGAAACTTCTGCGTATACAGATATGTGTTTATTGTAGCTTACTGGTCACATATTGTAATGCTACTGCTTCAGCAACAGGGTTGCATCAATTTAATTTTCAGATTTTCTTCTTTTTTTTTTTATTACATCAAAAAAATACACACTATAAGAAAATTGGACGAACGGTCCAGTTTACCTCGATGTTTCAAAGCAAGTCAGAACCGGGGAAGGAAATAATGTACAAAAATTCTCGTACAATAAAGGCTTTTTGTGGCCTATTGTTTACGACCATGCGCAGTCTTTCGTATATACACCTCTTGTACAAAAGCCATAGAGAAACAGTACATATTAAACTAAAATGGTTCGTTTTGTTCATGTACGAGAAAAATTTTGGTTGAAGGTTGTGTACACATTATGCGAAAATTTAACAATTGCGTCCGGTACAAAATTTTTCTCGTGATTTTCGCATAGTGTGTACCCAGCTTAAAGTGAAATTATGGGAAAAACTTTTTTTTTCATTTTGGATAGAGCGAGGGAGGGTTATAACCCCTGTCAGTGTTTTTTTTTTGCCATCTGTGTCTTATTGTGGAGGTTTCCCTTCACTAATCTGTCCTATAGCCAAACAGGAAGTGAAAGGAAATCCCTTCAAACTAAGGCCGGTTTCACACTGGGGCGGTGGGGGCGGCGGAGGTAAAGCAGCGCTATATTTAGCGCTGTTTTACCGTCGTTAAAGCGTCCGAAAAAGGGTTAAACCCCCCGCAAAGCACAGCTGAAGCAGTGCTTTGCCAGCGATATTACTGCGGTATCCCCGCGGTGTCCCATTGAAATCAATCAATGGGTAGGAGCGGTATAGGAGCGGTGAATACACCGCTCCAAATATGCTGCTAGCAGGACTTTTTTTACCGTCCTGCTAGCGCACCACTCCAGTGTGATACCCTCCGGCTTTCACACTGGAGTTAAAGGACCCACTTTTTTCAGGAGCTATACAGGCGCTATTTTTAGTGCTGTAGCTCCTGAAAAATGCTTCAGTGTGAAAGGGGCCTAAGGGAATTCCTTGGGGACCCCCAGGTCACCAGAACTAGTGTCCCCACTGGAAGATTTCCCTTCTATTACTTTTCTGGTGACAACAATTTTTTTTTTCCTTTAGTTATACTTTAAGTCAGGAGTTGTGTGAAATGTTGACAGATTTTGGCCTGGCTTGTGAGTATAAAGTTTGAAACATCTGACAGGCTGGATCTGCTAAGCTTTGCATGAAAGATTTCCTCTTGGCTGCTGGAGAACTTCCAGTCCGCCATTCACTAATTCCACTGTTGTGGTGCTCGCACAGTTGGAGTGATTGTTATTTGTTGTGTGAGTGTGGCAACAATATCTTAGTTGGATCTGGCTACACACAGATCAGCTAACTGAGACCCCTCTGCAATGGGCAGTCAGATCTGTAGTAGGTTTAGTGACTCAGATGTGTCCAGAACTGACAGGTATGTTAGTCTAGCTATACGAAGACCATCTGAATTGTTGGGAAGAGTTGAGGGCTAGATGTTTATACTTTAAGGGGGTGGGGGCATTTTAACTTGTGGGGGTTATGTATTGGTTATTTCTTACGTTTGAACTGTGTGTTACATACTACTGACCCCTGAACTAATCTTGACCTCTGAGTTACTATTGTGCCCACTCTGTGCAACATACTACTGACCTCTGAACGCTTTAGTACTTACTACTGACCCATTCTGAGGTTTTTACTTCCTCTGAAATATGTACTACTAACCCTTGCATTACTTAATCCTTGACCCTGCACTGTGCGTTATATAACTGACTGACAAACTCTTGACCTCTGCAGTACATACTTACAGACGTCTGAACTCTACCCCTGACCACTGCATTACAATCTACTGAAATCTGCGCTACCAAATTCTAACACTGCATTACTACTGATTTATTTTTATCTATTTCAGGTACTTATATAGCATCGTCAATTTACACAGCGCTTTACATATACATTGTACATTCACATCAGTCCCTACCCTCAAAGAGCTTACAACCTAAGGTCCCTAACACACATTCATACATATACCAGGGCCAATTTAGACAGGATCTGATTAACCTACCAGCATGTCTTTAGAGTGTGGGAGGAAACCGGAGTTCCCAGAGGAAACCCAACGCAGGCACACTCCAGGAAGATGGTGCCGTGGTCGGGATTCGAACCAGGGACCCTTTTTGCTGCTAAGTGAAAGTGCTAACCACTACACCACTGTGCTGCCTACTGATCCCTGCATTCTGCATTACATGCTACTGACTTCTGCATTATATATAACTGACCTTTGAACTCTGCATTATTTATGACCCCTAAACTCTGTGTTACTTACTACCAACCTCTGGACCCTTTTAAACATTCCTAACTTTTCACTAGGGCCTTGCTGGGTTATTTCCAAAAGAAAAAAAAGAGCATACTGCACCCTGGTGATCTTTGATCTCTTTCAGGTAGATCTCCATCTCTCCAAGGTGTTAAACACCCTTGCTTTTAAAGTTTGGTCATGGATCCTGGAAAGGAAGGGCCAGGAGGAGGAAGAGCAGTGGGTGGTGGCAGGCTGGGGCAGCTGCGGGAGAAAGACTGGCCTTTGTGACTGGAGTAAAAGTTAAGAAGAGCAGAGGAGAGACTGAGGGGGTCAGACAAAAGAAAGAGTGAGCCGTGTGTGTGGTCTGCTACTGATCAAATATGTTCAATAGTTACATTAGGTCTTTACACTTCCTGTCCATTTCTACCAATATTTCCTAGGGTATAAAGGGAATTTGGACATCAGAAATAACAGACAAATGGATTTAGGAATGGATCCAAAAATGCAATGAACTGGTCACAGGCAACAGCCTCAAATATGTTGCAAAATGTTCATACAAAAGTACATACTGCAATGACAAAAACAATATCCAAAATATATAAACAAAAATAAGGAGGCTTGTATAAGAAATGTATTTGTGAACTAACCCTATGAGGCTATACAATGGCATTAGAAGTGCCCCAAATGCAGATTGCTATCGAGGTTTTTTGGGTAACAATACATTCAAACTAGAACACTAGTCCTTACAAGTCAAACAATGAAATGTAGATTCTTCAAAATGCTTCACAAAATACATGTCACAAGCAAAACACAAATCTACATGCTTGGTAAGCCCTAAAGTGTGGGTCCAAACAAAACCCATATGTGACAAATGTGGATATCCTTGTGAGAAAGGACTGGCCAATCACACACCACGATGTCACTTACGTAACAATGCGACTCTCAGCTGCACCCTACACTAAGATTTTCCAGCTTACAGGACCCAATCTAGGTGCCAGCAGCATGAGAGCTATTGTCACTAGGCTACGGTAGTTAAGCAATTAGTTAAGATTGTGAGGAAACTCACAATCTTAACAATAACAATAACTATGATACCTAGAAACCCACTGTCGCCACAAACAGGTATGATCAGAGATTTACACGACAGTAATGTTCTTCAAGAGACAGGGATTCTTTTAGTTTGCATTAAAAGCTTTAGAGACAGTTTAACACTTTTCAAAATATGGTTTAATAGTGAAAAGGTAGAAGTGGTGCAAATAACATATTTACAGAAAAAGTTTATTAAAAAGAAATAAAGAGAAAATAATGCAACAGAGAAATAAAAAGGAATTGAAAAAGACGAATACTCAAAGCGGAGTTCCATCCAAAAGTGTAACTTCTGCTTTAAAGGCCTTCTCCCCAGCTCCTGTTTGTGTAACAGAGCTTTCAGGGAGGAGGGGAGGAAGCAGGTACTCGATTTTGACAGGTACCTGCTCCCATTTTCGTTCCGGTCGCCTCAGGCGATCGAAAGTGGAGGCTCTCCCTCTCAAAGTCTTCTGGGACACATGAAAGGTCCTAGAAGACTTCGGGACCAGTCACCAAGCGCAGCGCATCGGCACTCGCGCAAACGCAGTGGGCACCCGGCTGTAAAGCCGCAAGCTGTTGCAGCCGGGTGCCCATAGTAGAGATGCCGGCGCTGCCGAGGAAGGACACAGGAAGAACACAGCGCGAGTGAGTGCACCACTGGATCGTGGGACAGGTGAGTGGCTGTTTATTAAAAGTCAGCAGCTACAAAAAGTGTAACTGTTGAATTTTAATAAACAAAAATACGACTGGAACTCCGCTTTAACAATGTCCTGGTTTGCAGAGTCCAATGAATAAGGACAGTGGCTCTCTCAAGTTTGGTTAGGTGTTCCTTGGTTTGATGTTAAACAAGAGCTGTCAAACTGTCCTGGCATTCCCCCTTTATCTGGTATCAAAGGGGTGTTTACAGAGGCCATCTGACCAAATAAGCATCTGAGGAGTGGTTTCTGGGATGTCAATATGTTTATGACTATATCTCAAATACAGTTTTCTATAGGTATTCACATCTTTGAGTGCCCAACAGGTACAGTCTAACATACAGTTTATTGTCCAGCCTGAATTTAGCTTCAAAAGGAATATAAACTTGAAAGGTTTTGGATGCCCAATACGCCTAGGAGATGAATTGGGCTGGTTCTGCTCCTATTACTATTAGGTAAACAATGTTTAGGCTCAAAACGCTACAAATTAACCGAGGGAGGTAAATATGTCCATATTCTGGCTGTGCTATAATTTTTTCATGAGTTATAAAATATGCTGAAGTGTTATGCCCTGTACACACGGTCGGATTTTCCGACGGAAAATGTCCTATCGAACAATGTTGTCGGAAATTCCGACCGTGTGTAGGCTCCATCGGACTTTTATCTCCTGCTCTCAATTTTTCCGACAACAAAGTCCTATCAGACTTTTTCCAATCGTGTGTAGCGAATTGCGACGGACAAAGTGCCACGCATGCTCAGATCACATTACAAGACCAAAGCTATTGGCTACTAGCCTCTACGTAGTCCCGTCGTAGGCAACAAACGTCACCACGTTCAGAATGATCAGATTTTCTGACAACTTTGTCCGACCGTGGGTATGCAACACCAGTGTTGGACAAAATCCGTCGGAAAAAATCCGATGGATTTTGTGGTCCGATTTTCCGACCGCGTGTACGGGGCATTTGAGTCTAGGCTGCTAACCAGTCTTTCAGGGATGTGTATTGATACAGAATTTATGATAGGGTGCAGAACTGCAAGTGTCTGGAAAAACTCCAGTTACTCAAGCGAGGGTGACAATTTTATTAGGGTTTTCAGACAGGAATGTGTGTGCCCGATTAATGGACTGATAAGGTCCTGGCATCAGTTAACAGTTTGTGTATTGTATACCTGAAAGAAAAGGGGGAGGGGGGGGGGGCAAGGACACTGTGGTTATGCCCTTCACATGACAACATGGCTGAGATGAGCTGGGACATGAACAAAATGGATTTTCACGGGCTTAATGCGTACAATATTTCATTATTTAGTAGATACTGGTGAGTAAAACACCACATTATTGTCAAGGTCTTTCCAGTGGTGATAACACTGCAATTCAGTTTACAGGTTTGCATTCCTCCGGCAGTAACTGAGCCTATGCTAAAATTATACTAAAAGTCCCACTCTGCAAAAAAAGAAAATGCTCTGGCAGTAGGGTTGCCACCTTTTCTTCAAGCCAAACCCGAACACTTTAGCCGCACAAGGTAAAATTTTATTTGTAAGAGGCAACGCTGTGGACTCTGGGGTAAAGGGGAACTCTAATGTAAGGGGGTTTCTGCTCACCAAACCTTCCACTCACATCAGAGTTCCCAGCATTCCCCCTTAAATTTGGGTTCTCAAAGCCCCCCTTACATCAGAGTCCACAGAAAACCCTTTACACCTTACCTTAGTGTACTCACTCACTTGGAGGCAGGACAGAGAAGGGAGGGAGGGTGGATACTTCAGTCACAGACATTCGATTTTGAGCTCACACACCCGATGATGGAGGCTCAGGCATTGAAGCCTTTTATCCATTTCCGCTGGTTGCTGAGCTTCAAACTTCTAGCCCACACATAGCTTTCCTGAGGCATAGAACGCTGGGGATTAGAGTGTGGGTGGGCAGACAGAGGTGTAGGGGTGGGAGGAGGCGGAGCTGATCAAGTCCTTTCTTCTCTCCTGTCCGTGTATGGGGGTTGGGCCCGTGTGCACACCTATGCACTCAGTGGTTGTGATACTTGGTTATTTGGGGAGCCACAGTCCATTCTGAATATTGTGTCCAGGTCTCAGGTGGCCTGAAACCTGGACAAACGATTCAAAACCCTAACTGTCCGGGGTGAACCCCGGACGGGTGGCAACCCTATCTGGCAGTGGGCCCCCCTCCACACTACAAGGGTTAAATGCTTGTTAAATCCATGGGTAGAGGAATACGGCTTAATACTTATCTTTTGCCTCATTCTGACAGGCTTCCTCCAAACTGAGTCCCCTGGCACCTCTATTCTTGGGTGCTCCAGCCAGTAGTCATAAAGTAAAATGTAGGACCAATAGTAAAGATGGCAAGGGCTCACCCACAACCCTGGTAATTAGATAGAAGAGGAGTGCTGGAACGAGGAATAAGGTACATAAAATCTCATTCCTCTACCAACAAGAATTCATCCCTTGCAGTGCAGGGGATGGAGGGCCCACTGTAAGGGTAGCTATTTAACAATCCCAGAGTTCAGATTCTGGGCTTAGGCCCTCTTGAATCGATGCTAAAAAAATCGATCTACAGCCAATAAGCTAATGCTAAAATGACACCTAAAGCCCAAATCTGTGCTGGGTCCCCTCTTGGCCTGCTTGCCTTCCTCTAGTGGTGGGTGTATTATGGCATCACATAATGATGTGGCGTTGCATTCTCTTGTGAATTCAGAACGAGGGCCAGAGCCTTGATACTCTGGGCTTACAAGGGGGTGTGTTAAATTATGCTGGACATTATTCAATCTAAAAAAGGACTGGCATTGGTTTGGTAAGCAGGTGGGTCTGTGGGGATCAACACCATAGATAGGGTAAGTATTTTTAAGGTCTGCTGGAGAATCTTTTTTGTCAAAGCTGAAATTAAAATTTAGAGGTCCTAGTATATAAAAAAAAATGCATGCCTTTCCAGCCATCATAACATAACTGTCCCCAATACCCTGCGGCACAAAGCCTACATGTCAGCAGACAAATATGTGTGAAAGAGCTCCCTCTGACTAGAAATAACATTCTTACGCTGCATCACACTAAGAAGGTCCCTCAGATCAGCAAACTACTATCAGAATCTTTCTGCATGAGAGAAAGCAGCTGTCCTGTCATTAAAACTGTACATCTTCCTATGGTAGTGTGTGCATTCATTCATGTTGGTTAGCAAACAAGGATCCGACAAGGAGATTACTCCTAATTTGTCCATTAAGAAACAGGGACAACATTTTGAATTACTTATATTGGCGAAGAGCTCTGCTGTTAGATAGTAATAAGAAAGATTTTGTTTAGGCCTCTTCCATTTTCTAGAAGAAAATAAAAAGTTCTGCATACTTACTGGTTCTGGAGGAGGAGGAGGTGGGGGTTCTTTAATAACCTGCCAAAAAAGTAGAAGAAATTAAAACAGCAAAAAATATTTTGGCTTTAGTTCTAGTTGAAAGTTGACTTCATATGTTCCAATTAATACCAAAAACATGACAATGTGGAGCTTTTCTGCTAAAAACTGACCTTATGTACATACGCCAGTGAAACACGAGAATCTGATCTGCATCCAAAGCTACAGTATATAAAGCTATCAAATATACCATTTTTGTACAGCCTGGATCTGTCATGTTTGCACTAAAGTATGGGCAAACATTGTATGCAAATTGGCCAAGAAGTGTCACATTGTTTAGCTTCAGCATCCTTGTGTGGCATCTCCTGCTACTATCCACATCATTTCTGGCATTTCTGAGTTATACACCAATGGATCCCTTGCCACCCTACTTGGTCAGTACCAGCAACACCAGAAGGAGAAGGCATCATACAAGAGATGCTGAGGGTGCCAGAGTTTACATGACTTCCTTTTTTTTTTATTCCAAAGGAAATACGATTAATGCAATATAGTAATACAATATACCAATTATATTTGTATATATTTACAGCATTTTTATTGCAACTGTATATTGCAATTTTGGCAGAATCTGGAATACTTACTTGACACTTGTCACCTATCCTTTAAACCCTAACTATTGACATTTGGTTTGCTGAAGCACTATGTATCCTAAGCAAATGACAGTTTCATATTGAAGCTGATGATCAGAGTGGAGTGCAGTGTGCAGATGATGGGGGGGAGAGACTGCATCAGAGGGGATACAATTGGGAGTAGAGCAGATTGTTAGAGGTGGGTGCAGGTGGCACATGTTTTCACCTTACACCTTTAATACATCTCAGTTCTGCTGGTATCATGCATCCACTTTTCTACATGCATGTATTCCTGCAAGAGCTGCTTGACATTTCTCGGATTGGGTTTCCAGCTGGTGAAAAATGTGTATTTAAATTGCCAATTGTAGTCTCATCCCCTTGTAACAATAAAACAATGCAGGAGAACAAATGGGAGATGAGGACAAAACATTGTCACAAAACATATTTGAACAAGGACTCTCATTGGCACAATCACAATTAACATTTTCAATAAAAGCCACATATTTTAAAATATTGAGAATTAGTTATTTTTTGAAATTACATTGTTAAAGCATTAATGAGATTGTATTAATTGGGTTTATGTATACTTTAACTATTTCCCTATATCTTTATGAAGTAATTTGTAACCAGGTACTTGACTATGATGAACAAGCAATGACAGTTTGTAGCAGCTCTTTACAATATCACTGAACTGATTAGGAGCTCCACAGAGGTCTATGCTGGCTACAGTGGAATGTGGGAAATGAAGTTCAGAAAGGGATTTCTATTGACCATTGAACTGCATTTCCCAGAGGGAGATTGCCAGAAGGGGAAAGAGCTGCATTTTTCTCTGGCTCTGGAGGACACAGCTTCCTCTTGCCATGAGGGAGCCCGTTGAGTGTACATTACTGTCCAGAGTGCACCACCAATGCTGCATAATGGCAGCCTGACCAGGATCCAGGGTACTGAATCCAAATGCTTGACAGCCAGAGTCACCTGGGTGCAGAGCAGAGAGGGGACTAATCGTTGTGTATGGCCAGATTGCGAGCTGCAATATCGTTGTGACCAGTGAACTGCTGCTGTTGGGATTTACTATCTGCTGCTGCTAGAGAGACTGAGTCATTTAGGAACTGACCATACAGCCATCTAGTAGCCTTATTGCTGTCTGCAGGCTTGACTGGGACTATTCTCATGTGCACCAATAGTACAACTGGGCCCCAATGCTAGCTGCCTGAAGAGTTAGGACTAAAAACTGCCCCTTGGCAACTGCTACACAGAGACATTTGTCTATTGCTTATACTAAGAGGTACATCTCAGGGAACATTGCACCATATCCTAGCCATTCTCCTAGAATGCACTCTAGACTAGGGATGGGCCCGGTGTTCGATTCAAACCCATGTTCGAATCGAACATCGGCCATTCGTCCGCTCGTCGAGTTCAGAACTCTGAGGGCCGTTCGCATCAAATTCGTGTGATGCGAACTGTCCACAATGCACTGTGCCAGTCGCAGTGCATTGCTGGCTGATGATTGGCCAAGCATACACTGTGACCCCGCATGCTTGGCCAATCATAGAGCCAGCGGCGAGGAGAGCAATAATTGGCCACAGGCAGGATGCCTGTGGCCAATTATAGCTCAGGGGGTTTAGTACACGCCCCACACTATATAAGGCCGCCGGTGGCCTCGTGTAGTGTGTTTCCGGCGTTGAGGGAAAGAGTATTTCTAGGCAGGGACAGTGTACTGTACACTATATGTGAATCATTTCTGTGTGGGGAAAGTGTAGGGATAGAGGAAAAATAGGCAGGGATAGTGTATTCTTCTCAGCCTTTGCGTGTGGGGAAAGTGTAGGGATAGAGGAAAAATAGGCAGGGATAGTGTGTTCTTCTGAGGCATTTGCGTGTGGGGAAAGTGCTGTTCTCTACCAATACAGTCATCTGCAGGAGTTAGTGTGTGTGAGTCTAGCACAGTATACAACCTGCACCTGTATCTGCCCTTCTGCCCTGTTGTCATCTAATCCAGCCATCTGCGACATGACATTAAAGCCGCAAGCAGTTTTAAATGGCTTATTTTTTTCCTTTACAAATGTCATTTTGTGCAGGGACAGTTCTAAACACAGGAAACACATGCCACTTCACAGGCATACTTTAGACACACAAACAGACAAACTTTAGACAAACTTCTTTTTGCATTGATACATGTCCCCTGGGGCAGAACCCGGGTCCCCAAACCTTTTCTTATGACAATAACATGCATATTGGCCATTATAATTAACACTTTAGATTTTGAACGTTTGCGTCCATTGTAACTAATAGGGTTCTAACATTTGTGCAAACTTTTGGTCCGTTCGCAGGTTCTGGTGCGAACCGAACCCGGGGGTGTTCGACTCATCCCTACTCTAGACTAGTTAGAGTATTATTATTCACATTGCAGGTAATGCTTACATGCACTGTTTGCTGATTCATTAGTTAATCCCAGTCTAATGGTACAGAACTTTATTCTAAGTTACCTTGGCGTAGTGATTATACTGTCTAGTGGACTGTGTTTGAACCTACCTTCTGTGTGTTTATGCTCAAACCACCATTTATTCTAACCCATACCAATACATTGAGTTAATTTGCCACTAAATGGTCTTGTGCCTATTTCCTGATACTAATTCACAGTGGAGTTAAAGGTATCTATACTTGTTTTCTTATAAGTACTTGCAGTAAATTTAATTAAACCTGTTGTGTCAGAGGTGGCGTTGAGGCAAAGAACAGAGAACACAAATTATCAAGTGGCTCCTGCAGGTGTAGCGCTACAAACGTAATGTATGGTTATACCTAATGTAGTCATCTATTGCCTGTTGAATACTTTGTAACACTATGCAGAAACCCAAGAAGATTTGAGTAACTCTATACCATTTTGGTCTGCAACTATATTTGGAGGCTGGGGGAAGCTCTCCCTGAAAATCTGCCAGATACATGCAGTAACCCAGTGGGAAAGCACACTCCACCCAAAACAGAATAGTCCATTATGGTTCAGGTTACTACTATTAAGTTATATAACAATATATTGAATAAAATGTTAATGGTACATAGTTACATAGTTAGTTAGGTTGAAAAAAGACACAAGTCCATCCAGTTCAACCACAACAATGGTCTGTCAATATGTAAGGAATATCCTTCATGAACACTCACCACAGTGCAGCAAAGAGGCCAAAACCACCAGAGCAGAGCCAGGAGGAGTAGAATAAATAGGATCAGCAAGACGATGAATAGAATTATTCCCGTGTTCTGTGCAATTTATTAAAAGAAAACAATGTATTACAAGTTGAAAATTAGCTTAAAGTATATTAGATGACACAGAGCTGTTTTGCAGGGAACATTAGCCTTGGCTCGTACAGTGATCAGTCATGTTACAAAATACCTCGACAACACTCACGTGATCTATATGCAAAGGGTTCGGAGCAGGGGCGTAACTATAGGGGGTGCAGCAGTCGTGAGCGCAACTGGGCCCTGGGCTGCAAGGGGCCCATGCCGCCCCCTCTACATATGGCCGGTGGCAGCATAGGCACCGGGCGCACGGGTGGCTGGAGGTGGTGGGTTACTAGCAGAGCTCCATGCTCGACTACCGCACTGGCTGCTCTTTAGTTGTGCATTCCCCACACAACCTGTGTCCTCTGCCGCTCCTCCGGGTCCCCCTCTCCTGATCCATACAGTGCTGCTCAGTCCGGTGTCTGTCCTCCCCCTGAGTCCGGCTCACACTGCACTGCATGCTTCTCCAGAGCAAACAAATTTTAAGCACACAGATGCAGTGCAGCCCTATGAGAGCCGGCTCCCCAAAGGACACCGCAGGCTTGTCTGCCAGCACCCCCCTCCTCCCCGCCATACACAGATGTTAACAGGTCTTTCTGGGAGATATGTCCACTAAGGACAGGGACCCCATCTCCCCTGGGGACAAGGACCCCATCTCCTCTGGGGACAGAGCCAACTTCTCCCCAGAGGACAGGAACCTCATTTCCCATGAGGACAGGGACCCCATTTTCCATGGGGACAGGGACCCCTTCTCACCTGAGGACAGAGACCCCTTCGCACCTGAGGACAGGAACCCCTTCTCTCCTGAGGACAGGGACCCAATTTCCCTAGGGGGCAGGAACCCCTTCTCACATGGGGACAGGGACCCCACCTCCCCTATGGACAGGGACCCAATATCCCCTGGGGACAGGACCCACTTCTCCCCAGAGGACAGGGATCCCATTTCCCTTGTGGACAATGACCCCTTCTCACCTAAGGACAAGGACCCCATCTCCCCTAAGGTCAGGGACCCCATCTCTCCCCTGGGGACAGGGACCCCATCTTCCCTGGGGACAGGGCCCACTTCTCCCCAGAGGACAGGGACCCCATTTCCCATTTCCCCAGAGGGACAGGGACTCCTACTTAAGTGGGGACAGGGACCCCACCTCCCCTAAGGACAAGGACCCAATCTCTCCTGGGGACAGGGCCCACTTCTCCCCAGAGGACAGGGTCCCAAGTTCCCTTTGCCTTCTTCCTCTTTGTCTCAAAGGTGTAACATCGTAGGTCTGTTTAGACCTCTGATATCTCACCAAAGTCCCCCCAAAAAAACTGCTGATACCAGTGGTGGAACTACATGGCTCACAAAAGTCGTACCTGTGACCGAGCCCTGGAGTTCCACCACCGGACTCGGAGGGAAGGGCCTCGGCTGGGGTTCAGGGGGGCCCTTCATGGTTTCTTGCACCAGGGCCCTGAAGGTTCTAGTTACACCACTGGTTCAGAGGCTGATGTTCAGACAGAGTTAGCTTATTTGTGGCTCTGACTGAACTACCTTTTAGCAGAGATCATTTGGCATTCTCCTAAAGAGGAGCTCCAGTCTGGTGTGTAAAAATCAGGTCAGTAAAAGTCAGTAGCTGCAAAAACTGTAGCTGCTGACTTTTAATAAACAGCCACACACCTGTCCCACGATCCAGCGCTGTGCTCGCCCCACCTGTTGTCAACTCCTATCTTCTGTTCCCGGTGCCAGCATCTTAACTGTGGGGACTTGGCTGTGACAGCTTGTGGCTTCACTGCCAGGTGCCCACTGCACATGCAAAAGCCACACTGTGCATTGTGAATGGTCCCGCAGTCTTCTGGTACCTGTGACGTATCCAGACGACTAAGGGGGAGAAGGAGGGGAAAGAAGGAGGGAGCAGGATTTCCACTCCGATTGCCTAGGCAGTCGGAGTAGCAGTGGGATCTGGTACCTGTCAAAATTAGGTACCCACACCCCTCTCCTCAAAAGTGCCATTTCGTAAATAGGAACATAGGAGGAGGCCCTAAAATGGAACTTCCCCTTTTGGGTAAAGCTCCGCTTTAAGCTGGCTATACACTGGCAGGTTTTTTTTAAATGAAAATTTGCATGAAATTTCTCAGTACATTTGATGACAAATATTGTGTGAAAGTACTTCAAATTTTTGTTTGTTTTTAACATTTGATTTTGCAAAAAATTGACTTCCTTGAAGGAGAAACATATTTACAGTTAGAAATGTGTTCATTAAAGAAAAAATGTCCACCCTACTCCTCTTCTTGCTACTGCAGTTGAAAATGAACATGGATTTGACCCCACTAGCAATTAGAAAATGGAATGAATCTTCTTAAAATGAAGAATTTCGATTGAAATTCTACTAGTGTCTGGCCAGCTTTAGCCTATAAAAGAGTTTTTTCCAAGTTAGATATTCAGGGCTCAAAATTCTCTGCTGGAACACGTTCCTTTCCTTTTGTCAATTGCTTACCAGAGAAGAAGCGATCTCCTTACAGGGAGACTGGTTTTAAAGCCCGGGTTGCTTTTTCTCAGTTTAGCCTTCAATGGCTAAAAATTCTCCCTCAAAAATTAAAACTGCTATTTTCAGCTGAATTCGGACCTGAAACGGAAATCCAATTCGCAATACTGTGAACCCAGCCTAAAGGTGTGTGGACACATGACCATAAATAAATTAAGAAATTAAATTTTTTTTTTATTAGATATGTTTTATAACAAAGTAGAAAATATATTTTTTCTTCAAAATGCTCAGTCGTTTTCATTTATATAATAAAAAAAATAAAAAAACCCAGTGGTGATCAAATACCACCAAAAGAAAGCTCGATTTGTGTGAAATTATTTAAATTGCATTTGCGTACAGTGTTGCATGATCGCACTATTGCCATTTAAAGTAGTGCTTTAGAATGTAAGCTCCATGAGCAAGGTCCTCCTGTTCTTTCTGTATTGAACTGTATTGCAATTGTGCTGTCGCCCCTCTACATTGTAAAGTACTGGGCAAACTGTTGGCGCTATATAAATCGTGTATAGTACGGTAATAATAATAGGAAAAAGGCCCTGGTCATGAAGTGGGTAAAATCTTCCTGAGGTCAAGTGGTTAATGAACCTCTGTGACACCAATGTCATAGATGTGCCCAGTACTTTTTGTATAACATTGTTGAAACGATAACTCCTTTTTGATGGAAAGAAAAGATAGCAAATACAAATAAATAAATAACAAAGCATATACAATTGCTACACAAGCCATGTTGATGGAATGGAAAAATGGAATACACATTGCTATGTGTAGGTGGCAATGGATGAGTCAAGGAAAGTTTATACACAATATAGGAGATTCTTGCTTCTGCAGATACTCACACAGTGGGTGCTGGTGATGCTCACAGAGCTGGAAATGAAGGTGAGACCCATGTTCATGCTGACCTGCAGGTATACCACCCTGACAAGACAACAATTACTAGCATTAAAACTTATAATCAGTTTATACGTTTGGTTAAGCAGGAGTAGAGAGCAAGACCTCATGAAAAGTTTACATTAGGATAGGTTGAGTGGATAAAAACGTAAGCCCTGCTCTTGGCACAGCTCCCTATACCACATATTAAAACCTTTGGAAACTGAAGTTAAAATAAATAAAGATAAATGTATCACAAGGCCTCATCACAGGATTTTAGTAAAGCTCAGTATCCCAAATGTCACAAGGAGACAATCAAGCACTATGCAGGAGTGCATTGTGGGATCTAGATGCCCAGCCTTCCCAGAATCCTGTGAGAAGGTTTATTGATATTACCCTTGCCTAGACTAGCACACACGGTTCTGGAGTCCAAAGTAAGTATTTTTAACATTTTGTTTCTAATGTTTTATTTCTTTCTTTCACTGAGCATTTTTACACGGGGTGGTGTAAGACTGAAACCTAATTGGACCTTGCATTTTTATGCAAGATCTGCTTTAGGCCTGATTCACACCTATGCATTTTTTGTGCTTTTTGCATATTTGCACTACAGAACGTGTTCCATAGGAAACCATGTAAAATGGACTGTAGTGCAAATCTGCAAAATGCAAAAAGAACTAAAAAAATGCATAGGTGTGAATCATGCCTTAGACTGCAGAAAGCTTTAATACGTGAAAAGGGAGTTAAAGATAATCACATGACTAATTACAGAGTTATGGTTACTAAGTCCATTTAACATGGTTTCCTATGGAACACGTTCTGTAGTGCAAAAAAAAAAAAGCACTAAAACTGCATAGATGTGAATCCAAGGAGATTAGCATAGGGGTCAAGGTTTTTTTCTCTTTTTCTCTTCGTAAAAGTGATAACAAATTTACCCAGGGTTTGTTTTGCCTCCCTACCATTTTTTTTTTTAACCAAAATTAATATGTTATGTTCCTAGGTATTCTGAGATTCAAAACATTCAATCAATGCATTGCTCCAACACTCTGAGACCCATTCTCTAAAAAACTAACCTTCCAGTCTGAGGAGGAAACATCCAACCAATCTTATCCAAGATAACCACACTTCCCCTACTGAACAGTCTGCAGTCTGGATCTGTATTGAAACAGATCTAGACACTGGGATAAAAAATTATAAAGAAGCTAGCCAATGTGGAACCCAGAGGCCTATATACCTTACAAGGAAAAACTGACCTCTCAGACCAGGCTCCCCATTTTCCATCAAATTCCCTTTGTCTAGACCCCCCTTTACTTTTAGACAACCACTGTAGTATTTTGTATATGGTTCATCTTACAATGTCTAACTGATGCTTATTCTAACTGATGCTTATGTGACCTTATACCTTTGAAAGATGTCAAAAAACTATTATGGAAGAGAAAAAAAAAGCTAGTAGACTTTTTCAAGCCTATGGGATTCATTGTTAACTCTGATGATCAGAATTCTTTGATTGGTGGATGCCCAAACAAGAAAAATTCATATATGCAAGTCACGTTCAGATTTAATACTACAGGCCTGACCAATGGAAAAATGTATGTGTGTGTATATGTGTATATATATATATATATAAATCACACACATACATAGATAGATACGAGAGAGAGAGAGAGACATTATGACAGGCGAGGTGATTAAAGAACGCTATGTATCACCTAGCATGTGTTCATATGCAGGAAACTAAAGCCTCATACACACGATCGGACTTGGTACCAACTTTCCCGTGGATTTTTGTACAAAGGGCGTTGGCCCCAAGTTTGTATTGCATACACACGATCTGACTTTTTAGGCAACAAACATGAACGTAGTGATGTTTCAACATACTGACGACACTTCAAAAGAGGACGTTCAAATAGTCCAGCGCCACCTTTGGTCAACTTCTGTATTGTTGTCTGATCTTTTTCATTGGTCCTGAGCATGCGTGTTTGTACTTTGTACAAAAGTCCGATGGTTTTGTGTACACACGGTCGCACTTTGCTCCAACGGACTTTTGTTGGCAGAAAGTTGGTCCATTCGCACAGCCAACAAAAGTCAGATGAAAACTGAAAAAGTTGGTCCGATGGAGTGTACACACGGTCGGATATTGGTCCAAAACAGCTCATTTGCATGTTTGTTGTCAAAAAGTCGATTCGTGTGTACTGGCCTTTAGGTGGAATCTAGGCAAGGATTTCTGGGCCACCTTGGCAGTGTTGGTTCCGGACCACATTTTGCAGTCCACTAGTGACCACCAGCAGGTGGTATAAATAAGGGAAGTCTGGAGCAAGCGGTTTCTCTTGGCCTGGGACTTAGGAAGCCAAACCTGAGCGAGTTATCGATGTGGAGATTGTTTTCTGAGAGAAAGAAAAAAGGTTTGCATATGTTTGTTTTGTTGGTGACTGGGAAAAGCCCTTTACCTGTGAGTTAGGAACCTGAAGTGTTTGGTTAGTGCTTGCATTGCAAGGATTTATTTTCTGTTTTGCTTTGTTTGATTTCGATGCAAGTCAGATTTTAAGAAAGGCTTGCTGTCTGGACTACCCCCCCCCCACAATATATATATATATATATATATATATATATATATATATATATATATATATACACACACACATACACATAAACACACACACACACACACACATACACATACACACATTATATGGGTTCTTCAAAAAGTATCCACACTTTTTTAAATGCTTTTTGTTAAGAATTTCAAAAACAAAAATTGCATTAATCATATTTACCTGCAAGGTTGGCGGCTTGCCAGACTACTCCTGCCCTCATTGTTTCCAATGAAAGTATAAAAGTGTGGTAACTTTTTGAAGACCCCTTGTATATACACCCAAGGGGGTGCTTTGTTCTGTTTCTGTAGAAGATAACTCCAAAGGAAATCCACGGGTGTATGATGGAAAATATTGAGTGACAAGTGGCACCATTCCCAACTGTGAATAACTGCTGTGCCACTTTCAGTGTCTTTGAGACCGATGATGCAGCAAGATCTGAGAGGCCTTCCATTGTGTCAACTCCTGACATTTTGCAGATCGGCGAATTTGAGCTAAAACCATTGCTAAAAAAAAAAAAGAGACACAAAAAAAAAAAAAAAAAAAAAAAAAAAAAAAAAAAAAATAAAACCATTGCTGAGACTCGAGAGATATCCTGGAAATATGTTGGCTTTATATTTCATGACCAACTGGGTATGCAGGAGCTGTCATCCAATGGAGTTCCAACGAGAACCAAATTTGAATAGACACCTCAGAGTTGATTTTGCAGCATTTTGAGTGGTCATTTTTTCATCACTGTTATAAAACATGGTTGATTGAATGATCTGGAGACCAAACAACAGTCTTTGGAGTGGAGGCACATGAGTTGTCCCCAGGCAAAGAAATTCAAGACCCAACCAATAGTTAGAAGAAAATGGCTTTTTTGGGATAAGGAAGGTATTCTGATGACTGACTATATACAGAAAGGCCAAACAGTGAATTCAGAGAAATATGGTAACTTGTTGTGCAGATTACAGGAGATGTTGAAAGAAAAATGGCAAGGAGAGCTGCAGAAACATGTTCTTTTTGAAGGACAAGACTGACAAAAAAAAAAACTGGCAAGATGATGGATGTTTTGAACGGTTAGGGATTTCAGTGCATAGACCATCCACCTTACGTACCAAATCTTGCTCTTGTCTAACCATTTCCTGTTAGCAAACCTTCAAAAGAATTTGAAAGGGATGATGTTTTCTTAAATGATTCATAAGTGATAACAGCAGTGGAGCAGTATTGCAGTGACCAGACATCAGATTTATTTAAAAAAAGGGTTAGGGAAACTGTGCCAAGTGTGTTGAACTGCAGGATGAATATGTGGAATAGCATGTACATTTCATAGAGCTAGGTCATTCCCTTTTTGGTCAGACCTGTAGCTTTTAAGCACCCCCTCATGTATACAGTGTATTTTCAGCTCTGAATTTCTTAGTACATGTTTGTCAACAGTGGTGTGGCATAGAGGGGGAAGCCAGTCCACTCGCCCTGGGCGCAAAATTTTGAGGGGTTCCCGTCCCCCCAGAAAACTTGCGGCTCTGTCCACCTGCTCCCCTCCTCCTCTGATGGCCGCTCCTTCCTCTTGATCATCCCTGGTCTCAGTGTGCGGGTGACAGCCGGCTCGGGGGGTGTAGCTGTCCATTCAAGCATGCCTGAGCATCACACACACATCTCTTCTCCCGCCCCTCTCTCCCTGCCCATGTTCTGTGTCTGTGAAGGGGATGTGGGGGCGGGAAGATTAAACAAGCAGTCCACAGCCTCATTTAAACAGAAGCCGCTGACTGAGTCAGTGAGCCCCTCCAGGTGAGTGCAGTGGCATAGCGTGGGTTGTCAGTGCCCAGGGCAATGCACGTAATTTGTCCCTCCTAACCCATGGACTTTTAGCACTCCCTGAGTCCCTTTCACTAGTACAGTATTTAACAGTGGCTGTGGAAATGCAAAGGGTTCCTCCCCTCACAGCCTGAGCCTCAGATTGGCTGCCAGCCAATACTATTGTAGTCAAAGAGATATCTCAGATTCAACCAATAATAAAAGACTGCAGACTGCGGACAGCCAATCAGAGGCTCAGGCTGTAAATAACCAAGAGCCCCTCTACATAGCAGAACAGGCAGCCAATACTAACCCCAACGTATATCTGCAAGGCAGCTCGTTCTTTTGAAAAACAGGCTCCTTTTTATTTACAGTCTGAGATTCTGATTGTCTGCCTGCAGCCTTTGATTATTGGTTGACTTGAGAAGATATATCTTTGGCTACCTCAGAGTCAACCAATAATAAAAGAAAAGGCTGCCGACAGCCAATCTGAGGCTCAGACTGAGCGGAGAACCCCTTGTGTTGCCACGGTTTAATACTGTAGAAGGGACTCGGGAACGCTAAAAGTCCACAGGTTCAGGGGCGCAAATTACTTGCTCTGCCCTGGGCGCTGACATCCCACGCTACGCCACTGGTTGCTTACTTTCTTACTTCAGTCTTTAGCCTCAAGTTTTCCTCTGAGCTAATGTGAAAGTCTCCAACTGTGCAAATGGCCCTTGGTTTAGAAACAGAACTTTAAATATCATTTTAAATAATTGGAAGAAGAAAGATGGGGCAGCCCTCTGTGTATAGTAGATTTATGGATCCTCAGCTTGATCACTCATGCTTTGCAGATCAGTAGCCATTGCAATACCTTATGTTAACCCCAAATAATTTCTGCTTACAGATATTAATTAATACATACTGTCCCACTTCCTCGATTACTGGGGCAGGACAAAGTAGATATGTATCCTGTATGTCTGTTGGTTTTTCATCTGAAAGAAAGCAAAGAAGAAAACAGTTATTTTTACTTTTGCAGAAGTACCAGAACAGAGATGTTACTATATAAAATATTTTTTTTAGAAACTGTGCTATGCTTTTCTTGTGTTATAGCTGTGTTCTATCTATCCTGTTTATTCTTTTTTTTTTTTTTTCGTTTTTGGCAGATACTAGTGAATTGAGTCATTTGGGCTTGATACTAGTAAATTGAGTCATTTGGGCTTATACCAGTAGCGATATATGTGTTCTAGAGTTTGCAGGCATTTCAAGGGAATTACACTCCTGGCTAGATTTTCTAGATTTTGACATTACGGAATTTCTGCAGGATGAGAGCGACTCTGTGTTAGTGGCGGTAGACAGATTAAAGTGAAGCTAGGCTCAATTTATAACCCAAAAGGTGATGAGGCAGAAAAAATGTTATTGTTGAAAACACCAATCTGGGTTCCCTTATATATTATGTGACCAAATGCCAGGACAGTGGTCATGTTGTCTTTGCCTAAGCCCCCGTACACACGGTCGGAAATTCCGACCACAAAATCCGTCTGATTTTTTCCGACGCATTTTTGTCCGACACTGGTGTTGCATACACACGGTCGGACAAAGTTGTCAGAAAATCCGATCATTCTGAACGTGGTGACGTTCGTTGCGTACGACGGAACTACGTAGAGGCTAGTAGCCAATAGCTTTGTTCTCGTAATTTGATCTGAGCATGCGTGGCACTTTGTCCGTCGGAATTCTCTACACACGATCGGAAAAAGTCCGATCGGACTTTGTTGTCGGAAAATTTGAGAGCAGGATCTCAAATTTTTTCCATCGGAAATCCGACGGAAAAAGTCAGATGGAGCCCACACACGGGCGGATTTTCTGACAACATGGTCCGATCGGACATTTTCCGTCAGAATTGACTTGGGTACAATAAGCTTGCCCATACATGGATTGAATCTCGGCCGGTCCCCGCTGACTCGTCCAAGATTCGAACCATCTATGGCTGGTTTATTTCATTGCCTTTATAGCCTTTAACTTAACCACTTCAGCCCAGAAGGATTTGCCCCCTTACTGACCAGGCCATTTTTTGTGGTTCGGCACTGCTTTAACTGACAATTGCGTAGTTGTGCGACGCTGTACCATATTTGATCACCTCTGCGGTTTTTATTTTTTGCGCTATAAACAAAAAAAAAAAGCAACAACTTTGAAAAAGAAAAAAATTATTTTTTTACTTTTTTCTATAATAAATATCCAACATTTTTTTGAAACAAATTTATTGATCAGTTTAGGCCAATATGTATTCTACATATTTTTGGTACAAAAAAAAAAAACGCAATAAGCGTAGATTGATTGGTTTGTGCAAAAGTTGTAGCATCTACAAAATAGCGGATAGATTTATGGCATTATTTATTTTTTGTACTTGTAATGGCGGCGATCTGCGATTTTTTATCGGGACTGCGACATTGAGGCAGACAAATTGGACACTTTTGACACATTTTTGGGACCATTGACATTTATACCAGGATCAGAGCTAAAAATAGCCACTGATTACTGTATAAATGTCACTGGCAGGGAAGAGATTAACACTAGGGGGTGATCAAAGGGGTTAAATGTATCCTACGGAGGTGTTTCTAACTGTGGGGGCAGTGTAGTGACTGAGAGTAGAGAGACATTGCTGTTTCTATTCACTAGAAACAGCAGATCTCTCTCCTCTCCCTGACAGAACGGGGGATCTGTCTGTTTATATTGACAGATCCCCCGTTGTCTCTCAGAAGCAATCGCAGGTGCACGGTGGACACCGTTGGTCACGTGAATCGGCTCCTATGTCACGCGGCGGGTGCGCACGCCTGCTAAGGCGATTTAAAGGGCCGACGTACAGCTATGTCGATTTGCCCAGGAGAGCCAACCTGCCGCTGTATAATGGCGCTGGCAGGTCGGCTAGTGTAAAACCCTTGGGTAAACATCCAACAGCCCTGAAACTGCTGAGTTGTGCTTTGGCATCAGTTTGGTTGGACTGTATTGAGGTTCTGCCTGTTCATAGGTGGGTGAGCACCTGTGACAGGCTTAGAATGCAGTCTGGTTGGACGCATTGGGTACCAATCTCCTCTCGGAGCCAATCAGTGGGCGCGTTTGTCCCGCTGTGTATTCCGGGTGGTTCGGGGGTTTTTCCAGCCTGGGTTAAGGCCTGGTTTCCGTTCCGGCCCAGGAGTGCTTGCTGACTCCATGGTCCTGGTCCTCCTGACCAGCCCCAGGGGCCCTCATGGCCTAGGGTGCGGATCCATCCATTTCCGAGCCTCGGAACTGGCTAGTTCGAGACGCAGTAACTGAAGGAGGATTCAAAGGTGTTTCGGTGCCATCTCAGGATTGGAGAGGCACAGCAACTCTACATGCAACCAGGGGAGGACTCTTCGGAGAAGGGCCGCGCACGAGGCTGGCTGCTCGATAAGAGCCTGGAAGCTGAGCTGTATGGACACTAATTGAATCTGCATTTCTTATGGTATCGCCGGACCGGCTGCAAGATACTGGTAAGAAAAGTTCCTAACCTTATCCTTCAGTTGCAACCAAGTTCCTGTGAGAGACTTTTGTGTGTTCATCTAAAAGTTTCACAACCAAGTCTGTGGCAGAGACTTTGCTAAGCTAAAATCACTTGTTGGCTGCTAGATCTACAAACAAGGATTTATCCCAACAGTTGAATTATCCAGTTGTGTGTGGCTACTCCCTGGATCTTCTAGAAAGAGACACTTATCGAGTGTCATCCGTTCTAAAGTACCTGAGCTAAACTTCATCCTGTACCCTCTATTCCCAACTGAGAGACTGTGTTTCTGTTCAATGTTTTAAGCAAATAAAAATCCTAAACAGGAATTCAAGTGTCAGTCTCCGCAGTTACTGGGTATCGACCCTGGGAACCCCTAGACAAGAACAGCGAGCTACAAGGAGGAGGTAATTGGTAAGCCCAGAAAAATCCAGCCGCCCCAAGGGGTTATGGCGCTACACTACTAATGTTTTTATGTACCGGTACTTTTCTATTTTGTATTGTACGGTCTTATATCTGTATGGTTTATAACATTGATAAAAATTATTGGAAAACAAAGAATATAAATCTATATAGTAGGAACGGTTACCTGGATCCTTTTGGATATTTTTGTGATTTGAAGCTGGTTGAAAAGGGTTGAATTACAAAGTACCATGTATAAAGTTCAATTACACAAATAGCAATCTGCATCTTACTGCATGAATAAAAGGCTCCATTAATGATTGTGGATGAATGGAGCTTTCATTCAGACACTGTACAGCCGAGCACAGACATAGACAATGGTGTGTACAAAGATGCATTCCTGTGCCTTTCCTAGCCACCAATGTTTATGTCTTTGCTCACCTCCGCTATGTCAGAATGACAACGCCATTTACCCATAGAGATGAATGAAGCCATTCCTGCAGGAAATCTTGTATAGTTTAGGAAATGCAGAGCAGAAACAAGCAAGATCACTACTTGTTTGAAGAAACCTTCATTTTACAGCACAAAGGCATCAAGAAAATTGAATAATGCTAAAGATGTTTTAAATAACAAAAGTTGGTGTTCATACTTATAGTTATGCTGTCATTGAGTTTAAAGCTGCAGAGCACTTGGTCAATATTTCGGGCATGGTAGAAACCGTTTCCTTTTACCACCACCTGGAAGGACTCTGCAACGAGAGAACAAAGCAATGTGTAAATAGACAAACTAATCAGCATGTTAAACTATTTCAGATATTAAAGTGGAACTGCACTTTCAACATTGACTAGTTTTAAACCGTATGCTGCTAGAATTAGCAGTTAGATAGGAAAGTATAGTATATAATATTTACTTGTTTTAAACCTTTATATTTTTTACATTTCTTCAGTTACTTCCTGGTTTCCAGGCCTAGGAAAATCATTTCCTACATCACAAGAGTCTTCAGGAGGGGAGGAGGGGCTTTCTCACCTAAGCACACCCTCCTGCCTGCCTGCATGCCTGAGATAAGGGCTGATGGATTCCAAGTAGTAAATGCTACATTAATCATCTGTCCTTACCAGTGGCGGCTGGTGCTCAAAATTTTAGGGGGGGGGGGCGCAGACAAACTGAAAAATACTGAAACACCCCCCCCCCCCATCAATTGCATCCTCAATGTGCCCATCAAATGCAGCCATTATGCTCATCAAATGCAGCCACTGTGCCCATCAAATGCAGCCATCTGTGCCCGTCAAATGCAGCCATCTGTGCCCGTCAAATGCAGCCGTCTGTGCCCGTCAAATGCAGCCACTTGTGCCCGTCAAATGCAGCCACTTGTGCCCGTCATATGCAGCCACTTGTGCCCGTCATATGCAGCCACTTGTGCCCATCATATGTACCCAATGTGCCCAACGACCCCCCCTCCCCACTCGCAGCACTGGCAGCACACATCCCCCACCCCACACGCAGCTCTGGCACCATTAGGGTGGCCTGGCGCTTTGGCCAATCAGGAAACAGGTCTGCCGTCCTGCCTCCTGATTGGAGGGGAGGAAGGTTAGTGTGAAAATAGGGAAAATTTATTTGCTATTGTCACACAATTGGGGGGGATCAGGGCGCACTCTCTGCGCCCCAAGCCCACCCTATTTTGAAGCCTATTAGAGCTTCTGGCTCTAATCGTGTGCTTCAAAAAGTACCACCCCCTCCTGCCCCGCCATATGAATCCAGCATCTGGCGTCCTGAACAGGGCCGGGCGCATGGATGGGGGGGCCGCGCCCACAGTGCACGGCCCGCCACTCGTCCTTACTCAAGATGGCCAGAATCAGAAACGCTGGGGGGGTGTTTTTCAAGTATAGGGACACAAATGGGTGGGTGAGTTTTCTCTGAATATTAAACATGAAATAAATAGTGTTTTTTTTGTGGTGCCCAGATACAGTTTAGTTACGGTTTATCTTTTTAACCCAAGGACTGCACAAAAGACAAGGAGAAATCAGTTGTGTATAGAAGGAGGATTTATTTACAGTAATGCCACGTACACACGAACGGAATTCTCGTCAGAAAAAGCTCTGATGGTTTTCCCGTCAGAATTCCGACGGAATTTCGCTCAAACTGTCTTGCCTACAGATGGTCACACCAAATTCCGATGGTCAATAACACAGCAACATACAACACGTTCGGCACTATAAAAGGGAAGTTTAATGCTTCCGAGCATGCGTTAAATTGTTTCCGAGCATGCGTTGGAATTTTGCGTGTAAGAATTGCATACACACGATCGGAATTTCCGATAGAAAGTTTTTCTGTCTGAAAAATTAAGAACAGGCTCTCAATCTAAAGTCCGTCTGAAATGCCGACAGAAAAAGACTGATGGGCATACACACGGTCGGAAAATCCGATGAAAAGCTCCCATCGGACATTTGTGAGACAGCTGTAACTCCAAAGCTCTAGCTGAGGTTAGATTGTTCTTTTTTTTTGAAGAGTAAAGATTCGTTTTGGGAAAACAGCACCCCTTTTCTTTCCAAGGTTACTTTTAGCCTGTAAATAATGAATTTGGGAATTACCACCATCTGGACTTAAGCAGTCCCAGACATCAAATAGCTGTCTGTGCTTTCTGTTATGACTAGGTGTAGTATAGCCAATACATTCAGACTCATACTATTTTAACCAAATCTCATAGTAGAACTAAAGGTTACAACCCCTGTCAGTTTTTTTTTTTTTTTTTTTTTTGCCATCAACCACTGAGAAGATTTCCCTTCACTTTCCTGCCCCATAGCAAAAACAGGAGGAGAGATGAAATCCCTCAAAAGTGAGGCAATCAGGGTCACTAAAATCAGTGTCCATTTTTAGAGATTACCCCTCTATGCCTGTTCTGTAACAACCCAAAATGTGTGATTTTCTTTCACTTTAAGTGATAATGGTGAATCTCCTCAATTGGGACACAGACAGCAATACAAACCTGACAGGTCTAATTATCCCTCTGCACCCTATCCATAGCTTCCATCTGTCCCCGATTTGGAGGGACTGGTCTGATCCATATAGTTGTATATAAAATGCACTTTTTATCTTTCAAAAAATGCTTCCCAGTGCCTAACCTTTCATCCAAATTCTAAATTGCTGCATTTGTAAATTTTAATAGCCAATATAAAGGAATAGTAGTGGTAAAAAAAAACTCTTGTAGATTTAATTAACTTTTTTGGTTAATTCTCCTTTAAGGGGGTATGGCAGGGGGCACATGGGGCCTATGCCTACATACATTTGCTAGTAGGTGTCCCTCATTCCCATCTCAAAATGTTGGAAGGTATGCCTATCTAAAACCAAAAAAAATTTGGCCTTTAGTTTTACTTTAATAATACAGTTTAAGTAATCTTGATGTGCAATAACCTATAGAAGTCAGTTCACATATTTAAGCAGCTTATAGTAGGTAGAACAGTAAAAAATAAAATCGTACTAGATCGTAATGAGTTACAGCATGTTACAAACTACAGATCCTGGTATATTTATTTTGGCAAAACAACTTCTCAGCTGATAACAAAAAATAGCCAGAGTAGCCAATCAAAAAAAGCCAAGCCAAAAACCACGAGAAAAACTTAGGTTGCTTATGAAGTTCAGATGGACATGAGTCACGTGACCTATTAGCCTTTTTAAGGAGTGGGAGCTGCACAGCAAGGGCATTCTCACCACTTCAGCTTGCCTCTTCCTCCCTGCCAGGCCGCAGGATTTTGGTTGCCTGCATCGGCAGTAAGGAAGTTACGCCTTATCGCCAGCCCATGGGGAGTGCGTGGTGGGAACTATGGTCAGGAGGAAGAAGCTACCCAGTACCCATATGGAGAGCAGCTCCCTGTTGGCGTAAACTGTTGACGCTATATAAATCCTGTATACTAATAATAATATAGAGCGGGGAGATCCACAGACCATCAAGCAAGAAAAACATACACACTGCAGGAAAGAGGAGATGAGATCCAGTTAGGCCCAAATCATCAGGGGACCCATAAGCCACCAGAGATGTGTCAGGGGAAAGGGGGAAAGGTCCATCCAGCCATTTTGTACACTTAGCTAGCGGGTGCATTGCAGCCTCTCTCTAATCCAACCATATCCAGCCAGGCCAGTGCAGCTTACACCTCATCCGCCTTCATCCACCCTGCAGAAGCAGTCATCAGAGGATGAACTGCATCTGGAAGACATTTGTCAGACATCAGGGTGTTGTGCAGAGGTTTGACCATCTTCTTTTGTGTTAAACTTTGCCTACACTTCCCGAGACACTACTGTAGGTGGCTTTTATTCCAAGGGGAACATACCAGCCTTTTACTGTCTGTTATTGAGACACTTTGTGAAGACATCCTTGCTTTATGGATTACAAATATATTTGTTCGAATGTTATAGATTTACCTTTTGGCCAGGAATTAGCTAGGGTCTATAGGCTGCAGTTAGGCTCCAGTAGTTAGCTGCATCCCTCTCACTGCAGATTAGGGGTATTTGTTGCATTATTTTCGTTGTTCTCAATGTGCCCACTAGGGTCAAATACACATGATCTTCTCTCTATCAAGGATACTAGGGCTGCAAGGCACAACTGATTATTACTAATGTATTTAAAATAGGCAACACTGGTGCAGCCATGTCCAACCTCTCAGTATTTCACAAATATAAGTAAGGAAAAGTGTCCGGGATGATGAAAATTGGATATAAAGGATCAAATTGCAGTTGCAATACAATTCCTAAACATGGCATTATGCCGCGTACACATGATCGGAATTCCAGCCAGAAAAAGGCCGATGAGAGCTTTTCATCGGAAAATGCGACCGTGTGTAGGCTCCATCGGAATTTTGCTGGCAGAATTTCCGACAGCAAAAAATTTAGAGCATGTTCTCAATTTTTCAGACGGAAAAGGTTTACATCGGAAATTCTGATCGTCTGTAGCAATTCTGACGCACAAATTCCTATGCATGCTCGGAAACAGTTTGACGCATGCTCGGAAGCATTGAACTCGGCTCGTTGTAGTGTTGTACGTCACCGTGTTCTTGAGGGTCGGAATTTGGTGTGACCGTGTGTAGGCAAGACAGTTTGAGCGGAATTCCGTCGGGAAAACCATCAGAGCTTTTTCCGACGAGAATTCCGATCATGTGTATGCGGCATAAGGAGTATTCTCTTCCCACTGACCACCAATGTAAGTGACATTTTTCCCATTGACCCCCAATTAATCGATTTTAGCAGGGGTTCCTCGAGAACTGAAAACTATGTCAAGGTTCCTAGGGGGGAGAAAGGCTAATAACGTAGGCGTGCACACAGGGTGTGCCTGGGCACATCCTAATTATCCTGTGTGGTGCAGATTCCCCCTGTTTAGACCACTGATATTTCACATTTTATTTCTTTTAAATAGTAAAATACAAAAAAATCCGTCCACTGCCCTACTGACATCGATCTCTACCCTACTGACACCGTCTGTATATGCACACACACGCATATGTGTTTGAGCTTTGGGGTGCACACCCTAATGCAACAGGCTGTGCACATGGCTGATAGAGTCTTACAGAAATACAAGTTAAAATTACAGTTGTGTTCTTCTCCACTTCAACCACTAGTTAGCGCTGTGCATACAAAAAATATAACCAACTTTGCCAACAAAGGAAGACATTGCAATAAAGGTGCTGAAGATGTCAGAGTATACCCCTCCTTTTCAGTGCCTGGCTGGTTATACACTCAAATGTAATTATTGTGGTTGTTCGGTTTGCAAGGGAAACTTATTTATATTTTTAGGATTTGGGCAGACTCAGCAATTCGGTTTTTAACATTCCAACCTTAATAGTTTATATTTGTAGCTGGCCCCAGGGCTGGTGAAAAATATTAAAAACTGGTTTTCATATTTTTGGGACAACTGCTATTACTTTCTGCTAGAGAAGGCCAAACGCAGAGTGAAGGAGGGAGTCTGTGTGCAGTACTACAGCTCTCCTCCATTACCATTGTAAGTAAAGAGTGAACATCAAGCTACAGAATTCCTACTTTTAGACCTTCCTTTGTCTCATTCTATCAAGAAGGTAATACGCAGACTATTTACAAACACCACATACTCACTGAAGGAATCTAACATTCACCACAACTTCCTCCACCTCGCATAAAGACGCAGAGCTGGCATAACACTAAAACAGTGCAGTCAGCATCGAAGAAAAACAATCTCATCCAAAAACAGGATGCTGCTCATACCTTTCTTATGATGAGATGACCACAGAATGCCCATAATAACTGTACACTGCTAAAACAAAAAAAAACTGAACTGGCGACCTTGCGCTATACACCCAGATTCAATCAAATCTTGCAAATCAAACAGTAAAGACTGTATTGGCAAGTTATGAGACATGGTACTAACAATGAAAGTCATCACTGAATCCCAAGTGCTAACAGGTTCATAGTTACTGTGAATATATATATATATATATATATATATATATATATATATATATATATATATTTATTTTTATCTCACAGAAGTAAGTACACCCCTCACATTTTTGTAAATATTTTATTCTATCTTTTCATGTGACAACACTGAAGAAATGACACTTTGCTACAATGTAAAGTAGTGAGTGTACAGCTTGTATAACAGTGTAAATGTGCTGTCCCCTCAAAATAACTCAACACACAGCCATTAATGTCTAAACAACAAGCAACAAAAGTGAGCACACCCCTAAGTGAAAATGTCCACATTGGGCTCAAAGTGTCAATATTTTGTGTGGCCACCATTATTTTCCAGCACTGCCTTAACCCTCTTGGGCATGGAGTTCACCAGAGCTTCACAGGTGGCCACTGGAGTCCTCTTCCACTCCTCCATTACGACATCACGGAGCTGGTAGATGTTAGAGGCCTTGCGCTCCTCCACCTTCCATTTGAGGATGCCCCACAGATGCTCAATAGGGTTTAGGTCTGGAGACATGCTTGGTCAGTTCATCACCTTTACCCTCAGCTTCTTTAGCAAGGCAGTGGTCATCTTGGAGGTGTGTTTGGTGTCGTTATGTTGGAATACTGTCCTGCGGCCCAGTCTCCAATGGGAGGGGATCATGCTCTGCTTCAGTATGTCACAGTACATGTTGGCATTCATGGTTCCCCCAATGAACTGTAGCTTCCCATTGCCAGCAGCACTCATGCAGCCCCAGACCATGACACTCCCACCACCATGCTTGACTGTAGGCCAGACACTTGTCTTTGTACTCCTCATCTGGTTGCTGCCACACACGCTTGACACCATCTGAACCAAATAAGTTTATTTTGCTCTTATCAGACCACATGACATGGTTCCAGTAATCCATGTCCTTAGTCTGCTTGTCTTTAGCAAACTGTATGTGGGCTTTCCTGTGCATCATCTTTGGAAGAGGTTTCCTTCTGGGACGACAGCCATGCAGACCAATTTGATGCAGTGTGCGACGTATGGTATGAGCACTGACAGGCTGCCCCCCCATCCCTTAAACCTCTGCAGCAATGTTGGCAGCACTCATATGTCTATTTCCAAAAGACAACCTCTGGATATGACGCTGAGCACGTGCACTCAACTTCTTTGGTCGACCATGGCGAGGCCTGTTCAGAGTGAAACCTGTCCTGTTAAACCACTGTATGGTCTTAGCCACCGTGCTGCAGCTCAGTTTCAGGGTCTTGGCAATCTTCTTATAGCCTAGGCTATCTTTATGTAGAGCAAAAATTATTTTTTTCAGATCCTCAGAGTGTTCTTTGCCATGAGGTGCCATGTTGAACTTCCAGTGACCAGTATGAGAGAGTGAGAGCACTAATACCGAATTTAGTACACCTGCTCCCCATTCACACCTGAGACCTTGTAACACTAACAAGTCACATGACACCAGGGAGGGAAAATGGCTAATTGGGCCCAATTTGGACATTTTCACTTAGGGGTGTACTCACTTTTGTTGCCAGAGGTTTAGACATTAATGGCTGTGTGTTGAGTTATTTTGAGGGGACAGCAAATTGACACTGTTATACAAGCTGTACACTCACTACTTTACATTGTAGCAAAGTGTAATTTCTTCAGTGTTGTCACGTGAAAATATATAATAAAATGTTTACAAAAATGTGAGGGGTGTACTCACTTTTGTGAGATAGTGTGTGTGTATGTATGTGTGTGTGTGTGTGTGTGTGTGTGTGTGTGTGTGTGTGTGTGTGTGTGTATGTATATATGTATGTATATATATATATATATATATATACATATACATACATACATACATACATACGTACATACATATAAAATAAGGGATCCGATGGGATGAATAGCCAGCTGTGAGACAGTTTAGTCAACCTAAAAGGCTTTATTCAGCAAAAAGCAACAGAAAATATACAGGCTTTGTCTTCATAGGCAGTTCAAACAATACACAAACTCTTCTTAGCAGTACAGTCCTTTTGAAATCATGCTCAGCATCCCAGCCACAGCATATCGCATAGCAAAGTTCAAGTTCCGGCAAGCTCATCCAACAGAAACAAGTCACAGGCAACAGGTGTCCTTCCAGCATCAAGCTCTTTTCAGCTCTGATGGCAACACAGCCATTTCTCACAGCCTTTCTGACCAGGGGCCTAATAAACCCTTCCCAGGCTGACTCTCCACATACCCCCCTGTTCCAGGCCCGGGCAGGGCCATCTTAATGAGCGGGCACCACTGGGCACTGCCAAGGGGCCCCAGCTGCATAGGGGGCCCTTGCACTTTCCCTGTCCCCTTGCAGCTTTGTAAACATGTACTGCTTTTAAGTGGAGCAGGAGCATCAGCGGTGTGGGGGAGGCTGCCTGTAATACTCCTCTCTCATTTAATCACGATAGACTGTCCCTCTGAGATCTCTTAAATATATCTCAAGGCAGTCTGAGTTGGTGGGCGAAGCCGGGGTGTGGCTGCCTCCTCCACTCCTCCCAAACACTTGTTCACACAGGCTGAGGAGGAGAGACCACAGCAGCCCCGGGAGTGTCCATATCCAGGAATGCAGTAAGTGACTGAGGACATGTCACTGCATACAGCACTAACCTGCCACTATTTTACCCTATACTACCTGGATCACTATACCTCCCAATACTACCCAGACCTACCACTATACCTCCCAATGCTACCCAGACCTACCACTATACCTCCCAATGCTACCCAGACCTACCACTATACCTCCCTATGCTACCCAGACCTACCACTATACCTCCCAATTCTACCCAGACCTACCACTATACCTCCCTATGCCACCCAGACCTACCACTATACCTCCCTATGCCACACAGACCTACCACTATACCTCCCAATACTACCCAGACCTACCACTATACCTCCCAATACCACCCAGGCCTACCACTATATCTTCCTATGCTATCCAGACCTACCACTATTCCTCCCTATGCTACCCAGACCAACCACTATACCTCCCTATACTATCCAGAAATACCACTATACCTCCCAATGCTACCCAGATCTACCACTATACCTCCTATTCAGACCTACCACTATACCTCCCTATACTATCCAGACCTACCCCTATACCTACTATTCAGACCTACCACTATACCTCCCTATACTATCCAGACCTACCACTATACCTCCCTATACTATACAGACCTACCACTACACCTCCCTATACTATCCAGATCTACCACTATACCTCTCTATATTATCCAGATCTACCACTATACCTCCCTATACTACCCAGACCTACCACTACACTCAGTCACTAAAATCTCATATTATTATTATACAGGATTTATATAGCGCCAACAGTTTGCGCTTAACAAAATGAAGGCAGACAATACAAAAGGTAATAGCTGTGGGGGATGAGCTGATGGAGGAAGTAAAACAGTGTATTAGTTAGAAGCAAGATAGCCTTCTTTAAAGAGAGGGGTTTTCAGGGATCGTCTAAAGATGAATATATTAGGGGACAGTCGGACAGATTGGGGTAGGGAGTTCCAAAGTATGGGAGAAGCTCTGGATAAATCCTGGAGGCGAGCATAGGAAGAGGTGAAAAGGGAGCTAGAGAGCAGGAGGTCTTGGGAGGACTGAAGAGAGGGGCTTGGTTTGTATTTTGGGACTAGGTTAGTGATGTAGCTGGGGGTAGAGTTATAGATGGCTTTGTAAATTATTGTTAGTACTTTGAATTTTATTTGTTGGGTGAGTGGAAGCCAGTGGAATGATTGGCAGAGAGGGGTGGAGGACACTGAATGGTTGGTAAGGTGGATGAGTCTTGCAGCAGCATTCATTGTGGACTGAAGGGGGGATAGTCTATGTGAAGGTAATCCAATGAGGACGGAGTTGCAGTAGTCAAAGCGAGAGATAACCAGGGAGTGAATTAGAAGCTTGGTGGTGTCATTAGTTAAAAAGGGGCGTATTCTAGAGATGTTGCAGAGGCTAAGGCGGCATGATTTGGACAGAGAAGTCAGGGGAAGGGGCACGTGGGGGATGAAATATTAAGAGCTTGGTTTTAGATAGATTCAGTTTGAGGAAGTGGTTTGACATCCAGGCTGATATGTTTCTTAGTAAATCAGTGATGCAAGAGGAGACTGATGGGGTGAGCTGAGGGGGAGAGAGATAGATTTGGGTGTAATAGGCATATAAATGGTAGTGGAAGCCATGGGAAGCTATCAGTTGATCCAGGTAGGATGTGTAGATCGAGAATAGTAGAGGACCAAGGACAGAACCTTGGGGGACCCCAATGGTGAGAGGAGAAAGTGGAGTTGTAAGTGACACTGAAGGTGCGGTGAGATAGGTAAGATTCAAACCAATGGAGAGCACAGCCATTGTGACCAAGCAAATTGCATTTTTTGAGGAGGGGGTGGTCAACTTTATCAAAGGCAGCGGAAAGGTCCAATAGTAAGAGTACGGAATAATGACCATTGGTTTTGGCTGTTAGTAAGTCATTTGTGAGTTTTATGAGGGCAGTTTCTGTGGAGTGCTGTGGGCGAAATCCAGACTGAAGGGGATCAAGAAGGTTATTCTCAATGAGGTGGTTGCACAGTAGGTTGTAGACTAAACTTTCAAGGAGTTTGGAGGCAAAAGGGAGTAGAGAGATGAGTCTTAGGTTGTTAAGATTGGTGGGGTCCAGTGAGGCCCTTTTTGATATGGGAGTGACTAGCGCATGTTTTAGAGTCTCATATAAGTTTTAACCTGTTAATGCAATTAACAGGGCTTCCTATAGATACTAAAGGTGATTATTTCAACCCACATTATGCAGGCATAGTCCACTGTTGTCCCCATTAGGAACAGTGATGAGCCAAATATATCTGGGTTTGGTTCAGGTACAGAACCCAAAACCCAGTAAAGTAAACAGAAGCTGAATTCTAAAGAAAGGAAGGGTAACCCCTGGAAGTCGCACATCTATGGTATCCTACTGCAATGAATGGAGTGGCAACCTCAGCCTGGACTCCGACCGGGCCATGCACCCAATGCGTTTCACTCTGCCCCCGGAGCTTAGTCATGGGGATCTAAGGATCTAAGGAGCTGAATGCTAACCAGGGAGGACTTAGGTACCTTTCACACATATTTGATCAGTTTACCGTATATACTCGAGTATAAGCCAAGATTTTCAGCCCTTTTTTTAGGGCTGAAAGTCCCCTTCTCGGCTTATACTCGAGTCAGTGTGGTCTGCCTACATGAACAGCTTGTCATGTAGACAGACGGCACTGTTCAAAAGCCGCGCCGCCTCCTCCCGCCCGTCCGTGATAGGCGGACACTAATTTTCCCAGCAGCGCAGTGTTCCGCCTATCACGGATGTTCTCTCATTCTCATCTCATGGACGAGGATGAGAGAATATCCGTGATAGGCGGAACACTGCACATGACTGCTGGGAAAACCCAGTGTTCCTCCTATCACGGACGAGGAGGAGGAGGAGGAGGAGGCGCGGCTTTCAAACCTGCAATGGCGCCTCGCGCCTCAGCGTGTACGCTGATCGGCAGGACAACCGAGGGACACCGCACACCGGGCAGCGGCCCCCGAGGGACACCGGACAGCGGCCCCCGAGGGACACGGGACAGCGGGACACCGGATCGATCGGCACAGGTAGGCTGCACTGGGGACACGGGGGGGTTGTATAGGACACAGGGGACATGTAGATGGGCATTTGGTGACACACTTTTCCACTTACAGTAGCTGCTCCATTTCCCCCCCTCGGCTTATACACGGGTCATTAACTTTTCCCATTTTTTTTGTGGTAAATCAGGGGCCTCGGCTTATACTCCGGACGGCCTATACTCGAGTATATACGGTAGTTACTTTTTTCAAAGAAAAAAAAAAAACGGATGAAGTTTACATCAGTTTTTCATCAGTTTTTTCATCCGTTTTTTCACATTTGCCAGCTAACCTAGTCCTTAACCACTTGAGTCCCAGAGTAATTTTTTCATGCAAAAACTGACAGTTTGTCAGTTTTTTTTTGTTTTTTTTTCCGATCTGTTTTTTTAACGGATCAAAAATAGGGCTTTCATCCATTCAAAAAAACGGATGTTGACGGAAGCGGATGAAAATAGATGATCATTTGTTGTCATCTGTTTTTCCATAGTCCTTGATGTCCATTTTTTCATCAGTCAATGGATGGATGAAAAACGATTGGAACAGTCCTTATGTGTAAAAGGGGCCTTAATGTTTATGTAAACCCTACAAAGCAATATCTATATTTTGCCTCCTTTTGGTCTGTGAAATGTAACATTGAAAGTGCTTTGTTATATCTGTTCTAAAAGTGCAAAAATACCTGTTGATCCTGCCCAGAAATCTAGTAAGCTGATAACTTTCTGTGCGCTCTGTGTGGATAGATATGGGTTAGCATTGTTACCAGTTCTCTCCTTGTACTACAGAACACCTCCTTATTATTTGGCCTAGAGAAGTGGAAGCATTCTGCAGTCCAGTTCTAGGGTGACAATGCTGCTCCACCATTCCTCCATCACTCAAGGACAGAAGTGTGTTACCGGCAGGATAACCAAATGAAAATAAAGGGAAAAAATTAAATACCAGATCTAAGGACTGGTAAACGGAAAACTATTCAATTTTTGTCCTTGAGTTTAGATATGCTTTACACTCGCTACCTCTGAGACAGTGAACTTTCTGTGACCGGAGGTACAGCAGCCAGAGTCACGTCCCTGAATATCTGAGGTTCCAAGAACTAGAGAGCTCTGTGCATTAAGTAACCTTTTCACTGAAATACTTGGAAACAAAAGTTTACATACAAATTAATTACTTAGGCAGGTCCATGAGTAATCCCATTCCCCCAGTGAAAAGCCCTGTACGTAGATTTTATATTTTAGTGTTCCCTTTTCTAGGGGTTTCACTTTTTTTTTTCTACAGAAGGAGGAAGTCAAAATTTAAAACGCAAAAATTGTCAAATTTCCAACTTTTTTTTAAATGCAGGCTGTGTCCCATGATATATAAAAACGTTATTTTTGAAGAGTGAAACCTTCTAATTCTAATCTTGTAACCTTTTTTCTGTGTGGTTTCTACCATGCTTCCAGATTAAACTTTGCCTTAAAGCGGTTCTGCACTCTTTTTTTTTTTTTTGGGCTATATGCCAAGGGCATATAGCTCAATTGGGGGACTTACCTGTTCCATCTTCCATCTCGATCGCCGCCGGTTTTCATCTTCATCTTCTTCTTGTCTTCTTCTTGTCTGCTGGGGTCCATCTTGCCTGTGGGCATGTGAAACCCCACAGGCACTTTAGATGGCCCAGCATGCACCGCCGTTACTCGCGCGTGCGCAGTAACGGCACATCTGCCGACATCTCACGAGATTTCGGAAGATGTGGCCGAAATCTCGCGAGATTTCGGAAGATGCCCGCACTGACTCCTGGGATCAATGACACCAGATCCCAGGAGACAGTGCGGCGTGACGACGATCGACGCAGAGACCCAGCCCGCCGCCGAAGAGAGAGAAGACCGGAAGTCATCAATTACAAGGTAAGTAAAAAAAAAAAACATTTCATTTAGTACTCTTTGCCTGATTTGGAAGGCAAAGAGATTTACTAAATAAAATGGGTGCAGAACCGCTTTAAAGTGGATGTAAACTCCATTCATGAAATTTGAGCTGAGCGCATATATCTGCAGTGTTTTCTTATCTCCCTTCAAAGCCTTTAGTCTCGTGGCTGTCTTCTGCTCCATTCTTCTGTTATCAGCATGATAACTTCTGACAAGTTCTCTGTCAACTGTGATAAAACCAGGTTTAATTTTGTGTCAGGGTGGGTGCTATAAATAGATTTGCAGAGAGCTGGTCTATTCACATAATAGCTCTGCAAGTCTCTGCCTGTGTGTGTGTGTGTGTGTGGGGGGGGGGGGGGTTCTTTCCTCCAATCAGCGTGTATGGCAAGAATCCACACCCACAGGTGAATCTGGAAGAGAAAATTCTAACAGGACGTGCACTTTCTAAACAGTATATAAAGCTGAAGAAAGCAGATATTCATGTAAAACTTATGTAGGAGGATTTTTTTCATCTCTGTATATCATCTGAGGCTGTTCACTTCACTGGGTATATGTGAGGGTTTACATCCACTTTAAAGTGCAAGTCCAGGCAAAAACTAACTAACTCTAAACCTGCTATTTTCCACATTCTAAACCTAATCTTTTCCTGTAAAGCAAAAATCGTTGTACTTGCCTATTCTGCAGCCGTTCCGGTCCGGTTTCCAGCGGCGAAATCTGTGTGCAGGAGAGGACTGACAACGGCTGTGAAATGGCTGGGAAGTGACGTCACCCATAGAGTTGCTATGGGGCTTCCGTTGTCGGCTGCCTCTCCTGCACCTGTCTTCACACTGAAGCTGCTGCTGACAGCTGATGCTGGGACCGGACTGGATCGGCTGCAAAATGGGTGCTTTCGCCAGCTGAGGCAGTGGAAGAAGCAGCGTGGGAGCTCTGTAAAAGGAAGGATATCAATGGATAAGGTGGACCCTTAGCACAAAACACTGTCTATTTGCCTTAAGTGGGTGAAGGGACAGTGTCACCAAACAAATGAGCTTAGCTCTACACCCTGGCTATTATCGTCAAGCAGCAGATATCGGCAAGGCTGCTGATAAGGCAGGCCCCATCAGTTCAAAAGGGGGGCCCGGGCACCCGCTGAGCAACAGGGCTGGCTGTACTGTTTTATTGCAGACATTGATCTTCTGCCTCCCCCTGCAGAGCTGCCAGCTTCTCCTCCTCTTTCTCCCTCCAGCTGCACTGCAGGGGGATTGGTCCTAGCACATGCTCCATTTTCATCTGTTGTCCAGGCCCCCCCTGTGTGCATCTTTCCCCCGAAGCACTGCCAGCTTCCCTCCTCTCCTCTCCCGCTGGCTGCTGCTGCGGGCACACAGGGGGGTGTTTCAGGACAGAGAGCAGGGGAAGGGACTGGTAAATATGTAATTTTCTGGCCCCTTCCTTTCCTAAATGAACACAGTGATCTATTGGTACCAATCACTCCTGTGTCCATTCATCATTGAAGCATTGTAAACTGTATTTACTATGCTTCAGTTTGTGAATGACTGGAAAGACTCAAAGCGCTTCCTATTCATTCATCTGTGCAGCTGAGGTTGCAGAGAAAGGGACTGAAAAATCTATATCCTCAGTCACTTTTGGTCGGGGGGCCCTGTCAAGTAGGCTGTACAGCAGCCCTGGATGTCGGTCTCACAGTTGGGCTCCGGTCAGCCCCATCCACTTGGTGCTTGAAAAAGACAACACTTAGAGTCCATACATAATCTGCAGGGTCTATCTATTATAAATCAAGTGGTCCACTTTACAGCAGAATCTAATGCGTTTAAGCTTACAAAGCCGTACTCAGAGCTATGAGTAAGTATTTGTAATCCAAAATGCATTAGCTTTCTGCTGTAAACTGGACCACTTGATTTTTAATATAGAATCTCTACGGAATATGTATGGACTTCTCCTCAGCGCATCGACGCTACGCACCCGCCCCGTACATTCAACACCTGACGGCGCTGGTATTCCGGAACGAGTTACGTCATCTTGGCTAACCAATGGGGAGCATCGTCTGGCTTCAAATGAGCGGCGGTAGCCTCCTTGATCCAGACATCCCTTCCTTGTGTCATGCCAGCGTGACGCTTGTTGGGTTGGCTGGATAACACTGTGAACACCTACCTTGGTCATCGGCTGTAGCCTATCCTTGCTTTCAATACACCTTATTCACTGGGCTTCATTGTTCTCTAAGGCTGCTTTCACACTGGGGCGGTTTTCAGGCGGTACAGCGCTAAAAATAGCGCCTGTACACCGTCTGAAAAAACCAGCCCCATTCACTCCAGTGTGAAAGTCCTGCTAGCAGCATCTTTGGAGCGGTGAAGGAGCGGTGTATTTACCGCTCCTATACCGCTCCTTCCCATTGAAATCAATGGGAAACCGCGGGGATACCGCCCGCAAACCGCCGCTGCAGCGGCGCTTTGCGGAGGTTTTTAACCCTTTTGCGGCCGCTAGTGGGGGTTAAAACCACCCGCTAGCGGCCGCATACCGCGGGTAAAACGATGGTAAAGCAGCGCTAAATATAGCGCTGCTTTACCGTCGCCGCCCCGCACCGCCCCAGTGTGAAAGCAGCCTAAGGTAAATTACCTTGTATTACCTCACTCACTTGTTTTCACTTTTAGCTCTAGCCTACTCACCTCTCTTGGTCTTCTTACATACATTCCAATGTTTTTCTCTTTCACTTATTGTCCACTTGGTCTTTATTCACATTTAACCCACTTTTATTAATTTTACTCATGATTCAATTTAGATTGGAGCCCCCGTTCCCACCTGCTATTTGGACACATACCTTGCTGGGAAATACACCTATGTTCTCTGTTCTCCTACTGGTCTCAACTCAGCTGCAGACAACCACAGCGGCCCATGCACTCCAGCTTACACACCCTTACAGGCTGAAAATTAGTAAGTTATTTAAAGATGGATATCCTCATCTCTATTTTACTGTCTCCCATTTTTGGGTTTCATGCTAAAACTTATGTGTTATACCTATGTCCTTTTGCAGATTTAATCTATTATGTATCTGCCCCTGAAGATTGGCAACCATGCCATGAAACACGTCGAGCTTACAGAGATGCAATATGTTTCATTTTCAGGACAAAAACCTTGGGTTTAATGATTCCATTTGTGAGAGGATTTTCTAACAATGCCATGAATAGTCAATATACAATGTTTATGGTCTTTTGCATCATGCTTTTTATGTTTACTATTGTATGTACTTTACATTGCATGCTCTTATCATTGAGTCCACTCATGCATACCACATTTAAAGTCCCAACCCTTTTTCATAATATGTATGGACTTCAGAATTGACTTTTTTCAGCACCAAAGGGGGACAGTGTCTCCTTAAAACCCCTATTAGAATTTTTTCTATTTTTTTTTTAAAAGGTGCTTTCTCATGCCTGTAATTGTCTGTGGACAGGAGAAAGCACTTTACTGTGAGTTTGAAGGAGATGAGAGGCAGGAGGAGGAGGAAAAACTGTTTTCCCTGCACATAGTTGGACTAGCAGAACTTTCTGCTACAGGTCAATGCGTGACAGATCCAGGTCACTAAGTGATTGCCCTGCTGTACAGAATGACTGACTGACAGACTGTGGGGCAATCAGTCCATCAGTTACTCTGTTGAAGGGGGGGGGGGGGGGGTCACTGATATAAGGAGGGGTGAGTACACTAAATAATAGTATCCTCAAGAAAGCCTATAAGCCTATAAGAAGGCCAAAACAAGGAATGATGACCTCCTTTTCTCACAGAAACAAGAGAAAGAACTTATGACCACAAGGGTGATCACTAGGTTTTTACAACAACATAGACAAATTAACCATATCTTACATAAATACTGGCACTTACTTAGTATGAACACAACACTAGCACCCTTAGTTTCTGATCAACCACAAATTATATTCAGAAGAGCCCCTTCTTTGCAGGACAAACTCGTTCATAGCGATTATAAAACAAGGAAACCTGATCACACAAAACTAACAGGGACATTCATATGTAGAAAATTTAATTATTGTCAGTACATGGATACTAGGAAAAATTTTAATTTACCCAACGGAGAAAAGTTTAAATCCAAACACTTTGTACATTGTCACACTGCAGGTGTGGTGTACCTACTTCAGTGCGAATGTGGTTGCTACTATGTAGGAAAAACCAAGGTTTAACTATGGCGAAGAATATACAACCATATTGTCAGTATAAATAATAAAGACTCCGGCCTACCCCTTGGAAGACAGCCCTGCAGTGCATGGAGACCGCACCTGTAAAGTGCAGTTCCTTGCATTGGATCACATCCCTGATAATTCAAGGGGTGGGGATTCAAATAAACTACTTCTACAAAGCGAATTGAGGTGGATTTTCCACCTCAAGGCCAGCTCACCACCTGGCCTCAACGAGGCCTTCAATTTCAAACCGTATTTGGAGGGATTCTAGTCGGGTCTCTGTGAACTGGACCTGTAGATGTGGTTTTTCATATCCCTTGCGAGCACACGCATATACATTTATTGGTATGCATGTGTGATGCACAGAGGTATATGTTCCTTTAATTTTTCATTCACTTCTGCATACAAACTATCCCAATTAGTACTGTGTTTTGTTTTGTGTATTGTGTTTTTGTTGTACAGTATATCGCAACTATATTTAAAGTACAATAATGTATAATCTTTGTTATATTCTGTTTGTTTCTTTGTTCATATTTTCCTTTTTGTCATTTATTACTAGGCTGGGACTTATGTAGCAAGGTGTTGCTTGATGAGCTTCTCGCTGTTTGCCACCAGGTGGTGTGATTCTCGTGGATCGACATCTGCACCACTGACTATGTTTCTTATACGTAGATATTGCCGGGCTGCACTATTTTCATCCAGGGTTGGACGTGTAAATTGGAGGCCATGCCCCACTGACCAGTGAGCGGGGGTCTCATGTTGGGGCACCGATTGTGGCCGCACTTGGGACATCCCTGCCCATCGGAGCCTGTCTGTTGACAGGTTCCTTCATGTTTGCACTTCACTGTGAAGTGCAGACCGGTGGGTTAAAACGCGCAGCGGTGGTGCAGTGATGCGGGACGCGACCCCAGCCCCCCGGACGGGCTTGTGCCACGCATCATCGCGTCGAGGGAATTAGTGACAGATCGAGGTTGCAATTGGTTGAGCGCTGCGATCTGCCACACTGACCACCAGCTGATTTCAATTGCACTGACTGCAATTGACTTCAGTCAGCCTCACCAGGGGGATTTTAACCCACACCCCAGAGATCCACAGTGATGCCGTGATGGTGACAGGATGACACATTTACAGGACACAAGGCAGAGGTAAGTAAGTAGCACACAGTGTTTTTCACTCTTTGAAACCCAAATCTACCTTCCTTTACCTGTTCCACCCTATTTAGCATACTTATGCTAGGGGTGAAGCTCTTAGAGTCTACCATGTCTACATATTTACCCATCTGCATCTTTACAACGTTCTATGAGTACCTTTTTCTTTATATTTTTTTTCCTTTGTTTTTTTTCTCCTATACATATACAGAGAAATACACAGCACTTACTGCAGTATACTATATCTAAACTCCATCGCTTTTTGGTCAGAATCTTGGCAGGAGTTTGACTCTACACGCCTGAAGTCCTTGCAATTGGGACAGGTGCCGTCCGGCCTATTGCTCTCTCGCCTCTTTGTGCATGCCGCTTCTCTTTACCAAGTTGCCATCTGGGGCTTAGCTCGGTTTTGCACTCAATCTGTGGGAATACAGCCCTTGGCCCCCTGGTTTCTTTTATCTGCGATTTGCTCATCCTTGTAAGTATAGTCTCTTTTGCTGTTATGTTGTTATCAAACGTGTCTAGAGTTGCATAGTTGTTTTGACTTATTTTCTTCTTTCTTGTTTAATTACTATTGACAAAATTGTTATACTAGTTTATGACTTTACTAATGCATTACCATGTCGATATTATAGAATACTCAAGACTTTCAAAAAATGACATAAGCCGCCGAAGGACTACAAGGTCCGAAACATGTTAGGCATCATTTGTAGTATGTGTTCTTGCTAGCCCAACATTGTCTACAGGGCAGCTGAGCTTCATACCAATGTTAATTTGAGTATACTTGTTAATTGTTATATACACATTTTTATCATGTAATCCTATTCTTTTGCTTTTGCAATTTTACTGTATGTTTATAATAAAAAAAAAAAAATTCTACTACATTACCTGGTCTGTCTATAAAATCCAGAGGGGTATTACTTTTTTTGGTTGTCTTTAATGGATCAGACGGACCAGGTGTTTATACACACACTGCCTATCCCTGCCCCATAAGGGTTTTCAGGGGTTCCTTGAGCAATGACCAATTTCCACCTTTCAGATATGTAACAATTAACATCAATGTTCTTTTTAGTTATTTGTATGGGGGGCAGTCCTCCCACTGACCCACCAATGTAAGAGGTATTTTTCTCACTGACCACTACACTAATTTAACATTAGTTGTTGATCTAGTATTTATTGGTAGGGGTTCCCTAAAACACGAAAGGAATTTTAAGGGTTCCTTCGTGTTATTTATAAAATGTTAAGAAAGGTTGCCTTAGGTATTAGACTTTCCTCTATAAAGAGTATTTTTTTCTGAATGATAATTTGGTTCATTATCTTCTTTTCAAAGACAGCAAATATTTTCTGTCACTCTTGACTAACTTTGACGTCCCCCTCCACCAAACGGCTAATGGGATTCCTCATCCTTTTCTTCCCCACTTATCATCACTTGGTCCCTCTTTAGTTTTGACAAGACTGGAAGAGGGCTGGAAAAGGTCAGTGTTTGGATTAAATCTGGGTACTGCTTGCAGCAAGGTATAGAGGATAAGTCAGAAGACAGCAATGCTGCAGGCTTCTTTTCTCTGTACTATAATTAATCACCACTTCTCACGCAGCAGGGTGAGCTGCCTATGTGTCTTTACACTTCTAAGGTGCCTGTTCACATTCTACAACCAGACGAGTGACAGGGTAATGTGGCTGTCACACATGCTAGCTATGGGCTGCAGTACCAGTGAAGCAGAAATAGACTGCTGAATTATAATCAAATGCATTTTTTTTACTGACAGCCAGCAAAAATGTTCCCTAAATATTTTCACTGATGCTAATGAAAAGGCTATCAATACAATATAACAATATTTGAGTGGTATATGGCCATTAGTGTCGATATTTTGCAGGGTATGTCAATGACATGACCCATACCCTATCAACAAGTATTTAAAAAAAAAATTAAGAATAGTAATAACTTTTTTTTTTTTTAACATAAAGTTTATTTATTTATAACAAAACATAACATTTCCAGGTTACAGTACACTTAGACAGATCTTACACTTCAAGGTAGAATACAGTAGTTACATATGATACGTATCAGCATAACATAAGGTGAACCTGAGGTCTCGGCGCCCTATAGGCGACCGCAGATGCATAGGAGTAGTAACATCTATGGGGGGAGGGGATGATCGGTGTTCACATTTATAACCATTGAGTCATTTCATTTCTCCCTTTCCCTTTTCTAGCCATCCCGAGTAGCTAGTGGCAGCTTAGGATACCCTATTGGCCTACTCTTCCCATGGTTCCTCGCATCTTACTCGAGGGTCAAGTGCTTGGCTTCCACCCAGGCCGCCCAAATCCTGTCAAACTTTTTTGGTCAGTTTCTATTAAGGTATGTTAATTTGTATAGCGGGAGGACCTTGTTGACCAATGATAGCCATAGCTGTTTCGTGGGTGGTACCGCTTGATTCCAAGTAAGGAATATGGCTTTTCTAGCATACATCGAGGCGTAAAAGACAAACAATTTCTTCTTTTGGGGGGCCTCTAGAAAGTCACACACCCCTAGTAGAAGGGGAATAGGGCTGTTGGGGACTCTTAATTTCCCGATGGAGTTTATATCGTCTAAGACCAGTGCCCAAAACCCTTTTATCAATGAACAAGCCCAGACCATATGGAAAAAGTCCGCATCCCCCTCTCCGCATCTGGGGCACGTCGCTAATCTAGATGGATAGATTTTGGACAAGCGCAGTGGGGAGTAGTAGGCTCGGTGCAGAAACTTAAGTTGGGCAAATCTGTCTCTAGCTGAGATTGTCAATTTCAAGAACTGCTGGATCCCCTCCTCCCAGTCGTCGTTCGCTAGTTCGGGTATATCCCTGCGCCAGGTCTCACATAGCTGGGAAACCTTGGAGGTGTCCATCAAGGCTAACTTGTTATAGACATTGGATAGTGTTTTTGCTTTCCCCGGGGATCGGAGCTCTGCCTCTAAGTCTGACATGTGTAGGGTGATTGGTTCAGGAAACTGGGATCGAAATGCGTGTCTAAGTTGAAAAAACCTAAAGAACATCCTATTTGGGAGGCCCTTACTGTCCTTCAAGTCATCAAATGTGCTCAGTTGTCCCCCCGACACTATGTCTCCCAGTGTTACTATCTGGTACCTCACCCATAAAAACGAATCCGGGATTGAGTGGAAGTGAGGGAGCCTTGGGTTGCCCCACAGAGGTGTCTCGGGGGACCAGGTGTTGGGCTGCCCCAGTTTCTTCCTGACCGCATCCCAAACTTTAATTGTTGCCTTCATGGGGGTTGTCACCCTCGCGTTTGATTTGGGCCCCCTGTGGATAAGGCTCCTCAGCTCAGAGTGTGAACCTAATATTGAGGCCTCTACAGCTGACGCCGGATTATCAGGTTCAGCCGCCAGCCACCACTTAAGTGTCACCAGGACCGCTGCCCAGTAATACTTCAGAAAGCACGGGAGGGCAAGACCCCCCAGTGTGATCGGAAGCTGCAAAGTCGTTTTCGCCACCCTGGGGACCCTCCCATTCCAGATGAAGGAGATCACTAGGCTGTCCAGTTTCACTTTACCTATATTAATTCTAACATCTGCCTCACTCTCCTTAGGCACCCAACTAGAGATTTCAGATCAGCAGGCGATTTGGACTGGGAGATGTGTCCTATTCAGGGCCAAGCAGAGCAACACTTCCGTTCTGTAAACCGGTGTCATTTCTTCACAGGCCCTAATGAAGATGTTACCTCCCTACGAACTTGAAAGTAGACAGCTGCTCTATTATCTAATGATATAAGCTCAGCGGGGCAATAAAGTCACAACAACAAGATATAACAACTTTGCAAAAAGACCTAGGTAAAAAATAGGGGTGGGCAGCTAAAAGGCCTATGAGGTTTAATGTAGAAAAATGTAAAGTATTGCACTTGGGAGCTAAAAATATGAATGCAAGTTACCCCCCTAGGGGGAGAACCTCTATGGGTCCTAGTAGATCACAGATTCACCAATAGCTTGCAATGCCAAGCTGCAGTGAGCAAGGCTACCATTAGCATGCATTAAAAAGGGTACTTACTCAAGAGATTAAACTATAATTCTACTGCTTTGCAAACCTCTGGTTTGGACACATCTTGAGTATGCTGTCCAGTTCTGACCACCAATCTTCAAGAAGGAACTGGAGAGAGTCCAGAGAAGGGCAGCAAAGTTAATAAGGGGGCTGGGGGACCTCAGTTACGAGGACCAACTACAAACCTACTCTCCCTAGAGGAGAGAAGCTTAACTTTAGCATTGGGAGGAAGCCATTTAACCTAAGGTCTCGAAAGAAGACTCGTAGACACACAATGAAGTTGGATGAGAACCTGTTCAGTCTTAAAGCAGAGTTCCACCCAAAAGTGGAACTTCCTCTTATACTCTCCCCCCCCCCCCCTCCGGTGTCACATTTGGCATCTTTCAGGGTGTTTTTGACAGGTCCCCTTCCCCAGCTTCGGGGAGATCGGGCCGCAGCAGAAGTTTAGCCCCCCTCCTCCTTCGGCCTCCGCAGGGCCAATTAGAAAGCGCAAAGGGCGCTTCGAGCATGCGCAGTAGGGAACCAGCAGTGAAGCCGAAAGTCTTCACTGCCTGGTTACCTTAACCGGAACGGCAGGGGCAGCACCCGGGAGTCGATCTGAAGATCGGCTGGGAAGCCAACATTGTGGGCTCCTTGGACAGGTAAGTGCCCTAATATTAAAAGTCAGCAGCTGCAGTATTTGTAGCTGCTGACTTTTATTTTTTTTCGCCCAGGCTGGAACTCATCTTTAAACTGCGTAAGGGGTTCTTTTCTGTAAGCAGGGAGTATAGATAAATTCAAAAGAAACTTTTAGATGTGTTTCCTAACAAACACAATGAACAGGGATATTGAAAATAGTAGCCAAACGCACACAAACACAGGTTAAGTTGGATGGTCATTATTCAACAAGAGTGTGGACCAGGACTGTAATCCTTAAAACCAGCTTATACCCATAACTCAACTAAAAACATGTGTAGATAGTGTGTCATGTTAAATGATACCTGCAATGTAACGAGAGGACTGTCAAATACCATAACAGATCCAAGCTGCTCCAAGCGCACAGTATCAGACTCTTGGGTTTATACTCTGTATTCATGTGCTTGCAGAAAGAGCACATCTCGCTCTGAAGATACAACATAGCATACAGGCATTGCCACACATTGTATTCAACTCCAGAGTAAAGTCAAAGAAAGACTTCAGCTCAAATCCCTGCCTATCAGTCAAGCCCCTCTGACATGTTTCAACACATTGGGCTTCACTATAGAGGGCTCATAAGATTAAGCCCAATGTGTGTGGAACATGTCAGAGGGGGTGGCTGATGGGTGGGGATTTGAGCTAAAACCTGTCTTTTATTTACTTCACACTGGAGTTAAATACAAGGTGCAGAGATACCGCTAAGCTCTAAAGAGGACTATCAAGTTAGATGAGACTGACTTATTACAAAAGAACTGCTCTCTGTATTCCAATGAGAGCAGATCCATAGTATGAACAAGCTGGAAGAAGAATCAGCATATGTTCTGGTCAAATCCGAATAGCCACATATACAGTTGTTATTACAATCTATATTCAGAAGCAAGGTTACAAAGCAGTAACACTCGTTGGTTAAGTTATTTACAGTAAACTGATCAAACGTTGCTCCATTGCTGAGGAATTGCCCCTGAAGTTTGATAGGAAACTGGCATTTCTGTAAGGGGCGATCTTCAATGTCCCTCCACAGCACTTACTGACCTCCATGTCACTACAGGACATGATAGTGACATAGAGGTTGGCAGAGGATGCAGGAGATTAACACTCCCGAAGTGTCAGTTTCCCAAAAGAATTTCATAGTCAGGTTGAAAACAGATATAAGTCCAACTAGTTTAACCAATAGAATTTTTTTTTTTATAAATAGAATAAATAAAAAAAACTCCATAATGCCTATACCCACAGTTGATCCAGAGAAAGGCAAAAAAAAAAAATTATTTTGATCCCTCAGAAGGCAATCGAATATTCCTGGGATCAACAATCTCTGCCGTTATTGCCTATAAATATTAAAATCCAGTTTTATTTTCTGTTTCGGAATTGGAATGCGCCTGGTCTTTTTAAAACAATCTACTGAGCTGGCCAGAACTAGTTCTTGAGGAAGTCAATTCCACATTTTCATAGCTCTTACCATAAAGAAGCCTTTCTGTACGTGGAGGTTAAATCTCTTTTGCTCTACACGTAGAGTGCTCCCTTTGTCCTCTGTCATGACCTTGAAGTGAATAACTGTACACCAAGTTCACCATATGGACCACTTAGGTATTCATACATGTTGATCATATCTCTCCTTAAAGTGATTCTAAGGCCCCTTTCACACGAGGCGGACGCTTCCACGGAGTCCGCCTCTGTCCGCCAGCTCAGCGGGAGATCTCTCCGTTGATCTCCCGCTGAGCGGGGAGGGGCTTGTCGAGCGCCGCTGCTTGCTATGGAGAGATCGGATGAAAACAGACAGCATGTCCGTTTTCATCAGATCTCATCCGATCCGCCAGCGACGGATCTGGATGTAGGGCCATCTGTCTGCTTTTGGCGGATCGGACCAGGTCGGATGTCAGCGGACATGTCACCGCTGACATCCGTCAGACCAGCATGGCGCGCCCGTTCAGGTCCGCCGTCAAAACTGACAGGCGGACCTGAACGGTCCGTCAGTGTGAAAGGGGCCTAAAAGATTTTTTCTTTAAATAACAAACATACTTACCTGCTCTGGTTTTGCACAGAGCAGCCTCAATCTTCCTCTTCTAGAGTCCTCCTCCAGTGCTCCTGGTTCCTCCCCCTCAAAACAGAATAAATTCAGTTCAGCTAATCTTTCCTCATAGCTGAGCTCCTCCATGCCTCTTATTAGTTTGGTTGCCCTTCTTTGCACTTTCTTTTTTGTTTAATATTTGTTTATTAATCAAACAAGAAAGAAGCATACAAAAACTTAAAGCAACAATCTATACATGCAAGTATATCAAGTACAATATCCAAGACACTCAGAGACGCTAAAGTGTATGAAATACAGCATACAATTTGGTATTACCACCTGAGTCTGAGAGGAAGTGCAGTATATAAATGCATTTTATGTAGCAAAATAACTAAACAGTTGGTAAACACTTTAAGGGGGGGGGGACTAGGAAAGATAAAGAAAGAAAGGAACAAAGGGAAGGGGGGAGAGTAGAGTATCGTAGGAGAGAAGGAAAGAGAGGTGCTGGTAGTCGATGTTATTCAGTAGGCAACATACCGTAGGCTGCATAATGTAACAGTGTATTAGGCTAAATCCAAATCTATTTCTACGTGCCCATGAATCAAATGGTTATGAGGAGGAAGTTTGTTGTATGGGTCCAGGAGCCACAAACATAAATATCCTTGTATTCAGTAGACCTTTTAAATTCCATCCATGTTGCCCAGATTGTGGAATCCAATTATCCAATTTTCCAGGGAAGGTGGAGCAGATTGTCCCCAAATGGCTGGGATGAGCGCTTTAGCAGCGTTCAGTAGGTGTGGTGTAAGAGAGCGTTTGTAAGATCCAACTGTTTCCTTGGTGTTGTGCAGGAGTATAATCCATGGGTCCATGGATAGGGATGAGCCCATTATTTGGTTTACAAGTCGAATGATATTTGACCAGAAGGATTGAATTGCCGGAAATGACCACCAGATGTGAGCGTGAGAGGCTGTGTTCCCACAATTCCTCCAACACAGCAGGAAATTGGAGGGGAACATACGGTGTAATTTAGCTGGGGTATAATGCCACCTTGTCAACAGCTTGTAGTTCATTTTGGCTGTTTTTGAAGAAGTGGAAGAGATATGAGCAAGCTGTAGGATTCTGTCTTTCTGGTCATCTGGGATGTGAGAATGTAGGTCAGACTCCCATTTGTTGAGGAATTCCGGATATGAAGGGTTAAGCAGTTGTATGATGGCTTTGTAAAATTGTAAAATACAATGGAGGGGTGTATCCTTATGCCAGAACATGTGTTTGATTGGCGTTAGCTCCTGTACATTCCGTATTGGACAAAGGAGAGATATCTCCATTTGTCCATGAAGGTGGCCTGTTTGGGGTTCAGTATGTCAGAGGCCTGAGGTTATCCGATTGGGTGAGGTGGTGAAGAAGAAGAGGGCCCTCCATTGACCAGGACTTAAAGTCTCCGTCTATGTGGCCTGGGGGAAAGAACTCGTGATTCAGTAATGGTAGTAAAGGGGAGTTATAGTCCCATAAAAATGTTTTATGCATAGAATCCCAGACCGCAAGCGTGGAGGTAGTTAGTGGTGAGACATTGGGTGAGACTGATCGGAAAGTGCGGGGAATCCATGGTGCAATAGACAGATCCAAATCGCTCATGTCCCGTTCCAATTGCACCCATAATTTAGTATTGCTTGCATACTTCAAGTAAACTATCGTGGCCAATGTGATGGCCTCATAATGCACCTTAAAGTTTGGGAGGGCCAGACCACCTGTACTCTTTGAACGAAAAAGAATTGTTCAGGAAATTCTAGGGTGTCTGCCCTTCCAACCGAAGCGGGATACCATGGTTTGTAAAATGGAGAAGAACCCCTCCGGCACACCCAGCGGCAACATTTGAAAGATGAAAAGCACTCTGAGGAGGATGTTCATCTTGATGATGTTTATTTTACCTAGCCAGGAGTGTTGGAGGGAGGACCTTTGTTTAAAGTCTGACTTAATATTGTTGAGTAAAGGAATATAGTTGTACCTAAATAGGGAGTTGAGGTTAGGTGTAAGATAAATACCCAGGTATTTTAAGGTGGTCGATTTCCATTAAAAGGGGAATTGCGTTTTAGTCGTATAACGGTGGAGTTGGGAATGTTGATATTTAGGATTTCGGATTTGGACCAATTTATTTTGAAGTTGGACAATACTTAAAAGGTTTGGAGTGCTGACATGATATTCGGTTTTTGGATAAAAAAAAGAATATCATCCGCCTTCTTTGCACTTTCTCCAGGTCTCCAATATCCTTTTTGTAAACTGGTGACCAAAACTGAACTGCATTTTCCACATGAGGTCTTAGGCTCATTTACACTTGCTTCGACTTCAACACACATTAAAGCGGCTTCCGCTTCAACAGGCTTTTTTGATGCGTCAGTGGTGCTTTGATAATTCTTTTTTGAAGCTTAAATGAAGCTTGGCAGATGCCCTGTGCATGTTCTGATATCTCATACCTGCAGTACCTCAAAAACAAAGCAAAGCTAAAGCCGAACTAAAGCCTTTGATGTCAACATACATTAAAGCGCCTACCGCTTCAACATGATGTGCTTTTGATGCTTCAGTGGTACTTTGATGATGCTTCGATGATGCCTCGTGGTGCTTTTTTTGAAGCTTGGCAGATGGTATGTATGTGTGTGCGTGTGTGGGTCTGTCTCATACCTGCAATTTCCCCAAAACAAAGAGGCTAAATCTGAACTAAAGCCTCTCAAAAGCTTCAGGTGCTTCAAGCGAGCTTTGCCATAGACTTCTATGGAGGCTTTGAAGACACTTTGAAACCACTAAAGCGACATGGGGTATAAACAGGACTGTAAGCGAACCATTTTATTTAGCGACAGGTGCTTTGACTGGCGTTCAGAGAGCTTAAAATAGCGTGTCCATAGTCATGTTTTGAAGCAAGTGTAAATGAGCCCTAATTTTTAATTTGCACAAATTATGTCTCTCTAGAGTTGATTCCTCTTTTATTACAAGAAAGTATTTTGCTTGCTTTCAAAACCGAAGCTTGGCATTGCATGCCAACATTAAACCTCATTTCTCACATAGTTGCCTAACAAAACAGTGCATTAAGGTCTTCTTGGAGACATCCTGTAAGGACGTTATTGTACTACATAGCTTGGGGTCATCTGCAAACACTGAAATTACACTTTAAATCCCAAATTCTTTATCATTTATAAATATGTTAAAAAGTAAGGGGTCCAACACTGAACCTTGGGGTATATCACCAACAACCTCAGACCATTCAGAGCATGAATTTTTAATCAGACTTTAACCCCTTCAGCCCCGGACCAATTGGCAGCCAAAGGACCAGGCCCCTTTTTGCGATTCGGCACTGCGTCGATTTAACTGACAATTGCGCGGTCGTGTGACGTGGCTCCAAAACAAAATTGGCACCCTTTTTTCCCACAAATAGAGCTTTCTTTTGGTGGTATTTGATCGCCCCTGCGGTTTTTATTTTTTGCGCTATAAACAAAAATAGAGCGACAATTTTGAAAAAAATGCAATATTTTTTACTTTCTGCTATAAGAAATATCCCCAAAAAAAATATATATTTTTTTTTTTTCTCAGTTTAGGCCGATACGTATTCTTCGACATATTTTTGGTAAAAAAAAATCGCAATTAGCGATTATTGATTGGTTTGCGCAAAAGTTATAGCGTTTACAAAATAGGGGATAGTTTTATAGCATTTTTATTAATATTTTTTTTTTTTTACTAGTAATGGCGGCGATCAGCGATTTTTATTGTGACTGCGACATTATGGCGGACACATCGGACATTTTTGACACATTTTTGGGACCATTGTCATTTATACAGCAATCAATGCTATTTAAATGCATTGGTTCCTGTATAAATGACAGTTGTAGTGAAGGGGTTAACCACTAGGGGGAGGGGAGGGGTTATGGGCTGTGACGTGTGTGTGTTTTTTTTTTACATTAGGGGGCGGGGCTGACGTCTGATGTCATTGATCGGCTTTCCCGATGACAGGGAACAGCCGATCAATGACAGGCAGAGTAGGAAGCGCGGGGAGAGGTTTGTTTACACATACCTCTCCCCGTTCTTCAGCTCCGTAACCCGATCGCGGGACACCAGCGGCGATCGGGTCCGCTGGTCCCGCGGACGGGGTCACGGAGCTCCCGACCGGGTCGCGAGCGCGCCGCTGGCGGGTCGCACGCGACCCACAGGCAGGCACATGCACGATCACGTACAGCTACGTGATTTTGCCTGCTCGTGCCATTTTGCCGACGTATATCGGCGTTAGGCGGTCGGGAAGCGGTTAAAGAGGAAGTAAAGCCTCCTTTTAAAAAAAAAAAAAACGGAACCTGCAAGGCAAAGGCATAGCATACTAGCTCATTATGAATAACTTACCTGAGAACGAAGCCCCTGAAGCGACCCTCGTCCACGTCCTCCTCTGCCGCCATCAATCCCGGAGTGACTTCCGGGTCTCGCTGCTCCAGCGCTGTCATTCGCTGGAGTCGCAATGACGTCACTCCCGCGCATGCGCACGGGAGCCGCCAGGAGAGCCGCCGTGATCTCCGGCATGCTCAGTACGCATGCGCCGTAGACAGTGGTGCCTGTTTTTTTCTAAATATCTCCTAAACCGTGTAGGTTTAGGAGGTATTTATTGGACCTACAGGTAAGCCTTAATCTAGGCTTATCTGTAGGCCAAAGTGGTTTGTAAGGGTTTACAACCACTTTACCTTACACATTAGCCATGTATGGGGAACTACAGTATGTCAAACGCTTTGGTAAATTCCACAAAAGAAATAAGGTTTGTTTGACAACTTCAGTCTTTCATGAATCCATGCTTTCTATTGCTTAAATAACTGTTTTGACGCCAAAAAATTTCTATTGTTTTTTTGACACAGATAATGTGTTTTATTGGCAATATTGTCTTGCATAAATAATTTTATATTCAAATTATATATGTAACAAAATGAACAAGCTTTTTTTCTAGTTTGGCCAGTTGGTTTTAAAACAACTAGTGTTACTGTACATAAAAAGTGTACCAATTATTTTATAAAATGTCCTGTTTATAATTACTCTAACTGCATATAGAAGTTATTTGCAATTGAAATAAAGATTTTTTTATTCAAGTTTACATTTTTTTTTTTTCAAACGCATTACTAAAAAAGTAACAAAACCCAAAAATGTATTAATGTTAATGGTAAAGAAAGAAGGGGAGGAAGAAGTTAATTAGAGTGAATTAGAATTAACTGAGAGTTAATAAGGAGGTTAAATATGAACATTGTTTTATGTGATTGTTTTAAACAATTTTTTTTACTTTTAAGGTTGCTTTTACTGACATCATATACACCCAATGATCTGCTATGAATGAGCCACAGTAATTAAAATGTAGCAGTAATAACATTACTACATATTAGTTCTTATTGACACCGCAGACACTGTTCTGCCAGAGTAAATTTACAGAGAAGAAAGAGTTGCTCCTGCGCAGAACAAGATTTCCTCCTAAATGCAGCCACAGAGCTGCAAGGAAGGGGGTAAGGATGAGCCCGGTGTTCGATTCGAACCCATGTTCGAATCGAGCACTGGGCGTTCGCTCGCTCGGCGAGCCCAGAACTATTGGGGCCGCTCGCATCAAATTCGTGTGATGCGAGCGGCCCCGCAATGCATTGCGGCCCGCGCAGTGCAATGCTGGCTGATGATTGGCCAAGCATGCACTGTGACCCCGCATGCTTGGCCAATCACAGCGCCGGCAGCGAGGAGAGCCATAATTGGCTACAGGCAGGATGCCTGTAGCCAATTATAGCTCAGGGGCTTTAGTACATGCCCCACGGTATAAGAGGCCGCCGCGCCGGCGGCCTCGCATATTATGTTTCAGTCAGTGTCAGCGTGTCAGTGTGCTGCTGACAATATGTGCTCTATTTCTGGGGATATGTGTGTGCGTGCTGTTAGAACAGCATTGCAGTATCACATCTGGGGGGTGTCTATAGGTGGCCTGTGAAGGGGGGGCAGGTTTCCTGTGCTTAGAACTTTCCCTGCAAAAAAGTGTCATTTTTGCAGGAAAAAAGCTATTTAAAATCACTCGCGGCTAATGAATTGATGGCTCCTGTAACACAGAGAACTGTCATTCATTAATAAAAAAAACAAAAAAAAAAGCGTAGGGGTCCCCCCAAATTCAATAACCAGGCCCTTGAGGTCTGGTATGGATTTTAAGGGGAACCCTAGCCAAAAAAAATGGCGTGGGGTCCCCCTCAAAATCCATACCAGACCCTTATCCGAGCACGCAACCTGGCAGGCCGCAGGAAAAGAGGGGGGACGAGAGCGCCCCCCCCTCCCACCTGAACCGTACCAGGCCACATGCCCTCAACATTGGGAGGATGCTTTGGGGGTCTAAGACCCCCAAAGCACCTTGTCCCCATGTTGATGAGGACAAGGGCCTCTTCCCCACAACCGTGCCCGGTGGTTGTGGGGGTCTGCGGGCGGGGGGCTTATCGGAATCTGGAAGCCCCCTTTAACAAGGGGACCCCCAGATCCCGGCCCCCCCCCCCCCTGTGTGAAATGGTAAGGGGGTACAAAAGTACCCCTACCATTTCACCAAAAAAGTGGCAAAAATTGTAAACATGACAGGAGACGGTCTTTGACAATTCCTTTATTAAAATCTTCTTTCTTCTTTCTTCATCCTTCGGTTTCTTCATCTTCTCCTTCCTTCATCTTCTTCCATCTTCTTCTTCCATTTTCTTCTTCCTCCGATCCGCTTCTTCTTGCGCTGGTCTTCTCGTCCTTCTCGTCCGGCATCTTCTTCCGTCGGTGTCGGTGTCTCTGTCTCTTCTTGGGCCGCTCCGCGCAATGGGAGGCTCCCGCTGTGTGAGGCTCCGCTCCGTCTGACAGGTCTTTTATAATGGTGGGCACCTGGTGACCCCGCCCCCTCTGACGCACAGGGACGTCATGGGGAATTCCATGATGGCTTTCCCCATGACGTCAGAGGGGGGCGGGGTCACCAGGTGCCCTCCGTTTTAAAAGACCTGTCAGATGGAGCGGAGCCTCACACAGCGGGAGCCTCCCATTGCGCGGAGCGGCCCAAGAAGACACCGACACCGACGCCGATGGAAGAAGATGCCGGACGAGAAGACCAGCGCAAGAAGAAGCGGATCGGAGGAAGAAGAAAATGGAAGAAGAAGATGGAAGAAGATGAAGGAAGGAGAAGATGAAGAAACCGAAGGATGAAGAAAGAAGAAAGAAGATTTTAATAAAGGAATTGTCAAAGACTGTCTCCTGTCATTTTTACCATTTTTGCCACTTTTTTGTTGAAATGGTAGGGGTACTTTTGTACCCCCTTACCATTTCACACAGGGGGGGCAGGGATCTGGGGGTCCCCTTGTTAAAGGGGGCTTCCAGATTCCGATAAGCCCCCCGCCCGCAGACCCCCACAACCACCGGGCACGGTTGTGGGGAAGAGGCCCTTGTCCTCATCAACATGGGGACAAGGTGCTTTGGGGGTCTTAGACCCCCAAAGCATCCTCCCAATGTTGAGGGCATGTGGCCTGGTACGGTTCAGGCGGGAGGGGGGGCCGCTCTCGTCCCCCCCTCTTTTCCTGCGGCCTGCCAGGTTGCGTGCTCGGATAAGGGTCTGGTATGGATTTTGAGGGGGACCCCTTGCCATTTTTTTTGGCTAGGGTTCCCCTTAAAATCCATACCAGACCTCAAGGGTCTGGTATGGATTTTGAGGGGGACTCTACGCCATTTTTTTTTTTTGGGCTGGGGTTCCCCTTAATATCCATCCCAGACCTGAAGGGCCTGGTTATTGAATTTGGGGGGACCCCTACGCTTTTTTTTTTTTTTCATTTTTTTTATTTTTTATCAATGCCTTTTTTTTATGAATGAGTTTCAATGAATCACTGTTCTCTGTGTTACGGGAGCCGTGAATTAACATTAGCCGCGAGTGATTTTAAATAGCTTTTTTACTTTCAAAAATGACACTTTGCGCAGAGACAGTTCTAAACACGGGAAACATGCGCCCCTTTACATGCATACTATAGACACCCCCCAGGTACGAAATTTAAAGGAATATTACACTTTTATTGTTTCAATTTAAGCATTATTAAAATCACTGCTCCTGAAAAAACGGCCGTTTTTAAAAAAAATTTTTTGCATTGATACATGTCCCCTGGGGCAGGACCCAGGTCCCCAAACACTTTTTATGACATTAACATGCATATTAGCCTTTAAAATGAGCACTTTTAATTTCGAACGTTCGCATCCATTATAACTAATAGGGTTCTAAAGCTCGCACGGACTTTAGGTCCGTTCGCGGGTTCTGGTGCAAGCCGAACGGGGGGGTGTTCGGCTCATCCCTAGAAGGGGGTAGGGGAAAGGTGTACCACACATGAACATTGTACTTTAATTACATTTTTCTGGCCATGCCTGGTACGGCTAAGGTCCAGAACCAGTTCATTTTTGCAACATTGTTGCTGTAGTTTACTTTTTGATTTCCTATGGGATCCTTGTGTGGAAACATTATAATTAGTGCTAAATAACACTTTTATAGAGTGCTATACCCCCAGATTTTTGTATAGCTCTGAATTTACTAGGATCCACAAGCAGCCAATGAAACCAGGTGTCCTTTTAAACTAGTAACTGGGAGGTAAGTGAATTAATATTGCCTATGCTGAGCACTGGCTGTTGTACATTACATTGCAATTACTGATTCTAATAAGACTGTGTGGGCTGTGAGAAGTAGTGACCGTTGCCAAAAGGGAATTTCCAGTTAAAGTCAAAATATTCTTTCATATAAACAGTCAGCTGTTTTCCATATGGGACTGTCATAACGCAATTTCCCGTATGTAACCAAAATAAGAAAACCAACATACAAGACTAATTTTCTAGTAGGAAACATGTTTATACAGGGTAGGAGGAGAAGCACATTGTTGTACAGAATAATGCCACGTTCAGCTTCGAGCCATTGGCATGTATGGTAGCACTAGCAAGGGACTGCTAAAACTCTTAATGTAATGTTTTACAATACCAACCCTCAAGTACCCCCAACAGGTCATGCTTGCAGGATTTTCTAAGGCCCTCATGAGATCCTTTACTAGTAATTATCATCAAAGCTAATGCTAAATTAAATCCAAAATGTCTTAAAGTGCGCCTACTCTTTACCTATGCAGGACTATGTAACAGGTTCAATTATCTGCTACCCTTAATAGCTTCAGCTTTTCATGTTCCCTTCAACACCTGACCCTTTACTTGCTCAGTTTGGTTGCCAGAAGCAAACAGAAATACCAGTATACCCCAGTATAGAAAGCATAGGTCTCGTTCTCCTTCCTGACAAGGCACCCAGATCTGTCATATGGGGGAAAGGAGAGAGACCTTAGCTATATTAGGTCAAAGTCATAAATTGGAACTTCCATGTTGTGATCTCTCTTCACTCCCCATGGCAAACAGAGAAGTGGGGGAGCAGAAGGATGCAGGGTATGGGAAGCTAAGGAACAAAGAGCACATTTAGGTCATTAAAGTGTGTGAAATAACAATGCTGTTATAAAATAATATTTACAGATATACACATACAAGTAGTAACCACACAGTGCCTCCAAGTACCTCTGTATATCTTTAAATACTATGTATTGAGGAGAACCTCGGATTCCCCTGTAATTAGGACTACAATCACAATAGCTAGTAGTGGTGTCTCTGGCATGTGACTATTGGTGGAGCCAGAAGAGGCAGGGATTTGTGATGACATGGACAGAAATCGCAGGCCTATATGCAGCTTGGCATTTTTCTAATGCAGTGTACAGTAATGCATTACATGTTTTGTGGTTTGTTGTAATGCATGTGCATCTAATATTTTGGGTTAGTGTCTGTGAAGGTTCTCATTTATCCAGGTCATGGTATAGCTTGTGTTAATTAGTCATATTTGACTAGTCTTGCCCTGTAATGTTGAAGAGGTTTCGTAGCTTTTCCAAGCCACTTCTTTAGTTCCAGTGAGAGTCAAGAAAATACCCAAGCATGTTGGGTTAGTGTGATGGGGTGCCATTCAAAATGACTGACATGGCTAACATAACACACAGCTGTGCACATAAGTTTAGATACACTGGCAGAATTTATGATTTCTTGGTCATTTTTCAGAGAATATGAATGATAACACAAAAAACATTTATTTCACTCATGGTTAGTGTTTGGCTATAGCCATTTATTATAAATCAACTGTGTTTACTCTTTTTAAATCATAATGACAACACAAACTACCCAAATGACCCTGATCAAAAGTGTACATACCCTGGTGATTTCGGCCTGATAACATGCACACAAGTTGACAGAAAGGGGTTTGAATGGCTATTAAAAGTAACCATCCTCACCTGTGATCTGTTTGCTTGTAATTCGTGTGTGTGTATAAAAGGGCAATGAGTTTCTGGACTCCTGACAGACCCTTGCATCTTTCATCCAGTGCTGCACTAACGTTTCTGGATTCTGAGTCATGGGAAAAGCAAAAGATTTGTCAAAGGATCTGCATGAAAAGGTAGTTGAACAGTGTAAAACAGGAAGAAAAAAAAAAAAAAAGAAATATAAAAAGATATCCAAGGAATTGAGAATGCCAATCAGCAGTGTTCAAACTCTAATCAAGAAGTGGAAAATGAGGGGTTCTGTTGAAACCAAACCACGGTCAGGTAGACCACCTAGAATTTCAGCCACAACTGCCAGGAAAATTGGATGCAAAGAAAAACCCACAAATAACTTCAGGTGCAATACAGGACTCGCTGAAAACATGTGGTGTGGCTGTTTCAAGATGCACAATAAGGAGGCACTTGAAAAAAGATGGGCTGCATGGTCGAGTCACCAGAAAAAAGCCATTACTACACAAATGCCACAAAGTATCCCACTTACAATACGCCAAACAGCACAGGGACAAGCCTCAATTGTTCTGGCACAAAGTCATTTGGAGTGATGAGACCAAAATTTAGCTTTTTGGCCACAACCATAAATGCTTCATTTGGAGAGGATTCAACAAGGCCTATGATGAAAGGTACGCCATTCCTACTGTGAAACATGGAGGTGGATCTCTGATGTTTTGGGGATGTGTGAGCTACAAAGGCACAGGAAATTTGGTCAAAATTGATGGCAAGATGAATGCAGTATGTTATCAAAAAATACTGGAGGAACATTTGCATTTATCAGCCAGAAAGCTGCACATGGGACGTACTTGGACATTCCAACATGACAATGATCCAAAACAGGCCAAGTCAACCTTTCATTGGCTACAGCAGAATAAATTGAAGGTTCTGGAGTGGCCATCTCAGTCTCCTGACCTCAATATCATTAAGCCACTCTGGGAAGATCTCAAACGTGCAGTTCATGCAAGACAGCCCAAGAATTTACAGGAACTGGAGTCTTTTTTCCAAGAGGAATGGGCAGCTTTACCATCTGAGAAGATAAAGAGCCTCATCCACAAATACCACAAAAGACTTCAAGCTTTCGATGATGTTAAAGGGGACAATACATGGTATTAAGAACTGGGGTATGTAAACTTTTGATCAGGGTAATTTGGTAGTTTGTGTTGTCATTATGATTTAAAAAGAGTAAACACAGTTGATCGATAATAAATGGCTTCAGCCAAACACTAACCACGAGTGAAAGAAAAGTTTTTGTGTTATCATTCATATTCTCTGAAAAATGGTCAAGAAATCATAAATTCTGACAGGGTATGTAAACTTATGAGCACAACTGTATGTTGCAATATTGTGCACTGCAACATACATTGATGGCAAAGTGTGAATGGGTCCTGAGGCCTTCTTTACATGTCCATCCCAAGCTTTCCTGTGTAAGTATATATTTGTTTTTAAATGGAAATGGTTCACTGTAACTTTAAAAAAAATACTAATAGCTAGTGTCCCTATTGGGAGATTTTTCATGCCTGCATGACAAGCCTTGTTTAACACATATGTAAGTCATTGACATGTACTGTAATCAATTGCATGTACAGTATAATGTGGGCTCTCCTGCACCATATGATATATATTGTGTCCCAGTAGATAGTACACACCCATGAAATTGCATTAGGTCATCTCCAAAACACATCTGCTGATTGAACCACCTGTCTCTATAGAGTGTACGTGTAATAGTACATTAGTAGATAACATGATGTTCAGGGACATCCATTTAAAAAGGTTCCTTTGCCAACAGAATATGGCTAGGACAGGATAAGGCTAGATTATTTGAGTAGTATTAATTTGTAGGACAAAAAAATCCATTGTAACAGATGTGTGCATATATACAGAATATATATATAATGTTTTTTCAGAAGTTGATGCAACGAATAAAGCCCCACTCTGGCACGAATTTGACTTTAAATCAGACTCTTGCAGTGAACTTTTTTCCAACTGGTTACATGGTTGCTTTCTTTTATACGCTGAATTTGTGCACACTTCGGTTCTTCAGTTATGTACCAGTAAAAAAATCACTTTTTTTAATTTTAGTTGCAAATGAATGGATCTTCAAAGTAAACATAACTTCTCCTTATAAGCTATGCTAAGTGTAGTTTTTGTTGTTGAGAAATTAGAGAAATTAGTAAGATAAGTTTTCTGAGATTAAGGGCCGCTCATTCACATGGGCATAGAGCCCTGTACAGTGCACAGAGTCATTTGTTTATCTTTTTAGAGTGGAGTGGAGCTCAGTGCAAGCAACCCAAATAAGTCAATTTGGGTTGCCGCCTGTCCCGCCTGTCAAACTCGGCTGTGTGGGTGAGTGTACAGCCGACATGTCTCCATTTAGCCAGCCACATGCTACTCCAATAAAGATAAACAAACAGCTTTTCATGCTGTACGGGGCTCTGGATTTTAGGGTAACTAAAAAAAAAAAAAAATGTTCTCTCTTTCATTGAGGGAAACAGGAATTTAGAAATAGTAAGGACACTCATAAGTAGCCCAACTGAGAAGCCACTGACAGAAATTTTGGGGAACCGTCTATCTTAGAAGTATATAAAAAGTCAAAATCCAAATCTGAGCCAAAAGAGGTGAAGCCCTAGCAAGACAGGGTAACAGCCATGACCAAGGTGCAAAAGAGGATCAACCTAGTGCTTCAGACCAGTAGAGAGCAATAAGTGCCATTGGGGAATGCTACCTGAAGAACACTGAGCCTGAGCCAGTGACAGGCTGTGTGAACCGTCCATCAATCTACCAAATACGAGTGGAACAACACATTTACCTAAAAGGGAGGAAAGTAGTCTAACAACAAGAGATGGTCAATGGAAAAAAAAACAGTAGGACAAGTCCCAGGATAATGGGGCCCCAAGGGCACCTTGGACAATCAAAACAGGTCCATAAGAGCAATACTGGGACAAGGTCATCCACTGCTCGGGGCAAAGATGCCAAACTGCTCCCCTCTTTCTAGCAACATGCACAGCGCTTTAAACATGCAATGGTTATAACATGCACCAGTATTTGTGTTTACATTTGTTATTGCTGTGATGACCAATGTGTCAGGGTGTTACATGGAATCAAAAACAAAGCTGGACAGACAAATCTGCATACATTCAAATGAAGATATCCTGGGAAAACCTCAACCTCAGTTTTATCACTAATATGAGCTTAAAGAATAGTGTGTCCAAAGCTATCACAGTGATATCAAGCCTGAAAGAGTGTTATTTGTGGCAGAATGTAGAAACAGCTGCTCAATAATTCATGCCAGTATCCGCAGCAAAGTAACGGAGGAACTAGCAACACTCATTGCTGTTAATAATATTGCCCAATAAGATAGAAAGGAGGAGTAGAACCCTCTCTCTTCAGTGTGGCGACCACTAGCTGAGGAGAGTCAGATGGCAAAAACCTTTCCTCTAAGATAGATATGGAAGTCTAGCTATGCTTCTGGATGGCTTTGTATTATCGACATTACATTTCCAATGATTGATAACTCATTGTTCAACCAATACGTTCATTCTTGCGATGATCTGTATTCTGTAATGTTTCACAAAAAATGTATTGAAAATAAAAGATAAGGCAATCGAGAGTAGCACACTCAGCAGAGTCAGCACCATTCAGTGCAGGGCTCAGACTATTTCACCTCTCACGGGGAATGCTTTCAAACTTTCCTGATTGTGAAGGTCTTGCATCCTAAATGATGTCCACTGGGGAACAGTGCCAGAATACAGACTCACATATGGATCCCCTGAAAAAACAGGAACTGTCCTTGGGATCCAGAATGAAGCCCAAGGTATGAGAACCCAGTACCAAGTGAAGCCCCCCTTCCCGGTGGGGGAAGAGAACCACCCCAGGCTCCCAGGCATGGGGGAGAGACTCAACAAGAAAAGGAGAGAGTATTCTTATTTCTTACAAGCCCTGAAAGGGAATAGAGGCAGAATTTTACTGACAGATAAGGAAGGAAGCTATGATCCATAGGAATTGCACTTTTTGAGTGAAGGTTTGAACTAGAAGTTCTAGTTGATATTTAGACTTAATAATAGCATGCAACGGCAAGCTTCAGTTTCTAAAACAAGCAAAATTAGCTTCTTGTATTAAAAGAGATAAAGAATCCAGAGAAAGAGATATGATCTTGCCGCTGTACAAAACATAAGAGCTCACCAGTTCCCGAGTTCACAAAAAGGATATTGGAGAACTGTATAGAATGCAGAAAAGGGCACCCAAACTAATACGAGGCATACAGGACTTCAGCTATGAGGAAAGATTAGCTAAACTAAAAGTTTCTTCCTTGAGGAGAAGCGCATACCATGAACTTGTTGCAAAGTTACTCCCTTTAAGGTCATTAAAAAGACAACTCTTTGTGTCTGGAGGAAAAGAGGTTTAATCTCTGCATGCAGAAAGGCTTCTTCATATAATAAGAAAATGTGCAAAAGACTTCCTCGGGAACTAGTTATGGCAAACTCAGTTTTCTTTTTTAAGCTGGATGCATTCCCAAATGCACAGAATATATTCTGGCTATTAACATTTATAAGTAATAACACCAGAGATGGTTGATAAAGGGAATATCCAACTACCTTAGGGGATCAAGAAGGATTGTTTCCCCACTGGAGTAAATTGGATTATACTTTAAGGGATTTTTTTGTCTTCCTCCAAATCAACTGTGGGTAAAGGGTTCTGTATAACAACCTTTTCAATTTAATAATTTATTACTTTTTTGGTTGGTCGAAATAGTTGTACGTGTTTTTTTTTTTCAACTATCTATGTAACTGTGAGGTAGAAGAAATGAAAATTATGGTAATCAAGTTTATTACTATGTACACAATTTATTTACCGTACTCTGAGAGCTTACTCAAACTAGAATTACACTTATCATAAAAACATAATTTTGAAATGGACAGCCAATGTACAAACTTAATATACAAAAACGCAAACTGACAGATCCTCTTTAGAGACCAGAGATGTCTAGCAATGTCCTGCCATCTCTCACCTTAAAGGGTTGTCATTCCTGTGGTAAGTTGTGACTCACCTCCTGCACAGACGCTGGATGGCTCAGCAGCTAAGATCTCAATGCAGGACTTCTTTAGGATCTGAAAGAAGATGCAGTTCTTAGTTGGCATGCAGCATCAAGTAGAGAGAATGGTGTGCCAGGCAGCTACTGTTATTACAAGGCAAATGTCCTAATCTTTCTCCGACTGCTCGAGAAACTAACTTAACCCCTAAATGGCAAGCAGATCTAACCAGTGGCAAATCAAAGAGTATATAAACTCAAAATCTATTTTCAGTATGTTTGTCACCATTCCTCATTGTATACAGTTTTCTTAAAGCCAATCTCCAGACACACACACACAAAAAAATACACTTTGGGGGTTAAATGCCCCTTATGTATAGAGGTAGAATAAAGAGAAACATTTACCTCATACACCATTCTCTCACAGCCTCCTCGCTAAGCTGTTCATGGCTGTGGTCGTACACTCACCTTTTCCACGTACACTGCAGAGTTAATAGCACTACATTGCATGTGATGATGCCTAGAAATGCCCACAGACCAGAGATTTGCGGAGAAGAGGACTGCGGCAGAACTGGCCGGGCAGTACTGTTTCTGTACCCCTAATGCCGCGTACACACGAAGGGACTATTCCGCGGGATTATCCGCTGGACTCGAGTCCACCGGACAATCCCCTCGTGTGTGGGCCTTCGACTGACTTTTTTTCCCAAAAGTCCGGCGGACTAGGTTTTAAGTTTTGTTTTAAAATTATCCGCTGGACTTGGCAGTCCATCGGACAATACGGCCGTCTGTAGTATGGTCCGGCGGACCAAAAAGGACGCATGCTCAGTAGCAAGTATTTTTCTAGTATTTTTCGTTTTCTAGTCCCGTCGTACGTGCTGTACGTTATCGCGTGAACCGCCGGACTTTTAGCGTGATCGTGTGTGGTCAAGTCCGTTCGCTTTCAAGTCCGCCGAAGCCCAGCTGGAAAGTCCGGCGGATTGTCCGCTGGACTAGGTCTGGCGGACAAAGTCCCTTCGTGTGTACGCGGCATTAGACATAATAAGCATTTAACCCATCAGTGTGAGGGGCCTCACTGCAAGTAGTTTTTGTTTTAGAATTCCTGGAGTTGGCCTTTTAAGCTAATTTTTGTCACTCTCTTGTAAAGTTTCTTACCTGAAGATCCTTTTAATAACAACACTTTCTGTTGCAGGCTGACAATGCTAAGCTCACTGACTCTTGGCCATTGAGCTACCTTTCAGCTCTATCAGATAAACAGCCCAACAGTCAACTAAAAGAGCCAACACAGCAGGCTGATAACAATTCTGCTAATTGTGAAAGAGTGATTTAGCATTATCAGCTTACAACCAGAACTATTGTTACTGGCAGGATCTCCAGGTACGAAACCTTGCAAAAAATTCACAAAAAATATATACAGTGAAGCATGATGCCAAGCATACTGAAAAATAGATGTGGGTATATATACACATTTTAAGTGGATTTTAGGTCCCAAGTCATCTTTAATTTATTAGCTTCCTCGTGCACAATGCTCTTAGCTTTATCCCTTTAAAGACTCTGCAAGTACAGAAAAATACCAGAATAGAACTCTGGGCTGCCAACACAACTTTTTATAGACAGAGTGATGTCAGTCTTCCTAGTATCTTGTTAAACTTCTCAACCACTCGCACTCCTGTAGACCGTCAGCACTCCCAGAGTCCCTTCAAACTGAATATTATACATCAGTCAATATCAATCAATATATTTTTTTTTGGGGGGGAAGGGGGACGGCAAGCCATGCTCCCGCCCCCCCCCCCCCGTGGGTCAGTCCAGTCGGTTGGGTTAATCGCAACACCCCCACTCGGTCGGTCCTGCACTTACCCCATCAAGCAGGCAGTACTTCCCTCCAGGTGACGGGCGGCAGCTACTCATGCGTTTCCCGCCGAGACCCGCTTCCTGATTGGCTGGGAGGAGAATAATCAGTGTGACAATAGCGAATATTTATTTGCTGTTGTCACACAACTGGGTGGGCTCAGGCCACAGTGCTCTGCGCCCAGAGTCCACCCTTTTTTGAAGCCTATTAGAGCCTCTGGCTCTAATCATGTGCTTCAAAAAACAAAAAGCTCCCATTGGAATACACGTCCGGCGCCCCGCATGTAGATTAGGGGGCCAGACGCATGGATGGGGGGGCGGCCCCCATGCACCCTTAATGGACGGGCCGCCACTGACCTAGAGATATATATATATATATATATATATATATATATATATATATATATATATATATATCTATATATATATATCTATATCTATATATATATATATATATATTATATATATATATATATATATATGATACATAGCAGGAAAATCTGTTCCTCATCTGTGCATCCTAACTCCCTTCACCCCATCAACTCCATACTCCACCCGCCTTGTGCACCCCCAGTCCATCCACTACCTTATTGTGCAACCCAACTCCACATACCCCTCTTTCCCACAAAGCTCCCTATTAGTTGAAGGAGTTCCAGTGCACAGCATGCAAGTTGGCAGTGGTCCTGGGGTGTAGGGAGGACATGAGAAGAAGAAGAGTTTAACTTAACTTTAGCCACTCTGACCTAGAACCACCCAGCCGTACCCCCAGTCTATGCGGGAGAGAGAGAGAGAAGGGAGCGCACTGCTGACAGGACCAGAATGGGAGCGTGCACAGACTGATCACCCACCTCTTCTCACCCCAAAACTAGTTTTTATTTTGCACCCCCTAGGAATTCTGCACTGAGGACAGCCACCCCTGTGGCCCCACCCATGCTTTACCTCTGGTTTATTTGTTTCACTTTATCAAACAGACATAACAAAATCATTTCAATGGTATATTTAACAGACCAAAAGGGAACAAATAATTAAGGTTCATTTCTCAGTTTTACATACACTTTGGGAGGAACGAACAAAAAGTTTCCTTTTTTTTTTACCAGTTACATAGGCTGCTTTGGTGGTAGTTTGTACCTTGCAGTGTCTACCAATTGTACAAGCAAGCACACTATACTATACAATGTATGAATCTTTACTCACTGAATCAATAACGCCTTGCAAAGCTTGAAATCCACCCACCACTGGGAACACGTGATCTATGCTGTCTGCAATTGTTGCAAGCTAAAAAAAAGGAGAGCAAGTCAGTATATACTGCCAAATATTTATTTATTTTTAAATCAGAAGTATTGTTTATTAATGTTTATGGCAATCCAAATTTGGTACTTAAAACCAAAAGAGAAAAAAAACAAAAAAAGGAATTTACAGTGTTACCAATCATCTAATGTACAAAAGAGGAGTAGCGTTATTATGCAGCAAAGTTATGTACAAAAAAAAACATATAGAAGGCAGTAGAACTCCCACTCTAGTGTTAAAAGATTATACACTAGAGTGTACAATACAATTCAGATAAATCCAAGCAAGTATTCAAGTCAATAGGCATAATACATCAAGAGAAGGTAGCTATAACAATCTGTGCATTACCAAATCAAGCAGGGCAAGACCCGGAGTGGCCAGCCATGCCTCTCAAAGTTTCTTAAATTTGCCTGGACACCCACGATCTGGATAAATTAAGCGATCATATTGCAAAATGGTTCCCATATTCCATCTCCAATCCTTCGTAGTCGAGGAACTTCCGATTTCCAACGTGTAATGATGGCCTTAAGTGCCTGAAACAGGGCCTTATGCCGCGTACACACGACCGGACTTTTCGACAGCAAAGGTCCGACGGAACGAATCTGCCGGACAATTCGATCGTGTGTGGGCTTCATCGGACTTTTGCTGTCGAAAAATCAGATGGACTTTAGAAACAGAACATGTTTCAAATTTTTCCGCCGGAACCAGTTCCTAACGAGAAATCCGTTCGTCTGTATGCTAGTCCGACGTACGAAAACCGATCCTAGAGCAGCTATTGGCTACTGGCTATAAACTTCCTTATTCTAGTCTGGTCGTACGTCATCACGTTAGAATCCGGCGGACTTTGGTGTGATTGTGTGTTTCCAAGTCCGTTCCTTCTGAAAGTCCGTCGGAAGTCCGCCGAAAGTCAGTCGGCAAAACCGCCGGACCTTTGCTGTCAAAGTCCGGTCGTGTGTACGCGGCATTAGAGAGGGCTTCTAGTAGGAAAGTGTCTTGAGTGACACTGTCTAAAATTCCCAAAAAAGGGCCAAGAGTTAAAGTAGTTTGAGTTAAGAGCATTGGTGTGCATTGCATTGCATTAGGGTGTGCATCCCAAAGAGCTCAAACACACATGGCTTTCTCTGCAGCCTCAGCTGCACAGGACAGTGAATGAATGGTAAGTGCTTTGTGCTGAGCTGCTTCCTGTTCATTCACAAATTGAAGCACAGTAAACACATACTTAGTAAAACACGTTACTATGCTTTAGCTATGAATGAACACAGTGAGTGAGTATGTTCATTTAGAAAAGGAAGGGGCTGGTAAATGACATATTGACTAGCCCCTTTCCCTGCTCTCCATCCTGAAACTTCATCGCAGCAGCCGGGGGGAGAGGAAGGAAGCCAGCAGCACTGTGTTGGGGGGGGGGGGGAATCGGCACAGCATAGAAGTGCTATAGCCTATTGATATTTTTCTTGATATGCATGTGAATGTAAATAATCTTTTGAAGGTTAAATTTGCATTAAGGCTGGGTTCACACATGTCCGGAGTCCGGTGCATTTCTGTTCACCGGTTCAGGTGCGATTTAGGGGCAAATTTTTCCCTGAATTCGCACTAGAACCAGACCCAAAAACACACAGGACCTTTTTCAAAACCGCACCACGGCCGCCCCAGACACGTGTGAACCGGATGGACTGTTGTCTTTGTTGAACCTTACCTACTATATAACTATGAAAGCCGGTCACATTCACATGTTATGAGAATTGGATGCAGTTGAAAATGCATCCAATTCGAATATATGTGAACACAGCCTACATGGAGAAGGCGCATTTGCTCACTGGTTCCTTCAGAGTTGCCTAGGGGTTCCTTCAGCTGTGGCTGATTGAACTCCCATTTGACAGTACCTGCATAGTTCCAGGGCCAACACCACTCGGCACAGTCAGCAGCATGATACCAATAACCTTTTTAGCAACCTGTAGGGTCCACTAATGACCAATGTAAGGGATATTTTTTCCACTGAACCCTGATGAAATTGGCTTTAGCAGAGAGTCCCTGAAACATTAAAATGATTTCAAGCGCTCCTCTTGGGTAACAAGACTGGTCTAAAGAAACACCCAGTTTAAGGTTGAAATAAGTTTACCAAAAATTATTATTGGTGTCAAAGATCTTTCAAAAATCACAATATCCTTTGCCCACTCAGAGCAAAGTAAGAGGATCACTTAATTTCTCACCTCCTAAGTGATAAATATTTAACCTTCTCACCACTCCACCGCTGGCTGCAGAGAAAAATGCTAAACTGACTTGTTGGAGATCACACAGGGCTATACATTCCTTCCTACACTAGCACTGGGCTAATCAAGTGGCATTGATGTTTCTTGTGTGTACTGTAGAACAGCAAACAGCTCATGGCAGGCCTGCTTGGCAAGCCATAAAACTGCCAGAGTAAATGCCTTTAACATTTTTAACAGGGATACTAAGATAGAAAGGTGGTACCTGGTGGCACTGGCAGTCAAGCTAAGGGTGCCCAAGCAACTGAAGAGTAAGATAAGAAAAATATTTTAAAATCAGCCTTTAGACCTTTTTTCCTAAAAGCCTTTTGAATATTCGATTTAGCCATCCAAATCTGTGAAATTTAGCCTAAATTTAACATAATCCAAAATTATGATTACCGTATATGAATTCCATTTAGGTTATGGTAACATAATTATTTAGATTTGGGCAAGATAAGCTTACTATTTAAAATTTTGCTTTTCAGTACACATAGTTTGTCCGTAGTAATATTATGCCTTCGGCTCCCCAGTCTTTTATATCTGTTTTTGACAGTCCAGATCCTGTCTGTGTCCATGCAAATCTGCCTCAGAGCCGTGGGCTGCCTCTGTCCCTCTGCTTCATATCATGGATTTTGACTTCGGGAGGCATTTCACTTAACATAGAGTGAAAGCACATCCGAAAGGACATGAAGGAGCAGATAGGGAGTCTCCTGGAGCGCACACAATAATAAGGAGCTGGTGGACAAAGTAAGACTTTGAAGAAGGAAAATAAGAAACACTAATACCCTGTCATTTCTAGGCTATTTGTTGTTAAAGTAAAATATGTTGCTGCGCCATTGGTCAGCAAAAGACACCCAAAACAACTTAGAGTGTTATTTCTTACAGGACTTCCGCATTCTTACCTGCGTGCTGTTCCATCTTTTCAGGAAATGTTCTGTTAATGTTGTTTGTAAGTATAGACCACTTAAAATTAAAGGGGTTGTAAACCCTTGTGTTGTTTCACCTTAATGCATCCTATTTCTTACCTGAGACCCATATTTCGCTAGGCGAGAAAACCCTGTCCGTCTCTTCACGGGGTCCCGGCTCTTGAATGGATAGATTAATAGCAGCGTAGCCATTGGCTCCCGCAGCTGTCAATAAAATCCAATGACGGCGGGGCCGAGTCCCCGGCATTCGTGTCTACGGATGTAAATGCTGGGCTCGGGAATGCACCCGCAAGGTAACCCCCCTGGGAGAGCGCTTCTCCTAGGGGATTATCTGATGTGGGGAGGAGCCAAGAGAGCTGCCAGGGGACCCCAGAAACGGAAGATCGGGGCCACTCTGTGCAAAACGAGCTGCACAGTGGAGGTAAGTATGATATGTTTGTTATTTAAAAAAAAATAAAAACTAGCCTTTACAATCACTTTAAGCAGGATACACACTATACAACTTTCCTTAGATGTTTTCCTTTAGGTTTACCAAAACCATATAATATGAGGTCAAACCTAAACACTTTCAATTTGTATGCAGTCAGACAGGCACTTGCACTACATATTTAAAGGTAAATCTAAAGGAAATTGAACGACAAAAGTTGTATAGTGTGTATCCAGTTTTACTCTGTCCTGTAAGAGGTTCTCTTGATAGCCCATCTACTCCCCCATGCAGTGTGGGGGTTCAGAGCACTGCAACAAGGGAGGAAGGTAAGAAGGTCACATGTTTTCCCATAGCTGGTTGCATCAGTATTTCACAGGGTTTCATCTGGTGACCAGGACAATGGAAGAATGTGAGGAAAATATCTACAGCATGTCCACTATCAGGTGAACCTGACTACAGCAAATTTTATCTGGCCTAAAAAGTTGTACTTTTCAGATTAATTCCTATGCCTTTGTGGGGATGGGGTGTTTTAATATAGTTTAAAGTGGTTCTAAAGGTTCATGGTTCAAGGGCGTTCTATGCATTAAAGTGATTGTAAAGTCTTGTTTAAAAAAAAAAAAAAAAACATGCACAGCGGCACAGTGGTGGAGTGGGTAGCACTCTTGCCTAGCAGTAAAAAGGGTCGCTGGTTTGAATCCCAACCCCGACACTACCTGTCTGGAGTTTGTATGTTCTCCCTGTACCTGTGTGGGTTTCCTCCGGGTACTCCGGTTTCCTCCCACACTCGAAAGACATGCTGGTAGGTTAATTGGCTTCCATCCAAAATTGGCCCTAGTATATGAATGTGAGTTGGGGACTTTGGATTGTGGGCTCTTTGAGGGTAGGGACCAATGTGAGTGTGTGATGTATGTGTGGAGCACTGCGTAAATTGACAGCGCTATATGGGTACCTTGAGACACAATGTACAGGGATAGGGACAATTGTAGACATGCACACTCACTCAGGTTGAACTGGATGGATTCAACCTTACTGACTATGTAACTATGTTATACTTACCTCCTACGTGCAGCTGATTTTGCACAGAGCAGCCCGGATCTTCCTCTTCTCAGGTCCCTCTTTGCGTCTCCTGGCCCTTCCCTCCTGTTGAGTGCCCCCACAGCAAACATCTTGCTATGGGGGTACCCGAGCCGAGTCACAGCTCTGTGTGTCCATTTAGACACGGAGCCCCGCCCCCCCCGCCCCCACTCTCCCCTGATTGGCTACCTGACTTTGACAGCTGCTGCATGGCTAAGACACTTGTGGACATCGCTGAAGAGAGATGGGGCTCAGGTAAGTAATTAGGGGGGTGCTGCGGAGGCTGCTACACACAGAAGTTTTTTTTTATCCTAATGCATAGAATGCATTAAGGTAAAAAAAACCTTCCTTCACATCTTTAAGGTTTAAAAAATCTTCTGGGTGCAACTATTCACTATTCATTGGCTCATGCTGCTGTAAATGTGCACAGAGCAGGTAAATATAACATGTTTGTTATATACAGTGCCTTGCGAAAGTATTCGGCCCCCCTTGAACTTTTCAACCTTTTGCCACATTTCAGGCTTCAAACATAAAGATATAAAATTTAAATTTTTTGTGAAGAATCACCAACAAGTGGGACACAATTGTGAAGTGGAACGAAATCTATTGGATATTTTAAACTTTTTTAGCAAATAAAAAACTGAAAAGTGGTGCGTGCAAAATTATTTGGCCCCTTTACTTTCAGTGCAGCAAACTCACTCCAGAAGTTCAGCGAGGATCTCTGAATGATCCAATGTTGTCCTAAATGACTGATGGTGATAAATAGAATCCACCTGTGTGTAATCAAGTCTCTGTATAAATGCACCTGCTCTGTGATAGTCTCAGGGTTCTGTTGAAAGCGCAGAGAGCATCATGAAGACCAAGGAACACACCAGGAAGGTCCGTAATACTGTTGTGGAGAAGTTTAAAGCCGGATTTGGATACAAAAAAGATTTCCCAAGCTTTAAACATCCCAAGGAGCACTGTGCAAGCGATCATTTTGAAATGGGAGTATCAGACCACTGCAAATCTACCAAGACCTGGCTGTCCCTCTAAACTTTCAGCTCAGACAAGGAGAAGACTGATCAGAGATGCAGCCAAGAGGCCCATGATCACTCTGGATGAACTGCAGAGAACTACAGCTGAGGTGGGAGAGTCTGTCCATAGGACAACAATCAGTTGTACACTGCACAAATCTGGCCTTTATGGAAGAGTGCCAAGAAGAAAGCCATTTCTCAAAGATATTCATAAAAAGTCTCGTCTAAAGTTTGCCACAAGCCACCTGGGAGACACACCAAACATGTGGAAGAAGGTGCTCTGGTCCGATGAAACCAAAATCGAACTTTTTGGCCACAATGCAAAACGATATGTTTGGCGTAAAAGCAACACAGCTCATCACCCTCAACACACCACCCCCACTGTCAAACATGGTGGTGGCAGCATCATGGTTTGGGCCTGCTTTTCTTAAGCAGAGACAGGGAAGATGGTTAAAATTGAGGGGAAGATGGATGCAGCCAAATACAGGACCATTCTGCATTAAAACCTGTTGGAGTCTGCAAAAGACCTGAGACTGGGACGGAGATTTATCTTCCAACAAGACAATGATCCCAAACATACAGCAAAATCTACAAAGGAATGGTTCACAAATAAACGTATCCAGGTGTTAGAATGGCCAAGTCAAAGTCCAGACCTGAATCCAATCGAGAATCTGTGGAAAGAGCGGAAAACTGCTGTTCACAAACGCTCTCCATCCAACCTCACTGAGCTTGAGCTGTTTTGCAAGGAAAAATGGGCAAGAATTTCAGTCTCTCGATGTGCAAAACTGATAGAGACATACCCAAGCGACTTGCAGCTGTAATCGCAGCAAAAGGTGGCTCTGCAAAGTATTAACGCAAGGGGGCCGAATAATTTTGCACGCCCCACTTTTCATTTTTTTATTAGTTAAAAAAGTTTCAAAAATCCAATAGATTTCGTTCCACTTCACAATTGTGTCCCACTTGTTGGTGATTCTTCACAAAAAATTTAAAGTTTATATCTTTATGTTTGAAGCCTGAAATGTGGCAAAAGGTTGAAAAGTTCAAGGGGTCCGAATACTTTCGCAAGGCACTGTATATATATTTTTTTATTCTTTCCTTTACAATCACTTTAAGGCTCGGGAAAGTGGATTATGGTTCTGTTAGAAAATTACTTGTCCTTTAAAGAAAATATACTACCAAATGCTCCTAATTATTTCTCAACATTACCAGAAATAGTGTCCACAAGTATAACTGTACCAGAAAAAACACCAAAACCTTTATAATACGTTAAAACTATGTTTTAATTAGTAACATTTAAAACTCCTTAAAAAGAGACATAAAACATAGTAATATTTCATATTTATATTGTGTTTAAAAATTATATGCATGCCAATGTACAGTTGCATGCAAATTATCTAGCACATACCCTACACTAAAACCACCACCCTAAACTCTTTGTCATTTCCTGTCTACATGCACTTGCTCTTGTGTGGACTGCAAAACCTTGTTATGGATTGGCCTCCAGTACCGGGAAAAAAAACGCTAGACTTTTATATCGCATTAAAACTACTAAAACTGAGAACGTATCATTATAAATCCTAAAGCACGTTACTTATCCTCAACAATAAGCACCAATACTCTGTACCTCTAAACCTCCAGGGTGCAATTCTGTTTGTTAAAGCACTTCGCATCATAACCCACTTTTAATTTTTCATAAAAATATCTGACGAGTTTTAACTGTTTTCAACTCTAACCAAAGTGTTACAATGTTTTATTTATTGATATACAGTAAAACCTTGGATTGGGAGCATGATTCGTTCCAGAAACACGCTTGTAATCCAAAGCCCTTTGTATATCAAAGCAAATTTCCCCATAAGAAATAATGAAAACTCAAATGATTCGTTCCACAACCATTTTTTCATAAGTCCTTCAGTTTATAACCCATATAAAAAAGATTATAGCGATGTGATAGGTTGTGTAACCATAAAATGTCCATCTACAAATGGCCGCCTCCACAAGGGGATTAGAAGCAAAATCCAGCAGGAGCTACAGAGTATAAAAGAGAAGAGAGGCGCCTCTAATGCTGCGCACACACAAGCAGACTTTTCGACGAACTAGGTCCGACGGTCTTTCCGACGGACTTTCGACAAACTTTTCGAATGAACGGACTTGGCCACACACAATCACCCTAAATTCTGACGGATTCGAACATGATGACGTATGACCGGACTAGAATAAGGAAGTTCGTAGCCAGTAGCCAATAGCTGCCCTAGCGCCGTTGTTTGTTTGTCGGACTAGCACACAGACGAGTGGATTTTTCGATCAGAATTGGGTCCAGTGGAGTTCCGGCGGAAAAATGTAAAACATGTTCTATTTCTAAAGTCTGTCAGATTTTTCGACAGCAAAAGTCCTATGGAGCCCACACACGATCGAATTGTCTGACGGATTCGTTCCGTCGGACCTTTGCTGTCAAAGTCATCTCGTGTGTACGTGGCATTAGTGTAGCAATATGTTACCCCTTTCACACTGGGGCGTTATGCAGGCGCTATAGAGTTAAAAATAGTGGCTGCAAAGCGTCCTAAAACAGCTGCTCCATTCACTCCACTGTGAAAGCCAGAGGGCTTTCACACTGGAGCGTTGCGCTGGCAGGGCATCAGAAAAAGGCCTGCCAGCAGCTTCTTAGGAGCAGTGAAGGAGCGGTGAACTCACCACTCCTCCACCGCTCCTTCCCATTGAAATCAATGGGCCAGCGCTGTGATACCGCCGGCAAAACGCTGCTGCGGCGGCATTTTGCGGGCAGATTTAACACCTTTTCAGCCGCTACCGGGGGTTAAAACCGCCAGCTATCGGCCGAATAGCGCCGCTAAAACGACGGTAAAGCAGCGCTAAAAAATTTTGCTTGTCTTGCAAAATGCTCTCAATCCAAGTTACTCTCAAACCAAGGTTTTACTGTACTCAGTATTAACCTTAAGCTGGCTATACATAGTAGATTTTCGTATGAACATTTGTTTGTACGTTCAATGACTTTAATGTTGTTTGTAAAGTTTTCGAAAATTCACTTGCTTTTAATATACGATTTTAAAAGGAATGGGCTTTCCTGGATGAAAACCACATACACAGAAATTAATTTGTATGATAACATTTTTGCATCCTGTTCCTTCAAATGTTCTCCTCACTGCAATCAAAAACAAACGTTGCTTTGACTCCATTAACAATGATCAATCAATCATTCTTAAAACAAGAAATTTCAAACTAAACTCTATTATGACGCGTATACACGATCAGACTATCCGGCGGACTTTCCGAAAGAGCGGACTTGCCCACACACGCCCGGACACGACCAAGTCCGCCGGATAGTCCGATCACGTGTACGCGGCATTAGTGTAATGCCAGCTTAAGACTCAACCTAATCAATCAAAGTTAACAATAGAGGAACCACTAATGTTTCATTTCAAATGATTGGTACTGTATTTACTCCTCAGTGTACCTTTGCTATCATGCCGAGGAAAGTTATCAACTACAAAATGTAGATGCAGAATAATTGTTTGGGGATCAGTTCAAACAGTCAATTTCTCTGTGAAGCTTTGTGACTTGTAAGTTCTAAAACGTAATAAAAATATACCCTGGTGGTAAGTGGATGTAAACCCGAATTTTTTATTTTTTTTGTCTGGCACAATATAGAGTATGAGATTTCAGATCAGCTGTGCCCAGTCTTGCCACAAAGAGTTAATCCAGCTCTGAGCAATCCTCATATCTTTTTTCAGTGAAATAAAACGAACAAACTGTAAAAACTTTGTCCGTTCTTCCCCCTTGCTGTGAGTGACAGGTGATTTACATATCTCGTGCACTAGCCTAAGACATGCATTATTTTTTAATTCCCATCCCCCACTCCTTTCTTCAGCAGCCCTGCAAGGATTGGCTGTTCCACACCTCAGCATGATTTGGAATGCTGAAGTCATGTGGGGACTTTTCTGGGTTTTGACTGGATGTTAGTGATCATAGCAGAAGTTCAGTGTAAGAAATACACAGGAGAAAATGCATGTTTACAAGGGGAGTGTAGAGGTGGGTGGGGAGTCTACTGACATCACAACTCCACCCACTGAGCCCTGGAAAACAGACCCACCCACAAAATCTGCAGTTTTTTGGGTCTCATAGCAGACAGAGGGGAGGCATTTGACAGATAAGTATACATGCAGGAGGCATATATATCCTTCTAGATAACCCGTATCGCAGTAGTTTAGAAAGGATGAGAGTGGGTTTACATCCACTTTAAAAAAAATTAAGAATCAAAATTAATTCAGTTCATAGCTGGAACTATTTATCTAATTAGAAAAAATATATAAATGTTTCATGCCACTTTAAGTACCTACTTGAGTTTCATTAAAGTCTTTTACTCCGACACAATAAACAATAGCACCCAAGCCGCGTGCTCTTTCAGCCTAAAAAAAAAAAAAATATATATATCTATGATTATTAAAACATAATGAAGTGTACTGTGAACCATAATACTAATTATATAACACACCCTAAAGCAGCAGAAAATGAAAGTCCTGACTTCACAGGAATTTATTTATATTTTATACATATCAGTCTGAAGAGAATCTTTTTTCAGCAAGTAGAGATGGCTGAATCCACCTGGGTTCAATTTCAGGGGGATCACTAAATCCTGTCTAAAATTAACTAAACCCGAACCTAACTGCAAATCCCACTGAAGTCTATAAAGGGCAAATCCTGCTATGATGACTCCCTTCCACGGAAAAGTTTTATCCCTATTGTGTTGTCACCAGTATGGTATTTGTAAATTAAAACCAGAGTCGCTTGAGTGGGGATATTATTTTAATTTACAAATACCATATTGGTGACCTCCACAATAGGCATAAAACGTTTCCGTGGAAGGGAGTGGCCACTCATTAAGATTAGAAGAAAAGAGGTTTAACCTTAGACTGCGTAGAGGGTTCTTTATTGTAAGAGCCGCAAGGATGTGGTATTCATTTCCACACGCGGTTTCAGTGGGGAGCATCGATAGTTTTTTTAAACTATTAGATAAGCACCCGAACGACCACAACATACAGGGATATACAATGTAATTCAGACATATAATCACACACATAGGTTGGACTTGATGGACTTGTTTTTTTTTCAACCTCACCTACTATGTAACTATGTAATATTTTGAGGCTAAAAGACAAACTATTGCCAAAAAAGGGCATAGGGGTCTGGGCACTGGCAATGGGAGACAAAGTAAAACATTTTTTTTTAAATACCAACAATTGGAAACATTGGGTTCCAGAAGGTGGGGGTGTTGCAGATGAGGTGGTTGACAGACAACTTATGTTGGTGCTACATTTCTGCCAGGTGAACACTGGCCAGGTATGACTGTCTAAAGTGGCACAAACCCTTCTCGCTTGATGAAGAACCTCCTGGAAGCCATGCTACTTCATGATGAACCACTGCACCAGCACATTTAGGATAATGTGCCAGGAACGGAAAATGTGTGATTTTTTTTCCCAGGTGAATTGAGGGCAGCAAGTTAGTGCCATCATCACACACAACCTTGTCTGACTGAAAAGAGATGGGGTCAGCCTCAGTCTCGGCCTGGGCAGCTGCCAACAGCTCTGGCTCAGTGTGGCTCCTGTTCCCCAGGCATACAATTTGCAACATAGCATGGCAGCATGTAGCCTGGGACAAAATATATGCTCTTGGATGCTTGGGTGAGAAAGCTGGTTCTAAGGAGTTGGATGGTGAGACCAGTGAGAAGGAACGGGTACATGTGCCCCATTTTGCCACAGTTTTTTCCACATTTTGCTGGTTGGAAGCTGAAAAGTGGAAATTTGAGTAAAGAGTGAGAAACAAAACAGTTCTGCTTTTGACCTCTGGTGATTGCTCTGGTTGCATTTTTAGTTTTTTTGTGGTCTTTACTTGTAGCTTTTTAAACACCTTTTCTGTCACTTTTTAAATAGCCTTTTTTTTTTCTTTCCTGCCTTCAGTTTGCTAATTAGGGGAGTGGTTATTTGGTCACAGGTGCCACAGGTACTATATAACTTCCTGTAGAGCACATATTTGAGTTTGCCACATTTTGCTAGTTGGAAGCTGAAAAGCGGGAAATTTGAGTGGAGTGTGAGAAACCGCTCTGCTTTTGACCGCTTCTAATTGCTGTGGTTGCATTTTTCGTTTCTTTGGGGTCTTTACTCGCAGCTTTTTAAACACCTTTTCTGTCTTTAAGTAGCCTTTTTTTTTTCTTTCCTTTCTTCCTTCAGTCTGCTAATTAAGGGGAGTGGTTAATTGGTCAAAGGTGCTACAGGAAGTTTATACACGTTTGTAACTTTCTATAGTACTCACTAAGGCCTGGTTCACACCTATGCAGTTTTAGTGCATTTTCAGTTTTGCAGAAACACGCTATAGTCCATTTAACATGGTTTCCTATGGGTCACGTTCACATCCCCACATTTATGGAAAAGGCCAGGGACTTTTTTCTGGTTTTTGGTTTCATAGACTTTAATGGATCAAAAACGTGTATTGAAAAACGCTAAATGTACCTGGAATATGCAAACTGCAACCTGCATAGGTGTGAACCAGGCCTTAGAGCTTGCTCATCCTTGAGCATACCCACCTTTTTGCTTGCTGGAACTTAGACAGAGTGGAAATTTGACTAAGTGGTGAGTTAAAAACAGGAGATTATAACAGGAGTCTTCAAGCCTGTAAGTAGCATCTGACATTTCCTGTTAGTAATATTAAAGTGGAAGTAAACCCAATGATTTAATAGTTTCAAAAAACTATGGCATGCCGGAAATGCTAACTGTCACATTTGGTTGTGCTCTTAACCAAACTGTCACATCATCCTATGGCTGGTGTCATAACTGATCACATGTGCAGCATCATGGCAGTTGAAGAGTAAACAGAGGCCAACATGGCAGCTTCCTTGGCTGAAAATGATAGGAGGGTTTACTTCCACTTTAATATTGTAACTGGGATAATGTGTGCTAGCAAGTTTGAAGGTTTACTGCAGTACACAGTGTGCTGCATGTATACAACAATGGAGCAACAGCTCCAGGGTGAATATTGCTGCTTGATATGATCAATGATACCTTCCAGCTTGTGCGTTTATTTCTTTGCATCCCAGCTGTTCGTGCAGTGTCTTCTAGATTACGTTGAGAGGTACTTTAGAAGTGGTGAGATTTGTGCCCCTAGAAGTCAGTGAATTTGATTTTGATTAAAGCGGATTCCACCCAAAAGTGGAACTTCCTCTTTAAGCGCTCCTCGCCCCCTTACATACCACATTTGGCATGTAATCTTTGTGGGGGGGGGAGTGGGTACCTGGTTTTGACAGGTACTTCCTTTCCCACTTCCTGTCCCACTTCCTTCTTCCGCCCTCTCACCACCTAGGCAACTCCTCCACTCCCCCTAAGCGGCCCTCCCTCTCTGCAATATTCTGGAACACATCACAGGTCCCAGAAAATTGCCTGGCCACTAGGAGAGTGCAGTGAGAATTGCGCAAACTGTCACAGCTGGGTGCCCACAGTAGTAATGACAGCGCCGCGGAGAGGAGCGAGGCTTCGAGTGGCCGCATCGCTGGACTGCAGGACAGGGGAGTGTCTGTTTATTAAAAGTCAGCGGCGGCGGGAAGTGTCCGGCTGAGGTAACACCATATAGAGGACGGTGCACCCTCATTACACCGAGGTACATGTGCAGTGGCGATATCTAATGCAGCAGTGAGAGCTGGCAGTGTGGGGGACGGTCTATGTAGACAGCTTTACCCCGGATGCTTGCATATTTAGATGTGCCTCTTTTAATCATCAACCATGTCCACATCTATGTATGAGTCTCTGTGACTTACGACCTCCGGCGCTTGATTACAGCAATTTGTCACACACTCTCTATGATCCTCTGTGACGGGGGATCATAGATTTCTGGTAATCAGTGATTTCACATAGCTTGGTGGTGGTCCATACGTTCTACACACTTCCGAATGATTTAATTCCTGGATTGATGGACTTTCATTTTGGTCCGGACATCTATTGTATTGCACGGGTGTTTTGCATTGTTAACATCAGATACTGGACTTGATACACTGAGTCATTTTTTCATTCACAGTTTTTACTTTATTAATTATTAATTTCTATTTATTTGTATTATTTAACAGTCATTGTTGGCACTATTTATGCATATGTTTTTTGTTTCACACTTATGTATGGAATTCATGTCCTTTTTCACTAATTGAAGTTTATCACTGAGAAGGGTTTAACTAGATAGTATTTTTGTTTTATTGTCAGTAGATTGGTGAACCAATTTGGGCATTTGTTTGGATGCTCAGTGCGTTCCCCATCCATTTATGGTTTATATTTGTTTAGCGCAGCTTTTTCATTTTCCTTATTGTTTTTGCTGTTATTATGTAACACAGTTTAGTTGCTGCTATTCAGAGGTCCTTAAACAGACCACATCCATTCGGGTGTAGATACACCTGAGTGCTCGAGACCTTAGCGCAGTTTCTTTCTCAATTTTTCTATTAAAAGTCAGCAGCTACACTTTTTGTAGTTGCTGACTTTTAATAAACTTACAAAAGAGTGGAACTCCGCTTTAAGAGACTCCTGAAAACTTGTACGGGGCTCCTTTAAAGTCATTTGCAATCTGAGAAATTTACGGTAACAGTATTGTTTTACAGGCAAACCTTCTACAATGTTCTAAATGTATCTGAAACTGCAAGGGGCAATTAAAACTTTTAGCAGAAGTATAGAAGGTAGGTAGGTCTGTGTCACTGTATTCGGTGTTCTTTGTTCTCAGTTAGATCCTGGTACTGCATTCCCACATGCCAATCAGCGTTCATGTATTTACAATTACTGGCTAATCCTAACAACTTTATGAATTACTCCAGAATTACTCCAGAGGCTATCTGCAACTTTTTAATAACACGTTAGTTCATTTCACCTGCAGCTGGTAGCAATTAAGAACAACAGCTGGCCACATGATTGCTAGGAGCTCTCATAATAAAATAGAAAAAAATGAAGAAGCTTTCACTCACCTCTTTTTCTGCATAGTAGAACTGACTTTGCTGAAGTTCTCCATCAGTTAGGGCTATTATGACACTGGCTGCCCGAGCACCTGAGATACAAAATGTTTGGATAAAGGTAAAACTGAATTATCTTCGATCACCTCAAACCAAAATTGATACCATCATTTTGAGTTGGCGACAGTGGGTTAAATCCCCCAATGGCTTTTTCCTTTGTATATCCAGTAACAAGATTTCCCTTAAAGCGGAATGAAACCCATCGATTTAACAGTTTTTAAAAAAAAGGCATGCCGGGAATGCTTAAAAAGAGAGAGAATATATATCCTTACAACAGTGTGGAACTGTGGATATAACTAGTATAATGTGCCACGTCCTATATAGTATTTCGAAAAAGAGGGGAGATTGGGGCTTGGACTGCCGGGAATGCTAACTGCACATTGGCTGTGCTCTCAACCAAACAGTCAAACCATCCAATGGCTGTGTCATAACGGATCACATGTGCAGCACCGTGGCAGTTGAAGATTAAACAGAGGCAAAGATGGCAGCTTCCTTGGCTGAAAACGATAGGCGGGTTTACTTCCACTTTAAGAAAATGCACTTCTCTGCTAATCATTTCTCTGATTACACTCACTTCACATTTAAAACCAGACTCCTTAGCATACATAGTAGTAGTTAGTAATTGGAAAGCTGTGAACCATTTTCATACAATTCAGCTGAGTAAAATCAGAAAGGTAGAGATGATCAGCAGAAAATGTTTTTTTTTTTAACATACTGGAGTGGGTCACGTTAAGAGGTCTGTCCTAACACCTAAAGAGAGCACTTAACACTCAATATGCCCCAGCACTTAATGGTTACACCTAACCCTTAGACCACCAAACTGTTGGCGCTATGTAAATCCTGTATAATAATAATATAATAATAAATACATTTGCTGGCTCTTTCTAGTGGTGGTCTTGTGACTGCTTTACCTTCTCTTCCTCACCAAAGTGCGAAAGGAAAGGGCAGAGACTCCTGATGATTGGCTACATCTGCCGACAAAACCAGTGAAGCCACTCCTTGCCTATCAGGCCATTTAAGACTGGAAAGGGGAGTGCCAACCTTTGACATCACAGGCTGACAGATGTGCTGTGCATCAACACAGTGCTCTGTAGGTTCTAGAGCAAGGATGGAAAATACAAAAGTGGCTGGGAGCATCCAAGGCTCCTCGTTGGACAGAAACCTAGCTAGGAACAATGCAGGGAACATCCTAATGCTAGAATCTCCAAGAGATAATAGACACCAGTAGGTTTCTTAGACCACCAGTTAGACCAACAGTTCAACCTACAGTGTTCTGTAGGTCTCAGAGCAAGGATGGAGAATGCAAAAGTGTCTGGGACCATCCAAGGCTCCATGTTGGACAGAAACCTAGCTAGGAACAATGCAGGGAACATCCTACTGCTAGAATCTCCAATAGACACCAGTAGGTTTCTTAGACCACCAAACTGTTGGGGATATATAAATCCTGTATAATAATAATATAATAATAAATACATTTGCTAGCTCTTTCTAGTGGTGGTCTTGTGACTGCTTTACCTTCTCTTCCTCACCAAAGTGTGAAAGGTAAGGGCAGAGACTCCTGATGATCGGCTACTTCTGCCGACAAAACCAGTGAAGCCACTCCTTGCCTATCAGGCCCTTCTAGACTAGAAGGGGGGGGGGGTGCCAATCTTTAACATCACAGGCTGGCTATGGGGCCACAGATGTGCTGTGCATCAACACAGTGTTCTGTAGGTCCCAGAGCAAGGATGGAGAATGCAAAAGTGTCTGGGACCATCCAAGGCTCCATGTTGGACAGAAACCTAGCTAGGAACAATGCAGGGAACATCCTACTGCTATTATTTCCAAGAGATAATAGACACCAATAGGTTTCTTAGACCACCAGTTTTCACCTATAATGCAAATATTATTTTAGGAAGGACTAAGCCTTTAATACGTGTGTGTGTTTTACAATTTATTCTTAGTAACTAAACAAATGCTACTGAAGAAGTATAAACTTACCATCACTATTCTCATGATTGATCTGTTCATTGGCCTGTAACAAACAGAGATAATAAATGCCTCAGCAGTAATAATATTTATTATAATAAAAAAATCATAGAAAGTGGAAATGTCATTAGTAACCAGGAATGGGAAATATTTTGGAAAATAGCTGCTAAACTTGGTGAAGTAAGCAGCGAGGAGGTTAAAGTGTTGATAATTTAGTGGGGAGGGTTTTTTAACATCTGTTTTAGATATACAGGCAATAAAATACAAGCCGCCACACTCCAGGGGCGTCACAAAGATCACAGTTTATTAGACTTGACAACCACAAAGAGAGTCCCTGTCCAGGACTGAGTGAGCTCTGTTGGGTGAAACACTTTAGAGGGGAAGGTTCCATGCGTGGGGACAGTCTTTGTGGTCGTAATTCCAGTGGCGTTGCTAGGGGGGCGGGGTGTGGCCCGCACCCGGGTGACAGCCTCAGAGGGGTGACACCATCCCAAGTGCGGTAGAGGGTACTGGAGGCAGGGCTCTTCAGTCGCAGTGTGCCGGCACCACGCTATCTCTGCCTGAATGAGACTCCTCACTCTCACTGCCGCTGCAGCTACCTCCTTTCACTATACACAGGCACGCTGCCCGAAGAGTGAAAGTCTGAGCAAGCAACTCTCTGGGCGGCTGCACACTAAAGCCTCCTCTGCCCGCCACCCAGGTGCATGAGGGGGATCTACACTTATTGAGGGGGGTCTGCACTGATGGAGGGGGTGGTTTATCCTGGGGGGTGTCTGCAATTAATAGGGGGGGTTATCCTGAGGGGGGTCTGCACTTATTGGGAGGTTTATCCTGAGGGGGGTCTGCACTTATTGGGAGGTTTATCCTGAGGGGGGTCTGCACTTATTGGGGGGGTTTATTCTGAGGGGGGGGGTCTGCACTTATTGGGAGGTTATCCTGTTGGGGGTCTGCACTAATTGGGGGGTTATCCTGGGGGTGGTCTGCACTTATTGGGGGGTGGTTTATCCTGGGGGGTCTGCACTTATTAGGGGGATTTATCCTGAGGGGGGTCTGCACTGATGGAGGGGGTGGGTTATCCTGGGAGATCTGCACTGATAGAGGGGGGTGGTTTATTCCGAGGGGGGGTTGCACTGATGGAGGGGGTGGTTTATTCTGAGGGGGGTCTGCACTGATGGAGGGGGTGGTTTATTCTGAGGGGGGTCTGTACTTATGATGGGGGGTTTATCCTGAGGGGGGTTTGCACTGATGGAGGGGGTGGTCTATCCCCAGGGGGGTGGTCTGCACTAATGGAGGGGGGTGGTTTATCCCCAGGGGGTGGTCTGCACTAATGGAGGGGGTGGTTTATCCCCAGGGGGGTGGTCTGCACTGATTGAGGGGGGTGGTTTATCTTAAGGGGGGTGGTTTGCACTGATGGGGTGGTTTATCCTGAGGGGGGTCTGCACTTATTGGGAAGTGGTTTATCCTGGGGGGTCTGAACTTATTGGGGGGTTTATCCTGAGGGGGGTCTGCACTGATGGAGGGGGTGGTTTAATCCCAAGGGGGGTCTGCACTGATGGAGGGGGGTGGTTTATCCAGAGGGGGGTCTGCACTGATGGAGGGGGGTGGTTTATCCTGAGGGGGGTCTGAACTGATGGAGGGGGGGTGGTTTATCCTGAGGGGGTCTATACTGATGATGGGGGGGTTTATCCCCGGGGGGGCTGCACTGATGGAGGGGGTTTGTTTATCCCCAGGGGGGGCTGCACTGATGGAGGGGGGTGGTTTATCCCCAGGGGGCTCGGTCTGCACTGATGGAGGGGGGTGGTTTATCCTAAGGGGGTCTGTACTGAAGGGCGACTATAGTTGGTGGGTGGGGGGATTGACACCATGTTTTACCACACCGGGTGACACCAACGCTAGTGACGCCACTGGTCAATTATAATAAACTGGGATTCTTGTGATGTCACCAGAGTGTGGCAGTTTTTTGTTGTCTTCCTGCCTGTTACAGAACAATTAGCTCTGTATACTGCCACCCAGTGCTTAAGGGAAAGTGCGGGAGGATTCGGTTTGGAGCAGAGGTGGAAATCACTACACACTTATCTTTTAGATATATTATACATGTGAAAGTGATCACCTTAAAATGACCCTGTGAAGTATTAAAAAAAACATAAAATACCAGTACTTGCCAAGAGAAGAGCTGTTATACTCTCCATTTTTCTGGCAGCCATATGTCCTACCTTTTGCCATTCTGGAGCTGCAGACTCCATCAGTGATTTCTAGGAGATTTGGATGCCTATGTCTAAGCAACCAACAGCTCACCCCTAAACCCTGCACTCCCTACACAGCTCACTCCTAAACCCTGTGCTCCGTACACAGCTCACTCCTAAACCCTGTGCTCCGTACACAGCTCACCCCTAAACCCTGCGCTCCGTACACAGCTCACCCCTAATCCCTGTGCTCCATACACAGCTCACCCCTAAACCCTGCACTCCGTAGACAGCTCACCCCTAAACCCTGTGCTCTGTACACAGCTCACCCCTAAACCCTGCGCTCCATACACAGCTCACCCCTAATCTCTGTGCTCCGTACACAGCTCACCCCTAAACCCTGCACTCCATACACAGCTCACCCCTAATCCCTGTGCCCTGTATACAGCTCACCCCTAAAACCCTGCACTTCATACAAAGCTCAACCCCAAAACCTACACTCAGTACACAGCTCACCCCTAAATCCTGCACTCCATACATAGCTCACCCTTCAATCCTGCACTCTGTACATAGCTCAACCCTCAATCCTGCACTCTGTACATAGCTCACCGCTCAATCCTGCACTCTGTACATAGCTCACCCCTAAATCCTGCACTCCGTACATAGCTCACCCCTTAATCCTGCACTCCGGACATAGCTCACCCCTTAATCCTGCACTCTGTACATAGCTAACCCCTCAACCCTGCACTCCGTTCATAGCTCACCCCTCAATCCTGCACTCCGTACATAGCTCACCCCTCAACCCTGCACTCCGTTCATAGCTCACCCCTCAATCCTGCACTCTGTAGATAGCACACCCCTTAACCCTGGACTCTGTATGTAGCTCACTGCTCTACTGCAGGCGGCATGACTAGTCAATTATTTCTGGCAGCCTGTCCTCGGGGATACTGCTCCTATTGAGCTCTGTTCCTAGCTTAACTCGGTTAACATTTATAGCTGTATGTGCTTTGCTCTGCTCATTGCTGATAACAAGTTCTAGGAGTTTTTTTGTCTATTAGCGGTTACCCTCACCTCCTCAGTCCATGGTGTACAGGCAGTGAGAAGATGATGTGCTGTAACCTTCAGTAACCAATCAGTGAGCTGTATTGATGTGCTGTGACCTCTAGCAACCAATAAGTAAGCGGTAATGATGCACAGTAATCTCTAGCAACCAGTCACTGAGTGGTAATAATGTGCAGTAACCTCTTGCAACCAATCAGTGAGCAGTAAGTATGTAACCTCTAGCAACCAATCAGTGAGCGGTAAGCATGTAACCTCTAGCAACCAATCAGTGAGCAGTAAACATGTGACCTCTAGCAACCAATCAGTGAGTGGTAAGGATGTGCAGTAACCTCTAGCAACCAATCGGTTAGCAGAAGTGATGTGCTTTAACCTCTAGCAACTAATCGATGAGTCAAAAATAATGTGTGCTGTAACCTCTATCATCCAACCAATGAGCTGTCATGATATGCTGTAACCTCTGGATTGCTGCCTGACCTGATTTTGAGTCTAGCTGCTATTTATTGTATGTGTAAGAGCCGGGAGGGGCAGGAGGGGAGGGGAACACCGTGAATGCAGTCATTGCTGGTAATTACCTACCACCAAATACAGTGAGGGAAATAAGTATTTGATCCCCTGCTGATTTTGTACATTTTCTCACTGGCAAAGAAATGATCACTCTATAATTTTAATGGTAGGTTTATTTTAACACAGGGTCAGAATAACAAAAATATCCAGAAAAACATTTCAAAAAAGTTAAAAACGTGATTTGCATTTTAATGAGTAAAATAACTATTTGATCCCCTATGAATCGGCAAGATTTCTGTCTCCCATGTGTCTTCTTTACAGGTAACAAGCTGAGATTAGGAGCACTCTCTTGAAGGGAGTCCTCCGAATCTCAGCTTGTTAGCTGTATAAAAGAAGCAATCAATCAATTAGATTCCAATCTCTCCACCATGGCCAAGACCAAAGAGCTGTCCAAGGATGTCAGAGACCATCGTCAAGCAGCTTGGTGAGAGGGTGACAACAGTTGGTGCGATTATTCGCAAATGTAAGAAACACAAAATAACTGTCAATCTCCCTCAGTCTGGGGCTCCATGCAAGATCTCACCTCGTGGAGTTTCAATGATCATGAGAAAAGTGAGCAATCAGCCCAGAACTACATGGGAGAATCTTGTCAATGATATCAATGCAGCTGGGACCATAGTCACCAAGAAAACAGTGGGTAACACATTATGCTGTGAAGGACTGAAATCCTGCAGCACCCACAAGGTCCCCCTGCTCAAGAAAGCACATGCACAGGCCCGTCTGAAGTTTTCTAATTAACATCTGAATGATTCAGAGGAGAACTGGGTGAAAGTGTTGTTCTTTGGCATCAACTCAACTTGCCATGTTTGGTGGAGGAATGCTGCCTATGACCCCAAGAACACCATCCCCACCATCAAGCATGGAGTTGGAAACATTATGCATTGGAGGTGCTTTTCTGCTAGGTGGACAGGACAACTTCACTGCTTTAAAGGGACGATGGATGGGGCCATGTACCATCAAATCTTGGATGAGAACCTCCTTCCCTCAGCCAGGGCATTGAAAATGGGTCGTGGATGGGTAATCCAGCATGCCTTGGTCGTGTGTTTTGGGTCATTGTCAACAAAGGAGTGGCTCAAGGAGAAGCACTTTAAGGTCCTGGAGTGGCTTAGCCAGTCTCCATACCATAATCCAAAAAAAAATAAAAAATGGAGGGAGCTAAAGGTTCGAGTTACCAAACGTCAGCCTCAAAACCTTAAAGAGGAACTGCAGTCTGCTCATATAATTTGTAATAAAAGCATCTTTGCCATTCTAAAGCTTCCCTCCAACCAGTTTGCATATTATTTTAGATATACTGTGATTCTGTACGTGCCAAATATGCTGCAGAAATCTCCCTCTACTAAGTCTGGCTGCACCCATTTTAACTGTGGGCAGCTGAAGCTGCTGCCTGTTCACTTCCTGGATTCACTCAGACACACAGAGGCACACCTCAAGCTCTGCAGCCACCCAGCTCTTATAGGCCCTCTTAGGACTCATCCCCCCCTCCCTTCCTGGCAAACTCTCAGAAGAGTGAGAGAGAGAGCTGTACATGATGTTATAAGCCTAGGCTAATGGCCAGGCAAGAAACAGGAAGTGGGTTGTATACGGTATTTACTGGCAGAAATATGTATATATATTTTTTACTATCCAAAGTTAAAACAACATGGGCAGAAGATTTATTAGATAGAAAGTGACTGAAGGTCCGCTTTAATAACTTGGAGAGGATCTGCAAAGAGGAGTGAGACAAAATCTCTCCTGAGATGTGTCGTAACCTGGTGCAAACTACAAGAAGCGTCTGACCTTTGTGATTGCCAACAAGGGTTTTGCCACCAAGTACTAAATCATGTTTTGCAAAAGGGGTCAAATACCTCAATAAAATGCAAATCAATTCATAACTTTTTTTTAAATGCATTTTTCTTGATTTTTTTGTTATTCTGTCTCCCACTGTTAAAATAAAGCTACCATTAAAATTATAGACTGATCATTTCTTTGTCAGTGGGCAAACGTACAAAATCAGCGGAGGATCAAAAACTTTTTTTCCTCATTGTACCTAATCAGAACATCCCAGAATTCTGCTGAAGTATAGGGAATTGCAGACTGTATGGTAGGTATATGCAGACACCTCTAGGTGCTTGCACTATATACCCGGTATAAAGATTTTGCAAGGAGCTACTAATTGTATCTATAAGAAAAACTACTACTATAATGTTGATCTAGTGAGTTAGCAGACTGTCTTTGGGGATCATTTTTTTTCTTGTGTATGGAAAACTTGACTTTGCTTTATAAGGGTTGTTCTTGCCTTCCTCTTGATCTACAGAATATCTAGTTTAGTCAGCGTTGCAGGAAAAGCAGATTTGTTATGGTTTTTTTTATCCACTGATCAATATTTTATTATAGAAGAATGAATCCTAAAATGTATGCTAATACACTATAAGCTGTTAACCCTGGGAAACGTGTGAATGTTTTGTGAGCTTATCATAATGGTAGATGAAGCTGGACGTAAATGTTGTTTTTTTCCTATATACAGTGAACTTCCTGTCATTAATCAAAATTAAAACATACCATAGCTAGTGCCCAATCCTCATTGGCAGTAAATAGCTGATACCAACAGCATACTTTCATCTGCTCACAGGATGTCAGACATCTCCAGTTAGATTAACCACTTGCTTACTGGGCACTTAACCACTTCCCACCCGGCCAATGTAGATATACGGCCGGGTGGGAGCCGTCTACTTCTGATAGGACGTTCCGGAACGTCCTTCAGAAGTAGAGGGATCGCGCGCACGCGTGCCCGCGCACGCGTGCCCGCGCAGCGGCGCGATCCCGATGCGGCCGTGTCACCCGGACACGGCGCATCTCGGATCGGCAGGAGGGCTCGGTGATTGGCCCTCCTGATCACATGACAGCTGTGTCGAATCACAGCTGTCATGTGATGTAAACAAACAGCCGGTTGCTAGGCAATCGGCCCTCCTCTCCTCACACGGAAGTCGTCGGTGAGGAGAGGAGAGCGGATCGCTGCAGCCGGCTGGTGATCAGTGAGTATTAGCTGTTTTTTTTACTCACTGATCACCAGTTGTGACCCCACAGTAAAACACACATGTTCCCACACATGTCCCCAAAACACACATGTCCCCAAAAAACACATGTCCCCACACATGTCCCCAAATAATAAAAACACATGTCCCCAAATAAAAACACATGTCCCCAAATAATAAAAACACATGTCCCTCACATATGTCCCAGTAAAATGACATGTGCCAATGATTATCTGCACACATATGTCCGTGATCACCTGCACACATATGTACATGATCATTTGCGTACATATGTCCGTGATCACGCGAACCAATTATTATACACTTAACGGAATTTTTTTTACTAAAAACATGTAGCAGAATACATTTTGGCTTAAATTTATGACAAAATTTGATTTTATTGGATTTCTGTTAAAAAAGAAAGGAGAAAATATTGTTTTTTTTTCAAAAATTCCGCTATGTTTTCGCTTATATCGCAAAAAATAAAAAACGGAGTCGCGAATAAATACCCCCAAACTAAAGCTCTATTTGTGCGAACAAAATGATAAAAACTTCATTTGGTTACAACATTGCATGACTGCGCAATTGTCACTGAAAGTGCGAGAGCGCTGAAAGCTGAAAATTGGTCTGGGCAGGAAGGGTGTTTAAGTGCACAGTAAGCAAGTGGTTAAACCCCCCTCCTGTCCAGACCAATTTTCAACTTTCAGCGCTGATGCACTTTGAATGACAACTGCGCGGTCATGCTACACTGTACCCAAATTCTATTTTTATAATTTTTTTCCCACAAATAGAGCTTTCTTTTGGTGGTAATTGATCACCTCTGCGGTTTTTATTTTTTGTTAAAAATGTTTAAAAAGGCAGAATTTTTTTAAAATGTTTTTGTGTTTTTTAGATTTTGTTATAACATTTTGCAAACAGGTAATTTTTCTCCTTCATTGATGTACGCTGATGAGGTGGCAGTGATGGGCACCGATGGGTGGCAGTGATGGGCACTGATAGGTGGCAATAATGGGCACTGATCGGCACTGGTTGGTTACACTGATAGGCAGCACTGCTAGGTGGCACTGATTGGCACCACTGGTGGGCATTGATAGGTGGCACTTGTGTGCATTGATAGGTGGCACTCATGGGCATTGATAGGTGGCACTGGTGGGCACTGTGGGCACTGGCAGGTGACAATGCCATGTGGCACTGGCAGGGGGTACTGGTGAACACAGATAAGGCAGAATTGCCTCTTCCTCTTCAGGACCAATGTCCCTTGCACATAAGTCGGGAACGGCTTTTTTTTTTCTCCTCACGCTGTCAGTGTGAGGAGAAAAAAACATTTACCGAGCTTTTGTTTACATCATGTGATCAGCTGTCATTGGCTGAAAGCTGATGACGTGGTAAGGGGCCGGGATCGGCAAGTGGTTAACAGACCACTAATAAAAATTCTACTCGGATCTGTGATCACCGAGTCTCATTGACTCGGAGATCACAGCGTCCGGCGCGCACACCCTCAGAGTGTGCAAAGGGGAGGCCGTCATATGAAAAATCAGGTCCGCGCTGTGGCCGTCATTCGGCTATAGTGCGGACGGCAAGTGGTTAAAAGACCACTATTAAAAATTCTTTAGTTCTATTAACATTTTCAGATCTCTAATGAATTTCTTTATTAGAACCCCTTTATTGACAATAACCTAATAATCTGAACATTTTATTTAGCTGCTGTACTGACCTGTACGGTGATTTATGCCTGTAAAGTAATCTGATTTATTTCAGGGTTCCTTTTCTTTCCAGTTTTCGCCAGACAATATCAAAAGTATATGAGCTGCCCCCCCCCACACTATTGCCTTCCAATACGGGGGCATCAGGCGCATTGCACATGTGTTACATTAGGGTAGCCCATTCACTATTAGTGGGCTGCCAATGTACCACATTGAACCATAAAACACATATGACCCTTTTCTGTTAACACAGTGCACCACAATGCATGGTATATGTTTTCTGTAGGCTAACATAAGTATTTGACTGTAACTGCATATTGTGCTTGAGAGCCATTTACAAGATTATCACCCATGGTTGCCAATACCTTTTCTATGCTGGTGACAACTAAATCTTTCTCTTTAATCCTTAGCTTAAACCATCAATCGCCACGTGCATCACTAAAATCTATCCAAAACCGAGCTCATATTATTTTCTCCCCACGTGCCCCTTCCCCTGACTTCTCTGTCAAGATCGATGTAATAACTATCAACCTGTCCCCACATGCCAAGGTGCTAGGTGTTCACCTGGACACTGAACTATCCATTTGGCCCCACATCCAATCACTTTCCAAAGCTTGCTGCCTTAACCCATGCAACTCCAAAATAATCTCCTTCCTAACCAATGACACCACAAAGCTAATTTACTCCCTGGTCATCTCTCGACTCGGCTACTGCAATTCTGTCCTCATTGGCTTACATAGGCTATCCCCTCTTCTGTCCATCATGAAAGCTGCTGCCAAACTCGTCTACCTTACCAATCGTTCAGTGTCTACTACTCCTCTCTGCTGATTCCTCCACTTCCTTCTGCTCACTCAACAAATTCAAAATATTAACAACCCGCAAAGACATCCACAACTCGGCCCTCAGCTACATCGCTAACCTAGTCTCAAAATACCAACCAAATCGTTCTCTTTGCTCCTCCCAAGACCTCCTGCTCTCTAGCTCCCTTGTCACTTCCTCCTATGCTTGCTTTCAGGACTTTTCCTGAACCTCTCCATTTCCTATGGAACTCCCTACCTCAATCTGTCTGACTATCTCCTACTATGTCTACTTTTATACAATACCTGAAAAACTTTCTCTTCAGAGAAGCCTATTCTGCCCTCACCTAACAACTGTACTTTTATTTTCTCAATCAGTTTATCCCCACAATTATTACCTTTTGTATCACTTGACCCTCCCTTTGTGATTGTAAGCTCTAATGAGCAGGGCCCTCTGATTCCTCCTGCCTAAATTGTATTGTAACTGTATTGTCTACCCTCATGTTGTAAAGTGTTTCACAAACTATTTGCGCTATATACTGTATATCCTGTATAATAATAATAGTAATCATAACAAAGTCTGAATGAGCCCTAAATGGTACCGAAGTAATGCATTTCTTCTGTTTGGGGCACTCTGTTTTTGATTTAAAGCTGAACCACAGGCAAACAGATAAATACATGGGTGAAATACATATAAGAATTTTTTACCGACTTTATATTTCGTTCAATCCAGTCCTGAGATTGTCCAGTTCTGCCTAATGTCAGGAACATACTTCAATATGTATGGTCATACAAGGAACTCATTTGCTTTAATCCAATCACCATGGAATGTGCCAAGGCTGATGTTGATTGTCCCAGGACATAATGGGAGGTGTAAAAGTTTGTAAAATCACAAATTATAATTACATTTGTCATTTATGTAATTAAAACAGGATGGTTTCACATTTTTATGCCTTCCAACATGTTCTTGAACAATCAACATCTTCCTTAATATATTCCAGCTGGATTAAGGTGACTGAGTTACCAGTGTGTTATAAATGCTGGGGTGTGTTCCTTACACACTCAATAGAACTAAGAACGGTCTTCCCGATGGACTTTCGACGGACTTCCGAACGAACGGACTTGCTCACGACTGAGTCCGTTCCAAAGTCCGTTCGTTTTGAACGTGATGACGTAAGACGGGACTAAAAGAAGTTCAATAGCCAATAGCTGCCCTTGCGTCGTATTTGGTCCGTCCGACCAGCATACAGACGAACGGTTTTCCCCATAGGTATTGAGTCGGACAGATTTGAAACATGTTCTATTTCTAGGTCCATCCGATTTTTCTTAAATTAAAAACGATCGGATTATCCCACACACAATCGGAATTTCAGACGGACCTAGTCTGCTGGAAAGTCCAGTCATGTGTATGCGGCATTAGGGTGTCTCTATTCTGTTTGGAGGAAAAATAGAGACAAATTTGGACAGCAGAATTGTTAATCAGGGGAGAAGGTACTAATTGATTTAGAGGAAATTGGCTAACAATTGGACTTGACTAACAAAGGCAAACTCCAATTTGAAGCAGGTATAGAAAAAGTTCTTTCTCTTTTAGAATAAAGGTTTAAATACATATGTAGTAAGACCCCCGACCCCTAGAGGCCTAATGGTGACCTCCAGAGTCAGAGAGAGCTGACATATTTCCCTGTAGAGTGGGTTACCAGGCATGGTGGGTGTGATGCAAGAAGAAATGATGGGCGCCAGTCACTTTTTGAATGCGAACAAGAGATTTATTGTCTCTTAACAGAACTGTGGCAGAGAGGGTTGGGGCCAAGGACACCCTTGAGTAGATGCAATGTTAATTGGCAGACATTGAGACTTCTACAGGTAGACAGCTATACAGTGGAAGGCCTCCAGCCAGATAACACTTCTGTATAGGGAGGACTGCTGGTTCGTCTTTACCTTTTCTTCTGCCTATTTGGATCTTATGTCTAAAATTAACTGAGGATGTATGCTCTTTGATGTGATATTGGTACCCAATGTGCCGAAATCAAGGTCTTCTCATACCCTTTGCCTCCCCACTCTCCCTCTTGCATACTTCCTGCCCCCCCCCCTTCTCCCCATCTCCCAGTCTCTTTTCTTCTCTCTCCATCTCTGGCTTTTCTTTCCTCTTCTCTGATTTTATTTCCTAACTAAATACCGTTCTGCTCCATTTTTACTGGTTGGATTATTGTCTGTACTACAGTTGTACTTGAGTAGACTCTGTTTTTTCTATAGGTATTACATATTTTTTGAACTGCTCATGCTGTTTTATACCTTCTTTTGTCATGATGCTCCATTTTTTTTCAATAAAAATGTTTTTATAAAAAAAAAGACTATAGCCTCGTACACACGATCGGACTTTCCGACAACAAAACCGTTGAATTTTGTCCGACGGGTGTTGGCTCAAACTTGTCTTGCATACACACGGTCGCAAAAATTTTGGCCAACAATTACGAACGTAGTGACGCACTACGTGTTTTTTCAGCTCTTTAGCGCCACCCTTTGGGCTCCTTCTGTTAAATTCGTGTGAGTAGCAGTTTGGTAAGTGTTGATTCGCGCTTTTCTTTTCACGTTTTTCATTTATCGCTTTTCATTTTGTGCTTTTCAGTTCGTTTCTGAACGGCAGTTCATCAACCAGATAGATTGCGGAATTGGAGGAGATAACGTGTTATCTATTATTGGCCTTGGAGTTATTGCTTTGACATAATTTTTTGGGTTGAATAATGATTTGATTTGGTAAATTTTCTATATTTTTGGATGCAGAGAATGCACTTTTTGGTTAAGTTCTATTGGCAGATAATAGCATGTCTAATTATTATTTTTTTTTTTTAATGCACAATAAAAAATAGTGGAGAATAATACTTGGCTATGTGTTTTACTTCAAATGACAGTTTGGGAGTAGGCAGTTAAATTTTTAAAAATACAATGTAAAATTGACAAGGGACACCAACATAGTTGTATCTTTGTTCTTAAAAACTACGGGATGATGGTGTTGTGGTAACTTGCACAAAAAAAAAAAAAAAAACATAAACATAATATTATTCTTGATATCACTAGAAAAAAAAGCCTTTGAAAATTAGTTTGCAAAAACTCCATCAGTATCACCAGCAAAGCAGCTTCATTATTATCCCATTAAAGAAGAAGAGAATTGTGTGCTGCATTTGGAGATTTCATAATTTGCCACATCACGAATGTTAATTCTCCATTACGAACATTAGTTTACAAGACCGACCGCTTCTGCTTCCGAGCATGCGTGTTTGTACTTTGGACTTTTGTCCGACGGACTTGTGTACACACAATCGGAAAGTCCGACAACACACATTTGTTGGCGGAAAATTTGAGAACATGCTAGCCAACATTTGTTGGCGGAAAGTCCGACAACAAATGTCCGATGGAGCATACACACGGTCGGACTTACCACCAACAAGCTCACAACTAACATTTCCCGTCAGAAAATCCGATCATGTGTATGCGGCATAAGACTAAAACTAAATTGAAATTTGATAGCAAAATGAATCCCACCTACAATTCCACCACATAAAAAGTTGCCTACTACATTTGAAAATGCTTCTGCAGTGAGTGATCAGCTATTCAGTACAAATACTAACATTTTAATACTACTTGGTTGTCTATGAAGAGATTGGATCAGTGTGTTATAACTGTTTGCTGATTCCTTTACTGGCAAACACAAAGTCCAACCACAATTACATTTTACCGGAGCCAGGCCTTGTACATTGAACAATAGTGTGTAACAGTGGATTAAGCCCAACACCATAATCAAACAAACTGTAATAAAATCTCTAAAATATAAGGAAAATAGGCCTCTTTGTGGGGCAGTCAAGCTGTCCTAGAACAAAATGTTATAGTCCCTTCTCGGGTCCAGCAACTATTTCTCCTTCCAAACAATTTGGCAAAATCTAAAGCCTCTGCATGTAAAATACCACTGAAATCTATAGTACAATGTGTGTAATGTAAAATATAGAACAGCAAGCTTGTGAATTTTCAAAAATCATGTTAAACATCAGTTTCAGAACACAAGAATTGCAACATTTGTATTCACTGAAAATATAGCATTGTATATAGGGCCCGTGGCCCTATAAATCTCATTCTCAGACCTAAACCTTAGAAACAAAAAATGCTGCAGTATGCTAGCTATGTACAACATTGGAGCTATGGTTTACACCTTACACATTTTGCACATTGTTATCACAATGCCCTATTAAATTAGCAACCACATATGTGATGTTTATGCTTATACTTACCCTTTTAAACCCCTCATGCATAAATGTATCACCTCCAGGCACCTCAGATCGAAGAATCTTCAAGCCTTCGCGGATCATTTCTCTGCAAAGACAGTTGAATACGAAACATTATATGATTGATAATTATTTAATACTTCTTTATTTCTTTATTATAGGTACTTATATAGCACCGTCAATTTATGCAGCGCTTTATATCCCTGCATGCCAAGGTCCTAGGTGTAGTCCTGGACTCTGAACTCTTTCTTAAGCCCCATGTCCAATCACTGTCCAAATCTTGCCGCCTCAACCTCCGCAACATCTCCAAAATACGTCCCTTTCTAACTAATGACACAACAAAGCTCTTAATTCACTCCCTGGTCATCTCTCGCCTCGACTACTGCAACTCTCTTCTCATTGGCTTACCTCTACATAGGCTATCCCCTCAATCCATCATGAATTCTGCTTTCAGACACATCTACCTTACCAATCGCTCTGTGTCTGCTACTCCTCTCTGTCAATCCCTCCACTGGCTTCCACTTACCAAACAAATTAAATTCAAAATACTAACAGCAACTTGCAAAGTCATCCACAATTTAGCCCCCAGCCCCCATCACTAACCTAGTCTCAAAATACCAACCTAATCGTTCTCTTTGTTCCTCACAAGACCTCCTGCTCTCTAGCTCTCTCGTAATCTCCTCCCATGCTCGCTTCCAGGACTTTTCCAGAGCCTCTCCAAATCTTATGGAACTCCCTACCTCAATCTGTCCGACTATATCCTACTATATCTACTTTTAGACAATACCTGAAAACCTTTCTCTTCAGAGAAGACTATTCTGCCCCCGCCTAACAACTGTGCTTTTATTTTCTCAATCAGTTTATCCCCCACAATTATTACCTTTTGTATCACTTGACCCTCCCTTTTAGATCGTAAGCTCTAACGAGTGGGGCCTCTGATTCCTCCTGTATTGAAATTGTATTGTAATTGTACTGCCTTCATGTCTTAAAGCGCTGCACAAACTGTTAGCACTAGAAATCCTGTAAAATTTTAATAAAAAAAAATGTCTTGAATTTTGTTACCTTTTTTCTGTTAATTTCATAATAGTTGTTGCTCGAGAGGAGAAGACAATGAATGACATCCTCAGCATGGGACTTTTCCGAAGCACAAAATGAAAAAAGGAATTAGTATAAAAAAAAAATGTTCTTAGTTCTTTCTCTTATAGCATCACAACCATCACCATAAATGAGTTACCAGCATTATTATACAGTATATCAAAGGCTTTGTATTACTGATCCAGTAAATGCACATTCAGGCATATTTATCAAGGAGTGGGTAAGAATGTAGCGCTGACAACAATTAAACAGTGAACCTGAAAATTCAAGCTATGAGAATACAATAAAATAACATGTGAAATGTATAGGAATGAGTCCCGACAAAATTGTAGGGACAATAGGTGAATCCCAAATGTGTCAGTCCAAATGGATGGTGAATCAATCCAAACTGGATAATAGTTCATAGGTAAGTGGAGTGGACAATGTGAAAGATGTGACATCCATAAAGCAGTGGCATCCAAAGAGAAACACTCTAGCTTTGCTCTATGGGGACTGCAAGATATCAGCAGCAGAAGAGCCAACCGTGTAAAAGAGTTCTAACAGTTGCCCCGTGGAAAAGCTACATCACCAGTGCCTTTCTAGGGAGTTTGCATTGTCCAGCTGCAAGATCTCAAGTCTTCTATGGGCTATCGGCTGTCCTTACCATTTGGACCCCGATAAGAGACCTTTGCTATCCTTGCCTGAGTGACCCAGCGTGGTGGACATCCAGCTCCATTAGTTCCGAGACCTTCTGGCCTTCCACGATCCCTAGGACCATCGCTGCTGAGCCACTGATCGGGATATCGCTATCTATGCCTGATTGACTGGTGTCGCTGACAACAGGGTCCATTGGTTCCGGTAAGAGTAACCATTCCTATTTCTCTTTGGATGCCACTGCTTTATGGATGTCACATCTTTCACATTGTCCACTTCACTTACCTATGAACTATTATCCAGTTTGGATTGATTCACCATCCATTTGGACTGACACATTTGGGATTCACCCATTGTCCCTACATTGGTTTTGTTAGGACTCATTCCTATTTCACATGTTATTTTATTGTATTCTCATAACTTGAATTTTCAGGTTCACTGTTTCATTGTTGTCAGCGCTACATTCTTACCCACCACTTATTATGAATTTTTGTCACATTCTTATGTAGCTGCTTTATGTTTTTTTTCACAAGGTAACGCAATATTCTTTTTACACTTTATATTTATCAAGGAAAATTGGAAGATGAAAGCTTGCTGAACAGTCTATACTGCATGTGATTCATTTTCAGTCTAATCATACCATAATTAGATAGGGATTTTTTTTATCAGCAGGGAGTACTTATCATCTGCTAGTAAAGCCATTTCCCCTGGCAGGCCTACAATTCACATTCAGAGCAGATAACAGACTTTCACATAGTGGATTGTGTTCAGAGCAAATTTGTGAAGGTTTTCTCATATCTAATTTTATATAAGCTAGCCATGCAAAAAAGAAAAAAAGAAACTACTCATAAAAAAAAATAATCTCAATGTTGTGAAATGTTACTACAGACATTAGACCAAAGATGCATGTATTGTTTAATATATACCTTGTAAATTTTTCCGTAAGACTTTCCACAAAGGAGAAAATCTCATGCCAGTGGTTTTTGACGCTGCCAGACCTGCAAAAAGAAAAAAATAAATATGCATGATTAATGTATTATGTCATTTATAGCACTTGCTGAGAGAAGCATATAACTTTTTGGCCTACTCTGTCCATTTAAAAGAGGTGCACAGTTAGACGAAAAAAGTATTTTCAAGCATTGTTGTTTACATGTGAATATCCTTTCTTCATTCTGTGTGGCCCCTCCTAAGCCCCCGTACACACGGTCGGAAATTACGACCACAAAATCCATCAGATTTTTTCAGACGGATTTTGTCCGACACTGGTGTTGCATACACATGGTCGGACAAAGTTGTCGGAAAATCCAATCATTCTGAACGTTTTGACATTCGTTGCGTACGACAGAACTTCGTAGAGGCTAGTAGCCAATAGCTTTGGTCTCGTAATTTGATCTGAGCATGCGTGGCACTTTGTCCGTCGGAATTCTTTACACACGATCGGAAAAATTCTGATCGGATTTTGTTGTCGGAAAATTTGAGAGCAGGATCTCAAATTTTTTCCGTCGGAAATTCCGACTGAAAAAGTCCGATGGAGCCCACACACGGGCGGATTTTCCGACAACATGGGATTTTCCGACAACATGGTCCGATCGGACATTTTCCATCAGAATTTCCGACCGTGTGTATGGGGCTTAAAACTGTTAACATTCCCTTGACCATACTCTTGTTTTACTAAGGGAGCCTGGTGGCGAAGTTGTATTCTATATATCTAATTAAGCACAACGTATAAAGGAAGTTTCTGTACAACTCTGACATTTATTGTGCGGCCTTCAGGTCCAATTATTTAGTGTTTTTCCTATTAATTCCTTATATTTAATTTTGTATATTGAGCATGTTTGAAGAGGAAAAGAATATCCATAACACAATCATTATAGTATACCACCAAACTCCAATCACAAAAGGGGGACTTTTAAGGACACCCAAACCTTCTTACTCTAAAACCATATTAAGACATAATAAAACATTACAGTTAATCCTTTTATTCAAAGTATTAAAAACAGCATTGACTCTAAAAGAAATTAATTTGCCATTAAAGCCCATAGATCCTATGGTCACTGATTTGTTATCATTTACAAATATCTCTATTACATTTAATACATTTTGATCAAATATGAGAGAGATGTACAGTAGATGGTGACATCTTCTTTTGGGGCTTCATAATTATGGAGAGCAACTATGTAGCCCTATTGCTTCCATACTCATACAGATGTTACTGATAAACCACATACTAACATATATAGTTACATATTAGGTGAGGTCGAAAAAAAGTCCATCAAGTCCAACCTATGTGTGTGATTATATGTCAGTATTATATTGTATATCCCTGTATGTTGCCACCATTCAGGCGCTTATCTAATAGTTTCTTGAAACTAACGATGCCCTCCGCTAAGACCACTGCCAACATGACAATATTATTGGAGCTTCTCTCTAGTTGGCCATGTTGAAATATTATTTGCCCAAGCACAAATATCTTCTATGTTGGTGAAGTCTGTTTGGTGCCTAATGGATAGCTTTGTGACTCTGGTACAGCCATACAGTCGCCCCCCCACATGTTTGCAAATCATCACTAAAAATACAAGATTTGTATCAATACTTGTGTAATGCAATGGCTTGTCTAATTAAATAAATTAGGTAGGTTCTTATAATACAGTGGTGTGAAAAAGTGTTTGCCCCCTTCCTCATTTCCTGTTCCTTTGCATGTTTGTCACACTTAAGTGTTTCGGAACATCAAACCAATTTAAACAATAGTCAAGGACAACACAAGTAAACACAAATGCAATTTGTAAATGAAGGTGTTTATTATTAAAGGTGAAAAAAAATCCAAACCATCATGGCCCTGTGTGAAAAAGTGATTGCCCCCTAAACCTAATAACTGGTTGGGCCACCCTTAGCAGCAACAACTGCAACCAAGCGTTTGCGATAACGTGCAATGAGGCTTTTACAGCGTCCTGGAGGAATTTTGGCCCACTCATCTTTGCAGAATTGTCCTAATTCAGTTACATTAGAGGGTTTTCGAGCATGAACGGCCTTTTTAAGGTCATACCACAACATCTCAATAGGATTCAGGTCAGGACTTTGGCTAGGCCACTCCAAAAGTCTTCATTTTGTTTTTCTTCAGCCATTCGGTGGTGGACTTGCTGGTGTGTTTAGGATCATTGTCCTGCTGCAGAACCCAAGTTCGTTTCAGCTTGAGTACACGAACAGATGGTCGGACATTCTCCTTCAGGATCTCTTGGTAGACAGCAGAATTCATAGTTCCTTTTATCACGGCAAGTCTTCCAGGTCCTGAAGCAGCAAAACAGCCCCAGACCATCACACTACCACCACCATATTTTACTGTTGGTATAATGTTCTTTTTCTGAAATGCAGTGTTCCTTCTACGCCAGATATACTTGGACACACACCTTCCAAAGAGTTCCACTTTTGTCTCATCGGTCCACAGAATGTTGTCCCAAAAGTCTTGGGATCATCAAGATGTGTTGTGGAGAAATTGAGACGAGCTTTGATGTTCTTTTTGCTCAGCAGTGGTTTTCTCCTTGGAACTCTGCCATGCAGGCCATTTTTGCACAGTCTTTTCCTGATGGTGGAGGCATGAACGCTGACCTTAACTGAGGCAAGTGAGGCCTGCAGTTCCTTGGACGTTGTTGTGGGGTCTTTTGTGACCTCTTGGATGAGTCGTCGCTGCGCTCTTGGGGTAATTTTGGGTGGCCGGCCACTCCTGGGAAGGTTCACCACTGTTCCATGTCTTCGCCATTTGTGGATAATGGCTCTCACTGTGGTTTGCTGGATTCCCAAAGCTTTGGAAATGGCTTTATAACCCTTTCCAGACTGATAGATCTCAATTACTTTCTTTCTCAATTGTTCCTGAATTTCTTTGGGTCTCGGCATGATGTGTAGCTTTTAAGGATCTTCTGGTGGACCTTACTGTGTCAAGCAGCTCCTATTTAAGTGATGCCTTGATTGTGAACAGGTGTGGCAATAATCAGGCCTGGGTGTGGCTAGAGAAATTGAACTCAGGTGTGGACAACCACAGTTATAGTATGTTTTAACAAGGGGGGCAATCACTTTTTCACACAGGGCCATGATGGTTTGGATTTTTTTTCACCTTTAATAATAAACACCTTCATTTACAAATTGCATTTTGTGTTTACTTGTGTTGTCCTTGACTATTGTTTAAATTGGTTTGATGTTCCGAAACACTTAAGTGTGACAAACATGCAAAGGAACAGGAAATGAGGAAGGGGGCAAACACTTTTTCACACCACTGTACATAGATTGTAACTAGCATAGTGACCCTTATGTTACACATCTTGGATGTTTTTTCCGACAGAATTCCGCTCAAGCTTGTCTTGCATACACACAGTCACACAAAAGTTTGCTGAACTTTCGACCGTCAAGAACGCGGTGACGTACAACACTACAACGTGCCGAGAAAATGAAGTTCAATGCTTCCGAGCATGCGTCAAATTGTTTCCGAGCATGCGTAGGAATTTTGCGCGTCGAAATTGGTACAGACGATCGGAATCTTCAGAACATGCCCTCAATATTTTGCTGGCTGGAATTCCGCCAGCAAAAGTCCGATGGAGCATACACACGGTCGCATTTTCGGACCAAAAGCTCTCATTGGACTTTTGCTCCAATTATAGCCAATCTTAGACTGATGGGAAGTCCAACTGAGGGTTGGGCAACAGCCACTGAGAAATCCAACAGATGTGAAAATCTTTCGATTAGAATCATACCTGAAGACATCTATGCCTAAACCAAAAAAAAAACTGCAATAATCCTAATATTAATGCACTCCATTGTAAAAAAAGAAGTGTGAGATACAAAGGAAGACATAGGTCCTAGGGTGCGGGCAACCTAAATAATTTCAGATTATCCTTGGGATACAGAAAATGGCAAATAAGCTAATTAACCTTATACCTGGTTACAATGTTTAAAGTAGAAACTGCAGGTTGAAGCCATAGCATTCAAACAGAAAATAAGAAACTTTAACAGAATTACTCAATAGAATGAGGGAAAACTGTACCCACTGGGGTATTTATGTAGTAACAGATTACCTGCATTAAAGCAGGCTCTCAGAGCAAGGACAATTGGGCATGCCACTGTTAAGGGAGCACCCAGGGGCAGCAGGTAACCTGGATACAGGGCCAGTTCAAGGATTTTTGTCCACGCAGGTGAAGGAGCACTTTGCTGCTTTCTGCCCCACCACCATTCTCCCACCAAACCCGCCACACACAGTAGCACACCTAATGTATTAGAGCGCCCCCCACTCCGAATGAAGGAGCACAGGGGGCACCTTCAGTCTAGGGGAGAGGAGTGTTAAATGTAGTAGCATATTTCAATACACTGACAAACTGAAGCCAAACTCCAGCTAACACATTTTAATCACTTACAGCAAAGTTTTTTTTCTTTTTCTTTTGAGATAAAGGTTTTAGATAAAAAAATAAAAGCTGATTATTGTAAGCACCCCTGTCAGTGGTAAATGATTTGTCATATCCCTCTAACTGCTATATCTGCAGGACAGTTTGTTCTGTTGAAAAATAACAGACTTACTGGGTATTTTACCAAGTGAAAATAAACAAAGCAGCCATGCCATCTAAGAAGGGTACCTGGGCAGTGTGACAGAAGTGGTGGGCATTGTGACAGGAGAAGGGTACCTGGGCAGTGTGATGCGGGGGCAGTGTGACAGGAGGAGGGTAGTCTGACAGGAGGGGGGGGCAGTATGACAGGAAGGGGAGGCAGTGTAACAGGAGGGGGCAGTGTAACAGGAGGGGGCAATGCGACAGGAGGGAGGCAGCATGACAGGAGGAGGGTAGTGTGACAGGAGGGGGGGCAGTATGACAGGAGCAGGGTAGTGTGACAGGAGGGGGGCAGTATGACAGGAGATGGGGCAGTATGACAGGCGGGGAGAAGCCGTGTGACAGGAGGGGGGCAGTATAACAGGAGGAGGGGCAGCATGACGGGGGTAGTATGACAGGAGGGGGAGGCAGTGTGATAGGGTGGAGAATGCATTTGTAGGCTCAGCCAGGAAGACTTACCTGCCGCAGGAGCAGCCTGGAGGGGCAGGATCCAGAGTTGGGGGCAGATTGATGACCCCTTAGCACCATCAGTGGATCAGGGGCAGGCCTCAGACTGGATAGAAATGGTAGTGCGGCATATAGAAGAACCAATCCCCCTCCATTATCCTCCTGGCTTATGCAGCCACTGAAAACCTTCTTCTCCTCCTCTCCCTCCTGCAGGCATTCAGCGGCTGCAGGAACCAGGAGGATAATGGAGGGGGTTCAGCTCTTTTATATTCCGCTCCGCCGCCCCTCCTATCCAGGAGTAGACAAATCTGACTGGGAGCCGCAGAGGACCCCTGAAGCATGGGCAGAAGGCAGAGTTGTGGAAGGGGCCCAGCAGGCCCACCAACTACAGGCTGCTTGCAGAATACTATAGGAAGGGGGTGGATACAAGACCAATCACCCTGCACAAATAGTGAGATCAGCAGAGACCGGTCTTAAAGGGGTTGGAAAGGTTTGTTTTTTATTTTCTAAATAGGTTACTTTAAGATAGTGCATTGTTGGTTCACGTACCCTTTCCTTCGATTTCCCTTCTAAATGTTTTTTTTTTGCTTTGTCTGAATTTCTCACTTCCTGTTTCTCCTCAGTTAACTTCACACCATCATCCGAGCAGTGTTTAGTCAGCCAGAACAGCTTACTGAGCAGCTTACTGAGGAGGAACAGGACGTGAGAAAATCAGACAAAGAAAAAAAAAATTAGAAGGGAAATCGAAGGAAAAGGTAAGAGAACCAACAATGCACTAGCTTAAAGGAACCTATTTAGAAAATAAAAAACAAACCTTTACAATCCTCTTTAATGACAGGAAGCTCCTACACAGACGTACGCTGTCACATTGGATTACTGAACATAACTTGAATAAATACACAAAGCAGACCAAGATCCAAGCAAAAATGCACATGCATCTTGTATTTAAACAATATTTGCTTATCTCGGAGTTCAGCTTTAATTAGATCTAGTACTACATAGGAAGAAGGAGAGAAGGTAAATGTAAGAAACCTGGTAAAACACAAAGGTCACAGATTATTTACATCGATAGCCAACATTGATTTTGGATAGAACCTTCTACGGAGGTAGTAAGTAAATATAATCAGCTAACTCTAATCCAATAGATAGATCAGTAAAGTAGTGGCACTAAACATTTAATCAGTCTAGTAAACATGTAGACTTGTCTATAACGAAACAAACTAAGGCAGTGTGTGAGAGCTTGAACAATTGAAACATGCCATGTTCAAAAGCCACAGCAGCAGGTTGATAGACACCCCTGTTATCTTTCTCTTCTTCAGTCAGTGTAGTCAGTGCAAGCTTTTCAAATATCTATATTAACAACAGGGTCACTTGAATGAAAATCTGTCTCAATGTCACTATGCTCATATTGACTAAATCACGCTGGTTTAACCACATTCTTCCCCCATCCTATTCAGTTTTCTATGGAAAGAATTGGGGTAACAGTTGCGACAGTTCATTCCTTTGTTATTTTGCTAATGTACCTTTCAATCTAGAAAGAGCATCTTAATCAATAGTGGCAATGGCAGAGGAGCAATAAACATAATGAAAGGGGAGCAGGTGGCTTGTATTGGTTCTGTAGGGCAAGTGTATTTTGTCAAAGATGGCTGTTCAGCTTAATGCACACAAGTATAAAAAGGAAAATGCTAATGGATCCTTGGCACCCAAATTAATTGAATCTACTTGGGAGTTGTTGTCATCATAATGCGGGTGTCATGGCCTCTATTTTCCGTAGCAATATATGAAAAATGCACCTTAGGATGGGTACTTGCAGATCTGTGTCAGTGCAGGACCAATGACAGGAAGTGTCTTCCAATAGGATCATAGGCAGCAATAAAGACCTGTCAACGATCAGACTTTCCCCATTCTATCAAAAAAAAAACAGTTCTTCCACTAGTGCAGTACTTCTCAACCTTTTGTCAGTCAAGGCACTCTTTAAAATAATGCACAATTTTGAGGCACACCATTCTAAAATGTGAAAAACAAAACAAATAGTTTTACATAATGCAGCAACATCCACATATCGGATACTTAATGTTATGCCCCGTACACACGGTCGGAAAATCCGACCACAAAATCCATCGGATTTTTTCAGACGGATTTTGTCTGACACTGGTGTTGCATACACACGGTCGGACAAAGTTGTCGGAAAATCCGATCATTCTGAACGTGGTGACGTTTGGTACCTAAGACGGGACTACGTAGAGGCTAGTAGCCAATAGCTTTGGTCTTGTAATGTGATCTGAGCATGCGTGGCACTTTGTCCATCGGAATTCGCTACACACGATCTGAAAAAGTCCGATAGGACTTGTGGTCGGAAAATTTGAGAGCAGGAGATAAAACTTTGTCCGTCGGAAAATCCGACGGAAAAAGTCCTATGGAGCCTACACACGGTCGGAATTTCCGACAACATTGTGCGATAGGACATTTTCCGTCGGAAAATCCGACCGTGTGTATGGGGCATAAGAGGTCATTTTTTTTCTTCCAAAGCATACATCTTTACACAGTGGAACTGACTATATTCCAATGTTTGTCTTCTCCCTCTTTTCTCTCACTCAGCTAATGTGACCCCCAGTGCAGGTTCACTACAAACAATTTGGAGTTCAAAGGATATCACATTGCATTGAACAAATAGGGTAAGGTAAGTGTTTGTCTTTGTATGGAGCACTTTGGGCAGTCAGATGTCCACTTTTACATGCCAGAATTTAAATGGTTGGTACTGTTGTATGAGAACCAGCTCTATGCACCTACATGGTCCCCATTTAAACTGCTTGGTGACGTGATCACCACCTACACTGCAACTTTAATGGGGTAGTCAGGTTAAAATGTTATTTCAGTTATGGGTGCGTTCTTCTGTCCCTTAATTGGTTAGTTTCAAACTTTGGCAGGGCCTCCAGTGCTGAGATCCGGAGCCTTGGAGACTTGACCCAGCCCAACTAATGCATTTTTTTGTTATGGAAAATATTATTACTATACAGGATTTATATAATGCCAACAGTTTGGGCAGCACTTTACAATATAAAGGTACAGTAACAACACGAAGGAATGCTGTGATAAGGTGAAGAACCGGGAAAGAGCAACAGTATCAAAGCCAGCAGAAAGATCTAGTAGTATGGGTATATAGTAGTGACCATTGGTTTTAGCAGTTAGTAAATGGAACTAACTTTCCACAATTAACTTTAGCAATTAGTTATAAAAAATATATGAAAAGTCCAACATGGAGAAAAAACCCTTTGTAACATCCTCTGCAGTAGTGGTTCCCAACCTTTTCTATGGTTTCATTAATGTATTCTTTAATGTATTCTTCTGAAACAGCAAAATATCCGTAAAATTTTATGAATTAATCCTGAGACCGCCAAAATACATACAGTGGTGGCAACTGGATTTTACACACATTCCCGGTGTCTACAGCCTCCAGGATTTTGTGCATATCTGACAAGCTGACTGTAGGCTGTCAGATAGAAGCCATCCAGCATCGTTGTTGCTTCCACACACTCCCACCCCATGCGTGCCCCAGTTGTTTGTTTCCCTGTCTCTGCACACCCATTGGTGGATCCAGGACCAGCATGGCAGGTTCCACTAAGTAATCGAAAGGGATGATCAGCAAATGTCTGTTTGCTGATCTCCCCTTTCTGCTAATAACCCAAAAGCGATGTGAAAATTGTCACTCCCGGGTCTTGGCGTCACTTACGCCAGCCATTATGGCCAGGAAAGAAGCGATTGGTGCGTGACTTGCACTTCATTAGCTTCATTGAAGGACAGTTGAGGCATCAGGGGTTTTAGACCATTAAAGAAATCTTGTCTCCAAAAACATGCATCACGTAGGGGACTTTTTTTGTCCCCTAAAAAAAAGGTTTAGTTAAAAAATAAAAATAAAAGTAACATAAAAAATTGAATTGCCACGGTTTTATTTCCTTGGGCACAGGTGTCAAACTGGTGGCCCTCCAGCTTTTTGAAAACTACAAGTCCCATAAGGCATTGCAAGGCTGACAGTTACAAACTGCTTTCAGAAATATATAATGTAAGTCAGAAACCAGGAAGCAACTGAAGAAATGTAAAAAAACAATGTAAACATAACTATAATATAATTTTTCCATCTATTTACAAAGGATTTAGAACAGGGGTCTCAAACTGGCGGCCCTCCAGCTGTTGTGAAACTACATGTCCCATCATGCCTCTGCCTGTGGGAGTCATACTTGTAACTGTTAGCCTTGTAATGCCTCATGGGACTTGTAGTTTTGCAACAGCTGGAGGGCCACCAATTTGAGACCCCTGCTTTAGAAGCAATACTCTTTACACTTTAATCAGTTACTTACTTTAGCTATACATTAATTTGGTTATTCTCTCCTTTTCATTAAACAAATGACAAAACTACTAATTCTAAACTCTCTAATTCTACACAATATAACCACATTCTACCTCTGCTCAAGGCACAATGGCAGCTGGCTGAGTGATGACCAGTGGTGCGCCACTATGGGACGCAAGACACTCTTTTTCGCACCCCCTGAAATTCCACCTTGCACCCTCTGAGGGTGCGGGAACCCCTGCTTTACAAGCAAATGAAGCTGGTAACTTAGCTTCAGAGGCCTCAATGGCAAAGTCTGAAGAGAGGCTAGATAGACTTCTCGTAGACCATTCTTTGCTATAAACAGAGTTGCCATCTAACAACTTGTTAAGTCCTTGTTTGATGTTCAATAAATAGCAGTTTGGCTTTTGTACTAATAACAGGTCCTCTTTAACTGCTAACAACTCTGTAGCTTTACCCACTGATTACCATTTAGACAAAAGTTGCAGAGATTAACACTTTTTTTTACTACGTTAACAAAATGTTGAGGTTTTCAAAAACCAAAAATTATGTACAAAAGTGCTTATCAAAAGGATCTAGCAAGCTGAGGAAAACAAACTCTGCTAGGATCATTTAAAGGCACATTTGTCAGAGGGCAAATAGATAAGGACTTGTTGATTCATAAAAATTACCAAGTCTTTATTCTAAAGCATGTTAGCAGCAAACATGTGAGGGGCAATGGGAATATTAGAGTCCCAATTGGTGGCTAAGGGTCCTATGTATATAGCAACGGTGTGGCCTAACTAGCAGACAACAACAATGTGGATTGAGGTTCTAGCCTTCCCCTGCCTTCCCCTGCTTTCCCCTGATTTTCAGAACAATGCGAAAAATAAAAAAAATGCAACATGTGGGACACACCGTGGTAAAAAATGGGTTCGGATAAATTGTAGCAGATATTGGGCATGGCCTACAAAAGCATGGTTAAAGTCCACTCGAAGCACACATTGCAGACAATCCTTGTACCCATATGATACTCCTTAGTTACTGTACCACAAGTGGGAGTTTCACAGACACACATAGACCTAAAGGATCATCTTAAAAAAATAAAACAGAATATGGACAAAGGGCTAACACTTTGTCTGAGCCTACCATAAAGAAGAACTTCATTAGGAGTATGTAATACATGGTGGGGGATATTTACTATAACTTGAGAGTGCAATATCTGGTGCAGCTCTGTATAGAAACCAATCAGCTTCCATGTTTTTTTTTGTCAAAACTTATTTGAACAAGCTGAAGTTAGAAGCTGATTGGCTACCATGCACAGCTGCACCAGATTTTGAGTGCTCCAGTTTAAATAAATCTCCCTCTATGTTATGGACAACACATTGTATGGAGTGAACGGGTCAGCAGGAGAGCAATTTACCTCTTAAATTGCTGGTCAACATGTAGAAAAAATGGCTGGCGTGAGTGATTAGTGGAAAAAAAATGCCTAGACTCAATATTAGGCTCACTTATCCGTCTCTGGACTCCAAAAGGGCATGCGCTCAGGGTTCAATGTATCCAAAAAGGGTTTACAGAAAACTCATCATAATGATATGTGGGAAAAAAAGAACAGAGGGGCTCCGGATGGTGCTTGTCAAAAACAAACCAGTAGGTTTATTAAAATAGTCATAAAGTATATAAATGACATAAAAAATAAAAGTGATCACAAGATAAAATTAAAGGATAAGAGCAATGTGGGGTACAAGAAATTCTGGCCTGACCCGCTTCGACATTAAGGGTCTTCAACAGGGGCAAGCATGCCCCTGTTTTCCATAAACCCCTTTTTGGATACACTGAACCCTGAGCACATGCCCTTTTGGAGTCCGGAGACGGATAAGTGAGCACCCCACACCAGAAGTACCTGCTCTTTTGGAGTCCAGAGACGGAGAAGTGAGGACCTCTTACCAGGATCCATCCAATCCACACACAGTATCCGATTGGGACCAATCGGGATCTCAAGCCTGATAGACTCACTGTCGTATGACATGTGCGTCCAACTCTCGGTAAGAGTACCCATCTTTTCATTAATGAAAGATCGATTGTTGACATAACTCCAGACAATTGTTAATTTCTGCCATTCTCGTTGCTCCACACTGTCTCTATTCCTGTTTTTGCATCATCCCGCAGGAAGACTTCCATCTATACATTTGTATTGTGTATTTTATGTGGACTGCCTCACTGGAAGAAATACCAAATTCTTTCAGTATAGACCATATATACCCAGTTTCATTGTGGACTTTACATCCCCATATATATATTTAGATTTTTATTTACTCACCTATCATTGGCACTTTGTTTGTTTAGCCATCCCATCATTATTGGTATTTTGTATGTTCAGTTACACCTGTACACACATTTTTGCACATTATTCAGCGCTACACTAATTTTTCTCCATTTTGCTCAGCTTTGTCTGTTTGAGTGTCAGCTGCTGTGCTCTTCTGTCTTTCACACTTTTGTTTTAGCGCAGTGATTTCCCCTTTTTCCCCAATATCCATTCTGCTTTATGTCTTTTTTTTAAATATACATTACGGATGATGACCATAAATGTCACAATAATTTCTCTAGTGAAGCCTCAAATGTAGACATGTAATTTGAACCTAATGGTGTATGGCTAGTCACTTTGCACAGTAAATGGAAACTGACTATCTTGTGCATAACGTAATAGTACCATGATAGGGGCTTATCTTTGCTGATCAGAAACATTGTCCTGCAATTTGTGTTAAAAATAATTGTATCTACTAAATTTTCTCACTTAACCACTTGAAGTCCAGGACAATTTAAAATGTTTTGTTTCTCGTTAAAATCTGCCCTAAATAGATGGCTCATCACAGTACCGTAAAAAGGATCATGCAGCTCTACAGCTGCCCAGATCACTTTTCTGTTTCAATGAATTTGTTGAATTTTTTTTCCAAAGAGGACACAAATTGTAGGCAAAGAATGACATCAAGAATAAGGTCCTCAACGCAGGTGGAACATATCAAAACATTGAGAACACATATGCAAAGTATCCAAAGAGTATACCACCAGTCATCTTCAATACAAAGGGCTGTCATATAAAATACAAGTTCAACATAAAGATACCGTACATGTTCTGATAAAAGCATACAACAATCCTACTCAGAAAACCCCACTAGGGGAAATATTAGAACCTATACTTCACCACACGCCTGCTGGGGGCGTGGTTCATGAGTATACAAAGTGAACTACAAAAAGTGTGCAAGAGAAATAAGAGACGAAGAATGGAAAGGAAACAAAGAGGGGGAAAAAAATAAAGAAATCAAAAGAAGAAAAGACCGTCCGAACGCCCACCTCCGCTGCCCACACTCCTCAGCCAAATAGAAGTTGGATATACTTAATCCAAGAATCCCAAACACTGTCAAACCTAACAGTCCTATCCTACGAGACACTGACCAAATTTCAGTTGAGCATGATCCATGTCAGCTTATTTTTCATAACAGCCGCACTGGTTCCAAGCGGTCGCTATATCGATTTTTGCCGCTGTCCAGATCACTTTAGCGGAGAAGTCATGAGTTGGCTGAAAAAAATGGCACCAAGCTCACAGCAGCTTATTTTAAATGCTTGATGTCCAGGCCATTTTACATAACCTATGGATGGTAAGTTGTTAAAGTAATATCAAACAATCACACTTCTTAGGAGTAACACATTTTGATCATACAGGGGAACATTCCTCAGTGCATTATTTGCTAAATTGGTATGTCCAACATTTACGCTTGCAGCTCTAGATTGATTCGCACCACTTTCCTGAACTTCCAGGTAGTGGAGCGCACGCAGTGAGGGTATAGGAATATGCGCACTGAGGACATAGTATGTTTGGGGAGTGCAGACTTCTGCCACTGACTATCACCAAACTAGAAGGAGTAGGGAGCAGGGAAGTGCTCCATGTGAGTCAGGTAAAGTAAAGAAGAAGGTGGGGGCAGTGATTTTGGGACCAACCTTACAGGGAGGTATGGCATGATATAAAAGAAGACTAAGTATCTTCAGTAACAGTAATGCCGCAGACTTTCCGACCGTGTGTAGGCTCCATCGGACAGATTCCATCAGAATTTCCGTCGCACAAAATTTGAAATCTGGTTCTCAAATTTTCCGACAACAAAATCCGTTTGCGTAAATTACGATCCTGTGTAAACAATTCCGATGCACAAAGTGCCACGCATTCTCAGAATCAAGCAGAAGAGCAGCACTGGCTATTGAACTTGATTTTTATCGGCTCGTCGTACGTGTTGTACATCACCACGTTCTCGAGTTTCGCAATTTACGACCAACTTTGTGCGACCGTGTGTATGCAAGACAAGTTTGAGCCAACATCCGTTGGAAAAAAAACATGGGATTTTGTTGTCGGAATGTCCGATCGTGTGTACGCGGCATTAGTGTGGTCCTCTTATGCTGAAATATAAAAAACAGGGTTTAATATCACTTTAATTTGTATAGCACCAACTTATTTTTCAGTGCTTTACAAAAAAAAGAATCAACCACCCACATTAGCCCCTGTCCCAGATAAGCTTATAATCCAATTTTCCAAAGTCGTACATTCATTTTGTGGACAAAGTAAAGTAGCCTGTCAATATATTTTTTTAAGTTGGAAGGAAACTTGGCTCTACTGAAGAAAACTCACACAACCACCGGAGAACATGAAGATTGCAAGCAGATTCTGTCCTTGGTGGGATTGTAATGTAGAACCCCCCGCTCTGACAGTCAGGAATAGTAATAAGCTTTAATTTGGCTCGGACACAAATCGGATGAAAAAGACGGGTAATTAATTGCAAACTTCTCTCAAACTGCAGTACAGAGGAAGCAGATGTATGATAGGATCTAGAAAATGACTGGGGAGTTTGGGAATGGCATACTATTCAACTAGTACACAGTATCTCTGTGTTCAGCTTCTGTCCTGAAAACGTAGCAGCAGACAGTTCAGCTTTCTGCGGTAAGAGCGGACAGACCTGCATAAAATCTATTCCATGTTTATGACTGGATGTGATGACCACCTTCTGCGGCCAGCAGTAAAATCTTAAAGGAAAACTTTGCAATAGCAGATGATAAAAGCTTCATGTGTTTGTCATCTGTGATTTGAGATTTGCATTTTTTTTTGTTTGTTTCAAGTAGTCATTGCTAAAAAAAAAAATTGCCAAAAAAAAAAGCAAAAATAAAATAAAAAATGTCGGCGTTATCAGTGTAATAAGACAAAAAAAAAGATTGAGAGCTGCAGTTAACAAACTGCATTATCAGTAAACTCCTTGTGAAGAACACCAGCTTCTTTGTCTACAGCCGTCTTATGAATTTGTGATCATCGTATTACCTAAGGTATTAATACATAGTTAGGTTGAGAAAAGACACAAGTCCATCCAGTTCAACCACAATACAGTACATTACAAACAGGACACTAAAGCTAGCCATAGATGGATCGAAAATTCAGCCAGTTCAGCAGGGACCACATGAACGTCAAACCATCTATGGCCGTTCTCGCTCGACAGAAGTCAATCTAAAGAAATCTGTACATGGATCGAGATTCTGCCAGTGCCTGCTGAACTGGCCAGATTTTGATCCATTTATTACTAGCTTAATGCCCCGTACACGCGGTCGGAAATTCCGACTGAAAATGTCCGATCGGACCATGTTGTCGGAAAATCCGCCAGTGTGTGGGCTCCATTGGACTTTTTCCGTCGGAATTTCCGACAGAAAAAATTTGAGATCCTGCTCTCAAATTTTCCGACAACAATCGTTTTTTCCAATCGTTTGTAGAGAATTCCGATGGACAAAGTGCCACGCATGCTCAGATCAAATTCCGAGACCAAAGCTATTGGCTACTAGCCTCTACGTAGTTCCGTCATATGCAACGAACGTCACCAAGTTCCGAACGATCGGATTTTCTGACAACTTTGTCCGACCGTGTGTATGCAACACCAGTTTCGGACAAAATCCGTCGAAAAAAATCCGACAGATTTTGTGGTCGGAATTTCCGACCATGTGTACAGGGCATTAGGCTCCATTCACTCTTGAGCTGAGAATCTTTTGCTTTTCTGGCATTTTATTGAGCGCTGTTATGTACATTTTTAGGAGCGTTTCAGGCTTGAGCAATTTTTATTCTTTTATTTTTAGCCAATGAAAAGCTAGTTACTAGGCAAGAAAAAGCATGTAAAATGGCAATACAAGCATTTTTTCAGGCACTCCTTTTGAAATATATATAGGCCAAAATTTAAGACCCGCCCCTGATAGAAGCTCAAGTACTCTTTCAAGTGACAAGCTTCAAGTGACACTGCACTCAAATAAGAATAAAACACTGCTGAATTTAGGAAAAAACATAGTTTCAAGAACCTGAAGTGCTTCAGGTGAAGCTTCAGATATTTCAGGTGTGAACAGGGCCAATAATTATTGTGTGTGAAGTGTTGTTGGTGTCACAAATTGGTGTAGACCCTTTCTGTCACCAGTAGTAATGTGACTCTGAATGATGGTAGTCTAATGCCGCGTACGCACGATCAGAAATTCGGCCAGCAAAAGACCGATGAGAGCTTTTGGTCGGAAAATGCGTCCGTGTGTAAAAGTTCAGCAAAGTTCAGCAAACTTTTGTGTGACCGTGTGTATGCAAGCCAAGCTTGAGCGGAATTCCTTCGGAAAAACCATCCAAGATTTTTCTGACGGAAAATCCGCTCGTGTGTATGCGGCATAAGGGCTGCCAACACTTCTCCAGTGACCCCAGCAAGTAGAACTAAAGGCAAAACTTTTTTTTTCATTTTGGATAGAGAGTAAAGGAACCCATAACCCCTGGCAGTTTATTTTTTGCCATGTGTGTCCCATTGGGGAGATTTCCCTTTACTTCCTGTCCCTCAGTCAAAACAGTAAGTGAGATGAAAATCCCTGTTAATTAAGGGAGTTCCTTGGGGAACCCCAGGTCACCATTGGAAGATTATGCCTCTATTACTTTTCTGAGAACAACCCAGAATTTGCGATTTTCTTTTACTTTCACTTTCGATGACAATGGTAAACAGGACAAATAAAGAGGGGGGTCTTCCTCGTGGTACAAGTACATTGTACAGCAGGCACATATCAGAACTATGAAATGTTGGGGTAACATATTCTTTAACTCAAAAGTGATAACCTGTAGTGGCTTTGAAAGTGTTGCCTATGGAAATATAGGGTACTAAAGTTTGTTGTTGCGAATTTAAAACTTGACATGTTGGGTTCCTATTTATTCTGTGTAACCTCCTCTTTTAAAAACTGGGTAATATATTGCGTTTGTGTGCCCTAAAATTAACTTTAGTGTATTTTTTACTGACATTTTGCCTAATAAACCATTGCACAAATATCATGTAGCATAAAAAATTGGAGCTACCAATATTTTACTCTCCAGGGTCTCTGCTTTCAGAAAATACAGTGCCTTGCAAAAGTAGTCACCTCCTTGGCTTTTTACCTATTTTGTTACATTACAGCCTTTAGTTGAATGTTTTTTTAATCTGAACTATATGTGATGGATCAGAACACAATAGTCTAAGTTGGTGAAGTAAAATTAGAAAAATATATACATAAAACTATTTTTCAGAAATAAAAAAATAATAATTGGCATGTGCATATGTATTCACCCCCTTTGTTATGAAGCCCATAAAAAAGCTCTGTTGCAACAAATTACCTTCAGAAGTCACATAATTAGTGAAATGATGTCTACCTGTGTGCAAAGTAAGTGTCACATGATCTGTCATTACATATACACACCTTTTTGAAAGGCCCCAGAGGCTGCAACACCTAAGCAAGAGGCACTACTAACCAAACACTGCCATGAAGACCAAGGAACTCTCCAAAAAAGTAAGGGACAATGTTGTTGAGAAGTACAAGTCAGGGTTAGGTTATAAAGAAATATCCAAATCTTTGATGATCCCTAGGAGCACCATCAAATCTATCATAACCAAATGGAAAGAACACGGCACAACAGCAAACCTGCCAAGAGACGGCCGCACACCAAAACTCACGGCCCGGGCAAGGAGGGCATTACTCAGAGAGGCAGCACAGAGACCTAAGGTAACCCTGGAGGAGCTGCAGAGTTCCACAGCAGAGACTGGAGTATCTGTACATAGGATGACAATAAGCTGTACGCTTCATAGAGTTGGGCTTTATGGCAGAGTGGCCAGAAGAAAGCCATTACTTTCAGCAAAAAACAAAATGGCACGTTTTGAGTTTGTGAAAAGGCATGTGGGAGACTCCCAAAATGTATGGAGGAAGGTGCTCTGGTCTGATGAGACTAAAATTTAACTTTTTGGCCATCAAAGGAAACGCTATGTCTGGCGAAAACCCAACACATCACCCAAAGAAAACACCCAAAGGAAACATGGCAGCATCATGCTGTGGGGATGTTTCTCAGCAGTGGGGACTGGGTAACCGGTCAGAGTTGAGGGAAAGATGGATGGTGCTAAATACAGGGATATTCATGAGCAAAACCTGTACCACTCTGTGTGTGATTTGAGGCTAGGATGGAGGTTCACCTTCCAGCAGGACAATGACCCCAAACACACTGCTAAAGCAACACTTGAGTGGTTTAAGGGGAAACGTGTAAATGTGTTGGAATGGCCTAGTCAAAGCCCAGACCTCAATCCATTAGAAAATCTGTGGTCAGACTAATGCGGCGTACACACGGCGGACTTAGTCCAGCGGACAATCCGCTGGACTTTCCAGCTGGGTCCGCCGGACTTTCCGAGCGTGTGACTTGACCACACACGCACGGACTTCTCCGGCGGATAATCCGCCGGCCAAAAGTCCGCGGGACTTTTGAAAATGAACGGACTTGCCCACACACGGAGCAGTCCGTTCATTTAGAACGTAACTTCAGGTTACGTAGCTAGCATAGGCAGTAAATGCCGCCGCGCTAGCTCCGTAACCTGGCATGGATTTAAAGGGACTCCCCACGCCGAAAAAACGGCGTGGGGGTTCCCCCCAAATCCATGTCAGACCCTCATCCGAGCACGCAGCCTGGCAGGCCAGGAAAGGGGTGGGGACGAACGAGCGCCCCCCCTCCTGAGCCGTACCAGGCCGCGTGCCCTCAACATGGGGGGTGCCCTGGGGAAAGGGGGGCCGTGCGGCCCCCCCACCCCAAAGCACCTTGTCCCCATGTTGATGAGGACAAGGGCCTCTTCCCGACAACCCTGGCCGTTGGTTGTCGGGGTCTGCGGGCGGGGGCTTATCGGAATCTGGGAGCCCCCTTTAATAAGGGGGCCCCCAGATACCGGCCCCCCACCCGGCCCCCTCAAACAATCCATGTTAATTCCAGGTAGTGAGGCAACAAAACATTATAGTTATATAGTTATAGTTACATATAGTTAGCTAGGCCGAAAAAAGACACAAGTCCATCCAGTTCAACCATAAAAATAAAAGAAATAATAAATAAAAATAAAATATATCGTACAATCCAATAAACCCATTCTATACCCACAGTTGATCCAGAGGAAGGCAAAAAAAACATGAAAGATGCCAAGGGGGGTGAATACTTTTGCAAGGCACTGTATATAATGTTTGGGGGTTTTAACTGATCTTCAGGCATAAAATTACTTTTAAACAGGTGCTAAAAATGCAAAAAAATGTCTCTGACAGCAAAAACTTAAAAAAAGGACGCCCTGATCTCAATGGAGCAATTTTGCAGCAGACACAGGGAGTTAGGATTCAGGTACCTTTCCAAAAGCACCACCCTTTTACCCGAGTACCTCCCAAGTTTTATATGTCTTCTAGGAGAGAAACCTCAGATGCATCAATATATGTTTCAGTGCAATTTACATATTACACAAAACATGATCATAAAAATGTAATGCTACTATAAATATACTATAAACACTCAAAATCAGCCTATTAAAGCAAAGCTCTGGGCACAAGTAAAACAACTGTCAATGCAATTTTGTATTGATTAGAAATCAATGTATATTCAAATGAATCTAGTGTAAGCGTCCACATTCTTTTGATATTGGCCTTCTGCAAATTTGGACTGGAATGAGAGTGTCCAAATCTTTGAGTGGATCCCAATAGCATAGCTCCCAACTGTCCCTGATTTGGAGCAATGTCCCTCTGTCCCTCTTTCCTCCTGATTTGGAGGGACTGTCCCTGATTTGGAGCAATGTCCCTCTGTCCCTCTTTCCTCCTGATTTGGAGTGACTGTCCCTGATTTGGAGCAATGTCCCTCTGTCCCTCTTTCCTCTGTCCTTTATTTGTCCCTCATTTTGGTCTGATCTATACAGTTCAGTGTAACTTCGATTTAAAAAAAGGGTTGGTGACTTTTTCTCTGCATTTCCTGCAGGTACAACGGCCTATTCAAATGAATGGGTTGCTGTGCCCATGCAAACTTGTGCTGCAAATGTGGGACCCTATCCTTACAGAATATTCATCTATTTAGCTGCTGGCTGGTAGAATGAGATTTCTGGCACATGTTACAATGTAACCAATTTTTACGCCAAGAACACACCGCCAACTATTTTTCTTTGCTGAATATTAAAACTAAACTTGTAGAATGCCTAATACTCTGTAATGTTTACTGTGACGGACCTCGTACTCAATATGTCCGCCGTAAATGCTTCCTCCGTCCGGTACCACACAATCCAAGACCCATTAGCTCAGCCAGTCACCAGACAACACCAGTGTAGGCTACATCAGGAATGAATCTTTATTTGACATGTCACACTTATATACAGTTGACAGATGACTCAAGCCTAACCTAATTAGCATGAGCTAATTATCTTAATCAACACTGGGCTCCTTCATTCAATTGCAGGGTTAATTAGCACACACAACAATAGGTGAAACACTTCTACAAGCCAGACTATAATCAATTAACACAACAGACAGGTGGCTGGAGTTCATGAGTCATGACATTAGCGTCTCTTGCTAATATGCCAAATACACATACAGATTCTATGTGTATTGGGGGGCCAGCATGGACCTGAATCCAAGTACCACCAGCTCAGGGGTCCCAGGCTTGCAGCTCAAAGAGCACTGTTCCCCCAAATGCCAGGGCCCATAATCGCAAGGCAACAGGCTCGCACTCAGTCCCCTCCAACAGCCCGTGTCCCGGCTAGGTCCGTCACATTTACACTTTTAATCATGTTAACTTTTCATGTTTTTGAGGACCCATTTACATTTTTGTGGTGAGTTAATGAACATCTAATAACACGTTTTTTTTTGTCATGCATTAACTTGTGTTAAGGCAGCCTATTAAAAATAATGGGTTGCCAGCACACCAAAATGTCCTGACAATTGAACATATTCCAAAATTTGTAGTGGAAAGAATTACGGCTGCCATTCATTGCAGAGCCCTGCGGGACTGGGCTTATACTAGTAACAGAGCCGGACACGTCTCTGAAATGCGATCTGCAGTGGATCACTTTTTTTAGAAGTGTTTGACAGGCACTGAGGAGGTAATATGCATCTCATGCATGTGTGTTGGCAAAGGCTGGGTCTACACTAGCAGCCTCTGAAAAGCGGTCCACGTTGGTATTTGACAAGCAGCGAGGAGGCGCAACGTCATCTCCCCACTACCTGTTTTATCCCTCAAAATTCTCACCCACTGTGCTGCAACTGCGTGCATTGCATGTTTAGCATGAATGGGTTGTTTTGGGTGGCAGTACCAAATGTGACATAGGGGATAATTTTTGCTGTGGCTGCGAAGTACACCTCCATCTGGCTGCCTTTGTGGCGGGGTAAAAATGTAATTCAGCTTCATGTTTTATTCTCCCCTAACAGCAATAACAAGCCCTTATGCTGCATACACACAATCGGAATTCTCGTCTTGGATGGTTTTTCCGACGGAATTCTGCTCAAGCTTGTGTTGCCTACACACGGTCACACCAAATTCCGACCGTCAAGAACGCAGTGACGTACAACACTATGACGGGCCGCGAAAATGAAGTTCAATGCTTCCGAGCATGCTTCAAATTTTTTCCGAGCATGCCTCGGAATTTTGCGTGTCGGAATTGCCACAGACGATCACAATTTCCGATTGGAAAAATTGAGAACATGCTCTCAATCTTTTGCTGGCCGAAATTCCGCCAGCAAAAGTCCGAAAGAGCATACACATAGTCGCATTTTCCCACGAAAAGATCTCATCTGTCTTTTGCTGGACGAAATTTCGTCCATGTGTACATGACAGTAGCCGAGGTTTAAACCAATGCAGTGCAGAAAACCTGGCAACCTGTGTGCCTTTCCCACACCGCATTCGAATTGCACTGCCCTTGCGATCCGCAGCAGGTGTAAGTGCAAACTTAAAGAGGTGGTCCACCCGATTTTTTGTTTTTTTTAAAAGTCAGCAGCTACAAATACTGCAGCTGCTGACTTTTAATAAATGGACACTTACCTGTTCCAGGTTCCAGCTATGTCGGCAGAAGATCGCTCGTCTCTCGGCTGCCCCGCCGCCATCCTCTGTCAGGGAATCAGGAAGTGAAGCTTGCGGCTTCACTGCCCGGTTCCCTACTGCGCATGCGCGAGTCGCGCTGCGCGTCTTTATTGGTCCCCGTTGTGTCCTGGGAACTGTGTGTTTCCCAAGACACAACAGGAACCCTCGGATATGGACGGGCATCCTTGGATAGGGGCGGGGCAGCTAGTCCCGGAAGTGGGAGCAGATACCTGTATTATACAGGTATCTGCACCCCCCTCCCCCCTGAAAGGTGCCAATTGTGGCACCGGAGGGGGGGGGAATCCGATAAGCGGAAGTTCCACTTTAGGGTGGAGCTCCGCTTTAATGAATCACCAATCACAGGTTGCATACATAGTGCGTCTGCCCACACCAGATCACATGGTAAAAAAGTACAATGCGATCCAGTTGCAGTGTAGTTCCAAAATTGGTGCATGCAGGGCTTTGGTATGATGCAATGAGATTTAAGCCCAATCAAAATGAATGGGCTGAAATCCCCCCGGACTGAATTGCATGTGAATTACAAAGGAATGTGATGAGGTTCCCATGCGATTCACACGTGTGAATAGTGGTTTATAGTTTATAAACACATAGTATAGATTATAAATATATGGTTTATAGTGTGAACCGAGCCTCAAGCCAGCCATAGATGGTTCGAATCCCAGCCAATGCAGCAGGGACCAGCTGAGATTCGAACCATGTATAGGCAGCTTGATTGAACCCAAGTTGATCAATCAACTTGGATACAACCAGCTTGTCAGATTTTTCATGCGATTATTGCCAGCGGGTATAGTCACTGTGTGTTCTCCCAGGCGGGGTGGCTCCCCCATCCTGAGGAACAAAAATACTCTGCGGGAGGGGTCCACCATAAACACGGACTGTGTTGATGAGGGAACTGAGCAATTTTCTTTCCTGCAACCCATGGTAATAGGAAAGAAAATCGCTCCATCTATGGCCGGCTTTAGTGTGTTGGGGTACCATTCAAAATTAAATGGCATTGCGATGCAACAATGCATGTAATGTACACTGCAACTCATTCCTGCAACACAATAGTCTTAATGGTCCCTTAATGTTTTTTTATGTAACCATAATGGCTGCAATTGAATTCAGAAAATGTTATGCAATTATACGCTCAATGCCTAAAACATGTTAGACTGATAGCTCTCTCCGAAGCCTAATTGGCTTATTGTGCTAGTGAAGGATGTTCAGCAGGATGGTTGCAACAGAGCCACCCACAAAACGCATTTCAGCCAGTTCATCAGGAATCGGGCAAAATTCAGTGTATGGCCAGCTTAGGCGCAGGCATTCATGGAGTTATTAGGATGGAAATATAAATGCAAATTTAAGATACTTAAAGGGATTGTAAAGGCAGAAGGTTTTTTTTTTTTTTTATCTTAATGCATTCTATGCATTAGGATAAAAAAAAAACCTTCTGTGTGCAGTAGCCCCCCTAATACTTACCTGAGCCCATCTCTATCCAGCGATGCTGAAGGAGTGTCTTAGCTACCCGGGACTCCCCTCCTCATTGGCTAAGGCAGCAGCATGGCGCGATTGTTTCACACTGCTGTTAATTAAAGCCAGTCAGCCAATCAGAAAAGAGAGGGGGGGCCAGGTCACGGCTCCATGTCTGAATGGACACAGGTTCGGTTGCCCTAATAGCAAGCTGCTTGCTGTGCGGGCACTCAACAGGAGGGAGGGGCACAAAAGAGGGACCCAAGAAGAAGAGGATCCGGTCCACTGTGTGCAAATCCAACTGCACAAAGCAGGTAAGTACAATATGTTTGTTATTTAAAAGAGACTTTACAATCACTTTAACCACTTCCCGCCCGGCGGTGGTTCAGTTATCCTGACTGGACGTCATATGACATCCAGCAGGATAAGGCGCGCATCGGTCAGTGGTGTGGTGTGGCATCCCTGATCCAGGTAAAGAGCTCTGACGGAGGCTCTTTATCACGTGATCAGCTGTGTCCAATCACAGCTGATCACAGTGTAAACAGGAAAAGCTGTCTGACAGACGCAACTAGAGGAGAGCCGATCAGCTGCTCTCCTGACAGGGGGTCTACACTGATTGATTATGAGCACAGCCCCCCCCCCCCCGAGTTTGGCCACCCAGGACCACCAGGGCTGCCCACCAATGATGACCACAAGGGATGCCAATCAGTGCCCATAAATGATGCCAATCACTGCCCATCAGTAATGCCTGCCAGTGCCTCCTCATCAGTGATGCATATCAGTGCCATCTATCAGTTTCCATCAGTGCCTCCCATCAATGTCCATCAGTGTCACCTATCAGGGCCCATCAGTGCTGCCTATCAGTGCCCATCAGTCTCGCCTATGAGTGCCCATCAGTGTCGCCTATGAGTGCCCATCAGTGCCGCCTATTAATGCCCATCAGTGCTGCATATCAGTGCCACCTATGAGTGCCTATCAGTGCTGCCTAAGAGTGCCCATCATCAGTGCCACCTCATCAGTGCTGCCTTATCAGTGCTCGTCAGTGCAGCCTCATCAGTGCCCATCAGTGAAGGAGAAAATGTACTTATTTACAAAATTTTATAACAGAAACAAAGAAAAACTTGCATTTGTTTAGCCAAAAATAAAAACCCCAGTGGTGATCAAATACCACCAAAAGAAAGCTCTATTTGTGGGGAACAAAATGATAAAAACGTTGTTGTATGACCGCGCAATTGTGATATAAAAAGAAGATTTTAGTAATGAAAACGGTATCATTAGCAATAATCAGCATGGATTCATGAAAAATATGTAACTATGTAACTATGACAGCGCTAAAAGCTGAAAATTGGCTTTGGCAAGAAGGGGGGAAAATATCCTGTTCTCTTTGTATTGCTTTCTTATCGCGAAATACCTCATGTTTCTGCCAGTCCCTCAGCTTTTCTATTAAACACTGACCACACTAGGCATGAGAGCACAGTGTGGTCAGTTTTCTGGCTGTGCTGAGATTTCAACCTGTTGTCTTCCAATGATCAAACTTGTCCCGACACCCCCCCCCCCCCCCCCCCCCCCCCCACACACACACACACAGCCATTCACAGGAGAATCAGTGTGCTGCAGTTTCTCCTTCCCCAGTTTTCCTGTTTCTCTCCTTTTTCTGAGCTCTTTATGCAGCTGAGAATAGATGTGATCACTTATAAAAAATAAAAGGGGGGGTATTTATAGTATTTTTGTATGTAAATACAAGTTTTGCATTTTATTTCTATTTTAACTGAAGGTGTTGTTTTACAAGGTGAGGGTTCATATACAGTGGAACCTCGGATTAGGAGCATAATGCGTTCCAGGAGTATGCTCTTAATCCAAAGTACTTGCATATCAAAGCGAGTTTTCCCATTGAAGTCAATGGAAACGAAAATAATTTGTTCCGCATTGACTTCAATGGGATGCAATACTGCATGCGGCCAGAGGCTGACCTCGGCAAACCTCAGAAAGACTCCGTTCACAAGCGGTTTTGAGGTTTGCCAAGGTCAGCCGAACTGTCCTCGGGCCTTTCCGTGCATTTCCAAACGCTGACGATCGGCGCTGTTCGGCTCCGGCTCCCCCCACCTCAGGCCAAAAGCAGTACTGCACAGTGCTTTTGGCCTGAATCCTGCTCGTTTTGCGAGACAACACTCGCAAACTGAGTTACGATATTTAGAAATACAGTGCTTGTTTTGCGAAACACTCGTTAACCGCATTACTCACAAAACGAGATTCCACTGTACTGTCTTACAAACTTAGTATTAATTGAATGATTCCTTCAGAAATATGTTATGGGTTTTATAATCGCACACGTAGGTTGGACTTGATGGACTTGTGTCTTTTTTCGACCTCACCTATGTATATATCTTTACTAGCAGATCAGCTTTAAATTCTTCTTGCCTATGCTTTTTTTAAAGATGGTTGCTTATGCAAAGATCCCGACATACAATTGTGAAAATGGTGCGTAAAGGACAAAGAACATGTGAAAGTGTGGTAAGTGTTGCTTGAACTTTCTTGGTATTTTGGAAAACCGGGATGCATTGCCATGGGAATGGCTCATGCCAAGTGCAATAATCATGAGAAAGTCATGACTCATGAACATATGTGGGAAATGGTGTGATTGGGAGAGCTATGATCTTTAGGTACATCCCAGGGTTTTAGTGTTTACACCCTAAAAATAAGGTCCCCTAGTATGTGTATGTTTAGATTGGGACACGTTGTTTGGTACATGTGGCACAGACACAAGCTGTGGGCTTTGTCAGCCATACCTCTACTATTCTTTATTTTATTGGGCAACAAGTAGCCTGAGCTGTGAGCTATATTCACTCTGGGCAGATAGAATATGAATATAATTAAGAACGTCCTCACAGGAACTCAGTCTGTTAGTAACAGTAACCAGGTTATGACTATATCATATATATGTGAAACAAGTCAAGGAGAGCTTGCATCATTTCCTGGCTGGAGGATGTCCAGCTTCATCTAGCCCCTTTATCCGCCTACTGCCTGCGGTCAATCTCAAGAAGAGAGAGGACCTGATAGGGAACTAGTGTCTCAGCTTCGTAATCAGCCTCCCACTGTCAGCATCACTAAGCAGAACTAAGGTTCCTCTATGATATACTGTGAGCAGACAGGCATTTTATTGCAGAAGAGACATGCAATGTCTCTTTTACAATAAAATATAGCTACTTGCTTGCTCACAGTGATCCCCGGACTGTAAACTGAGCTATGCATGTATAGCTCAGCCTACAGCGACTGGGTCTAAGCTATGTGCTGGGACGATGTTCACGATAGCCTCCTCTGTCCTGGGACTCTCCCTCCACATTGGCTAAGACAGCAGTGGGAGCCCATTGGCTGCCACTTCTGTCAATCACAGCCAGTGAGCTAGTGAGTAGAGGATGAGGGCGGGGCCAAACCACGGCTCTATGTGTCTTCTGGACTCATAGAGCCGCAGCTTGGGAGCGAACCCCTCAGTGGTGCCCCCCGGGGCAAGTGGCTTTATCTGAGGGCACTGCTCGAGGGGGAGGAGCCAGAAGCGAAGGTGGGGGACCCGAAAAAAGAAGAGGATTGGGGCTGCAATACCACTGCATGGAGCAGATAAGCATAACATGTTTATTATTTATTTAAAAAAAAAAAGGGCGCTTTAAATACCCCTTTCCTGACCAGAACATTTTTTGCGATTCGGCACTGCGTCGCCTTAGCTGACAATTGCGTGGTCATGCAACGTTTTACCCAAACAAAATTGATGTCCTTTTTTTCCTACAAATAGAGCTTTCTTTTGGTGGTATTTGATCACCTCTGCATTTTTTTTTTTTTCGCTATAAACAAGAAAAGGCCATCTATTTTGGAAAAAAATCTATTTTTTTTTACTTTTTGCTATAATAAATATCCCCAAAAAATATATAAAAAAATTATTTCTTTCACAGTTTAGGCCGACATGTATTCTTTTACATATTTTTGGTAAAAAAAAAAATCGCAATAAGTGTATATTGATTGGTTTGCGCAAAAGTTATAGCGTCTACAAAATAGGGGATAGAGCTTTGGCATTTTTATTAATATTTTTTTTTTTTTACTAGTAATGGCGGCGATCTGCAATTTTTATCGGGACTGTGACATTATGGCGGACACATCGGACGCTTTTGACACTATTTTGGGATCAGTGACATTTATACAGTGATCAGAGCTACAAATAGCCATTGATTACTGTATAAATGACACTGGCAGGGAAGGGGTTAAACACTAGGGGGTAAAAAGGATGGAGCAAGGGAAGGAAAATTGTGAGCAGATTAAACCTCAGCTATAAACATGATTTATAATCAAGTCATCTTTATGATAAGATCTGTGCTTGTGATTATTTTTATGATGCTTCTTAACTTCCAGTGAAAACATTATTCCTTTACCTAACAGGAAATATTACCCGCTTCTGCTTCTAAAAATAGGTATTTACATTTGCCCCACATCCTAAGAAAACTACAGAATCATTTTAAAGATTCATATCCTTTCACTAGTTCAACAGTGTTTGAGAATATAGCAAGCCTACATGCAGACTACAGGAAGGATGTACTAAATTTAACATTAGGATGTAAACAAGCCATACAATTAACAATATAGACACAGGGGAATTCAATAAAGTCTTAGCGACACTTTTCGGGGCGGTATGGACCTTTAAAAGTGTCTATTTGAGACACAAAAATCCCTGCCGCTTGTTGCAGATTCTGGTATTTCTAATGCCGCGTACACACGTGCGGACTTTTGCCGGCGGACTTAGTCCAGCGGACAATCCCGCGGGACTTTCCAGCTGGGTCCGCTGGACTTTCCGAGCGTGTGGACTTGCCCACACACGCACGGACTTCTCCGGCGGATAATCCGCCGGCCAAAAGTCCGCGGGACTTTTGAAAATGAACGGACTTGCCCACACACGGAGCAGTCCGTTCATTTCGAACGTAACTTCAGGTACGTAGCTAGCGTAGGCAGTGCCGGGGCGCTAGCTCCGTGACCTGGCATGGATTTAAAGGGACTCCCCACGCCGAAAAAACGGCGTGGGGGTTCCCCCCAAATCCATGTCAGACCCTCATCCGAGCACGCAGCCTGGCAGGCCAGGAAAGGGGGTGGGGACGAACGAGCGCCCCCCCCCCCTCCTGAGCCGTACCAGGCCGCGTGCCCTCAACATGGGGGGTGCCCTGGGGAAAGGGGGGCCGTGCGGCCCCCCCACCCCAAAGCACCTTGTCCCCATGTTGATGAGGACAAGGGCCTCTTCCCGACAACCCTGGCCGTTGGTTTGTCGGGGTCTGCGGGCGGGGGCTTATCGGAATCTGGGAGCCCCCTTTAATAAGGGGGCCCCCAGATACCGGCCCCCCACCCTATGTGAATGAGTATGGGGTACGATGTACCCCTACCCATTCACCTAAGGTGTAAAATGTAAAGTACAAAAACACACACACTTTTGAAAAAATATTTTATTGCACTGCTCCGGGGTCTTCTTCCGTCTTGGGGGTCTTCTCGCCGGACTCCCCCGCCATTTACCAAGCTCTTTTACCGAGCGGGGGAAGTCCGGCTACCTTCTTCGTCGTCGCCGCCGTCGTCTGGGGGTCTCGATCCGCCTTCGGGGGTCTTCCGGGGGTCTCTTCTGTTCTTGCGGCGGTCGTCGTCTTCTGCGCCGCCGGCGCCGCCTTCTTCTTCTTGTCCTTCTTCTTGTCCTTCTTCTTGTCCTTCTTCTTGTTCTTCTTCTTCCGATGTTGACCCGACACTCTCTCTGCCCGGAATGCCTGTGCCGCTCTGCGCTGAGACTTATATAGGGGCATGGGGACAGGGTCACATGTTCATGTCACATGGTGACCCCGCCCCCTTGCGATGTCACAGTCCCAGCATCCTCCGGGCCTATGACAACACAAGGGGGCGGGGTCACCATGTGACATGAGCATGTGACCCTGTCCCCCATGCCCCTATATAAGTCCCAGCGCAGAGCGGCACAAGCATTCCGGGCAGAGAGAGCGTCGGGTCAACATCGGAAGAAGAAGAACAAGAAGAAGGACAAGAAGAAGGACAAGAAGAAGAAGGCGGCGCCGGCGGCGCAGAAGACGACGACCGCCGCAAGAACAGAAGAGACCCCCGGAAGACCCCCGAAGGCGGATCGAGACCCCCAGACGACGGCGGCGACGACGAAGAAGGTAGCCGGACTTCCCCCGCTCGGTAAAAGAGCTTGGTAAATGGCGGGGGAGTCCGGCGAGAAGACCCCCAAGACGGAAGAAGATCCCCGGAGCAGTGCAATAAAATATTTTTTCAAAAGTGTGTGTGTTTTTGTACTTTACATTTTACACCTTAGGTGAATGGGTAGGGGTACATCGTACCCCATACTCATTCACATAGGGTGGGGGGCCGGTATCTGGGGGCCCCCTTATTAAAGGGGGCTCCCAGATTCCGATAAGCCCCCGCCCGCAGACCCCGACAACCAACGGCCAGGGTTGTCGGGAAGAGGCCCTTGTCCTCATCAACATGGGGACAAGGTGCTTTGGGGTGGGGGGGCCGCACGGCCCCCCTTTCCCCAGGGCACCCCCCATGTTGAGGGCACGCGGCCTGGTACGGCTCAGGAGGGGGGGCGCTCGTTCGTCCCCACCCCCTTTCCTGGCCTGCCAGGCTGTGTGCTCGGTTGAGGGTCTGACATGGATTTGGGGGGAACCCCCACGCCGTTTTTTCGGCGTGGGGAGTCCCTTTAAATCCATGCCAGGTCACGGAGCTAGCGCCCCGGCACTGCCTACGCTAGCTACGTACCTGAAGTCACGTGCTAAATGAACGGACTTGCCGATGAGCGGCAAGTCCGTTCATTTCAAAAGTCCCGCGGACTTGCCTACTAACGGCGGGATTGTCCGCCGGACTGCCAAGTCCAGCGGATAATTTTAAAACCAAACTTAAAACTTTGGCGCCAAAAAGTCCGCCGGACTTTGGCGCCAAAAAGTCCGCCGGCGCCCACACACGAGGGGATTATCCGCTGGACTTCGGTCCAGCGGATAATCCCGCGGGATAGTCCCTTCGTGTGTACGCGGCATTAGGCCGCGTACACACGAAGGGACAATCCCGCGGGATTATCCTCTGGACTGAAGTCCAGCGGATAATCCCCTCGTGTGTGGGCGCCGGCAGACTTTTTGGCTCCAAAGTCCGGCGGACCAAAGTTTTAAGTTTGGTTTTAAAATTATCTGCTGGACTTGGCAGTCCGGCGGACAATCCCGCCGTTAGTAGGCAAGTCCGCGGGACTTTTGAAAATGAACGGACTTGCCGCTCATCGGCAAGTCCGTTCATTTAGCACGTGACTTCAGGTTACGTAGCTAGCGTAGGCAGTAAATGCCGCCGCGCTAGCTCCGTAAGCTGGCATGGATTTAAAGGGACTCCCCACGCCGAAAAAACGACGTGGGGGTTCCCCCCAAATCCATGTCAGACCCTTATCCGAGCACGCAGCCTGGCAGGCCAGGAAAGGGGTGGGGACGAACGAGCGCCCCCCCCCCTCCTGAGCCGTACCAGGCCGCGTGCCCTCAACATGGGGGGTGCCCTGGGGAAAGGGGGGCCGTGCGGCCCCCCCACCCCAAAGCACCTTGTCCCCATGTTGATGAGGACAAGGGCCTCTTCCCGACAACCCTGGCCGTTGGTTGTCGGGGGTCCGCGGGCGGGGGCTTATCGGAATCTGAGAGCCCCCTTTTATAAGGGGGCACTCAGATCCCGGCCCCCCACCCTATGTGAATGAGTATGGGGTTACGATGTACCCCTACCCATTCACCTAAGGTGTAAAATGTAAAGTAAAAAAACACCCACACTTTTGAAAAAATATTTTATTGCACTGCTCCGGGGGTCTTCTTCCGTCTTGGGGGTCTTCTTGCCGGACTCCCCCGCCATTTACCAAGCTCTTTTACCGAGCGGGGAAGTCCGGCTACCTTCTTCGTCGTCGCCGCCGTCGTCTGGGGGGTCTCGATCCGCCTTCGGGGGTCTTCCGGGTCTTCCGGGGGTCTCTTCTGTTCTTGCGGCGGTCGTCGTCTTCCGCGCCGCCGGCGCCTTCTTCTTCTTCTTGTCCTTCTTCTTGTTCTTCTTCTTCTTCCGATGTTGACCCGATGCTCTCTGCCCGGAATGCCAGAGCCGCGCTGCTCTGGGACTTATATAGGGACATGGGGACAGGGTCACATGCTCATGTCACATGGTGATCCCGCCCCCTTTTGATGTCACAGTCCCAGCATCCTCCGGGACTGTGACATCACAGGGGGGCGGGGTCACCATGTGACATGAGCATGTGACCCTGTCCCCATGTCCCTATATAAGTCCCAGCGCAGCGCGCCTCTGCCATTCCGGGCAGAGACAGCGACGGGTCAACATCGGAACAAGAAGAAGAACAAGAAGAAGAACAAGAAGAAGAACAAGAAGAAGAAGGCGCCGGCGGCGCAGAAGACGACGACCGCCGCAAGAACAGAAGAGACCCCCGGAAGACCCCGGAAGACCCCCGAAGGCGGATCGAGACCCCCCAGACGACAGCGGCGACGACGAAGAAGGTAGCCGGACTTCTCCGCTCGTGAAAGAGCTAGGTAAAAGAGCAGAAGAGAGCGGAGGAGTCCGGCGAGAAGACCCCCAAGACGGAAGAAGACCCCCGGAGCAGTGCAATAAACTATTTTTTCAAAAGTGTGTGTGTTTTTTGTACTTTACATTTTACACCTTAGGTGAATGGGTAGGGGTACATCGTACCCCATACTCATTCACATAGGGTGGGGGCCGGTATCTGGGGGCCCCTTATTAAAGGGGGCTCCCAGATTCCGATAAGCCCCCGCCCGCAGACCCCGACAACCAACGGCCAGGGTTGTCAGGAAGAGGCCCTTGTCCTCATCAACATGGGGACAAGGTGCTTTGGGGTGGGGGGGCCGCACGGCCCCCCCTTTCCCCAGGGCACCCCCCATGTTGAGGGCACGCTGCCTGGTACGGCTCAGGAGGGGGGGGGCGCTCGTTCGTCCCCACCCCTTTCCTGGCCTGCCAGGCTGCGTGCTCGGATAAGGGTCTGAGATGGATTTGGGGGGGACCCCCACGCCGTTTTTCGGCGTGGGGATTCCCTTTAAATCGATGCCAGGTGACGGAGCTAGCGCGCCGGCATTTACTGCCTACGCTAGCTACGTACCTGAAGTTACGTTCGAAATGAACGGACTGCTCCGTGTGTGGGCAAGTCCGTTCATTTTCAAAAGTCCCGCGGACTTTGGCCGGCGGATTATCCGCCGGAGAAGTCCGTGCGTGTGTGGGCAAGTCCGCACGTGTGTGGGCAAGTCCACACGCTCGGAAAGTCCGGCGGACCCAGCTGGAAAGTCCGGCGGATTGTCCGCTGGACTAGGTCCGCCAGCAAAAGTCCACACGTGTGTACATGGCATTAGTAGCGCCACATTTAACAAGTGGCACTATTTTATACAAACAGTGCAGCGCTAAAATTAAAAATATAAAAAAACTGTTTAGCCCCTATGTGGGCAAGTTTTGTGTTAATGCAAAACTCAATAAAAAAGATTTTATTAAAAATATAAAAAAACATGTAACGAACACATATATATATATATATATATATATATATATATATATACACACACAGTACCTTGCAAAAGTATTCACCCCCCTTGGCTTTTTACCTATTTTGTTACATTACAGCCTTTAGTTCAATGTTTTTTTAATCTGAATTATATGTGATGGATCAGAACACAATAGTCTAAGTTGGTGAAATTTTGAAAAATATATACATAAAACAATTTTTCAGAAATAAAAAAATGATAATTGGCATGTGCGTATGTATTCACCCACTTTGCTATGAAGCCCATATAAAGCTCTGGTGCAACCAATTACCTTCAGAAGTCACACAATTAGTGAAATGATGTCCACCTGTGTGCAATCTAAGTGTCACATGAACTGTCTTTACATATACACACCTTTTTGAAAGGCCCCAGAGGCTGCAACACCTAAGCAAGAGACACCACTTACCCAAACAAACACTTCCATGAAGACCAAGGAACTCTCAAAACAAGTAAGGGACAATGCTGTTAAGTACAAGTCAGGGTTAGGTTATAAAAAATATCAAATGTTTGGATCAAAGTGGCCCATGGTGGCGGTGGGGTTATGGCAAAGTAATTGCCAGACCATTGTTCCTAATTTTTACTGACCGTCTACTGACTGGAATGGTACTAGCTGATTGGAGAAAAGACAATGTAGCACCAATATTTAAAAAGGGCCCAAAATACATCCCTGGGAATTACAGACCAGTTAGCCTAACATCAATAGTATGCAAGCTCTTGGAGGAGATGATAAGGGGCTATATACAAGATTTTAGTAATGAGAACTGTATCATTAGCAGTAATCAGCATGGATTTATAAAGACTCGTTCTTGCTAAACCAATCTATTAACCTTCTATTGGCTTCTAGATAAAGTAAGGACGGTAGACGTGGTGTATCTGGATTTTGCAAAAGCATTTGACACAGTTCCACATAAACGTTTACTGTACAAAATAAGGTCCGTTGGCATGGACCATAGGGTGAGTACATGGATTAAAAACTGGCTACAAGGGCGAGTTCAGAGGGTGGTGATAAATGGGGAGTACTCAGAATTGGTCAGGGGTGGGTAATGGGGTTCCCAAGGGTTCTGTGCTGGGACCAATCCTATTTAATTTGCTCATAAACGACCTGGAGGATGGGGTAAACAGTTACATTTCTGTATTTGCGGACGATGCTAAGCTAAGCAGGGCAATAACTTCTCTGCAGCATGTGGAAACCTTGAAAATAGATCTGAACAAATGAATGGAGTGGGCAACTACATGGCAAATGCGGTTTAATGTAGAAAAAATTTAAAATAATGCATTTGGGTGGCAAAAATATGAATGCAATCTATACACTGGGGGGAGAACCTCTGGGGGAATCTAGGATGGAAAAGGACCTGGGGGTCCTCCTAGATGATAGGCTCAGCAATGGCATGCAATGCCAAGCTGCTGCTAACAAAGCAAACTGAAAATTGGCATGCATTAAAAAGGGGATTAACTCGAGGTAAAACGATAATTCTCCCGCTCTACAAGACTCTGGTCCAGTTTGCTGTCCAGTTCTGGGCACCAGCCCTCAGGAAGGATGTACTGGAAATGGAAGTGCAAAGAAGGGCAACAAAGCTAATAAAGGGTCTGGAGGATATAAGTTATGAGGAAAGTTTGCGAGCACTGAACCTATTCTCTCTGGAGAAGAGACGCTTGAGAGGGGATATGATTTCAATTTACAAATACCGTACTGGTGACCCCACAATAGGGATAAACCTTTTTCACGGAAGGAGTTTAACAAGATACGTGGCCACTCATTTAAATGAGAAGAAAAGAGGTTTAACCTTAAACTACTTAGAGGGTTCTCTACTGTAAAGCCCCATACACACGGTCGGATTTTTGCATGGATTCTGTCCGATCGGACAATGTTGTTGAAAAATCAGACCGTGTGTATGCACCATCGGACAGTGTACGTCGGATTGTCCGACGGACAAAGTCCTATCTCCTGCTGGATAGATTTTCCGACAACACGGTCCGATCACACCAAATCCGATCGTGTGTACGGTTGTCCGACCGGACAAAGTGCTACGCATGCTCAGATCACATTACAAGACCAAAGCTATTGGCTACTAGCCTCTACGTAGTCCCGTCGTAGGCAACAAACGTCACCACGTTCAGAATGATCGGATTTTCCGACAACTATGTCCGACCGTGTGTACGCAAAACCAACATCGGACAAAGTATGACGGACATGGTCCTCGGATAATCCGCGCGTGTGTATGGGGCTTTAGAGTGGCAAGGATGTGGAATTTCCTTCCACAGGCAGTAGTCTCGGCGGGGAGCATTGATAATTTCAAAAAACTATTAGATAAGCACCTGAACGACCACAACATACAGGGATGTACAATGTAATACTGACATATAATCACACACATAGGTTGGACTTGTGTTTTTTTTCAACCTCATCTACTATGTAACTACCGTATTTATCGGCGTATAACACGCACCGGCGTATAACACGCACCCCAAGTTTAGGAGGGAATTTTAAGGAAAAAAAGTTTTAGGAGAGAAGTTTAGGGAAAAAAAAAACTTACATTTAAGCGTTATTTGCAGCTTGCCCAGCGTCATTTGCAGCTTGCCCAGCGTCATTTGCAGCTTGCCCAGCGTCATTTGTAGCTTGCTCAGCGTCATTTGCAGCTTGCTCAGCGTCATTTGCAGCTTGCCCAGCGTCATTTGCAGCCTTTCCCAGCATCATTTGCAACCTGCCCAGCGTCATTTGCAACCTGCCCAGCGTCATTTGTAGCTTGCCCAGCATCATTTGTAGCTTGCCCAGCATCATTTGTAGCTTGCCCGGCGTCATTTGCAGCTTGCTAGTGTCATTTACAGCTTGCTAGTGTCAGTTGAAGTTCGCCAGCGTTTAAATTTCCCGCCGCGAGAAATACCGCGCATGCGCGGCCGAAAAAGACCGAACCGCGGCCGAAAAAGGCCGAAGTGCGGCCGAAAAAGACCGAGCCGACTGTTCAGCTCCGCTCGGAGTCCCGCCTCCCTGCTGTTTCGGGAGCGAGCGCAGGGAGGCGGGACTCCGAGCGGAGCTGAACAGCCGGCTTCGGTCTTTTTCGGCCGCGCTTCGGCTTTTTCCGGCCTTTTTCGGCCGCGGTTCGGCCTTTTTCGGCCGCGGTCGCCATTTTTCGGCGCCGCAACCGATTTTTGTCATTTTTTTTTTGGGTATCGGCGTATAACACGCACCCACGACTTTCCCCCGATTTTAAGGGGGAAAAAGTGCGTGTTATACGCCGATAAATACGGTATGTACACCATGTAGCAGGTGGCATATTACCAGTTGTTCATGCAGAACTAAAGGGAGGATACTCCTCTTCGTAATGCTCCCTTGCTGGTGAAGGCATCATATTTTGTGTGCCGGTTTCAGCCATCTTCATTGGCTGGCACGGGATGATGTCACTTCTGTGTATGTGCAGGAGCTAGTTATCCCAGCACATAGCTTAAGCCCAGCCGCTGTAGGCTAAGCTGTACAGGTGCAGCTCGGTTTACAGCACTGAGATCACTGTGAGCAGGCAGATAGCTATGTTTTATTGTAGAAGAGACATTGTATGTCTCTTCTGCTATAAAATGTCTGTCTGCTCACAGTATATCATAGCAGAACCTTAGTTCTGCTTTAAGTGATGCTGACAGTGGGAGCCTGATTAAGAAGATGAGACACTAGTTCCCTATCAGGTCCTCCCTCTCCTTGTGATTAACTGTAGGCGGATTCTATAGCCATTAGCGCAGGCTGTCTGTTGGCTATGAAGGGGGATCAACAGGGGGCAGACATGAGGGTATGCATCCCCCTTTTCCCCCTTCGCCATGACTGCTGTGTTTCTTCAAATGTATATTTTTTTAAAGAACAGATAAAGAAAATGGGCTAAAGTAAGACAGTAAGGGTACCACATCCAAATTATTTCAGTTGCAAACAACGTATGTACCTAGCAGACTTTTAAGGTACCCAGAAAAACAACATATAATTTATAAAAATATACACATTTTTATTGATATGCTTTATTTTTTAAAGAAAAGCACAACAGCAGCTTACAAACAGTATCCATCAACAATACATCTTAACATAATAATCCCCCGTATGTGTACCATCCCGCTATGTCGCAATAACATTATCCTTATATTATATTATCTCCTTATATTACCTAACTTTACTCTTCATATATATTCGCTAATGTATGGGAAAGGCACAGACACATTGCTTAATGTGTTTTTTCTGAAAAATTCTACTTCATCAGGGGATTGGAATGGGCTAATTCAGGGAATTTCGTCCCTGTTAAGAACCATTAGGGGTGAGTGCAGGAGCAGAGGCGGCTCTCTAATTAGGCAAACTAGGCGGCCGCTTAAGGCCTCGCACTCACAGGGGCCTCGCGGCCGCCTAGTTTGCCTGTGATTAATAGTAATGGCGCCAGCGGCTCCGCATCTCTCCCCCCGCCGTCGCCGGGACTCCATGGCCCAGGGGCGGACACTGACCAATCAGGCACTGCCTGAGGGCCCCCTTGGCCAATCATGATGGAGCAGTCTGGTGGAGGCACGTGCGGGGAGCGGGACAGCAAGGGTCAGCACCAGACTCGAGGTGCGAGCTCAGCAAGGCGCGCGGGACACACACAGCAGCGCAGCCGCAGCCCCATGACTGTGTGTGAAGGGGAAGGAGCTTAAATTGATCCGATCTCATGCCGCCTGGAGTCTGGAGAGAAAGTTAAGTGCCTGAGCCTGAGTCTGACCATGCAGCCCTCCTGTGGTCCTGGATAGGAGGAGCGGCGGAGCCACTGCATATAGAAGAATTGATCATTCCATATTCCTCCTGCAGCCGGTGAATGTTTGCAGGGGAGAGCTGAAATGAACATTCACCGGCTGCAGGAGGAATATGGAATGATCAATTCTTCTATATGCAGCGGCTCCGCCACTCCTCCTATCCAGGAGCACAGGAGGGCTGCATGTTCCTCCTATCCAGCTTTTTTTTTTGCTGCCCCCTGGCTCCGCCCCCCCCCATGATCTCCTCCGGCCCGACTCTGCTCTCCACCCCACGATCTCGATCTCGGCCCCGGGCCCCCCCATGCAGCAATGCTCTGTCCACCCACCGTGCTCCCTTGCTCCTGTGCTCTCCATTCCCATTCTCTTTGCCCCCAGTTCTCTCTGCCCCCCCCCACACCAGTGCTCTCTGCCCCACCAGTGTTCTCCATCTCCCCCCTATTCTCTGCCCCCCCTGCTCTACACCCCCCCAGTGCTCTCAGCCCACCTGCTCTCTACTCGCCCCCAGTGCTCTCCGCCTCACTCACATGCTATCCGACACCCCTGTGCTCTTTCTCGGCCCCCTTCACCCCCTGCAGCTCTGCAAGGTTCCGGTCTCCTTTCTCCCGCCGGCTTCTGCAGGGGATCTGTCAGGATGGAGAGCGGGGAGGGGACCAGTCTCATGGACTGCTCAGTCTAAAATACCTAGGCCCCTTTTTTTTTGTCCCAGTCCGGGCCTGGTGGGGAAGGTGAGCAGCATCGGCAGCAAGGACCGATAGCCCTGGAGGGAGAAGAGATCTGAAGACCTTTCAAGACCAAAGGACAGGCTGATTGGGGCCCAGAAACCAAAGACAGGCAGAAGGTGCTGGCGGCCAGGGACCACTTAATCACACAGCAAACAGATCCTCTGGAACGAGAACACTGTCCCCACACGGAACAGAATGGACCCTGCCTGCTGCTGGCCGTCATGAACATCCTGCTGGCTTGGAAGGTACTGTAACAAGCATCACACCAACCTTCCCACAGACAGGGACTGCAGACTGGGACATGGGACACAGGAGGGGCTGCAGACAGGGACAGGGCTAGGGATCTCTCTATCACCCCTCTCTCTTATCTTGCCCCCTCGCTCCCCCCCCCCTTCCTCTGGCATTGGCTGCATATGTCTGATGGGTGCCCTGGAAGTGGTGCTGATCACCTGTATGCTAGATCTGTGCAGCTTTTTGCAGACATTTTTCTTGCTGGAATTATTTTTCCCATTACGGGCGTGAGTGGGGCCTCATGTGTAAGTTTTGCCTAAGGCCTCACAAAGCCTAGAGCCACCTCTGTGCAGGAGCACACAAAACAAAGAGGGTCCACCCAGCAGAAAGAGCCACCAAAACTGGACCATTCAGGAGATCAGCCAGCACATTAACTCATAGCCATTGGCATCAACATTGCAGAGAGGCCCTTTATTTACCAGTTCAATATCCTAAACGAAAAAAGCATGAAAGCCAGGTGTACCCATGTCCCCAATGCCTTACTACGGTGTTATCCTCTGTCCCCTAATATCTTATAAATTAGCATTCATTTTCTAATGTAACATGATGGTAAGTGTGCTAAATTCCCCGGGCAGTCTAAACTGTGATCTCCACTAAATTTACTGTTAAGCCCCATACACACGGTCGGATTTTCCGATGGATTCTGTCCTATCGGACAATGTTGTCGTAAATTCCGACCGTGTGTAGGCACCATCGGACAGTTTCCATCGGATTGTCCGACGGACAAAGTTCTATCTCCTGCTGGATTAGATTTTTCGACAACAAAGTCCGATCACACCAATTCCGATCGTGTGTATCGAATTCCGACGGACAAAGTGCCACGCATGCTCAGATCACATTACAAGACCAAAGCTATTGGCTACTAGCCTCTACGTAGTCCCGTCGTACGCAACAAACGTCACCACGTTCAGAATGATCGGATTTTTCGACAACAAAGTCCGACCGTGTGTACGCAACACCAACATCGGACAAAGTACGACGGACATGATCCGACGGACCTGGTCCTTGGATAATCCGAGCGTGTGTATGGGGCTTAAGCCATTATTGTGCTTTTATTTTATTTTTCAAATGAATATCAATATATGTACATTTTTTTTAATTATACATTCTGTTGTAGGTACCTTCAAAGTCTGCTGGATGTTCTTCCCCCACTTTCCTTTAAACCTACTACTGACATCCCCTTTGCATTGTTACCTGCCACCCCATAAATTACTTAAAGCTATTACCTTATGTAGCGCCGACACTTTACTAAAGTGTGCGCTATATATATAAATTTAGTTCTCCAGAGCTGTAACAGAGTCCTGGGGGTTAATTGTACAGGTTTTTTTACTTTGGCATCAGTTTGGCTGGGCTGTACTGGAGTTCTGCCTGGTAATAGGTGCAGTGAGGCACCTGTGACAGGCTGAGAACCAAGCCTGGTTGGACGTGTTAGGTACCAATCTTTCTCGGAGCCAATCAGTGGGCGCGTCTGGCCCCGCTGTGTAGTCTGGGAAGGGGTATTTAAGATGCTCAAGTCACATGTTCCGGTTTCGGCTTGCTCTGCTGTTCCTGGTTCCGGTCCGGACCAACCCCGTGAGGGGTCCCGGACCCAGGAGTGTCTGCCGTCCCCGTAAGCATGGTCACCCTGACCAGCCCCAGAGGCCCTCATGGTCTGGAGTGGGGATCCGTCTGTTCCCGAGCCTCAGAACTGGCTAGTTTGAGGCCCAGTAACTGAAGGAGGATTCGGAGGTGTCCCGTGTGCTCTCGGTATTGGAGGGACACGGCAACTCGTACAAGCGACCAGGGGAGGACTCTTCAATGGATGGTCAAGAAGCTGGCTGCTCGGTAAGAGCCTGGCAGCTGAAGTTGTATGGACACTAGAGAATCCACACTTTTCACAGTATCGCCAAGAAGGCTGAAAGATCCAGGTACTATGGGAAAGGTTCCTAGCTTATCTTCAGTTACAATCTAGTCTGTGGCAGAGACTTTGCAAATTTTCCGGATCATATGTTGGCTGCTAAATCTATGGTTAGAGGTTTATCCAGCAGTGAAGCGACCTGTTGTGAGTGGCTACTCTCTGGGCTATCTAAGAGACATTCAATTGATGTCAGCAATACTAAGTGCCTGAGTTTTTATCACCCATGCCCTCTATTCCCAAATGAGACTGTGATATAGTTGGATGTTACCCCTGCAAAATAAAAATCCTCAAAAGGGACTTTTGTGTGTCAGCTTCTGAAGTTACTGGGTACTAACCCTGGGAACCCCTAGACAACGAACGATGAGCTACAAGGAGGAGGTAATTGGTAAGGTCGCCCCAAGGGGTTATGGCCGCTACACTTAAATACCAGGTTAGATTGCCCCTAACTCCCTCTCACATCAGTTATTTTGACACAAGGGTTTGCAGGTACTCTTGACTTCTTGATCTGGCACTATCTCTATGCAATAGGTCATGTTTGACTTTCCTTTTTGTACGATATTGATATACTGTGTTTCACTCTTTGTATTACTTTGTGTATTTTTGCGTCAACGCCTGTTTAAATTGTATGTAGGAAACTTTAAAAGAATAATAAAAAAAAAAAGTCCGCTAGATACATACTTTGTCTGCATATTTAAATTTTCTTGTTTTCATGCTTTTCATTTGTTCATTTTTGTAGTGATGCATTAAAAACCTTTAAAAATATAAAAATGTTGCCTTGCCACAAGAATAATAGATGGAGGCTGAGCAAACTCCTTCTACTTTGTCAGTAGTAGGAAGCGTGATTTGTGAGACCGGTAGGACAGGATGTGTTTCCTGTGAGAAAGGTGCAATACACTCATGGAAGTTTTGGGAAGCCATGTGCAGTCATTTTGTAGTGCTATCACCCTGCTAAGGGAGCCTGCAAGCCAAGGCACAAGCATAGCCAAAATAAATATCACAAAGAATTTGCTGACCACAGTTTGCAACGTCTGCCCAAAAAGTAGAATGTTATAATGAATAGTGGCATGAACATAAAATCAGCAATATAGCACTAATTCTTGCATCTCCTGCAAATAGTCAATTATAGGGCATGAAGATAAAAACTGGATGAAACATTCATCCAAACATTTGTAACATTCTTTCCTCTGTTATCTCTCCTATATGGGTACGCACTATCCAGCGTGGAAAACGTACCGAATGTGTGTTTAGTCTAATGTGTATGAGCTTCATGTTAAAAGTGAAAACCCTGGGTAAAGCATGAGGTTAATACCTCATACTTGGTATCTTAAATTGTATGTCCAGCTACTTATTTTTATGTAGCTCCCTCCTAGATAGGTTGCTAGGTTGTCAGGCAAATGCAGTTCTTTTTGGCTTTTCTGTAATCTCTGGAGAAGCTAATGATTTCTTTAGGCTGTTCACAGGTTGCAGATGTGGCTGCTTCTTCCTGCCTTCTGGAAGTTTCCAGAACATAGGGCTGGGAGAGACAAATGAATGGGCAGCTTGAATATTTTTTGTACTTCAGCCAATTCCTGGGGGGGAAGGGGGGTGTTCAGTAGGTGGCTGGGAAGAATATACATTATCTGGGGTCTGGAGCAGCCATGCCTTGTTCTGCTAGAGGTGTATCTTATCCCCAGAGACAGTTCTACTCAAGTTTGCTGATGCTCATCGAGGTCCCAGCTTTAGCAAGGCCAGGTAGGCCTATTTCCAAGTATCTATTACCTATGGATCTGGTCCAGGGAGCTCAGTGAGGAAGTGCCCGTTGGAAGCAGAAAGGTGTATAGCTGTCCTGTGGCATTATGAGTATTACCTCTCCCTCACTAAAGAGTGTCTGGTGGAAGCTGGATGTGAGTAGCTTTCCTGCAGTCAAAGAAAGTCTTGAGTAAGCTAGGAACTGTGCAGCTGTCCTGTGAGTGCTTACCTGAGCTCCAGATTATGGTGACTGTGTTCTGTTTTCTTGGGTATAAGTGCTAGTGGTAGCTCTCACTGACATGGCTCCTACAATGTCTTAGTTCTGGACATTCCCCTTTGTCCCTGGCATAAAGACTACTCAGAGAAGCCTAGCCTAGTAAAGTGTGTCCTCCTATTCCTATACAGTATCCTAATGCCGCGTACACATGATCGGAATTCTCGTCGGAAAAAAAACTCTGACGGTTTTTTCAACGGAATTCCGACGGAATTCCGCTCAAGCTGTGTTGCCTACACACGATCACACCAAATTCCGACGGTCAATAACACAGCGGCATAAAACACGTTTGACAGCACTATAAAAGGGAAGTTTAATGCTTCCGAGCATGCGTTGAATTGTTTCCGAGCATGCGTTCCGACAGAAAAAGACCGTTGGGCATACACACGGTCGGAAAATCCGATGAAGAGCTCCCATCGGACTGTTTCCATCAGAAATTCCGACCGTGTGTACGCCGCATTAGAGTATCCCATATGACCCTGCACCCCCCCCCCCCCCCCCTGTTAAAGATTATCAGCAATAAAGCTTAAAATGACAACCCTAGACTGTTTACTGGAGTCAAAGTGAATGGATGTTGCTTGGGTGTCTGGTGGCCTCTGTATGAGAAAGAACCAATTCAATTCAAGGCTCCTGTGGGGGTAACACTACATTGAGTTTTGGGTATATTGGGGAGACCCTATCGGGTTATAGAAGTATGCAGTGCTTTATTAAACAGATTTACACTCTCTTACTGTCACAGTTACATAGGTAATCAGGTTGAAAAAAGACACAAGTCCATCTAGTTCAACCAAAAAAAATAAAAACATTGCACAGAAAGTAAGGAAAAATCTGCAACAGTGACAAAGACAGCAATTAAAAGCTGACTGGCTTAAGCTTTCTCCCACTCTACTAAAAATAAAACTTCCACTTCCTGTCTGCTGAAACCATTTTCAGCAGAACAGGAAGTGAGGAGAAATCTCTCTAACGTAGTCCCGGTTGGAAGAAAAACCAATAACAATATCCAGGAGAAGTGGGGTGCATGGAGCAGTAGAGTCTTAGAAAGAGGTCACAAGAAGATATTCTGCTGCTATTGGTTCTATTACAATTATTTCCATCCCAGGGGATTAGAATATATTAATTGGAGTTGTTATCTGTCTCTGAGGTCATTTTGTTTTATGTAATCCTAGTATGATGTGTGGTCTTTTTATGTTTTTGTATACCACTGTTTTAACTCTATCCAATTAAAAGCTCAATATTTTTTATCTTATATGTGTGCCTACAAAGTCCATTTTTGCAATTTCCTATTTTTTTTCCACTCTGCTACACATGATACATATTGCTGACTGCTACACTCTCTACATTGCGCTATACATAACAAAGTCCATACCGCTGTACATCGCATACTCCTTACCAAAGTATAAACTGGCTCAAAAGTTTTGTTTCTTCGTTTTTCGAAAATGATACTTTAAGGTACATTAATTTAACATGTTCGCTCTCTTTCTATTTTTTTTTAGATTTATGTGTGTCTGTTTTATTTTTTTCAGGTGTTACTTGTGGTACAGTGAAAAGAATATAAAGGGGGTTATTTACGAAAGGCAAATTCATTTTGCACTACAAGTGCACTTGAAATTGCGCTGAAAGTGCACTTGGAAGTGCAGTCGCTGTGGATCCGAGGGGGACATGCAAGGGAAATAGAAAAACAGCATTTTAGCTTGCACATGATTGGATGATAAAATCAGCAGAGCTTCCCCTCATTTCAGATCTACCCCTCATATTTACAGCGACTGCACTTCCAAGTGCACTTGCAGTGCAATTTCAAGTGCACTTTGCACTTTGCACTTGTAGTTTGCACTTGTAGTGCAAAGTGGATTTGCCTTTCGTAAATAACCCCCAAAGAGTGTTTGTGCGCTGCCATCTAACCAAAATATCTGTCTGTTGGCTACTAGACATGTGCACACTGAAATATTTCGTTTTGGAATTTCGTTTTCGTCCGAAAAATACATTTATTTAGTTACTCCTGAAATTTCTTTCGTTAAAAAATGCATTTGTCCGAAAACCCGAAATAATTAGGGTCAAATCTGTCATTGAAGGCTTATGGTGTCTGTCGAATGTTCTAAGAAGATTCGATGGAGCAGCTAAACTGTACGACACCGCAATCGTACATTTCTGGTCGAATTTTTTTTTTTTTTTTTTGAAAAGCCAGTGGCGTGTGAAACACACCCAAAAACTCCACCCGGTGCCAAAAAAAGTGCACACACATAAAGAGTGACACAAAACGTGCAACGGGTGTAACACTTGTCCTCCACATGGAAGGACCTTAACCCTGATCCCCCGGGGCGTTAGGCTCCAGACGGGGACTGAGGTACTTTCACTTGGGACCATCTGGCCAAAACCAGACGGTCCTCCTTTCTCTGGAGGGTCTGCCGAAACAGACCCACCCAAGTACTAGGTGGGGCTCCCCCGAAGGGAGACCCCATGAGAGAAGGTGGTCTAAGCCAGAAGGCCATGACCACCTCCATCCCAAGACGTTCAGGGCAGGCCCGAGGACCTACACCCAACTAATCACACAGTGACAAAACGTGATACACATCAAACAAAAAAATACATAAAAGTGACAAACAAGGGATAAATAAAAAGAAAGTGGGGAGAAGGAAGGTGGGAGAGTGAGTAGAAAGTGACCATTGTGCAATACAATGGCCGGCCCTCCGGCCAGGAATAAAAATTTCCCCTGGTCCTAGCCAAAAGGCTCGGCCCTAGAGGCAGGTGTGAAAAACGTGTGTAGTGGTGAAAGTGAGCATGGTGTCATAAATCAAAGTGGTTACCCACAGTGAATACATGACACCCCTGAACTGCCACTTCAGGGGCACAATCACCACTGGCTTTTCAACGTGCAACCCTGACCCACAGCCAAGACCACAACAGCCCCCACCCCAGTCAGGAAGGAAAGGAGGTCTGGAAGCTTAGTGAGAGCCTGCGACAGAAAAGACTCCACCATCGCCCCATCACTCCCTCCTAATTACATTCCTGGTGTACTAACCGTTCCTCCCTGCCTTAAGGAGTCACAGGTGTTCCAACCCGAAAGACTGACCAGAGCTAGAGCCCCACAATCCAGGCCAGAAGGCCAGGGACTCGGCCCTTCAGCGCCAACCCAGTGGTTCTCCATCCCCATCAGAAGGCTTCCCTTTCGGCTACGAACCGTTCCAGGTCACCTTTACGCCAGCAGGCTTTTGCATAGCAACCGCCAACCCTGCTCCACCTCGCCGTAGAACAGGGACGGAAGCAAGCGCCACCTCCTGGCAACTGATAAGAACAGATACTACACTTGATCTTAGCCAAAAGGCCGAGAAGCGAGAATTACGACGCTGCAACGTGTCGACATCGGCCATCTTTGTGGTTGGAAACAAACGCTACCTTATGCAGACTGCTGCTTTTGAACATGCCTGTTTTTATTTGCTAAAATGTGAGTACCCTGGATATTTTTTTAAATAAATGTGATCCTGGTTTTAAAGTATTACACCACGAGGAGTTCCTTCTTTTGTATCTTATGTAAGCACCTCTGAATATTCATCTGGTGAGACTACAAGACCCAGCCATCTATGACTCTCATGAAATGGTTTTGTGGCTCTGTGGATTTGTCATGCTTGTTTGACCACCTGTGATTAAGTGGTCCATTCTTTTTGGTAAGAGGCCTGGTGTGTTGATGTTCGGTGGAGGATAAGTTTGTGCTCACCTAATTTGTGTCTCTGTTTACACCGTGGGTGGTTCCAGTTTTTTCCCTGAACATGGACTTTATCATAAACACTATGGACTTTTTCTTTTAATGTTATGTTTTTAGCGATGCGTACACCTATATTTTCAATGCTTTTTATTGTCACCATACAATTTACGTCAACTGCTTTACTATCATTACTAGCACAGTGATTAATCTTGAATGTAATATCTGAACTTGTGGTACAGTAGTTAATGGGTATTTTGTGGGTCCAAGGATTGCAGCATATGTGTGCAGGGTATATTGTGAGTAAGCTTAAACTGTATTAAATCATGTTCCTTTAGGCTACATCCAATACCCTGTGTGCGGTGTAGCCATATCCCATTTTCCTCAGTGGCGCGCTGCTCTGGTTTTCAACTTTCCAGGTCCCTCTTTCTCAGCTTCTGATGTTGGGAGGTATGAGGTCTATCACATTTACCGTAGGCCCCAAATTTTGGTTCAGTAGCTTTGAATATTTGTATACACTTCATCTACTTCTTATATTTTCTAAAAATAAGTCTAATTTGGAAGTAATCCAAGGCACAAGGCTGCCTCTGTTCTGTGTTATAAAGTTGTACTGGAGCAACCCTACACAAAGACTTCTTATTGCACACAAATTTTTTTTGTCAGCAGGAACTTCAAATGCCCTCGAGAGTTTCTGTCCATATGTGTGTGTATGTGAGTGTGTGTCAGAGAAGACTGGTGTTTTTGAAGTCGGGTATAAATACATATACACACCGCAGCACAGTCGCTGACGCAGCACTAGGTCACTAGTACAGGAATCTAACAAAGAAAGTTTTATGTAGGCTGTCCGAGGACAAGAGCAGATCAGCATGGACTCTACGGCATGTCTTTTCACACACCATACTTTACAGGATCATTTACAGGAGATACTCCATCTTGTCATTACGGAAAAAATAAATCCTTAAATGCCCCCACTGGCCTCTACGTATTATCAAGGTATACACTTTATTAAAATTATATTTCAGAATTATTTATTTAGCTCCTTTTATAATTTTACTGATTATGTACACTGTTGTCTGTCTATCGTGGTATTTGAATATTTGGTCTTTGGTCTCCTCTTCATATGCACTGTCCATTGGAAGCAGATTAGTTTGTTGTCCTGCAGTTATTACTTTATATAGAGGAGGTCCTTTGTGTTTAGAGATAACCCATGAAAACCAGTAACTAAAAAAAGTTGGCTGGCTTAAATAAAGTTATCACCAGAACAAAACTGGACACCTAAAGAAAATGTAGTGAAGAACCTACAGTGCAGAGTACATAGGGTTCTGTGGCAAGTCATTAGGTACAGTTAAATTTGGTCATGTTACCAGTGGTAACATGGAGAGCCTGAGATCACCAGCCAGTGGCTCAAAAAAGTAAAGGTCTTTATTGAACACTCACACCAAGCAAACAAAAAAACAGCTTTCTTCAGCCAAAATAAACAAAATAATGGCTCACCGCCAAGATACCAGTCCCACACTTGGGTTTAGGGTTTACATCTGTTTTGGAGTACAGGAAAAGCCATAGCAGCTCAGCAAAACAAAGTCTTGGTCTCCAGATAGTCCACACTTTTTCACAGCTGAGATCCACTCCACACTACCTCATAGACATGTCCTGACTCCTTCCTACTGCTTTTCAAGCCTCCCATGCAGGTGGATTAACCCTTGTGGGACCAAAGCCTTTGTAATCAGGGTTTGGAGGCCCTTTACCCACCCAAAATCTCACTGAACCCCATATTTTCAAGTCCCAAATGAGGATTTACTAATCCAGATAGTACTGAAATGCGTCCTCTGTTCGAAAAGCTTGACTTCCTTGGAACCCCTTACCATGCTTCTAAAATATCTTCTGAACTCTCCTTTAAAGCTACCACAACCCAAACAGTGGGGAAATATATCTCCTGTCCAGGACCCATCCCCGGTGTCCTGTACAGGAAGTATAAACCATGTCTATATAGAAATATTTAAAATATGCCTCGCTACCACTGTTTAAAATAAGACATGTTGTATAGCCCTAACTGGACACACACGTTTTCTTATCAGTTATGTTCTTGTGGTGCCATGATAGCATTTGGCCAATAAATACTTATAAAGCATTGTGGTCGCTGTTGTACTAATACACACTAGAGAAAGAGGATCAAGAGGAGAACCCCTGATAAAAATGACTACAGATCACAGTACATTAATGTGATGGTTATTGGGTAGGATGCACCTTACATTTGTGGTTATTGGGTAGGATGCACCTTACATTTGTGGTCATTGGGAAGAACACCCCCTTACAGATAGCTAAAAAGATCATTGATGCCAACGGTTACTTTTCTGAGAGGCAGATGTTGCTCATTGGTCAAGGAACTCCTAGCATTGTCTGAGCAGGCTTTCTCAACCTTTTTACCCTAGAGCAGGGGTCTCAAACTGGTGGCCCTCCAGCTGTTGCGAAACTACAAGTCCCATCATGCCTCTGCCTGTGAGAGTCATGCTTGTAACTGTCAGCCTTGCAATGCCTCCTGGGAACCCCACACATAATGTTCATGTCTTGAGGGACCCTTACTAAAACCAAATCATCAGGGCTCAATAGGAACAATGCTCCATATATTAGTGGTCAATAGGAAGAATGTCCACCTTAAAGTGGTGTTTAGAATGCCACCCTTAAAGACAGCTAAAAAGATATTTGATGTCATGCTGCTGGCTTTGCTAAGTGGTGCTGAACCTTGAACTCTGTAGGCATCATCAAATAGGTGGTTCATCAGCCACAGCTCAAGGAACCCCTAGCAACCTCTGGAGGAACCCCAGGGTTCCACGGAACCCTGGTTGAGAATGGCTGGTCTGGAGGAACCCTAGTTCAGAAAGGCTTCTGTATTCTATGTCTTGTCCTATTTCTATTTCTTATGCAATTGGCTTCTATTGAACAGGCATGGACACACGTGGATCGAAATTCAACCGATCCAGCTGAATACTTTAGGATCATCTGCAAAATAGGAACAGTTTTGTAGACTAAAGAGTGTCTGTAGTCTGTATAATCTGCTGCATACACATTTGTTGTTACTTGGAACTTGTCTGTGCAGTGTAGCTCCTCTATTTCATACCTAATTATATACTTTCTATCACACATTGATGTGTTTGATGTTTTCTCACCACTGCAATTCGCACACAACAAGCCACTGTGTCTTGCTCTGCAATTTGGAGGTTCTTTGTCAAAGAACTTAAAGGCAAAACTAGCCAGAACTATTAGATGACAGAGAGATACTTGTAAAGGATCTGACATTCTAATGGATTTTTAAAAACCCATTGGTGCATACACATGAAAACCAGTAAGCCAGTGCTGACCAGCGAGGATGAGAAGAGCTTTATCTTGTATCCTGTGCTAATGTGGAATAAAGGAGAGTCAACACAGTGTGTGATCTTCCCTTTTTCTTCATTTAGAAGAAAAGAAAGTCAATTAGCATTAGCAACATATTGTTTAGGGCAGGGGTCTACAAACTGTAGCCCGGGGGCCAGATGCTGCCCTTAGCTTGCCTTTATCTGGCCCTTGGGGCACTATGCCTCCTACTGATATGAGACACTATTCTGCCTGATTTTTATGAGCACGGGCACACCCATTAATTCTTAGCACCACATCCCAGAATTTAATAATGGAAATGCAAGAGAGTTGGGACTTTATAGGTGCAAAATAAATGATCAAATATAATGTATAAAAAATTATTTTAGAGAGGCAAAATAAGAATTAATTCATTAAAATATAAGAAAAACGAGAAGGAGATACACAATGGCTAGTATAATAGATTACACTTTCAGCAACGCAGCGGTATGAAACTTCCCAACATGTTTCGCCCATATGTCAGGCTTCCTCAGGGGGATGCTGTCCATTTGCAAAGTACAATGCCTTCTATATCTCCTAGAAAGGGACCAAAAACTGCCGGGATGGTTAGATGTTTGGCTGCATCAGAGAAACCCAGCGCTAAAGGTGGCCATAGATGGCAAACAAGGACCAATTGGTTGGGTTCTGCAGCTGGCTTAACACCAAGGGCCACGCATCTCCATATACTAAGGTTTGCTCTAAGGCTGAAACAGATCTGACAGCGTGCTTGTGTCCCTTGGTTCCCGCAAGGGGCCTAATTCATGGGGCATAATTCATGCCACTGGCATCAACAATGGGGCACTATTCCTCCCCCTGATATCAAAGGTGGGGTGCACTGTTTACTCCCACTGATGCCTGAAAAATTGTCTATTTAGGCTGGCCACAGTCCGGCCCCCCTAAAGTCTGAAGGACAGTAAACGGGCCCTTTGTTTAGAAAGTTTGGAGATCCCTGGTTTAGGGAATTGTCAAATGTATCACTGTACAGGGAATTCCAATCTGGTGATCTGCAGAAATATATATCTGCTAATTCACTGAAATAGCACTGACTAATAAATTGTGAATCCTGGCAAACAGAATTTCTTGTTTGAAAGAAGAACTGTTAAAGCGGAACTTTAGACAAAAATAAAAGACGCAATGAATGTGGTTCTGTATTAATACATTAATAAAGCTGACTCCAGGTATGATCTCCAGTGCATACTTACATTGGTCCAGCTTGGCAGCAGTGCTGAGCGAGTGACCCCCCTGTAGTCAGTGTGCAGTGGGGTAGCACAGGACTCAGAAGAGCATGGTGATCGCTTTAATAGCACACACTACTACAGTGATTGTCCGCTTCACCAGCAGTCCATCCATGCTTACATCGGTCCAAGCTGGATAAATAATTAGGAGTGAGAGCACACCTGGAGTTCAGCTTTAAATGTATTATTTTAAATGCAAGCAGCGGAAATCCCTAAACTTGACTTGGTATTTTTCTCTTGCAATTCCATTTACAGCAGAGCTCACACTGGGAGAGGAAGACTCATTGAAGGACTTATTAGGTTCATGTGCTGAAATCCATCTTTCCTTCTTTCTCTTTCTTTCTTTCTTTCTTCTTTTCTCTTTCTTTCTTTCTTTATTCCTTTCTCTCTTTCTTTCTTTCCTTCCAAATTTCCTTCTTTCTCTATCTTTCTTTCTTTCTTTCTTTCTTTCCTTCCTTCCATCTTTCCTTTCTCTTTCTTTCTTTCCTTCCATCTTTCCTTCTTTCTCTTTCTTTTCTTCTCTCTTTTTTTCTTTTCCTTCTTTCTCTTTCTTTCCTTCCACCTTTCCTTTCTTTCTTTCCTTCCATTTTTCTTTCTTTCTTTCCTACCATCTTTCCTTTCTTTCTTTCTTTCCTACCATCTTTCCTTTCTTTCTTTCCTACCATCTTTCCTTTCCTTTCTTTCTTTCTTTCTTTTTTCTTTCTTTCTTTCTTTCTTTCTTTCTTTCTTTACTTCCTTTCTTTTTTTGTCTTTCTTTCCTTCCATCTTTCCTTTCATTCATTCTTTCTTTCTTTCCATCTTTCCTTTCATTCATTCTTTCTTTCTTTCCTCCCATCTTTTCTTTCTTTCCTTCTCTCTTTCTTTCTTTCTTTCTTCTCTCTTTCTCTTTCTTTCTTTCTTTCCTACCATCTTTCCTTTCTTTCTTTCTTTCTTTCAATTTCTTTCTTTCTTTCTTTCTTTCTTTCCTACCATATTTCCTCTTTCTTTCTTTCTTTCCTACCATCTTTACTTTGTTTCTTTCCTACCATTTTTCTTTTCTTTCTTTTTTTCCTACCATCTTTACGTTCTTTCTTTCTTTTTTTTCCTACCATTTTTACTTTCTTTCTTTCTTTCCTACCATCTTTCCTTTCTTTCTTTCCTTCCATCTTTCCTTTCTTTCGTTCTTTCTTTCTTTCCATCATTTCTTTCTTTCTTTCTTTCCTACCATCTTTACTTTCTTTCTTTCTTTCTTTCTTTCTTTCCTACCATTTTTCCTTTCTTTTTTTCCTACCATCTTTACTTTCTTTCTTTCCTACCATCTTTCTTTCTTTCTTTCTTTCTTTCCTTTCATCTTTCCTTTCATCTTTCCTTTCATCTTTCCTTTCTTTCTTTATTTCTTTCTTTCCTTCCATCTTTTCTTTCTTTCTTTCTTTCTTTCTTTCTTTCTTTCTTTCCTACCATCTTTCCTTTCTTTATTTCTTTCTCCACGCGTCCCCCTTTGTTTCTCTCTTTCTGTGACAGCCTGCCCCCTGTACTGTACTGTGTCCACTTACCTACCCCCTGTACTGTTCCCTCCTGCCCCCTGTACTGTCCACTCCCCTATACTGTAGCCTCCTAATACAGTTAATTTTCATTCCTTGAATAATTTTTCCCATTATGGGATTGATTGGGGCCTCATGTCTAAGTTTTGCCTAAGGCCTCACAAAGTCTAGAGCCACCTCTGGGAGGAGAAATGAGAATGATGGAGAGATAAGCTCATTGCTGTGTTGCTTCTCCTTCCCTGTCCAGACATGGGCTGCAGACAGATCCATTAAAGACTGGGCTCAGGGGAAGTGACTTAAATAATGCTGTCCATCATTTAAAGTGGTTGTACACCCTATATTAAGGCGTACCTGTAGGTGCTGGAAATATCTCCTAAAACTCCACAGTTTAGGAGACATTTACAAAAAAGCCGTGCGCCGATGACTACGAAGATTGAGGGCATCTAGTCATAGAAAATAGTACTGTGTAGGGCAGCTTTGGATTGAAACTATTTTTTTTTTTTTTTGCATCGTTTCATTTTTATTTTACTGCATTTTTGTTTTAATCATTTGTAAAGATTTTCCATTATTCAGAGTAATCTGTGCCATTGACACTTCAGAATTTAATCTTGCACTATTATTTGATAATGAAACAATCAAAGTGAGTTATTAACCGCTCTCCGAGTGTGTTTAATAACTCACTTTGATTGTTTGGTTTTTAGACTTTATTTTAGTCTTATAAGGAGCAGCTCTCAATTTACACATGGTTTAATATGATCTTTTTAACTATTTTTTAATCATATATTATAATTTTCTACCTATCTTATATACATAATATATTTTTTCATTTTTATTTTGGTTTGCACGGGTGTAGGGATTTTACATTGAATTATTTGATAATGGCTGGGGATTGGCCGCGTCAAACAGCTCTAAACTGATATTTTAGCTGTCTGGCCCTTTAAATTTAACTGTTCACAAAGGCTACCCTATAGCAGTATTATACATTACAGATTACAGCGCTGTACATCCCGCTGTACATCCCGAGAGTCTCTGGAGATTCTTTACTGATTTCTTGTTGGCCATTTCCTCTTCCACAGTATTGACTAGTAACACAGATGTTAATGTGTCCAGCCTGGGCCTTTCTCTGCTGTTATCTATTAATGGGATGTATTCTGTCTATTCTCCTATTCATTCCTGCTTGCCCACTTAACCCCATCATTGCGAAATATTCCAGGATTTTGTGTCTCTTTTTGTGCTTTTATTTAAATTGATACTATAGTGTATTTTCTGCACTTCAATTATTATTGCTTACCTCCTAGGAGGGTCACCCTTTAGCCCAGTGTGTAGGACATACCCTCACTTACACAATTGGTATTAGTACTGCACAGTGGCTTAGCGCCTCTGCCTTGCAGTCAGAGCTGGCCTAAGACATTGTGCTGTCCGAGTCCAAGAATGAAACCCTGCCCCCCCCCCCCCCCAAAAAAAGAAATCACGCCCATCCAGCAAAGAGACATTTCCATAAAGCAAAGATACATCCCCAGATAGTAAAGAGACAGTCCAATCCAGCAGAGACATCCCTATATATTCAGCAAAGAGACATGCCCTTCCAGCAAAGAGACATGCCCCTTCCAGCAAAAGGACATACCCCTTCCAGCAAATAGACATGCCGCTTCCAGCAAATAGACTTGCCCCCTTCCAGCAAAGAGACATGCCCCCTCCAGCAAAGAGACATGCCCATTCTAGCAAAGAGACATTACCCTCCTGCAAAGAGACATGCCCAATCCAGCAAAGAGACATGCCCATTCTAGCAAAGAGACGTGCCCATTCTAGCAAAGAGACATGCCCCTCCTGCAAAGAGACATGCCCAATCCAGCAAAGAGACATGCCCAATCCAGCAAAGAGAGATGTCCCCTCCAGCAAAGAGACATGCCCCCTCCTGCAAAGAGACACGCCCAATCCAGCAAAGAGAAATGCCCCCTACAGCAAAGAGACATGCCCCCTCCAGCAAAGAGACATGCCCTCTCCAGCAAAGAGACATGCCCCCTCCAGCAAAGAGACACGCCCAATCCAGCAAAGAGAAATGTCCCCTCCAGCAAAGAGACATGCCCCCTCCTGCAAAGAGACACGCCCAATCCAGCAAAGAGAAATGCCTCCTACAGCAAAGAGACATGCCCCCTCCAGCAAAGAGACATGCCCAATCCAGCAAAGAGACATGTCCCCTCCAGCAAAGAGACACGCCCAATCCAGCAAAGAGAAATGTTCCCTCCTGCAAAGAGACACGCCCAATCCAGCAAAGAGAAATGTCCCCTCCTGCAAAGAGACATGCCCCCTCCAGCAAAGAGACATGCCCCCTCCAGCAAAGAGACATGCCCCCTCCAGCAAATAAACATGCCCAATCCAGCAAAGAGAAATGTCCCCTCCTGCAAAGAGACATGCCCCCTCCAGCAGAGAGACATGCCCAATCCAGCAAAGAGACATGCCCATTCCAGCAAAGAGAAATGTCCCCTCCAGCAAAGAGACACGCCCAATCCAGTAAAGAGAAATGTCCCCTCCAGCAAAGAGGCATGTCCCCTCCAGCAAAGAGACAGGCCCAATCCAGCAAAGAGACATGTCCCCTCCTGTAAAGAGACATGCCCCCTCCAGCAAAGAGACACTCCCAATCCAGCAAAGAGAAATGTCCCCTCCTGCAAAGAGACTTGCCCCCTCCAGCAAAGAGACATGCCCCCTCCAGCAAAGAGACATGCCCAATCCAGCAAAGAGAAATGTCCCCTTCTGCAAAGAGACATGCCCCCTCCAGCAAAGAGACATGCCCAATCCAGCAAAGAGAAATGTCCCCTCCAGCAAAGAGACATGCCCCCTCCAGCAAAGAGACACGCCCAATCCAGCAAAGAGACACACCCCCTCCAGCAAAGAGATATGCCCCCTCCAGCAAAGAAACATGCCCCCTCCAGCAAAGAAACATGCCCAATCGAGCAAAGAGACATGCCAAAAAAAAAAATCAGCTCAGCTCACAGGTATATGACTTGTGCAGCACCACGAAAGCTCCCCCCTTCCTCTTTACCGCCATCGACCAACTACGCTCCGATCCAGGCTCAGTGACGCAACATGCAGCGGCAGCAGCGCTGCAGTGGTGGCAGGTGCTCCTGCTGTTGTATCCTGTGGTGTTCAGGGACCGGGAGAGCTGCAACCTACCCCCCCCCCCCCCCACATGCCCCGGTTAATTAAATCCACAAGGACTTTTTTTTACCACTCCTATTCCTTTATATTTGCTTTTAAATGTACAAATGCACCCATTTAGAAATTAGATGAAAGGTTTAGCATTTGGGTAACAATTTTGAAAGGTAAAAAATGCATTTTAGATACAACTATATGGATCAGACCAAAATGAGTGACAAATGAGGGGCAAAGAGGGACAGAGGGACATTTCTCCAAATCAGTGATAGTCCCTCCTAATCAGGGACAGTTGGGAGCTATGCTACCTGCCGCCTGTCAAAGTGAGGCTGAAATACACTGTGGATGGACAGGGCTGAACACTTTATTGAGTGGCCCTACATTCAGGGGGGCCCTATGTGTTTAGGAAAAAATGCCTGGAATGCAGAATACCCACTAAAATATGTTGCGGCTGGATGGGCCTGAAAACTGTACCGGGTGGCAGTGCCAACTTTTCAGTGATTTCCTCTCACACAGATAGAATGGGAATCAATCTGACTACAGTGAACTGAAGTCCTTAGCTGATTTCCAGGAATAGTCTTAAAGCAGTATTAAACCCAAAAACAAACATTTATTATATTGCAGCTTACCAATTCTTAGATGCGATGGCTGCATTCGTTTTGTTTTTTAGGCTTTCTTTGTTCTAGTTTCACCTGGTGATCCAACCAGTAAGTCTGTTTCAAAAGCTCAAGCTCTCTAACAGAATATATCAGGTTACATGGATGAGAGAAACCATTTACCACTGGCAGGGGTGCTTAACCACTTGCCGCCCGCACACCGTCAAATGATGGAGAGACGGTGCGGCTCTCGTTCTGGGTGGTCGTCATATGACAGCACCCAGAATGACCGCTCTTGTGCGCCCGCAGGGACACGGACATGTAATCAAGGCACTGATCATCAGTACCCTGATTACAGTAAAGCCCATCAGTGCCACCAATCAGTGCTCATCAGTGCCACCAATCAGTGCCCATCAGTGCCCATCAATGATGCCAGTCACTCTGCCTTTCAGTGCCGGCTATCCGTGCCACCTATCAGTGCTGCATATCGGTGCCACCTATTAGTGCCGCCTCATCAGTGCCACCTCATGAGTGCCCATCAGTGCAGCCTATCAGTGCCGCCTCATCAGCGTCCCTCAGTGAAGGAGAAAAATTACTTATTTACAAAATTTACTGACAGAAACTAAAAAAAAAAAAAATAAAATTTTGGGGCTTTTTTCATTTTTTTTTGTAAAAAATAAAAAAAAACAGTAGTGTATAAATAGCACCAAAAGAAAGCTCTATTTGTGTGAAGAAAATTATAAAAATATAATTTGGGTACAGTGTTGTATGACCGCGCAATTGTCATTCAAAGTACGATAGCACTGAAAGCTGAAAATTGGCCTGAGCAGGAAAGGGGGTGAAAATGCCCTGTATTGAAGTGGTTAAAAGGATCAGCTTTTATTTATTCATGTAAAACTTTATCCTAAAAGAAAAAAAAAATGTTTGCTGTAACGGATTATAAAGTGTTAGCTTCAGTTTCTTAGTGTATTTAAATCTGCTAGTACATTTAACACTCCCCTCCCTCTAGAGTCTAGACTAATGCTGCTGTTTAAAGGTGCCCACTGTGCTCCTTCATCCAGAGTGGAGGCGCTCTAATACAGGAGGTGTGTTCCTGGCCAGATCACCAGGGGAATACAGAGGGAAAAGGCCAATTTAATACCACTTTAAGTTTGAGTTTGGAAGATTATTTTTGGGGAAAGAAATTACTAACATGCAGTAATGCCCTATTTTAAAGTACTACAGTATGTAAACCTACTGTATGTAAACCTATGTGAACCCTAAATGAATAATAAAAAATGTTGTTTGCTATTTGCTAAAGAACTGTAAAAGAACAATAAAATAATAATTTTTACCTTTTTTTGTATTCTTTGTTGCAGCTCATTGCTGCTGATCTCCCTCAGCCTCTATGCAGACACTTCCTACATGCATGCACTCCATTGGGGGGGGGGGGGGTGTCATTTCTCAGAATGGGTTTCCTGTTTCCTGATGGTGAATATAGTGGATCATGTCTGTGCAAAGTGTATTGACACAGCCACTTGTCTCCATTGGGTGAGTATTGGGTGACAACAAAAGGAGTACGATTGAGAGACTGAGTGAAAATGTTATCGCCTTTTAACAGGAAGTGTCTAAACAGAACCTTCATGGCAGGATCATCGATCATGAGTTATTATTTTAGTAAAAGCTTGAGATTTACTCAGCAGAAGGTGAGCCGAACTTTCAGCTGAGTTTGCCACGGCAAACTCAAAACCATTCCTCCTCCACCAGGGTCCCATAAAGCTACTTCTCTTTGTTGTTCCAGTCACACTATGATGTCATCACATACAACGCAGGGCCGATAGTCATGCATTAAATGTGAAGATAGCAGGGTTGGGGTTAGGGTGTTCGCGTTAGGGTTTTCTCTTGAAGAACAAGGTTAGGACTCAGGGATTGTAATATTGACCTCCTCCAAAGGTCAGCAGGTGTGTCCCCAGAGGTCAAAGGTCAAGAGGCGTGACTGACCCACCCCCACCAAAGTGTTCCGCCTACCCCTACTATGTCGGGGAATGAACAAGTCGAGGAAATCGCTTAGCACCGGAGGAAGAGGGGAACACAGGAAGCCTGCCATACCTACCCCTAGATGTCACAAGGGGCAGTGGCAGCCGATAGTAATTTTTTTTGAGGGGGAGGAGCGGCAAACAGTAACAACCCCCCCCTCCCTCTTGGCCGGTCAGGTAGGTCGGGTGCACTTACCCCATCTACGGTGGGCAGTGCTTCTCCCGGGCTTCACTGAAGACTTCCCTTGCTTGTCGGCGGTGACGGTTTCCCTTCCCCTGCTCTCCAAGGGCATCACGGCGGCTTCTGTCTCCTCCCTCCTCCTCGGCGGCCAATTGGGACTCTACACTTTTCGGACAATCGGAAAATGGGTCTCAGACCTGCTTCTGATTGGCCAGATTGAGGATCAGTGTTTCAATAGCGAATATTTATTCGCTGTGTAGCACCTGGGTGGGCTTCTGGCGAAACGATCTGCGTCATGAGCCCACCCTATTTTGAAGCCTATTAAAGTCTCTGGCTCTAATGAGGTGCTTAAAAAAAAAACAGCTCCGCCACTGTAATTCACGCACCTGGCATCCTGAAAGGAGCCGGACACATGAATAGGGGGTGGCGGTGTTCTCAACGCTGTATCCTGGCCTAGGCCAACAAGGCCCAGGCCTAGGAAAGCACTTTTCAGGGGGGCAGCACGGAAAGAGTCCCCGCCAGTCTTATGGGGCGGACTGGGCTGAGAGGCAAATTAGTCTAGCGCCCCCATAAAGCGACCGCACTTTTTCCGGTATGCGGGCGGCCTGGCATTCCACAACTGTGGGGGGGGGGCGCCTCTCATCCTGGACCACAAACCTTCCTCACTGTGCTATATGTTTTCTGCTGCACCATTGGCATGGTTGTATCTTCCTAGTCCTCTCTATAAAATTTTCAGAAATTTGTGCTTAAAGTAGAACTATAGGCAACACTTTTTTTTTTCCATTTAGGATAGAGTAAGGGAGGGTTAAAGCCCCTGTCAGTTTATTTTTTTACCATCCCGGTCCCATTGCAGAGATTTCCCTTCACTTCCTGCCCCATAGCCAAACAGGAAGTGAGAGAAAATAAATATGCAAATTAAGGGAATCCACTGCTCCCACCCCCTCATGCCCTCTGAACTAGTGTCCCCACTCGAAAATTTCAGGGGGGGGGTCTTAAACAGCAAGGGGTGCAGCCTTGACAGGAAGGGGTGGGTCATATTTAAATTAGGGGGTACACGAGTTTAGTCAGGCCTAGAGCAGCACAAAACCTAAATACACTTCTGGGTGTCCTGTCAGAATAGTGCCTGTGGATAGAGGGGGCGGCGCTCCGGTGCCTCTAATGGACGGGCCGCCACTGACAAGGAGTTAACCCTTGCATGGCAGAGAGCCTCACTGCAATTTTCTAGAATCTCGAGTTCAACTGTAAAATCCAAGAAGCCTAGCACCCCCATTGCATAGCTCCCAACTGTCCCTGAATTGGAGCAATGTCCCTCTGTCCCTCTTTCCTCCTCATTTTGGTCTGATCTATATAGTTGTATATAAAATGCACTTTTTATCTATCAAAAACGTGTTTCCCAGTGCTAAACTTTCATCTGATTTCTAAATTGCTGCATTTATAAATTCCAAAAAGCCAAAATAAAGGAATAGTAGTGGTAAAAAAAAAAAAAAAAACACTTGTGGGTTTAACCAATCTTTTACTTTTTGTATGATTCTCCTTTAAGGGGGCGTGGCAATGGGTGTGTCCTATGCCTGCATACTTTTGCTGATAGGTGTCCCTCATTCCCATCTCAAAAAGGTGGGAGGTATGCAATTGTAATGGTCATGAAAGGTGTGCAGAGAGCTCACCATTGCGAACCCTGGGAGATAGGAGAAACCACATAGGGTCACCATACACAATATAATCTGACCATACAATCTTTGTAGGATCAGGTTTAGATTTACCAAAACAATGTACTGTAAAATGAGTACCTTCCTAACCTAACCAATCAATCTATATCCAATCAAGAAAGCTCTACATAGCTGATGGTAAGTCTAAGGCCCCTTTCACACGGTCGGACCGTTCAGATCCGCCTGTCAGTTTTGACGGCGGATCTGAACGGGCGCTCCATGTTAGTCTATGGAGCGTCGGATGTCAGCGGAGACATCTCCGCTGACATCCGACCCGGTCCGATCCGCCAAAAGCAGACGTATGGCTATACGTCCAGATCCGTAGCTGGCGGATCGGATCGGGTGAGATCTGATGAAAACGGACACACTGTCCGTTTTCATCCGATCTCTCCATAGAGATCAGCGGCGCTCGCAAGCCCCTCCCCGCTCAGTGAGCAGAGAGGGACTTGTCATCCGCCGGTTCAGCGGAGATCAACGGAGAGATCTCCCGCTGAGCCGGCGGACAGAGGCGGGCTCCGTGCAAGCGGAGCCCGCCTCGTGTGAAAGGGGCCTTAGGCCCTTTTCACACTTATACGACTTGTCCCATGATTTGGGACTGCAAAGTAGCATGACAAGTCGTTCCCCACGATTTCCAATGACAGCCATTCATATATTAGTACGACTTCAAGTCGTTCCGACTTCAAAGTAGTCCCTGCACTACTTTGGTCCAATTTTGATGCCACTTACACAGGCATTCCTTGAAATCGCGGCAAAATCGTGCCCACGAATCGCGGTAAAATCGCGTGACTTTGAAGTCGCACAAGTGTGAAAGGGGCCTAAAGCGTACCACACACATTACAATCTGATTGTGCGATCTCCTTTAGATCCACCAAGTATGTAGTGAAAGGTCCTGCCTGATTGGATACTAAGTCATTGGGTAGTTCAGGTAGGTCCTCATTTTACATCGTTTTGGTAAACCTGATGTTCCACAGTCAGGTTGAGAAAAGACCTCTCAACAGTAGAAATTTGATTGCACAAGACTCTACAGTTAGGTTGTAACGTATATGGTGATCCTAAGGCTGCGCTCTGCACATCTGGGCATTTTGAATCGCAGGTAGAATCGCTGCGATTCTGCCCCGCAAAAAAGTTCAGGATCTACTTTTGGGCAACAAGCTTCACGCAATGCCATTTGCCGCGATTGCAGCACGATTTATCGACAATCTCAGCAGAACCGCACCGTGTTTTTAAGCTGCCATTAAGATGAATGGAATCTGAAATTTACGTTGTGTGATTCGTCATTTTACCAGAGCATTTTTCTAAATTGCGTACAGAATCGTGGCGATGTCGGCCAGCGATTCAAAATGCCCAAGTGTGAATGCAGCCTAAAAGGAGATTGTACAATCCGAATGTATTGTGTGTGGGGAGCTTAAAAAGTTTAAGTCTCCTGGATCTCCTAGAAACTGAAATATTAGGTTCGGTGGACTGGCTCTACCTCTGTTGCTCCCATATAGGACAAGCTACAGCTTAAAGTATTTGCAAAGCTGGATTTTTTTGTTTTGGATAAAGTGGAGAAGGGTTAGGACCCGTTACTTTTTTATTGTCTTTGTCCCATCGGGGAGATTTCCTTCAACATCCTACCCCAAGAGATCTCTTTAAAGTGTCCACATTTTGGATATCCCATCACGTTCAGGTCCAGAGACAACGATCACCAGGAGAATATCCCCAGCTGGGGCAGCAATAAAAACCTGACAAAGGTTCTAACCCTACAACAGTCTATCCAATTAAACGTTTTGGCTTTCCATATTTTTTTTTCGCTCTTCCTGTAAAGAATCCTTTCCTATACTGATGGATTCCAAATGATATCTTCAGGATTTAAATATTTCTGTTCGTTTTTTTTATTGTCTGTGTCCCATTGGGAAGATTTTCCTTCACTTCCTACCCCAAGTAGGAGGAGATCTCTGCAAAGTGTCCCCATTTACAAGATTTCTGTTCACCTCCAGCTCTGGTGACAAATCATACATTTTTTGGCTTTCCCAGCACTTTCAGGACCAAGAAACAATGGTCACCAGGAGAATATCCCCAGCTGGGACACAGCTATAAAAACCTGACAAAGGTTCTAACACTACAACAGTCTATCCAGAACAAAAATAAGTTTTGACTTTATTTTTTTAAACTCTTCCTGTAAAGAATCCTTTCCCGTACTGATGGATCCCAGATTTATGGACTAAAATATTTATTTTTTATTGTCTGTATCCCATTGGGGAGATTTCCCTTCACTTCCTACCCCAAGAAGAGGAGATTTCTGCAAAGAGTCCCCATTGGAAGATTTCTGTTCACCTCCAGCTCTGGTAACAAATCATACATTTTGGAAATACCTTCACTTTCAGTATCGGAGACAATGATCACCAGAAGAATATCCCCAGCTATAAAAACCTGACAAAGGTTCTAACCCTACAACAGCCTATCCAAAACAAAAATGCAATGTTTTGGCTTATCTTGTTTTAACTTCAAGAGACCTCTTCTCTATTTTTCTTCTTGTAAACTCTCCTTGTCCTTTCCCTTACTGACAGATCCAAAATGATATCTTCTTAGGATTAAATATTTCTGTTTGTTTTCTTATTGTCTGTGTCCCATTGGGGAGATTTCCCTTAACCTCCTACCCTAAGTAAGGGAGACCTCTGCTCTCCCTTTTTTTTTAAACTCTTCTTGTAAAGAAACTAACAGAAATATTTAGAGTTTACATCGTTTACAAGAGTTTTTAACTCTTCCTGTAAAGAATCCTTTCCTGTACTGACAAATCCCAAATGATATCTTCTTAGGCATAACTATTTCTGTTTGTTTTCTTATTGTCTGTGTCCCATTGGGGCGATTTCCCTTAACCTCCTACCCTAAGTAAGGGAGACCTCTGCTCTCCCTTTTTTTTTCAACTCTTCTTGTAAAGAATCCTTTCCCGTACTCACAGATCCCAAATTATATCTTCTTAGGATTAAATATGTCTGTTCCTTTTCTTATTGTCTGTGTCCCTTTGGGGAGATTTCCCTTAACTTCCTACCCCAAAAACAGGAGACCTCTTCTCTCCTTTTTTTTTTCAACTCTTCTTTTAAAGAATCCTTTCCCTTACTGACAGATCCCAAATTATATATTCTTAGAATTAAATATTTCTGTTTGTTTTTTTTTTATTGTCTTTGTCCCATTGGGGAGATTTCCCTTAACTTCCTACCCCAAGTAAAAGGAGACCTTGTCTCTTCTTTTTTTTTTTAAACTCTTCTTGTAAAGAAACTAACAGAAATATTTAGAGTTTACACAGTTTACAAGAGTTTTTAACTCTTCCTGTAAAGAATCCTTTCCTGTACTGACAAATCCCAAATGATATCTTCTTAGGATTACATATTTCTGTTCGTTTTCTTATTGTCTGTGTCCCACTGGGGAGATTCCCTTAACGTCCTACCCCAATAACAGGAGACCTCTTCACTCCTTTTTTAAAAACTCTTCTTTGAAAGAATCCTTTCCCTTACTGACAGATCCCAAATTATATATTCTTAGAATTAAATATTTCTGTTTTTTTTTATTTTTTTTTTATTGTCTTTGTCCCATTGGGGAGATTTCCCTTAACTTCCTACCCTAAGTAAGGGAGACCTCTGCTCTCCCTTTTTTTTAAACTCTTCCTGTAAAGAATCCTTTCCCTTACTGACAGATCCCAAATTGTATCTTCTTAGAATTAAATATTTCTGTTTTGTTTTTTTTATTGTCTGTGTCCAATTGGGGAGATTTCCCTAAACTTCCTACCCTAAGTAAGGGAGACCTCTGCTCTCCCTTTTTTAAACTCTTCCTGTAAAGAATCCTTTCCTGTACTGACAAATCCCAAATGAAATCTTGTCCTTAGGATTAAAATATTTTTGTCTAACAGATCTTTAGCTATACTTATACAAATATTTGGAAAAAATAAATAAATAAATGAAAAAATAATTGGGAAATCATGAAATCATCTCCCTTCAGTGAAGCAGATCAGCTTCACTGTAAATGACAGCACTGCATTTGAACAATATGTGACCGATGAGTCCCATCCCTGTCCCGTCAATACGCCGGCTCAGCCCTAACGTCTTCCCAAAGTCTGGAAGTTATCTGGCAGCCGTTGACATCCATTTTTTGCATTTATGGTATTAGGATGCCCGGTCGGACGGCAGTTGGTTACTGTACATTGCAGAGGATCCTCACCAAAGCCTGTGGAGTCCTGCAAACTCTCTTTGTTGTTGGTGGCATGCAGCGCTTCGTGTACAATGTGGCACTTACTTGTCCAGGATGAAGTACAGGTCGAACGCCCCATCACAAGACCTCTGCTCCTCGGTGTACTGAGCCTGGCACAGGAGGGTTAGTAGGGGCACCACAAGAGCTAGCAGCCAGATCCCTGTCTTCATGGCCCAGAGCTTGTCCGAGTCTTCCAGGACTGATGGAAGGAGGAGGGAGGAGGACAGGGGGCAGCTGCAGCCAGGGTGGGATAGAGAGAGGGATGGAGGAGGAAGAGGATATGGGGAGGAGGAGAGGAATGTCTATGTAGCTCAAACCTCAGGGGGAGGAGAGGATGTTAACTCATTCACTGCACACTGCCGGGACTTCAAGAAGTTTGGGGAATTCGGGACTTCTGCTGAACTGACAAAATATATAAAAAAAAACATAAAGAATAAAAATAGCTTTTATTCACTAAAAGGTTCAATAGGCTCACAACACATCTGGTTTATGTTAAGGAAAAAAAAAATTTTTCTTCATGTGTTGCATCATTTGGGCTCACATGGAGTGCAGTGACCTGCGTGCGTTTTATCGCACTGGATAAGTGCAAGTCGCCACTAGGGCACCTAGAAAAACAACTGTTTTCTATGTCCCCCCATTAACTACATTTTTCTGCAGGGCACTGGATGGCACCACAGAATATCGCGGTTTCGAGTCCATTCACACCTGTACATTTGGCCTCATTCACATATCATGTAGCGGTAATGAGCGCTCACCTTTGTTTACGTGATTCAGCGTGTCGCACATCCCTATGTGCGACACGCGGAATCACGTAAACATGTAAATCACAGTTACAGCCAATTCACTTCAATGTGTGAAGTCGCCCCAAAAATAAGCTCCAGCTTCTTTTTTGGTCGACAAGCTGAGTGAGATTTTTAAAAACGCATTTTGCTGTGCGATAGTTGCAGCAGAATCGCACCTTGTTTGTTATGCCATTAGGAGTAATGGCATTAATGCATGCCGCACGTTTTTGCCACAATTTGGAATCGTGGGCAGATTCATGGCGATTTTGGCCATGATTCCAAATTGCGTAATGTGGACAGGGCCCTAGAAAACTATGGGGGTTATTTACGAAATCCACTTTGCACTACAAGTGTAAAGTGCACTTGAAATTGCACTGAAATGCCGCGTACACACGGTCGTAATTTCTGATGGAAACAGTCCGATGGGAGCTTTTCATCGGATTTTCTGACCGTGTGTATGCCCATAGGCCTTTTTCTGGCGGAATTTCCGACGGACTTTGGATTGAGAACCTGTTCTTAATTTTTCAGACGGAAAACCTTTCTATCGGATTTTCTGATCGTGTGTATGCAATTCCGACACGCAAAATTCCGACGCATGCTCTGAAATAATTTGACGCATTCTCGGAAGCATTAAACTTCCCTTTTATAGTGCAGTCGAATGTGTTGTATGCCGCGGTGTTATTGACCGTTGGAATTTGGTGTGACCGTGTGTAGGCAAGACAGTTTGAGTGAAATTCCATCGGAATTCCGACGGGAAAACCATCAGAGCTTTTTCCGACAAGAATTCCGACCGTGTGTACGCGGCAAAAGTGCACTTGGAAGTGCAGTCGCTGTAGATTTGAGGGGGACATGCAAGGAAAATAAAAAACAGCATTTTAGCTTGCACATGATTGGATGATAAAATCAGCAGAGCTTCCCCTCATTTCAGATCTTCAGATTTACAGCGACTGCACTTCCAAGTGCACTTTCAGTGAAATTTCAAGTGCACTTTGCGCTTGTAGTTTGCACTTGTAGTGCAATGTGGATTTGCCTTTCGTAAATAACCCCCACTATATGCTATGTCGCCTTATTAACGCACTTTAAACGCTTTGCTCTAAAATCAACGGAACCCATAGTGTGTACTATAAGCATTTTGCATACGTTTTCCTCCCCTCAGGCACCCGGGAAAAACGGACACATGACTCCAAAAATGTACCTATGTTGCATTTTTTGTGCGTTTTTGGTGTGCTACCATTGACTATAATGGAAGGTGCGTCTTTCACAAAACACGCTAAGTCTAGGTTCACATCTTTGCAGTTCTGTGCTCGTGCGTTTGTGCGGGCACAGCAGCCCATTTATTTAAATGGGCTGCTGGACCTGCGGGAAATCCAGGGGGGGTGGAAATGGGCTTTTTTTAAATGCATCCGCACGGAACCGCACCTGAATATGCACCGCATTTCCCGATGCAGGGGGGTGCCATTAACAATAAAGACTGTGCGGCTGCGTTTTTAAAAAAGGGTCAAGGACCTTTTAAAAATTGCTTTGATATCGTGCGATTTCAGAGGAAGTCACGCGATTTCAAAGCTCAATGTAAACGAGGGCTAATGCTGCGTACACACGATCGGAAATTCGGCCAGCAAAAGAACGATGAGAGCTTTTGGTCAGAAAATGCGACCGTGTGTATGCTCCATCGGACTTTTGCTGTTTTGAATTCCAGCCAGCAAAACATTGAGAGCAGATTCTCAATTTTTCGGTCGTAAAAAGTTCAAAGTCCGAAAATTCCGATCGTCTGTAGCAATTCCGACGCCCAAAATTCCTACGCATGCTCGGAAACAATTTGACGCACGCTCGGAAGCATTGAACTTAATTTTCTCGGCTCATCATAGTGTTGTATATCACCGCATTCTTGGCAGTTGAAAGTTCAGCAAACGTTTGTATGACTGTGTGTATGCAAGCCAAGCTTGAGCGGAATTCGCTTGTGTGTATTGGGCACAGGTTTAGTTTCAATTTTGAACAAAGAAAAATGTCTGGTGGTGCGTTCCTAACATAGAACTTGCCAGAAATCTCATTCTTCCTATTTTACATGTGATTTTGATGTGTGGAGCAGGTGTGTATTTTAGCGCAGCAAAAGCGCACATATGTGAACGGGCTCTTAGTGCACTGCTGTGTACTGAGACAAATGATGTGTCACATGTGACACTGCAAATAAAGTTGAAAGAAAAGAAGCAAAACAACCTATTGGAATGTGCTTCACACCCCTTCCTGCCGGTGCCAACACTAACATTAGCCTGTACAATAAAACGCTGTGTTTTAGGGCCTTTTCACCCTATAATTGCACAGAAACGGTGTCCCCATTCCTGTGTGATTCCTGTGCCTTCCACTGCAGTGCCATTTGGAAGCTCATTTATTTGAATGGGTTGAAAATCGCACTAAAACACACCAAAAAGTAGCGCATGCACTACTTTTGAAAAATAAATTTGCATTATACTGTGGTACAACGCGATCTGGTGACAGCAAATACACCGCATTCCGGGTGCCATTAACAATGTATTGGCACCTGCAGCAGATCGCAAAGGCAGTGCGGTTTGGTGTGGAATGCGCCTTTCCCGCACCACATTCTGGTGGGAACCGGTCCTTACCATGCATTTTTCTGTTCATTTCCCTGACTATGTAGAATCCCATTGTGTGAAAGGGTAGATTCACAGCAGATATGCCCAGGTGTGTTTGTGAGCACAGCGCTTTCCCAAAGCACGGCAAGCAAAAAATAATGGTTCCTTATAAATGCAGTTCACACCTGTGCGTTGTGTTGCATTGCGTTTCCCAGCGCTGACAGCATGCGCTACTTTTTTTTAGCGGCGCGCAACACGTATAAATGTATTATTGATTTTATTTATTACAGGTACTTATATAGTGTTGTCAATTTGCGGAGTGCTTTAGATATATATATATATAGATAGATAGATAGATAGATAGATAGATAGATATCTCTCTCTCTCTCTCTCTCTCTCTCTCTCTCTCTCTCTCTCTCTATCTATCTATCTATCTATCTATCTATCTATATAGATAGATAGATAGATAGATAGGTAGATAGATATACAGAGATCTATATATATATAGATATACAGAGATATATATCTCTATATAGATAGATAGAGAGAGAGAGAGATCAAACATAAACACGCCACAAGACAGACAACAACACTAGACCTGAAGTGTGCCCTGGTCTACCGTAAGGTAAGCCCTGGTGAGCTGCACCGTGAGGCCCTTTCTGCTAGTAGAGTAGTTAAGAAAAGGGCGCAAAGACTTGTTTTTAGGGAGGTAATGGTTTATTGTTTGGCAAAAGATTGTAAGACTGGTGGTGCCGTGAAGGTGGTGACTCAGACTAGGGTTAGTTGAGACCAGTGAGGGATGGCAGCCATGGTCGAATCGGCTCCGGGTTCCTGGGAAAAGAACAACGGGAAATTGAATCGGGACAGAGCGTCAGCAAGTTACACTTGCCCGGGATGTGGACGCAGAGGACCTTGAACTGGTGTAGCAGGGATAATTGTACCAGCCTGCGCAGGAAGGCCATAATGGTCAAGGACCTGGACCGGCCTTTGTTTATGATGTCAGCTGTGGCCTGATTGTCAGTGGAAAAAAACACCGTCTGGCCTGCCCAACTGCTTCCCCAGGTTTGTGCTGCTGCCACTATTGGGTATAGTTCGAATAGGGAGGAGGACTGGCTGAAACCGGGGATTGCCAAGATTTCTGGCGGCCATGGACCGGCAAACCAGTGGGGGCCAAAAATAGCTGCGAAGCCCGTGGAGGCAGCGGCGTCAGTGACAATCCGGGGAGAAGAGGGAGATGCTGCCGGAATGAACATGGAAATGCCATTCCAGTCAGCCAGGAAGTGGTCCCACATGGAAAGGTCGGCTATGGCTGCCTGATCAAGTCTGAAGATCTGGTCTGGGTCTTGACATCCTGTGAGGAAAACTAGGAGGCGGGAGACAAAGGATCGTCCCTGAGGGATGACTCTTACTGCGAAGTTTAACATCCCGAGTAAGGACTGAAGTTGCCTCCTGGAGCACCCCTGGGTGGCCGTGAAGTTTGCGGAGTGCTTTAGATATATATATATATATATGAGAGAGAGAGAGAGAGAGAGAGAGAGAGAGAGAGAGAGAGAGAGAGAGAGAGAGAGAGAGAGAGAGAGAGAGAGAGAGAGAGAGAGAGAGAGAGAGAGAGAGAGAGAGAGAGAGAGAGAGAGAGAGAGAGAGAGAGAGAGAGAGAGAGAGAGAGAGATCTCTATAGAGAGAGAGAGATATATAGATAGACAGAGATATATATATATATAGATATACAGAGATATATATCTCTATATAGATAGAGAGAGAGAGAGAGAGAGAGAGAGAGAGATCTCTATATATCTCTATATATAGAGATCTATATAATATATATATATATATATATATATATATATATTGTTGTACATTCACATCAGCCCTTGCCCTCAGGAGCTTACAATCTAAGGTATAAATGCATGCAAATGTGCACAAACGAGCATAAACGGTACTCACTAAAAGCAAATCAAGGAAAAACAAAACGAAGCGCATGTAAAATGCATGCCAACGCATTACAACACATAACAAAAAAGTGCATGCATTAACAGATGAATTGTTATGTGAATGAGCCCTAAGTGTCCCTGTTCACGCTTGTATGCTCTGTTGCCCTCTGCTCAAAAAAAAGCACAAAAGCTCTTTTTTTCCCCCACATATTAAGGCATTTTTTGTCCCATAGACTTTAACCACTTCAGCTCCGGAAGATTTGGCTGCTGAATGACTGGGCCATTTTTTGCGATTCAGGACTGCGTCACTTTAACTGAAAATTGCGCGGTCGTGCGACGCTGCACCCAAACGTCTTTTTTTCCCCACAAATAGAGCTTTCTTTTGGTGGCATGCGATCGCCTCTGCGGTTTTTATTTTTTGCGTTATAAACAAAAAAAGAGCGACAATTTTGAAAAAAATCACAATGGGGGTTATTTACGAAAGGCAAATCCACTTTGCACTACAAGTGCAAAGTGCTGCACTGAAAGTGCGCTTGGAAGTGCAGTCGCTGTAGATCCGAGGGGGGCATGCAAGGAAAATAAAAAACGACATTTTAGCTTGCAGATGATTGAAGGATAAAATCAGCAGAGCTTCCCCTCATTTCAGATCTACCCTTCAGATTTACAGCGACTGCACTTCCAAGTGTGCTTTCAGTGCAATTTCAAGTACACTTTGCACTTGTAGTGCAAAGTGGAGTTGCCTTTCGTAAATAAACCCCAATATTATGTACTTTTTGCTATAATAAATAGCCCTATTTTAAAAAAAAAAAAATTCTTCTCAGTCTACATATGTATTTTTTGACATATTTTGGTTAAAAAAAAAATCACAATAAGTGTATATTGATTTGCGCAAAAGTTATAGTGTCTACAAAATAGGGGATAGATTTATAGCATTTTTATTATTATTTTTAATTTTTTTTTTTACTAGTAATGGCGTCGATCTTCGATTTTTGACATTATGGCGGACACATCGGACACGTTTGACACATTTTTGGGACCATTGGCATTTATATAGCGATCAGTGCTATAAAAATGCACTGATTGCTGTAAAAATGTCACTGGCAGGGAAGGGGTTAACACTAGGGGCAATCAAGGGGTTAACTGTGTTCCCTGTGTGTGTTTCTAACTGTAGGGGGAGGGGACTGACCTAGAGGAAATTACAGATCGTGGTTCCTAGCTATTAGGAACTCACAATCTGTCACTCCTCACAGAACAGTGATTTGTGTGTTTACACACACTTCGCTGTTCTGCCTCTTGTGCCCGCGATCGCTCGTGGCTGGAGTTCATCGCGACTGTCGGCCACGAGCATCGGCACCCCCGCAGTGCAGCAGGTGCACACCTGCTATCCCGATCCCACAAGCCGAAGTATAGCTACGACCTGCCGCAGTATAATGACGGCGGCTGGTTGGCAATCGGTTAAAAGGAACGCCCATCAGGGTACTTTCACGCTGGGATGGTGCCCCAAGTTAGCGGTAAAGGGCCGCTAGTTTTAGTGGCGCTTCACCACTGCTAAATATGCACCTAAACACGCCTAAAGGTTCAGAGCAGAAAAGCAAATGACTTGTGTGCACGAGGCCAAACTCTGCAAGCCAAGTTAACCACTTGCAGACCACCTGCCTGCAATGTACTGTGGACGGGCAACCCGCACAGGCAAAGCAACGTACCAATACGTCGCTACCTGCTTCTGGGTTTAGGGCAGGCACATGTGCCCTCCCCCCACACTAACACCCACTGTGATTGTACACAGTGGGAGCCTGTCAGCAAGTCCCAGCTAATGATTCACGGCTGAGACCTGCTGATCTATCTCTGCAAAGCAGGGACAAGAAACAAAGAGATCTGTAGTAAAAAAAGCAACACACATTACAAATTTTTAGGCACACCTTTAACCCCTTGATTGCCCTAGATGTTAACCCCTTCCAAGCCAGTGTCGTTAGTACAGAGACAGTGTATAGCAGGGGTGTCAAACTTAACTTAATCGTGTGCCGCATCAGCATTATTGTTGCCCTCAAAAGGCCGAACTAGATGTCCAGAGCACCCCAACCCCCCCCCCCCCATATCAAGTGTCAAGAGTCCCCCCACCATCAGCAGTCGAGTTCCCCTCCCTCCCATATATTACAGTGCACCCCCCTATCTCATCGCTCCCAACTGTCCCTGATTTAGAGGGACTGTCCCTGATTTGGAGCAATGTCCCTCTGTCCCTCATTCCTCCTCATTTGTCCCTCATTTTGGTCTAATCTATATAGATGTATATAAAATGCACTTTTTAATCTGTCAAAACGTGTTTTCCATCGCTAAACCTTTCATCTGATTTCTAAATTGCTGCATTTGTAAATTCCAAAAGCCAATATTAAGGAATAGTAGTGGTAAAAAAGCACTTGTGGGTCTAACCATTCTTGTTTTTTTGTAAAATTCTTCTTTAAGTGGGCGTGGCAGGGGGTGTGTCTTATGCCTGCATACTTTTGCTGATAGGTGTCCCTCATTCCCATCTCAAAAAGTTGGGAGGTATGCCATCTTGTGCTGCTGATTGGAAGAAGCTGGGGGTGGAGCTGGGAAGCAGAAAGTTCAGGGTCTGGAGGAGGACCAGAAGTGAGCCAGAGTCAGCTGCAAGAGTCTGCTGAATGCTGAGACCGGGGCAGACAGAGATGAGGGGTTGCTGCAGCTGCACAGAGAGGTGCAGGATCTATAGGAGGGGTTCTGTCCTCCTCTCTCCTGCCGACTGCAGAGGCAGACTGAGGGCGGAGATGAGGGGAGTGCCACAGCTGCAGGAGAGAGATGTGGGCCAAATAAAATGGCCTGGTGGGCCAGATTCAGCCTGCGGGCCTTGTGTTTGACACATTTGGTGTATAGTAGTAGCACTGATCATTGTATAAGTTAGCCAGTTCCCCCCCAGCGGCAGTTAGTTTTAGACTGGCCGCCACTCTACCACAGTGCCATTATAAGTCGCAGATCACCGCCATTAGTAGTATAAGAAGAAAATATAATAAAAATATATACCATAGTTTGTAGAAGCCAATAAACATAGCGTACACTTATCAGTATTTTCTTTTATCAAAAGATATGTAGCAGAATACATTTTGGCCAAAATTTATGAAGAAATTAGATTGTTTGTTAGCAGATAAAAAATATTTTCCCCTTTATATCACAAAAAAAAAAACCCAAATAAATACCACCAAAAGAAAGCTCTATTTGTGGGGAAAAAATTATATTAAATTAGTTTGGGTACAAAATTGCATGACTGCGCAATTACCAAGTAGCGCAGTGCTAAATAGCAAAAAATGCCCTGGTCACGGAGTAGGTAAAATCTTGGTTAAAACTGTCTCAGCCAGAAAGGTGAGCATAGCGGCCGCAGCATGTGTACAGCCTAACCTGGTTGCAATAGTAGAATTTAGCTGGGCAGTTAAGGGAGGTAAAACCACAGCTCAACGGCCTGTTTTTAGTTGAATTGCTGGCCATACACTTTTCAATCTAATAGTCCCCGTACAATCTCCATGATGATGGCCAAATACAGTTTAATAAATGATTCATTTATTTTTTAATTGATCTCTCCAGATAGCAAAAATCTCTAGTCGACAACCCATTTACTCAATAGGACACCCAGGGGGGAAGTGAAATTCGATCGATAGTTGGAAAACACAATGATAAATTAACAATCGCACTACTGTTTCTTTCCCCATGCAATCTCATAATCTGATCGATCGAAATACAATCGATTTCAAGAACAAAGCATCTCGCACTGCCAGTCAATGCAAAATGATCGATAATTTTGAAAGCTGAAATCGATCGGTAGCAAAGTTATACCTATCCAGTTGTGTGCCAGTTCAAATAGTTTGAATCGCACATTGATTGGATAATGGAATTGAAGTGTATGGCCACCATTAGATTTACCAACAGTGGAAAATCGGCCAGCAAAAGACCGATGAAGGCTTTTGGTCGGAAAAAATGCAACTGTGTGTATGCTCCATGAGACTTTTGCTGGCCGAATTACCGCCAGCAAAAGATTGAGAGCAGATTCTCAATTTTTCGGTCGGAAAAAGTTTTGATTGGAAATTCCGATCGTCTGTAGCAATTCCGAAGCAATTCTGACGTGCAAAATTCCTACGCATGCTCGGAAACAATTTGATGCATGAACTTAATTTTCTCGTCTCATCGTAGTGTTGTACGTCACAGCGTTCTTGACGGTCAAAAGTTCAGCAAATTTGACGTGACCGTGTGTATGCAAGCCAAGCTTGAGTGGAATTCTGTCGGAAAAACCATCCAAGATTTTTCTGACGGAAAATCCGCTCGTGTGCACACTAAGCGTTAAAAAAGCTGCTTTCAGGGGTGTCTGGCGGGGGTTTTTTTTCTACCTCTAAATGTCCCTCCATGTTAGCCTATGTGTCTATGCACATATAGGCGTTTAGAGGCAGAAAAAAACCCCCACTGCCAGCACAACCAGGAGAGTTTTGGCAGAAAAAACACTTAACAACGCGTCCAAATGCGTCTGGTGCTTGAGTATTAATTCATTTCAATGACCAGAATAAATGATTACTCTGGCCAATAAAATGAATTAATGCCCAAGTGCTTGATGTGCATAAATGCTCCTAAATGCGTAGAGATGCGTTTATATGTGTTAAGTGTTTTTTCTGCCTAAACGCTACTGCCAGGAGGAAAGGCACACATTTGTCACACATTTCACAGAGCTTGTCTTCTGAACTATGTGGCAAATAGGCACTTGGGGGCTAAGAATATGCATGCATCATACATGCTAGGGGGGGTACAACTGGGGGAATCAATGGTGGAGCAGGATCTGGGGGTTTTGGTAGACCATAAGCTCAATAATAGCATGCAATGCCAAGCTGCGGTTTCCAAAGCGAGCAAAGTCCTTTCTTGTATTAAGAGAGGTATGGACTCCAGAGAGAGAGATATCATTTTGCCCCTGTTCAAATCATTAGTAAGACCTCATCTGGAATATGCAGTTCAGTTTTGGGCACCAGTTCTCAAGAAGGATATTGGGGAACTGGAGTAAGTGCAGAGAAGGGCAACCAAACTGATAAAAGGCATGGAGGAGCTCAGCTATGAGGAAAGATTAGAAGAACTGAATTTATTCTCTCTTGATAAGAGGAGATTAAGGGGGGATATGATCAACATGTACAAATACATAAGGGGTCCATATAGTGAACTTGGTGTTGAGTTATTCACTTTACGGTCATCATGGAGGACAAGGGGGCACTCTTTACATCTAGAGGAAAAGAGATTTCATCTCCAAATACGGAAAGGTTTCTTCACAGTAAGAGCTGTGAAAATGTGGAATAGACTCCCTCCAGAGGTGGTTCTGGCCAGCTCAGTAGATTGATTTAAAAAAGGCCTGGATACTTTCCTAAATGTACATAATATAACTGGGTACTAACATTTAAAGTTGATCCAGGAAAAATCTGATTGCCTCTCAGGGGATCAGGAAGGAATTTTTTTTCCCTGCTGTAGAAAATTGGATCATGCTTTGCTGGGGTTTTTCGCCTTCCTCCGGATCAACTGTGGGTGAAGGATTGTCTATATGGGATTGTATGATTTTTATTTTTGTAATTGGTTGAACTAGGTGTCTTTTTTTCAACCTGACTATGTAACTATGTAATGAGCTGAGAGGAGGAGTTTCAGGAGGCAGAGTCAGTACAGGAATCACTGATTGCAGGCAGCAAGGTACCATGGGATATGTAGTCCTTAGAAATGGAGGAGAAACTGTGTGTAATGCATGCAGGGAATCCACGAAGTTGTGGAAAGAGATAACCAGCAGACAGGCAGAACTCATAACATGAAAAGAGAGTTTTTAAGTAAGTTTATATTGGATTGTGAATAGAGTTGAGCGGACACCTGGATGTTCGGGTTCGGCAGGTTCGGCCGAACTTCAGAAAAAAGTTTGGGTTCGGGACCGAACTTGACCCGAACTTGACCCCGAACACCGAACCCCATTGAAGTCAATGGGGACTCGAACGGCTATAATAAAGTGTCGGCTCCCGTCCCCCTTAATACAGAGAACAATCATTGAAGTCAATTATTTTTAAAAAGTTAGTAAAAAGTGTTTGGGGACCTGGGTCCTGCCCCAGGGGACATGTATCAATGCAAAAAAAACTTTTAAAAACGGCCGTTTTTTCGGGAGCAGTGATTTTAATAATGATTAAAGTGAAACAATAAAAGTGTAATATTCCTTTAAATTTCGTACCTGGGGGTGTCTATAGTATGCATGTAAAGGGGCGCATGTTTCCAGTGCTTAGAACTGTCTCTGCAAAAAGTGTCATTTTTGCGGGAAAGAAAGCTATTTAAAATCACTCGCGGCTAATGTGTATTGTCGGCTCCCGTAACACAGAGAACAGTCATTCATTGAAAGCCATTCATAAAAAAAAAAAGTCATTGATAAAAAAAAAAAAGCGTAGGGGTCCCCCCCAAATTCAATAACCAGGCCCTTCAGGTCTGGGATGGATATTAAGGGGGACCCCAGCCAAAAAAAAAAAAAATGGCGTAGGGTCCCCCTCAAAATCCATACCAGACCCTTATCCGAGCACGCAACCTGGCAGGCCGCAGGAAAAGAGGGGGGACGAGAGCGCCCCCCCCCTCCCGCCTTAACCGTACCAGGCCACATGCCCTCAACATTGGGAGGATGCTTTGGGGGTCTGAGACCCCCAAAGCACCTTGTCCCCATGTTGATGAGGACAAGGGCCTCATCCCCACAACCGTGCCCAATGGTTGTGGGGGTCTGCGGGCGGGGGGCCTTTCGGAATCTGGAAGACCCCTTTAACAAGGGGACCCCCAGATCCCGCCCCCCCCCTGTGTGAAATGGTAAGGGGGTACAAAAGTACCCCTACCATTTCACCAAAAAAGTGTCAAAAATGGTAAAAATGACAGGAGACGGTCTTTGACAATTCCTTTATTAAAATCTTCTTTCTTCTGGTCTTCCTTTCTTCATCTTCTCCTTCCGGCATCTTCTTCTTCCATCTTCTTCTTCCTCCGATCCGCTTCTTCTTGGCCTTCTCGTCCAGCATCGGTGTCTTTTCTGGGCCGCTCTGCGCAATGGGAGACTCCCGCTGTGTGAGGCTTCTCTCCGGTATCTTCTTCCACGGCGTCGGTCTCCATGCGTCAGAGGGGGGCGGGGTTACCAGGTGGCCCCGCCCTCCGTTATAAAAGACCTGTCAGCCCAAGCGAAGCCTCACACACCGGAAGCCTCCCATTGCGAGGAGTGGCCCAAGAAGAGACTGACGCCCTGGAAGAAGATACCGGAGAGAAGCCTCAGAGACCGACGCCGTGGAAGAAGATACCGGAGAGAAGCCTCACACAGCAGGAGCCTCCCATTGCGTGGAGCGGCCCAGAAGAGACACCGATGCTGGACGAGAAGACCAAGAAGAAGTGGATCGGAGGAAGAAGAAGATGGAAGAAGAAGATGCCGGAAGGAGAAGATGAAGAAAGGAAGACCAGAAGAAAGAAGAAAGAAGATTTTAATAAAGGAATTGTCAAAGACCGTCTCCTGTAATTTTTACCATTTTTGACACTTTTTTGCTGAAATGGTTGGGGTACAAAAAGTACCCCCTTACCATTTCACACAGGGGGGGGGGGGGGATCTGGGGGTCCCCTTGTTAAAGGGGGCTTCCAGATTCCGATAAGCCCCCCGCCCGCAGACCCCCATAACCACCGGGCACGGTTGTGGGGATGAGGCCCTTGTCCTCATCAACATTGGGACAAGGTGCTTTGGGGGTCTCAGACCCCCAAAGCATCCTCCCAATGTTGAGGGCATGTGGCCTGGTACAGTTCAGATGGGAGGGGGGGGCGCTCTCGTCCCCCCCTCTTTTCCTGCGGCCTGCCAGGTTGCGTGCTCGGATAAGGGCCTGGTATGGATTTTGAGGGGGACCCCACGCCATTTTTTTTACTGGGTTTCCCCTTAAAATCCATCCCAGACCTCAAGGATCTGGTATGGATTTTGAGGGGGACCCTACGCCATTTTTTTTTTGGCTGGGGTCCCCCTTAATATCCATCCCAGACCTAAAGGGCCTGGTTATTGAATTTGGGGGGACCCCTACGCTTTTTTTTTTTTTTTTTTTATTGTTTTTTATCAATGACTTTCAATGAATGACTGTTCTCTGTGTTACGGGAGCCGACAATACACATTAGCCGCGAGTGATTTTAAATAGCTTTCTTTCCTGCAAAAATGACACTTTTTGCAGAGACAGTTCTAAGCACTGGAAACATGCGCCCCTTTACATGCATACTATAGACACCCCCCAGGTACGAAATTTAAAGGAATATTACACTTTTATTGTTTCACTTTAATCATTATTAAAATCACTGCTCCCTAAAAAACGGCCGTTTTTAAACGTTTTTTTTGCATTGATACATGTCCCCTGGAGCAGGACCCAGGTCCCCAAACACTTTTTATGACTAACTTTTTAAAAAAGAACGACTTCAATGACTGTTCTCTGTATTAAAAGCACTCGCGGCTATATGAATATCAATTCATATAGCCGCGAGTGCTTTTAAAAGACATTTTAAAAAGCAACATTACATCGCCGAACACCGGACCCGAACCCGAACATACAGTCAATTGTTCGGGTTCGGGTTCGGGTCCGGGACCCGAACACCCAAAAGTCCGGTACGGACCCGAACTTTACAGTTCGGGTTCGCTCAACCCTAATTGTGAATGATAATTGTTTGTGTTGTTATTACAATATTAACTAAATTGAATAATATACCACATTTTTCGGCACACACTTTTTTGCCCTTAAAATCAGGGAAAAATTGTGGGTGCATGTTATACACGATCCCTGCTGCCTCTGAGGGGAGCGGAGCGAGCACCGCTGAATTACATAGAGCTGCGATGTCCTGTGTACCCGGCGCTCCGTCACTCACAGCCACGCCTCCTGACCGCGCATTGGACCACTGGCCAGGAGGTGTGGCTGTGAGTGACGGAGAGCTGGGTACACAGGAGATCGCGGCTCTATGTAATTCAGCGGCACTTGCTCCTCCTCTTCCCTCGGAGACAGCAGGGATAATCCAACACTGGTGAGGCTGCAATGATGGGAGAGGTGAGGCTGCAGATGGGCACTGAACAGGCTGCATTGTTGGGTAATTAATGGCTGCATATGCATACCTCCCAACATTCTGAGATGGGAATGAGGGACACCTACTAGCAAAAGTATGTAGGCAGAGGACACACCCCCTGTCACACCCCTTAAAGGAGAATTAACTAAAAGAAGGTTAATTAAATACACAAGAGCTTTTTTTTTACTACTACTATTCCTTTATATTGGCTTTTAAAATTTACAAATGCAGCAATTTAGAATTTGGATGAAAGGATTAGCACTGGGAAACACTTTTTAAAAGATAAATAGTGCATTTTCTATACAACTATATAGATCAGACAAAAATGAGGGGGGACGAGGGACCGAGGGACATTGCTCTAAATCAGAGACAGTCCCTCGAAATCAGGGACAGTTGGGAGCTATGCAGATGGGCACTGAGCAGGGTGCATTGATGAGCTGTGACCCTAATTTTGCTTCAAAGTTCTTTATTTAAACGCAAGGGTTTTGGTGCGGTTTAAGAAAGCACACCAAAGATGCAGTATGCAAGAGTTTTGGTGCACTTTTTGAAACTGCACCAAAACTGCAGGACCTCATAGAATTCCAAGGTGAAAACGCAGCTAACCCGCACAAAAACTGAGGGTTAGCTGTGCTTTAGCAAAGCGCAGTTAGGCAGTGTGAAACTGCCCTTATTCTTGTTGTTTTGTGTTAAACACGGCATAGCTACATTGGAGAATGTTTTTTATATTTCATGGATGAGCTGAGCACCTTATAACGCACCGGTGAGTAATGAATAATTTGTCAATATTACCACTGATGCAAATACATTTATTTTGCAACTGAAGGAAAGTTTTATGGGATCTGTCAGTACAAAAGCTCTCCCCGGATCTGTAATGTACCTCATAGAGGCCAAGCCTCCTCCTGGAGTTGATAACAGGGTAGTAGGAATGGGCCCGGTGTTCGATTCGAACCCATGTTCGAATCTAACATCAGCCGTTCGTCCGCACGTCGAGGGCAGAACTCTGAGGGCCGTACGCGTGTGATGCGAACGGTCCACAATGCACTGCGCCAGTCGCAGTGCATTGCTGGCTGATGATTGGCCAAGCATGCACTGTGACCCCGCATGCTTGGCCAATCATAGAGCCAGCGGCGAGGAGAGCAATAATTGGCCACAGGCAGGATGCCTGTGGCCAATTATAACTCAGGGGGTTTAGTACACGCCCCACACTATATAAGGCCGCCGCGCCGGCGGCTTCGTGTAGTGTGTTCCGGCTTGAGGAACAGTGACAGTGTACTGTACATGTACACACTATATGTGAATCATTTCTGTGTGGGGAAAGTGTAGGGAAAGAGGAAAAATAGGCAGGGATAGTGTATTCTTCTCAGCCTTTGCTTGTGGGGAAAGTGTAGGGATAGAGGAAAAATAGGCAGGGATAGTGTGTTCTTCTCAGTGCTGTTCTCTACCAATCCAGCCATCTGCAGGAGTTAGTGTGTGTGTGTGCTGTGTGAGTGCTATGTGACGTGCACATTTAATAACAGAGAATTTCATATGTGGTGATATTTCATATGTAAATCACCATATATAGGGGACTCTACCCCACTGAAGGCTTTAAGTGATAGATTAAAGTGTCTCCGTGTGTGTACTATCACTTAAAGCCTTCAGTGGGGTAGAGACCCCAAAATATGGTGATTCACATATGAAATATCACCACATATGAAATTCTCTGTTATTAAATGTGCACATCGCATAGCACTGTGCTAATAACACTGGTTTACACTGTGCAGTTGATGTAGGCACAAACAATCTTACAGTTCATCCCCCATTTTTTGGGTATTTATACAAATTTGGTTTTTCACATTGGTTCAGGTGATTAATACTGAGCCAAATCACACTGGGTGGATCACTATTATATGTTTCACATGATATTCTAACTATAGAATTTCTTTTGCCGCTTATTATAGCTGTTTACATAGCAGCATAAGGGCCCATAATAGGACATTGTCATCATTAGTTTTATTAGGTGACGTATTTAATTTTCCAATTTCTCTGTATTTTCTTTACTTACACTATAGGTAGCGCCTGACCTCAGCACTACCAATTATCTTTTAAGTATCGGGCTCACTCCAAGGATAGCTCCCATCCTTTCCCCTGAGGTGGCTGCAACCTAAACACATCCCACCTAAGCGCGGCTTATCATATATAGTTTCAACAGTCCATACATACATACATACATACATACAGTATATACCTACAGTCCCTGTCTTGTTTGCACCGCCTGTATACTGCGGTTCAGAGTATATAGGGTTTTAGGTATAGGGTTTTATTTTGGGTGCAGGGTTCCCCTTAATATCCATACAAGACCCAAAGGGGCTGGTAATAGGCTGGGGTAGGGGGGGGGGGGGGCGGGGGTAGCCATGCCATTTTTCTCAAAGATTTTTATCCATATTGCCAGGACAAGACATGACATTAAAGCCGCAAGCAGTTTTAAATGGATTCTTTTTTTCCTTTACAAATGTCATTTTGTGCAGGGACAGTTCTAAACACGGGAAACACATGCCACTTCACAGGCATACTTTAGACACCCCCAGATACCATATTTAAAGGAATATTTCTCTTTTTTTTTTCACTTTATGCATCATTAAAATCACTGCTCCTGAAAAAACGTAATTTTTCAAAACTTCTTTTTGCATTGATACATGTCCCCTGGGGCAGGACCCGGGTCCCCAAACCTGTTTTATGACAATAACATGCATATTGGCCGTTATAATTAGCACTTTAGATTTTGAACGTTTGCGTCCATTGTAACTAATAGGGTTCTAACGTTCGTGCGAACTTTCGTCCGTTCGCAGGTTCTGGTGCGAACCGAACCCAGGGGTGTTCGGCTCATCCCTACAGGGTAGCAGGAGAAGGAATGTTGCGGGTGCCTGTGGTAGGTCCTGGTCAGATGACAGTCCTGGTAATGCCATGGACTCAGGATTGGAACTTGTACAGGATGCTGTCACACAGATGAAGCACAGGAACTTGCAGGTGTGGGAGCAGAACTGTAGTCAAACAGGCCAAAATCAGCAACAACCAGGCAGAGGAGGTGAAGATTCAGAGGACAGAGAGTAGAGACTATATGGATTAAAATAGAAAACAAATATAGAAATAGATCAATAGAAGTTAAAAGAGATCTAAGAATGGAGAGTATAAGATAGAAGAAAATAATTCATGTAGATAAATATATGTTATGACAGTATGTAAATGTTGCATAAAAATTTGTAAAAAATGCTTTATAAATAAAGATTATCAAAAAAAAAAAAGTCAAGGCCAAGTGGAGGTCAGTATCAAAAAGACATAAGTGGTACCATATCAGCAGGCAGAAGACAGAGTTGGATCACAAGTCAAGGTCAAGAGCAGAAGATCATATGGAGTCAGGTGGCGAGCTGGATCAAAGCACAGAAGAAGCAGGACCCAGATCACTGAAGCTGATGATCACTCAGCAACTCTCCCAACTTCTGTGATGCCTTAAATAGGTCACTGCAGGGGTCAAGTCCTGGGGAAAAAAGTGTAGGAATTCCCACCCAAGATCCACTCCCCCACCAAAAAAACAAAATGATACTCTCATATGCACGAACGCTTCAAAAGTGGTATTTTTCATACAATTTTCGTATTGTGTGTATGAAGCTTAACTGTTAGTACTACTGAATGGTCAGTCCACCCCTGGTGTGCGTCACTTACTATTGCGAGCTGTGTCGGCGGCTGCTGGAGTAGCACCTGCCACACAGCTTGCATACTTCAAAGTCTTGTAGGACACAGGTGCTAACAGGAACTGAGTTCCTGTTGTGGAAAAAGTACAGGAACTCCGTTCCCATGCGTTCCCGCGGGAATTGAGCCCTGGGTCACTGTGTGACAAAATGCCAGTGCCACTGTGTGCCAAACGTGCACTTTCATTCATACTAATGTGCATGTACAAACACGTCGATGAACACACAGCAATTAATCTGTGCACTGGTGCATGAGCTGTACTATGCACATGCACAAATCTTTGGGCGCTGCCATGTAACAAATCTTCCTGACATGCGTGATGAGCATTTGTATATCTTAAGGCATGGCCATGTACATGTCATAAACCATGAATCAGACTGAGACAGAAGTACCTTTAAAACACACTTGTTTATTAATAATAATAATAATAATAATAATAATAATAAAAAAAAGGTAAACATAGTAAAAACATAGCCAGAGTTCAGGAACCGGAACTGATAATCAGACAAGCCAAAATGTCAGGGAGCCAGAGATGAGTGCAGTAGAACAGCAAGCAGGATCTGGAGCCAGAATGAATGTCAGCCAAGCAAGTCTTTAACAGGAACAAAGGAGAGCATCTCTAGAGATGTGACCAAGGCGAAGGCAGAGATCATCTGGACTGGATGGCTTAACCGCTTGCTGACCAGCCTCCGCAGTTATACTGCGGCAACATTGCTCGGCTGCGTGAATCGCCGTCATGGTACGTCGGTACCACAGATGGCCCCTAGGGGGCGCATGCGTGCCACTCGCTCGCCCCCCGAACCGATGCGAGTGCCCGGCGGTCTCGATCACCGCCGGGCTCCCGCGATCACTCGGGGCACACGGAGAACCCGTAACTGTGTGTGTAAACACACAGTTTCTGGTTCTCTGAGGGGAGAACTGACAGATCGTTTGTTCATACAGAGTATGAACAGACAATCTGTCATGTCCCCTGCACAGTCCCCATCCTCCTTCAGTTAGAACACAAACTAGGACACTCTTAACCCCTTCACTGCCCTCTAGTGTTAAGCCCTTCACTGCCAGTGACATTTTTACAGTAATCAATGCATTTTTAATAGCACTGATCGCTGTATTAATACCAGTGGTCCCAAAATTGTCAAAATTGTCCGACATGTCCGCCATAATGTCACAGTCATGAAAAAAATTATCGTTGCCATTACTAGTAAAAAAAAAATTATTAATAAAAATGCCATTAAACTATCCCCTATTTTGTAGATGCTATAACTTTGGCGCAAACCAATCAATATACGCTTATCGCAATTTTTTTTTTACCAAAATTATGTAGAAGAATACGTATCAGCCTAAACTGAGAAAAAAATGTTTTTTATATATTTTTGGGGGATATTTATTATAGCAATATTTTCAAAATTGATGCTCTTTTTTTTGTTTATAGCGCAAAAAATAAAAACCACAGAGGTGATCAAATAACACCCAAAGAAGGCTCTATTTGTGGGAAAAAAAGGATGTCGATTTTGTTTGGGAGTCACGTCGCATGACCACGTAATTGTCAGTAAAAGCGACGCAGTGCCGAATCGCAAAAAGTGCTCTGGTCTTTGGCCAGCCAAATGGGTTTAAGTGGTTAAGTAGGCAGGAATGACGAGCAGGATCATCAACAGGTGAGTCACTGTGGAGAGATAGGAGCTGGCAATTAGCCTACAGCTGAGCGGCCAGCTTTGAGACGGAAGAGCTGAGCCCAGCCCTGACAACAAGTGAGATAGTGGAAGTGGATAAAAACTATACATACTATATAACCTAAACTGACATTTAATAGGTGATGAATATAGCTGCTCTGCTAACATTTTATATTGTATATTTCCTGAATGTGCGTAAGTGTCCCATGCTGGCCATATGCATACCAGTTTTTCATCTGATTCCCCTGATGGTTTGTTTTATCAGATTCAGCGCATATGATATTGGGATAAAAAAATCTAATTTCTTATTCACCAAATTAATCGAAAATGGTCAACCCATGCAATTGTATTGCATTTATCATACTTATAAACACTTTTATTTTAAGGTAATAAAGAGTAAGTGCAAAAACCTATTTTCTTATTTTTAAAAAAAGAACAAAAAAAAAACAAAACAAAGAAAAGGATTATATTTTTTGGAGATCACTGGCGTACTTCAATTTTCCTCTGCCATCTATTGTTGTTTTATGTGTCCTCAGAAATATAACATCACCAGGACAGCATTTATGCATCCATTGCACTGTAAGAGCTGTGGCTCATCCAAGTAACACACTACTCCTGAAAATAATATACTCATATCCACTGCACTCAGTGCCACCCCATTTCACAGGTATGTTTGGGGGTACCAAATTTCACAAACCCCAGGCATAAAATCCACTAAAAATCAACAAAATCACTGCTCTGTTGATGTGGTGTTAGCGCGTGACGTCATCACGTGGTGGCTCGTCGGCTGATTCCAGCCACATCAATTTGTTTGCTCCAAGCACATTTGATCTCTGCAATTTGAGATCATTATGAGAGGCCCTTTTTTTCTAGAGGCGCACTTTTCAACACTTGAGCACTTTTTTCTACCAGTTGTTTACGAGCACCGAGCACTGTATTCACTTATGAAATATTATGGACAATTTGTTTATATGAGTTTCAATATCATGTATGGTGAATATCATCGTCATTCATTGTATTTTTATTGTTAGTATGATATAGGTATCACAATAATCTTTATTAAGTTTGTTTAATTACTAAGTTATTGTGTTATGAGATTTAAAGTGACAGCCCACTTTTTTTTTTTTTGCACAAATATATGATTAAAGATACAAACAAATGTGGTGCTGAGAGGATAAAATCTGTGCTAGTATATGCAAATGAATCAGCCATACAACTACTTTCAACAAAGCTCCTAAAAAAAAAAAATATATATATATATATATATATAACAATATTTTCTGGTAGTTGCTCAATACGATTGACCTAGGACAGAGGCGGCTCTAGGCTTTGTGAGGCCTTAGGCAAATCTTAGACATGAGGCCCCACTCATGCCCAAAATGGGAAAAATAATTAAAGCAATAGAAATTAACTGTATAAATTGCATGATATTCCCTTCAACTGTAACACACACATCAGGCGAATTAGACGGCCGTGAGGCCCCTAGGAGTGCGAGGCCTTAGGCGACCGCCTAATTTGCCTAATTAGAGAGCCACCTCTGACCTAGGACAGAGACTATTTGGACTTGGCCTCACATAGCAGGAAAGTTGCATTTGAACCGAATCCCGGGTCCCACCGACCCAACCCATTTCCGACGCTGGGTAGTGGCCAGTATCCTGGAATATATTAATATCCTATAGTGATATATTTAATACTGATATGCTACTGTATATCGTTTATTGATATCCAATATCCTAGATCAGTGTTTCTCACCCATTTTGCAGTCAGGGTGTCCTTGAAAATTATTTTCAGTGTTGAGGCACCCCAGTTCAAGGGGCGTTCCGCCCGCATTTTTTTTTTTTAAACATTTTTTTAAACAACAAACACTGTAGCTGCTGACTTTTAATAAGGACACTTACCTGTCCAGGGAGCCCGTGATGTCACCCCCCCCCCCCCCCAGGCTGATCCGTCCATTAACGAAGGGAAAATCTTGCGGCTTCACTGCCCATTTCCTACTGCGCATGCGCGAGTTGCGCCGCACTTTGTGAATGGCCCCGTTGTTTTCTGGGACACACACATGTCCCAGAAGACAACAGGGCTGCTCGCCGAAGAGGAGGAAGCGCTGCGGAATAGGAAGAGGCAGATTAGGAAGACTGCATAGCAACAGCGTTTTCTGGTAAGTTAAAAAAAAAAAATTCAAATGTTTTTTTTTTTTTTTTTTTTTAAAGAATATTAATGCTATTTTTTATTTTAGGGTGGCCCTTTACTTTAAGGCTTGGTTCACATTACTGTATATTGGGGAACGCATGCAAAATCTGTGTGCCTTCCCAACAACAATCTTACAGATTACATATGAAATCATTTCATCTCCCTTTTGTCCCTAGTGCTTTGTCCAGTGCCCTGAATGCAGTTTTATATTATATATAGAGAGTTTAAAGTGATCAATTACCAAGATTAGTTAGTCAACACCAACGTCTCTTTGTAATGAAAAGGAAGAAAAAAAAACTAACGGGGGATGTTTGGGACTTTCTGGGTGCTATTCATATACCCATCAACAACAGTTGTAGTTAAAAAGTTATTTTATTTTTACACATTCACGTGAAAGAAAGAAGGTATATAATAATAGATTTCTTCCATACAAAAATAGCACACTGGTATTTTTGTATGGAAGAAATGTATTATTGTATACCTTCTTTCTTTTATGTGAATGTGTAAAAATAAAATACTTTTTAACTACAATTGTTGTTGATGAGTATATGAATAGCACCCAGAAAGTCCCATATATCCCCCGTTATGCCCCGTACACACAGTCGGAAATTCCGACCACAAAATCCGTCGGATTTTTTCCGACGGATTTTGTCCGACACTGGTGTTGCATACACACGGTCGGACAAAGTTGTTGGAAAATCTGATCATTCTGAACGTGGTGACGTTCGTTGCGTCTGACGGGACTACGTAGAGGGTAGTAGCCAATAGCTCTGGTCTTGTAATGTGATCTGAGCATGCGTGGCACTTTGTCCATCGAAATTCGCTACACACGATCGGAAAAAGTCTGATAGGACTTTGTTGTCGGAAAATTTAAGAGCAGGATCTCAAACTTTTTCCGTCAGAAGTTCCGACGGAAAAAGTCTGATGGAGCCCACACACGGTCGGAATTTCCGTCAACATGGTCCGATAGGACATTTTCCGTTGGAAAATCCGACCGTGTGTATGGGGCATTAGAGTTTTTTTTTTCTTCCTTTTATATACTGTTCTTTCTGCCTGGAAACCTGATATTGTCCATGGCAACCATAAAGTGTCCCTTTACATCAAAAGCAGTTTTAGACCAGCTATAAAACAGCAATAGTAAATTAGAATCACTTGCAGAATTGAGCGATAATAATTTGTGGGGAAATTCATCATCAAACACTGAAAGTAATGACAGCGACAAATTCTGCAACTGAGCAGATTTCTGTGTTTTTGATTTGATTACATTATTGAATACATTTTACTATTATTATATTATTATTTGTTATAATTATTTATAGTATTTATTATATTATAATTAGGGTTGTCCCGATACCGATACTAATATCGGTATCGGGACCGATACTGAGCATTTGCGCGAGTAGTTGTACTTGCGCAAATGCTCCCGATGCCTGATCCGATACCTGGGAGGCGGTGTTTCATCAGATTAGGCGACCCTGCGCAACCAGAAGTCAGCGGGCGCGTCGACGTCAGTGGTTGGACATCCCGACGCCCATCCTGGTACACCCTGCACACGGCCGCAGTAAGCCAGCAGCAGAAATCTTGTTACACCCAGCCCATATAGTTCGAGCTGGGTGTAACAAGATGGCCGCTGCTGCTACTATGCGACCAAGTGCAAGGAGTACCAAGATGGGCGTCGCAGGCAGTCTTTCCTTTCATGGCATTTCAGTGCCTGCCCATCAGTGCCCATAAATGCCACCTATCAGTGCCCAATGCCTGTAAGTGCTGCCTATCAGTGCCAGCCACCTGTCAGTGCCATCTATCAGTGCCAGCCACCTATCAATGCCATCTATTAGTGCCCAATGCCCATAAGTGCCCATCAGTGCCAGCCACCTATCAATGCCATCTATCAGTGCCCAATGCCCATAAAAGCCCCTATCAGTGCCAGCCACCTATCAATGCCATCTATCAGTGCCCAATGCCCATAAGTTCCCCTATCAGTGCCAGCCACCTGTGAGTTCCATCTATCGGTGCCAGCCATCTATCAGTGCCAGCCACCTGTCAGTGCCATCTATCATTGCCAACCATTTGTCAGTTCCAGCCATCAGTCAGTGCTCATCAGTGCTGCATATCAGTGCCCATTAGTGCCACCTAATACGATCAGTGCTGCATATCAGTGCCACCTAATCTGTATTGTGCTCTGAAAACTGTCACATGACATTAAAAGAAAAGTATCGGTATCGGCGAGTACTTGAAAAAAAGTATCAGTACTTGTACTCGGTCTTAAAAAAGTGGTATCGGGACAACACTAATAATTTATGATTTTGTGTTTCAAATTTTATCATACCCAGGATGTCTACTAGACTCTTGTTTGGACAGATCTAAGTGATTCCTAATTCCTAAGAATTACAGGCCTACAATATGAAAACGCCAAATTTCAATGCGAAAAAATGCACCGCTTTGAGACGCAAAAATCTGACATACTCATACCGCCAGGGAGGTTAAGAGATCTAAGAATCTGAAAGTTCACTTATATAGACTTTATTTTGTTTTGCATAGACTCTATGTTGATACAAAATCATTTTTGTTTGGTATTTTTTGAACAGAGCTGCTTTGCATTTGTTTTAAGATACAATTGTTACTAGTTTATAGATACAATTTTTTTTTTTTTTTTACACATGACTCCACAGGTTGTAACCATTTAGAGACACTTTTATCAACAGTATTGCAATTTATTCACAGACTTTATTTTTTAACAAGTTAGCCTACAGCAGCATAACTGACTGCACAATATTGTATTAGAATAGCACATTATATTATTTGAGTGTTAACCAGAACATTGTCCTTCCCTATGACATGGTCCAAAACATTCCAGGGAATTTCCTCTACGCTGTCTGAATGTGGTTCATGCTACACAAGCTATTGCTTCTTTTCGCCAATCAGATTCGCTCTTTGTAATTTCTGACGGTTCCTGTAAGGGACATCCTGCCTCTTGTTCCACAATTGACATCATATTAAATTGTAACCACTGGGTGGCACCGTGGGTACAGATGGATATACTCAGTGCCACATCCCAAAAGTCAGTGCAATAAATAATTTAAATATATAATATGGACTTTATAGGCACATTGACTCTAAAGCAAACTGTAAGATAAAACAATAATCGTTATTCATTTACAATATCATAAAATCTGATGAGTTACAAAAAATAAAAATATGCACTTGTAAACTCTGTTACACCACTTGTACCTATAGGCAAGCACAGTTGCACAGTTTAGGAGATATTCAGAGTGCATGCAGCCAATGACCTCATCGGCGTATGCGCTCTGAAGGTCTGGCTTACAGTGCCGGACCTTCAGAACCTGTGCCGGAAAATCGTGTAGCTGGAGGCTACGAACCTGGAAGGAAGATCAGGTGAAGATGTCAGCTGTCTCAGCTTGGACATCGCGGTGCTAGAGGGTTCTGAGATAAGTCTATCATAATGTGCTAGTATGCGACTAGCACATTATGACATTGCCTTCCCGGATTATTTTTTTACTGCCAGCGGTTAACAAAAGCTTTAAGGTGTAGGGTATGGAGTCAAATGCACTGAGGAGCAGTGTTGGTCATCTTACTTTAAAAAAAAAAGTAATTAGTTAAGTTACAAATTACAAATTACTTCTCCCAAAAAGTAATTGCGTTAGTAACTCAGTTACTACATTGGAAAATTAATTAGTTACTCAGCAAAGTAACTGTGACTTTTTTTAATACTCTATAGATGGGACTAGCGAAGGAAGTGAATGTCGCCGTCTCCATCAGCGAGATTGACACCTCGCGAGCCCCGTCACCTGGTATGGATTTAAAGGGGAACCCCTACGCTGAAAAGCTTTGAAATCTCACGGAGCACTGTTCAATCCATCATCCAAAAATGGAAAGAGTATGGTTACCAAGACATGGCCGTACACCTAAACTCACAGGCCGGGCAAGGAGAGCATTAATCAGGGAAGCAGCCAAGAGGCCCATAGTATGAGCTGCAGAGTTAGTCATGCATTCCACAAATCTGGCCTTTATGGAAGAGTGGCCAGAAGAAAGCCATTGTTGAAAGAAAGCCATAAGAAGTCCCATTTGCAGTTTTTAAGAAGCCATGTTGAGGACACAGCAAACATGTGGAAGAATGTGCTCTGGTCAGATAAAACCAAAATTTAACTTTTTGGCCAAAAAGCAAAACACTGTGTGGCCAAAAACTAACACTGCACATCACCCTGAACACACCGTTCCCACCGTGAAACATAGTGGTGGCAGCATCATGTTGTGGGGATACTTTTCTTCAGCAGGGACAGGGAAGCTGGTCAGAGATGATTTTCATGATGGATGGAGCCAAATACAGGGCAATCCTAGAAGAAACCCTGTTAGAGACTGGGGCGAAGGTTCACCTTCCAGTAGGACAACGACCCTAAACATACAGCCAGAGCCACAAAGGAACGGTTTAGATCAAAGCATATTCATGCGTTAGAATAGCCCAATCAAAGTCCAGACATAAATCCAATTGAGAATCTTTGGCAAGACTTAAAAATTGCTGTTGACAGATGCTCTCCATCCAATCTGACAGAGCTTGAGCTATTTTGCAAAGAAGAATGGGCAAAAATATCACTCTCTAGATGTGCAAAGCTTGTAGCAACATCCCTGAAAAGACTTGCAGCTGTAATTGCAGCAAAATGTGGTTCTACAAAGTATTGACTCAGGGAGGGGGGCTGAATACAAATGCACGCCACACTTTTCACATATTTATTTGTAAAAAAAATTTGAAAACCATTTATCATTTTCCTTCCACTTCACAATTATGTGCCACTTTGTGTTGGTCTATCACATAAAATCTCAATAAAATGCATTTATATTTTTGGTTGTAACATGACAAAATGTGGAAAATTTCAAGGGGTATGAATACTTTTTCAAGGCACTGTAGATATGGTAATACAGTAAACCCCCGCTATATTGCGGTTCAGTTATTGCGGTCCCGGTATATCGCGGTATTTTAATTAGGACCTGTTATTCTGATATTGTGGTAATATTTCACCATTTTCGCAGTTATGTACTCTATTTTTTACTGTACTGTACAGTATACTGTACTGTTAAGACAATATTTTTGTGTTTTAAAAATCCTCTTGATCTCTCTCTCTATCTTTAAAGTGGAAGTAAACCCCCCTATCGTTTTCAGCCAAGGAAGCCGCCATCTTTGCCTCTGTTTAATCTTCAACTGCCACAGTGCTGCACATGTGATCCGTTATGACACCAGCCATTGGATGGTTTGACTGTTTGGTTGAGAGCACAGCCAATGTGCAGTTAGCATTGACGGCATGCCTTTTTTTTTTAGACTGTTAAATCGATGGGTTTACTTCCGCTTTAATGTGTTTCTATTGCATAAAAGTGTGTTTAACCACTTGCCGACCGCCCCATGTAGATATACGTCGGCAGAATGGCACGTACAGGCAGAACCACGTACCTGTACGTGCCATTCTTCAGGCGGTTGGGGGGTCCGATCGGACCCCCCTCCGCCGGCGGGGACGGTCGGCATCGCTTCAGGAGCGATCCGGGACGAGGGGACGGCCAGTGGTTTCTGGCCACCCCCTCGCGATCGCTCCTGGCGAATGAAAAGCTTCCCCTTCCTGTCTATTGTATAGACAGGAAGGCGGAAGTGATGTCACGCTCGGTGCGCCGGTCTATGTGACCGGAACGCCGAGCACAGAAGATGTAAAGGTTAGTGCACAAACAGTTCACTGACACCAGTACACATAGGCACACAATCCACCCCCTGTCACCCCCAGATCACCCCCCAGATCACCCCCTCCCCCCCCAGTCACAGTGTCACTAATTGCAGTGATCATTTATTTACTGATCACTGCATTTAGTGTCAGTGTGACTGTAATAACTGTCAGGGCAGTTAGTTTTAGGTCCTAGGTAGCCCCCCGACCCCCCCCCCCTCCCCCTAATAAAGGTTTAACCCCCTGATTGCCCCTAGTTAACCCCTTCACCCCCTTTTGCCAGTGTCACTAAGCGATCGTTTTTCTGATCGCTGCATTGTGTCGCTAGGTAACCATTTTTTTTTTTTATTTTAACCGCCATGTTTTATATAGGTTCATAAATAGTTTTATAGGTCAGGTACCCCCATATTACAACCTAAATAAAGGTTTTAACCCCTTGATTGCCCCTAGAGTTAACCCTTTCACCAGTAATCACCGTATAACTGTCACTGGTGACGCTGGTTAGCCAGTTAGTTATTTCGTTATTTAGGTTCCCCGTCAGGTTTTTATATAGCGTCAGGTACCCCCATATATTACCTAATAAAGGTTTAACCCCTGATTGCCCCTAGTTAACCCTTTCACCCCCTTTTGCCAGTGTCACTAAGCGATCGTTTTTCTGATCGCTGCATTAGTGTCGCTAGGTAACCAGTTTTTTTTTTAGGTTAACCGCCATGTTTATATAGGTTCATAAATAGGTTTATAGGTCAGGTACCCCCATATTACAACCTAAATAAAGGTTTTAACCCCCTGATTGCCCTAGAGTTAACCCTTTCACCAGTGATCACCGTATAAAATGTCACTGGTGACGCTGGTTAGCCAGTTAGTTATTTCGTTATTTAGGTTCCCCGTCAGGTTTTTATATAGCGTCAGGTACCCCCATATATTACCTAATAAAGGTTTAACCCCCTGATTGCCCCTAGTTAACCCTTTCACCCCCTTTTGCCAGTGTCACTAAGCGATCGTTTTTCTGATCGCTGCATTAGTGTCGCTAGGTAACCAGTTTTTTTTTGTATTACTGTTACGGGTGACGCTGGTTAGTTAGCTTGTTTTTTATACTGTCAGGGCACCCGCCATTTATTACCCAATAACGGTTTAACCCCCTGATCGCCCGGCGGGTGATATCAATTAGGTTTTAGGGTCAAATAAGGTCTGCGTCGCCCCAGGTTAGTGCCAGTACCGCAAACACCCACGCGCAAAGCATACACCTCCCTTAGTGGTATAGTATCTGAACAGATCAATATCTGATCTGATCAGATCTATACTAGCGTCCCAGCAGTTTAGGGTTCCAAAAAAACGCATTGTTAGCGGGATCAGCCCAGATACCTGCTAGCACCTGCGTTTTCCCCCTCCGCCCAGCCCAGCCCACCCAAGTGCAGTATCGATCGATCACTGTCACTTACAAAACACTAAGCACACATAACTGCAGCGTTCGCAGAGTCAGGCCTGATCCCTGCGATCGCTAACATTTTTTTTGTGGTAGCGTTTTGATTCAGTCGCTAACAGTCAGGAGCTTTTTTACCTGTGAATCTCAAAAAAATAAAAAAAACAAAAATAGTTGTCGTTTTATTGTTCTCTCTCTCTCTCTATTGTTGCTCTTTTTTTACTCCATTCTATTCTGCAATGTTTTATTATGTTTTATCATGTTTTATCATGCTTGCTTTTCAGGTATGTAATTTTGTTTACTGTGTTTTAGTGTTAAGCATTTTTTTGTTTTCAGGTGCGCCATTCAGTTGCAGCGCGGATTTATTTATCTTGACAGCAACAGCGTTTGCTCCCACGATACATAAAGCCGCGACTCCAACGCTGTAGGAGGTGATTTCACCACCACAGTTAAAAAAAAGAGCATATGTGCCGAAGCATGGGGGCAGCAGGGGGCGGGGAGGAGCGATTGGCTCCTAATGCCACGTACATACGGTCGAAATTCCGACCGTGTGTACACGGCATAACTTTTGCGGGAGGATGCCCCCATGCATCGGCATATATAAATGGTGCATGTATGCCCATCATTAGAAGTGGGTGGATGAAGGGAGTTATTCTAATGGTGGGCATACCCACCAATCAATCTCTTTTTTTTCGTTCAGCCAAGAGGCTGCATGAAAAAAAAAAAGATTACAATATATGTCCAGTATGTTGCTGGACTTTGAATGGTTATACCAGAATGATGCCTGCAGGTTTAGGTATCATCTTGGTATCATTCTTTTCAGCCAGTGATCGGCTTTCATGTAAAAGCAATTCTAGCGGGTAATTAGCCTCTAGACTGCTTTTACAAGCAGTAGGAGGGAATGTCCCCCCCTCCCGGATATAAAACCGCGCCATTGGGAAATTGGGAAAGCATTTTATCACACCAATCTTGGTGTGGTCAGATGCTTTGAGGGCAGAGGAAAGATCTAGGGTCTAATAGACCCCAATTTTTTCAAAAAAAGAGTACCTGTCACTGCCTATTGCTATCATAGGGGATATTTACATTCCCTGAGATAACAATAAAAATCATAACAAAGAAAAAAAATGGAAGGAACAGTTTAAAAATAGAATAAAAAAGCTAAATAAATAAAAAAAAAAACTAAAAAAAAAAAAAAAAAAAGCACCCCTGCCCCCCCTTCTCTTGCGCAAAGGCGTACACAAGCATTGGTCTGGCGTCATATGTAAACAGCAATTGCAGCATGCATGTGAGGTATCACCGCGAAGGTCAGATCGAGGGCAGTAATTTTAGCAGTAGACCTCCTCCGTGAATCTAATGTGGTATCATGTAAAGGCTTTTAAAGGCTTTTAAAAATGTATGTAGTTTGTCGCCACTGCGTGTTTGTGCGCAATTTTAAAGCATGTCGTGTTTGGTATCCATGTACTCGGCCTAAGATCATATTTTTTATTTCATCAAAAATTTGAGCAATATAGTGTGTTTTAGTGCATTAAAATAAAAAAAAGTGTATTTTTTCCACAAAAAATGCGTTTGAAAAATCGCTGCGCAAATACTGTGTGGAAAAAAAAAATGCAACACCCACCATTTTAATCTGTAGGGCCTTTGCTTTAACAATATATATAGTGTTTGGGGGTTCAACGTAATTTTCTTGCAAAAAAAAAATATGTTTTCATGTAAACAAAAAGTGTCAGAAAGGGCTTTGTCTTCAAGTGGTTAGAAGAGTGGGTGACGTGTGACATAGGCTTCTAAATGTTGTGCATAAAATGCCAGGACAGTTCAAACCCCCCCCAAATGACCCCATTTTGGAAAGTAGACACCCCAAGCTATTTGCTGAGAGCAATGTTGAGCCCATTAAATATTTTTTTTTTTTGTCCCAAGAGATTGAATAATGAAAAAAAAAAAATATATATATTTTTTTTACAAAAAGTTGTCACTAAATGATATACAGTGGTGTGAAAAAGTGTTTGCCCCCTTCCTCATTTCCTGTTCCTTTGCATGTTTGTCACACTTAAGTGTTTCGGAACATCAAACCAATTTAAACAATAGTCAAGGACAACACAAGTAAACACAAAATGCAATTTGTAAATGAAGGTGTTTATTATTAAAGGTGAAAAAAAATCCAAACCATCATGGCCCTGTGTGAAAAAGTGATTGCCCCCTAAACCTAATAACTGGTTGGGCCACCCTTAGCAGCAACAACTGCAACCAAGCGTTTGCGATAACGTGCAATGAGGCTTTTACAGCGTCCTGGAGGAATTTTGGCCCACTCATCTTTGCAGAATTGTCCTAATTAAGTTACATTAGAGGGTTTTCGAGCATGAATGGCCTTTTTAAGATCATACCACAACATCTCAATAGGATTCAGGTCAGGACTTTGGCTAGGCCACTCCAAAGTCTTCATTTTGTTTTCCTTCAGCCATTCGGTGGTGGACTTGCTGGTGTGTTTAGGATCATTGTCCTGCTGCAGAACCCAAGTTCGTTTCAGCTTGAGTACACGAACAGATGGTCGGACATTCTCCTTCAGGATCTCTTGGTAGACAGCAGAATTCATAGTTCCTTTTATCACGGCAAGTCTTCCAGGTCCTGAAGCAGCAAAACAGCCCCAGACCATCACACTACCACCACCATATTTTACTGTTGGTATAATGTTCTTTTTCTGAAATGCAGTGTTCCTTCTACGCCAGATATACTTGGACACACACCTTCCAAAGAGTTCCACTTTTGTCTCATCGGTCCACAGAATGTTGTCCCAAAAGTCTTGGGGATCATCAAAATGTGTTGTGGAGAAATTGAGACGAGCTTTGATGTTCTTTTTGCTCAGCAGTGGTTTTCTCCTTGGAACTCTGCCATGCAGGCCATTTTTGCCCAGTCTTTTCCTGATGGTGGAGGCATGAACGCTGACCTTAACTGAGGCAAGTGAGGCCTGCAGTTCCTTGGATGTTGTTGTGGGGTCTTTTGTGACCTCTTGGATGAGTCGTCGCTGCGCTCTTGGGGTAATTTTGGGCGGCCGGCCACTCCTGGGAAGGTTCACCACTGTTCCATGTCTTCGCCATTTGTGGATAATGGCTCTCACTGTGGTTCGCTGGATTCCCAAAGCTTTGGAAATGGCTTTGTAACCCTTTCCAGACTGATAGATCTCAATTACTTTCTTTCTCAATTGTTCCTGAATTTCTTTGGGTCTCGGCATGATGTGTAGCTTTTAAGGATCTTCTGGTGGACCTTACTGTGTCAAGCAGCTCCTATTTAAGTGATGCCTTGATTGTGAACAGGTGTGGCAATAATCAGGCCTGGGTGTGGCTAGAGAAATTGAACTCAGGTGTGGACAACCACAGTTATAGTATGTTTTAACAAGGGGGCAATCACTTTTTCACACAGGGCCATGATGGTTTGGATTTTTTTTCACCTTTAATAATAAACACCTTCATTTACAAATTGCATTTTGTGTTTACTTGTGTTGTCCTTGACTATTGTTTAAATTGGTTTGATGTTCCGAAACACTTAAGTGTGACAAACATGCAAAGGAACAGGAAATGAGGAAGGGGGCAAACACTTTTTCACACCACTGTATTGCTCAAACATGTCATGGGCATATGTGGAAATACACCCCAAAATACATTCTGTTGCTTCTCCTGAGTACGGGGATACCACATGTGTGGGACTTTTTGGGAGCCTAGCTGCGTACGGAACCCCAAAAACCAAGCACCGCCTTCAGGCTTTCTAAGGGAGTAATTTTTTTATTTCACTTCTCACTGCCAATCACAGTTTCGGAGGCCATGGAATGCCCAGATGGCATAAAACCCCCCAAAATGACCCCATTTTGGAAAGTAGACACCCCAAGCTATTTGCTGAGAGGTATTGTGAGTATTTTGCAGATGTCGCTTTTTGTCACAAAGTTTTGAAAATTGAAAAAAGAAAAAAAAAATTTTTTTTCTTTACTTTCTTCATTTTCAAAAACAAATGAGAGCTGTAAAATACTCACCATGCCTCTCAACAAATAGCTTGGGGTGTCTACTTTCCAAAATGGGGTCATTTGGGGGGGTTTTGTGCTATTTTGGCATTTTTATGGCCTTCGAAACTGTGATAGGTAGTGAGGAGTGAAATCAAAAATTTGCACCCTTAGAAATCCTGAAGGCGGTGCTTGGGTTTCGGGGCCCCGTACGCGGCTAGGCTCCCAAAAAGTCCCACACATGTGGTATCCCCATACTCAGGAGAAGCAGCAAAATGTATTTTGGGGTGCAATTCCACATATAACTATGGCATGTGTGAGCAATATATCATTTAGTGACAACTTTTTGAAGAAAAAAAAAAAATTATTTTTTATTTTTGTCTTTATTCAATCACTTGGGACTAAAAAAAAAAATATTCAATGGGCTCAACATGCCTCTCAGCAAATAGCTTGGGGTGTCTACTTTCCAAAATGGGGTCATTTGGGGGGGTTTTGTACTTCTCTGCCATTTTAGCACCTCAAGAAATGAAATAGGCAGTCATAAATTAAAAGCGGTGTAAATTCCAGAAAATGTACTCTAGTTTGTAGACGCTATAACTTTTGCGCAAACCAATAAATATACGCTTATTGGCATTTTTTTTACTAAAGACATGTGGCTGAATACATTTTGGCCCAAATGTTTGACTAAAATTGAGTTTATTAGATTTTTCTTATAACAAAAAGTAGAAAATCTCTTTTTTTTTCAAAATTTTCGCTCTTTTTCCGTTTATATCGCAAAAAATAAAAATCACAGAGGCAATCAAATACCATCAAAAGAAAGCTCTATTTGTGGGAAGAAAAGGACGCAAATTTCGTTTCGTTACAAAATTGCATGACCGCACAATTACCAGTTAAAGTAGTGCAGTGCGAAATTGAAAAAAGACCTCTGGTCCTTAAGCTGACAATTGGTCCGGGGCTGAAGTGGTTAAAGACCTTTAAATGCTATTAAAAAATTAACAAAACATGCCTAGGGTGTATTTAAATAGGTTCTTTCTATTTCGCGGTTTTTCACTTTTCGCGGGTGGGTCCGGAACATAACCCCAGCGATGGAGGGGGGTTTACTGTATAGTATGTCTACAGAAGCCCCCCCACCCCCATGGGATGGCAGGATTAATCCTGGTGTAGATACGGGGGGCAAGACATAAACTGGGGGAAAGAAAAGAGCATGCCAATAAATCAGATGTTATTCAATTACTACCAATACAATGATTTCTTGGCTTGAGTAAATGCCTAATCCTTAGTATATGTGCAAATAATGATGTTACTCAGTAAGTATCGGTTGAATGACAGTTTGGACTTTTGTATTGGTAGAAATTGAATAACATCTGATTTATTAGCATGCCCTTTTCTTTCTTTCAGTTAATGTCTTCCTCCCATGTAGACACACTGTCTTACCGTATGTAGTAAGTGCTATGGACACTTTCTATTCATTTTAGTAATTTCTGTAAATATATTACCTGTATATATCATGTATATTTCTTTTTGTATGTAGATACACTATAAGCTCCCGAAGAAGAGATCTCAGTCACTAAAGATGTAGAACATATACATTGTGGCAAAGATGAAACCCCCACATTTTGAAGAGTCTTGGACAACAAAATTGGTGGTTGCATATAACTCCACCGACTCCGGGGAATACACCATACCCCTGTCAGAAACCATGAATCAGACTGAGACTGAAGTACAGTTAAATATCATTTGTTTAATAATAGAAGTAAATAGAACAAACATAGTCAAAACATAGCCAAAGTTCGGTAACCAGAATGGATAGTCAGACAAGCCAGAAAGTCAGGAGGTTGCACGATGACAGCCAGACCCTGTCCCCAACCTGGTAGGAAGGCGCAGGCAGGCGTCTGCGGTCAGCATGGAGTCTGTACCTATCATTAGCATGTCGCAAAGCCTCCTGGACTTGTGCCCAAGTGGAACGAAGACCACTAATGCAGGAATATTCTGCGGAACAAATGAGTCAGGCAAAATGGAAGTTTGGAAACCAGAGTTCACCATAAACAGGGACAATCAGGAAGCAGAATTCAAGGCACTATTGTGAGCAAACTCCGTCCCCGGTAAGAGGTCTGTCCAGTTGCTATGGTCAGAAATATAGTAACATAGGAATTGCTCCAAGGACTGATTGGCTCATTCTGTGGCCCCAATAGACTGAGGGTGATGCGCAGAGGAGAAAGCAAGCTGAAATCCCAACTGTGCACAAAAGGCTTGCCAGAATTGGGACACAGACTGACTACCCCTGTCTAAGACAATAACCTTGGGTAGCCCATATAAACAAAAGAACTCCCGAGCAAAAATGGAAGCCAGTTCCTTAGAAGTGGGCAACTTTTTAAGAGGAATAAAATTAGACATTTTTCGAGAACCGGTCCACCACCATAAGGATAACTGTGTTGCCCAGGGAGTTGGGTAACTCCACAATTAAATCCGTAGACAGGGGGGTCCAGGGCCTCTCTCCATTGTTTATGGGTTGTAGGAGGCCCACTGGAAGGTGTCGTGGAGCCTTACTCTGAGCACACACGGAACAGGCAGCTACAAAGGCGATTAAATCAGAACGTAGACTAGGCCACCAGAATTGTTGGGAAATGGCCCAAAAGAGTTGATTCCTCCCAGGGTGGCCAGCAGCCTTGGAAGAATGGTAAGTCTGGAGCACAGCAGTACGGAGACTCTCTGGGACAAAGCAACGGTCAGGTTTCCCAGGAGGAGCATGGACCTGAACAGCAAGAATTTTGTCCCCCAAAGTGAGACTGGTGCGAATCATAGCCAGAATATGATCAGGAAGAATCACAGGAACCGGAACCAACTCCATCTTGGAAGTAGATGAAAATTGTCGTGACAAACCGTCAGCCCTTACATTCTTAGTACCAGGTAAGAATGAGACAATGTAATTGAAACTTGACAAGAAAAGAGCCCATCGTTCCCTTCTGGGAGAGAGGCTTTTAGTCTCAGACAAGAATGTGAGATTCTTATGGTCAGTAAGAATGAGAACCGGCAGAGTGGTACCTTCAAGGAGATGTCTCCATTCTTTCAGGGCTAAAATTATCGCTAACAGCTCTCTGTCACCAATCTCGTAATTGCACTCCGCAGGTGACAAGTTCTTGGAAAAGTAGCCACAAGGATGGATAGCGCTCTCAGAGGTAGGACGTTGAGACAGAACAGTGCCAACTCCAGTCTCAGAAGCATCAACCTCAAGGATAAAAGGTAACGTAGGATCAGGATGTGCCAACACAGGAGCAGAAACAAAGGCAGCCTTGAGACTCTCAAAGGCCTTAAAGTGGATGTAAACCCCAATTTTTTTATGTCATAATGTAGAGAATACGATTTCCTTTCATTTGAGCCCAGTCTTGCCACACAGATTTACTCGAGGCCTGAGCAATCCTCTTTTATTGTTCAGTTAGAGAAATCTTCACAAAGTCTTGAAAACTGTCAAAAATGCCCCCTTGCTGTGAGTGACAGGTGATTTACATATCTCATGCACTAGCCTGAGACAGGTTATCATCAGATCACTGGATGTTCTACTCTGTCCAGCTCTGACTACATACATGTCCCCTAAATCACTTGTCTGTCTATAGTCTGCTGACTGTTCACTGCATCCCATGATGGGAAACATCCAGTCAAAACACAGTAAAGCTAGGAGAGCTAGAGGGGAGGGGAGGGGGGTGTGAATTGTGAACATTTTACACAGGATGTGCCTGTCTCAGGCTAGTGCATGAGATATGTAAATCACCTGTCACTCACAGCAAGGGGGCGTTTTTGACAAAGTTTTCAAGACTTTGTCAAGATTTCTCTAAGTGAACAATAAAAGAGGATTGGCTCAGGCCTCAAGTAAATCTGTGTGCAAGACTGGGCTCAAATGAAAGGCAATCTTATTCTCTACATTATGACATAAAAAAAAAGAATTTTGGGGTTTACATCCACTTTAATGGACTCCGGAGACCAACTCTGTCTGTTACCGTCCTTTCTGGTCATATCAGTCAGGGGCTTGAGATGAGAAGTTACGAATAAACTTCTGATAATAGTTGGAAAAGCCAAGAAAATGCTGCAGACGACGTAAACCCAGGTGTCGGGGCCACTGTAGGATTGCTGAAAGTTTCTCTGGGTCCATCAAAAAACCAGCAGTGGAAATGACATAACCCAGGAATTTAACCAGTTCACAATGGAATTCGCACTTCTCCAATTTGCAATCTCTTAGTTTCTGAAGCACACGACAGACATCTGTGTGGCGCAGGGGCGTCGTTAGGGGGTGGCTAAGGGGGCTGGAGCCCCGAATGTGTCCCTGCAAAGCCCCGAGTCTCACAATGCCTGCATTGCATTGTTAGCCCCGAGTGCGGTCGGCTAATTTCGGCTGCACTCGCTAACAGATCGGTTCACAGCAGCCGAAATTAGCCGAGTGCCATAGCGCCCGAAAGCGGCCGAAATTAGACGAAGGTGGCCGAGTGGCGAGTGCCGCTGGTCCCGCCTTCTGGAGCGGGACGTGTGACGTGACGTCCATCGTAGCCTGCAGGCTCCAGAAGGTGGGAACGCTACATCCCCGCTCGGGCGGGCGGCTCGGCTCTCCTCTCCTCCTTGGCTCCTCTCCTCTCCCCAGTGACTGACTGACTGCTGTGACCGCACATCACGGCCAGGCTGAGGTAGGTGAGACAGAGACTACCAATGTAATGTATGTCATTGTCAGGCAGGTCAGTGTGTGTAGGTCAGTGGTCAGTCAGTGCATGTAGGTCAGTGTGTGTGGGTCAGTGGTCAGTGCATGTAGGTCAGTGTGTGTAGGTCAGTGGTCAGTGTGTGTAGGTCAGTGCATGTAGGTCAGTGGTCAGTGCATGTAGGTCAGTGTGTGTAGGTCAGTGGTCAGTGCATGTAGGTCAGTGTGTGTAGGTCAGTGGTCAGTGCATGTAGGTCAGTGGTCAGTGCATGTAGGTCAGTGGTCAGTGCATGTAGGTCAGTGTGTGTAGTCAGTGGTCAGTGCATGTAGGTCAGTGCATGTGGGTCAGTGCATATAGGTCAGTGGTCAGTGCATGTAGGTCAGTGCATGTAGGTCAGTGGTCAGTGCATGTAGGTCAGTGTGTGTAGGTCAGTGGTCAGTGCATGTAGGTCAGTGTGTGTAGGTCAGTGGTCAGTGCATGTAGGTCACTGCATGTAGGTCAGTGGTCAGTGCATGTAGGTCAGTGCATGTAGGTCAGTGGTCAGTGCATGTAGGTCAGTGGTCAGTGCGTGTAGGTCAGTGTGTGTAGGTCAGTGTGTGTAGGTCAGGCAGGTCAGTGGTCATTGTATGTAGGTCAGTGTATGTAAGCCACACATCCCCACCACCCAGGCCAAAAAATAAAAAATAAATGCAGCAAAACCGCCCGCGCCCCCCCCCCCCCGGTTCTTCGACCTCGGGCTGAAGCCCCTGGTCTTTTTGCCACCTAGCAATGCCCCTGGTGTGGCGGCTCTCCAGGGACTTGGAAAATAGGAGGATATCGTCGAAATAAACCACCATACATAACTGCAACAAATCTCGGAGGACAACGTTAATAAATTCCTGGAAAACTGTTGGGGCATTACAAAGGCCAAAAGGCATTACAAGGTACTCATAATGGCCTGTTCTGGTATTAAACGCAGTTTTCCACTCGTCGCCCTCCTTAATCCTCACGAGATTGTATGCCCCTCTCAAATCAAGCTTTGTGAAAACTGTTGCTCCCTTGAGTCAGTCAAATAACTCTGTAATCAATGGAATCGGATAGGCATCCTTAATCGTGAAACGATTGAGACCCCTATAATCAATACAAGGTCTTAGTTCACCACTCTTCTTCTTCACAAAGAAGAAACCAGCACCAGCAGGAGACGAGGAAATGAAACCTCCAGAAAGTGGGTCTGCAACATACTCCTCCATGGCCTTATCCTCCAAGACCGGTAAAAGGGTAAACTCGGCCACGAGGGGGTATGGCACCAGGTTGCGGTACTCCACCGGCAGGGAGGAGAGTGAAGGGGTGCACAGGACCTTGGCTACCTTCTGGAAGCATGTCTTACTGCATTGTGGCGACCAGGAGAGAACCTCAGCATGGGGCCAATCAAAAGAGGGGTTGTGCCTCTGTAACCAAGGATAACCAATAACCAGTGTAAACTTAGGTGAGGAAACAACTTGGAATTGGATTATCTCATGGTGAAGAACCCCTACGGCCATGGACAACGGAACAGTCTCATGAGTCACATGGGCCGGCTGTAGAGGTCTCCCATCAAGAGCCTCAATGGCAAGTGGAGTGTCAGGCAGCTGCAGCGGAATCGATTGCTTCGATACAAAGGCAGCATCAATAAACAGGCCTGCAGCCCCAGAGTCATTTAGAGCCTGTATGTTGACGGACGACTCAGCCCAAGAAAGGGTAACCAAAAACCAGGGGCTTATCCTTCTGGATAACTGGGGACGAAACAATGCCACCTAAGGTCTGTCCGTGACAAGATCTCAAGTTTCGGGCGTTCCCTGGACGGGTAGGACAAGATGTCAAAAAGTGACCTGCCTGGCCACAATAAAGGCACAATCTCTCCCTCCTCCTAAGGGTTCTCTCATCCGCAGAGATACGCGTGAAGTCCAAGTGCATGGGTTCAACTTCACTGGCCGACTCGGTATCAGGAGGCATGGGAGGTGAGGAAGGCAAGGGTGGGACTGCAAAGCTCGGGGACAAATGTACAGGAGGCTTCCGCAAGCGCTCCTTAAAAGAGTCTTTCTCTGAGCCTCATTGTTCCAAGCAACCTCTGCTGCCAGAGTACGGAATTCAATGGTGTAATCAGCAACAGTTCCCGTACTCTGTTTGATGGACATGAGGCACTTGACAGCAGAAGCGGAGCGTGCCGGAACGTCAAATACCCTTTTAAAAGAAGCCACAAACTCAGGGTAACACAAGACAACAGGTTTTTGCATCTCCCATAGGGGGTTTGTCCAGGCCAAGGCTCTCTCAGAAATCAAAGATATCATGAAACCTACTTTGCTTCTGTCTGTGGGAAACTTCTTGGGCAGCATCTCAAAGTATAACTCAACCTTGTTGAGAAACCCTCTGCATTGGACTGGATCACCCCCAAATCGCTGGGGAAGTGGAGTGGAACCAGACATACCACTTATAGAGGTAATACTTGAGGTGGGTGCCTGCACAGAGACTGGAGCAGCAGCAGGGATAGCCTGCAACACAGATTGTACCGGAGCAGCCACAGTGGGAGATTCCAAGTGGGCTGTGCGACTCAGGAGCATTTGTAAAGCCACGGCAAACTGATCCATGCGGTGATCCTGCTCATCCAATCTGGAAAAAATATTACATACAAGTGGATTGACTTCTGAATTCATGGCCTTCGCCTACTGTTGGAAACCATGAATCAGACCCAGACAGAAGTACAGTTAAATCACACTTGTTTTAATAATAAAAGTAAATAGAACAAACGTAGTCAAAACATAGCCAAAGTTCGCTAACCGGAATGGTTAGTCAGACAAGCCAGAAAGTCAGGAAGCCTGAGATCAGTGTAGTGGAACAACAAGCAGGATCTGGAGCCAGAAGGAATGTCAGCCAAGCTAGTCTTTAACAGAAACACAGGAGAGTCTCTGTGATGTTGACCAAGGCGAAGGCAGAGATCATTTGGGCTGGACGGCTTAAGTAGGCAGGACTGACGAGCAGGATATCATCAACAGGTGAGTCACTATGGAGAGATAGGAACTGGCAATTAAAAATAGCGCTTGCAATGCGCCCTGAAACAGCCGCTAAATTCATTCCAATGTGAAAGCCCTGAGAGCTTTCACACTGGAGCAGTGCGGTTGCAGGACGATAAGGCCCCTTTCAGCCTGGGGTGGGAGCAGTGTCGGCAGTAAAACGGCACTGTTTTTATCAGCGATTTACCGTTGTTTTAGTGCCACTATTCGGCCGCTAGCCGGGCTGTTTTAACCCCCGCTATCGGCCCGAAAAAGGGTTAAAACCGCCCGCAAAGCTATATAGCCACGCTGCCCCATTGATTTCAATGGGCAGGAGCGGTGAAGGAGCGGTGTATACACCGCTCCTTCACCGCTCCAAAGATGCTGCTTGCAGGAGTTTTTTTAACGTCCTGCAATCGCACCGCTCCAGTGTGAAAGGAGACACAGCAACGGCTGTTTCAGGGTGCTTTTGCAGGCGCTATTTTTAGAGCTGTGGTGCCTGCAAAGCGCCCCAGTGTGAAGGGGGCCTAAAAAAACTCCTGCAAGCAGCATCTTTGGAGCGGTGTATACACCATGAAGTCAAGGGGGCAGCGCGGCTATACCACCGTTGCAGCGGCACTTTGCGGGCGGTTTTAACTCTTTTTCGGGCACTAGCGGGGGTTAAAACCGCCCCGCTAGTGGCCGAATAGCGATGGTAAAGCGGCACTAAAAATAGCGCAGTTTTACCGCCGGCGCTCGCACAGCCCCAGTGTGAAACCGGCCTAAGTAAAGAATAGGCAGCACAGCTAACTAACATTTTTATTTTAATATGTTAATGAAAGAAAGCAACATATACGCACAAAACAGCACAACAAAGTACATAGACAAGATCTTCCCACAGTTCCTCTAGAACAGGGATGCCCAACCTGTTGAAGAGCAAGAGCCACTTAAGAGACTTGGTAACCGGTTGCGGGCCACAATGAGCGGAGCGGGTGGATGGCATGTCTGTGTCCCCTCTGCATTTGGAGAGCAGACACAGACGCAGCCCACGATACTTTTTAGTGGATCATATTGGAGGTAAAACACAAGTTGGTTGAGGTCTGCCACTACTTAGAGGTGAATGGAGGGTCCAATTGGTCAGACTGACCATGTGAAAGGGGTCCAAGGCTGCTTTCACACTGATGCGCTGCGGTTTACCCACACACCGTGTGCAAGGCAGTGTACCTTTTGGCTTTCCTGCAGTTTGCAATAGACTGCTATTATATTCTGTAGGTTTGGTGCACTTTCAGAAAGCTCACCAAACTCGCAGGTAATAATAGAAATCTATGGCTCAGTGCAGATAACCCGCAGGTAAATTGCTCTGCACCTGCGAATCAGTTTCAAAGCAGCCCAGTAACCACTGCAGAAAAGATATGCCCATATATACACTGTGATTTTAGTAATAAACTGACCTTTAACAACAGTATTCTTTCTATTCTATCCCAGAGCAGGAGGTCGCTGGCCCCATCAGAGGACTCCGCGGGCCACATCAGAGGACTCCGCGGGCCACTGGTTGGGCACCCCTGATCTAGAAAAAGACATACTGTCAGCTACAAGCATCATACATTTTCATTAGAACAGGGAGGAGATCCAGGCTAAATAGCACAAAAAATTATCAGGTGGACCTCACTTGAGAAATAAAAAGAGAAGAAGAGATTCCCACCTTCGCCTGATCCTGAGTATCTGCATGTCACCTGCAGGTTTTTCTGGTATCTATTCATGTGTGTTGATGTTTAATAATTCCTGGATCTCCTCCCTGTTCTAATAAAAATGTATATGATGCTTTTAGCTGTGAGTTTGCCTTTCTGGATAGAGGAATTGTGGGGAGATCCTGTGCGTGGGAACGCAGGCCGCACCAATGCCATGCCAATCAACTGTATCCCCCAAAGACACCCAATCAAAATATCAATAAATAAATATGCTTACACATGTTTTGGCAAAAAAATTTGGCCGCTGCACTTTATTTTGGTTTGAACAAATAAATAACCATACTTTAAACGTAAACCTCAAACCATCAGTAAATAACAGTAATGCCCCGTACACACGGTCGGAATTTCCGACGGAAAATGTCTATCGGACCATGTTGTCGGAAAATCCGACCGTGTGTGGGCGCCATCGGACTTTTTCTGTCGGAATTTCCGTCGGAAAAAATTTGAGATCCTGCTCTCAAATTTTCCGACAACAAAGTCCGATCGGACTTTTTCCGATTGTGTGTAGAGAATTCCGACGGACAAAGTGCCACGCATGCTCAGATCAAATTACAAGACCAAAGCTATTGGCTACTAGCCTCTACGTAGTCCCGTCGTACACAACGAACATCACCACGTTCGGAATGATCGGATTTTCCGACAACTTTGTCCGACCGTGTGTATGCAACACCAGTGTCGGACAAAATCCGTCGAAAATATCAGACGGATTTTGTGGTCGGAATTTCCGATCGTGTGTATGGGACATAAGTGCTTAGTTATAAAAAAAAAAAAACTCACGCAAATTCACATTTTTTACAATAATAATATATCTTTCATAGCCTTGCAAGATAGTACAGCACAACCAGCCTGAAGCCCTGACTTTTCTCTGCTGCAGGTATCCATCTCCCTGCCAGTAACTGGACAGTGAAAGAAAAAGCATCAGGCTGATGAGCTCATCTTTGTCATTCTGCTCTCTCCCGCTGTCAACATGTTCTTTGCACTGCAGCACACCTAATTCCTTGCTACTTTCCTTTGTCACTGTGTGAGCTGTTTTGGGGGGACGGAGACTACAGGGAACTGGGAGAGGCTGACACCAATTCAAAGTCAGGTAGTAATACTGTTTGCATGAAAAAAAAAACATTCAAAGCTGAATTTCAGGTACGGCTATTTTGAACCAAATTTGTAACTATGCATGTGTCAGTTCATGAGCACTGCTGCAGAACTAATTGGCTTCTTATACTTTTTACTTCTCTCCCAGTATCAGTTCAACGGTATAGGAGATTGAACATGGTTTATACAAAGTTAATTTCAGATACTTACACTGACTACTTTTAAAAATACCCGTAATATTTTTTTTGTATGTTTTTTTTTTTTCTTTTTAATACAAACCTGTATATTTTGATGTTCTATCTGCCTGAACTTCAGCTTTAAAGGAAACTACAATGTGCTTAGGTGTGTTTAACCGCTTCCCGACCACCTCATGTACATATACGTGTGCAGAATGGCACGGGCAGGCAAAATCCCGTACCTGTATGGGATCCTTTAAATGCCTGCCCGTGGGTCACGTGCGCGCCGCCAGCGGCGCGCTCGCGACCCGGTCGGGAGCTCCGTGACCCCGGCCGCGGGACCAGCGGACCCGATCGCCGCTGGTGTCCCGCGATCGGGTCACGGAGCTGAAGAACGGGGAGAGGTTTGTGTAAACAAACCTCTCCCCGCGCTTCCTACTCGCCTGTCATTGATCGGCTGTTCCCGGTCATCGGGAAAGCCGATCAATGACGTCAGACGTCAGCCCCGCCCCCTAATGTAAAAAAACACACACACGTCACAGCCCATAACCCCTCCCCTCCCCTTAGTGGTTAACCCCTTCACTACAACTGTCATTTATACAGGAATCAATGTATTTAAATAGCATTGATTGCTGTATAAATGACAATGGTCCCAAAAATGTATCAAAAATGTCCGATGTGTCCGCCATAATGTCGCAGTCACAATAAAAATTGCTGATCGCCGCCATTACTAGTAAAAAAAGAAATATTAATAAAAATGCTATAAAACTATCCCCTATTTTGTAAACGCTATAACTTTTGCGCAAACCAATCAATAATCGCTAATTGCGATTTTTTTTTACCAAAAATATGTAGAAGAATACGTATCGGCCGAAACTGAGGAAAAAAAATGTTTTTTTATATATTTTTTGGGGATATTTATTATAGCAAAAAGCAAAAAATATTGCATTTTTTTCAAAATTGTCGCTCTATTTTTGTTTATAGCGCAAAAAATAAAAACCGCAGGGGCGATCAAATACCACCAAAAGAAAGCTCTATTTGTGGAAAAAAAAGGACGCCAATTTTGTTTTGGAGCCACCTCGCACGACCGCGCAATTGTCAGTTAAAGCAACGCAGTGCCGAATCGCAAAAAGGGACCTGGTCCTTTGGCTGCCAATTGGTCCGGGCTGAAGTGGTTAAATAAAAAATCAAAATAATAAAAAAATATTATATATATATATATATATATACAGGGCTTTTTTTCTCAGAGAATAGGTGTAGGAACCCCCCCCCCTCCTTCTGAGTCACTTCTTGCCTCCACCCCCTACCCACCCCTGAGCAACATTCCTTGCTTTCATCCCCCACCCACCTCCCAGTACTGCCCCTTTTAGAAAATACAGAGCTACAAGTATCATTTTGTGGTGCTATGGAATTTGTTAATGATAGCAAGAAAAGTAGTAAAATAGATCCCCCACAGCCAGCAGCAATAGACCACCCCCACCCCAGCAACAATAGATTTGATCAAAAACAATAGACCCCCCAGCAACAACGGACCCCCACAACAAAATACCACCCCAGCAGTAACAACAAATGTCGCCAGCATCAATAGACTCTCCAGCAGCCAGCAACAATAGACCCCCTTTTGTCAAAAGTAGATCTCTTCCAGCAACAATAGACTCCCCCCCTTTGTCAATAGTAGATCTCTTAAAGCAATAATTGACCCCCAGCAACAATAGATCCCCCACCAGCGACAATAGACCTCCCAGCAACACTAGACCACCACTCAAAAATAGATCCGCTCCAGCAACAATAGATCGCCCAGCAGCCAGCATTAATAGACCCTTCAGCCCACCCCAGCACCCCTTGCCAACACACACAGTACATTCAGTGCTGGAGGTGACGGGACTGCGTTCCCGCTGAAAAAAGCCCTATATGCAGGGGTGGACTGACCATTCGGCCACTCAGGCACTTCCCGAGGCCCCCCGGGCCACTAGGGGGCCCCATCAGGGTTGCCAGCCTCAGTAAAACCAGGGACAGTATGTAAAAATCAGTTTTTTTTTTTACATCTGTTTCTGAAATGTCCCTTACCGACATCCTTTTAGTCTAAAAATCCAGAGATTATAGCTGCCCCACCTCTCCAGTACCTTCTCAGCCAATAGAAACATGTCTGTGTATACTGTGTGTACATGTATGTGTATACTGTGTGATTGTATACTGTGTGTGTGTGTATACTGTGTGTCCCCATAATCTCTGATTGCCTGGGGGCCCCATAATCTCTGATTGCCCGGGGGCCCAATGAGTTGTGAGTCCGCCCCTGCCTGTATGTGTGTGTGTGTGTGTGTATATATATATATATATATATATATATATATATATATATACACATATTAGGGTGATCGCCTTTACACGCACATTTTAATGCCATCCCAGTCTTAGTCCGTAGGGTTCAATATTGAGTTGGCCCACCCTTTGCAGCTGTAACAGCTTCAACTCTTCTGGGAAGGCTGTCCACAAGGTTGTCTATGGGAATGTTTGACCATTCTTCCAGAAGCACATTTGTGAGGTCAGGCACTGATGTAAACAAGAAGGCCTGGCTCGCAGTCTCTGCTCTAATTCATCCCAATGGTGTTCTATCGGGTTGAGGTCAACACTCTGTGCAGGCCAGTCAAGTTCCTCCACCCCAAACTCGCTCATCCTTGTCTCCTCCTCCCATGCTCTTCTGCAGGACTTCTCCAGAGCCTCTCCCATCCTCTGGAACGCACTACCCCAATCTGTCCAGCTATCTCCTACTCTGTCCACTTTTAGGTGATCCCTGAAAACACATCTCTTCAGGGTGGCCTATCCTGCCTCCAGCTAACAACAGAATCTTCTACTCCCCTCATCAGTTCATCCTTCACAGTCCCTACCTTTAGTTTCACCAGCCCCTCCCTCTTGGATTGTAAGCTCTAATGCCGTATACACACGATCGGAAATTCGGCCAGCAAAAGACAGATGAGAGCTTTTGGTCAGAAAATGCGAGCCTGTGTATGCTCCATTGGACTTTTGCTGGCCGAATTCCAGCCAGCAAAAGATTGAGAGCAGGTTCTCAATTTTTCGGTCGGAAAAAGTTCCTATCGTCTGTACCAATTCCGACGCGCAAAATTCTTACGCATGCTCGGAAACAATTAGACGCATGCTCGGAAGCATTGAACTTAATTTTCTTGGCTCGTCGTAGTGTTGTACGTCACCGCGTTCTTGGCGGTCGAAAATTCAGCAAACTTTTGTGTGATCGTGTATATGCAAGCCAAGCTTGAGCGGAATTCTGTCGGAAAAACCATCCAAGATTTTTCCGACGGGAATTCCGCTCGTGTGTACGCGGCATTAGATTGTAAGCTTGCAGGAGCAGGGCTTCTCTAGGCCTCGTTTTGAATTCTACTGTTGGTGTAGTGTTATTATTATACAGGATTTATATAGCGCCAACAGTTTGCACTATATAAATCCTGTATAATAATAATATCCAGTATTGAGCACAGAGACTACCAGTCCTGGAGGCTCATAGGAAAGTAGTATGTGATTATGGTTGTCTTTAGTTCCAACCATGATCTGAGCATTGCTTATTCATAATACCATGCACTATGACTTCAATATAATTGGCGTACATGTCAGGCTGTCTGTACAGCATCTTGCACAGAGCCGCCCATGTGCTGAACTGTCAGCATTCATTTCCAATAATCCTTTGGGATGTATCGCGTTACTGGACGAGAATTGAGTAGATGCGACTGAAGAAAGGGAGGGGGGTCACTCTGCCACGTACATATAATCCGGAGCCGACAGATACAGTTTAGAGTTGGTGACTTGCACAATGCAGAAATCAATTAGTCTTCTATCCACTAATGATGGAGATTAGAGGTTCTTTTGGAATTAACACTCAGTGGGGTTAAGTTCCCAAAGGAGCCTATGTCCCTAGGAGCTCAGTGCAGCTATTTTAACATAAACCGTTTATTTGTTAAGGAATATTTTTCATTCTCAAGTTTTTTTGTTTTAAATTCCTCTGCACAAGGTTGAAAATTCATAGTAAACAGGTTAACTGGCATAGGTTGCATAATGCACTCCTTTAGGGTCAGTTCACACCACATGCAATCCAGTGCGTTTTTTTTTCTGCATCAAAAACGCATAGAAAGTAGGTTCGATGGTCTTCAATGACATAGTTCACACCAGTGCTTGCAGTTCCAGAAAAACAAGTAGAACATGCTGCATTTTTCCTGCACTGGACTGTACTGGAACACTGTAAAAAGCATCAAAAACTCACAGGAACACACCGGAACGCACTGGAACACCCAGGTTCTTGCCAGTTCACACCATAGAAACGCAGTCCGGATGCGTTCCAGGTGCTTTTCTGCATGCATGTTTTTTGAGGGTTAGGGGTTAGGGGTTGGGGTTAGGGTTGGGGTTTCCCCTGGAAGAATAAGGTTAGGACTCAGGGATTGGAATAGGGACAAAGGTCAGTAGGCGGGTCCCCAGAGGTCAAAGCTCAAGAGGTCTTGCTGACCCACCCCCACCAAAGTGTATAGCCTACCCCAACTAAGTCGGGGCTTGAACAAGTCGGGTAAGCTGCATTTTCCTGCTCTGGACTGTACTGAAACGCTGTAAAAACATCAAAAACTCACGGGAACGCACCAGAACGTGCGTTTATGATGCGTTTTTGGTGCGTTTTTGATGCAGTCCAGTGCTTTTCTCCCCCTCTTTTTTCTTAACCTTAAATAAGGACAAGTGTGTTGCAATGCGTTTTAGGTGCGTTCCAGTGCGTTTTTGATGCGTTTTACAGCGTTCCAGTACAGTCCAGTGCAGAAAAAATGCAGCATGTTCTACTTTTTTCTTCTGGAACTGGAACGTACTGGTGTGAACTATGCCATTGAAAACCATATAACCTACTTTCCATGCATTTTTGATGCAGAAAAAAAAAATCACTGGACTGCATGTGGTGTGAACTGGCCCTTAAGGTGAAGGGAAAAAAAAGGGGGGGGGGATGCACTGGACTGAATCAAAACCGCACTGGAACGCATCAAAACCGCACTGGAATGCTTCAAAACCGCACATGCAAAAAAGCATCTGGAGCGCATCCAGACTGCATTTCTATGGTGTGAACTGGCCTTTAGTAAATCAATTCAGTGTGTCACCTTAGGTTGGATTTACATTTATTCATTGCAGTAACTCATGGATAAACACAATACCATATAAAACAAACGGCATTACATTATAGTGGCATTTATTATGACTGGTACCCCAGTGCATAGCTTCCAATTGTCCCTGATTTCGACGGCAGTCCCTGATTGGAACAAAGTGCCTCTGTTCCTCTTTCCTCCTAATTTGTCCCTCACCTTGGTCTGATCTATATAGTTGTGCATAAAATGCACTTTTTATCTTTCAAAAAGTGTTTCCCAGTGCTAAACCTTTCATCTAATTTTTTTTATATTTTTTTGAAAATAATTTTTATTTTGTTTTATACAATACATATTATAACAAGCCACACAACGTGGGCTGCAACCGGCCACAAACTTGCCGGTACACTACAGAAAAACAATACAACATAAAAGTTCTCACAGAAACTTTTGGTACATCCCCCCCTTAACTTTGCCCAGACAGGTACACAAACGTTACTACCTCCAGCCGGAGGCAATGGACACAAGGATACAATTCCACGGCTCCCCTGCGTTCTATCAGATGTCCTCCGTGGAATGGTTACGCTCTCGACCCCCCCGCCCCATAGTGACATAGTTTAATTAAGGAGTTACCCATCCCCAACTGTGCAGTGTGTAAATTCTCCAATCACTCACTAATCTTCTAGCCCTTCAAGACAATCACCTTCCGTGTTATCTTATCTACGGAGGATCTTAGGTTATTTCCCAGAGTGGTTAATCTGATACCGTGTCCATGGAAGACATCCACCCCCCCCCCCCAAACCTTCTCAAATTTGTTCAGTGCCCCTCTGCTCAAGTATGTAGCCTTGTAAAAGGGTACTGCTATGTTGACCAATGTTTTCCAAGACTCCAAGGTCGGTGACACAGAGCTCTTCCATGAAAGGATAATGCGCTTTTTAGAGTAAAACAGTAACAGGGTAAGAAGAGTCCTTATGCCTTCATCACTGAGAGCATGGCGGATGTCAGTGGGAATGGAGCTTTTAGACCCCTGTATACCAAATGAGACAGCGCATCATCTGGAGGAGCAGTCAGCCAGCGGTGTGCCACCGTCAACTGCCCAGTCAGAAAGTATTTTTGAAAATTAGGAACCGAGAGGCCCCCCTCTCCCCATGGCTGTTGTAGTATTGCTAGTTTGAGACGGGGGATTCCTCCTTGCCACAAAAAGGAGGACATCGTGGCATCGATTGATTTAAAGATGGATCCAAACCGGGGAGTTCCGAATGTTGTACAATAAAAGGCGCCGAATTTTCATTTTATCAAGTTTATCTTCCCTATGAGAGATAGAGAGAGGTTTTTCCAGGCCTGAAACTTCTTAGCTATTATAACAAGCAGTGGGGAAATATTCAGATTGATAAAGTCAGACACGAGTTAGTGATCTGGAGCCCCAAGTATTTGATTCGGGAGACCCATTGTAGGGAGGTGTTGGGGTCAGCTTGTTCGGGGATAGGATGGGAGCGCAAGGGGAGTATTTTGGATTTTTTCATCTAATTTCTAAATGGCTGCGTTTGTAAATTTAGAAAGCCAATATAAAAGGAATAGTAGTGGTAAAAAAAATTACTTGTGGGTTTAACTCATTTTTTTTTGTATAATTCTTATTTAACCAGTTAACAACCGGCCCATAGCCGAAAAACGGCTACAGGGCGGTTGCTTAACTCTGGGAGGCCGTTAATTAACGGCCTCACAGAATTCTGCTCTTGCGCGCCCCCTGGTGCGCGCACCAGGGCCATCTTAAGAGCATTATAGGCCCCCGGGCAATACAGTGCACTGGGGCCCTGTCTACACGATCACGCACAAGAATAAAGATGCAAATTATCAATAAGGATATATTTATTGGTACTTCCAACAAAATCAGTGTTTAAACATTAACACAACGTTTGGACAATATAACACCAGCTTGAAAAGCAAGAAATTGAAAAACAAGAAATGACAGATTGAAATGGGACAGTGCAAAAGCACTAATTACTTCCTTGAACTAGTGGCAACTCTAAGATTGATATATAAGGGGGACACATAAGATATTACAGTCAAAACTTGGGGGTTCCAGGCACTAATAACTTTCACCACTAAATCATACAACTAAAAAAACTAAATAAATATATATAAATGTTCACACTCACACTCTGATGCTGATGGTGCTGCCTGGCGGGTGTTAATGCTGGCGTGTGTACTACTTCCTGGCTCCTGTGAGACACGGATGTGGGACAGGAAGCATGCGGCTGCAGTAGAGAGCAGAGCTGATGCTTCCTGTATCTGTCACAGGCGGAGTGCATTTCATATCACTCTGCCTGTGAAGAGCCGGAACTACACAGAAAGCATCGGCTCCGTTCTTCACAGTGGCAGCTGACTCACACTGCACACTGCCTGTCGCTGACTGATATGGGGACTGATCGCGCAGTACTCTGTCTCTGTGAGGGAGCCGCACAGCACTAGCACAATGCGGCAGCAAACTTTGTGACAATTGAATGATGAACCATACATCCCAACTTTTGAACTTCAGAATGCGGGAAACTTATGGGAAGAAGCGACCGAAGGCGCGCTACGTGCACTGCGGAAAAAAAGAGATTCTCACTGATGCATACAAAAACCCCAGCACGGTCATTTAAAAAAATAAGAATAAAAAGCTTCCATTACAAATGATTTTGCATAAACTATGGAAGTGTGCGTGACACAAAGTGTGGAAGGATTCAGGAGTGCGTTATGTACAGAGTGCACGGCTCAGGAGAGTGCTAGATACAGAGTGCAGAGTTCTGGAGTGTGTTATGCACAGGGTGCAGGGTTCTGGAGTTACATATAGAGTGCAGGGTTTTGGCGTCTGTTATGTACAGAGTGCAGGAGAGTGTTAGGCACAGTGCATGGTCCTGGAGTGCGTTACGGACAGAGTGCAAGGGTTCAAGAGCGCTAGGTACAGAGTGCAGTCATCCATCCACATCTCACTATTGCCCTTCTCCTCAACTATAACCTCTGAACCCCCCCTCCCTACACACACACACATATAACACACACCACATCACACCACACACCACACACACATACATAACACACACATACCACACACCAAACACAAACCACACACACACAAACCACACACACATACATACCACACACACACATACATACCACACACACACACACACATACATACCACACACACACACACACACACACACACACACACACACATAATACACACATACCACACACACACATACATACCACACACACATACCACACACACACACACACACACATACCACACACACACACACACACACATACCACACACCAAACACATACATACCACACACACATACCTACAACACACAGACCACACACCAAACACATACCACACACACATACCACACACACACACACATACATACCACACACACACACATACATAATACACACATACCACACACACACATACATACCACACACACACATACATACCACACACACATACACACCACACACATACATAACACACACATACCACACACCAAACACATACATACCACACACACATACCACACACACACACATACATACAACACACACATACATAACACACACATACCACACACCAAACACATACCACACACACATACCACACACACATAACACAAAACACCACACACTTTTGTAAAACTAGCACCTTTCTGTAGATGTCTTCTATCCAGTGCAGCCACAGCTCCCTTCTCCTTTCAGTGCACTGGGTATTTTCAGCTCCTGGACTCCTGGAGCAGGAAGGAGATAAGGATTAGGGGGCAGCTCACCCCCCTCCTCGAACACGTTTCAGGCAGCCTTTCACTTGTCCCGACTCTAGTGCAGAGCAGAGAGGTTGTTGAAGGAGTCGAGCTGTTACTTTCACTTTCAACTACAGAATCCAGGCTTCTGTGTTTAAAGGAAAGTGGGGATCTGCCTGTGAGTGCGGGGCTAATGGAGGCTGAAAAAACCCTGAGGGGAGAGGAATAGACAGCTGATCCTGACCCTCTGCAACTGCATGTATGAATGCCGGTGTCTGTCACCGGCTCTTGCGCTATGCACTGGTTTGACAGAGGGGCAGGTCCGGGTAGTAGTCCCACCCCTACCCGACATCACACTCTCATTTTGACAGGTCAAATCTCTCATTGGGGCTGCACAGTGCACATCCAGCTGACTTGCTAGCCAATCCCTGGCTGTACTGGATGTGTATACTGCTGCAGGTCAATCTGGGACTGTTGGGAGGTATGATTGATGCTTGGCTGGGGTCACTGGGCAGGTGGGGCCCCCCAGGCAAGTGGGGCCCCCGGGCAACTGCCCAGCGTGCCCAATGGAAAAGACGGCCCTGGCGCGCACTCGAGAGCATCCATTCATGGATCACGGTAAACGGCCGCTCATCGCGGCCGTTTACCACGTGATCGCTCCGTCAAATGACGGAGTGATCACATGTAAGCAAACCGGCGTCATTTGATGACGCCGGTTCCTCTCTCCTCCTCTCTCTGTACCGATCGGTACAGTGTGAGAGGAGAGGGGGAGGGATCGGTGGCAGCAGTGCTGTGGGCGGGATCTGTAGTGCCCACAGCCTGCTCTGCCACCACCGATCCATCCATCCATGCTCAGCCATCCCTCCATACCCTGCAATACACAGCAATAGCCTGCAGTGTATTGCTGGGTATTGCAGGGTATGGAGGGATGGCTGAGCATGGATGGATGCTCTGCCATCCCCTCCAATACTGTGCCATACCCCCCAATACTCTGCCATACCCCGCAATACTCTGCCATACCCCGCAATACTCTGCCATACCCCGCAATACTCTGCCATACCCCGCAATACTCTGCCATACCCCGCCATACTCTGCCATACCCCGCCATACCCTGCGATACTCTGCCATACCCTGCGATACTCTGCCATACCCTGCGATACTCTGCCATACCCTGCGATACTCGGCGATACCCTGCGATACTCGGCGATACCCTGCGATACTCGGCGATACTCTGCAATACCCGGCGATACTCTGCAATACTCTGCAATACCCCGCGATACCCTGCCATACCCTGCCATACCCTGCCATACCCTGCGATACCCTGCCATACCCTGCGATACTCTGCCATACCCTGCGATACTCTGCCATACCCTGCGATACCCTGCGATACCCTGCGATACTCTACCATACTCTGCAATACCTGGCGATACTCTGCAATACCCTGCGATACTCTGCGATACTCTACCATACCCGGCGATACTCTGCAATACCCGGCGATACTCTGCAATACCCGGCGATACTCTGCGATACCCTGCCATACCCTGCGATACTCTGCCATACCCTGCGATACTCTGCCATACCCTGCGATACTCTGCCATACCCTGCGATACTCTGCCATACCCTGCGATACTCTGCCATACCCTGCGATACTCTGCAATACCCAACAATACCCTGCGATACTCGCTACGATCAAAGCCAGGATCGTTTTTATTTTTTTATTCCAGGCTTTCCAGCCTAGAGGTGAGATGTGGGGTCTTATTGACCCCATATCTCACTGTAAAGAGGACCTGTAATGCCATATTCGTATTACAAGGGATGTTTACATTCCTTGTAATAGGAATAAAAGTGATCAAAAAATGTTTTGGGGGGAAAAAAAGGGTCAAACTAAAATAAAGTAAAATGAACAATAAAATATATATATATTTTTTAAAGCGCCCCTGTCCCCGTGTGCTCGCACGCAGAAGCGAACGCATACGTAAGTCCCGCCCACATATGAAAACGGTGTTCAAACCACACATGTGAGGTATCGCTGCGAACGTTGGAGCGAGAACAATAATTTTGGTTCTAGACCTCCTCTGTAACTCAAAACATGTAACCAGTAAAAAAAATTAAAGCCTATGGGATTTTTAAGTAGCGAAGTTTGGCGCCATTTCACGAGCGTGTGCAATTTTGAAGGGTGACATGTTAGGTATCTATTTACTCGGCGTAACTTTATCTTTCACATTATGCAAAAACATTGGGCTAAATTTACAGTTTTGTTTTTTGTAAAGCACAAAACATTTTTTTTCCAAAAAAAACACGTTCGAAAAATTGCTGCGCAAGTACCGTGCTAGATAAAAAGTTGCAACGACCGCCATTGTATTCTCTAGGGTCTTTGCTAAAAAAACATATATAATATTTTGGAGTTCTATGTAATTTTCTAGCGAATAAATGATGATTTTTACATGTAGGAGAGAAATGTCAGAATTGTCCTGGGTGCTCCAGAACGCCTGATGGTGCTCCCTGCATGTTGGGGCCTCTGTATGTGGCCATGCTGTGTAAAAGTCTCACACATGTGGTATCGCCGTACTCGGGAGTAATAGCAGAATGTGTTTTGGGGTGTAATTTGTGCTATGCATATGCTGTGTGTGAGAAATAACCTGCTAATATGACAATTTTGTGGAAAAAAAAAAAAGAAAAAAAAAAAATCTTGATTTTGCAAAGAATTGTGGGAAAAAATGACAACTTCAAAAAACTCACCATGCCTCTTTCTAAATACCTTGGAATGTCTTCTTTCCAAAAAGGGGTCATTTGGGGGGTATTTGTACTTTTATGGCATGTTAGGGTCTCAAGAAATGAGATAGGCCGTCAGTACTTCAGGTGTGATCAATTTTCAGATATTGGCACCATAGCTTGTGGACTCTATAACTTTCACAAAGACCAAATAATATACCCCAATTTGTACTTATTTTTACCAAAGATATGTAGCAGTATAAATTTTGGCCAAAATTTATCAAGAAAAATTACAAATTTGCTAAATTTTATAACAAAAACGAAGAAAAATTCATTTTTTTACAGAATTTTCAGTCATTTTTCTTTTATAGCGCAAAAAATAAAAAAACCCAATGGTGATTAAATACCACCAAAAGAAAGCTCTATTTGTGTGAAAAAAAGGACAAAAATTTCATATGGGTACAGTGTTGTATGACTGAGTAATTGTCATTCAAAGTGTGAGAGCACCGAAAGCTGAAAATTGGTCTGGTTATTAAGGGTGTTTAAGTGCTCAGTGGTCAAGTGGTTAAGGGGGGCGTGGCAGGGGTGTGTCCTATGTCTACATACCTTTTGCTGATGGGTGTCCCTCCATCCCATCTCAAAATGTTGGGAGGTATGCCCCAGTGTATTAGTCCAGTGGCTGACAGCATGCAATAAGGCACTTTTGCTTTGTGGCATTCAAAAAGGTGATATCTGTAGTCCAGCAGTTCAGATTACAATCTGGGCATGGTGTGGGTACTAGGGCAAAGTTTGGACTCTTTCAAATGGGTGGCCACAATGGGGAGGGGGGGAGTTGTAAAACAGACAGGTGAGTTGCATTCCCATGCCGCGGCTCCCCCCCTCCCCCCCGGACACCCACCTAAACTGTCATAATACAGCCAGATAGGGCTGTACACATGCTGCAGTGCTTTGCTTCAATGCCGCAACATTTTTAACTCGGGGTGCAGAGTTTAACATACAGCCATTGCAACACAATAGTGGGCCATTACATGAGTAAGCCGTCTGTCAAATGCCCTTTGAAAAGTAATCAGAATGTGGATCGCTCTTCAGATGGCACGGCATGCCACTGCAAATGTAAACAAGTCTGCATTTGTGAGAGTTGTGTACTCACTGGCTGGCCAATTAAGATGGGTGAAGACTCCATACCTGCAAAAAGACTGGAAGAACATGTCACCGGTAACTATATTCTGTTTGCATATTATATACATATTTATATGGAAAGTATACTGCAATAAACTGCGCCCGGGAGCCCAGATGTACGCAGACAGTTGGGGCCGGGAAGCCTGTATAAGGGCCAGTTCACACCACATGCAGTCCAGTGCATTTTTTCTCTGCATTAAAAATGCATGGAAAATAGGTTATATGGTTTTCCAATGACATAGTTCACATCAGTGCAGTCAGTTCCAGGGCTTTATAGTTCCAGAAAAAAAAGCCGGTCATGCTGCATTTTTCTGCACCGGATTGTACTGGAACACAGTAAAACGCATCAAAAACTCACCGGAATGCACTGAAACGCATCAAAAATGCTCTGGACACCAGTACAGTGAAAAAACAGGAACATCTGGAATGCATCTGGAAACGCATCAAAAAATGCATCGGGTCTGAAACATGCCAAAAAACGTGTTAAAAACGTTAATGCAAAAGCGCATCCGGAACAGATCTGGAGTGCGTTTTTGTGGTGTGAACCAGACCTAAAGCAATGACACACTTGAGAGTAGGTGCAGCTGTCCACCAGTGTTCAGTATTTGCACAGTGAGCGATTATCTGCAGTTAGGGACAGATTATTGCCCCTGGACGCAAGAAGCTCGCAACCAGGGATGCAGGTATTTGCTGGCTGTGTAATTACATGCAACCATTGGTGTTCACTAAGCAGCAGGACATGAGACCCAGAAGCGATTACTGTAGTGATCGTGCCTACTCCGGTGATTTCCAGCTTCCACAGAGATTAGCAGGGTATGGCATATGCATACTTACATCCAAGTTGGATCATTGGAACCATGCAAAAATATCCATACCTGGAATTCAGCCTTCAGCCCTTGTTCACATTGAATGCGGCTTTGAAATCGTGTGACTTCATCTGAAATCTCACAATGTCAGTGCGACTTCAGCTGCGACTTGGAAGACATCTGTGTGACTTCATGCACAGATATCTATGCAAGTCGCACCTGAAATTGCCAAAAGTAGTGCAGGAACTACTTTTTCAAATCGATGCAGCACCAAAAATTCAACGTCACACTGATTTGAATAATGCCATTTCCGACAATAGGGTGCGACTTGTCATGCGATTCGACCTGTCAAATTGCATGACAAGTTGCTCCGGTGTGAAAGTGGGCTTAATTATGTTTTTTTTAATTACATTCATTTGTGTCTTTTCTATCTGCCAGTTGTTCAGCTTTAACATAACAATCTGACAGTCACCTGTGCAGAATTTTGTTCCATTCCACTGAGCATCGTTCTACCCTGGGGCAAAAAAAAACAGCAGAACAAAACTGGCATCTACAGGGAGAAGTAGATGTTCCCTAATTGTCCCTCCTTTGTCTCGGCAGTGATGCAGAAAGCAGGTCATTGGGGTTGCTGGTGGGCAGGAACGATGGCAGCAGACAAACTGTTTTTCTTCCTTTCCAGATACCATGCCAAAGAGCTAGCACTTGTGTTTTAAAGGGCTGCTTACATAATAAAAAATATGGTGAATGTATAAAAGCAGAGCTGATCAAACCATAGCAATAATAAAATAGCACAAATGTTTAAAACAAATCTTTCACATAACAGGAAAGTTAGCTTTGCTGCAGAACAAACAGAAAAAAACGACAGAAATCCCTTTTTCTTTTTAAACGTATAGACAAAGAGAAAAAGCGATTGGAATTTGTGCGTTTGGCTTTTTTTGTTTAAAGAGAACCTGTCACAATCAAGTTGTTAACTGAATACGATTTGTTAATTTTGTGTATAAAGGTCATCCAAGAGTGTTTTAAGCCAGGTGTCCAGGTCTTCTTCTGTCCAGCATCATCTCTTATTTTGGCTGAAAGTCGCAGCTAATAGCATTCTCCCATTGTTTATACGGGCAACCATTTCACAGCAAACAACGCAACCAGGTACCCCCCCTTAATCCACAGTCTTGTAACCAGCCAGCTACCCTAATATTAGAGCAGGCACCTGCCCTCATTCCATACTTAGATGACCCCCATCCTATTAGGCTGCATTCACACCTGAGCATTTTGTAGCTTGAAGCCTGAAGCTACAAAACGCTAGAGGGGAAAAAATCCATTATTCTCAATGGAGATGGTTCACATCTCCACTCCATGTCTCCTGAAGCCAAACGCCTGAAGCTCAAACAAGTTCCGGACCCTTTTTTGTTGCTCGAATCGGGCAGATTTGGGCATTTTTCTTTTTTTTTTACATTGGTGACCTTTTGCCCTGCACAAAATCACGGCAAAACGCAGTAAAAAATGCTGCAAAATTGCGGTAAAAAAGCAGCACAATCGCAGTAAAATTGCGCAATTTTCTGCCTGCCTGAAATTGCTACGCTCAGGTGTAAATGGGGTCTTAAGGCTGGCTACATACCTAATATCCTGCAGTAATGTATGGTAAAATGCTGCCTTTCACTATACATGAATGCAGTGCACAGTAAAGCATGCTACTCTGTGCATTGCCTTGTCATTCATTCTGAGTGGCAACCCAATGTGCAGATACCGTATGTGTTGATAGACTCTCATTGCAGTGCAATGTATTTACGCAGCTCCATCTTTTATGGTGCATTGGCAGCCTATTCAGAACCAATTTGGTTGCCTTGACTCAAGGCATGTAAACCAGTAACACAACTTAGGACACATTTGACAATAAGTTTAATTGATGCCTTCAAAGTATTATGCAGCGTACACAGGATCGGAAAATTCGGCCAGCTAAAGACCGATGAGAGCTTTTGGTCGGAAAATGCGACCGTGTGTATGCTCCATCGGACTTTTGCTGGCCAAATTCCAGCCAGCAAAAGATTGAGAGCATGTTCTCAATTTTTCAGTCGGAAAAAGTTCAGATCGGAAATTCCGATCGCCTGTAGCAATTCCGACACGCAAAATTCCTACGCATGCTCGGAAACAATTCGACGCATGCTCAGAAGCATTGAACTTCATTTTCTCAGCTTGTCGTAGTGTTGTACGTCACGTTCTTGCCGGTCGAAGGTTAGGCAAACTTTTGTGTGACCATGTGTATGCAAGCCAAGCTTGAGCGGAATTCCGTCGGAAAAACCATCCAAGATTTTTCTGATGGAGAATCCGCTCGTGTGTTCATGGCATTAGTTCACCAGACAGTGTAGCAGTCCGGTGATTAAAAATCCCTGCTCTTCTCCCTCTTCATTTTCTATCACTTCCAGGATGGCTCAGAGCATTTCTGAAAGGTCAGCATCGGCACTGACCAATCAGAAGCACTCTGAGTCATCCTGGGAGCCCTGAAAAGTGAAGAGGAAGAAGAGTGGTATTTAAAATCACTAGACCGCTACACTGGCCCACAAAGGTAATTACAGTGGGGAGGGTGTAGGGTGTTGGCTCACCTAATTTTTTTTTTCTGAGAAGGCCAACTAATGCCGCGTATACACGACCGTTTTTTACCGTCAGAATAAACTCTGAAGGTTTTTCTGATGGAGTTCCGCTGAAACTGTCTTGCCTACACACGATCACACCAAAGTCCAACCATCAAGAACGCGGTGACGTACAACATGTATGACGGGACTAGAAAAAGGACGTTGAAAAGCCAGTAGCCAATAGCTGTCATATCATACTTCAGAGCATGCGTCGTTTTTGGTCCATCGGAAACAACATACAGTCCGTTGGAAATATTTAGAACATGTTCTATTTCTAGGTCCGTGAGAATTTTTGAGAAAAAAAAATACCCGATGAGGCATACACATGATCGAAATATACGATGAAAAGATTGCGTCTGACTTTTTCTGTCGGACATTCCGCTTGTGTGTACGTGGCATAACACTTTAATTTGTATGTGGTGCTATTTACACAGATGGCCTCAGGAACAGCAAACTTTGGCAGCATATTTTTTGGCTGCGGAATGAAATTTTCGTTTAATCAGCATCCCAATCTGTTATTATTTTAATCATATCAGGTAAAAAAATACTTTTTTCAGGTGGTTTTAACAACGAAAAATGTGTTTTTATGAAGACTGCTGGCCTGGCAAAATTGAATTCATGGCAAATACGTTTGATGACACTTTGTGAGCTCCTGGTTTTTCGCAACAATGCATTGCATCATTTTAAAAGGTAATAAAAACAAGCTATTGTTTTGTAGAAGTTGTCCAGGAGCAGGAAAGTTTTAAATGAATGGAAACAGGCCAGAATACAGGCAGTTCATAACCTCTAGTGGGACTTTGTAGGCAACCAAAACATTATACACACATGTGCATTGGGTTAAAAAATGATACATTTTACATGACAAAGTAAAGAAAAAAAGGGTTTATTGGGACTTTAAATGAGGTATAACGGAGCCGTTCAGATCCCCTCCTCCATCCCGGTTCAATATATAAAATAAAGAGAGCAAATGACGGGACTTTCCATGAAGCACACGGGAGCAATGAAATAATTTGAATAAAGAATAGCTTTTAATTGGTTCAGATTGTCATAAAAGTTTTTTCATATTAGATTATTTTATGCGTTTTGCTATATATCAATATTTTTACAATTTTACAATTCATTAGAACCAGATATTGCACATTGATTAACATTCCAACAAGGAGTTAGTGCATATTATAAGATACATTGGAGGATTAAAACATGATTGAATAAATTGAATTTAGTAACTGTACAAATTAAAAGCAAACAAAAAATATCACTAAAAAGATAAGGAAAAGGAACAAAAAAGAGAGAACAACCATAAAAGGTTCATAAATGTGTACACTCAGTTGTTGCTGGCTCTACGCGTTTCAAGGCCTTATAGCCTATCATCAAGAGCAAAACCGTGGTAGTTATCTATGGATGAAGGAAACAAAAATATTTAGATATTGGAAAGAAACCCTGAGGGCTAACCCTGGACAAGAGAGAACCCCCCATGACCTCAGATAGCCCGTACAAATTACATGTGGGTCCACACAGTGGTGGTACGGCTAATAAATTCCTAGACCAGCTGAAAAAGCCCCAATCGGGAGCTGAGGGGGACGTGGTACGGCAAACAGCAGCCTGACATGGCCAGGGTTCCAAATGGGTCAAAGTGAATGAAATGATGGTAGTGAATGGGGAGACCCCTATATGGAAGAATTTTGTGAGAAAATGTAACAAAAAACAACAAAAGGTAAAAATGAATGATAGAATGAATGATGATAAAATGGTGTGTGAAAAGAGCAAGATGGAAAAATGCAATTCAGGAAAAAAGGCAAAACGTTATACATTTTACATCTTTATTTTCACAATACGTCATAAAACATCCATCCCTTCATTAAGGGAGTATTGAAAACAATTTAGTGTGCGCATGCGCGGAGTTCCTAAGATGGCCGCTTAGCCAGGAGCTCCGCTCTACCTCAGCTGGACGGAACCCATAAACAGCTTCACAGCTCCCCAGAGCGGCGGTAAAAGAGACCGCGTATTCCGCAGACAACGGGGCATCACCCCATATGATCAAAACCGAAATTAGACGCAGTTTGGGGCCACAATTTGAAAGTCTGGATCCGGCCGGCGGATCCAAGATGGCGGCCGCGTCGAGGCAACACCAGGCCTACTCTGAGGGAAGACTTGAGGGGAGACAGGTAATTACTCCTACTACCCTAAACTTCGCTCCGGTGACTCAGGGTTACCCACAGCAGGACCTGTCTCCCTCACAGGCAGCCACAGAAGCCCTAATAGGCCGTTCCATGGACGGGCCCTCAGTTTCCCTTACAGAGCCTCCCACTGCCCACCAAGCTATTCCTCTACACACTGTTCCCTTGTCAGCATCCCTCACTATGGATGAACTCTATTTGAAATTATCAGACCTACTTTCCCTAACAGCAGCCAAAATCACAGGAGAGCTTAAACAGGACTTTCAGCACTTAGGCACCAGAATTGACTACATAGAGCACAAGATGGAACAAACTGTTGCCATGACTAACCAAACCTCTGACCACCTACACACAGTACAAGATCAATTGGATATTGCCTTATCCAGAATTGACGATTTGGAAAATAGGTCAAGAAGGTACAACGTCAGGATCAGAGGACTCCCTGAATCCGTTACCAACATACCGGCTGCGGTACAAAACATGATTCAGGCCCTAATCCCAAATGTGCCTCAACACCGCTTGGAACTAGACAGAGCTCATAGAGCACTGGGACCTCCCAGGAAAGACGGAACCCCAAGAGATGTCATCGCGAAACCGCACTTCTACGCCATCAAAGAAGAAGTGATGAGACAGGCACGCTCAGCTCCCAAAGTCTTATGCCTTGGTCATCCTGTACAATTATTCGCAGATCTCTCTCCCTCCACTATGCAACGCAGACGCTCACTAAAACCCCTACTTCAGGTCCTTTCACAGAAAGACATTAAATATAAGTGGGCCTTCCCATTTGCAGTGAGATTCACAGATAGCGGAAAATCTTATTCTTTCTCGACATTCCCTGAAGGCGAACGGCTGCTGCTGCGACTAAAACTTATCTCCCAAGAAACAGAAATGGAGGTGACCTCCAACTTGCCCGGATCTTCCAAGAGGCCAACCCCGACGAGCCCGGTATCACCGCTGTGGAACAAGACCAAAATCAAGAAATCCAAGGAAAATGGCCCACCGTGATGATCAATAAGGGGACATGAACTGTCATACGCCCCTTGGTTCTAATTTGATTCTGGTCTTCCTGGACTCAGATACCTGAACGCTGTTCATTTTGAACACAGGCCTTTTTTTTTTTTTTTTTTCTTTTTTTTTTTTTTTCTCGTTGTCTTAAGTTTAGAGTTAATATCTTTGAGACATCTGGTCCCACAGGAGTTGGACGGTCCTGGACCGGTCAATTCTGGGGGATCACACACCTACACGGTGAAAGGGTGCCCCTCCTCCGCACCCCAATGGGGGCGAACGGGGGGCATCTAATGCGAAAACATACGTTGTTTGCCTGTACGCATTTTATGTGCCTTTCTTTTTCTGGATGGCTGTGATCCACTTACCTCCTACAATATTAGGGGGTTCTCTGGCTGAGGTAGGCTCCTTGTGCCTCCACCTCACCCTCTGGTTCCTATTGGTATCCGAGTGTGCGACTGTCTGCTCCCTTTGGAAGCAGACATCGTTACCTATACGGTAGTAGCCCCTAGGGGGTGTCTCCACCCCTGGGGACTGTTTTTCTTGTTAGGAGACAATTTTCTTTTATTCCCCACTCTTCCCACTTTTTACTTTTTTTTTTTTCCTTTTCCCATGTCCCCCCCTGTGATTTGGTGCCTAATGAGATCTATCCTTCCAGGACAACCACCTTCATTGTTGGATTCCAGCTCTCCATCGCCAGGAGGAAGTTATACTACGTTGAACGGCCAAGCAGACAGGATACTTCCAAAGGTGAGTGACGAGGTATGCCTTGCTGCCGCCCCTCCCACACCTAATGGCTGACACACTACAACCACATCTCAAAATAGCCTCCCACAATGTACAAGGCCTGAACTCTCCAATCAAAAGGAAAAAATTATTTTCACACTACAAATCCCTTAAATTAGATATTTTGTTGATTCAGGAAACTCATTTCCCAATGCGGTACAGTCCCAAATTTATACATGCTCACTACCCTCACTTCTACCTTGCTAAGGTAGAGAACAAAACGAGAGGGGTCGCAATTTTTTTATCGAAATCGTGTGGCTTTACTTTTTTATCTGAACACAGAGATGTGGAGGGGAGGTTCATCTTAGTAAAGGGGACTATAGGAGGTCATATTTACTCCCTAGTATCCTATTACGCCCCAAACAAAGGTCAGGAACAGTTCTTTAAACGGATCCTAAACGAACTATCTCCTCTATTAGAGGGCACGGTGATTTGGGGGGGAGACTCTAATATAGCATTCGATCAGACAATGGATAAATCCAAACCGCCCAATACACAGCTCACCAGACCCTCCAGGGCAAGTTTAAGGATAGCAAAACTTCTACATAACAGGGGCTTCATTGATGTGTGGAGAGAATTTAACCCCTCCAAGAGGGACTTCACTCATTATTCATACCCGCATGACACATACGCCAGGATTGACCATATTCTGGTCTTTCCAAACTCGCTACCAGCAATTCTTAAATCTCACATAAGTGATACGGTTCTCTCAGATCACTCACTAGTTATCATGCACATTCAATCCAGCTCACACACGACGAAACAGGGACAATGGCGCCTAAATGAATCTCTACTTTCAGACCCGGTGCAAGTAATGGAATTAAATAAGGCCCTAACTGAGTACTTCACCCTAAATGATGTGGAAGACATTTCGCCAGAGACGCTATGGTCAGCACACAAGGCTGTAATTAGGGGAAAGTTCATACAAATAGGTTCCAAGCTTAAGAAAGAACGCATGATACAGATAGATAGATTGGAAAACTCGTACAAATCTGCCAAAGCTCAACACAAACGTTGCCCCTCCCCATCCCTACTTGCCCACATTGATAAGCTAAGATTGGAACTTAATCTAGCTCTCACGACGAAAGCCGAAAAATCTATCCGTTGGAGTTTGAACAAATTTTACACTCAGATGGGGAAGATAGGACCAATGCTAGCCAATAAATTATCTCCCAGAACAAAATTCTCCTCTTTCCCCAAAATCAGATTAGCAAATCACGGTTTAACGGCCAACCCTGCCAAAATCCTAGATGCCTTTCAAAAATTTTATGCAAAACTATACAGTGCCCCCCCACAGTCCCCGAGTATCTCGATCTCTGAATTCATGGACAGTGTACCTATACCAAGATTAATAGACGAACATAGGGAAATCTTAGAAGCTCCTTTTACGATAGAAGAAGTGACCTCAGTAATCAAAAACCTCAGGATGGGGACGGCACCCGGCCCGGACGGGTTGTCGGCTCCCTATTATAAAACCTTCAGGGAACCCCTAGTCCCATATATGGTTAAATTCTTTAATCACTTAACTCAAGGCAACCCCCTAGACCCTCAACTCAACACGGCATACATTACAGTTATTCCTAAGCCTGATAAAAACCCGGAAGAGATAGGGAACTACCGACCCATCTCACTTATCAACTCTGATCTTAAAGTTCTCACAAAAATAATGGCGGTTCGCCTTTCATCCTTTATTGACAAATATATACACAAAGACCAGGTGGGGTTCATTCCGGGCAGGCAAGGTCCCGACCAAATTAGAAGGGCGATAGATATTGTTTCTATTCTTCAATCTAACTGGGATGGGGGTCCAGCACAACAGGGACTACTGTTATCACTTGATCTTCAAAAGGCTTTCGACTCAGTGTCCTGGTCATACCTTTTCCCACTCCTGGAGAAATGGGGCTTCGGCCCCCGCTTTAGAGGGGTGTTCCAATCCCTATACTCAAGCCCCAAAGCCCAAATACGTATACAGGGACATTATTCCAACCCCATCCCCATTGCTAGGGGAACTAGACAAGGATGTCCGTTATCCCCGATTGTTTTCGCTATGGCGATTGAAACTCTTGCCATAGCGATAAGAATCAACACCGACATCCAAGGGGTCAAATGCGGGGATCGTACTCACAAATGCGGCCTATTTGCAGACGACATGCTCTTATTTTTAACGTCTCCTATCACTTCCCTCCCAAACCTACTCAAAACACTCTCAGATTTCTCTGGGATATCAGGCTTGGGAATAAATTACTCTAAATCACAGGCATTGAATATCTCTCTTCCTCCCTCCACGGTTGCCTTACTTCAAAATTCCTTTCAATTCCAATGGGGAACAGGTTACATCAAATACCTAGGGGTTTCCCTCACAGACAGGATAGAATCCCTTTACAGTAAAAATTATCCCCCACTATTTCAAAAACTAGCGGCCGATCTGAAAACATGGTCACAATATGAGCTTTCCTGGCTAGGCAGAATTAATTCCATTAAAATGACCCTGCTCCCTAGAATTCTTTATTTCTTTAGGTCTCTTCCAATACCCATTCGAAGAGATCATCTCAAGACACTACAAAGTAAAATCCTGAAATTCATATGGGGGACATCGGGATATAGAATCCCCCAACAAACTCTATATCTGCATAGGAAAAAGGGGGGACTGGGATTACCGTTTCTCCCTAAATATTATCAGGCAGCCAGACTAGCCCAATTATCTTCTGTCTACTCATCATCTGAAAAACCAGACTGGGTCTATATGGAGAGGCAAGCAGTACCCCAATACACTTTAGAATATCTATTATGGTGTCCACGAAAACGAAGGCCAGCAATTCTCTCACCTTCCCTATCTCAGTCCTTTGCCCTTTGGGACAAAATTCGCGATAATCCTAACCTAATCTCGGAAGCTAGACCTCTCTCCCACATCTTTGGCAACCCACACTTCCCGCCTGGGATGGTAATTAAGACATTCCAGTGGTGGTTGGATAAGGGACTGTACCGCATTGGACACTATTTCACGAGTAAAGGACCTCTCACCCTAAACTTCTGCACTCACAAACTAGAAATGCCTACCTCTGAAAAATCCAGATTTGATCAAATATCACACTTTTTACACGAGATTTGGACAGATAAACCTCTACCCCCCAAATTTACTGATTACGAACTGTGGTGTGGTCAAGCCGAGGGCGGCATCTCGGTAATATACTCGTCGCTCACAAAATCTTCTAGTAAATCTACTTACATGTCTAATTGGGAGAATGATCTCCAACTAGAATGGAACTTAGATACCTGGCACCAGGCGGGTTCAAAAGCCTTTAAGGGTATTCTTAATATTTCTTTAGTGGAAGCAAACGTTAAAGTTCTCATGAGATGGTATATGACCCCATCTAGGATAGCTGCAATGTACCCCTCGGCTGACCCTTGCTGTTTCAGGGGGTGTCAGTTGAGGGGAACGTTGATACACATATGGTGGGAATGCCCCAGAATAAGGCCTCTATGGGCAAAAATATTCTCCTTAATCACCAAGGTCACGAACTGTTCAGTTCCTAGGACTGCAGCTGTTGCACTCTTGAATGCTAACATTTCGGGCGTTTCCGGACCCAAGCAAAGGTTGATTCACTTTATTCTATTGGGAGCCAAACTGACCGTTGCAAGGGCCTGGAGACACCCGAAGATTTCCTTCAAAGCAATAGTCAGTAAGATCTCATGGATAATGACCCAGGAGAAGCTAGCCAGTATACTACTGGATACCACTCAAAAATTTGAAGCTGTATGGGAACCATGGGCATCTCACTGCGGTATATCACTCATTCCAGGGGTCCTTTCGGATAAATCTCTGAATCCCAACTAATTTTAGGCACAACCACCCTTATTCCCCCTCATCCTTTCTTGTTTTTTTTTTTTTTTTTTTTTTTTTATCTTTCCCTTCCTCTTATTTATTTTTATTTATTTTTATATGGTTTCTACGATAACCGGGTTAGCACCAGCTACTTTCTAAGTTGACTTGAGGAAACTGTTATAATACACAGGCGACAGTTGTCGTCATTATCCTCACAGAGAGATCCTCACCCTTTGAGACGGGTCATCAGCCCCTCTCTCTTCCATTCCTGAATCCCTATTTACCACTAGAGATGAAACTCAGGGGGGATGGCCCAGGGCACAGTTTGATCCCAATTGGGGTGCCCTGTGCCAGCTCTCTCCCTTCAATGTGAAAACAATCTTTAGAGGTTTCTTTGCTAAAAGCGAATCTCCTATTGGGAATTCAGTGAGTCTCCCCACCCTTTGACACCACTTCCCACCTGATTTCAATTATAAGCTAGTTTGTTTATCACAAGATAGGTTTGGCTCGTTTTGATTTTCCTGACTATTGTAACATGTACGACAATGAGTGAATTTCTCTGTATGCCCGAGTTATGTATTTTTTGTGCAAATTTAATAAAAACTTATTGAAAGAGAAAACAATTTAGTACATCATTGTGTCATAAGAAGGATAAAGGGTCAACATCACATGATTACATTTGATATTTTGTGGTACATCAGGTTGTCATTTGATGTCACAGAGGTGGACCCTCACAGTAAACTTCCAACTGGAATTATCCAACGTGTTTCGAACACTCAATTACTGCATGTTCTTCCTCAGGGAAATACCACAATAGTAATCCACTGTGGTATCAGCTATGGTCCACAAGATTGCACTTAGACACAAGGCATAGAGGAGGAGAGGACAAATCCCCACACAGCAGAACCAAGAGGAGACACTAAACCATCACTCTAAAGCCCCATACACACGGTCGGACTTTTTCATGGATTCTGTCCGATCGGACAATGTTGTTGAAAAATCAGACCGTGTGTATGCACCATCGGACAGTGTACGTCGGATTGTCCGACGGACAAAGTCTTATCTCCTGCTGGATAGATTTGCCGACAACCCGGTCCGATCACACCAAATCCGATCGTGTGTACGGTTGTCCGACCGGACAAAGTGCTACGCATGCTCAGATCACATTACAAGACCAAAGCTATTGGCTACTAGCCTCTACGTAGTCCCGTCGTAGGCAACAAACGTCACCACGTTCAGAATGATCGGATTTTCCGACAACTTTGTCCGACCGTGTGTACGCAAAACCAACATCAGACAAAGTATGACGGACAGGATCCGACCGACCTGGTCCGCGGATTGTCCGACCGTGTGTATGGAGCTTTATAGGGATATCAACTTTAGACTTGCTCAAAGCTCTGATCCATCATGTGAGGCCTAAATACAGAACTACCACCTGTAGTAACTGTGATAAATTGGTTGGCTACTTTGTGTGTATCTTTACTATTGCTTTGTCGTGCAGGACCTCCTGGCCCCAACTACCCCTAGACTCTTTTGCTTTTAAGCATGTCTATCATTTTTTTTCTGTGAGGTGTATGCCTATTCTATTTTTACTATGGTCATAAGAGGATAAGGTAAATGTAAGCATGGTGAAGTGCTTTTGGTGCATACTGTTTTGCCCAGAAGTGCAATGGCAAATGATTGCTCTAAGACCAGTTTATCAACTAGCAAATGCTGTGCTTTGAGCACCCCAAATATAAGCTAAAGCCACTATTGACACAAAATATAAAAACAATATAACCCCCAAAAAAGAAAATGTAACCCTCAAAAGACCACAACACACATATATATATATATATATATATATATATATATATATATTAGCAAGCACTTACTCCCAGAGAAGCCACTTGGTATGATGGGTTTTCTGTAGTACCATTACTCTGTGAGCTGCTCCGTCCTCTCTGACACACCTGGTTAGGTACTGGAACGCTGCAGACAACTGTAGGCGCTTAAGTGTTAGTATACTGCCATCACTGTTATATGGTGAAGCAGGTGAGCCTCAACATGATCAGTCAACTGTATACTAGCCACCTAGATACAGGTGGGAATTTCCCTCCTCCATTCTAAAAGTGCATAGATGTGGAAGGTGGCTTGACCTGTTTTGATGCCCAGTATGAATACTCACTGAGTCCTGTCACTGCTTGGTGGATCTGCTGTTCTGTCCAGGCAGCTCCTGGAATGTTGGCCACTACGCTTGACTCCTGGCGGCCATTATGTTCCTCCCACCACTGGGTTGCAGTGATCATTGCAGGTAGCAGGATACATGTTGACTGTCTGGCTTGTTGTCTCTGTCGTTTATCACAGCACAGAAATCCCAGACAAGCCCCCACGTGTAGCTCTACCCGCAGAGGAACCACATGGTATGATGGATTCTCTGTACTTCCACAACTCTGTGAACTGCTCCATCCCCTCTGACACACCTAGTTGGTTAGATAGTGGGATGCTGCAGACACCTGTATGAGCTTAAGTGTTAGTATACTACCATCATGGTATTGGAATATGGAAATAGACACCAGGCTGTTTGATTGTAAATAGAGTAAGTATACTAATGCAATGTAAAATAAATGGCAATGCATAAAAGCGATAAACAGGTGAATGCATCCTTTTGAATGCAAATTAAGTAACTGTATGGAATACCAGTCTATAATATGAAAGTTAATCCAGATCACAGTAGTACTAAGCAAAATCGAACTAATATTAGCAGCACTGGTAAAGGGCAGCATAAACAGTGAACTATATAAACAAATGAACAGTATAAACAGCAAGGCGTTGTCTGAAAATATCTCCTCTGCAATAAGCCAATAACAGTTGTATCAGAGTGCACTCTGTATATATCCCCTTAAAGGATAAGTTCACCTGTCGTAACATGTTACATGTTGCACCTATATTCATGGTGTAACATCAGAGCCGATCCGCCCTATACGCGGACTACGCAAGCTGCGTAGGGCCCCGCCGCTCTGCGGGGCCCCAAGGGCGGATCGGCCCTGCTCGGGGGCCCCTGGGGCCGCTGCCGCCGATGTGAGGGCAGCGGCGCCTGAAAAAAAGCAGCGGCAACAGCGCTGGCGCATGCGCAGTTGCATGTCGGCCCCGCGGCCATCTTTTTTTCAGGCGCCGCTGCCCTCACAGCGGCGGCAGCGGCCCAAAGCGCAGTGACAGGATGGCGCCGAGTGGCACCATTTAAAAAAAATAAAACATCCATTCCGCAGCCTCTGACCTCCTGGGCCCCCTCCCCCTCGCAGTCTCTGACCTACTGTCCCCCCCCTCCCCCCTCAAAGCCTCTGACCTCCTGTCCCTCCTCCCCCCTCAAAGCCTCTGACCTCCTGTCCCCCCCCTCAAAGCCTCTGACCTCCTGTCCCCCCCTGCAGCCTCTGACCTCCTGTCCCCCCCCCCCCCTTGCAGCCTCTGACCTCCTGCCCCCCCCTTGCAGCCTCGGACCTCCTGTCCCCCCCTGCAGCCTCTGACCTCCTGCCCCCCCTCGCAGCCTCTGACCTCCTGTCCCCCCCCTCGCAGCCTCGGACCTCCTGCCCCCCCCCCCTCGCAGCCTCAGACCTCCTGTCCCCCCCTCGCAGCCTCTGACCTCCTGTCCCCCCCTCGCAGCCTCTGACCTCCTGTCCCCCCCTCGCAGCCTCTGACCGCCTACCCCCCCCTTCGCAGCCTCGGACCTCCTTTCCCCCCCCTCGCAGCCTCAGAGCTCCTTTCCCCCCCTCGCAGCCTCAGACCTCCTGTCCCCCCCCTCGCAGCCTCAGACCTCCTGTCCCCCCCTCGCAGCCTCTGACCTCCTGCCCCCCCTCGCAGCCTCTGACCTCCTGTCCCCCCCTCGCAGCCTCGGACCTCCTGTCCCCCCCTCGCAGCCTCAGACCTCCTGCCCCCCCTCGTAGCCTCTGACCTCCTGTCCCCCCTCGCAGCCTCTGACCTCCTGTCCCCCCCTCGCAGCCTCTGACCGCCTGCCCCCCCCCTTCGCAGCCTCGGACCTCCTTCCCCCCCCTTGCAGCCTCGGACCTCCTTTCCCCCCCTCGCAGCCTCGGACCTCCTTTCCCCCCTCGCAGCCTCAGACCTCCTGTCCCCCCCTCGCAGCCTCAGACCTCCTGTCCCCCCCTCGCAGCCTCTGACCTCCTGTCCCCCCCCTCGCAGACTCTGACCTCCTGTCCCCCCCCCCTCGCAGCCTCGGACCTCCTGTCCCCCCCTCGCAGCCTCGGACCTCCTGCCCCCCCTCGCAGCCTCTGACCTCCTGTCCCCCCTCGCAGCCTCTGACCTCCTGTCTCCCCCTCGCAGCCTCTGACCGCCTGCCCCCCCCTTCGCAGCCTCGGACCTCCTTCCCCCCCTTGCAGCCTCGGACCTCCTTTCCCCCCCCTTGCAGCCTCGGACCTCCTTTCCCCCCCCTTGCAGCCTCGGACCTCCTTTCCCCCCCCCCTCGCAGCCTCGGACCTCCTTTCCCCCCCCTCGCAGCCTCGGACCTCCTTTCCCCCCCTCGCAGCCTCGGACCTCCTTTCCCCCCCCTCGCAGCCTCAGACCTCCTGTCCCCCCCCTCGCAGCCTCGGACCTCCTGTCCCCCCCCCTCGCAGCCTCGGACCTCCTGCCCCCCTTCGCAGCCTCTTACCTCCTGCCCCCCTTCGCAGCCTCTGACCTCCTGTCCCCCCCCTTCGCAGCCTCTGGTCTCCTGTCCCCCCCTTCACAGCCTCTGGTCTCCTGTCCCCCCTTCGCAGCCTCTGACCACCTGCCCCCCCCTTCGCAGCCTCGGACCTCCTGTCCCCCCCCTTCACAGCCTCTGACCTCTCCTGTTGCCCCCCCCACAGCCTCTGACCTCTCCTGTTGCCCCCCCCCCCCACAGCCTCTGACCTCTCCTGTTGCCCCCCCCAGCCTCTGACCTCTCCTGTTGCCCCCCCACAGCCTCTGACCTCTCCTGTTGTCCCATCCGCAGCCTCTGACCTCCCCTGAGTCAAGAGTGGGAGCGCAGCCAGGATGGGGGTCATGGGAGAAGTCAGACATGTATGGACTGCGGAGAGGAAACTATGGGATAAAACCAGAGCTACCAAGCTGGAGCCGACTGACTGAGCCCTGCACGGTGCACCTGAGAGAAGGTCAGTGACAGCACCGCCAGGCCAGTCTAGGGGGGGTCAATACAATATTGTAAGGGGGCACTGATATAAAGGTTTCCCCCTTATATCAGTAAACCCCCTTATCTTAGTGTTTTCTTTCTCTGGTCACCAGAGTCCTCCCCACATTCCCAGAGTTCCCCTTTACATCATAGTATGCAGGATTCCACCTTACAGTGCAAGGGGGAACTCTGATGTAAAGGGCAATGCTGCAGACCCTGATGTAAGTAGGGAGGCTCTCTGAGGACACTGATGTATGGGGGGCTCTCTGGGGACCCCGATGTAAGGAGGGGCTTTATAGGGATGCTCTCTGGGAACCCTAATGTAAGGGGGGTGCTCTCTGGGGACCCTAATGTAAGGGGGTGCTCTCTGGGGACCCTAATGTAAGGGGGGTGCTCTCTGGGGACCCTAATGTAAGGGGGTGCTCTCTGGGGACCCTGATGTAAGGGGGTGCTCTCTGGGGACCCTGATGTAAGGGGGGTGCTCTCTGGGGATCCTGATGTAACGGGGGTGCTCTCTGGGGATCCTGATGTAACGGGGGTGCTCTCTTGGGATCCTGATGTAAGGGGGGTGCTCTCTGGGGATCCTGATGTAAGGGGGGTGCTCTCTGGGGATCCTGATGTAAGGGGGTGCTCTCTGGGGATCCTGATGTAAGGTGGTGCTCTCTGGGGACCCTAATGTAAGGGGGGTGCTCTCTGGGGACCCTAATGTAAGGGGGTGCTCTCTGGGGACCCTGATGTAAGGGGGGTGCTCTCTGGGGACCCTGATGTAAGGGGGGGTGCTCTCTGGGGACCCTGGTGTAAGGGGGGGCTCTATGGGGACCCTGGTGTAAGGGGGGGCTCTCTGGGGACCCTGATGTAAGTGGGGGATCCACACTCAGATATGTAAAGATAAATATATGTCTGTTCTGTATTGTTGTACTTATTCTTTGACTGTTTTGTTTAAAGGAGGGAGGATTGTATTGGGAGCGCTGAAGTGTCAGGTGTGACTGTGTGGCAATGGCAAATGGTTTACATCAGTGTTTCTCAACTCCAGTCCTCAAGGCGCCCCAACAGCTCATGTTTTCAGGATTTCCCTCAGATGAAATGGCTGTGGTAATTACTAAGGCAGGGAAACTGATCAAATCACCTGTGCAAAATAATGGAAAGCCTGAAAACATGACCTGTTGGGGCGCCTTGAGGACTGGAGTTGAGAAACACTGGTTTACATAGCTCACGACATCACGGGTCAGGTAGAGGGCCCCTTAGCAGAATTTTGCTTAGGGCCCCAGGGAGGTCAGGATCGGCACTGTGTAACATGTACCATCAAATAGAAAAGCGAAAAGTCCTGGAAGTCAAACAACTCTGCAAAACCCCTTAGTAAGGTGTACAACAGCCTCAGTCCAGGCTCCAACCAGGCTACGCATCTCCCAGGACTTTTCCCTTTTCCATTAGATGTTTAGAGCTGGGACGAGCTCTGTCCTTGTCTGCACTCCAAGCACTTGCTACATAAGAGGACCCGGTGGAGCCTTAAGTGGTATCTGTAAATGTAGTTTGGGTCACAGTGTAACATGTTATAGATGCAGCAGCACCCACACCCCCTGATCCCCTGTTGTGACAGTGAGTGGAGATCTTCTTCCACCGCTTGCTGTAAAAATTGTAAAAAAAGTGGCCGTGCTGGGCTAGGCACGCCCCAGCAGCGTTATTCATTTACAGAGTTCTGTGAATGTGAAAATTACAAGTACCACCACCAGGGAACTTCTGAGTGCTCTAGATAGTTCATTGATGCTTTTTTTCAGTGTGTAACAGCTTACACAGACAGTCTGCAAGAGCCCTGTATTGCACCCATTATTTGCTGATCACTGGTGCAATGCTTTGCAGGCTCATAGTACAAAAAATAATAAATTCACACCTTTTTACCTACAAAAAGATATGCATTTATTTTATTTTTTTTCAAAGGTGATCCTTTAAGTGTAGATGTAGTTTTTTATATATATATATATATATCAATTATGGTTGTGGCCCTATGACCGAAACAGATATGGATCACATAAACACGCAACAAGACTTGCAACATAAATAGACCTGAAGTGTGCCTTGGTGGTCTGGTCAGTATGTCATAGGGGAATAACTCTTTATTGGTTCTTGTGGTTATTTTTTTTTTAAACTTTTTATTTAAAGAATGCTGAATATACAAGTATACAAGTAAGACGACATAACAATTATCTGTGTCCGTTATTGAACATTCATGAGAACCCACACACGTCTATGTATATTGATAAGATAAAGAACTCAGATCTGTCAGAACATGTTGGTGTAGCAACAATTTATGGTTAAAAGATTTCAGCCCTAATCATCTTACAGTACCACCCGGACAGTATGAGCGACCTTCTGTCCAGGGGGAAGCTGTGTTACATATTTAATATGATCAACCGAGTGGCGTGAGACTCTCTGAGGGATGATACTGGTTTATGCCTCTTGGTCGGATCTTAAGTTAGCCCATTTCAGTCAGCTGGGTCCAATTGTCGTCTTTCGTCTAAGGTATGGGACTCACTCCTAGGAGTATGGGAGTGGTGCCAAAGTGGGGTATCGCATTCCAGGGGATTTTCTTATTTCTGAGAAAAAGGGGTGGGTAACACCATTGGTGTCCCTAGAGAAGGGAAAGGATAGCAATAAAGGGGAGTAAGAATGGGGAAAGCGGAGGGAGAGGAAGTAAGAGTGTTGCTCTGGCGGGGCCAACGACCCCTAGCCCTAATCTGCCCAAGGACTGCCTGGTTAAATGTAGGACTTGTAGTTGTCTGAATACCGGAACAGATCCCAATATGTCCATCGCGTGTTATGTTCTTCCTCCCTGTCCCCCAGGGCTGCTGTAAGGCTTTCCATCCGCTGAATGTCGCTAATCCTCGCAAACCACTGTTTCACTGTCGGGGGGGACTGCTGCTTCCACATACTGGGGATACACGCCCTGGCTGCATTCAGTAGGTGTTTTAATAGGGATTTACGGTAACGCTTACTCGACATTGGAGTCAGGTTCAGCAATATTGCTGCTGGGTTGTCTTGCAAATCTATATCAGTGAGTTTGTGAATAATTCCTAATACCTGTCTCCAGAAGGGTGTCAGAACTGCGCATTCCCAGAAAATGTGTAGTATTGTGCCATTCTGTGTGCCACATCTCCAACATAAGGGGCTATGTCCCGGAAATATGGACGCTAGCACCGCTGGGGTCCTGTACCAACGCGTCAGTAATTTGTATGTAATTTCTTGGTATTTGCTACATAAGGAGGACTTATGTGCAAAGAAGAGGATTCTATTTTTTTGAGCTTCAGTGAACGTGATGTTGAGATCCCTCTCCCACTTCTTCAGGTAAGGGGGCTCATGTAGGGAGGTATTCATCAGCAATATATTGTAAGAGCAGGAAAGGGACCTCCGAATTGGTTCCCCTCCCAGGCACAAATCCTCAAAGGGTGTGAGTGGTCTGCGGAAGCCCCCAATTTCCGGCAGGGATCTGAGAAAGTGCAAGAGTTGTAAAGTCCTCCATCTTCCCAGTCCAGAGAACTCAAAGCCAGGATATATATTTGAAGGGTCACTCCAATCTGAAGGGCCGCAAAAGGCAGAGGCTCTGACCAGTCTCTGTTCTGGGTGTAACCGGAAGGACTTATCAGAGAGACCCGGTAAAAAGTCTGGATGTCTGATTATAGGTGTCAGCGGTGAGGGAAAACTGGGCGTGTCCGCTATTTTAAAGTATCTATGAAGTTCTTGTAGAGTGGGCTCAATTAACGGGTGGGAGAGGGAGAGTCTGGAAGTCCCCGCTCCACTCCAGGGCAAGCCCTCCAGAGGTAACGGGACGGAGTCTTGCTCCAGGCTGACCCATAACTTGTGTGGTTTGTGTCTGCACCAGTCCACCACCCTATTCATGTGAACTGCTGTGCAGTATAGAGCTGGGTCAGGTAGGCCCATGCCTCCTCTGAGTTTTGGCCTTTGTAATAGGGAGCTTTTGAGCCATGAGGGTTTGCCATGCCAGATATATTTAATAAAGACTGTGCGCATCTTACGGAAGAAGTTCCGTGGTATCTTTACTGGTAGAGCTTGTAAAAGGTAAAGCAATCTTGGCATAATATTCATCTTTAATACATTGCTTCTGCCAAACCAGGAGATTGCTAGGCCTTTCCACCTATCCAGGTCAGAGGAGAAGATGTTTAGGAGTGGTTGAAAATTAAGTTGGTAAATGAGGTGCAGGTCAGCGGGGATTTTTGTGCCTAAATACTTGATGGCTTGAGGGGACCACCGAAAGGGGAAGTTGTTGCTAAGGGAAGCCCGGGAGCTAGGCGGTAAAGAGACGTTCAGTGCCTCCGATTTTTGGAGGTTAATTTTAAAGTCTGATAGCAACCCGTACTGGCGTATTGCCGATAATAGAGTTGGTAGCGAGGTGTGGGGGTTTGAAATGTAAAATAGCAGATCGTCTGCATAGGCCGCAATTTTATGGTGGTATGTGCTTGTTTCGAGTCCTCTAATGTCTGGGTTAAGCCTAATGTGTTGTAGGAGGGGTTCTAAGGAGATTATAAATAGAAGTGGGGAAAGTGGACACCCCTGTCTCATTCCGTTACTTATCCGAAATGAGTTGGAGGCCACTCCATTCACTCTCACTGAAGCGGTAGGACTAGAATAAATGGCCGAGATCCAAGATAGGATGGGAGCTGGCATTCCAAGGCGTCGCAGGGTAGCTAGCAAGAAGGTCCAATTTACCCTGTCAAACGCCTTTTCGGCGTCCGTTGACAGTAGGATGAAAGGAACATTAAGGTGTTTGGCCCTTGCTACCACATCTATCGTCCTAATAGTGTTGTCCCTCGCCTCTCTATTGTGGATGAAGCCGACCTGGTCTAAAGGGATTATACGCTGGAGGACGAGGCCTATTCGCTCGGCCAAAATTTTCGTAAATAATTTCAAGTCGCAATTCAATAAAGAGATAGGTCTATAGCTTGCACAGAGAAGCGGGTCCTTCTCTGGCTTTGGAATAACAGAGATGCTGGCTTGCAGCAGGTCCGGAGGTACAGCATGATTATCTAGTATTGCATTGAAGGCCGTAATAAAGTGGGATGCTAGTTGAGTTTGGAATATTTTATAATAAGAATTTGTGAAGCCGTCGGGGCCGGGTGCCTTTCCCTTCGGAGCACCAGCTAAAGCATTTGTGAGTTTGTCTGTGGTTATAGGCTGCGAAAGCAGATCAACCTCCCCTTCGTTGAGAGAGGGCAGGTTTGCCGCTGCCAGGTATGTCTCTATGGCTTCTAAGCTATTCTGGGGTCGATCTCCCGAAGGGTGGGAGTGTAGATTATAGAGCGCTTCATAGAAAACCCGGAAAGATTCAGCCATTTCCGCTGATTCGTAAATTTTGGCTCCTGTGGGGGTAGACAATGCGGGAATATAAGAAAGGTTACGTTGGGTTCGAATGGCGTTCGCTAATGTTCTGCTGCATTTATCCCCAAACTCATAAAAAATTCTGCGTACCTTCAAGAGATTGTTCCTGGAGTGGAACAAAGAATGTTCCTTGATTTGTTCTCTGAGGGTAGTTACCTCTACCTCTAGGTCCCTGTCTGGTTGAGTTTTGTGACGTTTTTCATACTCGTGGAGCCTTGCTAGCATCTCGGACAACGTTTTCTCTCTGGCTACTTTGAGTCTGTGGCCATGTTTTATGAATATACCCCTTATGTAACATTTATGTGTTGACCAAATGGTTAGGGGATTAGGTACAGAGTCCTTGTTACTCTCAAAGAAGAGTCCTAGTTCTCGTATTACGTCCGCTCTAACCTCGGGATCCTGCAAAAGGGCTTCGTTAAGCCGCCACGTTGCTGTTTTGGTTGTCGGGCGTTGCATGGCTATGGTTATGGAAATCGGGGCATGGTCTGAAAGTGCAATATGCCCAATCTGAGCTCCAGAGACTAATGGGATGGTAGCATGAGAGACCAAGAAGAGGTCTATCCTAGAGTATGAGCCATGTACTGGCGAGAAGAAGGTGTAATCCCTCTCTTGCGGATGAAGGATACGCCAAATGTCAACCAATCGATAGGAGTGCAGTAGATCTCTGATACCGTTTCGTACTCTCAGGGAAAGGGCAGAAGATCCCGTCGTCGAGTCTCTACGGGGATCGATGGTAAGATTAAGATCTCCTCCTAGCACCAATGTTCCCTCTTGGAAGGAAGCCAGGGCGGTCAGACATGATTCCAGTACAGGCAGTTGGTCCACGTTCGGCAGGTACAGGTTTGCGAGGGTAAATGTCTGTGACTGTAGCGTACCCTTGATAAAAAGGTATCTACCCTCTCTATCAGCATGGATGTCTTTCAGCTGCCAGGGCAAGGTGTTGGACAGGAGGATACTCGTGCCTTTAGATTTTGAGGAAGGTGATGTGCTGTGGTACACTATTGGGAAACGTTTACTGGTAAGTTTAGGGATCTTGTCTGCCCGGAAATGGGTCTCCTGCAAGAATACCACTTGTGGTCTCTGCCTCCACAGCTCAGTGAGGCAGCTGGTTCTCTTCTCTGGGACATTCAAGCCCCTTACGTTCCAGGATACTATTTTCATAGACATCACAGACCGGTCAGGGAGGGGCCCTCGGGTCCCGCCAGGAGCAAGGGCAGAATGTAAAGTGTGGTGGAAGGAGGGAAGGGGGGCAGGTTAGGAGACCTGGGGAGGAAAGTTGGAGAGGGACCAGGAAGAGAGAGAAATGGAAACTGGAGGGAGAGTTGGGGGGAATCTAATTCTCCGAACGGAGAGCTACTGCCTAGTTTGGCAGCAAGGGCCTAGTTGGGGAAGCGGTAAGGCACTTCGGAGGTTAGGCCCCCGGTGCACGGGGCTCCTCTAGCCATTCCTTATCGGAGGCGGTCTTGACATTAACCGCCTCGGTACATTCAGCTACTCAATATGTAAACAATACTAGATAGAAAAACAAGGTGAAACATTGACCTTTAAACAAACTTTTAACTTCGTTCCTCAAGTGTCAGCAATAGGATGACATATTTTAACCATCACAGTGCAATAATAATGGATCTGTACGACGGAGAGACTGCCCACTCTCCCGGGCCGAAGCCCATCAGAGGAGAGCCGCATCTCCATCCCCAGACCCTTAGTCCCAAGTGGGTGATGTCCCAATGGGGTGACCCCTGTGATCCTAATCAAGGCCTGTACATTTAGGGAAAAAATAAATAAAAAAAAATCTTTTGTCCCTGGGTACCTAGATGGTACCAAGCCAGACCGAGCAACAATGGAAAAAAAAAAAAAGAGAAACTTATTGGGGGGGGGGGGGGGTACTACCTCTGGCATACTGTCCTCGCTGGTTAGGCCTACATCCCTATGTCTTATTAGGCTGAAGACACATAACTTGGATACTGTGCTAGAGCTCCACGCCAGTGGAGAGGAGGGACTCCGTACACGCCGTGACTGTGTCATGCACGGGGGTATTTCCACTTATCCGCTGCCGGCAGTCAACCAGCCGAACCTTTCCCGGGGGTCCCTCTCACCTCAGTTACGAACACCAGAGTTGGGTGTCTTCATGCCTAGGGCATACTTATGTTTATCCTTTTGAGAAGCAGGCCCCTTTTACTGGTAGGGTCTCTGCGGATAGGAGGTCCCGTTATGTATCGTAAAGTAAACCGTTTTCTCTAAACTTTAAACTATAGGGTCTAGTGGGCCTGACCTCTCCCAAGGCCAACCGTTACTTAGGTTCAGTGATTGGGGCTATATGCCCTCTCCCTGCCCCTCCCCGATCCAGGGTGAATCCTTTAGAGAGAGATTTGGGGCTAACAGGCCCAGAGGGCTTTTGACAGTCAGGCTAAACTGGCCGTGGAGGTTTCCCCCAAGAAAAAAAAAAAAAAAAGGAGGCAAGTTAGTAGTTATAGGGGGTATAAACATCAATGAACAATACCGTACATAGGATGAGCAAAAACCAGATAACAAAAATCTAAAGAAAAAAAAAAAAAAAAAAAAAAATTTACAAAAGGGGGGAGAGACCAGAGGCAATCCAGTCTCACTCCCAGTGCTCACTGTTCGGTGTCCTGAGGTGTCTGCAACCTTCTGCGAGGAAAGTTCATCGCTGTGTCCTGAGGTAGTACTTCTACCTTCCTGAAAGGCAGATTGGTAAACATAGGGGGACATAAACATCATCCAAAAAAAAAAAAACCCCCAATGCCGTACATAGAGCAAAAATCAAATAACAAATAACGAAAATCAGAAAAAGGGAGGAGAGATCAGAGGCTGTCCAGTCTTACTCCCAGAGCTCACTGTTCGGTGCCCTGAGATGCCTGTAATCTTCTGCGAGAAGCGTTCATTGCTGTGTCATTGTTGCTGGCAGGCTGGCAGGCTGGCTGTTCACTAGTGGATGAGAAAAAAAAAAAAAAAAAAAAAAAAAAGGGGGGGGGGGGGGGAGGGGGCGGGGGGCGGGGGGGGGGGGTAAAACAGCAATAAGAGGCAAACAGAAATCAAGGCTCGTTGTCCTGGGGGTCTGGCGGTCTTCTGCCTTGAGGACGGCGGTTGCGTTGGGACCTCCGGGGTCTAGCCGAGGTGCTTGCTGGTGGGTTGTCATTGCTATTGGGCACAACAAACGACAGCCAATTGGGTAGCTGTAGGGAGGGCAGACCAAGAGACCTGAGGAAGTCAGGGACATCTGCGGGATGCCGGAGGGTATATGATCTGCCATCTTTACGTGCAATCAGGTGGAACGGATGGCCCCACTTGTAAGTGATCCCTTGTTCGGTGAGTCTCTCAAGTAGGGGTTTCATGCAGCGACGCATCTGGAGGGTCCTCCGTGACACATCGGGCAGGAGGATAATTGGGGCGCCATCAAATTCAAAGCTCCCTCTGCGCCATGCCTTCTGCAGGACTTCTTCTTTAACAGTGTAATTATGTAAACAACAAAGAACGTCCCGGGGTCTGTCCTCAGTGGGGCCCCTGGGACCCAATGTTCTATGGACCCTGTCAATTTCTACAGGTGACTGCAGTGGGCGTTCCAGTAGGTCATTAAATATGGCCGTCACCGTCGCCTTGAGGTCAGTCTGTCGGGTCGCTTCCGGTAAACCGCGTATTCTTATGTTGCGCCTGCGATTGCGATTTTCCAAGTCGTCTATTGTGAGGTAAAGCTGTGCGATTTGTTCTGTCACCTCCTCTTTAGTATTTTGCAGATCGGAGACTTCCTGTCGGAGGGCTGAGGAGTCTGTTTCTAATATGGAGACTCGCGTGGCCACTTCTGTCATCTCCTGCCTGACTCCTGCGATCTCCCCCCTCAGTGCCCCCTCAATTCTGGACACCACTGAGTCTAAATCTTCTCTGGTGGGCAGTCTTTGCAATAGTGTCCAAAATTGCATGTTCATTACAGTGCATAAGTGAGGGTTCCTGCAAGGGCACTGTCTGTGAGAGCTTTGTGAGAGGCTGCTGCTGCTGCTGCACAGGGGGTAGTGGTGTGCCTGGCATAGAATGTTGGGAAGCTAGGTTGCCTCGCAGGCCCCACTGTATTGATCTGCTGTGTTCCCCCTCTGGGCTGCCCATCGGTGTGAGGGATAATGAGCCTGGGAAGCAGGGGGAGAGGTCGCTAGGGGGGGAGAACGGAGGCATGTCATTGCCCAGATCAGGTCTCTCACCTCTCCCCGCTGGTGATCCGGGCTCCGTCCTCGTGTTTGAAGCTGCCGCCGGTCGCCATCTTGGCTGGATCCGGAGTAGAGGCCGGCGGCTGGATCGGTACCAGGAACCTCTCCATTTGGGCTGTGGAGGTCCTGGATTGAAGGTATCGCTCCTCTGGGGCAATGTCCTGTGCTGAGAGGCTGAAATATGGGGTATGTCTGCCTTGCTGGATAGCTAGGGAGCCTCGGGCCGGGAGCCTCAGGAAGGTGCGACTTCACTCTTCCATGCCGAGACCACGCCCCCTCTTGTGGTTATTGAGCCAGCTTGGTGAAGGTCTGTGCCATTTCCACCTGAGGATTTGGTATGTATGTAGCAAAGCAAGGGGACTTTCATCTGCCTAACTTCTTGATCAAGTGGTCTGAAGCTGCTCCAATCCGAAGGGATGTCCAGACCACTGACTGGAGTTAAAGCCCAAGTTGCCTAAGAGGATTTTGACGTGTCTGATAAACTGGCTGCCAGTCAGGTGGCTGTTCGGAAAGGGTAGCAACAGGCTACCACCTGATTGGCTGGGTAGATGGGACGAGCACCGTCACTGGGCACCAGGCGTTGTTAGTCTGAAACAAGTTGAGGTCAACTCCGGGACCGGTTTGTTGGGTTTTGGAGACTGTAAGATGAACAGTGTAATGGTTCTGAAAGTGAGTCAGGTGACGTCGGAGCAGTGTCTGACTGCCGGTGCTGTTAACGGTAATTCACTAGGCCGCAAGAAACCATAGAAAGCCAAGTAGATGGCCGCTTGGATGACTAGGCTTGGCAAAACCCCAAACGGAGAACGTGTAAGGATTTAAGACATATCCCTAAAGATGGCACTCGTGACAGCTTAAAGAGGAAGTAAAGCCTCTTAAAAAAAAAAAAATAATACATCCTGCCAGGCAAAGGCATAATGAGCTAGTATGCATAGCATACTAGCTTATTATGAATTACTTACCTGAGATCGAAGCCCCGGCATCGGCCCTGGTTCGCCTCCTCCAACGCCGCCATCTATCCCGGAGAGACTTCCGGGTATCGTGGCTCCGGCGCTGTGACTGTCTGGAGCCGCAATGACGTCACTCCCGCGCATTCGTACTGGTGCCACCACTAACGGCATGATCGCCGTTAGAAATGGCACGCTCAGTGGGCCTGCGCCGATGTCTACGGCGTATGCGCCGTAGACATCGGTGCCGCTATTCCTGCAAATATCTCCTAAACCTTTTAGGTTTGGAAGATATTTCTTGCACCTACAGGTAAGCCTTAATTTAGGCTTACTTGTAGGTTAAAGTGGTTGTAATGGGTTTACAACCACTTTAATCCTATAGAAAATTTATGGAGGGAGCTGAAACTTTGAGTTGCCAAGCGAGATTTGTAAAGAAGAGTGAACCAGAATCCCTCCTTACATGTGTGCAACTGTGCAAACCTGGTAACCAACTACAAGAAACGTGTTACCTCTGTGCTTGCTATCAAGGGTTTCTCCACCAAGTACTAAGTCCTGTTTTGCTTGGGGATCAAATACTTATTTTACTCACTGAACTGCAACTCAATTTATAACATTTGTATCATGTGTTTTTTCTGGTTGATATCCTGTCTCTATCATTTAAAATACACCTATGATAAAAATTATAAATTATAAATAGACCCTTCACTTCCTTGTAAGTGGGCAAACTTACACAATCTGCAGGGATCAAATAATTATTTTCCCCAATGGATATATATATATATATATATATATATATATATATATATATATATATATATCACAACTGCAAAGGCAAGATGCACTGAACGATCCTTGTTAGTGCTAGCAATCTGGTCCTTCCCACGTGCCGATATGTAGAAACCACGATGTGGATTGCTGCACAAAATTATTTTATTTTCTTGAAAAAGTCGATTACATCGAATGTAAATTCAAACAAGGTGCTAGATGGGCATATCTAAAAACAAAAACATTTTTAAAAAATAATCAACCAATTCCAAATGTTTCTTTTTAAGAAAGAACGACTTCTTCTTCGCTCTTTCTTAAAAAGAAACATTTGAAATTGGTTGATTCTTTTTTTTAAATGTTTTTGTTTTTAGATCAGATGCACCCATGCCTGATAGAATCGCTCCAACACCACCTGAAATTATTGATTGTATAAATGAAAAAGAGTAGAGTTAATTGTGGTTTAATTGATTCCAGCTTTATTCAATGAAGGAACTGTTGTTATATACTGTGTTATGAAGGTTATCAGTTGCAGACTTGAGATTGGGAGAAAGGGCGCTATCTACATAGCCCGAAACATCTACTGCCAGTTGCATCTGGCACCTTGTTTGAATTTACATTCGATGTAATCGACTTTTTCTAGAAAATAAAATAATTTTGTGCAGCAATCCACATCGTGGTTTCTATATATATGTATATATATGTGTGTGTGTGTATATATATATATATATATACCTGTTTTGTATATGGCATCTGACTTGCTACTTCAGCCGGCTAACATTGGGGCCTAAACTGTATGGCACTACAATTATTACTGTCTCTTTGAGACTGCATGCAGTGAATTGCTTTGGGACTGCTAGGCAAAAAGGCAGTCTCTTGTTGTGCTAAACTGAAAAACAATGGTGTAATAAACATAGCTAGCTGCAGTTGCTCACCAGTCCTGACATACAGCAGACTTTGGCCTGGACACTTGTCTGTCCTTAAAGTGGGATTCCGCTGACCTATCTTTTTTTTTTTTTGTTCTCATTGTTTTCTTCTAAGCCACTAACTGTAGCACTCACCTGTTGCTGCTTCTTCATCCCCGGATCTCCGATTTAGTCCTTTAATCCAACTTATAAAAATCTCTCCCCGGGCGTTTCCATATTGCTTGTGGGCATCCCTCGTCACGTGACCGGCGTCATCCGTAAACCACGCCTACTCCCACGGGAGGAAAGACCGGAAGTCATTCTAAAGGCCCGTACACACGATCGGACCGTGGACCAACTTTCCCGTGGACTTTTGTCCAAAGGGCGTTGGCCCTCAAGTTGGTATTGCATACACACGGTCGGACTTTTGAGTCAACCAACACGAACGTAGTGACGTTACAACGTACTGACGACGCTTCAAAAGAGGACGTTCAATTCTCTTGCGTCACCCTTCGGGCTCCGTCTGCTAACTTCGAGCTAGCAGACGTTTGGTCAGTGGTGATTCAAGTAGTTTTCGGTCCGTGTTCCTTTCCGACCGTTTTGGCCAGCCATGTTGCGCGATCCTAGGAGAGAGCGTGCTGTTTATGGGCTTGGAGTAATTGCTGTGACTCGAGCCCAGTCTAGAAATAGGCGCAATACTGGGATAAGAAGTGTTTGGACCAAAACTTGGCTACTTAATCGTGACCAATTCAGCCATATGCCGTTACTGCGTGAGCTACAGGAGAACAATCCGAATGATTTCCGCAATTATCTCAGAATGACGGACTCCTGCTTTCAGCAATTATTGTCCTTGCTGTCCCCCTATATTGCGAAGCAGGACACATGCATGCGGGCTGCAATACCAGCAGAGCAAAGGCTCATAGCCACTTTGCGCTATTTGGCGACAGGGAGGAGTCTCCAGGATATAAAATTTACAACAGGTATCTCTCCCCAGGCTCTGGGAGTCATTATCCCTGACACATGTTGTGCCATCATTCAAGTATTGCAGAAGGACTATATTCGTGTAAGTATTTTTGCTTTAATATCACCGTCATGTTTTGTAATGCATTTTATTTTTTTTTGGCCATTCCATCCTCCACATTTTTGGAATATGGTGTGATTGAATGTCCTCTTTGTCCTCATGCATGCCTTAACCTTTTTCGTGGCCTACATGCATATTTTCCTCCCCTAACCTCCACAGCATGCTACCCTGGGCCCATCCACACGTAGTCTAGTACTTAACACTGTATTTATTATGCTTCCTTCATTACCCTAAACACCGCCTAAAATGTGTCCCAATATTATTCCTGCCCTTAAAAAGAGTCTCTTATTTAGTTTGAAACACTCCCCCCCTCCCCCCACACCCCCCAACCTCCAAAAAATTACAAATAAAATCTAATAAAATATTAGAAAATGCAGAGTCAACCAACACAACTACTCCATCTGCAGATTTGGCAAAACACATATACTGTGTACCTTATTTTTTGACTTAAGATTGTTGCCTAAATGTAGTGAAATGGCCTGCCTGATTAGCTTCAAAATCGACAAATTATACTTTCATCATGATTTTTTTCTCATTATGAATAGCTCCCAACATCCCTGTGCTGTGCCAACTTCCTTGCTTTTTAACTTCATCTTAACAAATACTCATAATTAATTATCCTTTTTATTATTTTGTACGATGTATGTCAAAATGTGTATAGATTTTGTCAATGTGCATTCATATTTTTGTTTTATTCCACTTCTTACCTGTCCACCAGTGGCGGCTGGTGCTCCAATTTTTTGGGGGGGGCAAAACAAACAGCCTCACTGTGCCATCAAACACTGCCACTGTGCCCATTAAATGCTGCCACTGTGCCCATTAAACGCTGCCACTGTGCCATCAAACGCTGCCACTGTGCCCATCTAACACTGCCACTATGCCCATCTAACGCTGTCACTGTGCCCATTAAATGCTGCCAATGGCACTTACCTTGTCAGGCGGCGAGCGGTGTCTCCTCATCTTCTCCCGCGCTCCTGTCTTCCCAGCGCCTGTGACTTCAGCCAATCAGGGGACCGGTAACACAGACCGGCAACCTGATTGGCTGAGAGGCGGGTCTGTGTTAGGGAAGCGATGTATTCGCTTCGCTAACACAATACTGTGTAAGCAGCGAACGCAAAGCATTGCGCCCGCTGTTTACACTTCTGGAAGCCTATTAGAGCACACCGCTCTAATAAGGTCCCCTATTCGAGCTTTACAGCTCTAAAAGGGCGCTTCCAGAAACACCCCCCCCCCGCTGTAATTCAGATGCCCGGCGCCCGACAAGGGGCGGACACCTGAATAGGGGGGCGGCAGCGGTGACAATAGCTAGATTCATGCAATGCATGAATCTATCTATTGGTGATAGAGCGGTGCAGGAGAGGGGGGGGGCGGCGCTCCTGCGCCCTCTATGCACGCACCGCCACTGCTGTCCACTGGCCTGATAATCTTGTCAAGATGGATGGCTTACCCAAATTAAACTTAAATTTTAATGCCTTTAGTTCTCCTGGAAGTGTTGAGGTTTACTTGTCCAAAACAGATACCCATTCAACTCCCCCTTCCTAAGCTTTTTTTAATGTGCCACCAGAGGGGGTGAGGGACCATATAATTGTACCTTTTTATTTTGTTCTTGAAATGCACTTTTAAATGTTAGAATATTATTTTGGCCCACAATGTTTGTGTCAAATATGTTTGCAATTTAATGTACTCCGGTATTAATTTTTTCTTTATTTGTTTGACTCCACAGTTTCCGAAAAACAGCCAGGAATGGCAGGATGTTGCTGTGCAGTTTGCCAATTTATGGGATTTCCCCAACTGCGGAGGTGCCATTGATGGCAAACATGTGAGGATAGTGCCACCACCAAATTCCGGATCCTATTTTTTTAATTATAAAGGTTTTTCTAGCATTGTCCTCCTTGCTGTGGTGTCAGCAAAATATGATTTTTTATATGTAGACGTTGGTATTAATGGTCGTCACTCAGATGGAGGAGTTATGATGAACACAGAATTTTATGACCGGCTGCAGAGAGGAACCTTAAATTTGCCACGTGCTCAGGACAATGTGAAGGGCCTCAATTTTGTTTTTGTGGCAGATGATGCATTTTCTTTGGGGCCACATATTCTAAAGCCCTTCCCAATGCGGAATCTGACCCCAGAGCAACGAATTTTTAATTACAGGCTCTCTCGTGCCCGAAGGGTAGTAGAAAATGCCTTTGGCATAATGTCCAGCCGATTCCGGATCTTTTTAACTGCCATAAACTTGGCTGAATATAAATGAAATCATGTGGTGTTATGCTGCTGCATTCTCCACAATTTTCTACGGAGGAATGCTTCCAGCTACATTGCCTTAGGGGCAACGGGTGAACCAGCTGAAGAGTCCGTGATGCCAGCACTTGAAAGTGCACATGCTGGTTTTGGCCTCCAGAATGGGCGTGTTGTCCGCCAACAATACACCGACTACTTTATTGGTCGAGGGGCAGTGCCTTGGCAGCAAAATGTTTTGGATAATTAGTTACTATTGTAATAAAAAAATAAAATATTCTTTAATTTGAAAGACTGTTGTCGGTTTCTTATATGTTTGCAACTAGCCATGATCTTTGTCCTTTTTGCCACTAGTTTGAACCAACCTGATGTGCAACATGAGGTATCCATCTCAATTCTAGCTAACTTTTAGATTGTGCTGTATTTCACCTACACACATTTTAGAGTACATGGTCAATGCAACTACAACCACGTAACAAATATACTGATATTGAGCATTGAAATAAGAAGGCACACATTGGTTTTGTTTCAACTTTTTTTATTCTGTGCACATTCACATGTGCCTTTTCATCTTTTTTTTTTTTTTGGATTTTTTTTTGGAACATCCAAAAAATATATTTTTTTGGGATTTTTTTTTTCGATTTTTTTTTTTGAACATTTTCAAAAATTTTTTATTTTTTTTTTGGATTTTTTTTTGGAACATCCAAAATATATATTTTTTTTGTATTTTTTGTTTATTTTTTTTGAACATCAAAAATATTTATTTTTTTTTTTTTTTTTTTTTTTTTTTGGAACATCCAAAATATATATTTTTTTTTTTTGTTATTTTTTTTGAACATAAAAATTTTTTTTTTTTTTTTTTAAAATTTTGTTTTTTTTTTTTTGCAAGGATGATGATGCGCAATCGAGTCAACATCATGCAGCAGCAAATGAAGAACTAGATATGATTGAAAAGTTAGATTTTTTCAATTTAATTTATTCTGGCCAAAATATCAATCATATTCTTCATTTGCTGCTGCATGATGTTCAGTCGATTGCGCATGGCATCTATTTCCCCGTTCCACCCCATTATTTGGCCGATGAGCCTCTGCGCACTGTCCTGAGTGAACGGTTGTTGCTCCAAAACCAGCACATCATCTAAAAAAAGTAAGAAAAAATAATGTATTAATAAAGGTGTGGCCAGACATAGATTATGTGCAACAGTGGTGAAACAGTGGTGTCAGACACTCACCTGGTGACATCTCTGTCACTTCCTCCACCTCCTCTTCCACAACATCCTCCGGATCGCTGGGACTAATTTCCAAAACAGGCCGGTGAGGGTGGGGGTCCTGGCGAGGATGGGGGTCCTGGCGAGGATGGGGGTCCTGGCGAGGGTGGGGGTCCTGGCGAGGGTGGGGGTCCTGGCGAGGATGGGTGTCCTGGCGAGGGTGGGGGTCCTGGCGCCGATGTTTGGCCCGGTGAGGGTGGTGGCCCCGGTGAGGGTGGGGGTCTGGCTGAGATGGGGCGTCCCTGCGATTTGGGTGCCTGAGTCTTTGCTCCCCTATGAGAATCAAACAAAAGGTATACTTTTAGCGCACAGACGGTAAACATTGCTTTGCGATGGTGTACAATTGTCTGTTTATCAAGAGATCAAAGTTCAAGACATGATGAAATTTCCCTTTTAATAAAACTGAAAGAATTAACCTTTCTTGACCGAATTTCTCTGATGTCGCACACTAGTGCTCCTGAATCCAGCTGTGTAAAAAGCTGTTGAATGCCCTCTCCTTACATTCCAATTTACTATATTTTGACCATTCTGAAGAATGGACGTATTTACGAAAAGAAACATTCGTAAATACGACCATTCTGAACTCTCAACATTTGACATTCGGAACATCCAGAAATAACGACAGTTTCCAAGTATCGTTGGTTCTGAATTATCAAATGTTGAGAGTTCAGAATGGACATATTTACGAAAAGAAACATTCGTAAATACGTCCATTCTGAACTCTCAACAGTTGATAATTCAGAACATCCAGAACCAACGATACTTGGAAACTGTCGTTATTTCTGGATGTTCCGAATGTCAAATGTTGAGAGTTCAGAATGGTCGTATTTACGAATGTTTCTTTTCGTAAATACGTCCATTCTGAACTCTCAACAGTTGATAATTCAGAACATCCAGAACCAACGATACTTGGAAACTGTCGTTATTTCTGGATGTTCCGAATGTCAAATGTTGAGAGTTCAGAATGGTCGTATTTACGAATGTTTCTTTTCGTAAATACGTCCATTCTGAACTCTCAACAGTTGATAATTCAGAACATCCAGAACCAACGATACTTGGAAACTGTCGTTATTTCTGGATGTTCCGAATGTCAAATGTTGAGAGTTCAGAATGGTCGTATTTACGAATGTTTCTTTTCGTAAATACGTCCATTCTGAACTCTCAACATTTGACATTCGGAACATCCAGAAATAACGACAGTTTCCAAGTCTCGTTGGTTCTGGATGTTCTGAATTATCAAATGTTGAGAGTTCAGAATGGCCGTATTTACGAAAAGAAACATTCGTAAATACGACCATTCTGAACTCTCAACATTTGACATTCGGAACATCCAGAAATAACGACATTACTAAATATACACAAAAAATGCAAAGCTGAAAAAAAAAACATGGAATTAAATCAAAAATATACTGTCAGTGCACATATTCATCAACAATCACGTATTAAATATCAAAACATCGCATTTACAAAACAGCCACGCATTTACAAAACAGCCACAACGATGACACACATATACGAACGGCATAGACTTATGTACGACAGGTACTTACTGTTTTTCAGCGCCTTTTTGATTTGCATAAACTGGTCCGGCTCCCTGGTCTTGATGTCCGACCAGCGTTTTCTCAGCTGGTCTTTGGACCGATGGACCCCGAACTTCTCCTCCAGCCTCCTCACGACTTTGGTGAGGATTCTGTCCTTCACCATGTTGGGGTGCAGGTATGGCCCATGCTTGCCATCGTAGTCGTCCTTGACCAGAATCCGCACCATCTCCACCATTTCGTCAAATGCCATGTTTGTGGCCTTAAACCTCCTCCTCGCATGTTGTTCTCCCGCCATATTTACTCCGACTACGCAACGAGGGGATAAGGGGCGGGGAATATCCGAGAAAAGGAACGTCGGGGGCGGGCGACGCAAGCGGTGGTTCGCGCATTTGTAATGGTATATCCATGCTTAACACGCGGCCTGTAGACATTTCCAAACGGACGAACGAAGGAATACACTACATACACGATATAAATGTTGAAACACTGAAATTCTCTTTTTACGAAGTCTTTTCTCTTTTTACGAAGTCTTTGTATGTAAATGAAAGAAGCTAAATATTTATGAATGAATATATTCGGGACATGAAGAAAGAAAAAAATTAAAGTCGATGGGACACAAATGTTAATTAGTAATAACGATGCTTTGCTGAATGTGTATGGTCAAGGCTTGACGTCATGACGCTTGGAGGGCGGAGGGTTCACGCATACGCCGTGTATAAAGCACGAACGTGTGGTGCAATGTACCGTTCTGGCGGGAGACGAACGCAAGCCGACGCTAAACGACGCAAGCCGACGCAATACGACGCAGTACGAAGGTAGACACGGACGAAAGGTACATTTTATTAATTTCTCTTTACCGCTGGTACTTTTAAATGATTGTCTTTTGCTTTGAAGATGTAATTTAGTACTCGGACTGTTGTTAAATATTGTAAACATGCGCAAACACCCACCTTGAAACACACACCTGCAGGTTACCTGCACTGAGCTGTATAGAGTTTGGTTAATACTAGGCTTGTACAATTAGTTTCGTAACGAATCGAAGTTCGGACGAATTTGGCAGCTTTCCGACAAACGAATGCATCAGAATGTCTAAATAAAAGGAACGCATTTCCAAATATACGAAGTAAATTATATCGTTTCTAACGAATGAATTCGATAGGATTTGAGATTCTGTCTAACGAATATTGTATACTATTAATAACTAGTTTTTTAAAAACGTATTAACTTTAATTAACGAATACAACCTACCGAAATTAGCTATTTTGAAGATAACAATGTACAAAAACTATTTTTTTTTTTTTTTTGCACAAGTCTAGTAATTACATGTGGCTTTGCTGCACTATAAAGTACAGATAATCTGCAGGAAAGTCACAGGTGCACGTGGCACATCATAGTGAAAGCAGCCTTAGGACACAATCGGACCCTCCATGCACCCTCTATGTCCCTTTACCCCTGCTTACCTTCAATCAGATGAAAGCAAAAAAAATAAGGGGAAACGTCCCCTCCTGACAGATTGAATTGGAGGGCCCATAGAGTAGCATGGGCTGTGTCCATATCCATTCGCCATATGTGGGGTAGATCCAAACCTGTCATCTGTCCATTACAATTATTTTGGCCCACGACCAGTTACCAAGTTGCTTCGATGGTCCTCGCTCTTTAAAAGGTTGGGCACCCCTGGCTTAAATAAATGCCCATATTGTGAGCAGCTTCTGAACTATACGCCACCCATTATGGTTTGTATTTTACTGTTTTGCAGCAATCAAAACGATGAAATCCAAATTGAATTCCCCCGAATTCATTGCTCAATTTATCGAGAAGTATAGGGAGCTCACCTGTCTGTGGCAAGTAAAAAATAAAGAATACCCTGACAAAAATAAAAGGATGGCAGCAATGCTACAACTTGTGGACTTGGCGAAAACCGTATACCCCAGAGCAAACTACACTATGGTAAAAAACAAAATTGGTGCCCTCAGAAGTGTCCACAAAAGGGAACTCAGGAAGATTGAGGAATCCAAACGATCTGGAGCAGGAACTGAAGAGGTCTATGTTCCGAAGCTATGGTACTTCAATAGCCTTGATTTTTTAAAAGACCAAACGGTCCCAAGAAAATCCCTGTCAACTTTACCCTCTGCATCAGCTGACGTCAGTGATACTGAGCAGGATCCTACACAGGATGAAGAAGAGGAGGAGCTCAGCTTGACCCAGGTATAGCATTGTTTAAAATCTTGCCATCTCTCTCTCTCTCTCTCTGTCTATCTATCTCTCTATCTATCTATCTATCTATCTATCTATCTATCTATCTATCTATATATCTATCTATCTATCTATTAGATATGTTGCTAATTAGATGCTAGTATGCCTAATAATTAGTTGTGTTTCCAAAAAAAGTTACATATCAATGGACAAGTAGTGGCCATAAAGTTTTTCAACAAGAATGAGAAATGATGGAGTCAAATTGATAGTCTTTAATAATTGGACACATTCAAAATTAGAAAAGTAAAGAGATGAAAGGTTTGTGATTGATGACCACAAATTAAAATCATGTTGTTTTTTCACAAAGGAGGAACTTCTGAGCCAAGAAGAGGCTGGGCCCAGCAGCCAACCAAGCACAGAGTGCAGAATCCCTCTCCTGCGCCCTCCCAAGAAAAGAGCCAGGAAGAGCCACCACCTGGATGAGGCCACAGCTGACTTCCTGGCTAGGGCTACATCAGTCATAACGACAGCACCCGATAGTGCTGAAGGGTTTGGCTGTTTTACAGCCAATAGGCTGCGAGAAATCGACCCAGACCAAAGGGAGCTATGTGAAGGGATCATCATACAGCTATTCAGCAAGGCCAGGAAACGAGAGCTCACCTCAAACTCGCACGTCTGCAATTTGGAACACACAACTTTACCTCCTCCACAGCAACCCTACCCACCTCAGCAACCCTACCCACCTCAGCAACCCTACCCACCTCAGCAAGCACACCCACCTCAGCAAGCACAGCCACCTCAGCAGCATGGTGGTCAGTGGCAAAATCAGCCGCAGGATGCCCAACAAGGCCAGTGGTCTGGGGAGTTTAGGGGCTACTAATTTTGCCTATTTTTTGTGGTTTAAAGTATGATTTAATAGGCTATATTTGTTTGTTGGTTTTGGGTGTACTATTTTCTGTTTATATTTTTAATTTTTTAGTTCAAATTTTGTGGACAGAAAATATGTCTATATTAATTTACTTAATTTTTTTATGTTGTGAATTAACAATAAATAATATGTTCAAAATATGTTTAACGTTTGTTATTGATAATCATTAGAACACAAATCCAATGTAAAATATGTATGTTCGTTCTTTGTAGGTATCACCAACAAATCCGATGCAATCTAAAAACATTAAAAATGCAAAGAATGTGCACTGCATTTAGCAAATTCGGAATTTCACACATCACGAATGTGCTATCTAGTTAACGAACGCTAGGTTTACAAGACCGACCTCTTCATGCTGGTCCTTCCTCCCGAGCATGCGTGTTTGCACTTTGGACAAAAGTCCGATGGTTTTGTGTACACACGGTCGGACTTTGGTCCATCGGACTTTTGTTGGCAGAAAGTTGGTCCGTTCGCACAGCCAACAAAAGTCCGATGAAACCTGGAAAAAGTTGGTCCGATGGAGCGTACACACGGTCGGATGTTGGTCGACACTAGCTAATTTGCATGTTGGTTGTCATTTTGTTTTTTTTTATTTTTTTTTTTTTATGCTCGTTTGTGCATCACATTTAAAATGTCTATTTATGAAGCTATAGCTAATTTGCATGTTGGTTGTCAAAAAGTCAGCTCCAGCCCCTGCACTCTGGTGTAATCAGACACAGGCATCATAAGATCATAAAATAAAGTTTTCGCTTTAAAAGTTTTACAGAAACTTGATATTTCTTGTAAATGTTAAAAAAAAAAAGTCAGGGTGGGGAGAACGCCACAACTTTCAACCTGGACTGCAGAAACAGTAGTAGTTTGTCCTCTATGAATTACAGGAAATTGCCTATACATGTTTATTATCGACAGTCAATTATACACTGTTATGATTGATGGCTGACCCTATTGGTTGTTGGTCCGCGTTTGTCTGGATATATAATAAATATATATTTGAGGCATACATTTTTTCACTCATTCATATATTGTGTAAATATGTGGTTTGCCATTTTTCTTGAGGCATGCAGTCTGGTGGTTTTGTTCGGCTGGTTTTGTTCCAGGTCCGGGAGCTGCGATGCACACCGAGGCGTCCCCTCTCCTCCCTGTTCATAACTGGGGGATTGGGTGGGCGTTCCCGCAGTGCATCAGTGCCACGCCCTGCGCCATAGTGCATGACGTCACCTTACAGTGACTCAGTGCCGGAAGCATTTGTCTCATCCCCAGCATGTGTTGGGTATCTCCCCAGACGCTGGCCGCATTGTCAGCTGTTCTGGTGGGAATGCCTTCATTCAAACATGCTCAGCGTAACGCTGGGGGCATCATGCATAACAGCCTTGGCGGGTATATATTGCAGTTTTGTGGGAGGCACGGTCCCTCATTTCATGCTGGAGCAATGTCACTAGCACTGGGTTCACCAGGTACACTCACTTCCTTCACCTCCCATTGGGGTTTCTTTTGTTTTTTCATCACCCTAGTTAGTCTCTGAATCTCTGGACAGGATTCGTCTGTCATGATTTCAGGATGTGACCTTTTGTTTGTCTTGGTGTGAGGTTCTCTGGTGGTCTTCACCACACTTTTTCTGCTCCTCTGCTCTCACCTTGCTCTATGCCAATGATGGTGAACCTTGGCACCCCAGATGTTTTTGAACTACATTTCCCATGATTCTCATGCACTCTGCAGTTTAGTGGAGCATCATGGGAAATGTAGTTCCAAAACATCTGGGGTGCCAAGGTTCGCCAACACTTTCTATTGACCACATTCATTTTACATTTCATACAAACTGTTTTCAGGCATCATCATGCAACTCACCGTGGACACTTTCCATCTCTCCCCTCGAATGTGTTGTTTTCAACCTTGGCTGCCCACAGTTTTACGCCACCACAGCTCCCGGCAGGGATATTTTCCAGCTTTCCTCAACTATCAGGTTTTAGCATCCCATGACCAACTTTAGAGCTGATATGTAAGTACTTTTGGGGTGTTTGGTTTTCTCCTCTCCCTACATCCTTATTTCATTTATTGGAGTAATTTGTAATATTTTTTATAGATACGCATTCTGTACTTGCTTCTGAAGAAGTGGAACTTCATCCATGAAACGCCTCAAGCTTTTAAATGCAGTTTTTTTATTCAATCATGCATTTACATTATACCCTTTTCTTTGATTTTATGTATCATGCGCAATGATGGAATTTTCACATTTGTCTATTATATGTCCATCAGCTCGTCATATCTGCTATGTACCATGTCCCATGTGTATTTATATGAATAAACTTTCTCATTATTGTGCAATTTATTTATTTTTGTCCCAAATCCACCATTTTTTTAACGATTAATAGGGATGGGGGTGTATGCTTGTTTGACCATATACCTAATTTCCCATAAATTCCCCCCTTTTTATATTATTAATATCACTAGTTTAGATATAATCATTGCCTAGTGAGCTCTTGCTTTAAATATACAATTTTTTCACAAATAATAGTAATGGCCTTTTGTAGTACCTCGACACATAAGCAGTGCAGGAGTCCATTAATGAAAAGCTTTATGTGTCAGCATTCATTATTTTTCTCCACAAGGAAAGTGTCAAGACAGAGTACATGCCCCAATAATTCTAATCCCATGCAAGAAGAGAGGACAGAACAGGATCTAGTGAACCGTTAAGTCTTATGGAAACATGAAAACCAAATGGACTTATGGCAAAGAACAAAGCATACTTACAGTAATCAATAGCAACCAGTCAGCAATTCTCTGTTTACATTTTATTTTATTGATTTTTAAAATGAAAAATAACATACTGCGCACACAGAGGTTGCGTTGAATAGTCCAACATTCATAGGTGCACAAAGATGAAGACTAGGAAGTAGGAATTGGAAAGGACAAACAGCAAACAGGCAGAGATGGGGAGAGGATGGTAATAAGGAGTAGTAATGGCGGGGGGGGGAGGGCAGTCATCAGGGGATTCCTGTAAAGTGACTTTAACAAGCCTGCCTTCAACCAAGGGAGGACTAGAAATATTTGGCCCTTTAATGGTAGGGACAAATTTCTGTGGGCTACAGAAAGTGTTCTATGCAAAGTTTACCATTGTGCCACATTAATTATTGGAAAGGTAAGTTTTCCTAAAGGAGATATGAAGAACCTTTTCACATCTTCCAATATCGGCTTCTTTTTTAGCTCCCTGCACTTGATCTCATGATATCTATGAACCAAAAAGAAAGTTGGTGTTACATAATACCCAGCATGGGTCACTGACTGCAGGTTCCACTCTGATCAATGTCTGAATGGTAAAGTATGGTAAAGATAAAGTATGGTAAAAAAAATTGTAAAACCCAGCACAATAGATCATAAATGTCCCCCAGCCCAGTCCTCCTACAACCAATATGGGAAAGCAGCGTAGGATGCTTCCAGGTTGCCATGTTGCCAAATATTTTTTTGTCTGCACAGGGTTGCTTGTACAAAATATGAAGCCTGTAAGAGAAGGGGCACTACATACTTGGTCAGGTTTCAGGAATACCTGCTCCCTTGCTGCATGCTGTGGTTCTTTCTGTCGGCTCTTATGTAACTAGTGGATGTACATTCTAGCGGAAGAAACAACTGTGGGCGGTGAGAATTTCGGCACACCCAAAGGATGCAATAACAGGCAATAATGGCTGCATATAACACACAGACCACCAGAAAGTTAAGTATATTGACTTTTCTCTAATTGGCTTGGTATTTTGTACAAATAACCATTTTGGTAATGTGGTACCCCACCAGTGCATGTACCCAGAATTCTCAACCAGATGGGTTGAGGGGCTCCAGGGTAGTTGCTTGTTAGAGAGGAAACTGGCTTTTCAGTTTGCTCATTATTTAATAAAGTCAGGGCCGTTTTTAAGGCAGGGCAAAAGGGGCAGTTGCCCTGGGCCCTGTCATTGTTGTGGGGCCCAAAGCAGCTGCCTCATTCTTGCCAACTATCCTGGTTTAAATTCCCTCGTCCCTTGAAGTTTTAGTCCCGTGCTGTGTCCCAATATCTCAGTGTGAAGTGCTGCTACTAATGCTGCCCAGCTCTGCCCTTCTGTTGTGTACAGATGACTCACCTGCAGACTTTGTGTTTACATGTAAATTACCAGCATTCATATGTAAATAGCGGCGGCCGGCGGCATTGATATGTATATCATGCCCTCCTGAAGTCATATCCACAGTAATCTCTGGCAGCCAATCATCAACAAGGCAGAAATCATGTGTGAAAACCTCTAGCAACCAGTCAGTGAGCGGTAATGGTACACTGTAACCTCTAGCAACCAATCACAATCACTGTCTGATCTGATTCAGTATACTGATTTTGAGTCTAGCTGCTATTTATTGTATGTCTCAGAGCAGGTGGAGAGCGAAACTGCATGGGGGGGGGGGGGGGGGGAGACAATTTTTGCCCAGGGTCCAATCAATACTAAAGATGGCCCTGAGTAAAGTCAGCTTTGGGACCTGGAGCCTGGGGATTTCTTAGAGATCTGGGTGGGATGAAATCCCCAGTCCTGGGTCCGGAATTTGAGACTCACCAGTACACTGATTGTTCAGGTGTGTGTTGGCCTGATAGTAGAGTCGAGACCATGGTTCTGGACTCCACCCCAGAGAGACAGGAGGTCTCTAGGAGTCCAGAGAGTGCAGGTGTGCGCTAATCAAAGCCAGAGACCCAAGTCTGAGGACCAGTACAGCAGGAGGCTGTTAGCTGGGTGCACCAAAGTGTTTGCTGGAAAAGTCTGTAGGAGACCGACAAGGGCCTGGAGGGTAAGGCCAGAGCAGAGTGCTACAATTGAGAGCCAACTAGGCTAACTGTCATTTTGTTGTTGACGGAAAGGAATTCTGAAACCCCTGCGAGGGAAACTTATCTGTGTTTATGGAACTTTCTTTTAATAAAAATGGGCAAACAAAGCCCTTAAAAAGAAGAACCAGTGAGTGGTGGAGTCCTTAAAGCTTTGCCTTTGATGCTGATCCTTTACACCATGTATTGACATGGTCACTTTAATAACTCTAATGAATTGACTTATGTAACCGATATGACATTTTATTTCTCTAAATGCCTGGGATCATTTTTTTTTAACATAAGTTATATAACTAAATACATTATGTAAGCAAAAGGTATATATTTTTTATTGCCTGAGATGAAAGATTAACTTGTCTTTTACTGGACATCTATCTTTTGACCAAGAATTCACAATAAGAATAAATAATTCACATGCTGAAGGTCAAGCAAACCTTTTATCACCGTTGACCATTATGGTACTTGGTAAAAAAAAAAAAGAATGCGTGTCGTACTGGTTGTCCCTCTAGGGCTTTTCTATCTGTATCTTCTATTATTTTGTCACTGGTCCTTCCTCCTCTCTTCCTCTTGACTGGTTGTCCCTCACGTAACCCCCTCCCTTTTTCTTTTTCTCTTTCTGCTTCTTCTTCAGCCTGTGTCAGTATCACAGTTTGTCTCTTGGCTGCCTTCTGCTAATGATGGTCAGACTCAGAGTTTTTGCTATCTGCATCTGGTACGGCCTCTAGCAGGTAAGTGCTTTTTCCCTCTGGGGTTTTGACGTTGGGTAGGTGGGATCATATCATTGCAAGTCAACAATATGGTTACAGCACCCAAATACATTAGAATATTATCTGATCATGTCAAAATTAGGAACACGTTTCTGAACTACTATAGGAAGTCGTTTATAACCAGTTTCAAGATACTTGATGGAGATGCAGCTCCGCACAAGTGCATACATTTTTTTTTTTTTTTTTATGGGGCTCAGTTTCACCCACCAGAAAAAAAGAGGATGTAAGATGAAAATCTCCAAAGTGTGGCTCATATGCTAATCACATCACCCTTATTGGCAGTAGGAGGCTTCATCATGTGTGTGTGTGTGTGTGTGTGTGTATATATATATACATATATGTGTGTGTATGTATATGTATATGTGTATATATATACAAACACTAATGCCCCGTACACACGGTCGGACATTCCGACCACAAAATCCGTCGGATATTTTCCGACGGACTTTGTCCAAAACTGGTGTTGCCCACACACGGTAGGACAAAGTCTTTGGAAAATGCGATCATTCCGAACGAGGTGACGTACAACACATACGATGGGACTACATAGAGGCCAGTAGCCAATAGCTTTTGTCTCCAAATTTCTTCTGAGCATGCGTGGCACTTTTTCCGTCGGATTAGGCTACACATGATCTGAATTGACGCGATCGGACCATGTTGTCTGAATATTTGAGATCCAGCTCTCAAACTTTGTGCGTCGGAAATTCCGACAGAAAAAGTTTGATGGAGCCCACACACGGTCAGATTTTCAGACAACATGATCCGATGAAACATTTTCCGTCGGGAAATTCGACCGTGTGTACGGGATATAAGACTTTTTGCTTTCTTTCTTTAGAAGTTCTTTAGTTTCTTTTTATTGTATTTTATTTTTTATATTCGTTTTCCTTTGCAAGCCTGTTAAATGTTAAACAATGTATTTTGAGCTAACACAGACCTCATCATGGGATCTATGATGGGATAAAAGGTTAATGGCTGTCAGCGATTACCAACGGAAGCAAGATTCCAGAACCCAAACACTCTTTTTATTTGTAAACCAACAGCATTTGCAGTTGCCTACACTTGAAAAATTGCACATAATGAATTCCTCACCTGTGTTATTCCCAAATTATTATTATCCACAGCCCACACATAGCATACCCTCCAAAATCCTTTCTTTCATGTGCTCCCAGAAAAATAACTGAACTGAACCTCTCCAGTCATCTGCACTCCTCAGGAACACTCCCTGTGGGAAGGAGAGGAATAATTCTAGGTCAATGTCCAAACCCTGTGCCAGATAACCAAAACTTAGATAACAAAAGGTTCTTAAAGCTGACGTTTAGCTTTAATTACATTGCTTACCAGTAATTAATAGCATGTCTCACAATGTGCAGGCTGAGTCGAAATCTTCACTGCAGGGCTGCCCTGTCCTCTTCCTGTTGCCGAACAGGACTCCCTCCTGTCCTCTTCTCCATTCAGAAAAGTCCTGTGCCTGTAACATGACCTGTGAATTTGGGGAAAGGATCCTGTGACTGTCAGACTCTCCCCTATCTTGTTTCCTTTGCCCACAGTTTGGATTTAAAACATTTCCAAGAACTTTTGGGGGGCCAAAAACCTGTAGCTCTAGATGCCTACGTTGCAAGTAGACATTGGGCTTGTTCGAGAGTAAGGGATTTCTGGAAAGAAGTAAGGAGAATCTCTCAAAAATTTTGTGAACAAGACCTACCAGAAGACCTGTCCTTTTTTCTACTACAAGATACGAGAAGCTCTACTAAAATATATAAGAGAACGGTTCTATGTCACCTCTTGAACGCAGCTAAGTCTTGTATTCCACTTATGTGGAAGCAGACACAAGCACCTTCAGTGGGAATGTGGCTTAAAAAGGTTGAGCAATTAAACTATATGGAGGATCTGGTATGGTCATCCCGACAGAAAAGAGGGAGATATCTGGAAACATGGACTCCATGGAATCTTTATATTAACTCAGAGGAGGGGAGAAATCTTATAGATATAAATCTGGATAACTGAAAATAGACAGGAAAGCTGGGGACACCCATGGAGGAGGGCTGGGGGGAGAGAGATGGGGGGGGGGAGGTGGAGGGGGGTGTAAGGGAGAGGGGTAAACCTTTTTTTTTTTGGGGGGGTGGGTTATGGGTTACTGATTAGGTTAATTTTTATTTTATTTTTTGGGTTGGTGTGGGTAATAAAATATAGGAGTAAGACAAGGTTTAACATTCTATAATATATAAAGGAATCCTAGGGCAGAGCCGGAGAGAAGCTCGGGCCTAGGGTAAAGGTAGTTGATATCCCATCTCATTATTATTTGTTTTATTTAAGAAATCAGAAAATGACAGTGGAGTTGACGGTATCTACTGTATGAGGTTATATGTTTGGGAAATGACTTAATTGACTATTAGAGGTGTACTCATAGATTTGAATAATATGTGAGTTGTGAAGATGGTAAATTGTATCCCTTGTTTTTCCTAGAAATAAATAAAGATTTAAATTTGAAAAAAAAAAGACATGGGTGCCTAGGGAATATAAGTATACAGTACCTGTCTAAGTGCATTCCAGATAACTACTTCCAAACACCCAACTAATCTCCACAGGCACCTTTTAGTTTGACCACACCCTCACAGATTTTAGGTGACAGTTCTTCCAGTTGCAGTGACAGTTTTCGTCATTGTATGATTTTCATCAGTCACAGAGCTTGAAGTGAAGCTGACTTTGTCTAAAATGTTTCCTAGATAGCAACAGTTATAAATTGCAGGCAACTTGTGATGCCTCCAGGTACGGTATACTGTATGTTGTCATCTTCAGATCAATCCATGTGATTCTGTGGAGAGTAGAGACCCCTTAGATTCTAGGCCAGACTGCACACAGGACTTGGCCGAGTTTAGATGGAAGACTTTGCCATGCCTCTGCAAAATCATGTTCCCTGTATTTAAATACAAGAACCTGGGCAGGCAGCATAGATTTGGGTATATGACACATAAATAAGAACCTGGGCAGGCAGCATAGATTTGGGTATATGGCACATAAATGAAATGGGAATCATGACTAAAGGCTATACACACAATAAGAAGATCAGACAAAAATGGCCATATGACGAAAGATCGGCCGACTATCTGATTGTTAGTATAGTGCTTTCGACAGCCGATTCCGACTTTTCGGATGACAAAAACTGAAGGTGCAGGCTAAAAAAGTGAGCACAACATCCGATTTTTCATTTAATGTGTACAGTAATCGTAGGGAAATAATATAATAGCAAAAAAATGTGCATGCTCAGAAGCATAGAACAACCCTACACTTCCTCTTCTACTAGGCTAGTACGTAGCTACGTTTGCCTTTGTCGGCTGAGAATTTTCGTACAAGTCAACACCATTCCAACTACATCATGATATGCACTTTTGCGGAAAATTGAACGATTGGTCGTCTGATTTTCTCTTATGCCCGGTACACACAGTCGGATATTCCGATGGAAAATCCGATCGTGTGTGGGCTCTAGCGCGCTTTTTCTGTCGGGATTTTCGGACGGAAAAAATTTGAGAGCAGGATCTCAAATTTTCCGACAACAAAATCCGATCTGACTTTTTCGTGTGTAGGGAATTCCGACGGACAAAGTGCCACGTATGCTCAGATCAAATTACGAGACCAAAGCTATTGGCTACTAGCCTCTACGTAGTTTCATAGTACGCAACGAACGTTACCACGTTTGGAACAATCGGATTTTCCGACAACTTTTTCGTGTGTATGCAACACCAGTTTCGGACAAAATCCGTCGGAAATAATCGGACGGATTTTGTGGTCGGAGTTTCCGACCGTGTGTACTAGGCTTTATAAAGAAGACCAAGCCCTGTGTACATGAAAGGGACTCCATGGGGACACAGGAATTTGAAGAATAACACAACTACTTACAGGACACATTAGGTATGTATGGGCCAGTTTATAATCACTGAGAGCAGCAATAGGCTAGGCATCTGGTGCACCCAGTAGTGCAGGTTCTTTAGCCATTGTAGCTCTTCGAAGAGGCATAGATTGGTAGGAAGAGTAGTGGGACAAGTTATGTTGGCAAAATAACTTCAGGATATAGCCAGCTTTAGTTAAGTTTAGCTAATAGTGTTACTAAACCCAGGACCCTGCATTCACTACTGTATATCTGATCTCCCACAGTACACAGAACATGGAAATGCAATTATTTTTGAAAAATATAAACTGCTAAATACCTTTTCTCATCAGCAGTATATAGTCTTGTGATTTCTATCAGTTCCTGGTGAAGCTTGTAGGAGGTGTTTTCATGCTGCACTGAGATGTATTATGAGGCTGCAGGACCCCGACCCTCTGTCTGGACAGTGCTGATTGGCCCTGTGCTGATCACATGCACTCTCCCAAGAAAAGAAAAAAACCTCTCTAGCAATACACACCAAACTGAGCATGTGCAGCCTGACTCCAAAGGCTCTGTCTTTTGCAGACTTGTCCAGGGGGACAGTGCAGGGAGGGGGAGGATCTGTGCATATAATATCAAGCAGATTGTTTACACAATGCAGAGGATCAACCCCTTAGGTTACACAGTGAGTATAACAAGCATGCTTTACTGCATACACAGACTGATTTTACTGTTGTGGGTTTAGTAATACTTTAAGCCATATGAATAAAAGCTGTTGTAAGTACTCACACCAGTATAACATGGAAAGTCCAGGTGAAAGGGGCCTAAAGGCAGGTGTCCCAATACTTTTGACAATATAGTGTATGTACGTTGCAGGGATTTTAATAAACATTGTTGGAGATCCCTATCTTTTGAAGCCCTGCACCTGCAGGGCTCTAATGAGGAAAGTGACAGGATCTGCATCCCTTTAGACGTGTTTTCCCTTTGGGAGTATCTCACAAAAAATTAAATTTTTGTTGCAGGGCATGCCCAAAATCTGGCTTGTATCTTATTGCAGACTTCTAGTAAAATCAGTGAGCCAATCACACAAGCTGCAAATTACATTTCTGGTGGGGGGGTTGCCATATTGCATTGCATTTTACAGAAAATTACAGCGCTACAGATTGAAAGGAAAGGTCATTTTTAATGACATTCAGTTACAATATGACTTGTGTGGCAATTGTACAGTATATGCTATATTTATTTCTATTTGCTCTTTTTTTCCCATGAAAGTGGATTTACTCTTTAGGCTGAGTCAGTGGTGTAACTAGAACCTTCAGGGCCCCGGTGCTAGAAACCATGAAGGGCCCCCCTGAACCCCAGCCGAGGCCCTTCCTTCCGAGTCCGGTGGTGGAACTCCAGGGCTTGGTCACAGGTACGACTTTTGTGAGCCCTGTAGTTCCACCACTGGTATCAGCAGTTTTTTTTATTATTTTTTACATTTTTTTTAAACAGACCTATGATGTTACACCTTTGAGACAAAGAGGAAGAAGAGAAAGGGAAATTGGGACCCTGTCCTCTGGGGAGAAGTGGGCCCTGTCCCCGGGAAATATTGGGTCCTTGTCCTTAGGGGAGATGGGGTCCCTGTCCCCACGTAAGTAGGAGTCCCTGTCCCTAAGGGAAATGGGGTCCCTGTTCTCTGGGGAGAAGTTGGCCCTGTCTCCAGGGAAGATGGGGTCCCTGTCCCCAGGGGAGAGATGGGGTCCCTGACCTTAGGGGAGATGGGGTCCTTGTCCTCAGGTGAGAAGGGGTCCTTGTCCCCAAGGGAAATGGGGTCCCTGTCCGCTGGGGAGAAGTGGGTCCGTGCGCCCGGTGCCTAGCCGCCTATGCTGCCACCGGCCCTATGTAGAGGGGGCGGCATGGGCCCCTTGCAGCACAGGGCCCAGTTGCGCTCGCGACTGCTGCACCCCCTATAGTTACGCCCCTGGGCTGAGTTCACAGTAGTGCGAATTGGATTGCTTTTTTTTCCCGCATCCAATTCGTATGACAGGAGATTGTGACCGGCTCTCTATGGAGCCGGTGTTCTGTCAGAAAGCCGTTACTCATCAGAATATGTAACGGAAGAGACTTTCTGTCACGGCCATCTTGGTACACCTGCACTCGTCCACAGTAAGCCTACAGTCAGAAGGCAGTAAGCGGACATCTTTTTACACCCACTGAAGTCTTGCATTTCACACTTAGTTTTACCAGTAAACTCAGTCAAATACAGTATTTGGAAGTCCGTGTGACTGTTTTGATGTTGAATTTTAAAAGCATCGGCAAGCCTACTGATCTCACAGGTTTGCTAATCTGACAGAACACTGCTGCCTTTAAAATTCAACATCAAAACAGTTTGACAGATTTCTAAATACTGTATTTCACTATATAAGCTCAGTTTACTGATAAAAATAAGTATGAAATGCAAGACCCCGGTGAGTGTAAAAAGATGTCCGCTTGGCGACTTCACTTACTGTGGACTTATGCCGCATACACACGAGCGGATTTTCCGTCAGAAAAATCTTGGATGGTTTTTCCGACAGAATTCTGCTCAAGCTTGGCTTGCATACACACGGTCACACAAAAGTTTGAACTTTTGACTGTCAAGAATGCAGTGATGTAAAACACTACGACGAGCCGAGAAAATTAAGTTCAATGCTTCCGAGCATGCGCCGAATTGTTTCCAAGCATGCGTAGTACTTTTGTCAAAATTGGTACAGATGATCGGAATTTCTGATCAAAACTTTTTCCGACCGAAAAATTGAGAACCTGCTCTCAATCTTTTGCTGGCGGGAATTCGGCCAGCAAAAGTCCGATGGAGCATACACACGGTTGCATTTTCTGACCAAAAGCTCTCATCTGTCTTTTGCTGGCTGAATTTCCGATCGTGTGTACGGGGCATTACTGTGGACGAATGCGGGTTTACCAAGATGGCCGCGACGGAACGTCACTAAGGTTGCATTTTCTGATGGGCAGTGGCTTTCTGATAGAACACCGGTTCGCACATCTCTGGAGCCGCTGCAGAGCGAATCGCACAGAGGTCCTGTGCGGCTTTGGCTCAGTTTCAGAGCCAAATTGAGGCAAAAATTTGGCACAGATTTTTTCCTGAAACGGAAAACAGGGTCGCACCGGACCCCTGCTGTGAGACGCAACCGGCAGCAGTGTGAACCCAGTCTATAGCTAAAGAACACTGCAAGTTTAATACCACTTTAATAATTTAATATTAAAATTATTGCATTAACCTAATCATGACTGGTTCTCTTTAAGCAAAAGACAGGAACAAGTAAACACCTATTCAATTTACATAATTCTGATGGAATGTTGTGTTTCCACAGTAATTGGCATTCAGACTCTTTCCAAAAAAAACATGCAAAGTAATAAAAGAATCATACGTGGAATTATTATAATAAAAGCCCGTGGTGTTTTAACACAAGGCGCCGATTTGTGTAAAAGTATTTGAGATCACGAGGACCACCTATAGTACTAAGGCAAAGAAAATGGGGGTTCATTTTAAATAATTAGACCCTGACATAGCCAGGAAAGCAGATAAAAGAACAACTCAGACAGGTGAACATGACAGAACACGTTCTTTGAAGATGTTGATATCACAGTAGCTCAGCCATAATTCAATGTAGTGCTATGGGAAATAAAACAATGCTTGGATGAGAGCCCATGTTGCAGGAAGTAACTAAGATTCTTAACTGTTTTATATAGGAAATTATTAACAATGAATTGCACAAAACACATAAATTCTCACTGTAATGGGGTATAGTGTATTTTCAGTGAATACATATTTTGCAGTATATTATTTTATGGCACTGGGGGTCCCACAATGCTGAAAGTGATACTAAACATACAATGCTTAATTGCCATTATCCCTTCTTTAACCACTTGCCGACCGCCGCACGACGATGTACGTTCCTAATTTGGGGACGGATATCGTTGTTATATCGTTGCTAGCTGCCAGAACCCCGGTATCCCCGTGTTCGGCTGGTGGTCGGCTATAAGATAAAAGTGGTCTCTGCGGCGGCTTCGCTGCGAGATCACTTTTATCGGTGGCGGGAGAGGGCCCCCCCTCCCGCCGCAATCCGGTGCCCTCCGCCGCTTACCGGAGCCGTCGGCAGCGGCGGAGGCGATCGCGTCTGTCTCCTTGCTAGGTAAGAAGACAAGGGAGGGGAAGATGGCCCCCACCCGTCTCCATACCATAGCAAGGCGGAAGCAACGTCAAAACGTCACTTCCGCCCATACGTCTTAAAGGCACATTTGTTTGTTGTAATTTTTTCAAAATGACCAAAAAACATTTTTTTTAAGTCCAAATATGAGATCTGAGGTCTTTTTGACCCCAGATCTCATATTTAAGAGGTCCTGTCATGCTTTTTTTCTATTACAAGGGATGTTTACATTTCTTGTAATAGGAATAAGTGACACAATTTTTTTTAAAAAATAAGGTAAAATAAATAAATAAAAATATTTTTTTTTTTGAACGCGCCCCGTCCCGCCGAGCTCACATGCAGAAGCGAACGCATCCATGAGTAGCGCCCGTATATGAAAATGGTGTTTAAACCACACATGTGAGGTATCGCCGCGATCGGTAGAGCGAGAGCAATAATTCTAGTCCTATACCTCCTCTGTAATGCAAAACATGCACCTTGTAGAATTCTTTAAATGTCGCCTATGGAGATTTTGAAGGATAAAACTTCCATTCCACGAGCGGGCGCAATTTTGAAGCGTGGCATGTTGGGTATCAATTTACTCGGCGTAATATTTATCTTTCACAATATAAAGAAAAATTGGGCTAACTTTACTTTTGTCTTATTTTTTAATTCAAACAAGTGTATTTTTTTTTTTTTAAAAAGTGCGCTTGTAAGACCGCTGCGCAAATACGCTGTGACAGAAAGTATTGTAACGATTGCCATTTTATTCTCTAGGGTGTTAGAAAAAAATGTATAACGTTTGGGGGTTCTAAGTAATTTTCTAGCAAAAAAAAATGTAGGCCCGGTCTTAAAGTGGTTAATGTATAAAGATCATACCACTGTATTTATCTGAGTACTTTATTTTATTGTTGCTGTTCACATGTCACATGACATTTCCCAGGTCTTTCCTGTTTCCAGTACTCTGATGAATGACTCTGTGTCTGCACAGTGTTGATTGGTGCTATGCTAGTCACATGACAAAAAAAAGCTTTCAGATTACAGAATTAAAGTAATATCAACAAAGCGTTTTAAATCTTCATACAAATCTATATTTCTAAGCAATTCAATTTTTTTGCAATAACATGGTGTAGGTGGAGGATACACAAAAGAAATGCTTCCATCAGGAGCTGGGATTTTTAAGGTGCCAGTAACCCAAATTCATACACATGTATTAACCACTTCCGGACTGCCGCACGCCGATATACGTCCTTACTTTGACGGGGGATATCGTTGTTATGGCAGCAGCTAGCTGCCATAAATAACCCCGGCAGTGGGTAATAGTAATAGAAATAATGCGCTTCAATCATCCTGACACCATAACAACCATGGTGCTGGGATGATTGAAGCGCTAACACCAGGTGTTTGGAGTATCTTTATCTGCCGATTGTTAAACTTTCTAGAATACACATATTTCTATTGTTGTGATGGATCTGGGCCTGCTGTCCCTTCATTCCTCTCTCCCTCTATCCCTCGTTCATCTCAGATGCTAACCACACCACCTTAAAGCCACGCCCACTATTTCGCTCAAACCACGCCCATTTTCACCAAGTGGGAGGGGTCAAAAAGTAAGGGCGGGTCTGGCGCCCCCCCCCCCCCATCCTAAAACTTCACCAGCCACCACTGAACCCCGGTATCCTCTTATTCGGCCGGCGGTCCGCTTCAAGATAAAAATGGTCTCTGCGGTGAATTTGTGGCGAACGGAGGAACATCCTATGGCCTCCCCTCCTCCCGCCGCGCTCCGGTCCCCCCCCCCCGCTTACCGGAGCCATTGGCAGCGGTGGAGACGATCGGATGTTCCTCCTTTCTTGGCATGGAGACGAGTAAGGGGAAGATGGCCCCCATCCGTCTCCATGACATTAGAGGGAGGAAACGATGTCAAAATGTCACTTCCACCCAAAGATCTTAAAGGGACATTTAAAAAATAAATGTTAAATGACAATTTTTTTTTAAATTAAATTTTAGTGTAAATATGAGAGCTGAGGTCTTTTTGAAGAGGTCCTGTCGTGCTTTTTTTTTCTATTACAAGGGATGTTTACATTCCTTGTAATAGGAATAAAAGTGACACAATTTTTAGATTTTTTTTAAAAACAATGTAAAAATAAAAAAATAAAAAGGTAAAATAAATAAATAATAATAAAAAAATTATTTTAAAGCGCCCCGTCCCGCCGAGGTCGCGTGCAGAAGCAAACGCATCCGTGAGTAGTATACGTGAGTAGTTCCCGCATATGAAAACGGTCTTCAAACCACACATGTGAGGTATTGCCACGATCGGTAGAGCGAGAGCAATAATTATAGCCCTAGACCTCCTCTGTAACTTAAATCATGCAACCTGTAGAATTTTTTAAATATTGCCTATGGAGATTTTGAAGGGTAAAAGTTTGTCGCCATTCCACGAGCGGGCGCAATTTTGAAGCGTGACATGTTGGGTATCAATTTACTAGGCGTAACATTATCTTTCACAATATTAAAAAAAATTGGGCTAACTTTACTGTCGTCTTATTTTTTAATTCAAAAAAGTATATTTTTTCCCCAAAAAAGTGCGCTTGTAAGACCGCTGCGCAAATACGGTGTGACAGAAAGTATTGCACGGACCGCCATTTTATTCTCTAGGGTGTTAGAAAAAAAATGTATAATGTTTGGGGGTTTTAAGTAATTTTCTAGCAAAAAATGTTTTTTTAAATTGCAAACAACAATCTAAAAAAGAGGCTTTGTCCTTAAGTGGTTAAAATTCATAAGTTTATCTCCTTTTAATTAATATAATAAAACGTAACAAAAAAATATAGATATAAGCAAAAAAATACACAGTTTAAAATTACTGGATCAATTCATTTTGGATATTTGAAGACTTGATAAATAGTTGATGGTAAGTATGCAGTGATGATCACTACATGTTTCGCCAATGGTTTAGGCTTCCTCAGGGGATATTTAATATCACACCAGTATGCAATGTTAGTGCATGTAGTTATCCAAAGAAGTTTGGAGTGACAACAAGGTCCAAGAATCCAGGTGTAAGTGTCAGCAAAGAAAGTTAAGCACACCGATTAGAAGTAGGGTGAGGCACTCATGTGCTGGTCACAGGAGGGGTAGATCAGGTCATTGGCCACTGTGGAATTCTCTTTCCCAGTCCTCCCAAAAGGCCTTGCTGATAGAGCACACTCCCTCCACAGATCTTGCCGCTGCTCCCATTAACTACAGCGTCTTTGTGTGTACAGCTTCCCCACTGTCGGCAGAGTTTAAGTTGACTGACAATAGCTTTCACCCTCCTCACGCTAAAAGGATATCTGGAGGAGGTTCTTCCAATCACAGGCCCCTCTAGCCTGTGACTATGTTGTGCATGTGCTGGGACTAACAGGGAGGTGAAGCCTTCATCAATCACCATGCTATATCCCACCCCAATATTGTTTAGCAATATGAGGACATGGAGGAGGAGGGAGGGAAGGGGAGTGTCATTTACCATTGTGTAGGTAGAATGTGTGACCTGTGTACATTTTTGTTCTTATTTTCTTACCTACAGGACTGTGAGGAACTACTATGCCTCGGCTGAGGCACTTTACAGTTCTATTACTGTATATATTGACGAATATTGCTTAAACATATGTTAGATAGTTTAGGATTAGTTAGGAATGTGGTTGTTTTTTGCACAAACAAAGTGCACTCGGTAGGCTCTACCTTTAACCTTTTAATATTTTTTTACAGCAGTCTTATTTTTTCACCTTTAATTGAATTGTATATACTGGCCGCATATGTGCAATGCCACATTGGCCCTGTTCATTCCTTTTCCCCCTTCCAAGTTTGTGGGATACTCTGCCTAGATTTTTGTAAAAAATGTTTTGCAGTGGTGGCTGCCCAGGCCTATGAGGACATTTTTGTTTGGGGGATGGGTGTAGCATCCTCCTAGGTAGGTGCTAGGATTAGTATAGAATAGTTTTTGTTTGCTCTGCTTAGCAGAGGAACAGCTAGGTAAATGTAACTGCTATCTACTTAACAGAGAGCAGTGATTGGCTCAGTGTGCTCTGGTGCTGCTAATGCTGTCTTGGGTTTCCCTGTATCCAAGCCACTAGCAAAAATTCTGGATAATAGGCATAAACTATGCAGTACAGTCCTGGTCAATTACAAGGGGAGGTGCCCCATGCATGCTGGGTGCCTGTATTTATATTCTAGGAGCACATGGGCTCTGGGTCTTTCCTAGAAGAGGATTTCACTAAGTAGGGGAGAGGCCTCCCCTGGCACTTGCTGCCATGTGGCCTCAGGTGGGCAACCCAAGGGGCTGAATTGAGAGAGAGAGTGTGCTGCCATGTGGCCTTAGGTCGTAGTCCTGAGGGCCTGAAGTGGGTGAGAGTGACCCTGGTTCTGCAAAGAGTTAGCTGAAGGGGCTGTCTATTCAAAATCTGGTCTGGTATCCCTGATATAGAGTGTTGCTTGGAAGTTGGAGGGAGGCTACCAGCTGTCGCTGTCTCTGAACATTTTGTGAGTATAGACAACTTAAAGGATCTATAGACTTTTAACCCCTTCTGGTGTTCTAAATAGTCAGCTGATGGTCTCAACAAGGGAACAATAGCTAGTGTTCTGAAGAGCTTGTCCAACTGTTACTACTGCATATGGACTTTGCTCACTTCTACAACTATTGGACTGCCAAAGAGTCTGCTGTAACTGGCTTTTACCTAAGAAGCTTTGCCCTGCTACTACTGAGGGACTTTGCTCACTCCTGAAACTACTGTGTGCTACTTTTAAGGAAAAAAACGTCAGATGAGGCCCACACACGATCGGAATATCCGATGAAAAGATTCCGTCTGACTTTTTCTGCCGGAAAGTCCGACCGTGTGCATTAGACTGGTCATTAAAAACAATGAGCCTGGCCTCGGAACAAAAGTGTGGAAGACCTGGACAAACTACCAGCGGCTCCTACGGGGGTAGCGCTACATGTATATGCCCACATGTGTGACTATATAGTCACATGGGCTGCACAGATAAGAAAAAGGAGCAAATAAACAGCTTAGAAGGAAACTGAAACTGGAGCATGCTCCATGTAGATGCCAACAGCTCCATGTAGATGCCAACAGCTGGTCTACACAATCTCAGGCTGCAGTGGGGACACAGACAAGGAGGGAGGAACAGTGAACAGCAGGATCAACCTGGATTTTTGCAGTCTACAGAAAACAAATGCTTTAGTGGATGGATGAATATGAACACAATGTAATGTAGCATGTATTAACAGTTTTTGATGATTTGAGTTTAATGACACTTTAATCCCTCAACAACAACTGGAATAATTCCTATTAAACAATGTTTCTTAACCAGAGTTTCAACTGAGATTCCTAGGGGTTCCTTGAGTACTGAGCAATGGTGGATTGATCTCCCACCTACACTGACCACCAATGCAATGGGCAATTTTTCACTAACTACCAATGTAAGGTCTACAATGACCACTAAGCAGTTTTGCTCTCTACCTTTTTCTGCAGTTTTCCATTTCAAGAATTATTAAAATCATTTTGTAGGGGTTTGGTATCCAAATGATATGCCCTAGATGTCAAATATTCTAGGTACAACACATTACTTATTCTTATTGATCATACCAGAAGGCTGAACGAGGAAAACCGGCTCATTTACCTCATCCACACATTTGAGGTGAATGGGGGAATCCTCCCGCTGAGCTATTGTATTCTGAAAGCGAGGAGACTTCTCCGTCATCAGAATACACTGATCAGCGCTGCCAGCTATAGATCGAGTGACAAAAATCCGACAGGGCGGTTGTACAGAAGTCAATCAGATTGTGAGTGAACGCACTCCCTTGGCTGAGAAGCAACCCCACACATGAATGGTCTCAGGATGCTTTACTGTTGGTATCACACAGGACTGATGGTAGCGCTCACTTTTTCTTCTCCGGACAAAGTTTTTTCCGGATTCCCCAAACAATCGGAAAGGGGATTCATCAGAGAAAATGACTTTACTCCAGTCCTCAGCAGTCCAATCCCTGTACCTTTTGCAGAATATCAGTCTGTCCCTGATGTTTTTCCTGGAGAGAAGTGGCTGTGCGGTGCAGTGCAGGGAAATGTGTGCTTTTTACATGCATTTCCACTCTGCACCTGGTGTGAACAAGCCCTAAAGACTGGCCAACACAGTACAGACAGGGTTAATTATGGCAAACAAAACTCCTAGTTACTAGTTACATAGAAGGGGAATAGATGACAGTTTTAATTATTTTAATTATTTTTTTGTTGTGCTTTGTGAATGAGACTGAGAACATATATAAAACCTGCTGCTGTAAATGTGGAAATACATGTTAATTTTTTTTTTTTTTTTTTCCTTTCCATTTTTCATGTAGTTTACTACTTAGATTAAATGAAAACATGTCATGGTCACCAGTACCCAGATTTTCCTTTAAACTCTTATATATCCATTTTTATAAGCATTTTTTTGTGATTAAGAGATGATAGGTACTGCTCCATTTCTAGCTGGAGTTTCTATAAACAGTGTTGCAAAATGTTGTAATTTTATAATATTCTGTAACATACTTGTAGCACCCTGGGGTTTAGTCAGGGAGTTCCTCACCAAATTCCTTGTCAGGAGTAGCTACTGCAGTTAATTGATAGAGAGCTATTGATTTCTCCCTAAGTTTGGCCTTGTTGCACTTTTCTCTTCTGCCACTAGGTGGCCGGGAACTTGGTAGTACTATATATGAGAAGGGTAACCCAAGGTCAGGTTATGGGTATATGGGGTATCTCAGCCAATGGGCAGGGGTTTTCTTGAATCCCTTGGCCTGCTGGGATAACCTATATATTCGGTGAAGTCAGGTGATCTATGTTCTTTTTCACCTGAACGGCTGTCTGGGTGGACATGTGATCGTACGCCCATGGCTGCTAGGCAGGAGATTGGGCCTATCCCGGGGAGCCTATCCAGAAGTAAGAGGGCAGCGCAGGGTTGGGACTGCGGCTTGCAGTCCAACCAATAGTGATGGTTCTGCCGACCGGAGAACCTGTCATGGTTGGAGGTAGAAGGGAGCTGTCGCCAATAAGGGACAACCACCTTTACCATGGACCACAGTGAGTAACTGAAGCAAGTATTCTCACCGAACGGGCATGGTGGAGAATCGGGAAACATTAGGCGATGATCAAGTCAGGGACCCAACCAGCGGAGGTGATGCTTGCAGAGCAGCTTTGTGTGTCAAGCCAGGGACCAAGCTGGTTAGTAGGGGCAAAGCTTGAAAAGTATCTGGAGTGCCAAGCTAGGGACCCAGCAGGGAAGGGTGGGGGAGATACCACCACAAAAGCCTTGAGGAGCTCAAAGGATTCAGAGTCAGTGAATCAGAGAGTCCAGTGAGAGACCAGGAGCTCAAAGGGCTGAAGATCTACAAGTAGAAGTTATACTGAAGCTGAGAGAACTGTTGAACTTTGTGCTGGGAACTGTTAAGTACTGTTGCCAAGGAGACAGCAATCCTACACGTGCAGAAGTGGCGCCTTGCTGGGACCTTTCCATGTATGTCTGTCCTCCTATTGAAGTCTTGCAGTCTGCCAATTAAAATTGCAACTACCCAGGGGTGTTCTGGCCCTAACCCTCTTTTCCATCACAATATAAAAAGGACTGTTAAAAGAAATAAAACCTCTTTTGCATCCAAGAAGTGTCTGGCACCCAATGACTTTCACCATCTTTGCACCCACTATGCCTCACAACCCACTACATATTGAAGGATATCAGCTGTCTTTGGCCTTGAAGGTCCTCATTATCCTGGAAGAGGTTAAGGACTTTGCTACATACTGTACGTTGAATGTGTAAACCTTTGTCGATTGTTGTTTCATCAATGCCATAACACCAATCATTTCCAGGGTAGTTAAAATCTACCAGGGTAATTAAACCAGTAGTAGTAAAGCTGCATGTGCAGACCTTTATATTTGTGTAAGCAGCTAGGCCTCTACCTCCCCATTAATACTTGTGTGCCTGCAATTTATTCCAATACATGTACTACTGTGTTCACACATACATGCATACACAAACATATTCACCCATAATGCCTTAAAACATTCTCTGTTGACAAGATTATCTTTCACATACACTTTTAGGTCACTTCTCATCCACATCACCACCTTTTCTATCTACTAGACATGTGTGATTAGTTTCATACGAATCGGAAATTCGTACAAATTTTTCGAAATTCGTACATTCGTGCGAATCCGAATTACAAATTTTTACGAATACGAATTCTGTACGAAATACAAAATTTCGTTTACGAATTTCGGATCCAAATTATCCGATTTCAAACTACCAAATAATGAATTTCAACTAATACGAAAGAAATTTTAGCGGATATAACGAATGATTCGAATGAATTTGAGATTCAGTATAACGAATATTGACACTCTACGAATAATAACGAATTATCCGAAAACGTATTAACGTTACATAACACAAGTCTATTGTCTATCGTTCACCAATCACTCAGAGGAAGTACGAAATACGAAATTTCGTATTCGTAAACGAAATTTCGTATTTCGTACTTCCTCTGAGTGATTGGTGAACAATAGACTTGTGTTATGTAACGTTAATACGTTTTTGGATAATTCGTTATTATTCGTAGAGTGTCGCTATTCTTTATCCAAAAGAACGATTCGTACGAAATTTCGTACACGAATTACGTTTTTTTTTTTTTTATACGGAACGAAACAAAACAAATTTTTTGACGGCTCCCATATTTACTATTTACACCATTTGGAGGGACTGTACCTCTTATTATTTAACTTTAAAAAGTTTCCCACTACACTAAACAGTACATAAAATCTTTAAAGTCTTGCATTTGTAATTTTTAATATGTATTATAAAGTAAAATTAATGTTGAAAAAAAAATTTGTACATTTAACCAATGATTTTATAGAAAATTACTTCTCTGCGGCTACATTCCTGGGAGTGTAGTAGGTTACTCTTCACGTACATACGTTGTTCTTTTAAGGTGTGCCTCTTTCCCAGCTTATGAAGTTAAGGAGATATGCACACAGAAATGCAAGACTGTTGTCAAATGGTATAGAGTAAAATGATACGGTAAAAGTCTGTTTTAGGTGAGTGCTGTCACAGAAAGTACAGTTATTCGGTCTACCCCCATTCCCCCCACTGTAATCTCAATATCTTGTGGTTTTATCTGATGTTGGCCCCTACACAACTAATACACTTAAAGGGGTATTATCTATGGATCCATCGCCGGAAGTATCTTCTGTGGGATACTTTTATTTTTATTTAGAGCTCCAACATTTTCCTTATTGCTTGCTAGATACTATACTGTATATGTGGGAAGCATGCGCCACCTTGTGTCCTAATTTCATCACTACACAATTTAGTGAAATTAAGTTTCTATGTCTCACTGTCCACTTTTATCTGTTGCAAACCTTTTATCCAAAATGTTAACTTTTTTTCTTTTTTTTAACTAAGGAGCCCATTTATAAATGTCTGGGCTTTTCTCCAGTTTTAATTATCTTTCTTTTTTCGTCAATTTGTAAGACAGGGCAACTAATTTCTAATTAATTTGCTCCTCTACTTCACTGTTCTTTTGTTTTTTCTACCATATTAGCAAATGATACCTTTTTTATAAAGAGATTTGAAAATTAAAAGTCAGCAGCTACAAAAACTGTAATAAATAATAAACAGACACTCACCTGTCCCAGGATCGAGCGCTGTCCTCACCCAGCCGAACTCTTCACCAGGCCTCGGCCCCTGGTGCTGGCATACTAACTGTAGCTAGCTAGTTGGCTGTGACTGCTTGTGGCTTCACAGCCAGCTGCTCACTAAGCATGTGTGAGCCGTGCTGAATGGTTCAGTAGCTTTCTGGGAACTGTGATATGTCCCAGTAAAGCTGCAGGGGAGGGATGGGATTTGGGCCTGAACTTCTGCTCGGATCACCAACTCTTGTCTTGCCCAGTAGGGAGACGGGCACTACCATCTGTACCCACTCCTTCTCACTGGCCTCTTTCCCTGACACCTCAGAGCCAGCATTTTCCCTTCAAGCACCTCAGAGCATATGCAACATCCCAGGCTAGATGCTACCATGTTATGTTGCAGCTTGTATCCCTTTAAGCCAGTGGTCATCAACCCTGTCCTCAGGGCCCACTAACAGGCCGGGTTTGCAAGATAACTGAAATACATCACAGGTGATATCATTTGCTGCTCAGTGTTGCAGACCAGTATTCTAGTCTGCATCTCCCCAAGGTAATACATAAAACCTGGCCTGTTAGTGGGCCCTGAGGACAGGGTTGATGACCACTGCCTTAAAGGACTGGAAACGCGTTGGTCTAGAGCTGCTGGCAACTGCCCAGGCATAGGCCAATGGGTGGCTTTATCTAATGCCACCATCCCAGAGGAAGCCCAAAATGCTTCACTTTAAGTAATTGCTGCATAGGAACCTCTATGCACCACTTCCTGATGGAGGCAGGATGACGAAAGGATTCCCTCCAATGTGTCTGTAATCCTTTGATAGGCTGCCTCAATAAAGCTTTTCGTATTTTTTTTTTTACTGCAGCTGCCAGGCCCGGGTGCTGGAAACACTTCCAGGCAGCATCCGGCATTGCACCATTTCTGGTGCTTCAGCACTGTAAAGGTGCCACACAATGTCTCCGCAGCTTGACCACAGATGCTCAATTTCTAATGTTTGTTGCAGGGTAAATCCTGCACTGGGCCTTAGTTTTTGGCCTATCCCAAGGCTCTGGAAACATTTGTGACTGATTTATTTCGGATAATACCCTCTAATGTTTATTTTGAAATAAACCCTGCCTATCTCTCTCTTATATTGCAGCCTAACCATGCTACTTGCATATTGTCCAGATACAGCATAATATTTGTGGATATATATAGTTACATAGTTAGTCAGGTTGAAAAAAGACACAAGTCCATCTAGTTCAACCATAAAAAAATAAAAATAAAATAAAAATAAAATAAAAAATATCATACAATCCCATACTAATCCAATCCTATACCCACAGTTGATCCAGAGGAAGGCAAAAAAAACACCCCAGAAAAGCATGATCCAATTTGCTACATCAGGGGAAAAAATTCCTTTCTGACCCCCGAGAGGCAATTTGATTTTCCCCGGATCAACTTTACCTACAAATGTTAGTACCCAGTTATATATATTATGTACATTTAAAGTATCCAGGCCTTTCTTAAAGCAATTTACTGAGTTAGCCAGAACCACCTCTGAAGGGAGTCTATTCCACATTTTCACAGCTCTTACTGTGAAGAAACCTAAATATATTCTCTATTTATTACACTCTAATGTTTATTCAAAGATAAAACCTGCCTCATCTCTGTTATATTGTGGCCTAACCAAGCTGCTTGCATATTGCCACTGTGTTTTCTCGCAAGGGAGTTTAACAAGACGCGTGGCCACTCATTAAATTTAGAAGAAAAGAGGTTTAACCTTAAACTACTTAGAGGGTTCTTTACTGTAAGAGCGGCAAGGATGTGGAATTCCCTTCCACAGGCGGTGGTCCCAGCGGGGGGCATCAATAGTTTCAAAAAACTATTAGATAAGCACCTGAACGACCGCAACATACAGGGATATACAATGTAATACTGACATATAATCTCACACACACAGGTTGGACTTGATGGACTTGTGTCTTTCTTCAACCTCACCTACTAGGTAACTATGTAATATTTGTGGCTATGCTTTCTCAGATAATATACTGCATTGTAATGTTTATTTTAAGAGAAATCCTGCCTTGTCTCTCTGTATTTGCTACAAGTGCTCACTTACTGATAAAAATGTATACCAAACTCATTCCTCAAGTCCATATTTTGTCTGCTCTATGGTTGACGTAACATGCCAGGTGCAAAAGAAATTTTCGTGAAGATGGCAGTGCCAGCTGTAGAATGGTGACTAAGAGGGAGCTGTCATTGCTGGATCAGGGAAAATCCAGAGGCAAGTGTTCCCAGCTGGATTCTCCCTCCACTTTAATGGCAGAATCTTAACATAGACATCAACTATTTTATTTTATCCCCAAATAGGTTACCGAAAACAGCCTTATTTAGATGTTCAATGAACACTGCAACATATACACTGGGGACTGCAATATATGCATTGACCATGACAGATCAAGTAAAGCAATATTAAATCAAAAAAAAAAATTGTAATATTTTGATTCTTACAATCCTTAAATATGGTGGTTGCATTAGTTTTTTTTTTTTTAAGCTTTTTTTTTCCCTTTACTTTCACCTGGTGATCCAGCTATTAGGCTCCATTCACATTTGCTCATCTCCAAAGTTTATTTATTTCAGGTACTTATATAGCGCTGTCAATTTACGCATTGCTTTACATATACATTGTACATTCACATCAGTCCCTACCCTCAAGGAGCTTACAATCTAAGGTGCCTAACTCACATTCATACATACACAGGCCAATTTAGACAAGATCTCAATTAACTTACCAGTCTTTATAGTGTGGGAGGAAACTGGAGTACCTGGAGGAAACCTACGTAGGCAGAGGGAGAACATGCAAACTCCAGGCTGGTAGTGTTGTGGTTGGGATTCAAACCAGCATCCCGTTTGCTGCTAGGCGGAAGTGCTGACCACTACACCACGGTGCCACCCAAAGTTGCACAATTTCCAGTACAACTTTGGAGCACGACTTTCACGCAACTTTACATTCTCTGTACCAAAGTCGCAGCAAAAGTCACACCAAAGTAGTAAAGGAACCTTTTCAAAGAAGCTGAAACTCTAATTTGCACAGATTTGAACGGGTGCTATTGAAAAGAATGGGGTGCGACTTGTCATTTGACTTTGATGTGCAAAGTCACGTGACAAATCGCACAAGTGTGAATCGAGCCTTAACACACTTCTGTTTTAGGGTGTGACCACTTTGAATAGAAGAGGAGCGGAGACACCTTTTAACAGCAGCATGGTCAATCTGGGGAGAGGATAGTGAAATGCCGCGTACACGCGACCGGATTTTCGCAGCGACGTACAACACTACGACGAGCCGAGAAAATGAAGTTCAATGCTTCCGAGCATGCGCCGAATTGTTTCCGATAATGCGTAGGAATTTTGCGCGTCGGAATTGCTACAGACGATCGGAACTTTTTACACACTACATTCACAGGAATCCTAGGAGCACTCATTGCCTGCTACCTGAAAGGTGTAAATCAGAGTGTCTCAAACTTTTTTTTATCTTGCGGCACACCAAAAAGATCAAAACATTTTCACGGCACACCTGAAAAGATTTTACAATTTTTGTGGTGAAGAACTTATTTACTTATTATTTTTACATATATATTTAATTTTAAATTTAATGTGAAGGATGTGATTGATTTCGAGAGCAAATCAGATTGAAGGCGAGGCTCCAAAGTCGAGAAATGGAACAAGTAAATGGAACGGTCTCTATTATAATTATATAATTGGAGCGATCGAGTTCTCCCAAGATCTCGCACAAGTCTTGCGTTAAAAAAGGAACCAATGAATGACAGACTGACAGAGATTGCGTTTTAATATGTTAATTTTTTTATCTTTTGAGCCATTGATTTACCATTAAATTTTTCGATATGTTCAAGGTTTCAAAGCGATATCAATTTTAAATATTTTTCAAAACTCCCACGGCATATCTGCAAATCTCACGTGCCGTGGCACACAGTTTGAGAATCACTGGTGTAAATACAGCATGCATCCTCTAAAACCTAAAACCATTTAAAAGTCCTCCTGCACCATCAGTTGAGGTCAGTGACTTTCTAATTAGTGCAGCATTAGGATTACAGCCCAGATATAAATGAATGGCAGTAGACAAAAAGGCTGACTCTGGTTTCTGTGAGTCACAACTTCAGTTTTAAACCACCCCCAAAATTCTTTTAAGCTTCAGACACAATAACCTTCCACTACATTTTTATTAAACAAACATTGACATTGCCCCTTGTAGGCCATCATTGTTTGTTTCTATTCACGTGGCATACCAGCCCGAGGGAGCTGCCAGCTTCAAATGGCCTTTTCTGTAACCTGACATAAGAAAAGAGGAAGCAGGTAATCGATTTGACAGGAAGATGATCAGACGGAATTGTGGCTGCTGCCTGAACTGAACAATGAATTTGAAAAAATAAAATAAAATTCAGTGACAGTAATCATTCCTGAACTGGCCAAGAATAATGTATATCTGGTAAGAAACAATGTAAACTATCTGAAGAATCCATGTAATTATCACAGGAATGGAATGCACAAGCCATCATACAAAAAAAAAAAAAATTCCTCTCATATGATTCTCATCAAACGCAGCCACTGTGCCATCAAACGCAGCCACTGTGCCATCAAACGTAGCCACTGTGCCATCAATTGCAGCCACTGTGCCAATCAAACACAGCCACTGTGCCATCAAATGCAGCCACTGTGCCATCAAACGCAGCCACTGTGCCATCAATTGCAGCCACTGTGCCAATCAAACGCAGCCACTGTGCCATCAAACGCAGCCACTGTGCCAATAAAACGCAGCCACTGTGCCAATCAAACGCAGCCACTGTGCCAATCAAACGCAGCCACTGTGCCATCAAGCGCAGCCACTGTGCCCATCAATTGCCGCCACTGTGCCCATCAATTGCCGCCACTGTGCCATCAATCACATTCACTGTGCCATCAAACGCAGCCATTGTGCCCCATAAAATGCAGCCACTGTGCCCAACAATTGCCGCCACTGTGCCCATCAAACTCAGCCACTGTGCAATCAAAAGCAGCCACTGTGTCCATCAATTGCTGCCACTGTGCCATCAAACCCTGCCACTGTGCCATCAAATGCAGCCACTGTGCCTCAGAATAATGTATATCTGGTAAGAAACAATGTAAACTATCTGAAGAATCCATGTAATTATCACAGGAATGGAATGCACAAGCCATCATACAAAAAAAAAAAAAATTCCTCTCATATGATTCTCATCAAACGCAGCCACTGTGCCATCAAACGCAGCCACTGTGCCATCAAACGTAGCCACTGTGCCATCAATTGCAGCCACTGTGCCAATCAAACACAGCCACTGTGCCATCAAACGCAGCCACTGTGCCATCAAACGTAGCCACTGTGCCATCAATTGCAGCCACTGTGCCAATCAAACACAGCCACTGTGCCATCAAATGCAGCCACTGTGCCATCAAACGCAGCCACTGTGCCATCAATTGCAGCCACTGTGCCAATCAAACGCAGCCACTGTGCCATCAAACGCAGCCACTGTGCCAATAAAACGCAGCCACTGTGCCAATCAAACGCAGCCACTGTGCCAATCAAACGCAGCCACTGTGCCATCAAGCGCAGCCACTGTGCCCATCAATTGCCGCCACTGTGCCCATCAATTGCCACCACTGTGCCATCAATCACATTCACTGTGCCATCAAACGTAGCCATTGTGCCCCATAAAATGCAGCCACTGTGCCCATCAAACTCAGCCACTGTGCAATCAAAAGCAGCCACTGTGTCCATCAATTGCTGCCACTGTGCCATCAAACCCTGCCACTGTGCCATCAAATGCAGCCACTGTGCCTCATAAAATGAAGCCACTGTGCCCCATAAAATGCAGTCACTGTGCCCATCAAACTCAGCCACTGTGCCATCAAACACAGCCACTGTGCCTATCAAACACAGCCACTGTGCCCATCAACTGCCGCCACTGTGCCATCAAACGCTGCCATTGTGCCCCATAAAATGCAGCCACTATGCCCCACAATTGCCACCACTGTGCCATCAAACGCACCCACTGTGTCCATCAATTGCTGCCACTGTGCCATCAAACTCAGCTACTGTGCCCCGTAAAACGCAGCCACTGTGTCCATCAATTGCTGCCACTGTGCCATCAAACGCAGCCACTGTGCCCATCAATTGCCGCCACTGTGCCCATCAATTGCCGCCACTGTACCCATCAATTTCTCCCACTGTGCCCCATCAAACGCAGCCACTGTACCCATCAATTTCTCCCAGTGCCTGTCATTTCAGCCAATCAGGTGACGGGTAACAGATCCGAGCACCTGATTGTCAGAGAGGCGATTTAGTGTTAGGAAAGCGAATATTCATTCGCTTTTCTAACGCAGATGAGTGACCTGCGAGCTCCTGAATAGGTGGTGGCAGTGGCAGCCATAGATAGATTCATGAAATGCATTAATCTATCTATTGGTGCAAGAGGGGGTGGCAGAAGAGAGGGGGCATCGCCGGTGCGCCCTTATGGACGCACCGCCACTGATTATCAGCCTGTTGAGTCCTGATACGTTGGATTCAACTACCTGATGCCCAGGTAGATGTATATCATGCTTGATTTGAATACTCTTGATGTACAATACTGTTTTTATTTTTTTGGGTTGACGTAATTTGGTGAACTGTGTGCCTTTACAGTTCTTTGTGATATTTTTATTTGTATTTCCTTATGATGAATAAAAAACGTTTCTGTTAAAAACAAAACAAAACTCCAGTTTAAATAAAAAGAAGCATATAGTTTTAAAGCAATAATAAACCCAAAAGCAAACAATTATTATATTTCAGTATACCAATTCATTTTTAAGGCTTTCTTTCTTCTATTTTCATCTGGTAATACAACCAGCACGTTTTGTGTTGTTCACAGCGCAAGCTCTCCAGCAGAATGTATCATTTTACACAAAGGACACTTAATACTGGCAGGGGTGATTACAATGATCAGCTTTTATTTATTCATGTAAAACCTTTATTCTAAAGAAAACTGTTTGCTGTAACTGATTATAAAGTCTGAGCCAGAGTTTGACTTTAATTTGTTAGTGGTACTAAATCTGCTAATACATTTAACACTCCCCTCCCCCCAGACAGACAATGCTGCTGTCTGCTGTGCATCCTCTGCTTATTCATCTAGAGTTGTGTCTCACCAATACAGGAGGTGTGTTACTGGCCAGATCACCAGTTGAAACAGAGGGGGAAAGCCAAAGAAAAGAAAACGGGTGCAGCCATCACATCTAATGATTGGTAAGATGCAATTTAATGCATTTTGGTTTTGAATTGAAAGTGTTACTAAACCCAGGAGCCTGCATTCACTATATCTGGTCTCCCACAGTACACAGAACATAGAAATGCAATTATTTTAGTAAATATAAACTGCTAGGTACCTTTTGTCATCAGCAGTATATAGCAGTCTTGTGACTTCTATCAGCTTTCGGCCGAGCACTAGTTAAAGCTTATAGGAGGAGTTTTCATTCTCCTCTGACTGTCCTATGAGGCGACAGGACCCCTGACCCTCTGTCTGGACAGTGCTGATTTGCCCTGTGCTGATCACATGCACCCTCACAAAAAAAAAAACTCTCTAACAATCAGTGAAGTAAGTAACTGAGTTAAAAAAAACTGAGTTACATAACGCAGTTACTTTAGAGGGTAACTAGTAATCTAACTGATTACTTTTCCCCTCATGGTAACTCAGTTCCCATTACTTTGGCTTAGTTACCCCAATTACATCTACCGCCACTAGATGGCAGTAGTGTAATTCCGGTGTCCTGCCAAAAAAGTTCCCCCGCCGGATAAGGACCACCTGTACTGCGCAGGGCTTGCGCAGTACGAAGGACTACGGAGCTTACGAAAATTGCCGAACCTAAACAGCTCTGAGTGAACTCTACACAGCGCAGGTGCAGTTAACATGTAATTGTACGAGGCGATGCCGCACGCTCCCGATGCTCGTGCTACTCTGCAAGTGGCGTCTATCGTGTAAGTAAGGGGGGGGGTCTAGTATTGCTGTAACCAAGGGGCGCATTTATTATTATTGTTATAGATCGAGCTCTGCCCATTAATTTAACATTCGCCCTCTTCTGTAGCCATCCGCCCCTTACACGATATAATAATAGACCCGCAACTTGCTTACACGCTATAACAGATCTGCCCCTTGGTTAGAGTAATAATAGAGCAGCTCCTTGGTTACATGATATATAACAATAATAATAAATGCGCCCCTTGGTTACAGTAATACTAGACCCGCCCCTTAGTTACACGTATAGAATATTTTAAAAAAAAAGTCAGTTACTTTGCTGCGTAACTAATTACTTTTCCAATGTAGTAACTGAGTTACTAACGCAATTACTTTTTGGGAGAAGTAATTTGTAACTTAACTAATTACTTTTTTAAAGTAAGATGACCAACACTGCTAACAATACACACCAAACGGAGCATGTGCAGAGTGGCTCAGTTCTATCAGAAGATGGATTGGGGACTGTGGAGGAAAGGGACAGAATAAAACAGCCCTTTTATACAATGCAGAGGATTAACCACTTGGGTTCCACCATGAGTATAACAAGCATGCTTTATTGCATATACAGACTGATTTTACTGTTGTGGGTTTAGTAACACTTTAATATTGCTTTAAAATAAAGAATATGTTACTAAATATAGCTGACTAACTGAAGCTTCAATTACATAGTAACATAGAATTATTCCTGGTGCATACCCCTATGATATACTAAAGAGGACTGGCCAAATAGAATTCAAAGAAGTCAAGAAAATCGAATTTCTCTGCATGTTCATCGTGGCATTTTCCTGCATGAAAAGTAATTCTAATTCCATTTTGATAATACCTAAACACTCCAAATTCCAAACGTTTATAAGAACGTATTTTACTGTACCTTCCTTGATTAAATGAATTCACCTCAACTAGGTATTATCTTATTTTGTAGGTGGACAGCCCAGGACAGGAAGCTGGTATACAGTGGTTGCAACGGGTCAAGTCTTCTGATCGTACAGAAAAAACACAAGAAAACATAATGGAGAGAGGATTAGCTACACTTAAAACTCATCGCCTTGTACAGAAGAGTGACCAGGTTTTGGTTTGGTATGATGGACAGATCGCCAGAATGTTAGATCTACAAGAGTTCCGAACAGTTACCTCTGGTGAGTACATGAGTTGTTGCCAAAACGGAGGTCCTTTAAATTAATACTTTTGACTGGAGCCCTTCTTTAAAATGTAGATGTTTGCCTATATTGACACAAGATTACAATTTTAGGTGGCAGTTTTAAGGTGCTGCGGAGAAACTGGAAAGGTGATGGAGAAGCATGGCACTCCATTCATGTAGATTCAAGTTTGCTGTAGTCTTAACTGCTACCTATTGAACTGCTACCTATTGTATATCATATCATATTACCGTACGAGTATAAGCCAATCGGAATATAAGCCGAGGCACCTAATTTTACCCCAAAAAGATGGGAAAACGTATTGACTCGAGTATAGGCCTAGGGTGAGAAATGTGCAGCTACTGTAAGTGGAAAAGAGGGTTAACAATGCCCATTTGCAGCCTCACTGTGCCCATTTGCAGCCATAGGTCCCCTTCAAACTTGGTAGTTAAGGGTTCATAGATGCCCCCTAGCTGCAGCCAAAATGTGGGGTCTCTGGACCCAAAGGGTCCCTAAATGACATTGCTGCAGATGGACACAGTTGATCAACTTTGGGGCCCTGTATCTCGGGGTCACTTGGTGCTAGGAACCCCAAATTTGGATATGTTGTAATGCTAGTTCCTCTGGGTTTGCACACCAAATTTGCTGGCACCAAGTGGCCCCGAGATACGGGGCCCCAAAGTCGGGTCGAAAAATGTCAAGCACTTTTCTGAAGCATAGAATGACATTTTCTGAACCGACTTTGGGGCCCCGTATCTTGGGGCCACTTAGTGCTAGGAACCCCACGGGGTAACTCGAACCGTCAGCTCCCTCCACATATTGGGATTAAGGTCTGGAGACTGGCTAGGCCACTCCAGGACCTTAATGTGCTTCTTCATAAACCACTTCTTTGTTGCCTTAGCCATGTGTTTTGGGTCATTGTCATGCTGGAATACCCATCCACGACCTATTTTCAATGCAGAGGTTCTCATCCAAGATTTAACATTACATGGCCCTGCCCATCATCCCTTTGATGCGGTGAAGTTGTCCTGTCCCCTTAGCATTAAAACACCCCAAAAGCATAATGTTTTCACCTTCATGTTTGATGGTGGGGATGGTCTTCTTGGGGTCATAGGCAGCATTCCTCCTCCTTCAAACTCGGCGAGTTGAGTTAATGTCAAAGAGTTTGATTTTGGTCTCATCGGACCACAACACTTTCACCCAGTTCTCCTCTGAATCATTCAGATGTTCATTAGCAAACTTCAGACGGGCTTTTTGTGCTTTCTTGAGAAGGGGGACCTTGCGGGCGCTGCAGGATTTCAGTCCAGCACGGCGAAGTGTGTTACCAATTGTTTTCTTGGTGACTATGGTCCCAGCTGCCTTGAGATCATTGACAAGATTCTCCCATGTAGTTCTGGGCTGATTCCTCACCGTTCTCATGATCATTGAAACTCCACGAGGTGAGATCTTGCATGGAGCCGGGGACTGAGAGAGATTGACAGTTATATTGTGTTTCTTCCATTTGAGAATTATCGCACCAACGGTTGTCACTCTCTCACCAAGCTGCTTGTCGAGGGTCTTGTAGCCCATTCCAGTCTTGTGTAGGTGTACAATCTTGTCCCTGACATCCCTGGACAGCTCTTTGGTCTTGGCCATGGTGGAGAGATTGGAATCTGATTAATTGCTTCTGTGGACAGGTGTCTTTTATACAGGTAACAAGCTGAAATTAGGAGCACTCCCTTTAAGAGAGTGCTCCTAATCTCAGCTCATTACCTGTATAGAAGACACCTGAGAGCCATAAATCTAGCTGATTGATAGGATTCAAATACTTATTTCACTTATTTAATTTGCAAATCAATTTATAACTTTTTTGAAATGCGTTTTTCTGGATATTTGTTATTCTGTCTCTCACTGTTAAAATAAATCTACCATTAAAATTATAGACTGATCATTTCTTTGTCAGTGGGCAAATGTACAAAATCAGAGGATCGATCAAAAACTTTTTTCCCTTACTGCAATTTCACAAACCTCTCAGTATGCCCTTCGGTAAACGCCTGTCTACGGGGATGGCTACTTGCATGGCTTCATTTAAAGACTTTGGTCAGGGTAGTGTACTAAGGAGTCTTTGATAGTCTGATAAACCTATCCTGAACTGGCTTCTTGGAGCTGGGTCATTCCACCCAGAGTCAGGTGGCCAGCAGGGGAAATCAGAACAGTATTGTTCAGCGATGCGTTTTTCCTGAGGTAATGACCTAAGGTTAGCTTCAGCTGAATGGGCACGGTCAGGATCATCATACAATAAATCTTATGCCCCGTACACACGATCGGACTTTCCGACAACAAATGTTGGATGTGAGCTTGTTGTTGGAAAGTCCGACCGTGTGTATGCTCCATAGAACATTTGCTGTCGGACTTTCCGCCAACAAATGTTTTAGAGCAGGTTCTCAAATTTCTGAGCGTGTGTACACAAGTCCGAGGCACAAAAGTCCACACATGCTCGGAATCAAGTAGAAGAGCCGCACTGGCTATTGAATTTAATTTTTCTCGGCTCGTCGTATGTCTTGTATGTCACTGCGTCCTTGACGATCGGAATTTCCGATAACATTTGTGTGACCATGTGTATGCAAGACAAGTTTGAGCCAACATCCTTCAGAAAAAAATCCATGGTTTTGTTGTCGGAAAACCCAATCATGTGTACGGGGAATAAGGATTGGAAAAAGGCTTCAACTGACCCTCTGACTGAATTATCTGTGGGGAGACTAAATGCCCAAGACTGGGGATCCCCCTGCAACCATGTAATGATCAGGCTGACCCGTTGTGCTTCAGAACCAGAGGAGTGTGGCTTAAGCTTAAAGTATAGCATACAACTATTTTTAGAAAGTTAGAAAACACCAGAAAAACGGTCAGGTGGGTTAACTTTGGGCTCTGGCTCCTGCGTTACTGCTGGAGGTGTGTTTACACGCACAGACAGTTCCTGGACATGGTGTGTTTGCAAATTTCCTCAGCGAATAAGCGAGCCTGTGTAGAGTCTATCTTCACAGAATTTTTTTTGTTAAAGGCTTGTGATAATGTCACAAACCTCACGTCTACCCCAACGCAGGTGGTCAGACACTATAGCTAGCTACTGTATGCTTCACCTATAGAAGCCCCCTTTCCCTTAAGGCAAGCAGGCCTACCGGTACTTGGTTGCCCCCAGGACTTATACACAATACTATAGTGCCTGGCTACCACACCAGGGCAGACGTGGACAGAGCAGATTACTAGCAGTAGCAGACAGATAGCATGGTTTTATGACAACCCAGGTAAAAAGCAGGCTGAGTTCAGGGAATAGTCCAATATCCGATCCAGGTAAAAGACATGCTGAGCTCAGGGAATAGTCCAATATCCGATCCAGGTCATACACAAGGAAATCCAACAGCAAAGCAGGGCAGACAAATGGGAGGCTTGATCAGGAACATTGCAGGTATACTGTCTCTATCACAAGCAAGGGATAGAGTGTTCAGTTTGCTTATATCAGGTGGCTGACCAGATCAATCATCTTGTAGGTGAACACAGATAGGGAGAATGCAACAGCCAACACCCAGGTGCTGAAATGAGGAGCAGGAGCACTTAAGTGATCCTGACAATCTGCAATCCTTGACAATGAACTTCTTTTATATTGCTCATTATTATTGTTGAATTTACTTTCCAACCTTGAAAAACCTTTCTAAAAATCTCAGGTGCATATGTAAACTACATTTTAGAAATGTCATAATTATAACTAGTCCTGTTAATAATGCAGCAAAATATCAGAAGGTAAATTTTTAATTCCCTGTTTCTGTACCTTTTTGTATATTACTCCTATATAGGAATTAAAATCCTAAATCAAAGACATTTTCTTTTTAATTGCATGTACTCAACATCTTTTATGCAAGGTCAAAGAGAATTCCCCTTACCCATATGGTTTGTTTTTTTCCTGCAGAAAAGGATAATATAGCCTTTAAATGCCTAAAACGTGGGACCAACTTTCACAGCCTGGCAAGGGACGTTGAGCAGGAACGGACTAACCATTTGGACAATGAGAAAACAGTATTGCTTGAGAAAACCAACCAAATGGATGAATCTAACAAGCGTGAAGAGTCTTTAGTGGGATTGGAATGGAAAGGTGGGGCGTGGTGGAAGGTAAAGACAGAAATGTCTGAACATAAGCTGAGTGCATTTAAAGAAGTTTATAGAACAAGTGGACTTCAGGGTACAGGAGGCACACGGATAAACTTTATGGGCAGCGCCTTCTCACCTGTTCCAGCAAGACTAGGAAATAAAACTAGTACTCTATTTAAATCTAGTAAGAGTTTTGGAGTTGAATCTTTTATCAGTGATACAATAGACACCACAGCAGTGAAGAATGATCTTCTAATGTCTTACGATTTCTTGGCACTAGCAAATTCCTTTCTTCCCACACCAGAAATCTGGCCTAAATCTGAGATGCCAAACCCTCCGCAGGTGCTTCCTCCAACCTTCACAACCCTTGGGTCTACGGCACAAATCTGGTGTGCCAAATGCAGACTTTCCTTTCGTATGACCTCTGATCTTGTCCTTCATATGCGATCACGACACAAAGAGAGAGGTGGAACCATCCTGGGAAAAAGACCAAGAGAGCTGCAACTGTCCTGTCCTGTTTGTTATGCCTACTTTAGAGAACGTCACCACTTGTCCCGTCACATGACTTCCCATTGCTAAGGAATTGCTTGCTCCATCTGTTAATTCGTAGAGGATATACAAAGGGTCCAATGGGGAGATTTGCAATGCAATGCACATAGGGTGCTTTTACGTTTTGTGTAATATTGCATAGATTTCAAGACACACAATTACAGAGGCAAAGGCTTATTAAGGAGAACCTCCCACAGATCTCAGCAGTTTTGGGTCAGAGGAAGGCAGAAAAAACCCTAAGTAACTGTGCAACTTTGTGCATTATCGGGTAGAACACCTCCTTTCTGAACCAAGCAGGCAGTCAAGTGATATCCCCAGATTAAATCCAAACTAAACTTTTTTTGTTTACAAACTATTTTATTGAGTGCAAAAGGTGGTACAAAAAGAGTACAAAAATATGCTGAAACTTGACAGTAATCATATGTTTTACATATGTAACAATGTAAAGGTACAAGTAATAAGGTAGGAATTCTTAACAAAGGTACAAAAGTTTTGAATATGGTCTAATAGTACATTATAAAGGATAGACTGATGAACTTTAAGCCTAAAGCAGCTAAAAACCTTCAACATGCATCAAAACAAAAAGGTGTGCAAAGTCTTACACTTTGCTTCCTTTAAAAAACAGCCACAGCCTGTAGAAAAGCCAGTAGAAAAGCTGGTCCCAGAACCCTTGCTCGCTGTGTAAAAGGAGTGGTCCCTCTGCAGAGGTATAACATTCCCCTCTGCAAAATCAGGTTCATAGCGCTGCAATCAGCAGAGATGATGCTCCCTGCTTATCAGAGAGCTCTAATTCTGTCTCCCATGGATGAGTGTCCAACTCTGCAGAGAAACCACTGATTCCACAAGAAGCACAATTCTCTACAGCAGCATTTTTAACATTTTTAACACCCTTGAAATAACTTTCAATGCTCAGGAAACCCCTGCTAATAATTGCTATAGCAAAAGTTCACAGTACATTAGTGTACTACACAAGAGTTTTTGCTAGAAAATAATGTTTTAAGCAATAATCAGCATAGATTCACGAAATACAAATCTGGTTCCTTTTTATGAGGAGGTAAGCAAAAACTAAGACAAAGGAGTGGCTGTGAACATAGTATAATTGGCTTTTTGCCAAAGCGGTTTCCCTACACACAGCTAATGGATAGAAAACTGGCTAAAATAGTGATTAATAATTTACACTCTGAATGGGTATTAGTGGTGTACCCCAAGGTTCTGTGTTGGGACCCATACATAACATATCTATAAATTACATAGGGTCTGGAATTAATAGCACCATTTCAGTGTTTGCAGATGACACCAAGCTATGTAGTGGAATTACATCCTTACAGGATGTCTCCAACTTACAAGTCAACCTCAATGCACTATTTAATTGGGCAACTATGTGGCAAATGGGATTTAATGTTGATAAATGTAAAGTTGTGCACTTGAAAACATGCATGCATCATACGCACTAGGAGTAGAGAAACTGGGGGAGTCAATGGTGGAGAAGCATATTGGTGTTCTGGTAGATCATAGACTTAATAATAGCATTCTGTGCCAAGCTGTAGTTTCTAAAGCTAGCAAAAAGAGATTTAACCTTCACATATGGAAAGTTTTCTTCACAGTAAGAGCTGTGAAAATGTGGCATAGACTCCCACAAGACTCCCAACCATGACACTACCTGCCTGGAGTTTGCATGTTCTCCCTGTGCCTGCATGGGATTCCTCCGGGTACTCCGGTTTCCTACCACAATCCAAAGACATGCAGGTAGGTTAATTGGCTTCTGTCCAAAATTGGCTCTAGTATATGAATGGGGACCTTGGATTGTGGGCTCCTTGAGGGTAGGGACATGTGATGTGAGTGTACAATGTACAGGGATAGGGACAATTGTAGACACTCACTCAGGTTGAACTGGATGGACTGGTGGCTTTATTCAACCTTAATAACTATGAAACTATGAAAGAACTGGTTCTGGCCAGCTCAGTAGTTGTTTTAAAAAAGGCCTGGATGAATTCCAAAATGCACAAAATATAAGTGTATATTAATATTTAGAAGTAATAACAACAGGGGTAGTTGATCCAGGGAATATCCAAGTGCCTGGTGGGGGATCAGAAAGGAATCCCCCCACTGGAGCGAATTTGATAATGCTTTATTGTTTTGTTTTTTTTTGCTTTACTCTGGATCAACTGCAACTGTGGGTATAGGACAGTATATATTGAGGTTTTCTATGTGTGTGTGCATTTTTATTGGTTGAACTAGATGGACTAGTGCCTTCTTTCAAGCTGACTAACTATGTAACTGTGATAATCACTAAATGCTCCTTTCATTTGACTCCCCCATTACAGATGCCAAATAGGTAATTGTTTTCAATGATTATCAGAGGGAGAGGTTGCTCATTGCTCAAAGAACCTCTAGCAACCTCCAGAGGAACCATAGGGTTCCACTGACCCCTGGTTGAGAGAGGCTGCTCTACAGCATGCTGCCAAGGGACGGGCTTTTTCTACTTGGGCAGTAGCTGTTTTCTAAAGAAACTGAACTGTATGACTTTTGCAAACCTATTGTTTTGTATTTATTTGGTTGATTTTAAATGAAAGTTCAGTTAGGCTTAAAAATAAAAACATTTTGTTCTTTGGAACATTTTAATGGAGAATTCAATTTGTTGTAAAACAATCATTGCGTTCTTTTATTAAATTCTGCTATTGATTTTTTTATTACTACCACAGGCAGGATGGCAATGCACAGCTTAACCAATGTTTTCTCCCATACAATGGTAAAATTTGTTTTCTTTATATGTAACTGATGTCCCGTTGTCCCGTTAGCTTGGCAAAAGTTTATATTGCAACTAATTAAATCCTCCTATAATGCACACATGAAAAATATGTGGAATGCAATTGCACATTTCCTAAAATCGTGAAATAAGGAACAAACCACTGAAAGAATGAAAAAAAAAAAGACACACACTTTTTTGTAGTTCTCACTCAATAGGTGCACGTGAAACACAGTTGAGTACTGTCCATGAATCCTTTTTTATTTGCACTATACAGAAAATTTTTTAGAACCAGCTTTCAGGTCGGACACCCTTTTCTAGATCCAATTGGTATTCTTTGTAAAGTAATTCAGAGCTACATTTCTTGATTACTACCAGTTACAGGGAGTCCCCAAGTTCCGAACCTCCGACTTGCAAACAACTCCTACTTACGAACGGCAGGCGGCGCCGGCGGGCACATCGGAAAACATCCGAAAACTGCGGAAAACGACGTTGGAAAACAGCAGAAAACAGCGGAAAACATCGGAAAACGCTGTTCTGCGCATGAGCGTCCAAATTACTGACTTAAGAACAAACAGGCAGTCCCTAACCTGTTCGTAACTCGGGGACTGCCTGTACTACACTTATCCCATTGAATAGTACATTGCTGTAGAACAGGGGTGTCAAACTCAATTTCATTGTGGGCCGCATCAGCATTATGATTGTCCTCAAAAGGGCCGGTTGTATCTGTAAGATTAGATGTCCAGCGCATCCCCTCCCCTTACATTAGATGTCAAGAGACACCCCACCATCAGAAGTTGAGTCCCCTACTCTCCCTAACATCACAGTGCACCCCCTTTCCTAATGCTGCTGCTGGGAAGAAGCTGGATGCATTGCTTGAAAGCAGAAAGTAGGGGTCTGGATTAGGACCAGAGGAGGGCTGGAGCTCTCCTGCACCTGTGCTGTAGAAGGTTACCTTCTTACTGTAGCAAGTAGAATTGATGGAAAAAAGAAAACCTGTGAGATAAGGAAGCCTAATGAGAAATGGAAGAAATGGCTGCACACCACTGTAGATCAAAATCCTCTTTATTTGGAGATCCCAAAAATTACAGGCATCAGAATGCTGGGTAGGCGCGTTTCGCACACTTCACGTGCGCTTAGTCATTACACAGGTATGTCTGCACAGTTCTTATATAGTCCCACCTATGACAGGTGTCACCAGGTGCTAATTGCAGGCTTCCTGTTGCATAAACCTTACATGTGAAATAGAGACCCATGAATATATAATTGTATAGATCACATATAAACAAAAGAAAAACAAATAACCAAAAACGTATATGTGCTCTAACAAGACAACGTATTCTATAAAGACTAAATATAAAAAATAAAAACATTGTCATAAAATTAATTAGAAGCTTGTTCAAAAAAAGATTGCCAGGAACTGCCTTTCACAGAAAATGTCTCCAGCTGATATATATATATATATATATATATATATCTATATATATAAATATGAATGTTTTCCTAAAAGAACCAAACACAAAAGGTTACCTACATTTACAACAATACGTAGTAAAATGTTGATCTGGGGATGTACCTGATTGGCAATAAAGGTCAGGATTTTTTCTCTATTTTAAAGTAAATTAGATCAAGTATTTAAAAAAATGATTCCTCTACTTCTGGTTCTTAATTGATGAGTATATAAGTTGTTTTTTTCTTTTTCTAGCTGAAATAATTATGAAGCTGAATTACGTGTGTCCCAGTACATAACCTTCTATTCTCAGTTTCATTTTTTAATCCAAAGAATGTGGGGGAGGTATTAAAGTGGAATACTAAGCAAAAAAAACCCATTAATTTGCATATATTCTGCAATAGCCATAACGGATATAAATCCACTTTGTGTGCACTGAATGTCTTTGTAATAGTAGTGGTGACATCATCACTGTGCTGCACATATAGCCTGTGCAAAGAACAGAGCTGTAGGAGGGTTCCAGCAGCTCCACCCACTACAGGCTGCCTGTAGAAAACTACAGGAGGGGTGGATACAAGACCAGTCACCCTGCACAAAGAGAGAGAGCAGCAGTGGTTGGTCTTAATTTTAGAAAGCTCCTGCACAAAGGCAAAGTTTACGATTACAGCACAGATCTAGAAGAAATACACAAAGCACACCAATAGTTACATAGTTACATAGTTAGTAAGGTTGAATAAAGACACCAGTCCATCCAGTTCAACCTGAGTGAGTGTCCACAATTGTCCCTATCCCTGTACATTGCACACTCACATCGGTCCCTACCCTCAAGGAGCCCACAATCCAAGGTCCCCATGCATATACTAGGGACAATTTCTAGACAGAAGCCAATTAACCTACCTGCATGTCTTTGGATTGTGGGAGAAAACCGGACTACCTGGAGGAAACCCATGCAGGCACATGCAAACTCCAGGCAGGAAGTGTTGTGGTTGGGATTCAAACCAGCAACCCTTCTTACTGCTACCCTGTTTCCCCTAAAATAAGACCTAGCGTGATTGTCGGTAATGGCTGCAATATAAGCCCTACCCACCAAATAAGCCCTACCCTGTTTCCCCGAAAATAAGCCCTACCCTGAAAACAAGACCTACAAGGACTTTTACTAGGGCTTATTTGGGGGGTAGGGCTTATATTGCAGCCAACACCGACAATCACGCTAGGTCTTATTTTCGGGGAAACAGGGTAGGTGAGAGTGCTAACCACTACACCACTGTGCTGCCCAATATTCAAGTATGAATACAAATGGCACTTATATTTAGGCTATGTTTCCATTATTGCGTCCCCAAAGTCACACGATTTTACCGCAATTTTTTGCTGCAACTTGAAGCAATGCCTGTGTATTCTAGAGGTCTATGGACCTCAAGTCGCATCAATGTGGGACCAAAGTAGTGCAGGGACTAGTTTGAAGTCGCTGCATCTTGAAGTCGCACAGATATGAACAATACTCATACTCAATACTCAATACTCAATACTCATGCGACTTTTCAGTCCCAAATCGCATGAAGAGTCGCACTAGTGGAAACCTAGCCTTAGTCTATATCTGCTAATCTCAGAGCTTGGTTTTACCATGAATATTTCTGACACTTACCATAAGTAACAGCATTTTAAAAGGATATTGTTTTTAGCTGGAGTTACAGTTTGATAAGGCAGATTGTGGTAATCCATTTTGCTCTAAAATGATAAGTGGGTTACTTTTAAATATGGTGGGAGATTATTGTGTACGATCTTGATTGGAGGCGAGAAAGAATAATGGGCCACAGAGCGCTAATTTGGACTTTGCAGGCAAGATGAGCAATGATATATTACAAAAATATATTTTATTAACAATAAGTCATATGAAACAGGTCAAGTAAAAAAATAATTAAAAACATACAATAGGCATATGATAGTAATGAGTATCTAGTGTAAACAACAAAGTTGACACGGCAGTGAAATAAATAAATAAACGGCAGTGAGACCCTGTGCGTCAACGTGTTTCGCTGTTTTGCTTCGTCAGGACGGACTTGGGGATAGTTGGAAGGAACAGGTCTCACTATCAAAGATAAAATAAATCCATCAGACATTATATTACAATAACATATGATAAAAAAAAACTTTCAAACATTGCTATATCCAGAGGACATATGCACATCAGATACAAATAGCTACCTTGTCAGTATAGAAATATCTCCACATGGAGAGCTCCCAGATGATCACCCAGGAATCACTGTGTAAAGCAGGAGGCAGTTTCTTACTAATACCAGCGACCGTGTATAAGGCTGCAATAATCAGCATGTTAATCCAATTACTATCCAAAATTAAACATTAAAATAGGTGATAGTATATAAAAGACATGTGAAAAATAATAGACATACCTGATGGCGTAAAGGTACATAGATATGAATATAAACTCATATGTGTACCATCTTGCACACAAGCAAGCAATTGTTATGCAGAGTACACACTATAACTTTTTTTTCAACACAGCGAGCTGAACAAAATAAACGTACAGATCACTGTACTAGCACAAGCAACATTTGTGCAGCGATCTCCCCCACTGAACTATTGTGTTCATTGATCATGTGTTCATTCATCATTGATATTGTCTGTACTCACGGCCCGAAATTCGGCTGGTTCCTGTTAACCCGACTGTTTTCAGACGATTTTCAGCCCATGTCTACCCAGCCTAAGGAACATTGTTCCCATGTTTGGAAAAAATATTGAATATCTGTTTGCCTGTTTAAACATTGTTTCATGTACAGTTTATGTAGTTGTAACCATGCTTATCTAAACAGAATTTTGACTTGTACACATGCTCCAATACACACACAAACATACTCTCTCTTCCTCTCACAACAGAAGAGGATCATGTGCAAAAAGTGCTGTAACCATTTTTAAATATCTGCAATAAACCATCCTTTTATAATGTTTCTTGTTTTAAGTAGTATCAAGGAAAATGTATATTTATAACATTGCCCTTTGCATGTTAATTTAAGTGCCACTCTATAGAACTTATTCATAAAGGCAATGAAAGATCAGACCAGTAAATACAAGATTTTTGATTAATTAATATGGGTTACTGTATTTTTTTATATAAGCATTGTTCTTTCCACTACGTTTTTGTATAAACTCATTGGGGTTGATTTACTAAAACTGGAAAGTGAAAATGTCGGTGCAGCTGTCCATGGTAGCCAATCAGCTGCTAACTTCAGCTTGTTCAATTAAGCTTTGACAAATGAAAAACTAGAATCGGATTGGTTTCTATGCAGAGCTGCACCAGATTTTGCACTCTCCAGGTTTAGTAAATCAACCCCATTGTGTTCTTTCAATCATTTTGAAGATCTCTTCATGCAAGGGTCACCTCTCATGAGAAATTATGTGGACTGTCTAAAAATTTTCATTTCCGCGCTGTGTTTGGATTTAGTGTATATGAGTTCCAGGCTTAAAGGGGTTGTAAAGGTAAACATTTTTTCACCATAATGAATTCTATGAATTAAGGTTAAAAATACATCAGACGCTGCCGGCCCCCCCAGCCACCCCATTTTACTTACCTGAACCCTCGAAAGTCCTGTGCTCGCACCCGACATCCTCTTCTCCGATCAGCCTGGCTGCTGATTGGTTACAGAGAATGGATTGAAAGCAGCGCAGCCATGTGGTTCGCCGGGGGGCGGGGCCGAGTGATACAGTGAGCGGCTATGGCCGCCGGCTGTATCACGGGAGCGCATCCACAAGCACTTCTCACCATGCAAGGGTGCTCGCATGAACGTGAGAAGTCCTTGTGGGGGGGGGGGTGGGTGGAGACAGCCGCCGAGGGACCCCAGAAGACCAGGTTTTGGCAAATCAAGCTGCACAGTGGAGGTAAGTATAACATGTAAAAAAAAAAAAAAAATACCTTTACAACCCCTTTAAAATGTGCACGCTGCAAATAAAAGTCAGAATCTCTTATATTGTATACTGCATAATATGATTGTCTAACAGATAGCATTTTCACAGAGAGGTATTGGCAGGTTTCCTTTAAAGCAGTATGACCTAATTTCCCTTAAAGGGTTGCGACCTCATCGGGGGTCGAATGCCAATTTGCCAGGGGTCACCAAATCCAGGGATGTTCCTGGAGCCCACGCCGCTCTCCTAGTCTTTTCACAACCACCCAGCAGGACTATCCCTGGAGCCTGTGGCCGCCCAGCTTGACTGCTCCTAGAAACCTGCAGCCACCCACTCAGCCTCTTCGCCACTGCCCATTCAGTTCACGGCATGGCCTGGGGGGGGGGGCGGATACTATAGGTCAGCTGACTGGCAAGGAACGTGAAGTGGAAGGGGCTGGAGGAGACCCTACCTCCTGATTTTGGCATAGGTGTCACTGCTGCGAGACACCATGGAGCTGGAGTCACAGTGAAGCCGGAGACACAGTAAGTAACACTGCCTGTGATTATAGTTGCCATTAAAAGTCCCCAATACAGTTCTCAGATCAGCAGAGGACCTTGATCAAGAGCACCTAAATTGGTTGATCAGAACTCCCCCCAGCACTGCCACTGATCCCCCCCCTTACAATCTAAAGTCCCTAATTCACAAGCATATACTACTAGAGCCAATTTACAGCAATGAAGGAGCAAGGAAAATAATTTTACTGTTAGTGGTCCCCACATCTTGGGAAACTTCATCAAGGGGTCACAGCACTAGAAAGGTTGAGAACCTAGAGGGTGTGCAGCTAAATTCGAGAAGATATGGGGCAGGTGGACAGATCTTATAGATGCATGTGAATACCCTGAGGGGGTCTAGAACCCTGAGAGAAATAAATAAATAAATAAATAAATAAGTATACAAGATACCTTATGCTGACTGAGACTAGTGATCATAGTGAAATCTTTATAGAAGGCAAATTTAAATATAATAGAAATAGGTGACGGACTGCAGTCCTTGCCATGCAAAGACACTGAGGATGTACACAAGGTGCGATTATGACTTTTGATAGTTGATGTTCAATGCAAAAGATGCAATGACACGTTTATTGATACTTGAGGGTGTAGTGACATGAATATGTATAAGTTTCTCTTCATTACATGGCTAATGTGTTAGAATGTCTTACTTTATCTTAGATGGCATTATTGACAAGGATATGTTATGGATAAGAGTACTTGCTTGATAGAGCGGATGATCCGACCGTAATGTACAGAATTGGTTATGTAATACGATTGTAAATGTATTCTGTATGTAATGAAGATTAATAAAAACAGTTTAAAAAAAAAAGAAAGGTTGAGAACCATGGCTTTAAAGGGAACTAGTAAAATAAATAAATAAGACCATGGCCCATGCCTACCTGTAAAATCAGTTCTTTGTATGCAAGCAGTCCTTGTTTCTATCACTGTCTTCCGTGCTGTGTAACTGCTTTTATCTTACAAGTAACAACATTTTCTAAGCCAGCAATTGGTTTTTATGTAGTCCATGCCCTACCTCCAAGAGCCATTCTAACCTGAAAAGTGAATCACACTTTAGGCTCGGTTCACACTACCGTGACTTAGGATCCGACTTGTCAGACCTCAAGTCGCCCCAAGTCGCTTGACATTAGGAATTACATTATAGTCAATGAGAGTCGTCTTAATGCACACTACTGAAGTCGCTGCGACTTCAGAAAAGGTTCCTGTACTACTTCAAGGTGACTTCTAGGCAACTTGTACCCATAGAATTCAATGGAAGTTGCCTCCAAGTCGAATCTCCATCTATAATGAAGCGACTTTACAGGAAAATAAATTAGTTTACCCAGGCAAACCCCTCCCTCCCAGAGAGCTGATTATTCTGTGATTGGCCACAGCCAAAGTCGCCTGGCCTGGGTGCGACTTGAAGTCGTGTTGAAAATCACTCAAAGTCACGTTGAAGTTGCCTTGCTAAGTCGCGCTGTAAGTCGCGTTGCCCCAGTGTGAACCGACACTCAAACTTTCATTCTGTCTGTGTAAAAACTCTGTGAACTGTTGTTGCTTATTTTCTGTGGGCAAGAATAACAAACTATATAATTTTCCCATACAAGGTCTAGATGTTTCATAAAAATCTTTTTTTTTTTGTTAAAAAAAGGAGCTATTTGAAACCCCAACATTTTGGCATTTTAATAATTTAGTTTGAATACACATAGCTTTGATGGGATCCTATGCAAAGTGCTGAGCTATATCATATGTTTGAAATAAGTTGGAAGATGCCAGTTGTACATTACACTCTTTAGAGTCATTCAGGATTCACATTCGGTCAGCTGTTCATATTGGACTTTTTACAAAGTTACATATTTAGGTTGAAAAAAGACATGAACCCATCAAGCTTAACCCACAAAAAAAAAAATGAAAAGCAAGTAAATTGAAAACTTTCGTAAACCGAACCCTATATCCACAGTTGATCCAGAGGAATGCAAAAAACATGGTCCAATAATTGGATATTCCCTGGATCAATAATCTACAGTGTTAATACTTATAAATATTTATATTCATAATTCTGTGCATTTAGGAATGGATCAAGCTTTTTTTTAAAACAACCAACTGAGCTGTCTAGAACTAGCTCCTGAGGAGTTCTCGGAGGTACATTTAGTTTAGCTTATCTTTCCTCATAACTGAGCTCCTCCATGCCTTCAGTTTAATTTCCCTTCTCTGCACTCTGTCCAGTTCCCTAACTTCTTTTTTGTTAACTAGTGCCCAAAGCTGAACTGCATATTCCAGATGAGGTCTGATTAATGCTTTGTACAGGGGGCAAAATTATGTCTCTCTCTCTTTCTGGAGTTTATACCTCTTTTACCACAAGGAAATATTTAGCTTTCTTTAAAAAAAACTGCAGCTTGGAATCACATGTGTAACACTGGCTGGTGGCCCTTTGAAGCCTGTGCAATCCAAAGATAAAATAAAGAAACACTGCACTGCCAAAAAAATCCTAGTAGCAGCTAACACAACAAATAGATAATATGTGTTTAAAGATAAAGTACATAAAGAGTAGCGCTAAACCTTTAAATAAAAAGCCCAGCTAAACTAGTGCCAAAAAACAACATATATATATATATATATATATATATATATATATATATATATATATATATATATATATATATAAATGAATAACTATATGTGAAATTAATCTGTGATATCAGCTGTGTGTCTTAATTAAACAAATAGCAGTATAACTAATAAAGTAAACTAATTATCACACATGTGTTAATATAAAAGTGTCCGATCATAATAACATCAAAAAAATTGGAAAAAAGGGAACGAAAAATTTATGACAAAAATGTCTTAAAGTGTAAGTAAACCTTCCTATAGTTTTCAGCCAAGGAAGCTGCCATCTTGGCCTCTGTTTAATCTTCAACTGCCATGATGCAGCACATGTGATCAGTTATGACACCAGACATTGGATGGTTTGACAGTTTGGTTGAGAGCACAACCGATGTGACAGTTATATCCCTGGCATGCCAGAAATGTAACTGTTTTTTGAAACTGTTAAATTGATGGGCTTACTTCCGCTTTAAAGTGCAAAAAGAGTCCCAAGTGTTTGAATCAAAGGTTGAACGATCATAAGACCACCAAATCCAAGGATGCAACGTATAACCACCACTGTGACAGCACCACCACCTGTGAGGATGTAGGCTTACCAGATGGTTCAGACCCAAAAGAACGTACGTTCTATGAGTCACAAATGCTTTATAGTATCAGCAGGCAATCAGGCTGTAACCTCTTACTGTCCTCTATCCATATTTCCAGGATGTATTGGTGTCTTTCTTGTGTGGTATCCAATGAATAATGCCGTGTTGTGAGCTGCCTAAAGAGACTCTAGGGGCGCCACAAGGTGAACCAGGATGTGCTATATTCTGTGGAAAGAAAACAACCTCACTGGGCCTGCCAGGGACATACAGTAGACAGTCCCAGTGAGGGAGAAAGAACAGGCTTGAGAAATGAGCCTCAGAGTATGGTGTGATCTCTCACTTGGCCTCCAGGAGACAAACTGCTGATGCGAGGAAACCTGTCATTGGAGTAAGGTCGTTTAGCTATCATTTACTTGTGCTAGATTTCCTGGCTGCCTTGGAACTTCGCTAGCATTAGGAGAATCTGCTTTTGTGCTTTTGAGAGTCCACTTGTGAATTACAAATACTCTCAACTGGGGAGTGATCTATGTTTCCGAGTACCCAAACAAATTTGCCAAGTTCGGTAAAGATGTGCCAGGGGCAAACCCACAGGTGGCAGTCCTAAATGTCACTGCTATCCCTAACCGAGCGAGCAACCCATCTAGTAGGGATAGTGAGGTTAATGAAAGAAGGCCTAGACAGTTGATGGTAATAGGAAATTCCTTACTCATGAGAACTGATATAATAATGTGTCACCTGGATGATCTCTGATGAGTGATTTCCTACTTTCCTTTTTCCAGGGTTTGGCCTGCGGTGGACCAGGTAGCCAAAATACTGTGAGGGACTGGGCATGACCCAGCTGTATTGGTCTATGTTGGGGCCAATGACAGAATATATGTAAGATGGAGAACCCTTAAGAATCAATTTAGAGAACAAGGCTGCAAGTTGAAGGGATGGACCTCCAGGGATATATACTCTGGAATATTGCCTGTGCCATACACCAATACAGGAAAGGGAGGGGGACCTTGGAGAACTGAATGCATGGCTAAAGACCTGGTGTAAGAGGGAAGGATTTGGGTTTCAAGAGCGCGGAGTACAACCTCATATTCCTGTTTTTTACTTGAATCCCATGAAACTTTAATGGTCAGCTAACAAGTAACAAATTGGGCCAGGTGTCTGAGTGTGGACATTCAAGCCTGAGAGGACTACTCCTGCTTAAACCTTGATGCCATTGTGTGTATCCAAAAAGAACAAATAAAATGTGTCCTCAAGACAGAAGAAAAAAAATGTTTTAATTAAATTGTATTATGAGAGAACAGTCGGTGCATACATACATACATACATGAAGGAAGAAAAAAATAATAATGAAAACCAGACTGAGCTCAATCTCAATATGCAAAAGTGTATTGTATCCTAAATTGATATACAGTATATTACCAAAAGTATTTGGGCTCCTGCCTTTCCATACACATGAACTTTAATGGCATCCCAGTCTTAAGCCCCATACACACGGTCGGATTTTCCGATGGATTCTGTCCTATCGGACAATGTTGTCGGAAATTCCGACCGTGTGTATGCACCATCGGACAGTTTCCATCGGATTGTCCGACGGACCAAGTCCTATCTCCTGCTGGATAGATTTTTTGACAACAAAGTCCGATCACACCAAATCCGATCGTGTGTAGCGTAGTCCGACGGACAAAGTGCTATGCATGCTCAGAAGAAATTCTGTGACGGAAGCGCTCAGTCAGGTAAAACTACCGTTCCTAATCGACACAGCACATTCGTCACACTGCAATGTTAAAATGTCTTTAATGCAGCGCATTCTCTTTTTCTTTACAATGCAAGAAGAATGACATGTTTTAGCTGCTCCTATTCACCCGCACTTCTCCCAAACTTATTTCTTTATTCGTTTTCATGATTTCTAGACTAGATGTTTATTTTTCCTCAGATCGCAAAAGAATCTTTGTTATATTTTTTGGATGATTTGTCCTTTTTTTATTTTGTTTGGAATACATATTTTCAGGATAATTTATTTAGATTTTTGAGGGGGGTTGTGTGTCTCAACTTAGCAAAACAACATTATTAACATTTCTATTTGTTGCTTAAATTTACTAGGAGTTTGTTTGTTGTTGTTGCCCCTTGTTAATTGTACTTTATTATTTGTGAAATGTACCTGCCTACTCACAAATAAACTGTCATTGTAGAAAAGTAAAACACAATAGGCAATGTTTTTTTCAAATCAAAAATACCTTTATTTAGGTCTCAGCAACAAACCAAAGAGGAATGCAGCGATGGAGAAACTTGGGGAATTTGCAAAGCCTTGGACACCCACGGCAAACATCATTTTTCAAGCTTCTAAAATTGGGGGCCTGAGGAGTACGTATCTTAAGGGGAGTGCTATCTGGTCCTGAAGTCCAAAACATTCGGAAACGGCAGCAGATGCCATCTAGGTCCCCAGGCTCTGGTACTACGAGAGGCTCCATATTCTCTCAGACCAGACTGAATCCAGGTCGTCACTCTCTTGTCTTCCTTCCACGCTTCCTTCCACGCTGTGGTGCTGGTGGGGTGGCAGAAGGAGGAGGAGGAGGAGGAGGTGGAGCAAGGTCACTATCGCAAACATGTGTGAGTGGGGTCATCCCCCCAGCCATACCCTTATTTAGGACCTTGAGGATGACATCCTCACACATGTTGCGTTGCCCCACCTCCATAGCCATCATTTTCGTGGCAACCACGGAGCCAAAGGCCTCCTCGTCGGTGGGTGTGGCATGTAGGGAGGCTGAAGCCTCTCTGATCAGCCGGAGCGCTGACTCTCCCGCCTCACCCCCCCTTCTCGCCCTTTTGTAGGGAAGGCAGAGGGGAGGGATTTGGGAGACAGTCAGGCTCCTAGGCCTACCCCCCTCTTGGCTGCCACTACCCCCCTCTTGGCTGCCACTACCCACCTCTTGGCTGCCACTAACCCCTTCCTCCTCCTGACTGCCACATTCCACAGCCACCTCCTGGCTGAGGTCTTCCTGTGTATGAAAAAGGGACATAGTTTGAGTTATTTGTTCATCAAACACACACAATTTTCATCTAGTGACTGTTGCAAAATGTTTACAAATAGAAAACCATACAATTCTCAGCCCTGCAGTTTAGATTCTGGCCCCAAATGTCTCCAACACTACTGTCAGTTGATATGTCAAACATGTTAATGAACTAAGCAATTGTGGATCCTGAATTAACTGAACCTCATTTATTTTTCACATAATTTGTTGCAAAAATACTATACCTGGCTCAAGCTGGGCTCCTCCACATCTTCCAGACTGGAAGGCCCAGGTTGCTCCTCGGAAGCCTCATCAGGGGTGGCCTGCGCTCAAGGAAGCGTGGAAGGAGGAGTCGAGAGTGGCTCCGTGACATCAGCCTGGTCTTTGAGAAAATGGAGCCTGTCATAGTACCAGAGCTTGGGGACATGGACCTGATCTGCTGCAGCTCCAGATGCTTGGGACTTCAGGACCTTCTTGTGCTCCCTGAAATACGCACTCCTCAGGCTGCCAATTTTGAGTCTTAACTTACGAACGGTTGCCGTGGGCATCCTTGGCTTTACAAATTCCACAAGTTTCAGCATGGCTGCGTACCTCTTTGGTTTGCTGCCGTAATCGGGGTGTTTGGCCTGCCATAATAGGGTCATTTCCCTATATTTATCAATGAAGAGGGGGAGAAAACTCACGTCGTTGAATCCCTTCATATTCTCTGCAAGACACAACACCACACAAAACACTATAAATAATGTCAGGCAAAACTCTCCTAATCTTCTCCATAAAGAAGCCTCAAGGTCTAATCAGTCTAGGCTAGTTATGTACCAACTTCAAATTGTACCTTTGTTCTAGCGATCGTCTCGTGCGTGAGCTTTCTCTCCCCTCGTCTCACAGATCGTGGCTACGACACAGGCGTGTGACGTTTTATATACAGTGCGCATGCGTCAAACTCCGCCCGCCCCTGGCGATCTTTCACGTCTATTCCCCACCCCTTCTCTTTACGGCGCAGTGGGGAGAGCACATGGCGGGGACACAGCAGGTGCTCCCCAAATATAACAGCAACGAGGAGGAGGACGAGGAAAGGCCGGAGGCAGAAACGTCCCGATCCCGGAGGCTGAAATTTAAGGCCTCCAATATGTCATTTGGAGAAATGTTGGAGATGGTGGACATATTAAAGAGGAGCGACTATGATGGGAAGTATGGGCCTTACCTCAACCCCAATATCCGAAAGGCCAAGATCATGTCTAAAGTTGTGAGGAGGCTGTACAATCATTTTGGTGTACAACGATCCAAGGAGCAACTGAGGAAACGCTGGTCAGACCTGAAACTGAGGGAGCCCGATCAGTACAGAAAGATCAAGCGAGTTCTTCAAAACAGTAAGTAGTTGTGTTTTGTGTTTGATTTTTTGCTTGCATACTGCTCCATGTGTTTGTATTTTTTCAAAGTTGTACATTAGAAAATGGCCACTTTCATGTTCGTCTGTGCATTCGATCGTACTCAACCTCGATCTTTCTGCCACTGTAATGTTCGTGTGTGTCCATTCGATCGTACTCAACCTCGATCGTTCGGCCACTTATAATACGAGGTTTGGGGAATTTTTTAGTGAAAGGAAGTTTGTTCTCACTAGAGATGTCACCAAGAATGTAAAGCCAATTTATTCAATGTAAAGGAGAGGTCACCCAGTAGCTGTTTACCCATCTGGACTCAAGAGCACTAGTGCTGGGACACCCAAACCCCCTTTTTATTATGCTTTTCCACACATGTGCTCCAGTGGATACTAGAGGGGGGTCTCCATCAGACAAACTTCTACCAAAAAGCTAGTAAGTTTAGCACCTTTACAAAGTGACTACATTCATGTTGTTGTCATTTGTAACTGGCCAACCCAAAATATTGTCCCTCACTTTCAAGCAATGTTTGACATTTCCTATTTCTGCCCTCAATAGATTGTGGTGCTAAATCTTCCTTTTGTACATTCTCATAGGGGAGCGAAAACTCGGGACGTCTGAGGAAACCACAAAACCCACACCTCCCAAAGAAGGGGAAAGACCAGAAGCAGAGGAGGAGGAGGAGGAGGAAGGAGAGATCATATAAATTGGAGAACTTGTCACCACAACAGGTGAGTGTGGGAGAACACAGCTACTGGTAAGCTAATCAATGTATGCCTGCCTCATTTCCAAGAGACATTTATTTTTTTGGTTGTTTTTAGGTGACGTGGATGTTGTGGAAGAAGAATCGCACTTTACCACAGAAAGTGCCCACGTACTCATCGGGAGATAATGGTCTGCAATCGAGATCTAGATGACATAAAGCAAAACATCAATGATGTTCAACAAAAATTGAAGAACATCATTGATGTTTTAGGTAAAATCTGAAAACGCACCAAGTAATTACCACACATTTGTGGCTGTTTGTGACCACATTTGCAACTTAAGAACTGTGTGATATTTGGAACATGCACACATTGTGTCCACATGTGCTAGCTCCCATCATGGTGGATGAATGACAACGTTTTTTGGGGGGTGCAACCACTTTACTAACTACTAAAGTGGTTGTGGTGAAGGGGTTGCACCCCCAAAAAAACGTCCATTGATCCCAATGATGGAAAATGGCACTTTTGAACATTCTAGGCATGTGTTTTACTATCTAATGTCCATTTTCAGACCCAAATTGTGTGCATGTTCTAAATTTCCAGTTTCCAGGGGTGACCCCCCATGTGATGAAGGCAAGATCAAACACACTTTGAACATATAGTCATGTCTGATCTTGTCTTCACTTTAGAAAGTTGAACTTTGCAAGTTCCTATGTTCTGTTTTGCTCCATGCCTGGTTTTAACAAATGCGTAATGTTTGTAAACAATGTTGTAAAGAACCAAGATCTTGTCAGTTTTGCCAAGAAGTTTGTAAACGCACTTGTGAATGTGTTGCAAGTAAACTTTTTTAATTTTCTAAATGTGTGGCTTCCTTATTGAAAAACACAAAAGCATTATGTATGTCAAATGTAAAGGATTTGGGGGGCAATGGGTAATATTTACTAAAGGCAATTCCAGTTTGCACTGCAAGTGTATTTTCCAGGGCACTTTTGCACTGCACTTGTAGAGCATAGTGGATTTGACTTATGTAAATGACACCCACAGTGCTTTGTACGAAAACACGTAGCACACCATTTTTGGGAATACACACATGTCTGACCTGTTGATGAAAAGGAGTATTTTGGGTGTCAGTTATGCACTACAAACCTTCTCTAGACAAAAGATTAGGTATCACACACACAACATGAGAAGATTATTTTTGGGAAGAAGAGACTGTTACCTCCTTTTGCCCAGAAAGTGCATTCCCACTGTTGAAGCTAAAGGGCAAAAATGTATATCTCAAATAAGCTAGAATATGGAAATGACAAGAAATCATAGGTTTGGTTAAAAAATATATTTATTAAAAAATGCCTCTCACACATCGTCAGGCAGAGCAATGCCCCCCCTACCCACAAAGTACTCCATATATTGCTCGCGGACCTCGCGGGCATTTAGAGGGGGCAAGCCTGGACGTGCCGCTCGAAGGGCTGTGAGGTCGGCATTGGAAGGGCCCTCCACATCTGGGCCAACGGTCACCACATTTGCTGTTATGTCTTTTCAAAAAGTTGTGCAATATGCAACAGGCAAGAACTATGTGGTTCAGTTTGTATTCCGCCAAGTTAATAGCCGTCAAAAACAGGCGGAAGCGGCTGGCCAGGATCCCGAAGGTGTTCTCCACCACTCTGCGGGCTCTCGACAGCCTGTAATTGAAGACCCTCTGGTCTGGGGTGAGGGTCCTCATCGGGAAGGGCCTCATCAGATGGGGAGTCAACGCAAACGCTTCATCTGCGACAAAGACGAAGGGGAGTCCTTCAGCATTCTCCTCTGGAGGTGGCAAGCACAGACTGCCACTTTGGAGACGCCAGTAGAACTCCGTGTGCGCAATGGCACCACCATCCGAGATCCGGCCGTTCATCCCCACGTCCACATACAAAAAATCGTATGTCGCCGGCACCACCGCCAACATCACTACACTATTAAACCCCTTGTAATTATAATAGTAGGACCCCGAGTTGGGGGGTGGGACGATGCGGACGTGTTTCCCATCAATTGCACCTCCGCAGTTAGGAAAGTCCCAACGGCTGGCAAAGTGGGAGGCCACAGTCTGCCATTCCTGTGGCGTGGAAGGGAACTGTGGAGTGAAAAAAAGAAAAAAAAATTAGTCACTTTGCACATAAACATTGCAAGCAGATTAGACACTAAACATCTTGGAACAAGATCAGACTTTTACATTTTAAGCTGGAAAGTATTTGCAACGCAAAGTAGAGGGTCCCCCTAGCAGATTACTCACCCCCCATCAATCCCCCCACTTCTGATGGGCCTTTGACAATAACTAGGGGTTTGGACAGGTAACCCTTTGCACTTCATTGATTGCCAAATGGCTCAATAATGTGTGCTAGTTTGGCCAGACCCTCCTTACTTAACACTATTGGCAGCCCACAGGAAAGATAAAAGAACATTCCAAATCCCCACCCCCCCAAAAAAAAGGAACGCACATTTTGACATTCTGAAATTACCTAGCAAGCTAATAGGAGGGAAAGAACACAAAAAAAGAGGAAATGGAAAGTATGGAGCCAGCCCCTTGCACTACATGCTTTGCTGAATTCATCCCTAAAGATGCCCACTATAAAGAGGTAGGTATATAGTGTGTATTGACCTTGGGAAAGCCAGCAGATAAAGGATTGGTACCATCTGACAGAGCAGTTGGGGGAGGGGGTTCCTAATGAGTTTGACCCCCCCCCCCCCCCCCACCAACAAAAAGGGAAAAAAAGGGGCTCTACATGAAGTAAAACACACAGCAAACATTTGTGCATATTTTAGGGGGTGTTTGGGGGAAAACAATACTATGCAGCAGACAAAATACATTGCTTAAGTGACTAGGCCATAGGTGTCTATTGGGGCAGAAGAGCATGCTGGGGAGGTAAGGGAAGGGAAAAATGCATGAAGGAGAAAAGGGGCACAGCATATTAGAGCATATTGCAATCATGGTAATTAGGGAAGGAGGTCAAAAATACAAGACATTAGCAAACAGAGCATACATAGAAGGGAATAGTAAAGTAGAAATGTTACCTTAATATAGTCCTCCTGCAGGACCTGGATGATGGCAGAACAGGTCTCTGGAATAATGATTCCCAGGGCCTGGGGAGAGATACCTGAGGAGAACTTCAAATCCTGAAGGCTTCTCCCTGTCGCCAAGTACCTCAACGTAGCAACAAGCCTCTGCTCCGGAGTGATGGCTTGTCTCATGCAGGTATCCTGCCGGCTGATAAAAGGGGTCAGCAAAGCCAAAAGACGGTGAAAAACGGGGTCCGTCATCCGGAGAAAGTTCCTGAAATCATCAGGATTATTCTCACGGATCTCACAAAGCAAAGGCATGTGCGAGAACTGATCACGCTGAAGCAACCAATTCTTGGTCCACATACTCCTCGTCACTCTGTTCATGGACGGGTCTTGGCTCAAAGCTAAAAGCCCGACACCAATTCCGCGTACAGCACGAACTCGGCGACGAGTACGTACGGGAAACATCGCTCACAAACGGTCGGCTGGTCAGAACGGACAAACAGAAAGCACCGATAAACAGCAAGGCCCGAAAGAACGAAATGAATACCAGAAACGAGCAGACAATAAGCAGTGAAAATCAAAGTGTCCTATATCAAGATATAGGCCGCAATGACCAACAAATGCGAACTGACTACACGCACTAATAAACAGATACGCACAACAAGCACAAACTGAAGAGCAGTAACGATCTGAGTCACAAAACTGAGAAGCGCGAATCGTAAGTCCCCAAACTTCAACTAACTCGCGATAAACACGGGATCAGCAGAAGGAGCCCAACGGGTGCAGGACGTGGTGCTGAACTTATCTTTTCTAGTCTCGTGGAAGACGACTTACGTCACGACGTTCTTGCAGACCAGAAATTCCGACAACGTTGTCCGACCGTGTGTACGCAACACCAACATCGGACAAAGTACGACGGACAGGATCCGACGGAACTGGTCCGAGCGTGTGTATGGGGCATTAGTCTGTAGGGTTCAATATTGAGTCGACCCACCCCTTGTAGCTATAACAGCTTCAACTCTTCTGGGAAGGCTGTCCACAATGTTTAGGAGTGTGTCTATGGGAATGTTTGACCATTCTTCCAGAGGTTGGGCAAACTCAACATTGAACCCTATGGACTAAGACTGGGATGCCATTAAAGTTCATGTTTGTGTAAAGCCAGACGTCCCAAAACTTTTGGTAATACAGTCTATATACAGTATCTCACAAAAGTAAGGACATCCCTCACATTTTCGTAAATATTTTATTATATCTTTTCATGGGACAACACTAAAGAAATTACACTTTGCTACAATGTAAAATAGTGAGTGTACAGCTTGTATAACAGTGTAAATTTGCTGTCCCCTCAAAATAACTCAACACACAGCCATTTAATGTCAACCATTTGAAGATGCCCCTCAGATTCTCAATAGGGTTTAGGTCTGAAGACATGCTTGTCCAGTCCATCACCTTCACCCTCAGCTTCTTTAGCAAGGCAGTGGTCGTCTTGGAGGTGTGTTTGGAGTCGTTATCATGTTGGAATACTGCCCTGTGAGCTACTGTAGTTTGTAGTGTATAAGTTTGTTTTTATGATGCTTTTATACTGCACGTGTGTTCTGTTGGTTTTGAATTAATAGTTTATTTATATGGTGCATTGACTTGGATATACAATAAAAGTATTGGGACGCCTGCCTTTACACGCACATGAACTTTAATGGCATCCCAGTCTTAGTCCATAGGGTTCAATATTGAGTTGGCCCACCCTTTGCAGCTATAACAGCTTCAACTCTTCTGGGAAGGCTATCAACAAGGTTTAGGAGTGTGTCTATGGGAGTGTTTGACCATTCTTCCAGAAGCGCATTTGTGAGGTCAGGCACTGATGTTGGACGAGAAGGCCTGGCTCACAGTCTCCGCTCTAATTCATCCCAAAGGTGTTCTATTGGGTTGAGGTCAGGACTCAGTGCAAGCCAGTCAAGTTCCTCCACCTCAAACTCACTCATCCATGTCTTTATAGACCGCAAACCAGGCCTTCTCGCCCAACATGACCTCACAAATGTGCTTCTGGAAAAATGTTCAAACATTCCCATTGACACACTCCTAAACCTTGTGGACAGCCTTCCCAGAAGAGTTGAAGCTGTTATAGCTGCAAAGGATGGGCCAAAGCAATATTGAACCCTACGGACTAAGACTAGGATGCCATTAAAGTTCATGCATGTGTAAAGACTTTTGACAATATGGTGTAAATTTTTTGTAGACCCTCACCCTATTAAGAATGATTGGTTGAGTCTAAACTAATTGGACTAGTGACTCCCACACCCCTTTCCTTTGCTATACATTTCTAATGGAATTTGGTTTACAGTCATAAGGGACCTGGAGGGAGTTGCATTTTATATATTAAAAGCAAACAAATCAATGTACCCTTACATTATAATTGCCAACATCCGGCACTAATACAGCCCGCAGTATGTGCAATAACTAGCAACGCCACTCTGCCAATTCCTAGAGCCAGCGTGTGTTCCAGATAATGGAAATTGCATAACTTGATGTGACGTGTTCCGCCTCTACACGTTTCGTCACACTGACATCATCAAGAAGCTGGAAGCAGTTTGTGCATGTCTGTTAAATTGTCACTTGTGGCACAGTAATTAAAGCATATTTTGTGAGTTAAAGAACTGTGGCATATGTGTGCTGTGGTTACAGTGAGTAGGCTCAGATTTTATTTAACCCTGCCCCTTTAAGCCTCCCACACTGTTAGTGCTCATTTCCCATGTTCACAATTTGGCAGCACACTGCTTTACCATTTACCATAAAAAAAAATTGTATGGGGTTTAAAAAATGATCGACCCCGGGTGCCAAAAGTGCTAGGTAGGACACTGCCTACAAGTCTTAGTACTGTTTTATTTTTTACAAAACTAATCTTTCACACAGAAAAGATTGTGTCAACCCTGACCTAACACATTATTATGCAGCTAGAATGGTATGTCAACCACAAAGATCCTGGACCTTTTAAAGACGTAAAGACGATTGTATGTGCCACTGCTGCATTCCTGTACGGCAAAGACACTGCCGTCCAGACTTTAACCACTTTAGCCCCGGACCAATTGGCAGCCAAAGGACCAGGCCCTTTTTTTGCGATTCGGCACTGCGTCGATTTAACTGACAATTGCGCGGTCGTGCGACGTGGCTCCCAAACAAAATTGGCGTCCTTTTTTTCCCACAAATATAGCGTTCTTTTGGTGGTATTTGATCACCTCTGCGGTTTTTATTTTTTGCGCTATAAACAAAGAGCGACAATTTTGAAAAAAAAAACATTTTTTTTTTTACTTTTTGCTTCAATAAATATCCATAAAAAAATATGTAAAAAAAAAAAACATTTATTCATCAGTTTAGGCTGATATATATTCTTCTACATATTTTTGGTAAAAAATCGCAATAGGTGTATATTGATTGGTTTGCGCAAAATTTATTGCATCTACAAACTATGGGATAGATTTAGGGACTTTTATTTTTTTATTGTTTTTACTAGTAATGGCGGCGATCTGCGATTTTTTGCGGGACTGCGACATTGCAGCAGACAAATCTTACCACAAATGACACTTTTTGGGGACCAGTGACATTATTACATTGATCAGTGCTATAAAAATACACTGATCAATGTAAAAATGACACTGGCAGGGAAAGGGGTTTAGACTAGGGGGCGATTAAGTGGTTAAGTGTATTCCCTAGGTGTATTCCAACTGTAGGGGGATGGGCTCACTGGGACATGACAGAGATCACTGCCCGACCCGTGGGCACGCTTCCTCAGCTTGCAGCGGGAGCAAGAGCACGCCACCCATAACTGCGCGGACCACCGTACAGGTACATCGATCTGCGCTGCGCTGCCAGCCTGCCACAGTATATCTGCGTGAGTACGGCTTTCCCTTTAGAAGCCGGCAGAGGGCGCGCGCGCAACTCCGGAGGCTCGTGGGGGACCCGATGCTGCTGGCCACGCACAATTGTATCCATGAGAGCTAGCACAGGGATTTGTGTGTGTAAACACACAAATCCTTGTTCTGTCAGGAGAGAGGAGACATATTGTTTGTTCCTACTAAGTAGGAACAACGATATGTCTCCTCCCCCAGTCAGTCCTATCCCCATACAGTTAGAACCAGTGATGTAAGTAACTGAGTTAAAATAAACTGAGTTACCTAACGCAGTTAATTTAGAGGGTAACGAGTAATCTAACTGATTACTTTTCCCCTCATGGTAACTCAGTTCCCATTACTTTGGCTTAGTTACCCCAATTACATCTACCGCCACTAGATGGCAGTAGTGTAATTCTTGTGTTCTGCCGAAAAAGTTCCCCCGCCGGATAAGGACCCCCTGTACTGCGCAGGCGCAGCGCTTGTGCAGTACGAAGGACTACGGAGCTTATGAAAATTGCCGAACCTAAACAGCTCTGAATGAACTCTACACCGCGCAGGTGCAGTTAACATGTAATTGTACGAGGCGATGCTACACGCTCCCGATGCTCGTGCTACTCTGCAAGGGGCTTCTATCATGTAACTAAGGGGCAGGTCTAGTATTACTGTAACCAAGGGGCGCATTTATTATTATTGTTATACATTGAGCTCTGCCCATTAATTTAACATTCGCCCTCTTCTGTAGCCATCCGCCCCTTACACGATATAATAATAGACCCGCCACTTGCTTACACGCTATAACAGATCTGCCCCTTGGTTAGAGTAATAATAGAGCAGCCCCTTGGTTACACGATGTATAACAATAATAATAAATGCGCCCCTTGGTTACAGTAATACTAGACCCGCCCCTTAGTTACACGTATAGAATATTTAAAAAAAAAGTCAGTTACTTTGCTGTGTAACTAATTACTTTTCCAATGTAGTAACTGAGTTACTAACGCAATTACTTTTTGGGAGAAGTAATTTGTAACTTAACTAATTACTTTTTTAAAGTAAGATGACCAACACTGGTTAGAACACACTGTGGGAACACATTTAACCCCTTTATCACCCCCTAGTGTTAACCCCTTCCCTACCAGTGACATTTACACAGTAATCAGTGTATATTTATAGCACTAGTCGCTGTATTAATGTCAATGGTCCCAAAAATTTGTCAAAAGTGTCCGATCTGTCCGTCCCAATGTCGTAGTACCGATAAAAATTGCAGATCACCGCCTTTACTAGTAAAAAAAAAAAATAATAAAAAAAATGCCATATCCTATAATTTGTAGGCGCTATAACTTTTACGGAGACCAATCAATATACGCTTATTGCTATCTTTTTACCAAAAATTTGTAGAAGAATATATATTGGCCTAAACTGATGAAGACAATTTTATTTAAATTTTTTATTTTGGGGATATTTATTATAGCAAAAAGTAAAAAATATTGTTTTTTTTTCAAAATTGTCGCTCTTTTTTTGTTTCTAGCGCAAAAAATAAAAAACCGCAGAGGTGATCAAATACCACCAAATTGGACGAAGTAAGGAAAAAATGCCAGGAGTTCAAAACCAGACCAATATCATGGTTAGGCCGCATTAATGCGGTCAAAATGATGATACTTCCGCTGATCACTTACAAGTTGCAGATGATCCCAATATCCCTACCAGAACAGTTCCTGAGGAAATTAAAAGCTATTATTATGAACTATATTTGGCAACAGAAGTCACACAGAATCTCAATACAAACCTTAAAATTAGAAAAAAGTAAGGGGGGCTTGGCAGTACCAGATATCGTTAATTATTATTACGCAGGGGGCGTGGCTTAGCTATGAAAGCGTGAGGACGCACCGCCGGGAGCTCTGCACAGGAACGGGCTGAGAACCGCCCGTAGAGCAAAAAAACAGAGCCAGATCCATATGCCCGGAGCCGGGAAACACCCGCCGACCACCGAGGACCGGAGGGGGCACGAAATTACCCACTATTTTCTGCGGCAGCACCCGGTCTCCTCGCCGGCCGCCCGATCCAAGATGGCGCCGCCGCGAGTTCCGGCGGCGAGCGCCGCTACAAACAGCAAGAAGGGAACGCAGGCGGGGGCCGCTGCAATGGAGGAGGACTTCCCCCCACTCATGCCTACAGCAACAAGTAAGAGGGGAGCGCAGGTGGGGGCCACAGCACCGGAGGAGGGCTTCCCTCCACTCTCACACACAGCTCCATGTATGAGGGGCACACAGGCAGGAACCGCAACAGTGGAGGAGGACTCCCTCCCCCCCATGCACTCTCAGATACAGTCCCCTGCCTTACCTGTCACTGAATCACAGCTGCACACTGCCAGTGCAGGGGGTATGAGTGGCCTGACAGAGGGATCCCTTAGAGACATGGTCTCTGGTCTGCCCACCAAACAGGACCTTAATGCCATGGCAGCCTCAATAGTGAATGCCCTCACCAGGGAGCTACATGACCTGAAGCAGCAAGTTGACACAGTGGAGGAAAGGGTGACTGTGCTGGAATCCACTAACGACACCACTGACGCCCGTTTAACCTCCCTAGAGACGGAACACAGGTCCTTCCGCCGTCATCTTGTTGATGTGCACCTGCGATTAGATGACAGCGAGAATAGGAGCAGGCGAAACAACTTGCGCCTCCGAGGCATCCCAGAGGCCACCATGGGTCAAGATCTCCGTGTCACCGTTGTAGCTATCCTGAACCAAGTCCTGGGTAAGTCACCCACGGCAGAACTGGAACTGGACAGAGTCCACCGCATACCAGGTCCCAGGGCCCCACCTTCAACGTCACGGTCCCCCGCTGCTGCGGATCCCCCGCGTGATGTTCTCTGCCGGGTGCACTTCTTTACCATTAAGGAAGAGATCATACGTCTGGCATGGGATAAGGGCCCAATTGACTTTGACGGGGCCCCTATACGGATTTTTCCGGATGTTTCCAGGCAAACCCGTGTTATGCGGGGTCTGCTACGACCATTGCTGGAGGTGGTGAGGGAGGCTGAAGCTACATACCGCTGGGGCCACCCTTTTCACCTGATCGTCCGAAAACACGGATCAGAATTCCATCTTCGTGCGCCTGACCAACTCCCCGATCTATTCAGCTTCATCGCCAAGCCAGCTGTCAGTGTCCCCAACTGGTTCGACTACCTGCTCACGCAAGAAACGCCGGGTTCACCACCGCCCAGACAGCAACGGGTCAGGCGATCGCGCTCACGGGCACCGCATCGTGAGGCTCCCAGGTCACACCCGGCGTCCCCCGAGGCTTGAACAGCACCACCTACCCCACGGACTGGTAAGACTTTGCATTTTCCCCTCGTGGGGCTCCACTCAGAACAGGCCTGTCTCCTATCAAGACCCTGGCTAGGGATCTAAGAGGTTCCGGCAGACTCTTTTCTCTCCCCCTTTTCTTTTCTCACTCCCCCCCGGCTGAGTTGACTATCCCCATATGCCTCTAACAGAAACAAAACCCGTTATCCAATACGGTCCTTTGCTGGGGGGGGGTGGTTTAATTTCATCTCACATATGTGTTTTCCGTGCACTGCTTGTCTGTTTGATGTTTTGCAGGTTACAGCTATGGGCCGCAACTTGGGCTGGCCTTTGGGGTCGGGCCCGCCCCCCCTCACTTAGGTGTGTGGCGAGGAGGCTAGCTGCACGGCTTGGGATGTGACGGCGGGCCACACCCCCCGGGCCGGGCCTTGAGTTCTGGGCCGGGGGGGGGGTGGCGGTGCCGGTCGGCCCCACGGGGGGACTTGTTTTTGCGGGTCCCGTCTGGGGGTTCGCTGGGCTCCGCCTCCCCCCCCACGTGTGGCGGGCACTGGGTGCTGACCCTCTTGAGTCAAGGAAATAGTGGGGCCTATCCTTTAGAAAGGCCCCTCTCAGGTGGCCTAACTGTAATTAGAGTGTTTTTAATCTGAACTGTGCCCCTCTGACCATATTTCTTTCATAAACACAGCTAGGGTCTGAATACATGTGGGGGCCGCGCCCCGGGCCGGGCACCCGGGGGGAGGGGGGTGGGGATTATGTACCTGCTCCACTGGCGGATGCACGCTCTGTAAGCGGAGTTTTCTCCGGTGCATAGACAGTGGGCAGCCACAGATACCAGATTTCAGTTTCCACTACATAGACACCAGTTATGTACAAGACCAGCTCACATATTGTTACCAATTAAGATTTAATGTTGGCTCTAATGCTATGTTACTTTCTCCATGGTTCTCAATGCTCTCTTCCTGTGCATCTCCTAACTCGATGTTTCTTTGTTTTAATTTTTCCTGTTGCACCATTGCTTGACCCCAAGCAATCCTAGCCGCTCTAGCCACCCCCAATTAGGGCGGCCCCCCGCTTGGACACTGGTAGTGCCAACCGGGGGTCCATAGAGTAATTGCATTTATAGACTAGTTTTCCCCTCCCTCCTTCCCCCCCCCCCCCCCACCCCCTCCTTCCCCTTCCCCCTCGACCTCCTCCTACCCTTCCCTCCCTCTTTAGGTGGTGGTGCCCCCCGGTGGGACCACAGGCAGGGGGCCGCTACCCCCCCCTCCCACCTTGCTAACAGTGGTCGCCACCAGGCCAAAAGGAGCCATGGGACTTCTGAAGGTCACCTCTCTAAATGTACGCGGCCTTAATGTGCCAGAAAAGCGCTCGCAGCTTCTAGCTGACCTACGCAAAGGCAGGACACAAATTGCCTTTCTACAGGAAACGCACTTCCATGGCGAACGCATTCCTAAATTGACAAATGGGGCCTTCCCAACGGCATACCACAGCACTTCTCCCATCTCCAAGTCCAAGGGGGTCAGTATCCTCCTGGCAAAATCGGTACCGTGGACGTTTGGGGCGCAGCGGGTGGATCCGCAGGGACGCTTTCTCCTCCTGAAAGGGAAGGTGTTTGACGAGCAGGTCACCCTCGCTAATGTCTACTTCCCTAATGCAGATCACCCGCAATTTTTGCGGAAGCTGCTACCTCAACTACTGGAATTCGCAGAGGGAATGCTCATCTTTGGGGGAGACCTCAATTTTACTATGGATCCCTTGCTGGATGCCTCACGCGGGGCCTCTCATCTCTCTTACGCGCGCCTTAAGCGGATGAAAGCGGACCTCCAGGCCTTGCGCCTGGTTGACCCCTGGCGACTACTGCATCCCCAGGCCCGAGACTATTCATTTTTCTCTCAAGTCCACCACTCCTACTCGAGATTGGACTATCTGTTATTGTCGCACAAGGACTTATCCAAGGTGGTCTCCACCGCCATCGATGTCATATCGTTCTCGGATCATGCGCCGGTACACCTTACCCTCCAACTGGGTCCTGTGGCCAAGACCCCTCCCTCATGGAGATTGAATGAGACTCTACTACAGTCGGAAGAGACCCGTTCGGAGGTACTGGCCACATTGCAGGAGTATTTCTCCGTTAATACAGCCTCAGTCACCAACCCCCTGATAGTTTGGGAGGCCCATAAGACGGTTGTAAGGGGCACCCTAATTAAAATAGGGGCTCGCCTCAAACGGGACAGAACACGACGTGCAGACGAACTCCTTGCCCAGATCCATTCCCTAGAGAGCGCCCACAAAGCCAGTCTCGCACGGGCAACTTATCAGGAACTTCTCAAAGCGCGTGAAGAACTCCGCTCGATTTTGTTTCACAAAACGAAACAAAAACTGGCTTGGGCACACCGTACGATGTACGAATTTTCCAATAAACCCGGCACGATGTTGGCCAGGGCACTACGAGGCCCACGTTCCAAAACCTATATCCCGCACATACTGACATCCTCGGGCCAGAAAGTGTCCACATCATCAGATATGGCAGCAGAGTTCCGGTTATTCTACGAAGGCCTCTATAATTTAGACAGGCCACAGTCGGATGACAACACCACTTCTGGAGGTTTTACCCCACGGTCATACGTGGCCACATCCGGCATGCCCTCTCTCCCGGCCGAGGTCCAGGAGGAGTTGGAGCAACCCATTACGACGGCGGAGTTGGGGGTGGCACTGGCCACCTCAAAACCAAAGAAGGCCCCCAGCCCCGACGGCCTCACTCCACCATATTACAAAGCTTTCTTTGAGACACTCTCCCAGCCCTTAGTAGCGGCCCTCAATTCAATTACTGAGGGTAACTCCTTCCCGATAGACACCTTGAGGGCCTACATCTCCCTCATCCCAAAGGAGGGGAAGGATCCACTAAGATGCGGGAGCTACCGGCCGATAGCTCTCTTGAATACCGACCTCAAATTATTCGCCAAGATACTGGCCAATAGGATACTCTCACACATACCAAGCCTGATCCACAGGGACCAGGCGGGTTTTGTTCCACAACGGGAACCACGGGACAACACCATCAGGGTGATAAACCTAATCCACGCGGCCAGGTCATCAGGGAAGCCCCTTCTCCTGCTGTCAACCGACGTGGAGAAGGCATTTGACCGTGTAGACTGGTCCTTCATACAGGCCACCCTAGAACATATTGGGCTGCGCTCCTCGATGCTCAGCTGGATCCTTTCCCTCTACTCCCATCCTACAGCTGCGGTCAAAGTTAACGAGACTAGGTCCAGCTACTTTAACATCCGCAACGGCACTCGACAGGGCTGCCCCCTTTCCCCGCTGATCTTTATACTATCCCTGGAGCCTCTCCTCTGCAGAATAAGGGCGAATACACACATTACCGGCTACCGCAAACCCTCCGGACTGCATAAGGTGGCCGCTTTTGCAGATGACCTCATTTTCTTTCTAACAGACCCACTCAAATCACTCCCTAACCTACTCCACTCCCTACAGGAGTACGGGGCCCTCTCTTCCTTCCAAATCAATCTGTCGAAGTCCTCCCTCCTCAATATCTCTGTGGATAAAGGCACGATCCGCCGCCTGCGCTCAGAGTTCCAGCTGCGTTGGGCGACCAACACTATTCCCTACTTGGGCGTTGAAATCAGTCCGGACCCCATGGACCTGTACCAGGCTAACTTCGCTCCACTCCTTCTCCGACTCAACACAGATCTCCTTCATTGGCACTCCCTTACCTTGACGTGGTTTGGGCGATGCAATGCCATTAAGATGACAGCTCTACCCAGGATACTGTACCTATTACAAGCCCTCCCTATCCGTATCCCCCCGCTATTCTTTAAACAAATCGATTCGATGTTTCGAGCCTTTGTCTGGTCGCATCGAAAGCCGCGTATTAGATTGCAACTCCTACACATGGCAAAGCACAGGGGAGGGGTGGGCCTCCCAGATATAAAAACCTACTACAGGGCGGCCCATCTTACTAGGGTGGTCGATTGGCACTGCCATGCAGAACATAAACAATGGGTGGCGATGGAGCTGGAGGACTCGGACGGCATGGCCAAGAGTTGGCCGTGGACCACCACCCCCATCCCAAGGGACCTCACTAACCACCCCACGGTGGGCAGCACCATTCAGGTGGCCAGGGATGCCTTTCAACATTCCTCAGTATCCCCAAGGCCCTCCCCCATGGTACCAATCTTGGGTAACCCCGATTTCCCTCCTGGCCGTATGAACCCTATCTTTGGACGTCTAACTGCAAAGGATCGGCTTCACCTCCACGACTTCCTAGGCCCGGACGGCCAACTTATAACAGAGGCAGGGATATACGCTACTGATCCCCCACTGGACTTTTGGAGCGGTCTCCAACTACGTAATTTTCTGCGCCGGTGTGCACGGACACCGGGCATATCGCGCCCCCTCACGGAACTGGAGCAAATCTGCCATCGCAGAGAACCGATTCGTCACTGTCTGTCGCTTATCTATTCCTCCCTGATCTCACCAGCGGAAGGGTCTACGCCACCCTTCCTTTCTAAATGGGAGGCTGATTTAGGAATCCAACTCAATGACCCACAAAGGGACAAGGTCTTGCACTTTGCCCAGAAGTCATCCATAGCCACTAGAGTCCAAGAGACCTGCTATAAAATTATGACCCGATGGTACAGAGTACCTACCACTCTGCATCGCTTCCTCCCGCAGGTCTCTAGCGTTTGCTGGCGTTGTGGTTTGGAGGAGGGAACGATGCTCCACATTTTCTGGGACTGCCCCAAAATCAAACCCTACTGGCGAGAGGTGACCAGCACGATCGAGCACCTGACGGGTGCCGTCCTAGAGGGGGATCCTGGGGCCTGCCTGCTGCACCTCTCTAAGCGACCCATTAAGAAGTACAAAGCCTCCCTTACCATTCAGCTTTTAAATGCTGCCAAGGCATGCATCCCCTTGTGCTGGAGATCGGAGAATCCACCATCAAAATCTATGTGGTATGCTAAGGTCAATGAACTAAGGAACATGGAAGACCTCACCGCCACCCTACATGGAAGAGAGGAGACCTTCTCGGAGACATGGCGACCATGGATTCATTACATCTATACTGAAGCGTACCTCAGTGAGGTTACAGGTCCTGATTAATCCATGCAGCTCGAGCTTCCGCATGATCAGGGGGGCACCACCACCTCCATCCTCACCCTTCTTCACTTCCCCCTTCCTCCTCCTTTCATCCCCTTCCACCCCTCCCCATCCTACATATATTTTTTCTTTTTCTTCTTTTTGTTTTTTAAGTTTTCCCCAGCCATGGGCCGGTTTAGCCAGATATTATGCATATCTTTTATACATTACTCGCCATTGGCGCCACATGGCTGGACCCGGCTGTCTGGGGGATAATTCCCCCAGCCAGCCGGAATAGTTTCTCTTAGTGTGGTCGTGGCAGCCGCACTAGACATATGGGTTATTCAGGAAACAGTATGGAAGCTCCTTCCTGGTGTTGCACATGGGTAGTTTGGCTTTCACACGCAACCGCATCTGCAAACCATAAAGTGCGGTACTGGGGGAAGAGCTACACGGCAAAGCTAGTACATCATCTAACCCTATTTGTTACATGTTACTGTTTTTTTACTATAAGCAATGTCATTATTATTCTGTGATTGTAATGCTGTACCATTTTGAAAATTAAATAAAGGAGTTACAAAATTATTATTACGCAACCGCCTTACTAAGAATTCCAGAATGGGGGAAGTCACATAGTGAAAAGAGATGGGTAAGTTTAGAGGAAGCACTGAGTGAAACACAGTTGGGGAAAATCATTTGGAACCCACCTAAGTTCAGAAAATTAGGGGAAAAAACACACGTGATCACAAAAAACACTTTAAAAATCTGGGATAAAATGCACAAAAATTTTAAGATAAAATTCAATTCACCACTGATTGCACTAAAAGAAAATTTTCTGTTTCAACCAGGGAGGAAGGAAATGGGAGGGGAATGGATTAAAGATGATAATGCACGGTTAGGAGACTTAATTAGTAAAGGAAAAATATTGTCTATCCAGGAGCTACAAAAGAAGAGCGATTTGTTTTTGGTGGATGAATGGCGGTACCTCCAGTTACGTCACTTGGTGGGTTCAATGCCCCCCCCTATGAGGGGACGGGGGGACCTCACGGCGATGGAACGTGTCTTTACGGCGGAGAATACCAAGAAATTGATTACAAAAATCTATAAGTTCCTGCTATCAGGGGACGGACAGGAGGTGCCGGCCTTCATCCAAAAATGGGGAAGGGAACTGGGAACTCCACACACGGGGGCTATTAAGAAAATTTTTCAACTCACACATAGTTCGGCTGTTGATGTCAAATCTGCTGAGATCAACTACAAGTGCCTCTCGGGCTGGTATCTGACCCCGGACAAGCTAAATAAATTTCAGTCAGGGGTGTCTGCCAACTGTTGGCGAGGTTGCCAGGAGAGGGGAACTATGGGCCACCTCTGGTGGGACTGCCCAAAAATTAAAAAATTCTGGAAATCTATTCTAAAATTCATTGAGGAAATCTCGAAGGTCGTGGTAAAAGAGGACCCATGGGAAGTGTTGCTGCATGATACACCAGTTGGGTCCAGGCAATACAGGAGATCTTTGGTTCCGCATTTGCTAAACGCGGCGAAGCGAGTGATACCCAGAAGATGGAGGGACCCGGAGAGCCCACCTCTTTGGGAATGGGTAGATGCGGTAGAGGGGATTTATACCATGGAGTGCCTTGCAAATAGTGGGATCGAGGAAGGAGAGGACACAAAAGCCAAATGGGAGGGATGGAGAAGGTTCAAGAGGTCTTGGAGCTATGTAGAAGCATTAAGAAACAAGTGAGAAAGAGATGCGTAAATATTAATAAACACCGAGTAAGGACAGGAGCGACCCCAGCGGCGAGGGGGAGGGATGGGGAAATAAGGGATGTGGACAAGATTTGAGAGCTATATTAGAAACAGAGGGAGCCGGAGAGGTCCTAATCAATAAGCCCGCATAATTAGCTCTACAAAAGGTGTAACTTGCTAGAGAAATTTTCGAGTGTTAAATCAATCAAATTAAAAAAAAAAAAAAAAAAAAAAAAAAGAGAAACAGTTCCACAATGATGTAAAGACACATGAGGGACATAAGTTGAGGGCGTTTCTGATCTGGTCCCAATAAGATCTTGCTGAGGTGGACAAAAAAAAAAAAAAAAAAAATACCACCAAAAGAAAGCTCTATTTAAGATCTATCTAAGATGCAAATGTACTTTGGTTACAGCATTGCATGTCTGCGCAATTGTCAATTAAAGCGATGCAGTGCCAAATTGTAAAAAAGTACTCTGGTCAGGAAGGGGGTAAAATCTTCTGGGGCTGAAGTGGTTAATTAATAAACACCTCTGAATCATCAACGTGTTTTGGAGAATTTAATGTACATCAGGGTTACCAACTCAAAATTTATTTTTTGCAAATGCCCAGAAATTTGCATTACGGTCAGATACTTTCAGACTGTTTGCCATAGACTGACTTAAAGGCATTGTACACTTTTAAACGTTTTTGTTGTTTTAACTAGATATTAGTGTAGTTGTATTCCCTTTGTTGTGTGTTTGCCTTACCTTGTAATGATGGGCTCATATGTTGGTACTGCAGTTTGTAGTGTCATGACTGATGGATTTGCATGTCCATGTATTCATGTATTCATTCACCTAGATTGTCCCTATTCACTAAACTTCTTGTTCTAGGTCATGCGTATCCAATCCATTCCTCGACATTTCCTCTGTGATGCATCTCAGTGGGAGTGCTAATGTGATAAAACACATCTCTTCCCTTCGTTGCTCTCCCTGCTCATGTCTGTTTTAGATCTAATTACTATGCAGCTCTCACCTGCAGAATATTAGACTGAGAGACCCAGGGATTTTGGGACATGTAGTTATTTTCACAGGATGTGTCCGTTCTTAGACAACAGACAGAGGTCACGCATTGACCTATGCAGTGCATAGGGGTCTTCTTCTGTCTTAGGGGGTCTTCTCGCCGGACTCCTCCGCTATCTTCTGCTCTTTTACCTAGCTCTTTCACTAGCGGAGGAGCCAGGCTTTCTTCTTCATCGCTGCCGTCGTCTGGGGGTCTTGTTCCGACTTCGGGGGTCTTTGGGGGTCTCTTCTGTTCTTGCCGGTGGCCGACGCTCTCTCTGGCCGTAATGGCAGAGACACGCTGTGATGTGACTTATATAAGGACACGGGGCGGGTCACATGCTCATGTCACATGGTGACCCCGCCCCCATATGATGTCACAGTCCCAGCATCCTCCGGGACTGTGACATCATATGGGGTGGGGTCACCATGTGACATGAGCATGTGACCCGCCCCTTGTCCCTATATAAGTCACATCACAGCATGTCTCGGCCATTACGGCCAGAGAGAGCGTCGTGTCAACATCGGATGAAGAAAGAAGAAGCAGAAGCAGAAGGCGGCAGCGGCAGCAACGACAGCGACGGCAACAGAAGCCCCGGCAAACTACAAGAAGAACAGGAGAGACCCCCTAAGTCGGAACAAGACCCCCAGATGGTGGCGGCGACGAAGAAGAAAGCTAGGCTCCTCCGCTAGTGAAAGAGCTAGGTAAAAGAGCAGAAGATAGCGGAGGAGTCCGGCGAGAAGACCCCCCAAGATGGAAGAAGACCTCCCGGAGCTGTGCATTAAAGTATTTTAAAAAATTGTGTCGTTTTTTTTTATTTACACTTTCTTCCTTAGGTGAACGGATAGGGGTACATCGTACCCCATACTCATTCACATAGGGTGGGAGGCTGGTATCTGGGGGCCCCCTTATTAAAGGGGGCTCCTGGATTCCGATAAGCCCCCCACCCGCAGACCCCGACAACCAACGGCCAGGGTTGTCGGGAAGAGGCCCTTGTCCTCATCAACATGGGGACAAGGTGCTTTGGGGTGGGGGGGGCCGCAGGGCCCCCCTTTCCCCAGGGCACCCCCCATGTTGAGGGCACGCGGCCTGGTACAGCTCAGGGGGGGGCGCTTGCTCGTCCCCACCCCCTTTCCTTACCGGCCGGGCTGCGTGCTCGGATAAGGGTCTGAGATGGATTTGGGGGGGACCCCCACGCCGTTTTTTCAGCGTAGGGATTCCCCTTTAAATCCATACCAGGTGACAGGGCTAGCGCGGCGGCATTCACTGCCTTCGCTAGTCCCGTCTACCTGGAGTCACGTTCTAAATGAACGGACTTTCCTCCGTGTGTGAGGTAAGTCCGTTCATTTCAAAAGTCCCGCGGACTAGCTCACAGGTGGCGGGATTTTCCGCCGGACTGCAGACTCTAGTCCGGCGGACAATCCCGCGGGAAAGTCCGCTCGTGTGTACGCGGCCTTAGGATAAAAAACCTTCTGCCTTTACAACTTCTTTAGGCCCCTTTCACACTTGTGCAACTTCAAAGTCGCGCGATTTTGCCGCAATTTCAAGGAATGCCTGTGTAAGTGCCATCAAAATCGGACCAAAGTAGTGCAGGGACTACTTTTAAGTCGGAAAGAATTGAAGTAGTACTAATATGAATGGCTGTCTTTGGAAATCATGGGGAACGACTTGTCATGCTACTTTGCAGTCCCAAATCGTGGGACAAGTCGTATAAGTGTGAAAGGGGCCTTAAGGAAACTTGTTAGAATGGCTATTACCAGGAACAGCCAAGACTCTAGCCAAGGCTACCGTGCCATTGCCCAACTACCCGAAGCAGTACTAGCCCTTGAGCATTATATGAAGTTTCTGCGTAGAAACTAGATCTCCTTGGAAGTAGCACAATGACATGGATGGAAACCTTGACGACATATCAGGTTCCCTTTAATAACAACATTGTATTCAATTATAAGAAGGCTGTCATGTTTCAGACTAATAGTAAATTAGCATCATAATTTTATTCCTGATTATCTAGCAATCTGGCCAGGAGCCAAAGCTATGTGCTACATTAATCCACCGGTAATCTGCAGAAGCCTATGGTTTTAATTAAGATGAAAGATGAACTGTGCTTCCAACACATAATAACTTCAAAATGACACAACAGAAATGAATTTCCATGTCCATTAGAGAATTCCCCAACACCACTAAGGTAGTTACATGAACGTATTATAATTGGATGATAGAAAATTATTCCCAACAAAGTAATGAATACACAAATGATAACTCTGTTTTGTTATACAAAGAAATGTAATAAAGCATGGTTATCCTAAAGTGGAACTCCAGCCAAATGTTTTTTCAAGTTGGATAGAGTTGGAGTTGGAACAGAATATAACTTATGTTAGATTTTTATTGATTGCTGCTTTTCCATTTAGGAGTTCTCATTTTCTGTCCCAGTAATCACACAGGAGATTAAGAGAGATCCCCTCTGCAGGGGCATAAAGACTGTAACCTAGCGAGTATACTACAAGACACCTCTCTCAAGTTTGATTCCATTTGGGAACCATGGGCAGCTTATTGCGGAATCTCACTTATTCCCGGGGTCCCCCCGGATAGACCCTCAATATCCAGCTGAAGAGTGGCACACCCCCCCCCCCCAACCCTTCCTTTATTTCCCTTCTCTCTCTTTTTCTCTACTTTCCTACTCACCCTAGGTTAGCCCAGGTAGACCCAGCTTGACTCTAAGCTGGCTTTAAGATGTTAACATTATGAAGCCCAGATGACAGCTCTTGTTACCTACGCCACCAGAAGGCAACTCCCCCAGGTTGACGGGTCACTTGCCTAAGTTCTAACCTCTCCAGGCCATAAACAAGAATGGGTAGAGGATTTGTGGGGGAGTCGGCTCAGGGCACAGAAAGATCCTGTTAGGGGTGCCCGGAGCAGGCTCGAACCCCCAGACTTAATACCGCTTATTTGACCTCCTCCTATGCATTACAATACATTCTAAGGGGAAGAGAGCGGGACCGTTCTGATATGATGGTCCATTACACCTGGGCCCAAGTTGAGTTTCAGAATTGTTTCTTGTAACACGGTTTTCACCTTTGTTTATTACAGTTTATTGATCTACCTTATGCTATACATATGTAAAGCCTACAATCTGTATGACTTATTAAATTTAATAAAAATTTATTGAAAGAAAGACTGTAACCATCCCCTTGTATTCGAAAAAAAAAAAAGAGATTTGGCTGCAGTTTTACCCCCCCCCCCCTTTAAGCTTTTGTGTAGTTCATTAAAAGTCTTTAAATTCCTTAAAGGGGAGGGCCAGCCGGGAATTTTTTTTTTTTTTTAAGTCAGCAGCTACAAACACTCTAGCTGCTGACTTTTAATAAGCAGACTTACCTGTCCTGGGTGCCCGCGATGTCGGCCCCCCCGAGAACGACCGTCCCTCGGCTCTCGGTTCGCCATTCTAACTAAGGGAAACAGGCAGTTGAGCCTTGCATGCGCGAGTCGCGCGGTCGCTTCGTGAATGGGGCGCGCTGTGTTGTGGGACAAACACAGTTCCCATAACACATCGCGCCCCATTCACTAGAACAGGGGTCTTCAAACTACAGCCCTCCAGTTGTTCAGGAACTACAATTCCCATCATGCCTAGTCATGTCTGTGATTGTCAGAGTTTTACAATGCCTCATGGGATGTGTAGTTCTGCAACAGCTGGAGGGCCGTAGTTTGAGGATCCCTGCACTAGAAGAAGACGCGAGGAGCAGAAGACTGAAGAACACCGCAGAATAGGAAGAGGCAGATTAGGACGATCTGCCTAGCAAGAGACATTTCTGGTAAGTTAAAAAAATGTTTTTTTTTTTTTCCCTTTCAAATTTTTATTAACATTTTTATGCAGTTTTTTTTTTTTTAGGGTGGCCCTCCACTTTAATATGTTTCAGTAAAGCAGGTCTTTAGTAAGTTTTCTAGTGTGTAAAAATACTTGTGTGAATGTCTGTCAGAAGTAGCAGGGATGTTGAAGTTTTCTAGTATCATAGAACAAAATATGCTGGATATATACTGTAGATGTGCATGTGTAGGATTTAGTGAAGGGGCGACTACTCTACCCTGGACATATGTCTTCTGAATGTTTTACCCAGGGCCGCTGATAGGGGGGATCTTGTAGGGGGCCTGAGCAAACACGGGGGCCCACACAGGGGGCTAACATTAGAGCCAGCTTTGGGAAGGGGGTCCCGTACAGGGAGGTGGATTAGTGATGGACGACAATTGCAGAACTCTTCCTCCAGCAGCTGAAAGCTGGTCTCTCCCCCCTCTCCCTGCTGCCAGCTTTTATCTGCTGAGAAAGAGACAGTTATCCCTTACTAATCCCCCTCCCAGTGCTGGCTCTAATACTAGCTCTGCCCCTGAGTTTGTAATCTCTGTGACTTTGTTTCTCTGCTTCTGTCTCGCTGATCCCGGAGCTCCAACTGCCCAGCCTGTATATTTTTTTCCATCTCATCTTCATTTTTATTTATTAACTCAGTCTTGTATTTTAGATTTAGCAGGAATTCTGTAAGTTATGTTGTATTTGTTTCTGCTAATAATTATTATATTGTATTTTTAGCAAAATATAGCGCTAATATTTTCTTTGGGGGGGGGGGTAGTCTGTACTCTGGCTCTATCAGCAGCCCTGGTTATTCCTCAAGCTTCTCCATCCTTTCCTCACACATGACAAGCAGCTCTGGTGACACGTTGGTGTGTCACCGGAGACAAGAGGTGAGGCGGACCCCAGACCTATGGCTTTAAGTACAGGGCAACCAGGGTTTCTGACTAGTAGGCTTTACAAAGAGCCCCCTAAGAGGCAACCAGGGACCACATTTCTATATGGCATACCATGTCTAGTTGCAGCTTCTGAGTGAAGTTCATCCAGAGAGACATATTATGCCAACTAGTGCATAACCAAATCTCACACCATTTGGCCAATTGTAGCAACTTGTCCTGCGTCCCTTCTCAAATTCTATCTCCTCTCCATTGACATCTGGCCTGGTTCCAAATTCACTGCTGCTGTTCTCCTACCAACTGGCTGCTGCTACTGCTGATGTACTGAGTCAGAGGCTAAGCCTAAAGGGCTGCTGAGGCTCCCTTCTGCCGAATCTGAGGGTCAGGAGATAGAAGTGTGCATCTGATATCTTGGCTCTGGCTAAACAAGAAATTTAGCACTGGGTGTGTATTCGTCTACAGGCACAAGAAGTTAGCTCACCCAAAAAGTGGAGCTTTACAGATACACTATGGCATTACTCTGGGGATGATAAAACAATAAACCAATGTTTGGCGCCTACTCCAAAATCAGACAAACCTAACAAAAACCGTAGCTGCTCCTTTAAGAAGGATAAATCCAAATACAACATATACATAGTAAATGTATGGCGCTTGGTTCTAAATAATGATAGAAGTAACATGTGACAGTACAGTAATAAAATAAAAGTAATGTAATATAAATATTAATAAAAAAAATATAAGAAATGATAAAGTCAAGTGTGATGAATTCCCAACACCAAAATCAATTCCAACGCAATTTTCAAAAATCCTTTACAGCTTGTTTTGTTCTTAACAGCCAATATTCCTCCTGGGTTGTGCTGTAAGGATTCTTCCAATTTTTATATCACTCATATGTAAGATGACCAAACAGGAGATAGATATAAAGTATCACGGTGCAGTAAATTTATTTAAAATTGGTTGGCAGTTTAAAATAAGTTGGTTACACTCACATGTATGGGTGCCTGAAAGCTGGCACCAGCATATACAGCATGTAGAGATGAGATGTCACCACTGCAACCAGCATGAAGCCGACATGCGTTCCAAGCCTCGTTCTCAGACTCCCAGCTCTCACAAATGCGCTTCTGAAAGAATGGTCAAACATTCCCATAGACACACTCCTAAACCTTGTGGAAAGCCTTCCCAGAAGAGTTGAAGATGCAAAGGGTGGGCCAACTCAATATTGTACCCTACGGACTAAGACTAGGATGCCATTAAAGTTCATGTGCGTGGTGTCCCAATACTTTTGACAATATGGTGTACATTTTTTTGTAGACCCTCACCCTATTAAGGATGATTGGTTGAGTCTATTATTTTTTTTAAAACCGACGTGCGTTCCAAGCCTCGTTCTCAGATTCCCAGCTCGGACTTGCTGTTACACAGGACACGGAAGTGACGGTCCCATGCTCTGACGTACATTTCTGACAACTTACATATGAGTGATATCAAAATTGGAGGAATCCTTGCAGCACACCCAAGGAGGAATCTTGGCTTTTGAGAAAAAAAAAAAAAGTGCTTTTTGACCAACCTGTAGAAGGAGGTCAAACATCTTTGATGAGTGCACATACATATTTTTGAGCACAAGCAGTGAAGGATTTTTGAAAATTGTGTTGGGAATTTATCACACTGGACTATATAATTGCTTACTAAATTTTTAATATGTTTTTATTACATTACTTTTATTATTGTACTGTCACATGTCACTTCTATCATTAATTATAACCAAGCACCATACCTTTACTATGTATTTGTTGTAAGTGGAATACTCTGGGGATGGATTTAATAACACACACCCAATGGCAGAAACATAGTGTAATAGTCAGTCCAGAAGAGGAGTCAGACATGGAGAATTTGAGTACACAGGAACAGAAATTGCATTAGGGAGGGTCTTAGCATAACAGACAGGGGATACACAGCAGGTCAAGGGTCCAAACATGAAAGAGAGAGACTGGAATGCGGAGTACACACGATCGGAGTTTCCGGTGGACAATCCGCCGGGCCTAGTCCAGCGGACAACACGTCGGACTTTCCAGCAGAGGTCCGCCGGACTTTCCGAACGTGTGGACTTACCCACACACGCCCGGACTTTTCCGGCGGACGATTGTCTGCCGGAGTTTTGGCCAAAGTCCGCAGGACTTTTGAAATGAACGGACTTGCCCACACACGGAGGAAAGTCCGTTCATTTAGAACGTGACTCCAGGTAGACGGGACTAGCGGAGGTGAATGCCGCCACCTCGATCGGCGACATTGACACCTCGGTAGTCCCGTCAAAAACGGCGTGGAGGTCCCCCCGAATCCATATCAGACCCTTATCTGAGCACGCAGCCTGGCCGGTCAGGAAAGGGGGTGGGGATGAGCGAGCACCCCCCCCCTCCTGAGCCGTACCAGGTCGCGTGCCATCAACATGGGGGTGCCCTGGGGAAAGGGGGGCCCAGCGGACAATTTTAAGTCAAAACTTAAACCTAGGTCTGCCGGACTTTTGGGAGGAAAAAGTCCGCCGGAGCCCCACACACGGTCGGAATGTCCGAAAATCCGAAAGTCCGATCGTGTGTACGCGGCTGAAGTATTACCAACAGCTGGCAGGGCTCATGCCCAGGTGCAGACTTTAAAAAGTTCTGCTTTTCACACTTGCCCCTCAAAGAAGGGTTAAATGTGACTGGATGCCACTACTATGTTGTGGCTACTGGATTTGCACACTGGAGATAGAAAGCATAGTAGAGGGCTGACGGGTAAAAGTATAGTCATTGAAGAGGCAAAATCAGGGAAGGCAGCATGACCTGAAACTACAGGGAAAACTATATGGGTAGCTTTCTAGGGGGTCAAATATGAGGGGGATTAGGGATGAGTGAAATAGATAGTTTTCACCAAAAGTTCTGAAAAAAATGGGTCATTGGGCAGACACATTTTTACACATTTCTACCAAATGCTTTGGACTCAAACTGACTCAAAACTGAGGTGGATTTCAGTGTCTTTTAAAGAGGAAGTAAACTCTCCCACTCTGATGCTTATTTTCATTTAGTCCATTATAATAAGTAATTATCAAACTATAGCCACTGTAATCAAGCCCAAATCGCATATTACTTACTGTTTAAAGAAACTTTAAAAAACTTGTTTCCAGGGGTTATGCAGCGCCATCTTAAGTATTGTTTTCTGAGTCCACAGTGGAGTGTATTTCCGCCCTTACATTGAGCACTTCCTGTACTGTTAACCAAGCCTCCTTCTCAATCCAACGTTTCTATGGCAACCCTGCTTCTCTCTTCATAGCTGACTTGTTTTATTTCATAGTATTTACTTGTGCCGATTTTCTAGTGTTTGCCTGTGTCAGTCTTATCAGCTTCAGCTGATAAGACTGCAGTAATGCTGTCTGATGCCCTGGTTTACACTGCATGTGATGTCACATGGTCACATTTCAGTGTTGTGTGCCGTAGGACAAGTACACAGAGGATGCCGTAAATCAGGGGAGATCTGGGCATGCTCAGTGACATTATTCTAAAGAACAAAAAGGATTACAACAATACTAAGCAAGTAAGGAGATATCTACAAGCAGTGTTCATAATACCGCGTACACACAATCGGACTTTCCGGCGGGATTGTCCGCCAGACAATCCGACCGTGTGTGGGGCTCCGGCAGACTTTTTGTTCCCAAAAGTCCGGCGGACTTAGTTTGAAGTTTTGACTTAAAATTGTCCACCGTCTGTGTGCTAGTCCGCGGGACTTTTGAAATGAACGGACTTGCCAACACACGATCGGAAAGTCCGTTCATTTAGAACGTGACTCCAGGTAGACGGGACTAGCGAAGGAAGTCAATGGTCAATCTCAGCGAGATTGACACCTCACTAGCCCCGTCACCTGGTATGGATTTAAAGGGGAATCCCTACGCCGAGAAAAACGGCGTGGGGGTCCCCCCCAGATCCATATCAGACCCTTATGAGAGCATGCAGCCCGGCCGCCCCCCCCTGAGCCGTACCAGGCAGCGTGCCCTCAACATGGGGGTGCCCTGGGGAAAGGGTTGCCCTGCGGCCCCCCCACCCCAAGCACCTTGTCCCCATGTTGATGATGCCAGTCCCAGCATCCCGGAGGATGCTCGGACTGTGACATCATATGGGGGCGGGGTCACCATGTGACATGAGCTGGTGGCCCTGCCCCTTGTCCCTATATAACTGGCAGCGCAACACATCTGAGCCATTAGAAGAGGAGACAGTGACGAGTCAACATCGGAAGAAGAAAGAAGAAGCAGAAGAAGAAGAAGCAGAAGGCGACAGCGACGGCGACAGAAGCCCGGGCCACCGCTAGTAAAAGAGCTGGAAGAAGAAAGCAGAGGCCCGGCAAGAAGAACAGAAGAGTGGGACAAGACCCCCGAAGTCGGAACAAGACCCCCAGACGACGGCGACGACGAAGGAGAAAGCCGGGCTCCTCCGCTAGTAAAAGAGCTAGAAGATAGCAGAGGAGTCCGACAAGAACACCCCCCCAAGATGGAAGAAGACCCCCGGAGCTGTGCAATAAAGTATTTTTAAAAATTGTGTTGTTTTTTTTTTACACTTTTTTCCCTTAGGTGAATGGGTAGGGGTACATCGTACCCCATACTCATTCACATAGGTTGGGGGGCCGGTATCTGGGGGCCCCTTATTAAAGGGGGCTCCCGGATTCCGATAAGCCCCCTGCCTGCAGACCCCGACAAACAACGGCCAGGGTTGTCGGGAAGAGGCCCTTGTCCTCATCAACAGGGGGACAAGGTGCTGTGGGGTGGGGGGCCGCAGGCCTAGTATGGCTCAGGAGGGGGGGGGGGGCGCTCGCTCGTCCCCACCCCCTTTCCTGACCGGCCGGGCTGCGTGCACGCAGTTTTTTCGGCGTAGGAATTCCCCTTTAAATCCATACCAGGTGACAGGGCTAGCGAGGTGTCAATGTCGTCGATCGAGGTGGCGGCATTGACTTCCTTGGCTAGTCCCGTCTACCTGGAGTCACGTTCTAAATGAACAGACTTTTCTCCGTGTGTGGGGCAAGTCGGTTCATTTCAAAAGCCCCGCGGACTTCTGCCAAAACTCTGGCGGATTGTCCGCCGGAAAAGTCCGGGCGTGTGTGGGCAAGTCCACACGTTCGGAAAGTCCAGTGGACCTCCGCTGGAAAGTGTGGCGGATTGTCCGATCGTGTGTACGTGGCTTTAGGGTTTTTTATGCTGATTTACATGGGACAAAGTTGTGGGGGAGAGTTTACAACCACTTTAAGGGTACTACAGGCTTTAAAATGGATTTGCAGGTTACCAAAGCTTTTTTATTTTGTATTCTTTTAAACATTTTACAATTTTAAAAACTTTTACTATTTTTTCTTACAGCGGCTTTTATGCAAAGCAAGAGAAATTAGAAATAAATATAAGGAAGCTTTTTCACCAAAGCCATTCATCACCACATCAGTGCTGCTTTTTTGATGGTCATTCATGATATACAAAGAACAAATAAAACACCCACACCATAGAAAAAAAGTATTTTGTTTAAAAAAAAAAAGGTTAAAAAATAAAGCATACAATAAAACCCAATGTAAATTCAAAATCTATCACATCATCCAGGGATGCGAATCCATGTCAATCACAATGAGTGACACGCAACTATGTGGACTTGCAGCCACAGCAACCCGCCGCCATTCCCATCAGAAATGACAGCTTCCTTGCACTACTAGAATGTAAACAAAAAGGATACCACCATAGACATGTGATCATTAGCCGATACCTGTCTTATCTGGCCTAAAGCAGGATGAGTTTTGTTTTGCTAGATCCCTAATGCTTGGTCTCATTTAATAAGTCCTTAGGGTTCCTTGTCTACAATTAATTTTGTGAGGCAGTTCTCAAATACTCCAAAGACATGCTGGTAGGTTAATTGGCGCCTCTCCGACTTGCCCCTAGTATGTGTGTGTATGAAAGTGGGTTAGGGACCTTAGATTGTAAGCTCCTTGAGGGCAGGGTCTGATGTAAATGTACAAAGTGAAAGGAAAATGATAAATGAGTTTCATTTTTTTTTAAACAAATAAATATGTTAAAAGTGTGGGATGCATTTGTATTCAGCCCCCCTGAGTCAATACTTTGTAGAACCCCCTTTCACTGCAAGTCTTTTTGAGGATGTTTCTACCAGCTTTGCACATCTAGAGAGTGATATTTTTACCAATTCTTTGCAAAATAACTCAAGCATCTTTGAACAGCAATTTTCAAGTCTTGCCACATATTCTCAATTGGATTTAGGTCTGGATTTTGACTGGGCCATTCTAAAACATGAATATGCTTTGATCCAAACCATTCCATTGTAACTCTGGCTGTATGTTTAGGGTTGTTGTCCTGCTGGAAGGTGAACCTCCGCCCCAGTCTCAAGTCTTTTGCAGACTTCTAAGATTGGCCTGTATTTGGCTCCATCCATCTTACAATCAACTCTGACCAGCTTCCCTGTCCCTGCTGAAGAAAAGCATCCCCACAACATGATGCTGCCGCCACCATGTTTCACAGTGGGCATGGCGTATTCAGGGTGATGTGCAGTGTTAATTTTTCACCACACATAGCGTTTTTCTTTTAGGCCAAAAAGTAACATTTTGGTCTCATCTCAGAAGAGCACCTTCTTCCACGTGTTTGCTGTGTCCCCCACATGGCTTCTCGCAAACTGCAAACGGGACTTCTTTTTGGCTTTCTTTCAACTAATAGTTGTTCTGTGGACAGATTCTCCCACCTGAGCTGTGGATCTCTGTAGCTCCTCCATAGTTAACATGGGCCTCTTGGCTGCTTCTCTGATTAATGCTCTCCTTGCCAAGCCTGTCAGTTTAGGTGGACAGCCATGTCTTGGTAGGTTTGCAGTTATGCCATACTCTTTCCATTTTCGGATGATGGATTGAACAGTGCTCCGTGAGATGTTCAAAGACTGGGATATTTTTTTATAACCTAACCGTGCTTTAACCTTCTCCACAACTTTATCCCTGACCTGTCTGGTGTGTTCCTTGGCCTTCATGAAGCTGTTTATTCACTAAGGTCCTCTAACAAACCTCTGAGGGCTTCACAGAACAGCTGTATTTATACTGAGATTAAATTACACACAGATGGACTCTATTTACCAATTAGGTGACTTCTGAATGCAATTGGTTCCACTAGATTTTAGTTAGGGGTATCAGAGTAAAGGGGGCTGAATACAAATGAATGCCACCTTTTCACATATTTATTTGTAAAAAATTTGAAAAACCATTTATCATTTTCCTTCCACTTCACAATTATGTGCCACTTTGTGTTGGTCTATTACATAAAATCTCAATAAAATGCATTTACATTTTTGGCTGTAACATGACAAAATGTGGAAAATTTCAAGGGGTATGAATACTTTTTCAAGGCACTGTACGTATGGTAATATAGTATGTCTACAGAAGGCCCCCCCCATGGGATGGCAGGATTAATCCTGGTGTAGATATGGGGCAAGATATAAACTGGGGGAAAGAAAACGGCATGCCAATAAATCAGATGTAAAGAATTTGGAAAACCATTTATCATTTTCCTTCCACTTCACAATTATGTGCCACTTTGTGTTAATCTATCACATATAATAACAATAAAATATATTTACGTTTTTGGTTGTAACATGACAAAATTTGGAAAATTTCAAAGGGAATGAATATGTTTTCAAGGCACTGTATATAAGTACCTGTAGTAAATAAATAACAATAAATAAAATAGGCATCATGTTTGTCACGTACCTGGTGGAGATTGAGCTGTAGAGGGGACTTCTCTTGGACCTCCTGTCCAACACCCCTGGTAGTGATGACAGGGAGTGGAGGACACAGAGTGGCACAAGGGCTGATGTATCAGATGGCTCAGGCTGGGTCTTGGCAGGAACCAGGTGGCTGGAGAGCTCTGGGTCGGAATTGAGAACAGGAGCTCCGTGTCGCTGAGTCAGCAGCTGGAAGTGTAGCCGGGATGTAAGCCAGGGGGTCATCAACAGCCGGACAGAGCAGGTACCAAGACAGGAGGCAGAGACAGAGACGGGACACAGGCCAGGTTCGGTACACAGTCGGGCAATGAAGTACAGGAACATCAGGCATAAGCGGAGTCAAGCACAAGCCGGGGTCACAAGTAGGCAGGCAGAGGTCAAAGGGAAGGTTCAGGCAAGCGGGGATTCAGGAAACTGGTACAGATCAGGTAAACAGGCACTAGCTGAAAAGACCACTCAGCAAAGTGTGCATGTCACTGGCAGGTTTAAATAGGCGGACTGGCGCCAATGCGCACACGCTCACGCATGCGCCAGTACATGTCCTTTCTTGTGCACTTCTTGAAATGTCCAGGCCTGCGCACCACTGAGCGCTTGTTACCCGGGTCTCTCTTACAATGTTAGACAAGATATACAAAATATAGCACAGAGAAAGCCTGACCAGTGGTAAAGTCCAAGTAAGAAAGTCAGTTTATTAATAAAAAGTTTAACAATCTAACATGTTTCAAGAGTCATGGGCTATAAAACCTGAAATTGATAAAAAAAAAAAACATAATCTATGAACGGGTTCCAATTTTTAGGTAAAATTATTAATAATAATAATAATAAATCTTTAGAAAAAGCATCTATAAAAAACACACAATTATTAGAGCTCAGTAAAATGAAAAATAAATTAAAAAAAACATTGAAAACCTCACCAAAATACCACTATTTCTGATACAGTTTGCTGAAATCGATAGAGAGCTGAGGAATATAGTAAAAAATGGTTACAGTGTATGGCAAGGCAAATTTATCCCCCCTCTGTCCCATCATTGGACTGTATGTGCCTAGGGTCAATCACTAACAGGTGATCGCTGCATTAGCGATTCCATACAAGTGATTGCGATAAACTGAAGGACACTGCAGCCTCCTATTGCTTTTAATGAGTTTGCTAATGTTCTGTTCCACTATATTCAGGACAGGAACATGATATACCAGGTTTTTATACCTGAAATTCAGTTTACCCAAATGCTTTGTTTTCTATGAGTGACGTTCCTCTCCAGTTCCTTTAGCAGTGTTCTGCTGCCCTCTTGTGTTTACCTTGTTTTATATCAAAAGTAAATCTGTTCTGTGATTTTACCTTGTTCAATAAATTCACCTATTATTAGGGTCAGCCGTATATAATCTGCTTTGAACAAAAAGAAAAAAACATCCTACTGACCACATATGATGTTATTTAGGGTTTAACGTGAAACATGGTCACAGTCTGCAACCCTCCACCCTTAAATTGTCCCCACGCCACCACTTACAGAAACCGGTGGTTCCTTTCCCCACAGCATCCTGTCACAATCTGAGTTTGGCAAAGATGTGCATGGCTTTGTACTCACAGCCACATTTTTAACCACCTCAGTACAGTGCATTTTCACCCCCTTCCTGACCAAGCCATTTTTCAGCTTTCAGTGCTGTCGCACTTTGAATGACAATTGCGCAGTCATACAACACTGTACACAAATGAAATTGTTATCACTTTTTCCCCACAAATAGAGCTTTATTTTGGTGGTATTTGATCACCTCTGCGTTTTTTATTTTTTGCGCTATAAACAAAAGAAGAGCGACAAATTTAAAAAAAAAACAATATTTTTTACTTTTTGCTATACTAAATATCCCCCAAAATATATAAAAAAATTTTTTTCCCTCAGTTTAGGCTGATACGTATTCTTCTACATATTTTTGGTAAAAAAAATCGCAATTAGCGATTATTGATTAGTTTGCGCAAAAGTTATAGCGTTTACAAAATAGGGGATAGTTTTATAGCATTTTTATTAATATTTTTTTTTTTACTAGTAATGGCGGCGATCAGCGATTTTTATTGTGACTGCGACATTATGGCGGACACATCGGACATTTTTGACACATTTTTGGCACCATTGTCATTTATACAGCAATCAGTGCTATTTAAATGCATTGATTCCTGTATAAATGACACTGGCAGTGAAGGGGTTAGCCACTAGGGGGCGGGGAGGGGCTAATATGTTCCCTGGGAGTGATTCTTACTTTGGGGGGGGGGGACTCACAAGGGGAGGAGACCAATCGGTGTTTCTCTGTACAGGGAACACACCATCGGCTCCTCTCCTCTGACAGGACCGTTGATCTGTGTGTTTACACACACAGATCCACGGTCCCGCTGTGTTACCGGGCAATCGCGGGTGCCCAGCGGACATCGCGGCCGCTGGGCACGCGCATCGGGTGCCCAGTGACACGGCGAGCGCGCGCACGTGGTCCCGGCAGCGTGCGCGCGCTCCCTGGAGTGCAGTGAAGGGGAGGACGTCATATGACGCCCTCCCGCGCTGAGAGCTGCGCCGCCTGGCCGTCAATTGACAGCCGGCGGTCGCGAGGTAGTTAATCTGTAGTTTTAGCACCTAAACAGCCCAATTTGGAAAAAGAACTTTCTTGTGTATTGTGGTTTGATGTGAAATCATGCGATAGTAACATAAAAAAATAAAAAAAAAAATTTCTGTAGTTTATGGGTTCTCACTTCCTGGTCTTCTCCCCAAGTACCTTCCAGGGAGATCTCTCGTCCTAATTGTGGGATCTTTGGGGAAAAAAGCTTTGTGTAATTTTACACATCATATGTTGTGCATGATGAGGGGAATGACATCATACTGCTGGGTATGATGTCATACCCCTCATCAGCAGAAATCCGCTCACGTGTACGTGGCATTAGTGTGTACCAGGCTTATGTCAGGCTTTAAACGTTCATCTCTTCTCTCCGACACTCTCAGTTGTGGGTGGGACCTCTCCACTTTGCATAAAATGCAGTTCTTTTGGTCCTGCTATGTACTGTATGTGATGACTTCAATAAGAATGCTGGCTGGACAAGGGATCTTTGGGATACCAGTTTCACAGCATGAAGGAAGCTTGCATGGAGGCATAAGGTAAGTATTGCACCATTCATGTAGCCCTGCACTGCCCACTGCAAGGGCAGTTCCTTAACACAGAGTAATATAAAAAATCACAATAATATAGAGTACAAAATAAGCATGGGGGTCTATTTATCAATGACTTGATGGGCAATATGCCCAAATTCTTTGGTTAACATTCACCCTATATACTGTATCTGCAATGGCGTCCCTAGGGGGGGCAGAGGGGGCCCTGACCCCCCCAACATTATGCTGTGCCCAACCATGTGCCCCCCCAAGTAACAAAAAGGCAATTTTTTTTTGTTTGCATTCGTAGCGGATGCGCCGCATCTTACTCAGGCAGCCGCTGGAGTAACAAAGTCTCTATTGAGAGGGAGAGCATCCCCAGTCAGCTCCTGCGGGTGATTCCTCCCCCTCTGCTCGCTGACCCTGCATAATGCGAGCGCTCACACAACCATGGCCACCCGATCTGCTCCTTCCCCTGCATCCTCATTGGCAGGGAGAAGAGCAAGTTGCAGGAAACACTCCACCAGGTCTCTCAGTTACTATTATGACAAGGTAAAAACACAGAACAGATTTACTTATGACAGTCTATGACACTCTTTCAAAGCCCAGCGAGTCCAGCCACCCCCCCCCCCTCACTCTCATCATGTACGTTAGAGCAGAGATGAATACAGCTACTCCCCCCCGCCCCTGTTCCTCCTGAGTCTTCCTGTCCCGCCCACACTATCCCCGGCGTACAGCTGTATTTGAAGAGAGGGGATGTGTGGGTGGGAAATATGAGACGGTTTCGGGCGTCATGCAGACGTGAGACGCTGACGTAGGGGGAGGCACCTGGAGATGGCGGAGACACAAGCCGTGCAGAGAGGTGCCGGGTCATGTGAGCCAGGAGACCCGGGGAGCGAAGCGATGGTGAGAGCCCGCTCAGCCCCATTCAAACCCAGCGGAATCACGCTCTGCGACACCTCCGGACTCCACTGAGCCGCGCGCCCGCCCGCCCGCCGCCACTCGCAGGTTAAGAATTCCTCCCTGTTTCCGGAGGAGTACGGGACCCACCCGCCGGTACTTGGTGAGGGAAGGAAAGAGAAGGGGGACAGGAGCAAAAAACTCTCAGGCAGATAACTCTGCACAGGCGAACTATGCAGCGTTCCCCTTCTAACGCGACTTGCCGACACCAGCACCTTTGAATCCAGCGCCTCATCCAACAAATTTCTCTGGATCCTTTTCTCTGCAGATCTTCCTGCCTGACGACAGGAGACAGGAGACGGGGGGGGGGAACCCCTCGGCGGGCACTCTCCGTCCAGGTATGAACTTTTTCCTTTCTCTTTAAAATAAGACAAAGCAGTTGAATATTTCCCTGAATAAATCTATGAGGAAATTGCTTGTCTGAAGAAATGGTTTGAGCTATGAATGGACTTAAAATCTTATTTTTATATAAACATTGACGCAAAAGAGAATAGGAAAGGGGAAAGAAAAAAAAGAAAAGAAAAGGGAGGTGTTGAAGAAGAGGGAAGGGGAAAAGGAAAGAAAACCCATGGCTGTTGGTGTAATATAAGTACCTCAAGGGATTACTGCTTAAAGCCCCAAGGGACTACAGAGCCCAGCAGAGAATAGTACTTCACGGCTATAGCCCTCTCAGGGCGACCAACGGAAAATATACAAGTTGTACAAGGGAGGGCCCCACTTGTACCTACGCAGGGGCTGCAGGGGCGTCAGAGACATTCAGAGACATTCAGAGGTGAAGGAGAAAGATGTATTTAGCGGAATAGCACCCTCTCTACCGGTATAATTGCAACCTGGTAAAAATACGCTATCTGATCAGTTTCCCCTGAAAAACTCGTATACCAGATAACGCTACAAAGCCCTCATTTAAGCATGCAAATATTCAGGAACATTTAAAAGAAACCAAGAGGGGTCACCCCCCCCCCCCTTACCCTCACATTTGGCTGCAGAAAATAACATACTTGGGCCCATACAGATTGAGGCTTTGAGGGACTTATTGGCCATATAGAGTGCCCTGCTCCAGGCCTTTTCAACCAACGCTCTATGAGAACACTGTATACCAAGAGGGCCAGGAAAAGGGAGTCTACAGCCTAAACAATCTCCAATATACATATAAGCAAACGAGACAATAGCAGTATCCGGCAAGACGCCTGAATCTGGAGGGTTTATGCAAATATAACCCGGGAATGGCCCAGGCTAAAGGGAAATTCTAAAGGTTTTTTTTTTTTTTTTTGGGGGTACATGTTCCCTCACCCACTAGATCCCCCTGGGTCGTACTGCTCCAGAACAGTAAGATACAGGCATATTTTCTGTACGCAAACAGCAGGGGGAAGCGGCAGGAGTATCTGGTGTTTTCTTCTTTTTCTTGTTTGAATTATGTGGTAACCTTCCAAGCTAAAACACAATTAATCTCTGGATTGCTATTGTACGCATTATATATCCTTCTACCGAAATACCCGGTATTATGGGGGTTTGGTGTGCTCCTGTACCTTTAAGAAGGGGTGGCTCCCCTTCAGTCCACCTGCCCTCATCTACCCATTAGAATGTATGTGCCTCCACTGTGGGGACACTTAGTTTAGTGTTAGGACCACAGATATCAGGGTGCCTTGACGAGGCTCTGTGGCTTACGCATGCGTTTGCAAATGCGTGCGGACTAAACCCCTGTTTTTAACGCACCTGTTAGACAGGTTAATTTGGTTGTCTGCAAGCTGGTGGTAAGTAGGCTTGGTTTTTTCCTGGGCATTCCCCAGGCCTTGTTGTTATCTGCTTTAGCCTTCCAATGCCACTTACTGCGATAGCCAGCTGTAGAGGGGGGCGGTGGACACGTTTTTGTTATCACTTAGTGTTTGTATTGGTCCAGCAGCGCACCTACACCTTTGCAGCCATTGTGCTATCTGCTGGGGGTTTGGTGTGCTCCTGTACCTTTAAGAAGGGGTGGCTCCCCTTCAGTCCACCTGCCCTCATCTACCCATTAGAATGTATGTGCCTCCACTGTGGGGACACTTAGTTTAGTGTTAGGACCACAGATATCAGGGTGCCTTGACGAGGCTCTGTGGCTTACGCATGCGTTTGCAAATGCGTGCGGACTAAACCCCTGTTTTTAACGCACCTGTTAGACAGGTTAATTTGGTTGTCTGCAAGCTGGTGGTAAGTAGGCTTGGTTTTTTCCTGGGCATTCCCCAGGCCTTGTTGTTATCTGCTTTAGCCTTCCAATGCCACTTACTGCGATAGCCAGCTGTAGAGGGGGGCGGTGGACACGTTTTTGTTATCACTTAGTGTTTGTATTGGTCCAGCAGCGCACCTACACCTTTGCAGCCATTGTGCTATCTGCTGGGGGTTTGGTGTGCTCCTGTACCTTTAAGAAGGGGTGGCTCCCCTTCAGTCCACCTGCCCTCATCTACCCATTAGAATGTATGTGCCTCCACTGTGGGGACACTTAGTTTAGTGTTAGGACCACAGATATCAGGGTGCCTTGACGAGGCTCTGTGGCTTACGCATGCGTTTGCAAATGCGTGCGGACTAAACCCCTGTTTTTAACGCACCTGTTAGACAGGTTAATTTGGTTGTCTGCAAGCTGGTGGTAAGTAGGCTTGGTTTTTTCCTGGGCATTCCCCAGGCCTTGTTGTTATCTGCTTTAGCCTTCCAATGCCACTTACTGCGATAGCCAGCTGTAGAGGGGGGCGGTGGACACGTTTTTGTTATCACTTAGTGTTTGTATTGGTCCAGCAGCGCACCTACACCTTTGCAGCCATTGTGCTATCTGCTGGGGGTTTGGTGTGCTCCTGTACCTTTAAGAAGGGGTGGCTCCCCTTCAGTCCACCTGCCCTCATCTACCCATTAGAATGTATGTGCCTCCACTGTGGGGACACTTAGTTTAGTGTTAGGACCACAGATATCAGGGTGCCTTGACGAGGCTCTGTGGCTTACGCATGCGTTTGCAAATGCGTGCGGACTAAACCCCTGTTTTTAACGCACCTGTTAGACAGGTTAATTTGGTTGTCTGCAAGCTGGTGGTAAGTAGGCTTGGTTTTTTTCCTGGGCATTCCCCAGGCCTTGTTGTTATCTGCTTTAGCCTTCCAATGCCACTTACTGCGATAGCCAGCTGTAGAGGGGGGCGGTGGACACGTTTTTGTTATCACTTAGTGTTTGTATTGGTCCAGCAGCGCACCTACACCTTTGCAGCCATTGTGCTATCTGCTGGGGGTTTGGTGTGCTCCTGTACCTTTAAGAAGGGGTGGCTCCCCTTCAGTCCACCTGCCCTCATCTACCCATTAGAATGTATGTGCCTCCACTGTGGGGACACTTAGTTTAGTGTTAGGACCACAGATATCAGGGTGCCTTGACGAGGCTCTGTGGCTTACGCATGCGTTTGCAAATGCGTGCGGACTAAACCCCTGTTTTTAACGCACCTGTTAGACAGGTTAATTTGGTTGTCTGCAAGCTGGTGGTAAGTAGGCTTGGTTTTTTCCTGGGCATTCCCCAGGCCTTGTTGTTATCTGCTTTAGCCTTCCAATGCCACTTACTGCGATAGCCAGCTGTAGAGGGGGGCGGTGGACACGTTTTTGTTATCACTTAGTGTTTGTATTGGTCCAGCAGCGCACCTACACCTTTGCAGCCATTGTGCTATCTGCTGGGGGTTTGGTGTGCTCCTGTACCTTTAAGAAGGGGTGGCTCCCCTTCAGTCCACCTGCCCTCATCTACCCATTAGAATGTATGTGCCTCCACTGTGGGGACACTTAGTTTAGTGTTAGGACCACAGATATCAGGGTGCCTTGACGAGGCTCTGTGGCTTACGCATGCGTTTGCAAATGCGTGCGGACTAAACCCCTGTTTTTAACGCACCTGTTAGACAGGTTAATTTGGTTGTCTGCAAGCTGGTGGTAAGTAGGCTTGGTTTTTTCCTGGGCATTCCCCAGGCCTTGTTGTTATCTGCTTTAGCCTTCCAATGCCACTTACTGCGATAGCCAGCTGTAGAGGGGGGCGGTGGACACGTTTTTGTTATCACTTAGTGTTTGTATTGGTCCAGCAGCGCACCTACACCTTTGCAGCCATTGTGCTATCTGCTGGGGGTTTGGTGTGCTCCTGTACCTTTAAGAAGGGGTGGCTCCCCTTCAGTCCACCTGCCCTCATCTACCCATTAGAATGTATGTGCCTCCACTGTGGGGACACTTAGTTTAGTGTTAGGACCACAGATATCAGGGTGCCTTGACGAGGCTCTGTGGCTTACGCATGCGTTTGCAAATGCGTGCGGACTAAACCCCTGTTTTTAACGCACCTGTTAGACAGGTTAATTTGGTTGTCTGCAAGCTGGTGGTAAGTAGGCTTGGTTTTTTCCTGGGCATTCCCCAGGCCTTGTTGTTATCTGCTTTAGCCTTCCAATGCCACTTACTGCGATAGCCAGCTGTAGAGGGGGGCGGTGGACACGTTTTTGTTATCACTTAGGTTAGTAGGAGCATTCGTGTCTTGTTGAAAGGGGGAATAATTCAACTTCGTGGGGGCCCAGATAAAATGAAGGGGAGGTCACAAAGGGCAACAGAACCAAAAACCCCTAAAGACAATCTTAATAACAGCACAATCTCGAAATACCTTAAGGACATAAGTCTAAAAAGTCCAGAGATAGAAAAGAAGCAACAGGGGACAAAAGAGAAAAAGAAAGAAACAGAGAAACAGAAACAAGAGCTGGCCGAAGCATCCAGAATAGAGGCCGAACAAGAAAGGCCCGGGGACACCGGGGCACAAACGGCAAATAGGGACTTTACACAAATACCCACCAAAACGTATATGGCAGAAATGTTCTCCCGCCTCGAAAATTCAATCAAAACCGAAATTAAAAATGTTCGTCTGGACATGGGCCAAATATTAAAAAGGGTGGAGACTATTGAAACCGTCTCCTCTGAACAAACTAAAGACCTCCAGCAACTTAGAAAACAAATGGAAACAATGCATATAAAGCAAAGAGACATGACTTATAAGATGGAGAGTCTGGAGGACCAGAACAGACGACAAAATTTGAGGATTAGGTCCCTTCCAGAACAGAGGGGAGAAGACCTGGGGACAAAAATTAACAGCATTATCAAACCACTATTAGGAAAACCGGATGCCCCAGATTTGAAATTTGACCGGGTTCACCGGGTCAGAAAACCTTTAGGAGTAAGGGAAGAAGCCCCCAGAGACGTGCTGGTCCGTTTTCATTCATATGAAGAGAAGTCCCAAGCGTGGAGTAAACTTCGGGGTAGCCCCCCTCTGAAATACGAAACATCAGAACTCCAGATTTTCTCAGATCTCTCTCCTGGGACTCTTGCAAGAAGAAGACAGATGAGACCCCTACTTGAAATACTGCGTACATCAAACATAAAATATAGCTGGGGTTTCCCTGCAGCTTTGATTGTAGTTCGAGAAGGCCGAACATCCCGAATGAAATTCATGGACGAGATGCCAAACTTCTGCCAGGAATTAGGGATCATTCCACCTATCATACCCGGTCCTCCGGACTAATTATGACGAATTGAAATAGCTTTCACATTGTGGGGGGGAGGGGGGGGTGAGGAGGGGTGGTGTTTTTTTTTTTTCTTTCTTTTTTCTTTTTTCTCCTTCAGGTGTTGTTGTTGGGCCCCGCCCCCACTTAGGGGGAAGGCAATTAAATAATCAGCGAGGGACGGATGGAGGGGGGGCGGGGCGGTGAGCGATGCTCGGGGGGAGGACGGTCACGGTTTTGGCTGTCTCCGCCCTCCTCCCTCAGTGGCAGGGGGAGGGGGTGGAGAGTAGTAGGTTCTCCGCCTGATGCGGAGCTCCACCCCTAGAGGGGCCAGTGCACAGGGGGGACCCCAACGGGATGCCCCGTGGTGCACACAGGGTCGGAAAAAGACCGGGGGGAGGGGGGAGGGGTTTGGAGGGACTAGGGGGGAGAGGAGAGGGAGGGAGGGAGGGAACGGGAGGTAGAGGGGGGGGGGAGGAGGGAAGAGGCAGTCCCTGCCCTGCAAAAACGCAAAAAGAAGAATAAGATCAAATGGTCCATCTGGGCCATGGGCTCACGTTTAAAATATGACTGAAGGTACACTGAAGCTTATAACGTATAATGTAAAGGGTATTGTCTCGCAAGAGAAAAGATTTAGGATTCTCAAGGAAATGAGGGAGTATCACACAGATATCATTTTCCTACAGGAAACCCACCTTCAACATGAAAAAAACATTAAGATCGCTTCCTATGACTACCCAAATTGGTATTATAGTGACTCCCCAACAAGAGGCGCGAAGGGGGTGGCTATAGGGGTTTCTAAAAATTTAAAATTTAAACTGCTGGACAGATTAACTGATTTTGACGGAAGATTTTTGTTTGTGAAATGTAAAATAGGGGAGCAAACATTGACCTTAGTGAATCTGTACGCCCCGAATAAAGACCCAACGGGTTATCTAGCAAGGGTCTTGAGCCGGTTGGCGAAATTCCGCGAGGGAGAGACCATCCTGGCTGGGGACCTGAACTTTGGACTGGACCCCAAACTGGATAGTTCATCAGGAATACAAAGTATGAGCCAGGTAAAACTTAAAAAAATAAAACTAAAGATCTATCAGAATCAGATGGTTGACGCCTGGAGAGTACAGCATCCAGGGGTTAAAGACTATACTTTCTTCTCACCTGCCCACGGCACACACTCTCGATTAGATTATTTTTTGGTGGAGCATAAAGCTTTAGAACAAATAGTTACAACACAGATCGAGATAACTACCCTCTCGGACCACGCCCCTGTGTCGATGGTCATGAAGCTCCGGGGTCTGCAAAGGCCTCCATATACATGGTGTCTGAACGACAGTCTCCTGTCTGAGGCCTCAGTGGAAGAGGCCATAAGAGGGGAGATCGAATCGTTCTTCGAGACCAACGATACAGGGGAGATCTCCGATGGTATATTATGGGAGGCACACAAAGCCTTTATCAGGGGGATACTTATTTCAATTGGGGCTGCCAAGAAGCGAGAGAAAAGAGAACTTAGGGAGCATCTAAGGGAAGAGATCCAGAGGCTGGAGCAAAAGCATAGAGAGTCAAGCACCCATAGGCAGGATATTTTTCACAGACTTTTAAACAAAAGGGAGGAATTAAAAACCATCCTTGAACAAGATGCTAGGAAATGGTTCCACAAAGTAGCAGAAGACAGACATCATTGGGGAAATAAGTCGGGCAAGCATTTAGCAAGAATATTAAAAAAGAAACGAGAAATTAATTATATAGAGAAAATTCAAAATGAAACTGGATCAATTCTCAATTCTTCTAAAGACATAGCCAATGAGTTTCGAACATATTACGAGGCACTATACGATGTTAAATTAAAAGAGCACCACCACGAAAGGTCCAAAAACCAGAGTCAGGACTTTGTAAAGAATAGCTCCCTCAGCGCCCTTTCGAGGCCGGATAGCTTGAACATGGATAGACCCATAACAGAGAAAGAGATACATGAAGCTATAAATACTTCCCCGATAGGCAAGAGTCCAGGATTGGATGGGTACACCCTTACATACTATAAACGCTTCAAAGATATTCTCGTGCCCAGAATGTGTCGTTATTGGAACAGACTCGGAGAGGACTGTACTATGAGATCTGAAGCTCTAATGGCATCCATTACAGTGATCTTAAAAGAGGGGAAAGATAGAACGCTATGCTCGAGCTATCGACCGATCGCCTTGCTCAATGCCGATACAAAGCTGTTTGCCAAGGTGTTGGCAAACAGATTTAAGGAACATATGACACAATTGGTCCACCCAGACCAGGTTGGGTTCACCCCGGGAAGGGAAGGAAGGGACAACGGGATTAGGGCCCTGTTGTTACTCCAGGCGGCAAGGCAGGGAGAAGCCCCCAGTCTGTTCCTGTCACTGGATGCCGAGAAGGCCTTTGACAGGATAGACTGGGGGCACATGATTAACACACTCGAGGCCATGGGCATAGGACAGAGAATGATCAGCTGGGTGAGGGTCCTGTACGATCATCCCCAGGCAAGGGTAAGGATCAATGGGGTGCTCTCACAACCGTTGGTCATGAGAAATGGCACGCGTCAGGGGTGCCCCCTGTCCCCTCTCCTCTTTGTTTTATCTTTGGAACCCCTTCTTTCCACCATTAGGAATTCAGTGGATATAAGGGGGGTGGGGGCGGGGGGGGGAGGAGCACAAGATGGCGGCATACGCCGACGACGTGCTATTTTTTGTGACCAACCCCCAGATCACTCTGCCAAACCTCCTTAGGACTCTGAAATTATACGGATCAGTATCCAACTTTAAAATCAACTTTGCCAAGTCGGAGATCTTGAATATAAATATTGAGCAAGCCGAAGCCGATCGACTCTCAAAAGTGTTTCACTTTCCTTGGAGAGATAAAATAAAATATTTAGGAGTCATGCTCTCATCTACCCTAAGGAAAATTTACACATTAAACTATCTACCCTTGTTGGAGGAGATTAAAGCAGAAACTAAAAGACTAGCACCCTGCCCCCTGTCTTGGTTGGGGAAAATTAACGCGGTCAAAATGGTTATTGTTCCAAAAGTAAACTACAAACTACAGATGCTCCCGCTCTCAGTGCCTCAAGTTTTTTTTGTTTTACTAAATAGAATAATTTCTAAATTTATATGGTCCAACAAGAAGCCTCGCATATCCATAAATACATTATCCAAGGAGAAAAAACAGGGTGGGTTAGCATTCCCCGATTTTGAGAAATACTATAGGGCTATAGCTCTTTCAAGGGCAATAGAATGGATAAAAGGGGGAAGCAACAAAAGATGGGTGAATATAGAGAATGCACAAAGCAATACACAACTGGGTCACATTTTATGGAATCCCCCAAAATTTAGAGTAGAGGGGGAAGGGACACATGAAATCACATTGGTTACACTAAAAGAGTGGGATAGGTTGTTTAGAAAGAATAAATGGGTTTATAATTCACCCTTGATATACCTAAAAGATAATATTTTTTTCACACCAGGTAGGAGTCAAATATGGGGAAACTGAATTAAAAATGGGGAAGCACAGTTACAAGATATTATTAAGCAAGGAAGAATACTCACTTATCACGAATTAAGAGAAAATAGGGAACTTATGTTGATTGACGCCTGGAGGTACTCACAGCTTAAACATTTTGTGGACAGTCTCCCACAGCCAATCCGGGGAGGTGAGGATCTCACAGCTCTGGAGAAAATTTGTGTACGAACAACAACAAGAAACAATATATCCCGAATATGTAAGATGTTGATTCTGGAGGAAAACGACTGGGTCCCTCCAGGTGTCAAAAGATGGGAAGGGGAATTAGGAACCCCATGTAGCAAAGATAGAATTAATAGAATTTTTCACGTAATGCACCGTTCTGGGTTTAACACAAAAACAGTTGAAGTGAACTTCAAATGCATCTCAGGTTGGTACCTGACCCCCCAGAAGCTTAGCAGATTTCAAAAAGATAAATCTCCGGAATGCTGGCGAGGTTGTGGGAGTATAGGCACGATGGCCCATATATGGTGGGAATGCCCTAAGATCAAAAAATATTGGCAACAAATTTTAGAGCTAATTAAAATAATTACTGGGAGCAATATTCCAGAAGACCCCTGGATAGTACTGTTCCATGGGGTAGACATACCCATGGGCCAGTATAAATCCTCAGTTACACCGATATTGCTAAATGAGGCAAAAAACCTTATTGCTAAGCACTGGCGAGATCCAGAGAGCCCGCGTACAGGGGAATGGATAAGTAGAGTAAATCTTCAGCAAAAAGTAACAAGTTCTGAGGCACAGAGAATAGGCGAAGCGAAAGCGGAGGAGAGGAGGAGGAAATGGGTAGGTTGGGAAATCTTTAAAGATTCATGGAGATTCGCGGAAGAAATAATGGGTTGAGGCTGACAGCGGGACCTATAAGGGTACTCCATATGATCTATGCTACTTTAAATCTGCACACACGTGATACATATGAAATCAATAGATAATACCCATAAAGCGTTATGCAGGGCAGGGACGGGGAGGGGGGGGGGGGGTAGGGGGGGTAATGGGAGAAAATGGTAAATGTATTTGCTTTGTTAAGTTACATGATGTAAGTTTTATGTATGCATTTGAAAAATTTATAAATAAAGATTAAAAAAAAAAAAAAAAAGGAAATATGAAAATCAGCAGCGTTCCTAGCTGTGTGTCAATGATGCCTGAGCTTCTAGCCTGGATCCGTGGGTAAGTGTGTGCACTACAGTACACTGTAATCACTGAACTGCATTATCTCCATCCCTTCTCTCCCCCATCTGTCCCTCCCCCTCTCCTGTTCTTTAAAGACCTTCACAATTGACTTTCACTTTTAGTTAGGCAGGTAATAGAAGGTGCAAATTTCTTTCCTGCATCCACAGATTGCAGGAAATAACTTGCATGATTTCCCCATTAACACAGACAGTGGTGACAGTCCTGCAGGAATGTATGGGAACAGCATTCCTGTACTTTTTCCTCAGCAGGAACGCTGTTCCAGTTAGCAGCTGCATCCTGCAGGACTGGCCTTTGAAGTATGCAAGCGGTGGCAGGTGCTTACTGCACATGCTGTTCTGAAGCCTGCCGGGCTCGGCAATGCTTGTACAGGCTTGCCCATTTTCGACCGGGCAGGTGCATGCGCAGTGACGCAATGGCACCATCTGGTGCCATTTTTAAATGGAAGGCAGTGGAACTCAGTCTCGGTGGTAGCGCCGCGCCACAGCAGAGACACAGAGTGAGACACTGATGTGAGGGTCTTGGTGGCGGTGCCTCATTACAGCAGAGAGCAGGACACTGTGAGGAGGTAATATAAAAGGGGCAACCACAGAGGAGGACACTAATGTGAAGGGGACAGAGGAAGACACTACCGTGGAGGGGGGGCAAAGGGGGCAGAGGAGGACACTACTGTAGGGGAGTGAAGTGGGCAGAGGAAGACACTACTGTGGGGGGGTGAGGTTGAGAAGTTCAGAAGGACTACTGTAAGGGGGTGAAGGGGGCAAAGGAGGACACTACGGTGGGGGGTGGGTGAAGGGGACAGATGAGGACATGACTGGGGGGGTGAAGGGGGCAGTGGCGGACATTACTATGGGGAGGGGAGTGAAGGGGGCAAAGAAGGACATTACTGTGGGGAGGGGGAGTGAAGGGGCAGAGGAGGACATTACTCTGGGGAGGGGGCTGAAGGGGGCAGAGAAGGAAATTACTATGTTGGGCGTAAAGGGGGAAAAGGAAGGCACTACTGTGTTGGGGAGTGAAGGGGGCAGAGGAGGACATTACTGTGGGGGGGGGGGGGGGTTGAAGGGGCAGAGGAGGACATTACTGTTGGGGAAGGGGGTTAAGGGGGCCGAGGAGGACATTACCGTGTGTGAGGGGGGGGTGAAGGAGGCAGAGGAGGACCTTATTGTGTTGGGAGAGGTGAAAGGGGCAAAACAGGACACTGCAGTGGGGGCCATGTTTATCAGCGCAGGCCCCCCTCCGATGCCCACACTGTACCACAAGGGAAGCCCCCAGGGCCACCAGGGAAGCCCCCAGCATGTGGATGGCCAGGTACATCCCCCATGTTCTGTTCTGTTGTGTAACACAGGCATCTGCAGCAGTTACAGTGGGTGTAGGTGCCTCCTGCACAGTATACACCTGAACCTACCCCTTTTTGCTGGTGTTGTTCTGTTGTGTAACACAGACATCTGCAGAAGTTACATTGGGTGTAGGTGCCTCCTGCAAAGTATACACCTGAAGCTACCCCTTATTGCTAGTGTTGTTCTGTTGTGTAACACAGGCATCTGCAGCAATTACAGTGGGTGTAGGTGCCTCCTGCACAGTATACACCTGAAGCTACCCCTTATTGCTGGTTTTCCCATCTCCCTGCAGGCCATTAGTATGTCTGGAAGGCCAACAAAGAGAGGCAGACAGTCACGAGCCAATAAAAGAGGGCAAGCAGGCTCTGTGTCTAGAGGCAACAGTGCTGGTCGTGGACGCGGTGCAACATCATCAGCACGTGGCCATGGGACACGCTTGTTCTTATTTTCGGCAGCTGGACGTGTTGAGCCGCATCATGCCGAAGACTTGGTAGAGTGGATGACCAAGCCCTCCTCATCCTCCTCATCCTCCTCATCCTCTCTCACCCAGGCTCAGGGTACTGGCAAAGCAGCTGCCAACACGTCCTCTTCCCTTGTCTCAATGTCATCAGTCACTCCTTCCCTAGACCCACCATGTCCTCCTGAGGAGTCCCCCCGAACTGTTTGACTACAGTGTTGGGTACATGCTCCAGGAGGATGCCCAGCGTTTTGAAGGCTCTGATGATGATACCCAGCTAGAGGAAGGCAGGAGCGTGAGTGAAGGGCAAGAAGGACAGCAATCTGGCAGTCATGTTCCCCCAGCTGCAGCATACTGCAGGGTTTGCTCCAGTGATGAAGAGGGAGGGGATGATGAGGTCACTGACTCCACGTGGGTGCCTGATAGGAGAGAGGAGGAGGCACATCTCCAACGAGGCAGGATGCCCTCCGGGGGCCAGCTTAAGGGCAGCACACCAACTGAATCCCACCGCAGAGCTCCGCCTGTGCAGGGCGCTGCCTCTGCGCATTATTCCAAAAGTTCTTTGGTGTGGGCCTTTTTTAAGATGAGTGCATCAGATCGCACCACTGCTATTTGCAACATATGTCTCAAGCATATCTCGCATGGCCAAAACATCAGCCACTTGGGCACCACATGCTTGACCAGACATATGTTGACCTGCCATGCAGCTCGTTGGCAAGCGTACCTTAAAGACCCACACCAAAGAACAAAGCGGGCCTCTCATTGCTCCTCATCAGCTGGGATCTTTAACCCCGCTTTACCTTCAGTCCTCTCTGAAAGCTGCACTGAGAGGAATGAAGGTGTAGAATTAGGTGTGTCATAGCCAAGTACTTGAGGGTACTCTGCTAGCAGTACACCGACGTCCGATTGTACCAGGCAAATTTCCCTGCCCCAGCTGCTGGACCATCAAAAGAAGTTCACTCCCAGCCATCCACATGCCCAGCGGTTGAATGCTAGCTTGGCTAAATTGCTAGAACTTCAACTGCTGCCTTTTCAGTTGGTAGACTCGGCCCCCTTCCGTGAGTTTGTGCAATTTGCGGTTCCTCAGTGACAAGTTCCCAAACGCCACTTTTTCTCACGGAAAACGATTCCGGCTCTCTACCGGCATGTGGAAGGCAATATCCATGCCTCGCTGGACAGGGCATTCAGTGGTAAGGTGCATATTACCGCTGACTCATGGTCCAGCAGGCATGTACAGGGACGTTATCTATCTTTCACGGCCCATTGGGTCACTCTTTTGGCAGCTGGGAAGGATGCAGGATAAGGTGTAGTAGTGTTGGAGGTTGTTCCGCCACCACGCCTCCAAAATGCTACTACTGGTTGTGACACACCTCTCTCCTCCACCCCCTCCTCTTCTTCTTCCTCCATGGCCTCTTCCTGTGCTTTGTCCTCGGAACCAGCGGTGCTCCGTAGGCGTTCAAGGGGCTACGCAAGTACGCAGGCAAAAAGATGCCATGCCGTGCTTGTGCTGGTGTGTTTGGGGGACAGGAGCCACACTGGGGCAGAGGTTCTGTCAGCTCTGCAGGGGCAGGCCGAGAGGTGGTTGACGCCACGCCAGCTTAAGCCAGGAATGGTGGTTTGTGACAATGGCACCAACCTCCTCTCTGCCCTCCGACAGGGACAACTGACCCATGTGCGCTGTGTGGCTCCCATCCTTAACCTGGTGGTGCAGCGGTTCTTGGGCAGGTACCCAGGCTTACAGGATGTCCTGAGGCAGGCCAGGAAAGTCTGTGTGCATTTCCACCAATCATATAATGCTGTGCTCGGCTGGCTGAGCTGCAAAAGAGTTGAACCTGCCCAAGAACCGCCTTATATGTGACATGCCCACCAGGTGGAACTCAACGTTGACCATGCTGCAGCGGCTGCACACGCAGCAGAGGGCCATCAATGAGTACCTGTGTGACTACGGCACCAGGACAGGGTCAGGGGAGCTTGCTTTTTTTTCACCACGCCAGTGGGGCATGATCAGGGATGCATGCACTGTCCTGTCACCATTTGAGGAGGCCACGAGGATGGTGAGCAGTGACAGTGCATGCATCAGTGACACTGTACCTCTTGTCTACCTGTTGGAGCATACGCTGCGTGGAATAATGGACAGGGCACTTGAGGCAGAACAAAGGCAAGAAGAGGAGGACTTCCTTGCCTCTCAAGGCCCCCTTTATCCAGACAGTGTTCCTTCTGTCCCACCCATCACACAGGAAGAGGACAAGGAGGAGGAGGATTGTGTGAGCATGGAGGTGGAGCCTGGCACTCAGCATCAGCAACAGCAGTCTTTTAGGGATGATTTACAGTCCCAAGAAACCCGTGGACTTGTACTTGCTGGGAGGAGGTGGCTGCGGATCATGTTGTCCTTAGTGACCCAGAGGACTCCAGACCGAATGGAAAGCCTGCGGAAGGATCCTCGTATTCTTCGGATCAAGGAGAGGGACCATTACTGGCTGGCCACTCTCCTTGATCCACGGTACAAGGGTAAGGTTGCGGAGCTTATCTTGCCGTCGCAGAGGGAGCAGAGGATGATACATCTCCGGGAGGCCTTGCATAAAGGTCTGTGCAATGCGTTCCCAGAGACTGGGAGGTTACAAACTCCTGGTCCTGGACGACGAGTTGCTGAGGCTTTGGTCAGTAGCAGAAGGAGCGGTGGGGAAGGTGGACGTCTGACCGATGCGTTCAGACAATTTTTTAGTCCGCAGCCCCAAGGTATGATCGGTTCCAGCAACCATCGCCAGCGTCTGATTTACATGGTGCAGGAATACCTAGGGGCAAGGTCAGATTTGGACACCTTTCCCACTGAAAATCCTCTGGCTTACTGGGTCTTGAGGATGGATCACTGGCCAGAGCTTGCACAGTATGCAATTGAGCTACTGGCCTGTCTTGCATCCAGCGTTCTTTCGGAATGCACATTCAGTGCTGGAGGCTTTGTAACCGATCACAGGGTGCGCCTGTTTACTGACTCGGTTGATCAACTGACCTTCATAAAGATAAATCAGTCTTGGATCACCACCAGCTACCAAGCACCTGAAGCTGATGTAACCAAAAAATTTTTTTTGAAATGTCACATCCCTTCAAGACTGCCTATGCTGATGCTGAGTGACTGTCCTGTTATGTTGACTGACTATCCTCTTCCTCCTCAATGATCCTGCTGATAGCTTGGAAGAACATTTTTGTTTCTGGGTGCCGCCACCAGTGGCTAAGGCCCAATTTTTCAGCCCCTGTTTAACAGGGGCATGTAATTACAATTTTTGATGCAATGCTTTGCAGCAGGGCTCATTCGTGCACTCCAACTAGAGTATCTGGGATAGGTTGCAGTGTCGTGGCACCAGCACCAGTGCCTAAGGCCCAATTTTTCAGCCCCTGTTTAACAGGGGCATGTAATTAAAATTTTTGATGCAATGCTTTGCAGCAGGGCCCATTCCTGCACTCCAACTAGAGTATCTGGGAGAGGTTGCAGTGTTGTGGCACCAGTGCCTAAGGCCCAATTTTTAAGCCCCTGTTTAACAGGAGCATGTAATTACAATTGTTGGTGCAATGCTTTGCAGCAGGGCTCATTCCTGCACTCCAACTAGAGTATCTGGGAGAGGTTGCAGTGTCGTGGCACCAGCTCCAGTGCCTAAGGCCCAATTTTTCAGCCCCCATTTAACAGGGGTGTGTAATTACAATTTTTGATGCAATACTTTGCAGCAGGGCTCATTCCTGCGCTCCAACTAGAGTATCTGTGAGGGGTTGCAGTGTTGTGGCACCAGTGCCTAAGGCCCAATTTTTCAGCCCCTGTTTGTTTAACAGGTGCATGTGATTACAATTCTTGATATAATATTTCACAGCAGGGCCCGTTCCAGCGCCCACCGAGAGTAACTGTGAGGACTAAAGCCCCATACACACGGTCGGACTTTTTCATGGATTCTGTCCGATCGGACAAGGTTGTTGAAAAATCAGACCGTGTGTATGCACCATCGGACAGTGTTCGTCGGTTTGTCCGACGGACAAAGTCTTATCTCCTGCTGGAAATCTTTGCCGTCAACACGGTCCGATCACACCAAATCCGAGCGTGTGTACGCTTGTCCGACGGACAAAGTGCTACGCATGCTCAGAAGCAATTCTGTGACGGAAGCGTTCGGTCAGGTAAAACTACCTTTCCTAATCGACACAGCACATTCGTCACGCTGCAATGTTAAAATGTCTTTAATGCAGCGCATTCTCTTTTTCTTTACAATGCAACAAGAATGACATGTTTTAGCTGCTCCTATTCACCCGCACTTCTCACAAACTTACTTCTTTATTACTTTGCAGCATTTATACACTACATGTTTATTTTTACTCAGATCGTAATACAATCTTTGTTATTTTTTTACCATGATTTTTTTTTTTTTTTTGGGGGAATACATATTTGAAGGAGAATTTTTTGGTTTTTTTGGAGGGGGTTTGTATGTCTCAACTTAGCAAAACCACATTATTAACATTTGTATTTCTTGCTTAAATTTACTAGGAGTTTGTTGGTTGTTGGTGCCCCTTGTTAATTCTACTTTAGGATTAGTGAAATGTACCTGCCTACTCAAAGAAAAACTGTCATTGTAGAAAAGTAAAACACAATAGTCAATGATTATTTCAAATCAAAAAAACCTTTATTTAGGTCTCAGCAACAAACCAAAGAGGAACGCAGCCATGGTGAAACTTGGGGAATTTGCAAAGCCTTGGACACCCATGGCAACCATCATTTTACAGACTTAAACAATTGGGGGCATGAAGAGTACCTATCTAAATAATAAGGGAGCGCAATCTGGTCCTGAAGTCCAAAACATCCGGAACTGCAGCAGATGCCATCTAGGTCCCCAGGCTCTGGTCCTACGAGAGGCTCCATCTTCTCTCAGACCAGACTGAGTCCAGGTCGTCACTCTCTTGTCTTCCTTGTACGCTTCCTTCCACGCCGTGGTGCTGGTGCTGGTGGGGTGGCAGAAGGAGGAGGAGGAGGCGGAGCAAGGTCACTCTCGCAAACATGTGTGAGGGGAGTCATCTCCCCAGCCATCCCCTCATTTAGTATTTTGAGGATGACCTCCTCACACATGCTGCGTTGCCCCGCCTCCATACCCGTAAATTTACTGGTAACCAAGGAGGCAAAGGCCTCCTCGTAGGTGGGTGTGGCATAGAGGGAGGCTGAGGCATCTTTTATCAGCTGGAGCGCTGACTCTCCCACCTCCCCCATGTTTTTCGCCCTTCTGTAGGGAAGGCGGAGGGGAGGGACTTGGGAGACAGTCAGGCTCCTACGCCTACCCCCCTCTTGGCTGCCACTACCCCCTGCCTCCTCCTGACTGCCACCTTCCACAGCCACCTCCTGGCTGAGGTCTTCCTGTGTATGAAAAAGGGACATAGTTTCAGTTATTTGTTCATCAAACACACACAATTCTCATCTAGTGACTGTTGCAAAATGTTTTCAAATACAAAACCATACAATTCTCAGCCCTGCAGTTTAGATTCTTCCCAAAAATGTCTCCCACACCACTGTCTGTTGATATGTCAATCACGTTAGGAAATAAGCAATTGGGGATCCTGAATTAACTGAACATCATTCATTATTCCCCAAACTGGTTACAAAACTACTATACCTGGAACAAGCTGGGCACCTGCACATCTTCCATACTGGAAGGCCCAGGTTGGTCCTCGGAAGCCTCATCAGGGGTGGCGTGCGCGGAAGGACGCGTGCAAGGAAGAGTCGAGAGTGACTTCCTGACAGTAGCCTGGTCTTTGAGAAAGTGGAGCCTGTCATAGTACCAGAGCGTGGGGACATGGACATCAGCTGCTGCAGCTCCAGATGCTTGTGACTTCAGGACCTTATTGCGCTCCCGGAAATAGGTACTCTTCATGTTGTTGATCTTCACTTTTAAGTTTGCCACGGTTGCCATGGGCAGGGTAGGCTTTACAAATGCCACAAGTTTCAGCAGGGCTGCGTACCTCTTTGGTCTGTTGCTATAATCCCTGTGTTTCGCCTGCCATAAGAGGGGAAATTCCCTGTATTTATCAATGAAGATGGGTAGAAAGCTCACGTTGTAGAAGGCCTCCATCACCTCTGCAAGACACAACGCCACACCAAACAATATAAATAATGTCAGCCTAAACTCTCCTAATCTTCTCCATAAAGAAGCCTCAAGTTCTAATCAGTCTAGGCTAGTTATGTACCAACGTCAAATTGTACCTTCGTTTGTAGCGATCGTCTCGTGCGTGAGCTTTCTCTCCCCTCGTCTCCCAGATCGTGGCTACGACACAGGCGTGTGACGTTTTATATACAGTGCGCATGCGTCAAACTCCGCCCGCCCCTGACGATCTTTCTCGTCTATTCCCCACCCCTTCTCTTTACGGCGCAGTGGGGAGAGCACATGGCGGGGACACAGCAGGTGCGCCCCAAATATCCCCCCAACGAGGAGGTGGACGAGGAAAGTCCGGAGGCACAAACGTCCCGATCCCGGAGCCTGAAATTCAAGGCCTCAAATATGTCATTTGGAGAAATGTTGGAGATGGTGGACATATTAAAGAGGAGCGACTATGATGGGAAGTATGGGCCTTACCTCAACCCCAATGTCCGCAAGGCCAAGATCATGTCTAAAGTTGTGAGAAGGCTGTACAATCATTTTGGGGTACAACGATCCAAGGAGCAACTGAGGAAACGCTGGTCAGACCTGAAACTGAGGGAGGCCGATCAGTACAGAAAGATCAAGCGAATTCTTCAAAAAAGTAAGTAGTTGTGTTTTGTGTTTGATTTCTTGCTTGCATACTGCTCCATGTGGTTTGATTTTTACAAAGTTGTACATTCCAAAATGGCCACTTTCATGTTCGTCTGTGCATTCGATCGTACTCAGCCTCGATCTTTCTGCCACTGTCATGGTCGTGTGTGTGTCCATTCGATCGTACGCAACCTCGAACGTTCGGCCACTTATAATACGTGGTTTGGTGTTTTTTTGGCGGAAAGGAAGTTTGTTCTCACTAGAAATGTCATCAAGAATGTCAAGCCAATTTATTCAATGTAAAGGAGAGGTCACCCAGTAGCTGTTTACCCATCTGGACTCTAGAGCACTAGTGCTGGGACACCCAAACCCACTTTTTATTAGGCTTTTCCACACATGTGCTCCAGTGGATACTAGAGGGGGGTCTCCATCACACAAACTTCTACCAAAAAGCTAGTCAGTTTAGCACCTTTACAAAGTGACTACATTCATGTAGTTGACATTTGTAACTGGCCAAACTAAAATAGTGTCCGTCACTTTCAAGCAATGTTTGTCATTTCCTATTTCTGCCCTCAATAGATTGTGTTGCTAAATCTTCCTTTTGTACATTCTCATAGGGGAGCGAAAACTTGGGCCGTCTGAGGAAACCCCCAAACCAACACCTCCCAAAAAAGGGGAAAGAGCAGAAGCAGAGGAGGAGGAAGAGGAAGGAGAGATCATCGAACTTGGAGAAATTGTCACCACAACAGGTGAGTGTTGGAGAACACAGCTACTGGTAAGCTAATCCATGTATGGCTGCCTCATTTCCAACACCCCATTTTTGTTTGTTTGTGGTTTTTAGGTGACGTGGATGTTGTGGAAGAAAAATCGCACTTTACCACAGAGAGTGCCCACGTACTCATCGGAGAGATAATGGTCTGCAATAGAGATCTAGATTACATAAAGCAAAACATCAATGATGTTCAACAAAAATTGAAGAACATCATTGATGTTTTAGGAAAAATATGAAAACGCACCAAGTAATTAACACACATTTGTGCCAGCTTCTGAACACATTTGCAACTTAAAAACTGTGTGAAATTTGGAACATGCACACATTGTGTCCACATGTGCTAGCTCCCATCATGGTGGATGAATGGCAACGTTTTTTTGGGGGTGCAAACACTTTACGAACTACGAAAGTGGTTGTGGTGAAGGGGTTGCACCCCCAAAAAACGTCCATTCATCCCCATGATGGAAAATGGCACTTTTGAAGCTTCAAGGCATGTGTTTTACCATCTAATGACCATTTTCAGACCCAAATTGTGTGCATGTTCTAAATTTCCACTTTCCGGGGGTGACCCCCCCATGTGATGAAGGCAAGATCAAACACACTTTGAACATATAGTCATGTCTGATCTTGTCTTCACTTTACAAAGTTGAACTTTCCTAGTTCATAGGTTCTGTTTTGTTCCATGCCTGGTTTTACAAATTGCGGAATGTTTGTAAACAATGTTGTAAATAACCAAGATGTTGTCAGTTTTGGCGTGAAGATTGTAAACGCACTTGTGAAGGTTTTCCTAGTAAACTTTTTTATTTTTCTAAATGTGTGGCTTCCTTATTTAAAAAACACAATGCATTATGTATGTAAAATGTAAAGGATATGGGGGGCAATGGGTGTTATTTACTAAAGGCAAATCCACTTTGCACTGCAATTGTCTTGCCCAGGGAACTTTTTCAATGCACTTGTAGAGCATAGCGGATTTGACTTATGTAAATGACACCCACAGTGCTTTGTACGAAAACACGGAGCCCAGCATTTTTCAGAATACACACATGTCAGACCTGGTGATGAAAAGGAGTATTTTGGGTGTCAGTTATGCAGGACAAACCTTCTCTAGACCAAAGATTAGGTAGCAAACACACAACATGAGAATAATCTTTTTGGGAAGAAGAGACTGTTACCTCCTTTTGCCCAGAAAGTGCATTCCCACTGTCGAAGGCAAAGGGAAAAAATGTCAAGGTAAAATAATCTAAAAACAAGACTGAAATGACAAGAAATCATAGGTTGGTTCAAATATCAGATTTATTAAAAAATGCCTCTCACACATCGTCAGGCAGAGCAATGGCCCCCCTACCCACAAAGTACTCCATATATTGGTCACGGACCACGCGGGCATTTAGAGGGGGCAAGCCTGGACGTGCCACTCGAAGGGCTGTGAGGTCCGCATTTGGAGGGCCCTCCACATCTGGGCCAACGGGCACCACATAGTTCCTGTTATGTCTTTTGAGGAAGTTGTGCAATATGCAACAGGCAAGAACTATGTGGTTCAGTTTGTATTCCGCCAAGTTAAATGCCGTCAGGAACAGGCGGAAGCGGCTGGCCAGGATGCCAAAAGTGTTCTCCACCACTCTTCTGGCTCTGGACAGCCTGTAGTTGAAGACCCTCTGGTCCGGGGTGAGGGTCCTCATCGGGAACGGCCTCATCACATGGGGAGTCAACGCAAACGCTTCATCTGCGACAAAGACGAAGGGGAGTCCTTCGGCATTCTCCTCTGGAGGTGGCAAGCACAGACTGCCACTTTGGAGACGCCAGTAGAACTCCGTGTGCGTAATGGCCCCACCATCCGATATCCGGCCGTTCATCCCCACGTCCACATACATAAACTCGTATGTTGCCGACACCACCGCCAACATCACTACACTATTAAACCCTTTATAAATATAATAGTAGGACCCCGAGTTGGGCGGTGGGACGATGCGGACGTGTTTCCCATCAATTGCCCCTCCGCAGTTAGGAAAGTCCCAACGGCTGGCAAAGTGGGAGGCCACAGTCTGCCATTCCTGTGGCGTGGAAGGGAACTGTGGAGTGAAACAAGAAAAAAAAAATAGTCACTTTGCACCTAAACATTGCAAGCAGATTAGACAATCAACATCTTGGAACAAGAGCATTGTATAAAATTGGAGGCTGGAAAGTATTTGCACAGAAAAGTAGAGGCTCCCCTTCACAGATGACTCACCCCCCATCAATCCCCACACTTCTGATGGGCCATTGGCAATAACTAGGGTTTTGGGGGGGGGGGACAGGTAACCCTCTGCACTTCATTGATTGGCAAATGGCTCAATAATGTGTGCTAGTTTGGCCAGACCCTCTGTACTTAACACTATTGGCAGCCCCCAGGAAAGATAAAATAACATTTCAACCCCCCCCCCCACCCCTAAAAAAGGCAGGCACATTGTGACATTCTGAAATTACCAAGAAAGCTAATAGGAGGGAAAGAAGACAAAAATTTAGGAAATGGAATGTATGGAGGCAGCCCCTTGCACTACATGCTTTGCTGAATTCATCCCTAAAGATGCCCACTATAAAGAGGTAGGTATATAGTGTGTATGGACCTTGGGAAAGCCAGCAGATAAAGGATTGGTACCATCTGACAGAGCAGTTGGGGGAGGGGGTTCCTAATGAGTTTGCCACCCCCCCCCCCCAAAAAAAAATAAAACATTTCTAAAGGGGCTCTACATGAAGTAAACCACACAGCAAACATTTGTGCATATTTTAGGGGGTGTTTGGGGACAAACAATACTATGCAGCAGACAAAAGACATTGATTAAGTGACTAGGCCATAGGTGTCTATTGGGGCAGAAGAGCATGCTGGTGAGGTAAGTGAAGGGAAAAATGCATGAAGGAGAAAAGGGGCACAGCATATTAGAACATATTGCAATCATGGTAATTAGGGAAGGAGGTCAAAAATACAAGACATTAGCAAACAGAGCATACATAGAAGGGAATAGTCAAGTATAAATGTTACCTTAATATAGTCCTCCTGCAGGACCTGAATGATGGCAGAACAGGTCTCTGGAATAATGATTCCCAGGGCCTGGGGAGAGATACCTGAAGAGAACTTCAAATCCTGAAGACTTCTCCCTGTCGCCAAGTACCTCAACGTGGCAACAAGCCTCTGCTCCGGAGTAATGGCTTGTCTCATGCAGGTATCCTGCCGGCTGATAAAGGGGGTCAGCAAAGCCAAAAGACGGTGAAAATCGGGGTCCGTCATCCTGAGAAAGTTCCTGAAATCATCAGGATTATTCTCCCGGATCTCACGAAGCAAAGGCATGTGCGAGAACTGGTCACGCTGAAGCAACCAATTCTTGGTCCACATACTCCTCGTCACTCTGTTCATGGACGGGTCTTGGGTCAAAGCTAAAAGCCCGACACCAATTCCGCGTACAGCACGAACTCGGCGACGAGTACGCACGGGAAACATCGCTCAGAAGGTCACAAAAGGTCGGCTGGTCAGAACGGACAAACAGAAAGCACCGATAAACAGCAAGGCCTGAAAGAACGAACTGAATACGAGCAACGAGCAGACAATAAGCAGTGCAAATCAAAGCGTCCTATATCAAGATATAGGCCGCAATGACCAACAAATGCGAACTGACTACACGCACTAATAAACAGATACGCACGACAAGCACAAACTGAAGAGCAGTAACGATCTGAGTCAGAAAACTGAGAAGCGCGAATCTTAAGTCACCAAACTTCCACTAACTCTCGATAAACACGGGATCAGCAGAAGGAGCCCAACGGGTGCCTGACGTGGTGCTGAACTTCCCTTTTGTAATCTCGTGGACGACGACTTACGTCACGACGTCTTCCGGACCGGATATTCCGACAACGTAGTCCGACCGTGTGTACGCAACACCAACATCGGACAAAGTACGTCGGACAGAATCCAACCGACCTGGTCCGCGGATTGTCCGAGCGTGTGTATGGGGCTTTACAGTGTTGTGGCACCAGCACCACCACCACCACCATCAAAGGCCCAATTTTTCTACCACTGTTCAACAATGGCATGTAATTACAATTCTTGATATAATAGTTCACAGCAGGGCTCTCCAGCGCCCACCAAAAAGTCACTTTGAGGGCTTACAGTGTTAACTTGTGGCAACACCAACACCTTAGGGCCAAATTTCTGCAGAGCATATAGGGCAGGCCCCTACTTTCAAACATCCAACTTACAAACGTCTCACTTGCAAACGGAAGGAGACAACAGGAAGTGAGATGAAAAAAGACGGACGGCCAAAAAAATTATACAGGGGGTGATAACTCTTCCCTATGTTTTCCAAAAAGCTTAAAAATAGATTTTTTGACTGGAGCTACACTTTAAAAATGTACCAGTTCAAAATTACAAACAGATTCTACTTAACACAACAAACCTACACAGTCCATGTCTTGTTTGCACCGCCTGTATGTTGTTCTGAGTATATAGGGCCTGGGGGCAAGTACAGCTTTGCAGACCTTTGAAGGGACCATGTCATCATGGAGTCCAAACTAAATCAGCCTGTTAACCACTTCAGCCAAGGAAGATTTGGCTGCTCGGACAGATCGGACACTTTTGACACATTTGTGGGACCATTGACAATTATACAGCGATCAGTCCTATAAAAATGCACTGATTACTGTGTAAATGTCACTGGCAGGGAAGGGGTTAACACTAGGGGGCGATCAAGAGGTTAACTGTGTTCCCTGGACATGGCGGTCACACGCATCGCATCCCCCCCCCCACCCTGCAGTGCAGCAGCGTGCACGCGCCTGCTATCCCGCTTAAAGGGACCAATGTACAGCTATGACGGTTCGCGGGATTGTGCCGACCTGCCGCAGTATAATGACAGTGGCTGGTCGGCAAGCGATTAAAGAAGATGCCCAATACTTACCCTTTCAGTGGCCATCTTCTTTTACAGACTGATTTTACTTTAGTTTGGACTAGTGGCGGCCCTCAATATTTTGGGGGGGGGGGGGGGGGGGCGGGACACAGACAGGAAGGCCACGAACCAGTCCATCCCCCCCCCCCCTGCTCAATGAACGGGAAGGCAGCAATCAGAGGCCTCCTTACCTTTCGGAAGCAGATGAAGAGTATCCAGGGTAGGGCTGTTGCTCCTCGCTCCAGCTACTCCTCACTCTGTGGCTGTTGCTTCTCCTCTCGGACGAACAGGAAGTGGGTCCTGAGACCTGATTGGCCAGGAGTCCTGAGACTCCCTGGCCAATCGGGTCTCAGGACCTGCTTTCTGATTGGCTAGGAGGAGAATCAGGAAGACAATAGCGAATATTAATTTGCTATTGTCACAAAACTGTGTGGGCTCAGGGCGCAGTGCTCTGCTCCACGAGCCCACACTTTTTTGAAGGCTTTTTTAAAGCCTCAGGCTCTAATCATGTACTTAAAAAACAAACAAAAAACTTTGAAATTCATGCGTCCACCACCCTGCATGTAGATTACGGGATGGACGTATGGATTAGTGGGATAACTCCACTGCACCCCTTATAGATGTGCCACCACTGATTTGGACCCCATACTGTTGGGGTCACTCTATTATTTTAGATGTCAAGTATTTAGATATTCAGGAAGAATTCAAACAGACATGTTCTCTACCTTTTTCTAGCTATTCGTACATGTGACTAGAGCATTTTTCTATGATATTATGGTAAAGCTCTTCCCACAAGAGCACAAAGGGATTGAAATCTGGGGATTCTCACAGCCAGTCTATTAAATTCCTCTAGCGACAGCATTTGGGATTTGTATTTTACTTGCCCCTGACAACACTGGTATTTGGCATGTATTAGATAAAGCAGAATTGGAACATACATACTCTAAAGCCAGCAAGAGCCATTGGCTCCCGCTGCTGTCAATCACAGTCAGAAAGGAGGGAGCAGGGATGGGGCTGAGCCAGGCTCTGTGAGTCTGTGAGTCTATGAACATATGATCATATGAGTGCTCCCACAGCAAGCCGCTTGCTTAGGTGGGCACTCGGCAGAGGGGAGAAGCCAGGAGCGCCTGTGGGGGATCCAAGAAGAGGAGGATTGGGGCTGCTCTGTGCAAAACCATTGCATAGAGCAGGTAAGTATGACATGTTAGTTATTTTTAAAAAATAAGGGTTTACACAACAATAAGAAAGCCCCTTTTTTTAAAAGAGACCTTTAGAAGACCTGATGAAAAAATGTATTTTATTGGGTTGTAAAACTACTTGAATACTGGAGACTCCAAAGTTGAAAATTGCTTTCAGGTTCTCTTGAAACATACAAGGCATACAGGCATTTTTGGAAACATTATTTTATTTGAAAAAAAAAATGTTTCTCCATAAAAAGCTTTAGAAGTGTGTGCGTCTTATACAGTCTCTTCAACCTCACATGGAACACAGATAATGCACGAAGGACTTGCCTAGCTAAACAGACCTTTGCACCATACAGAGATACATACACAAACTAGATAGTGAACTGAAGTAGCTAACTCACAGAACATGAATATTACACTCGGTTTGTTTTTTCATTTACTACCACGGTTACACCAATGTATTTGACATTGAAACATTTAGTTAACTTACACTGAAGGTCAAAGGGGCTAGATAGCAGACTCATTAGCCACAGACTAGCAATTAAAGACCAACTTAAATATTATTTTTGGTTGAGCACTAGTGGACTGAACAATTGCTTTATGGCTCTTTTGGAAATCTAACATCTAGAATTCCATAATGTAGGCATCTGTTATATATAGGTTCCTAAATGATGTGATTATTCTGCATTATGGAAAATCCTAAAGGAGGCAGTGATGCCAATATTCAGCTTTCTAAAGCTGCTGAATTTAATGTAGAAATCTTACAAATTGAAGCCCTAAAGCTGATCACAAACCAGTTAGATTTTCTTAAGGTTATATCTAAGAGACCAGCAGAATTTCCAAACAACTTTGTAGAGCGAGGGTCTAACAAAACAATCTATTCAGTTTATGTTTGATCAGGTAAGCCTTTGAACTACATAGTTGATGGATACATTTTGCTGATCTAACAGATCAAAATTAATCAGAATCTAACTGGTGCATGGCCCAAAATAAGAGATTTAAGAAGCAGCTTCACATCATCCACACAAAACTGAAATATAATTATTATATGAAGTTAACCTCTGACAACTTCTTTTCCTATTGGAGAATTTGGTGGGTTGTAGCCCTTTTGTGTATTGGCAGCTGTAGTCTCTTTTAACCATAAAGATGCTCAATGTTATTAGTATAAATGGCAACTGTCCCTGTCTTGACAGTCAAAATTTCCTAATTTGTGTAGGACGGTTTTAGAAACATGGATGTGGTTTGCCAAGACATGTAAAGATAATGTGGAATGTTGTTGGCCTTAAAGCAAAACTCCATCTTTAACCACCCCCAGACCTCCTCCATGGAACCCCCTTGAATGTTTTTTTTTTTAAACATTCCTATACATACCTTTTTGATGCAGTGTTGAGGCTAGTTTAGTGACTAGAATTTGAGAAATTTTGAGTTCTACGTTTAATATCCTTGATATTTACAATTTGAGATATTGTAGGAGATTCTTATAGAATTGAGATTTGAATAACATGAATATCATCACAGCTATGAAGGATCTGGTCACAAAAATCTATGCTGCACAAAGCAAAAGAATAATTTGTGTTCTGCTGGGGCAGGAAGAGCCCCTAATATGAGTTTTGATAGTAGCCCTGTGATCCCATTTTTCTATGCCAACAAGAAGTGTAAAAAGTACTTGAAGTTAAAGGTTTGTATCTACACAGTAAACCATGCATTCACAGTTGGCCATGAGGACATATTGGTTTGCATGTCTTTGATCACTACCCTAAACTAGGATTAAACCCTAATTTGTTGTATTTGTGTTAAAAGTAATGTAATGTATTTGTCTGCTGTACAGTATTCTGGTGGTGGACATTTGGTTCATCTTGACTGACTGGTTAACCTGTCTAAATAAAATAACAATTTTAATAATAATTTAATAATAATTTAACAGCCTATTTTACTCTTCCTTACTTCAGTCAAATTTAAGCAGAATATGGGTTCACTACTAATGCCGCGTATACACGACCGGACTTTTCAACAGCAAAGGTCCGACAGAACGAATCCATCGGACAATTAGATTGCGTGTGGGCTCCATCAGACCTTTGCTGTCAAAAAATCCGAGAGACTTTAGAAATAGAACATGTTTAAAATTTTCCCGCCGCAACTCCGCTGGACCCAGTTCCTATCGAAAAATCCGCTCATCTGTGTGCTAGTCCGACAGACAAACAACGACGCTAGGGCAGCTATTGGCTACTGGCTACTGGTTACGAACTTCCTTATTCTAGTCCAGTCATACGTCATCATGCTCGAATCCATTGGACTTTAGTGTGATTGTGTGTGGCCAAGTCCGTTCATTCAGAAAGTTTGTCGGAACTCCGTTGAAAGTCCGTCGGAAAGACTGTCGGACCTAGTCCGTCAAAGTCCACTCGTGTGTACGCGGCATTAGAGGATTTTTGGCCCAGAAAAAAGCACACCACCAGTGTCTGAACACCAGTCATGTGATTGTTTGTTCTGGGTCAGTGACTCAGAAAGTAGTGAAAGCAAGGATAAGGATGACAGCCCCCCACATACATCTACAAAGACCAGATACAAGCCGCAAAATATTTGAGGTGGGTGGAGGTAGAATGGGGAGCAATGAATGTAGATTAATGAATGTAGGTTATAAAGCAGGTTCTTTTCCATACTTCCAGTTCTTGAAAGTTCTTGTTTCAGTGACTTCATGTAGCCATGGCCTGCTTTTGCATCTATGTCTACGTACCTATAACGTTTTTATGATAGCAACATCTATTAAAGCTAGGATGCAGGAACATGTTGCAAGTCTGGAAAGCAGCTAGAACCTCGACCAGCCTTTCTCAACCTTTTCAACACTGAGGAACCCTTAAAATAACTTTCCAGTCTCAGGATCCCCCTGCTAAAAATTGCTATATCTACAATGCATGATACATTTAATGTACTGGTCAGTGGGAAGAATGTTTCTTACACTTGTGGTCATTGGGAAGAATTACCTCTTTACAGAAAGCTAAAAAGATCAATGGTGTCTGTGGAAACTTATCAGAGAGACAGAAATTGCCTATTGCTCAAAGAACCCCTAGAAATGTCTGGAGGAACCCTAGGGTTCCATGGAATCCTGGTTGAGAAACCCTGACCTAGACTTTCAAGCCTTAGATGATGGATGTTAAAGTGGTTCTAAAGGCTGAAGGTTAAAAAAAAAAACACCTGTGTGCAGCAGGTGCTTGCTCTGGGGGCACTTGGAAGGAGGGATGTGCCAGGAGTGCTGGCAGGGGAATCGAGAAGAGGAGGATAGGGGCTGCTCTGTGCAAAACCATTGCACAGAGCAGGTAAGTAGAATATGCTTGTTTTTGTTTTTTTGTTTTTTTTTAAGTTGCCTTTATTATCACTTTACATTACATTCTAAGCTTACCTCTGGCCTTTGCACCTCTTCACAGAATATTTGTGGAGTTTAATGGGCTGGTCAGATAAAACATTTTGTTTATTAGTATAAGTATTGCATATAAGGTGTACTAAGAATATATGGATATGCTTTTTTGTTTTGTCAAAACAGAAACTTAGGACATACACAGGCTTATTCAGCAAAGTGCAACAAACAATGATGTATAATAACTCAAATTGGCTACTGGACTTTACTTTCATTACTGAATAAGCAAGACATTGTGAAACTTAGGACCCTTCTCATCTTTTTCCTTGTATTTGAGCAGCTAGGACTTCCTTGGCTTTTAGCAGAGCTGTTTCAGATGGAACGTTTAAATCGGGCAGTAACCCTTTGCCTTCCCAGGATGCACCAGGGTCTTCAGTGGCTGATCGAGATGTGGGGATGGTGAGGTACAGGTGCGTATCATCCACATGATAGGTCTGGGGGGGATGGCAACCTCCGCTTGTCTTTTCTCCAATGACATATGCCCGTCCTAGCCTCTTCATGATATATACAAATTCCTCTGCAGCACCTTCTGTCACTGAGCTGGTTAGTATGACTAGAGGTTTCTTGGAGCCAAACGAAGAACCTGCAAAGAAATATAGAGAGACTTACAATAATTAAACTGATCACTAGTTCGTATATGATTGAATCACCTATTTGCCCTTTATTGTGGTTTTGGGAACATGCTTCCTCTTCTCCGTCATTGAAGTATGTTAATTTGATATCTCCTATGGTAAGATACTTGAAGTATTCCTTAAATTATCAAGTTTCTGCTGACGTTCTTATGTGGATTCCCATTCTAATGCCCCATATACATGGTCGGACATTCCAACCACAAAATCCGTCTGATTTTTCTGACGGATTTTGGCCAAAACTTGTTTTGGATACACGTGGTCGCACAAAGTTGTCGGAAAATCCGATCGTTCCCTAACGAGGTGACGTACAAAACGTACGATGGGACTACGAAGAGGCCAGTAGCCAATAGCTTTTGTCCCCAAATTTATTTTGAGCATGCGTGGCACTTTGTGCGTCGGAATTCTCTACACATGATCGGAAAAAGTCTGATTGGATTTTGTTGTCGGAAAATTTTGGGTCCTACTCTCAAACTTTTTCCGTCGGAAATTCCGATGGAAAAAGTCGGCTAGAGCCCACACACGATCAGATTTTCCGACAACATAATCCGATCTGACTTTTTCCGTCTGAATTTCTGACTGTGTATGGGGCATAAGTGTCATACACGTTGATCATGTTTGTTTTAGTGTGTTTAGTTATAATTTTTTCATTGCTGGCCTCAGCTTTGCAATTGGTTCCTGATTCCCCCTACTAGCACATTAATTCTATGTACATCCAAAACTTTAAAAAGGAACTTAAAGCTGACCTGGGAACCCTGGGCTACCTATATGAAAGTTGTCCTTTAATCCGGCATATATCTTTCTATTTTATTGTATCTTGACATTGTAAGCTGTCTCCTGCACAGGTATCTCCCCCTTCTACTGTTCTCTTATATTCCATCTTCCCCTTCCCTTGCTTCTCTTCCTTTCTATTAACGCATTCCTCTCCTAACTTCTTACTGACTACAGTTACCTCAGAGCTTCGGGAACCTTTCCCGGATTCTCTGGCCAATTAGTAGGTTGTCTCTTATGTTGGATGTTTGCGACCCTATTGCAATACTCAATTTTTCCCAAGGGAGCAGGCCTCCTAATATTATCGGGCCTGGACTGCGCAGCTATATTCAATATTGTGCAATAGGGTCACAATACCCATTTTTGTTTATTCTTTATCATCTGTCCCCGAGTTACAGACAACAATTCAGATGTTATATGGTTTAATCAATTTGGGGTATATTTTACCATTTGGTATACCTTCAGTGGCAATAATTAGTCTCACTTACAAATTCCTCTCCATAGTAGTCCCCCTCGAGACTCTTGAAGCGCAGGAATATTGGGTATATTGTTGCTACGACACCTCAAATGTGTTTTACTCCATTCGATTCCTTCTTTTTGGTCAATCTTACTGAATATCACACTGACGTTGTACTGTTATTTTACTCATGGCAACCAATGACATTTCTCATTCTGTACTGATTGTCTATATTTTTGCTTTATTCAATAAAAATATTGAAACATAAAAAGGAACTTAACTCCAGACGCTGTATCCAAAAATGCAGAACGAGGGCAAAGGACTAGTGACCAACATTGCTTGTAATCTTCCTGCAGTTGACCTTCCCCACTTACTGACGTACCATGCCTTGTTCTGCATTGTGTTTCTGTGTGAAGGCAGCAACCTTGGAAGAGACAAGGCTCTGCTTCCTCAAGTCAGAGCATCCAGCAAAGAGAACAATGAGGAGAATCACTAAATCTCACTCCAGATCTCCCGAGACTAGCAGTCAGAAGCCTACAGTATATCTATGGTCAAACTTTAAAATCGTATGTTCATTACCAGATCAACTTTCAATTATTTCTAGCCTACTCCTATTAATCTGAATGATCTTGAAGTTTAAAAAGTACATTTTGAAGAATCCCACACATTCACTTCCATGAATGCAGTGACACATATTTACTATGCCTGAATAGCCACTGCAGTGTCACACATTTCACAAAGTCTTCTGTCTGAGCTACAGAGGTGTTTTAGGAGGCAGTCAGTATATGAAACACACCGTATGTGACATCAACACCGAATGCAGGCAGTAAGGTACCACGGAATATGTAGTCCTAAAAATTGAATGTAAGGTAAAAAAATTGGCAGAGGAGAAGCCACAAATCATGCAGGGAATCCATAAAGGTCTAGATAGAGATGGCCAGCAGACAAGTAGCACTTACAACATGTAAGTAGATGTTTTTAAGTAAACTTATATTGGATTGTCAAAAATAACTATTGTTTCTAATACTATAACAAAGCTGATGTTATAAAATGAATGTCTGTGCTGTGACTTAAGATTTTATTTAACCACTTGCCGACCAGCCGCCTCAGTTTTAATGCAAGAGAATGGCACGGCTGGGCGAAACAACATTATGTAACGTTGCTTCACCCTGTGGCCACTAGGGGCACACGCCACGCTCCCGCGATCGCTGGTGACACACCGAGAATCGGGATCTGTGTGTATAAACATACAGTTTCTGGTTCTCTGAGGGGAGAAGAGACTGATCGTCTGACAGCGATCTGTCATCTCCCCTAGACAGTCCCCTCCCCCCTTCAGTTAGAATACAGAGAGGGAACACAGTTAACCCCTTGATCGCCCCCTAGTGTCAACCCCTTCCCTGCCAGTGACATTTTTACAGTAATCAGTGCATTTTTATAGCACCGATCGCTGTATAAATGCCAATTGTCCCAAAAATGTGTCAAAAGTGTCTGATGTTTCCGCCATAATGTCACAGTCACGATAAAAATCGCAGATTGCTGGCATTACTAGTAAAAAAAAAATTAGAATAATAAAAATGCCATAAAAATATCCCCTATTGTGTAGACGCTATAATTTTTGCGCAAACCAATCCATATACGCTAATTGCTAATTGAGTAGGATCAGATCAGATTTCATTGAATTCACGTGCATGCTCCTGAAGAGTGGATCAATCCACAAAATGCATAGAGCCATTATATGCCGCATCCGTATGATTCAATTGATTTCTGTCAGTATGTATAATTTTTGATATTAATAGTTTATAATCATGTGGCAACCTATCTACATTGTATGTATAGATATCCATTCTTATGAATTTTACCAGTTATTATAATTGTATGGGATATACACTAATGCCGCGTACACACGACCAGACTTTTCCGACTGCAAAGGTCAGACGGAAGGAATCCGTTGGACAATTCTATCGTGTGTGGGCTTCATCGGACCTTTTCTGACGAAAAATCTGATGGACTTAGAAATAGAACATGTTTCAAATCTTTCCGCCGGAACCACTTCCTATCGAGAAAACCGCTCGTCTGTATGCAGGTCCGATGGCCCAACAACGACGCAAGGGCAGCTATTGGCTACTGGGTATTGAACTTCCTTTTTCTAGTCCCGTCGTACGTCACATTAAATGATCAGACTTTGGTGTGATCGTATGTAGGCAAGTCCGTTTCAGCGGAACTCCATCGAAAAGTCTATCAAAGTTCATTCCGACGGAAAGTCCGGTCGTGTGTACGCGGCATAACTTATGATTATGCGTTTGTATTTTAAGTTACATAATAAACTGGATTCTTTATACCTATGTGCTTCATTCAAAGTCCCATCCCCTTTGACATATAGATAGGGAGGGAGGCAATTAACTTTTCCAGGTCACCGCCTCATATAATGTCCCAACTGTTCTCCTTTTTCTTTTAAAAATTGGAGTTATGCTTTAATTTTACACTGCAGCTATGGGGCTGTAGGCACCGGAGTTGATAGGCACCCTCACATACTAGTATGGGCATTGCTATTGTTAACAAGAAATTTAAGACAAAAAGGTAAATTACTGCTTAGGCACGGTTAACAATCTTACATTTGTGATCCAATATAGCAAGCGTCACATTTACTTTAACTATTTGCCCTCTGGAAGGTTTACCCCCTTCATGACCAGGCCATTTTTTGCAATATGGCACTGTGTTACTTTAACTGACAATTGCGCAATCGTGCAATGCTGTACCCAAATAAAATATATGTCCTTTTTTTCCCACAAATAGAGATTTATTTTCTTGGTATTTTATCCCCTCTGCGTTTTTATATTTTGTGCTATAAACAAAGAAAGACTGACAATTTTGAAAAAAAAATATAAATTATTCTTACTTTCTGCTATAAAACATATCCCAAAAAAAAAATGGGAAAAAAATCTAATTTCTTCATCAATTTAGGCCAATATGTATTCTACTACATGTTTTTGGTAAAAAAAATCCAATAAACGTATAGTGATTGGTTTGCTCAAAAGTTATCGTGTCTACAAACTATGGGATAGATTTATGGAATTTACATTTTTTACATTTTTTTTCTAGTACTGGTGGCGATCAGCGACTTATAGCGGGACTGCGACATTGCGGCGGACAAATGGGACACTCAGTGACACTTTTTGGGGACCAGGGACACTAATACAGTGATCAGTGCTAAAAATATGCACTGTCACTGTACTAATGATACTGGCTGGGAAGGGGTTAACATCAGGGGCGATCTAAGGGTTAAATGTGTGCTTAGAGAGTGCTTGCTAACTGTGTGGGGGTGCTTTTACTATGGGAAGGCAGAGATCCATGTTCCTTCTTTGTAGGAACGCAGGAACACAACCTTCCCTTCTCACAGAACGGAGATCTGCCTTATTTACATAGACAGACCACCGTTCTGCCTATGTCCCGAATGATCGGTGGGTCCTGGTGGACATCGCATCTGCCAGACCCGCTGATTGGCTCCCTCTGTGGGAGCGGGTCGCCAGTGGTGCGCGTACAAGCCCCAGACCGGGAAGTGCAGGATCACGTGCAGGTAGGTGATCCTGCCCAGGGGAGCCACCTTGCCCACGTATATTAACAGTATATCTCTAGCTCTCATTCAATCTCAGAATCCTCTGTGCGTATTGCACATAAACATTAACACATTCACATGGCAAGTTTACAAAGTATATAGAGCATTTGTTTACGATTATGTATTAAAAATGTGTTAATCAGAGCAAGGTAATTCTTCCATTGGGATAGTCAATGAGACATATTATTGAACTAATTTGGAAAGTCAACCTAGCCACAAAAATCTCCATAGATTTCTTAAATAGCTCTTGGGCTGCGTTGATCAGGTATGATAGAAAGTGTTCTAGTCCAAGATCCAGTAATGTCAAATTTTTACCTTTAGAGTATAAGTTCACCTTTTCACAAAAGACAGCTACTTAAAGTGAACCCACCACCCGTATAAAACTTAAACATGGCTTCCCATTTTTTTTTCTAGCCCGCTGATGACATGGGCACAAAAGCTCGCACATGTGCAGTAATTGTTTTTGTGAGTAATAAGGTTCCCTGTGATCTTGTGAGATTTAGCATGTTTGTCATCGGCAGGCAGGTAAGTGTAACCCGGACTGTTAATGATGCACGCACAAAATCCAACACATGTTCAGTATTCGGTTATGGAATGTAATACGTTTCCCCTTTGCCCGCAAATCGCTGTGATCTTGCATCTGTGAAACGAGATCTCCTGGGAAGGTAGTGGTGGCCTGGCCTTCCCAGGGGACATCTGTACGGCCAGGGCTATGTCTCCCCTGCCTTTAGGAACCTGGAATTGCAATTGCAGCAAGTCTGTTCTAACTGGCATCTGGGGCTCTATCATACTAAATATCCCTCAGGATCCTTCCAAATGCATTAATCTAGCACTTCATTCAGCAATACTAGACTCTAATGAAAAGGAACCCATTGAAACCCCAAAATGCATTGGCTTTTTATGACACATTTTTTAGAATAACTTTTCTTCTTGTACACCAAGCAATATTAACTTACAGAAGTTCTAACACTTTTACATTCTGTTTGAAACAAAAGAAAATGTTTTGGCATTACATATACTTTAGGGGTACAAATTCTGCATCCTACCTGCGAGCTGAGGCATGGTCCACACATCTGTTATGGCATTGGCAGACCGGCTGTAGACTTTATCAAGGAGAACAGGGGTCTCTTCATTAAAAAAGTAAGAGCAGAATGCTGGAATAGAGTTTGTAGGACCTCCAATGTTAAATCTATGAGCAAGAAAAAGTTTATTGTTTTTTTTTTTTCCTCATGGCATAAGTCCTGAAGTTCTGAATCTTCCCTCTATCAAAATATCTCAGAACTTTCCACACCGAGAACTCTCCAGATATCTCCAAACTAAATATTTTGGAAATCAAAACTACGAACCCCGACTCATTTTGAGAACTCTTGTAAACATGACCCTAATACTAAAGGGCTTATCACAATGATTTTTACCTCTATTCTTGAGAAACTGGCACCTCTCCCACATTCATATATGACTAAATGGGAAAGTGATATAGGTGAACCCGTAGAAGAAAAAGATTGGTGTCATATCTGGCACACCACAGCTCATTCAGTCCTTCTAAATTATTATTTTATTTTAGGCTACATGCAGAGATCTCAGATCACCAGCTGCTTGGTGTCTCCATTCGCAAAACTTTTACCAAAGTTCCGAGCCTATAAATGCTCCCCCTCAATGATTTGCTTTGTTAATTAATACAAAGGAGAATCCAGTGGTGAAAGCTTGACACACCCAGAAGTGGGAAGGCTGGGTATAAGTCCAAAAGGGACATCCAACTTACAGCCTTCAACCAATACTTAAATATTTTTAGTTTTAGCAATAAATGTACAAAACAGTAGTTTGGGCATCCAAAAGACCCAACACCCAAACACAAGCAAAATAACCTAATATATACCATGCAGTGTAGTGAGAAATGTAACCACAGATGTAAGTGGGTCCTTTTCCACTAACCATGAATATAAGCAGGCTTTACCCAACTGACCACCAGAAATGTGAGGGAACACTATAATTTTTACTGTCTATGATTCTTTTTTGGCCATGATTTTTATTATTAGATTCAATTCATCATTCTTAGTGAAAAGGATTTAGTCATATAAAGCAGTCCTAGGTGTCACATGCCTTAGTACACCACATTCCTTATTCTTTTAATTATTCCTATACAGTATCTTAAAGTGATTGTAAGGCTTCATTTTTTTATTATTATTATTATTAAAATAACAAAACATGTTATGCTTACCTGCTCTGTGTTATGGTTTTGCACAGAGCAGCCTTGATCCTCCTCTTTTCAGGCGCTCCTGGTTCCTCATCCCCACTGAGTGCCCCTATAGCGAGCACCTTGCTATGCCTGCACATTGCTGGATTGAGATCGGGCTCAGATATGTATTTGGGTCGGTGGTTCTGGTACTGCCTAAGAGTTACTTTATGTACTTTTCAATGTTACAGAGGGGTCGATTTACTAAAGGCAAATTGTCTGTGCCCTGCAAGGGTACTTGCAAGTGCAATGCAAGTGCAGTTGCTCTTGATCTGAGGGGAACATGCAAGAAAAAAACAAAAACAGCATTTTTTTGCTTGCACATAGTTGGATGATGGAAATCAGCAGAGCCTTCCCTTATTTCAGAGTTTCCCCTCAGATCTAGAGCAATGGCAACTTGCAGTGCACAAACTATTTGCCTTTAGTAAATTAATCCCAATGGCTGCTCTGCAGTAGTCAGCATTTCATCCACCTCAGCCTTGCATGCAATTGCATCCAATATGACTGCTCTAAACTGAATGTTTGTTGCTTTCTGATAATAAATTCATATTTCTACATGATTAAGGTAATTTCCAGTAGTGGTAATACCCCAAATTATCAAATATCAAATCAGCTTTGCAAGCAAAAGTTTAATGCTGCTACTCTTTTTTGAAGATTAGCCGTGTAAAATCTGTTTATTTAGAAACAGCAGTACTCATAAATTATATAATATAATTATAATTAATTATTTTTAATTGTCTGGTCATGCTGCAGTGATTGGAGTAGCAGGTAAAATCTTTAGTGCAGCTCGTTCTATGTGGGGGGTGGGGGAAACAAACAAATGGGGATTCCAAAATACTTGCAAATTGCCTTTAGCCCAGGTTCACATTGGAGCGATTTGGCATGCAAATTGACATGTGAAATCGCATGCCAAATCCGCGGCAATGGCACCGTCCAAATAGTCGGCGCCGCACCGATTCCCAAAAGTAGTTCCTGCGTTACTTTTGGCGACTTCGGGGGGCGATTTGTATAGACATCTGTGCAGGAACCCGCACAGATGTCTGTCAAATCGCCCCTGAAGTCAGACTGCATTGCTGGGTTAAAATTGATTTCTAACCCGCAGCAATGTGAACATAGGCTAAGGGAATCTGTCATTAAAGCATTATGTGGGTTGCTGTCATGCTGGTCCTTTGCATTCAATATTCAATACGCTTACCTCACTGTATTTATGGATGTTTCAAATACTGCTCGATTACTTCTGCCTTACTTCCTGGACAGACTATAGGTCATGGCACAGGAAGGAGTTGACCGGCTGATCTCATTAGCACACGCCCTGCATCATTTACCCTCAGCTGGTCAACTCCTTCCTGCGTCATGACCTAAAGTCTGTCTAGGAAGTAAGGCAGAAGTAATCGAGCCATGAAGCCAGTGAGTTAAGTGTGTGTAGAATAAATGGAAAGTTGCTTTTTGCAAAAAGAAATACATTAAGGTTTCCATTCAGAGCACAGGAAGTTATTACAAGGTTGCTGGATCTCTGACAGGATCATTTGGTATTTTTGTGTAATTGCAAAAAATGTACTTAGTTACATAGTAGGTGATGTTGAAAAAAGTCCATCAAGTCCAACCTATGTGTGTGATTATATGTCAGCATTACCTTGTATATCCCTGTATTAGCTTAGGACAAGAAAACAAATGCAACAATCACATGTGTAGAATGGAAAGACATCATATATAAAGCTTTTGCTGTTGCGCGTAGATACAAATAATTGTATGGATATTTGGGGTATTGATAAGGAATCACATACAACACACATGCTAGAAAATGTTTACATTTTGTTTTAACCTCTGCATGTAAAAATTATTTTTACAGCTTGAGGTGGTAAAACCTGGAATAATGTTTCACAAGAATTGGTTCTTTGCCTACCTCTGGCTCATCAAGGTGTTAAAACTAAACTCAAGGCTTCATTGAACCAAGCTGGTCCAATAAACTATTTCTTTCACTAACAGATGTACTCGCTGGAAGTTCTGTATAAACTGTATGTACAGTAGCATGAGCTACATGCCGTATAGAGCGCTGTGTTTGGACAGTGGGGTGGGGACTTCCTGTCCCATTCCCGCAACAAAATCAAGTTGGGCTGAGCACTGCTCCACCATTCAGAGGAAGCCTGCATAATGTACAGTTTATATAGTGCTCTCAACACAAAGCTTCCCATCTGTTAGTGAAGGAAATAGTTTATTTGGACCAGCTTGGTCCAATCAAACTACGAGCTGAACAGAAAGTAATGCAGAAGTGGGCATACCTTTTTGTTAACTCACATAGGTCATTGAAATTTCATATGTTGGTAGACTCATGCCCCGTACACACGGTCGGAAATTCTGACGGAAAATGTCAGATCGGACCATGTTGTTGGAAAATCCGGCCGTGTGTGGGCTCCATCGGACTTTTTCCATCGGAATTTCCGACGGAAAAAATTTCAGATCCTGCTCTCAAATTTTCCGACAACAAAGTCCGATCGGACTTTTTCCGATCGTGTGTAGAGAAAACTGACGGACAAAGTGCCACGCATGCTCAGATCAAATTACGAGACCAAAGCTATTGGCTACTAGCCTCTACGTAGTTCCATCGTACGCAACGAACATCACCACGTTCAGAATGATCGGATTTTCCGACAACTTTGTCCGACCGTGTGTATGCAACACCAGTGTCGGACAAAATTTGTCGGAAAAAATCAGACGGATTTTGTGGTAGGAATTTCCGACCGTGTGTACGGGGCATCATTCTTCCTCTATAGTAACTCTTCTTTTCATTGCAGAAAAATAATGGATTTCAAGCAAAAGCAATGTGCCGGCATTGAATTCTGGATGAAGGGGAGGTGCAAGCTTTCTGACAACCACAGAAGACTACAGAATGTTTGCGGAGATGACACATTGACAAAAGCAATGTACACAGATGGATGAAGAAGTTTTAAGGAGGGGAAACCAGTATTGAAGACAAACCACACAATGGGAAACCATCAATTTCAGACAGCCTGCATCCCTCCTTCATCAAGAACTCAATGCCGGCACATTGCTTCTGCTTGGAAGAATTACTATAGAGGAAGAGTTACCAACAGGTGAAATTTGAACGACCTATGTAAGTTAATTAAAAGGCTATGCCCACTTTTGCATTACTTTTGGTATAGCCCTTGTATTTAAAGTTAAATTAAATCTGGACTTTGGCTTTACAATTTTGGTTGAACTCAATGGACATGTGGATTTTTTAAGCTGTAAAATGATGTATTTTCTTACCGCATGTCGATAATTAAGGCATCTGTGTTAACGACCTTCTTCCATACATGTTCTACCAGAAGATTTGATACTTGGTTTAGAAGTTCCCAGTCAGCAAACATATCAAATCTCATGTAACCAATATTTTTTTCAAACACATCTGTGCGGAAGGAGAACTTGATAAGATCTTCAAACATATCAGGAGAGGGGATCTGAAAGAAGGAAAAACTTTTAAACAATCAACAAAAATTTGATTACAATTACCTGTATATTAAAGTGATTGTAAAAGTTAATAAAAAAAAATATGTTATACTTACCTGCTCTGTGCAATGGTTCTGGGGGCCGTTTGCTATGGGGGCACTCGTGTGTGCTAGATCCTGAGCCGTGCTGAGTGTGTCCATAGAAATGCACAGCACAAATCAGCCCCACCCCCACTCTTTGCTCACTGGCTCCCGCTGCTGCCATAGAGGCCAGCAGCGGGAGTGGAAAGGGCTATTGCTCTTGAGCACTGTGCTGTATTGAGATTGGGCTCAGTAAGTATTTTGCGCAGCTGGGGGGAGTCCTGTTCAGAGAAGCTTCTTTACATTCATGAAGAAAATGCATTAAAGCAGTATTAAAACAAAACAACCCCCCCCCCCCTCATTCGCACCGCCACCACCAACCAAAATGCAACACTCTCACCACACCTCTCCTCTCCTCTCTGAGACCACTACCTTCTATACATAGAAATCCATATCAGACATGTCTTCCCCCATTAGTGCGATGTGTGCTCCGATCACAGCTGCTCCTACCTCCACAGATCCCTGGAGAAGTCCCAGCACACCCCGCACCACTACACACCACACACTGCTGCCCAGCTTGCCCCCATCGTTCTTGTTCTGCTTGTAGCCGTTCTTGCCTCGGTCTGCTCTAAGATTCCTGGCCAATCGGGTCTCAGGAGCTGCTTTCTGATTGGCCAGGAGAAGAAACAAGAAGACAATAGCGAATAATAATCCGCTATTGTCACACAACTGGGTGGGCCCAGGGCAAAGTGCTATGCGCCTGAGCCTACCCTTTTTCTAACCACTTGCTTACTGGGCACCTAAACCCCCCTTCTGCCCAGACCAATTTTCAGCTTTTAGCGCTGTCACACTTTGAATGACAATTGCGCAGTCATACATCACTGTACCCAAATGACATTTTTTATCATTTTTTCCCGACAAATAGAGCTTTCTTTTGGTGGTATTTGATCACCTCTGGGGGGGGGGGGGGGGGGGGGGGGTTGTATTAAAAAAGACAGAATTAAAAAGAAAAAAATACAAAACCGTTTTATATTTTGTTAATACATTTTTCAAACAGGTAATTTTTCTCCTTCATTGATCTACGCTGATGAGGCTACACTGATGGGCACTGATAGGCTGCACTGATGGGCACCGATAGGCTGCACTGATGGGCACTGATAAGGCGACACTGCTCTGATAGTGACGTCACCGCGCTGGATGCCTGTGTTCCTAAGCTGACCAGAGCCAAGCCTCGGTTTCAGCTTCTATTAGAGACTGAATAAGGAAATCCTGCTGGACGGGACCCCCCACTCTCTCTCTTATGGACGGATCTTCCCCCACAGGCTAACAATGCTGGGTGGATGCCACTACAAAGAGGACTATTTGTGCTGCAACTCGTCTTTATCATATGTAAGTGGAAGAAAGCACCTGTATATCTATTAAATGCAACTGTTCCTAATCTGGTGGCGCCTTTTCTGTTTTTTTGCATGTATTTGGAGTCTGCTTTCTGCTTCCCCTTGAAGGCTTGCCCTGGAGTATGGATCATTAACAAGAATATACAAGGTTCCTTGCACACAAGTAGCTGTTGGCTTATAGTTATATTGAACTACCATGGTGCTGTTGAGTGCTTTGGTAGTTCGTTCTCTCCTCCTGTCAGTGTATCTCCCCTGCCTGTATGAGCAGAGAGATACACAGACAAGTCTGCAGGAGTCCTGCATGGCACCAACAATTTGCTGAACGCAGGTGCAATGCTTTACATGCAAATTATTTTTACCTGCAAAAAGATTTATTTATTTTTTAAAAGGCGAATAGAGCAGAATGCTACAGATACATGGAGAAGGGTCTCAACATTGTGGATTTCCCAGGGAGAGGAGAGAGGAGATGCAAAGGAAAGATGGCTTATTTGTGGTGTGCAATGTGCGTCTTTCACAATGCCTGCTACGGATTATTCATTTTTGTCTATGGCGATGTATGCTGAAGACACCTGTCAGTATGTTTATGTGATGTGATGTGACGTGTCACTGCACTGCCATCTTTGAAGAGCAACAGTAAATTATGGAAACTATATCTTTTGTGGACATTCCTTTACTATGAATATAAAGGCTAATAGCCTGGGATGTCATTAGTAGGCCTTTAGTAAGCCTTTGGCAAAGAATTAGGCACAAGATGACGAAGGCTACTATCTAAAAAGAAGTGAGGGAGGGGGTTTGGGTCAGTTGGTGTCAGTTGGCGCCAATAGTCAGCCAATCAGAAGCTCCCTACAATTCAACCAGAGCAATGTCTATTCTACCATAGAAAACTCATATCTGTTTGGTTATTTTGGTTCACTGAACTATATGCAACATCACTTCTCCTATTCGAATTGCTGTTACCAGTCTCCTGAAAATGCTAGCTGCCTGGCTGTCATGCTTATTCTTGCCACTTGGTGATAGGAACCCAAAATTTGGCGTGCAAACCCAGTAGAACCAGCACTTCAATATCCAAAGCTGGGGTTACTAGCACCAAGTGGGCCAGAGATACGGGGCCCCAAAGTCGTTTTCGGAAAATGTCATTCTCTGCTGCAGAAAAGTGCTTGACATTTTCCAAACCGACTTTGGGTATGTTGTAGTGCTGGTTCCACTGGGTTTGCACACCAAAGATACGGGGCCCCAAAGTCTGTCAATTGTGTCCATCTGCAGCAATGTCATTTCGGGACCCTTTGGGTCCAGAGACCCCAAATTTTGGCTGCAGCTAGGGAGCATCTAGGAACCCTTAACTACAGAGGTTGAAGTTTGGGGGACCTATGGCTTCAAATGGGAACAGTGAGGCATGCAAATGGGCACAGTAAGGCTGCAAATGGGCATTGTTGACCCTCTTTTCCACTTACAGTAGCTGCACATTTCTCACCCTAGGCTTATACTCGAGTCAATAAGTTTTCCCAGTTTTTTGTGGTAAAATAAGGTGCCTCTGCTTATATTCGGGTCGTCTTATACTCGAGTATATAGGGTATTATTCATTTGGAACCACTATTCAATATGAGGATAGGAATTGCCTATCTATAAATTTCCATGTCAGGTACTTACCTCCTACAAATACTGCAGCTGCTGGCTTTTAAAAAATGGACACTTACCTGTCCCAGGTTCCAGCGATGTCGGCAGCAGAGGCAGATCAATCGATCGGCTCTCTGCTGCTGCCAGGGCCATTCTCGGTGCGGGAATCCGGAAGTGTCGCCTTTGCGGCTTCGCTTCCCGGTTCCCTACTGCGCATGCATGAGTCGCGCAGCGCAATGAGAATCGTCAGCGCTGTCTGCCGGGACACGTGTGTGTCCCGGCAGACAGTGCGCCGGGACAGGAAGTTGCGTAAACTCCCGTGGGAGTTTATGCCCAGAAGTGGGTGCAGATACCTGTCTTAGACAGGTATCTGCACCCCCCTCCCCCCTGAAAGGTGCCAAATGTGACACCGGAGGGGGGGAGGGTTCCGAAAAGCGGAAGTTCCACTTTAGGGTGGAATCCCGCTTTAAATCTATGGAGAGCCTGACGACCACATTGTACAATAGGAAGACAAATTTATGGACACCTTGCTCCTGTAAAGAATTTTAAATGTCCTTCTCAATATTTAGTTGTCATGTCTCTGACCTCAACTGTCCAGGCACACTGATTGTAATACCCAGATGACAACTGACCTTCGATTTTCTTCTCCATGGTTTAAATTTTACAGAAAAACTAACACTGGACACCCTCCCCACCTCCCTCAGACCCCACTGTACTAACCTCCGGGGTTGCCAAGCTGTCAGCCCCCCCGCAGCTGCTCTAGTGGTCTGGGCATTTGAAATCCCTGCTCTTCTCCCTCTTATCCATGCAGAGATTCTGCTGTCACGGTAAATCAATCTGGTCTATACCAGAAGTACTGCGTGGAGAAGAGCAGAGATTTCCAATCTCCAGACCAGTGGAGTGGCTGCGGAGGTGCTCACATCTCAGCAACCGCAGAGATAAGCACAGCAGAGACCAGGGAGGATGGAGGTGGGAAGGGTGTACATTTTTTCTGTAAAGTTGAACTAACACTTTAAAGCCCAATTGAATCTTTGTTTTTTTTATTACTGTAAGGGATCATGCACACTGAGCTTAAAAAATTTAGCTTTTGCAGGCATTTGGAGTTTTTATTTCTGCCTGTAAATGCACCTTTGTTAGTCTATATATCCATATAAAGTATATTAGAAGAGGAGTGTTTACTGTCAGGAAAAAAAAACAAAAAAACATTAACAAGCACATTCAGGAGAGGAGCTTTTGGGCTGAAAAACATGCAAATGCATTTAGCGCTTCAGCGTTCATTTATTTCAATAGCCAATATAAATTAAAACTCTGGCCGATGCGATCCATAAATGCTCAAACGCGTGATGTGTCTAAAGGCATGTGCAATACGTGGCTTTAGGTGCATTTTTTAATCTTCTTTTTCCAGCCAGGAGTAAAAGGCATTCAGAGGAGAAATTCAAACCCTCAGTGTGCATGAGCACTAATGTTGCATAAACCATAATAAATGTAAGTGTATTTTTTTTCAATTTTTTTTTTATTATACTATTGTGCTGTAGCTAGGGTAAAATGCTACTGTGCTGGCTGCATGCTGGAGAAGGAGATCGCTGCTACACCTACATACTGCAGCTCTGCAGTCCCTATCTTCAATAGTCTGACAGCACCCCACGCACAATGTATTAACAACAGTGCTGTTTAGGTAGAATGAGCTTTGTTGATTGAAACACTGCAACGGGCACACCAGTGGCCTGTATTGTCAGTGCATAGTAACCTTTGATGCAGTTGAAAACAAAAATATATATATATAGCCTACAATTATATCTGTTAATGCAGTCTAAATGCATTATAGTAATGAAAAATTAAGATTTAGTTGAGCTTTTCTGTCTGATAGCCATACCAGAGAAAACAACTGTGGTGCCTATATTCTCTGCCTTCTTTCACAACATAATTAAGCCGCTAAGTGTCCATATTTATCATTTCTGGAGACTTTGGGGGGGATTTACTAAAACTGCACTCTGGTGCAGCTCTGCATAGATACCATTGAGCTTCCAGGTTTTATTACCAAAGCTTAGTTGAACAAGCTGAGTTTAGAAATTGATTGGATTGCTCAGCTGCACCAGATTCTAAATGCTCCAGTTTTAGTAAATCCCCTCCTTTTAAGTGCTTCTGTCTGTCAAAATTGCTGTCAGATGAGTGGCAGATTTAAAAGTGTATAAAAACACTTTTGTTAAAAAAAAACACCTTTCTAGGGGCCTATGTCAATAGGCTTTTGTTGTCATCAGATCTGCATTTCTCCCAATACTAGTCAAGGGGGTACAAAAGTACCCTGAAGCAGCTTAGAAGAGGTCAACACCAGAGTGAATAAACTCTCAAACTGATCCCAAAACAAGGTGAATGCATCTGAAAGCAAGCTGCATTTGCCTATCAACATAAGCCCCATGCAGTGTTACCAACCTACCAGATTGAATTTTACTGATATGACACCCAAAATTTTTTGGCAAAGCCATGTTTTTACTGGCATTTCCAAAATTACAGTTTTAAGTGAAAGTTTCAGTATTTACGCTACAAGTACAATGTGCAAATAGCAATGTGATTTAAGGTAGGTATTTTGCTCCGGACCGAATATGCACATGCGCATTTATATTGTCACAGCCATATTTTTTACTGGCAACCTTTTCCTGTCACTGACATTTACTGGCAGGAGAAAAATGGCAGTTTTTTACTGGCTGCCAGTAAAAATACTGACGGTTGGCAACACTGGCCCCATGCCTATCAACACAGATCCTAACTCACATGAGAAAACTTGTGGTGTCCTTTTGCCATGTGTATGCTATGTTTTTAGGATGAAAATTAAAATACAAATGTAATATTTTCTATTGGACTAAGATATGAAATGTAATAAGATTAAACGTGTCTTCCTTTCAGAAACAACTACCTGTACTTTGCTGACTTTTTGAAAAAGCGAGACTTACATTTTTAGCAATTACACTTAAGTATGTATATTACCTGCATCGGCACAACTCCTGGTATGCGATCCTTTGAGTTTTCTGGTATATAGATAGCTTTGAGGTGAACATCTCCTGACAGAGTCTGTAAATCGTAGTTGAGTTTTTCAGCTAGTTCCATTTCAGACTTAATTGTTCTGTAGTCCTTTTTGTCCACCATAGAGAGAAGTTTTGAAGCCACTTCTGGTCCACTTTCTTCAAAAGCATAGTTATCAGCCACTAGTTTTCCAGCAGTCTGGATGATGGAAGGAATTTTAGAGCGCAGGTTAATTATGTGTTGAGCAGCATTCATGGCCTCATTGGCTTGAATGACTACATGAGGTTCAACCCCTGATACACTCCACACTTTGCCAGTCACAGAACTAATCACCACTTGATTAGGAATTGAGGCATAAAGCTGACTTTCCCCTACATTGTATATACCAACAGACAAAGACACCCCACTAGTTGGCTCACCAATAATAGTGGCTCGATTTAGATCCTTCATTGATCTTGTGAATGCTTCGGCTGCTGAACCAGTCATGTGACTTGTGAGTATATAAATGTCTTTGGAGGACCCATATCTTTGGCCAGCTACTTCTGGAAAAGTCCATATTTCAGTACCTGTAGAGGTGCTACGATCATACACAGTGTAAAGGTGTTGTAATGGCTCAGGATCAAAAAAATATGAACAAAAAATGGGTATGGCTGTAGAATAACCCCCGCTGTTGAATCTCATGTCAATGATTAAGGTACTTGTATTAACCAACTTATTCCAGACAAGACTAATCAGCTGGGGCCCAATAGCTTTTATTATTTCTGCATCAGCCATCATGTCAAATCTCAGATATCCTAAATTTCCTGGCAGAACTTCAATCTTGAATAAAGCATCAATAATGTAGCTTAATTCTTCTGGTGAAGGGATTTTGGAAGGCTTGTCTTCCAAGACTTCTGGTTCTATGTCACTGTAAAATATGTGAAGTCTATGGTCTCCTGAGATTTCCTGAATGTCTGAAGTAAGCTGAGAAGCCAAGGATTCTAGATCCACCACAGATCGGTATCCACCCTCAGACCACTTACTTTTAAGGGCATTACTGACTTTAGTAGCCACCTCTGGAATGGCATAGTGGACTTCTAAGAGCAGTCCAGTGCCCTCTACCAGTGCAGAGACTTTTGGGTGAAATAGAATGATTTCCTTGGCTTTTTCCAAAGCTTCGTCTGCTAGAACAATAGCATCTGGCACTACTCCTCCTCCAAGCCAACAGTCACCATTATTGTCTATAAAGTTGATCACGGGTACTGTGACAGTCAACTGAGTGAGTTCAAGATTTAATAACCGTGAATGCATTAGGGTCCCAGATGTTATTTCGCCAATGATTGTGGCTCTGCTCAAAGACTGCATAAGATAAGCAAATTCTTCTGCTGCTGTAGCAGTTCTGTGGCTGGTCAGTACATAGACCCCTCTTTGAGCACCATATCGTTTTCCTAGAAGATCAGGAAAGCTATAAAACTCCTTAGTAGAGTTTGATAGACGGTCATACATGGTGAAAAGACGGATCCTAGACTCTGGCTCATGGAAGTAAGACAAAAGTAGGGGAATGGCAGAAGAAGGCCCACCAGTATTAAAACGCAGATCTATAATGAGGCTTTCTGTGCTTGTGATTGGCTCCCAAACTTTGTCAACGATGTAAGGCCCTAATTTTCCAAGAACAGTGATATCAGCAAACTCATCAAATCGTAGGTACCCTATGTTCCCAGGGAGGATACTAACCTTAAAAACACTATTAACTAAAGCTTGAAAAATATTTTCATCTTCTGGTATATTCTGCGCAGATGGGAATGCTTCTGGCAGCACTGGAGTATCAGATTTGGACCTTATAATCAGTCTGGGGTCCTCTGTCACTGACTGAAGCTCATAATTTAGTTTTGCTGCAAGATCTTCTTCAGAAATTACTGAGGCATAGTCCATGTTTGAAACATGCTTTAACAAAGTTGGGATGCGGTCAAAGAAAGCATAGAGGTTTCCCAAGATACCACTAAGTTGCTGCAGCACACTTGGAATTTTTGAACGAACAGAGAAAATGGCCAAAGCTTTATTAAGTGCATCCTCTGCATTCACAACAACACAGGGAAACACACCAGCTACTTCCCAACTCTGTCCAGTCAGTGGACTTATTGATCGAGATACAGGAACAGTGATGTAGAAATCTGATTGTCCAATTTTAATTTTCTGTATGTCCAAAGATCCACCTGCTGTTCTTTCTCCAACAACAATTGCCCTGTTCATGTGTTTAAGAATATAGGCAGCATCCTCTGCAATGCCTTTGGTAAACTTGCTTGTTAACACTATCACATCTTTGTCTTTACTGTATCTCTTACCTATCAAGGCTGGAAGTGTTCGTAATTCTGTGGTGGTGTTGGTAGGGCGGTTGTAAATGGTGTCTATATGGACAACAGGTTGAGTTTCAGTCAAGTAGGACACAACAAAGGGAATACCCGAGACCTTACCCTGAGTACTGTATCTTAGATCCAAAATCAGAGCAGAACTTGACATGAGTTTGCTCCATATGTTCTTCACAAGAAAGGGACCAATTTGTTGAACAACATCTTGGCCAATTACATAGTCAATTCGAAGGTAGCCAATGTTTCCAGGCAGGACCTCATACTTAATGGAATGATCCACAAGGAATTGCAGCTGTTCAGAATTTGGGGTGATTTCTGTCTCTTGCTTCACGATGGCAGATGGCTCGTAAGATACAATGAGACGAGGATCATTGAGTGAACTTTGTACCCCAGCTGTAAAAACACTAGCTAAGGTTAAAGGATCAGAAACATGAAGAATCTCCCCACTCTTGATTGCCTGTTCTATGGTCTCTTGCATTCCCACCAGGTTCTCAGGAAAGCAGTAATTGTCCAACAGTACTTTGGCCATGTCAAGCAAAAAGGATGGTTGAAAGACAGGGTTAGAACAGGCATTATAAAAGAGTAGTAGAAAGATCAGGGCCCGATAGCTGTTAGACATGTTGTTCCTAAGCAGCTGAATTTCTTCTGTCTGCTCCTTCTGAGAATGGAGAATTAAATGCATGGCACAGCCAATTCTCTTTTATCTCTGCTAAACCTTTAATCACATTAATGAGGCTATAAGCATCAGCACAAGGGTATTTCTGGGAAAACACCATACTGTCTGTACTGTGAGCATCTGTTCCCTTTTTTGTTTTGTGACTGCACATTTTAATATGACTGGTAGTCAAACTTAGCAAGCTTGTAGCTACATTTAAAAATAACTAGCAATAAGAATATAAATAAAAACAATGGTAATGACCCCATAGAAGCTATGTTTTTTATACACTGCACAGATGGACAATGAGCTAGAAACAGTTGAATGTAGTTTTGAATAAATGGCTTTGTAATATTAGAGGGTATATTTGTACTATACACTAGTGGCTCTGAACGTACAGTTTGGGCAAAAAGGAATAAAATTACATGGCTCCGCTCACTATTCTGAAATGAGCAGTATTTCACGTATTTTTGGGATGTGTGATGGATTGATACTGTGATGGAATAAATTGTGAACACCTTCTGTTATAATAAGGCTCTACTGTGCCATATGTATATGTTAGAAACAGTTCTTAAAGGTTAACTAAAATAGTTAACCAAAAATAGATTTTTTTTTTTAATTTTAGGTGGGGAATAGGAAAGGGCTAGAATCTTTATTATTGTTTGTGTCCCCAGTGTAGAGATTCAGCCTCTTTATTTGTCCTGGTGACCCATTGTCGTGGAGACTACAAGAAAGGGAAAATAAAGCATTTAAAGCTGTCAAAGGTACAAGAACAGATGGGGATTCTTCCAATGGGGACACCTGTTCTTTGCTGTCAACTAAGTGTAAACATAGATGTTAAAATCTAGTTGCACAATTTCTGTTCGATCCCTTTTAGATTTACCAAAATCACGTAAAAGGAGGCTAAGCAATCTGTTCACTTCGTATGCGATTTCAGGGGGCTCTCATATTACATAGATGTTGTAGGAACTAAAGGAGACTGCAAAGTGCACGGTGAGTATAGAAGTGGATTCACTTTACTTTGGAGAGTTTTTTTTCACTTCCTGTCGTGTCCCTGAAATAGCAAGTGAAGGGAAATCTCACCATTGGAACAAATACATAAAAAAAAAAATTTGTAATATTCCCTATCCAAAGCTTATTTAAAACATTGTGTCTTTAGATATATTTTACTTAGGATTATTTAATTGACTGCTTTGATCCGACTTTCATGCAATTATGTAGTATAACTTGGATGCTACTTTGAAGTGGTTTGTGTATTTTATGGGGCTAAAATTGTGCTGGAATTGCACCAACACAGGACAGTACAGGAACCTTTTTCTAAAATTACACCATGCTGAGTTGCAATGATGTCAAAGTGCACCAATGAAAACAATGTGATTTCCATTGTCATGAGATTCTGTGGGACTCGAATCTGAAAGTGCACTTCTTATAACCAAGCCGTAGTGTAATGAAAGTTTATGGGTGACATCTGACAGTAATCTATTCTGGGGTTTCCAGACAAAATATCAGCTGTTTAAAAATGTCTCTCCCCCACATTATAATCCAGCTGGTAAAATCTATTTTATATGAACCAACTTGGAATTTATCTACGCTAGCTTTTAAAAAAAGTCTAATTTGCCTTGGGATCTGCTAATTATTACCCATTTGCTTCAGTAGTAGATGACTCAAAAAAAGGTAGGGGTGTCCAACATTTTCATCTTCCTGGGCCACATTGGAGGAAGAGGGATTGTCTTGGGCCACATATAAAATACACTGATAATAGGGATAGCTGACAAACCCATTTTTACAAAAAATTCAATAAAACATTTTTAAGTAATTTTTCGATTTTGTGTTGGGCCGAATTCATAGCCATCTTGGGTCACACGTTGGACACCCCTGGTCTACACAGTATGAGTAACAGTGAAATGGAAATATAAGCATATACGGATGAAGCTTGTAAATAATCAAGAAAATCTCCATTGTCTTAGAATCTGCTGTTTATTACCTATTTGTATCAATAGTTAAAAGTGTAAAAAAGGGCAGCTTTGTTTGAGGTAGGAGCCATGGTGTAATGCAATGTATAAACACATACATGAATGTCTGAAGCTACTAATCATATTTACCGTAATTCAAGTAATTAGGATTTGCCTGCTTTATCCTGATTTTACCTGAGGTCACAGCTGACACCATTGCTGCTGGCCAATAGAATAGAGACTGGGGTTAACTCAGAACATGAACTTTTCAACTTGTCCAGTGACACAAAGCCGATCACAGATGTCTTGTAATCTTCAGCCCTATGGAAAATGATGAAAGGGACTCCTCAAAGGAGGATTTCAAACAGGCATTATTCTATATACTGTATTTTATGTATAGTTGTTACTTTTTTTTACGAATAACTCAATGACCATCTAAATTTTTGATTACGGGAAGTAAGTGTAATGCCATGGAATACAATCAACTCCCTTGCTGCCTTCCAAGTTTGAAAAAAGCTCACATGTTGCACACCCTGCTTCCTTGATTTCTCTGAAGATATTTTGCCAGGTAAAAAAAGAGTCTTGGGGCATTTAATGTAAAGTTTTTGTTTCTTTGAGTTGGTTCGTTTTTACTATCTTTTGTAAACAATTTAATAAGTGCCGGTTCACACTACAGCAACTTGGGATCCGACTTGTCAGGCCTCAAGTTTTCCCAAGTCGCGGGACATAAGAAATTCCATTGAAGTGAATGAGAGCTGTCTTAATGCACACTACTGAAGTTGCTCCAACTTCAGAAAAGGTTCCTGTACGACTTCAAGGCGACTTCTAGGCAACTTGTACCCATAGATTTCAATGGCAGTTGCCTCTAAGTCGGATCTCCATCTATATTGAAGTGACTTTACAGGAAAAGAAATTAGTTTACCCAGGCAAACCCCTCCCTCCCAGAGAGCTGATTATTCTGTGGTTGGCCACAGCCAAAGTCGCCTGTCCTGAAGGCAACTTTAAGTCACGTTGTAAGTTGCTTAAAGTCAAGCTGAAGTCGCCTCCAAATCGCCTTGCAAAGTCGCACTGTAAGTCGGGTTGCCCCTGTGTGAACCGAGCCTAAAGCTTCATTGTAATTTTCTGTCAAGATCAAATTAATATAATTTTGATCCTTTTTTGATGGTCCCTTAAACAGTGTGGGGCACATAGGCCGGTTAGGTAATCCATCACCGCTAAGGGCAGATGGATTCCAGGAAATAAAGTTTTCAGTTTGTGGTGCTCGGATACAGTTTAGTTTCACTTTAGCATTAGATATAGTTAAAGTTTTCTTCCACTTTAAAGCCCAACCTCTAGGTAAAAATAAAAAAGTACATTGTGCATCAATTACCTTACTCCTCAGTCTTGATGAGATCTTTCTAAGCAAACCTGCAGTGTAATGGATCACATTGGATCACAGTTTTCTCTCAATGAGCCAAGTTAATTTCCTGCAATGGGGAGCAGAAATTTTCCATGCTCTTCTTGGGCACTGTTGAGGTCCCATCACCACCCCGTGAGTTCTTCTGCCTCTGGAGCCTATTAGAGAGGGCCTGGTCACTGGAAATGTCACCTCTGCCTCCTTTTTTTTCCATAGTGGCTAGTTAAAGGGGGTGGGGGAATTGGTAATATTCTGGAATTTAACTTTAAGGGCTTTTAAACAGAAAAAAATATTCAAATGTGCATGACATCATCAGCTAATCATTGTCACATTGCCTTTTTTTTTTTTTTTTTTCAAAGACAGCAGTTTCCAACAACGTAAAACATGCAGTAAAACAGATGAGTGTACATGTAAAGATGTCCAGGATAAAATCCCCAAAAGATCCTGGAAAACTGCTGGCTCAGGGAAGCAACACCAGGCTGAGAGCTTCTTAATGATTGGGGACAGTGAAGGACACTGTTGTACCATTTGTTCTCTTTTTGTAGACTAAACCAGAAAGAGGAAGAAAAAAAAATTTGTCTAGCATACCCCTTCATGACCACGCCATTTCTTTGCAATACGGCATTGCGTTATTTTAACTGACAATTGCGCAGTCGTGTGATGCTGTAGCCAAATAAAATAGATGCATTTTTTCCCCCCACAAATAGAGCTTTCTTTTGGTGGTATTTGATCACCTCTGCAGTTTTTATATTTTGAGCTATAAACAAAAAAAAAAAAACAATTAAAAAAAAAAAACCACTATGTTTTACTTTCTGCTATAAAACACATCTAATAAAAAAATGTAAAAATCGAATTTAGGCCAATATGTATTCTGCTACATGTTTTTGGTAAAAAAATTGCAATAAGCGTATATTGATTGGTTTGCGCAAAATTTATAGAGTTACAAACTATGGGATATTTTAATGGAATGTTTAAGCGAATTATAGCGGGACTGCAACATTGCAGCGGACAAATCAGACACTAAGTGACACTTTTTGGGGACCAGTGACACCAATACAGTGATCAGTGCTAAAAAATATGCACTGTGTTTAACATCAGGGGCGCTCAAAGGGTTAAATGTGTCCCTAGGGAGTGCTTTCTAACTGTGTGGGGGAGGTGCTTGTACTGTTGGAAGACAGAGATCCACGTTCCTGCTTAACAGAAACACCAGATCTCTGTCTTCCCTTGTCACAGTATGGTGATCTGCTTTGTTTACATAGGCAGATTGCCATTCTGCCTCTGTCGGGAATGATCGGCGGGTCCCAGCAGACATCAGGTCCTCTGGAGCCATTGATTGGCTCCTGCTGTGTCCAATCCAAACCCAGAAGTAAAAATGATGTACAGGTACATGACTCTGCCTGTAGGTGCCGCCGCCCTGCAGTACATGTACGTGGGGCGGTCGGCAATCGGTTAAAATTTGTATCTCTATAGTTGTGTGTTAGCTGCTCCATCTGACTTGGACTGAAATCTTTGGGATTCCTTTTGGAACCAACATCAGAAGTAATGAATACATTATGGATATTTCTGTTCCTACAAAACCTCTAGGTCTAGCGGGAATCTTGGCAAGTATGAAGTCTGACATAACCAGTCTACAATGTTGTATATTCAACAAATGTTGCATTCTTATCAAACATGGAGATAAACAAATCATTGAGGGTCTGCTTACATTTCATACCCAGAGTATTGGCCATTTGCTCAAATTTCTGTTTGCCTAGCCTAGATATACTGGCTCTTGGGGAGGCCATGGTTTAAAGGGATTGTACAGTCAGAGGGCTTTTTATCTTATTGCATTCTATGCATTAAGATAAAAAGCCTTTTGTGTGCAGCAGCCCCCTATCACTTACCTGAGGTTCCGCTCTGTCCAGCTATGTCCAAGAGTGTCTCAGCCGTCTGAGATTCTCCCTTTTGATTGGCTGGGACACAGCAGCGGTGCATTGGCTGCCGCTGCTGTCAGTCAAAGTCAGCTAGCCAATCAGGAGAGAGAGGCCGCGGGGCCGGATTGGGGCTCCGTGTCTGAATGGACACAGGGAGCTGTGACTCGGCCCGGGTGCCCCCATAGCAAGCTGCTTGCTATGGGGGCACTGAACAGGAGCGAGGGGCTAGGAGCACAGAAGAGGGGCCCGAGAAGAGGAGGATCTGGGCTGCTCTGTGCAAATCTACTACAACAGAGCAGGTAAGTGTGTTATTTTTATAGGAAAAAAACAAGACTTTACAATCACTTTAAAGTGGTATTTAAAGGAAATTCGAAGCAAAATTTTCCCTATTTAGAAACTCTGATGTATACGAATTTCCAAATACAACAGTAACCAATTTCAACAAATCAAAAATTATAAACAAAAATCCAAAATGTGTTTGTTTCATTCAGTTGTTTAAATGAAACGAATGATTCAAATTAATTTGATAATAGCTAATTGTCAAGGAGCTGGGTGGCCTCTCGGCCACCGCATCCTCAACAACCATGGCTCAACTTTAAGTTTTAAAAACTTTAAGGGCTTTTAAACAGAAAAAATATTCAAATGTGCATGAATTCATCAGCTAATCATTGTCACATAAAAAGAGGATTTTCCCCCAGAGGGGAGGTGGGGTTTTTAGGCAGCACAATATGAAAAGTTGGATAATTGATACAACATAAGTCAAAGATAAAAGAATAAATGTTTTATTGTATTGACACCACTGTGACAATAAGTTTAAAAGACATGAGCCCCAATCAGGAGTACCATACAAGGACCATACGATAAAACATACAGTATTATATCGGTAGACAATGATTTTCAAAATATCACATTTACTGAAAGCATAATAATACAAAAAACCAAAAGTAGAACCTGACGCGTTTCAACTCTTATCAGTATGAGTCTTCTTCAGAGGATTACTTTTTAAAAAGGTGTCTATGTCTGCTGGGATAGAAAGCAAAATAGTATAACAAGCTTGTAAGCATATGTTAGATACAATCATCTCTTTATGCATGTAAATAGTAGATGTTAACGCCATCCATTATGGCGAAACTTTGTATATTTACCCAGATATATATGATTGATATCATGAATTTCCTTGTATGAGGATCCCTTTAAAATGATTCTCTTTCTCCATGCGGCTCCGAGGCACCTCCTTGCCAACCAGGATGGACCAGGCAGGGAAATCCGGGTGCAGGGCTTACAAGAGGTCACACGAATTTCGACCTGTCACAGCTGATTTGGTCGGGCGATGTTCGGGACTGGGGGAGGGGACAGGGCCCAACGCCTGCAGCAATGATCCAAAGGGGGGTTTTTGTTATGAATTTATCATGGTATGAAAATTTCAAAGAGGCGCCCTATTTTAGCACGAGCCCCTCATATATAGTGCATATAGCATAATTGCCTCACATGAGCCATTTCTCAGCATGTGCATATCTCTCCTCTCCTCTTTTATTGCAGATCCCATATACCGAGTGTTGTTGTAAGTGAAAGGAAGGGGAGGGAAGGGAAGTGATGGGTGAGGAAAAGGGAAACCAGGGATGGAGGGGTTGGGAAGGGGTAATGAGGGAAAGGGTAAGAAAAGGAAAGAAAAGGGATAACAAAGGAAGAAAAGAAAGGGAGGGGGGGAGGGAAAGGATAAGGGAGGGAATGACGGGGGAGGCAGGGAATAGGAAAACACAAGAGGAAAGAGAAAGGGGTGAGGGGATAGGAATGAAGGGGGTGGGGAAGGAGGGAAATTGAGAGGAACAGGGGGAGAGGAAAGGGGGGGAAAGAGAAAATGGGGGAGGGGGGAGAGGAGGGGGGTGACTGTATGGCGCGCACATACAGAAAAGGGGAGGAAAGGGAAAGGGTGAAGGGTATGAGGGGCGAGGAAGGAGGGTGAGAGGAGAAAGGGGAAGAGGGGAGGGGGGAGGAAAAAGGGGGGAAAGGAGAGGGGGGGAAAGATATAGGGAGGAACGGGGGGGACAGGGGGAGAGGGAAAAAAAGGGGGGGAAAAAGTAGGGGAAAAGGGAGAAGGAGGGGGGGAAAGGTGGGGGGGTGACATAGAAAAGAGGGAAGGGAGGGGGGGAAGGGGGAGGAACGTGACTGTGCTGGTGGGGGATAATATTGTATACACATATACTGCAACACTGTGTGTGATAAGCCGGGTATAACAGTGGCCAATGTGAGTGTGTGCGTGGTGGGGTGCATGGGAGGTGGTGTGAAGTAAAAATAAAGAAAAATGGTGGGGGTAAAAAATGAGAGTGAAAAAATATATAAATGGTGAAAAGACCGCAAAACAAGTACCAATAAATGCTGATAGGGGGAGAGGGGAGGAGGAGGAGGGGGGGGGGGGGGTGCATGAGGGGTCTAACATATCAGTGTAACTATGTGTGGTGAATGTATGTGATCAAGCAAATGAATACACTACAGCAACAGACCTTGTATATCTTAGATTGAAAGAATAAAGAGACATATTTAGTGTCAATGGTTACCTTGCTGTTTATCGGTGCCCAGAATGCCCAGCTTGGGTGTATTGCTGTTGCATATACCTTAGTCCCAGAAATAAACCACAGTACCCTATTATGGGACCGTGGAAGGGAAGAAAAGCTTTTTAGGATGTATGTCTGCAGCGTTAGTTGACCTAAGGGCAAATGATATGCATGTGATAAGAGATTTGTCCATCATCTAACTGCATCATCTAGCTGCAAAGATTGGGGGTAGGGGGAAGAGTGCACTTACTGGTTCAAGGCTCACAGGATGCGTACCCTCACATGGAGATGAGGATTGCTCTCTCCTGTGGGGTATTTATATATGTAACCTAATAGGGTAAAATTGGATTATGTGGCTGCAGGTGTGTGGAAACCGGGATGGGATGGAGGGAGTGGACAGGGAATTGGAGGGGGAGGGGTCCCGATACTCACCGCTCCGACGTTCAGCTGCAACCGTCATGGCGGCCAAACGGCTGCCTCGTGTGGCCTCCTCGGCGTTCCCGAGGGCCAAGGGGTCCCGCGATTGCGTCATCTCCGTCGCAACTGCCGTGACGAGGCAGCCGTTTGGCCGCCATGACGGTTGCAGCTGAACGTCGGAGCGGTGAGTATCGGGACCCCTCCCCCTCCAATTCCCTGTCCACTCCCTCCTTCCCATCCCGGTTTCCACACACCTGTAGCCACATAATCCAATTTTACCCTATTAGGTTACATATATAAATACCCCACAGGAGAGAGCAATCCTCATCTCCATGTGAGGGTACGCATCCTGTGAGCCTTGAACCAGTAAGTGCACTCTTCCCCCTACCCCCAATCTTTGCAGCTAGATGATGCAGTTAGATGATGGACAAATCTCTTATCACATGCATATCATTTGCCCTTAGGTCAACTAACGCTGCAGACATACATCCTAAAAAGCTTTTCTTCCCTTCCACGGTCCCATAAAAGGGTACTGTGGTTTATTTCTGGGACTAAGGTATATGCAACAGCAATACACCCAAGCTGGGCGTTCTGGGCACCGATAAACAGCAAGGTAACCATTGACACTAAATATGTCTCTTTATTCCTTTAATCTAAGATTATCCCACTATATACAAGGTTTGTTGATGTAGTGTATTCATTTGCTTGATCACATACATTCACCACACATAGTTACACTGATATGTTAGACCCCTCATGCAACCCCCCCCCTCCTCCTCCCCCCCCCTCTCCCCCTATCAGCATTTATTGGTACTTGTTTTGTGGTCTTTTCACCATTTATATATTTTTTCACTCTCATTTTTTACCCCCACCATTTTTCTTTATTTTTACTTCACACCACCTCCCATGCACCCCACCACGCACACTCACATTGGCCACTGTTATACCCGGCTTATCACACACAGTGTTGCAGTATATGTGTATACACTATTATCCCCCACCAGCACAGTCACGTTCCTCCCCCTTTCCCCCCCCTTCCCTTCCCTCTTTTCTATGTCACCCCCCCACCTTCTCCCTTTTCCCCTACCTTTTCCCCCTTTTTTTTCCCTCTCCCCCTGTTCCCCCCGTTCCTCCCTATATCTCCCCCCCTCTCCTTTCCCCCCTTTTTCCTCCCCCCTCCCCTCTTCCCCTTTCTCCTCTCACCCTCCTTCCTCGCCCCTCATACCCTTCACCCTTTCCCTTTCCTCCCCTTTTCTGTATGTGCGCGCCATACAGTCACCCCCCTCCTCTCCCCCTCCCCCATTTTCTCTTTCCCCCCCTTTCCTCTCCCCCTGTTCCTCTCAATTTCCCTCCTTCCCCACCACCCTTCATTCCTATCCCCTCACCCCTTTCTCTTTCTCTTCCCTCTTGTGTTTTCCTATTCCCTGCCTCCCCCATCATTCCCTCCCTTATCCTTTCTCTCCCCCCTCCCTTTCTTTTCTTCCTTTGTTATCCCTTTTCTTACCCTTTCCCTCATTACCCCTTCCCAACCCCTCCATCCCTGGTTTCCATTTTCCTCACCCATCACTTCCCTCCCCTTCCTTTCACTTACAACAACACGGCCCAGGGGGCGGCACAGTGGTGTAGTGGTTAGCACTCTCACCTAGCAGTAAGAAGGGTCGCTGGTTCGAATCCCAACCACGACACTACCTGCCTGGAGTTTGCATGTTCTCCCTGTGCCTGCGTGGGTTTCCTCCGGGTACTCCAGTTTCCTCCCACATTCCAAAGACATGCAGGTAGGTTAATTGGCTTCTGTCCAAAAAAATTGGCCCTAGTATATGAATGGGAACATTGGATTGTGGGCTCCTTGAGGGTAGAGACTGATGTGAGTGTGCAATGTACAGGGATAGGGACAATTGTAGACACTCACTCAGGTTGAACTGGATGGACCGAGGTCTTTATTCAACCTTACTAACTATGAAACTATGAAACACTCGGTATATGGGATCTGCAATAAAAGAGGAGAGGAGAGATATGCACATGCTGAGAAATGGCTCATGTGAGGCAATTATGCTATATGCACTATATATGAGGGGCTCGTGCTGAAATAGGGCGCCTCTTTGAAATTTTCATACCATGATAAATTCATAGCAAAAAACCCCCTTTGGATCATTGCTGCAGGCGTTGGGCCCTGTCCCCTCCCCCAGTCCCGAACATCGCCCGACCAAATCAGCTGTGACAGGCAGGCCCGGATTTACTCCCTTTGCCGCCCCAAGGCCGCCCCCCCCCCCCCCACATACACCATTCTCATCCTTTATCGATGACTGCTACAATAGATCACATTTGCGCAATTGTCAGTTAAATCGACGCAGTGCCGTATCGCAAAAAAAATTATTGAAGTGCAATATTTCTATTATTACATTGTTATATAAAATAAAATAGTTCAACTCACCATAAGCAGAATCAGTCAGAGCATGAGCATGTCACTTGCCAACGTCACCTGTCTTCAGATGCGGATTGTCACTTGCCACATGTTGCAGATTGTCACTTGCCACGTCACTTGTCAGCAGATGCAGGGTGTCACTTGCCACGTCACTTGTCAGTCGATGCAGGTGTCACTTGCCATGTCACTTGTCAGCGGATGCAGGGTGTCACTTGCCACGTTGCCTGCCACCGGGTCGAAGGGGGCCCCATGATTTCTAACAGCAGCCCTGATGCCCACTGTCTGTGGGCTGTCATGTCTGGACCAAGAAGGGACATTCAGGGGCACATTCAGGGGGGCGGCAAACTCCCGCCCGCTAGCAAGCCCGTTTCGCCGGCACCGCTGTTTTTTTCACGGGGACAGATCATGCTTGTTTATTTTCACTTCCTGGCAGCTGTGGAACGCACGATAAGGCGGACGTGATGTCATCAGCCGGAAATTATGCAAGACATGGGCGGCAACGCGGCCATCATTTCCGGCTGATGACATCACGTCCGCCCTATGGTGCGTTCCAGTCACCAGGAAGTGGGAATACACAAGCCCGATCGGTCCCCGTTAAATAAGCAGCAATGCCGACAAAACGGGCTGGCTAGCGGGTGGGAGTTACCAGCAGAGGAGCGGCGCCACCCCTGCACCACTGCTGCCCCGAGGCCTGGCCTCGGTGGCCTTGTGGGGAATCCCGCCCTGGTGACAGGTCGAAATTCGTGTGACCTCTTGTAAGCCCTGCACCCGGATTTCCCTGCCTGGTCCATCCTGGTTGGCTAGGAGGTGCCTCGGAGCCGCATGGAGAAAGAGAATCATTTTAAAGGGTTCCTCATACAAGGAAATTCATGATATCAATCATATATATCTGGGTAAATATACAAAGTTTCGCCATAATGGATGGCGTTAACATCTACTATGCACATGCATAAAGAGATGATTGTATCTAACATATGCTTACAAGCTTGTTATACTATTTTGCTTTCTATCCCAGCAGACATAGACACCTTTTTAAAAAGTAATCCTCTGAAGAAGACTCATACTGATAAGAGTTGAAACGCGTCAGGTTCTACTTTTTGTCTTTTTGTATTATTATGCTTTCAGTAAATGTGATATTTTGAAAATCATTGTCTACCGATATAATACTGTATGTTTTATCGTATGGTCGTTGTATGGTACTCCTGATTGGGGCTCATGTCTTTTAAACTTATTGTCACAGTGGTATCAATACAATAAAACATTTATTCTTTTATCTTTGACTTATGTTGTATCAATTATCCAACTTTTCATATTGTGCTGCCTAAAAACCCCACCTCCCCTCTGGGGGGAAAATCCTCTTTTTAGTTCATTCTCTAGGGGTGAGCAGCAATTTACACTCCTATATAAGTGCCCTTCTCCCTTTTTTTCCATCATTGTCACATTGCCTTTTTTTTTTTTTCAAATACCGCAGTTTCCAACAACATAAAACATGCAGTAAAACAGATGAGTGTACCCAACTAAAGATGTCCAGCATAAAATCCCCAAAAGATCCCGGAAAACTGGGGGCACAGGGAAGCAACACCAGGCTGAGTGCTTAATGATTGTGGACAGCAAAGGACACTGCTGTACCATTTTTTTCTCTTTTCGTAGACTAAACCAGAAAGAGGAAGAAGGAGAAAAAGAAAAGGTAAAGGGGGACGGCAGAGAGGAGGGGAAGGGGGAAGAAAAAGGGGGGGGGGTGGGGAAGGGAACAATGGATTGCAAATGCAACCAATGCAAAAAGGGACACCAGTGTCTATCAGCCAGTGAGACCCATCGCAAGAAGATATTTTCCCTCATCAGAGTACACAAACATGTTCTATAAAGTCCACGTTTTGGTATACACCTCACGTTTATGTTGGTTCGTCAATACGAGATCCTCTATGAAATTCAACTCCTCAACCTTGTGGAGCCAGAACCCAATGGACGAAGGTTGCGGATCCCTCCACCTAAGGGAAATGCATGACTTGGCAGCATTCAGAAGGTGGCATAGGATTGGCCATTTGTAGATTTTGGAAGATTAGTGACATGCAGAAGAAAAAATGCGGGGTAATCTGAAACAGTAATCTGTGAATTTTTGAATAATCCGGCGGATCTCCTTCCAGTAGCAATTAAGCTTACAGCAGGACCAAACGACCACAACATACAGGGATATACAATGTAATACTGACATATTATCACACACATAGGTTCAGTGTTGCCAACCTACCAGTTTGAAATTTACTGACACAGCACCCAAAATTCGCTGGCACAGCCTAGTTTTTACTGGCATTTCCAAAAGTTACAAAATTACAGTTTCAGGTTCAAATTTCAGTCTTTAGGCTACAAACTATTATAATATGCAATGTGATTTAATGTAGATATTAACCTCCCTGGCGGTAATCCCGAGTCTGGCTCGGGCTTGCGTTGCAGGATACAGGGGGGAAGTTACTTACCTTTTCCCCTGGATCCTGCGATGTCTCCCCGCTGTGTGAGCGAGCCGTCCGCTCGCTCGATTCACACAGTGCCGAGTGCCGCTGATCTCCGTTCCCTGCGACGCTCCGACACACTGGAGCGGAGATCGGCGCCAAATTCAAAAAATTTTAAAAACACAGTACACATACAGTACTGTAATCTTACAGATTACAGTACTGTATACAAAAAATACACATCCCCTTTGTCCCTAGTGGTCTGCCCAGTGCCCTGCATGTCATTTTATATAATAAAAATATTTTTTTCTGCCTGGAAACTGGAGATTGTCCATAGCAACCAAAAAGTGTCCCTTTATGTCAAAAGTGGTTTTAGACCAGCTAGAAAACACAGATGAAAAATTAGAATCACAATTTATCATCAAACAATAAATTTAATGACAGCGACTATTCTGCAACTGAGCAAATTTCAGTGTTTTTGATTTGATTACATTATTGAATCATTTTTATATATATTTTTATTATATTATAATTTATGATTTTGTGTTTCAAACTTTATCATACCCGGGATGTCTACTAGACTCTGGTTCGGACAGATTTAAGTGAGTTATTCATAAGAATTGCATGCCTACAATATAAAAACGCCAAATTTCCATGCAAAATAATTGTACCGCTTTCAGCACTAAATTCCAGACAGAATCATACCACCAGGGAGGTTAAGGCAAAAAACATATTTCTTATTTCATTTTCGATATAGTAAGTAAGTAGTTCAGGGACAGGACAAGAAATTAGAATGGGCGGCACACACACATGAAAATTACTCTCACAGTGCAGTGTGCAGAAGCACAGATGATGACACGACACGTCCCTTCCTGAGTCAGTGACAGTCTCTTTCCATGCCAGGTGGTCCCTTCAGTCCACTCCAGTTCAATCAGCACTGACAGTCCAGCTCCCGGCTTGCCTTGTTCCCATCCCGTAGACCCGCACACAAGGCTCTAACCACTCAGCTGGGCTCCCTTGCACCATAACATCACATGACATGCATAGGGCACCGCCTCCACCAGACCCACCCAAGCACACCGTGGCAGGCACTTGGATGGTCTCTGCCGGCTCCAAACCGTAGCTGTGCATGTTCAGTTTCATGCTGAGCGTCACAGCCATATTTATTACTGGCAACCTTTTCCTGTCACTGGCATTTACTGGCAGGAGAAAAGTGCCTGTTTTTTTACTGGCTGCCAGTAAAAATACTGGCGGTTGGCAACACTGCATAGGTGTTCACCTACTATGTAACATGCAGGAGCGTACCTCGTTCTTCCAGCAGCAGCACCTATTTGAAGTAGTCATAAAGCACGTTGCCTGTTTTTATCTGATGCTCACTTTAGAAGTATGTATTAGTGAGAAGAGGAAAACTGGAGGGAGTCCATGATACCCCTAAAAACGTTTAGTATGCCTTTTTGCAGCATACCATTAGCTGTTTTGCAGTGCAGAAGATTAGATTTGCTGGGTTTTTAGTTCAATATTATTATTATTTTAAAAAATTGAGAGTGAAAGTATATTAACAGCAAATGTTTGAACCTTTGCGCATTCCTTGGGAAAGCTTGATGACTCTGTGAACCTTCAACATAAACAGCTCAGATACAGGATGTATAGTTGTATCCCAGATAGCAAGTGACGCTTGGATTTTAACCTTAGTACCACCAAGTTCAAAATGACTCATACTCTTTATTAACTGCTTTTTTACTGTCACATTTTACAGTTTCATTTTTATGATGTTGTTAGAAGTTCTTGTCTTTTTTGCGCCACAGATAATATAAAATGTCACTTGCTAATGTCATTATAGCTTTCAGGATAGCTTTCTATTAAAGAGAAATTACACAGTATTTTCAACAAAGCTAAACCCAATAATAAAAAATGTATATACTGTATTGAAGTTCACCAGTTCTTAGATGGGATGACCGCATTGATTTGTTGGGCATTCTTTCTTTTATTTTAACATGGTAATCTTTCTCCTGTCCTAGGGTGCCAACATTGACTCACTTTACGGCATCTATGGAGGAGTAACATTGTCACCCATTGAAAGGAAGTGTGCTAGGACTTACAGAAGCTCCCTTTCTTCTCATCTCCAATAAGTAAGATTATCATGTGTCCCATTTTTAGGAACAGTTCCTGTTGTTGGGGATCTTTCCCCAGGAAAAGGGAATCCCCAAATTTGACCCCGGGAGCTGACAATGTAAATGTCACAGTGCACGGGCTTCAATTAATCACACTGTCCATTCAAAAATGGTGCTGGCAGAGCAATCTGTGTGTGTGGCTATTGCATCTGCATGTGTAGATGAATCCAGTTATGCTTTTTGGACTGACACATGAACAGCTTGGCTTGAGAAGTCTGCATGTGTGCGGCAACATGAATGGCCGTGCACACGCAGAGCGCCCTACTGGTGCCATTTTTTAATTGATACTTTTGCAGCATGGTGAATTGGAGCCCAGGCAATGTGAAGATTACAGTCTACCCAGTTCCTAGAATGATGCTGGGCCCCTAGCTGGGGATGGCAGACACAAGCCACAGTCTGTAAGTGCAGGATCCTAGAACTCTTAATCCTGAGCTTTGAACTCTCTCTCATCATCATGGGGACAAGGTGCTTTGGGATAGGGGGCGCAGAGCCCCCTGCCCCAAAGCACCCACCCCTTCATGTTGAGGGCATGTGGCCTGGTATGGTTCAGGAGTGGGGGGGAATTGCTCATCCCCCACCTATCCTGACATCCAGGCAGCATGCTCGGATACGGGTCTGATATGGATTCTGGGGGGGACCCCCATGCCAATTTTTTTTTTTCCATTTTGGAGTTTTTTTCATAGATTTTTCATCTATATTGCTGGGAGCCGGCAATACATTACAGCCACAATCATGTTTAACCACGTCTTTTTACGGGGGCAGAATTGTACCTCTGCGCGAAACCCCATATATATATATATATATATATATATATATATATATACGGGGTTGCCTTTAAGAGCCGCCAGAAGGCACGCTCCTGCTGCATGGTGGGGGACCCCAGAGCCAGTTTGGCCAAATCCCTGTCCTGTCAGGGGAAAGGAGACATATCGTTTGCTCCCAGTTAGTAGGAACAATGATATGTCTCCTCCCCTAGTCAGTCCTATCCCCATACAGTTAGAACACACTGAGGGAACACACATTTAACCCCTTGATCACCCCTAGTGTTAACCCCTTCCCTACCAGTGACATTTACACAGTAATCAGTGCATATTTATAGCACTGATCACTGTATAAATGTCAAAGGTCCAAAAATGTGTCAAAAGTGTTTGATCTGTCCGTTGCAATGTCGCAGTACCTCTAAAAATCACAGATCACCGCCATTTCTAGTGAAAAAAAAAAAAAAAAAAACGCCATAAAAATGTCATAAATCTTTCCCATAGTTTGTAGACGCTATAACTTTTGCGCAAATCTATCAATATACACCTATTACGGGTTTTTTTTATCAAAAAATATGTAGAAGAATATATATTGGCCTAAACTGAGGAAGAAATTTGTTTTTTAAAAACATTTTTGGGGATATTTATTATAGCATAAAGTAAAAAATATATATTTTTTTTTTCAAAATTGTCACTCTTTTTTTGTTTATAAAGCAAAAAATAAAAATCACAGAGGTGATCAAATAGCACCACAAGAAAGCTATATTTGTGGGGAAAAAAGGACGCAAATTTTGTTTGGGTACAGCATTGCATGACCGTACAATAACCAGTTAAAGCAGTGCACTGCCAAATTGTAAAAAGTGCTCTGGTCAGGAAGGAGGTAAAACCTTCCGGGGCTGAAGTGGTTAAATTACATTTCTCCTTTAGAAATGTCATTCTTTCTATGGCACTGTTCTACACATGGCACAGATGTGCCACTTTACAGGCAGACTAAGGCGCCCCCAAGGCACGATATTTAAAGGAATATTTCATTTTTATTATTTTATTTAAGCATTATTAAAATCACTGCTCCTGAAAAAACTATTGTTTTAAAAAAAAACATTGCCTGTTCGCAGTGTTCTGGTGCGAACCGAACTGGGGGGGGGGGGGCTTGTGTTTGGCCCATCCCTATCCTTTACTAAATTTGAACCAGTAGAGTTAGATATAAAACCTAGAACTGGCAGAATCATATCAGCACCATTGTAAAGCTTTGAAGAAGATTTTTTATTTATTTAGACTGATTACATTTCTCTTTCATGTTAATTCATAATCAGTCGTATCTTGGCACCACTGTATACACAAATGTTTGAGCTACACAGTGAATCCTGGAATGTTGCCTTCTGTTGTTACCCTTTGCATACAATGCTCAAATATTCAGTTGATTGTTTTTTATATGTAAAAAAACATAACAATTATAACAGTGTCGTTATACATCGATCAGCCATAACTTTATGACCACTAACTGGCTAAGTGAATAACATTGATTATCTTGTTACAATGACATCTGAATGTTGGTGGGATATATTAAGCAGCAAGTAAACATGTTGTCAATGAAGTTGTGTTGAAAGCAGAAAATAATTGGCATCAAAGTTTGTTGCTTATGGGGCTGCGTAGCCACAGACTTATTAGGGTGCCCATGCTGACCTGTGGTCACAGCCAAAAGCCCCCACAATGGGCATGTCAGTATCAGAACTGGACCACAGAGCAATGGAAGAAGGTGGCCTGGTCTGATGATGTAGGTGGCTGGGTGCGTGTGCATTGCTTACCTGGGGAAGAGAGTGCACCAGGATGCAGCATGGGAAGAAGGCAAGCCAGTGGAGGCAGTGTGATGCTTTGGGCAATGTTCTTCTGGGAAACCCTAGTCCTGCCATTCATGTGGATGTTACCTTGACACGTACCACCTACTTAAACATTGTTTGGGAAAACAGTATTCCCTGACAGCAGTGGCCACTTTCAACAGGATAATGCACCCTGCCACACTGCAAAAATGGTTGAAGAATGGTTTGAGGAACACAAAACGAGTTTGAGGTGTTGACGTTGCCTCCAAATTCTTCAATCCAGCATCTGGGGAATGTGCTCAAAAAACAAGTCCGGTTATTGGAGGCCCCACCTTGCAACTTACTGGACTTAAAAGATCTGCTACTGAAAGCTTGGTGCCATATACAACAGCATACCTCCAGAGGCCTAGTTGAGTCCATGCTTCAATGGGTCAGGGCTGTTTTGATGGCAAAAGGGGGACCTACTCAATATTAGATGGGTGGCCATAAAGTTATTGCTGTAAATCAATATATTACCACACATTACATTTTTGACATTTCATGTAAAAAACATATTCCCTCATGTATCAAAGAACCAATTAAAAATATGGCCATAGCAGCCCATATTGTACTATTTTTTTTGTCATATATGAGGCTCTGTATTTAGAGGAGAAATGTTCTTGATTAATGATGGCAACCAGTCATCTTCAAGTGTCCAGTACAGTATATAATGGAAAAATACAAAACATAATTGCCTGAGAGAACTATTCAGACAGCTCATAGAAGCCCATACTAAGGATGACTAACTTGGAATTGTGTGCTCCATTTTTAAGGCACAAAAAAAACCCATCACTTTAATGGTTTCTCAAAACAGTTGTATTTAAGGCATGCCAGGAATGGTAACTGTCACAGTTGCCAGTGTGCCTATGTCAGCTATCAACCAAACTGTTTAGTCATCAAATGGCTGGAGTCATAGCTGCACTATGTCAACTGCAAATGAAACAGAATCCAAGCTGGTAGCCTCCTTGGCTTTAAAGGAAAGGAGTGTTTAGTTACACTTTAAGAGTGGTTTAGGTATTACTAATGTTTTCATGCTAACAATGTTTTAGCAAGATTTCGGAAATATGGAGACAAAGTCTAGGCGGTAGGGAACATATCCATCCCAAAGTTTCAGTACTATTAAGATTTGTTGGGCTGATGGCTCAGAGTGAAGATACCTAATCATCCAAACATTGATCAGAACAGGACAGCCATGTGATGGCACAAATCTTCCAGCACCTCCTTTGAAGTTTTGACATGTTTGACGTGATTGAGAGAAACCGAGAGATGCAATGGAAACTATTGCCGGAAGATGTGAACATGTATCACAATAAACCATGTAGCTAGAAACACCAACCTTTCACCTTGCCCACCACTTTATATGATACAATTTCTTTAGCCCACATAAATGTGCCCCTCCTATGAAAGGGAAAGTTGTTTGTGTTTCCCATCCAGGCCAAAGGTCCCCAGTCCTACCTTTAGAGGACAATATAACACTATGGCAGAGTCACAAAACTATATGCTAAGTCACAGAGTGGACTTCACAAACTGCATGATATTTGCACATGGTCTGTCTGTGTGTGCAACATCTGTGCTCTAGTTGTATGTGTAGTGTCTGTGATCTGCACCAGGTGTGAGCAGAATTGATATAAGAAGCCAGTGGGGGGGTATGGCGATACTGAGCGATACTGAACAGAAGAGCAAAGAGGTAGGTAGTGTATAAGCCCTGCAAGTGTAAACTGAATGTGTGGAGGAAACATCTAGTACTCATGGAAGGAGACAGGTAGTTCTTCTCTGAGCAGAGATGCAAAAGAGAAACGTAGGAGAGATACATATGGAATAATTTAAGTCCAGGTGTGAAGCTGAATAGGTTGAGTAAGCCTCCACTGCTAATGACATGAAAGAGCAAGCTCTTTTTTTATATTATACAGTAGTCAGGACTAAAAAATGGCATTTGTAGAATCAAAATATGAATCCTATTGGTTGCTATGGATTCTTAAAAACAATTAATCCCTCGGAAGATTGTAAAAATGTGTTGCAATTTGCAACAACAATGCTTATTTTTTCAGTTAAAGCGCTTGTAATATATAAAATGGTTCAATAAGCGGAATACAGTTTGTACAACATCTAGAAATAACAAGTCTAGATTGGCAACCTGAAAAATCTGGCATTTGCCAGACAGGCCTAGTATGCCCAAAATTATCTGTTGCCTTATGTCAGATCCTTCATGATGCTCATTTTAGTCTACTGTCACCAGTTCCAAGTACGGTACAGTGTTGCCAATTTTACATATTGTTTTGGTCATGTAAGCAAAATAGTGCCAAGGCAATCCTAGTTCCGCTGCAATCCATCCTGCATTTCCTGTGTTCCTGTCCCATTAGTAAAATTGCAATTATCTTCTTTTGACAGGTGGAAATCCCAAATCAGGCACATCATCAGCGTAGTGTATTACCTGGTAAATTCAAGTTTAGACTTGAAATCCTTCCACGGTTCAGTACAATTATTAAATATTTTGCTGACAAGTCATAACCTTGTCCAGGTCTCAACATGTTACATTATCTCCCATAAAAAGGGTGACAGGACTACCGGCATCCACACTCTACTACTTTCATGCCTTCATAATTTGTTATAATGACAGGTTTATTATTTTCCATGTAAGCAACTTGCAAGGGTTCAAGTTTGGTTGGCACACAGCAAGGTATGTCAACACCCTTAACCTTATTAGTATGCATCAATGCCTGGATAATAGCATGTTTGGTAGGTGTCATGTTCTCCAGTATTGGATAGTAACATTTCCCTACACACTGACCAGCATCATACTTTTGAGGGAAAAGGATAAAGGAGTCCCAGCCAATATCTTTAAACTGTACCATCATAGATGCTTTATGGCAACCAATATTTCCTGTGCTCCGTTTCAATCTTGTCCTGCCCTCAGCTACGGATTTCCAAACTTCATTGTGTGCCTTCATGTGAGTAGCAGTGGTGTTTTTGAAAAATATACGGGGGTTTCTATCTTTTTCATGAAGTATCATCTGGCTCAGCTCCATCTTTGTTTCTTTCATGTGATTGCCCTGATCATCTGAAAAGATTATTAAAATTGGTGGGTGACTGCGGTCAGAAGAGACACCAACTATTCCTGATTTGGCACAAGTAGTCTGACCCATTTTGGCCTTCAAGATCAGGTTAAGCTTGTGATTTTCCATCTCAGATTTTATCCACCGTTTAACAGTTTTGGTGATGTCAACTGTTACAGATTCATTATCTTCAACATCTTTAGATGCCAAGAAGTAATTTGTGCTTTCTGATATATTAGATGGTTGATTGTGTACCACGTCGAATAAACTGAGGTGTCCAAACCCCCATTTTCCCAAAGATACCTTTAGCTTGAGTTCAGCCTTTGTCACTAATTCATGCTTTGGAATTGTAACGTTGAATCGCAGAATAGGACTGTGTGTGCAGCTTTTCTGAGGTGATGATATAAAAATTTCTGCAAAAAAGTATAATAAAGTTACAATTGCAGTAACAGTAGCATATTCTAAAGAGAAAACTTCCCAAAAATGCTTACATTTTTATAAAGTTTTTAAAAGTCTCAGGTTTTTATTCCTGTCCTTTCGACACACAAGGAAGCACTATAAGCTGAACATGTTTTTTCCCCTCTGGCACCATTTAGGGAACTGTTGGCATTTTCTTAATGAATGGAAATGGTGACATAATTTATAAGGTTGAAAAAAGACACAGGTCCATCCAGATCAGCATATGTGTGTGTGTTTGATTTTTATTTCCCAATAATTCCCAAAGCCCTGTGTATTCTGCTTTCTGAGGAAGACATCTAAAGGTTTATAAAGTTGTTGACACTCTTAGCTAGTACCAATTTCTGGGGGGAGGAAGTTCCCCATGTTTACTGCTCTAACAGTAAAGAATCTTTTCCACAATCTAAGGTTAAAATAGAACCCCATCTTTCCACACACTTTACAAGCTGGCCCAAATGATCTATGTCCCTCACTAGCCTGTGAGACTGCTGGATGCGTGGTATAAACTGTATGTAGCTGCGGCTACATACAGCATACCACAATGTGTTCCGGGTGCGAGCCGAGACTTCCAGCCCACCTGGAACATGGAAGAGTCTACCACAACGGCGCTCAGCCCCTCAGAGAAAGCAATGTATTTCATCAATTAATACAAAGCTTCTTCTGATTGGCTGAGTCAGAGAGTAGGGCTTGCTTTGAGTGGCTGAGTGCCGCTGCGGTAAACTCTTCTGTGTTCCAGGTATGAGACAGAAAGTCTTGGCTCTCCCCAGGAACACAGTATGCTGTATGTAGCCTCAGAAACTTATGCCGCGGACACACGGTCGGAATTCTCGTCGGAAAAAGCTCTGATGGTTTTCCCGTCGGAATTCCGACGGAATTTTGCTCAAACTGTCTTGCCTACACATGGTCACACCAAATTCCGACTGTCAATAACACCACGCCTTAAAAACGTTTGACTGCACTATAAAAGGGAAGTTTATTGCTTCTGAGCATGCATCGAATTGTTTCTGAGCATGCGTCGGAATTTTGCGTGTCGGAATTGCATACACACGATCGGAAAATCCGATAGAAAGGTTTTCCGTCTGAAAAATTAAGAACAGGTTCTCAATCCAAAGACCGATGGGCATACACACGGTCGGAAAATCCGATGAAAAGCTCCCATCGGACTGTTTCCATCGGAAATTCCGACCGTGTGTACGTGACATTACAGTTTATACCGTATACCCAGTGGCCTCACAAGTTAGTGAGGGACATAGTTCATTTGGGCCAGCTTGTAAAGTGTGTGGAAAGACAGAATTCTGCTTTAAACCTACAAAGGCATTTGGTGCACACAAAGTAAATTTATGTACTCTGTGGCTATTGAGGAATATGTTTAAATGAAAGTTTGCCAGCAGTTCAACTTGAACACTAAGCCCTGTTTCTGTAAGCGGCAATCTTTGTAAATTCATCTCTATTTTAATTGCACCTGCTTTATACATTTATGACTCGGCCTAGTGTCACTGAATGTGATTTTATCCTCGCTCATCGCAATTTCGAAATAAAAAAATAAAAAATAAAAAACACTAAGCCCTGGTTCACACCAATGTGATTGGTCATGTGATTTGACAGTTCAAAATCAGATGACAAGTTGCACCCCATTTGCGGCAATGGAACTGTTCAAACAGTTGCAACTCTAGTCGTTGAAATCACGTTGAAGTAGAAAAAAATGGTGTCCTGTCCTATTTTTTTAAAGATGTGATATGTCCACTTAGTCAATCAGAAGTTGCAGCCTGTTCATACAGGCCTGCTCTCGGTGGTGCTAAACGCTAATATTTTTCCAATTCAGTCTCTAAAACAAGACACAAATGTTTTAATGTAAAGTGCTTGCTTGCTCCCTCAGAAAATGTGGCCTATCCAACAAAGGCTTTAAAAGGTATGTTTGCAAATCTATACAATTTAAAATTTTAAACAAATAGACACACATTTTATATTTCTAGATGCAATATGCTTGCTCAATCTCCAAGAAATGTTAAAAAATGTTCAAAAAGGCTTAATAGCTATGATGCAAATCTGTGGAATTTTTCCTCTTAAGTCTTTAAGTCAACACACTATTTTTTATTTCCAGATTCAATATGTACAGTATGCAGATGTAAGTCATTGTCTACACCAGTCAAAGCCTATATGTGACTAAGAAGAACCATGCAAACTACAGCTCCTTCAAACTGATGATGTTGGCCTGTGTGGGCAGTCACTGAATGCCTTACTGAGTATATGACAGGATCCAAATTCAAGGAATGGATGGATAACCATCCACTGGTACATCTCCAAAAATCTAAACTTGGCACTCTGGCAATGCTGGGCAGCCCATCTGGCAAAGCTTGAATTCACTTTGCTTTATCACCTTGGAAAGAGCAACAAGTCGGCAGACAACTTGTCAGGGTATCCACTAGTCAGGCCTTCCTGAGAGGTGGAGGAAGAAGCAGAAGAGTTAGAAATCCCTGTCTTGAGGAAGGCCTAAGAGTAGGCCTCCGGTGAACTTCACCCATGTACTGGAAGATAATAGTTTGCCAGAGACACACAGAGCAAATACCCAGTGTTACCACCCCCTCCCCCACATCAATAGAGGTCATACAGTTCTTGAGAAAGACCACAGCTAATACCTGAAACCTGAGTGCATGGTCCTGTCTCATCTTAAGGATTGTATATTGTACCAAAGAATAATGGTTTCCCGTTACTCATCAATGACCTGGTAGGTTGTACTGTCATAGGCCTGGAACCTCTGTGTGGCAGAGAGAATCCATTTGGCAGATGGGCACGGGGTGTTCACAAAATGTTCACCTGATTCTAGGGGCAAGCTATTGTGTGTGAGTCTGCTCCAGTTTTTTGAACAAGTATACTGACATTGCATGGTCTGTTCAGTGTCCCGCTGAAAGTACTCATGGTCGATTTTCCTACACTTGACATGTCAGAAGAGGGATATTTTGACACTCTAATTATGGTGGATGACTTTACCAAATATGTGATGGCAGTACTGACCCACGGCCAGACCACCAGACAGCCTCAGACTCTGACCTCAACCTGAAGACAGAGTCTGATGTAAAGGCACACACCAGCAAGGAAACTTGCAAACAACTTGGGAATACCCTTGGATATGCCTACCACAGTCTGTTCCAGGTGTGCCAATCTACGATATCCAGAAAAAAGGAATCCAAGTAAAACAAGACCTCCAGTTTATAGTGTTTTGAGGTACTGTCCAAGTTCATGAGTTAAAAATGTCTCTGCCACCAGAAGTTTAATGGTGACTGTCTACTGCTATTCCCAAATTATCGCCAAGACCCCCAGGAGAAGCCATGGATCCTGACTTTATTACACAGCCCAATGATCACCCAGCTACGGTACATGCTCCCGCCATGGAGTTCTTTGAATAACTATTAACTGACACACATGGAGGCAGGGATGTGTTGCCTCTTTCCCCAGAAGATGGAACTAAAACTCAATCCCTGAGGCGCTTCCAGAACTCAACTTCAGGGTACCACTTTACACTTTGCACAGGCTGTATTTAAATGGTTTGGAAACTTGCCATTAAACTTCCCTCCCTCAAAAGCTCAGAGAGGCCACGCCTAATTAGGTGAAGGTAGAACTGTCAGAAACAGCACTCGGGCAGCCAGGCAGGAGCCTAATAACATACAGCTTCTCTGGAAGACCCAGCTACTTTGAGGACCACCTTCCCAATTGCAACAAAAGTACTCTGGTTCCAGTAGGGTGTCCCCCTGTGTCCTTGAGCCTTATATCCCTCCAACTGTTTACCTGTGTTACCAGAGGTACCCTGGGCCTCACTGGGAGAGTTGCTGTTCTGAGGATAAGCTCAAGTAGACACTTCAGTGAATGCTTACCAAGTAGGGAATCAAGGCTAATGAGTGACATCCCTCATGCCTACACAGTTAAAGCAAGTAGGCAATGACAGCTCCTATTCCTTTTATATTAAAACTGGCAAATCAAAATAAAACTAACCACAACAACAGGTAGCTTTTTAGTACAATCTATTAGTCTCAACTCATAGCTTCCCAGAGCTATAGATTTTTCTACACCCCCCCCCCCCTCCCCACATGACAGTGCCCTTGTCTAATGATAAAAAAAATTCAGGCACTATGCCTTGTATCAGAGACATCTTTATGAGGAGGCATTAGGATAACATGGTATTTTATATTTACAGCACAACTCCAGCTTCAAGCCCACCTCCCCTACATTTTATCCAGCCCCAAACTATCCCCATCACACAGTATGATGTACTGAAGGTAAAAGGTTCCAACACTGCAAAGTGTTTTGACACGCTATAATGTAACATGGCCAAACTGCTTCATATCTCATACAGTGACAGCAGACATATTCTTCCTTAAAAGCTTAGGCACGTAAGCGTATTATTTATACATTATTATTATTATTTTGCTTAATATTTATGCTTATTATACACATGCACGTGTCATATTACATAACCACAACCATTTCTTTAACTGTTATCCTATACAGAATATACCTTACATTTATTATTTAATTAACATTTTGTTTTATCAAAATGTGTTAATACACCAACAGATACAATTTTCATAAAGTATTCATTATTTTTAGTTACGCTGTGCAAAGTACCGTCCCCTATAGCAGCCAGTCAATTCAGTCATCACTAAAGGCAGACAGGTTTAAGATAAATACTTATGTGTTGTTATGGTTGCTAGACTTTGCCTTATAGCTTTACTCTTTGTCTTGTTTTAACATTTATGCCCTTAGCTAATGGGCATGATTTTCATTATTTTTATGTAAACATTCAACTGTAGATGACAAATTTAACTCACATTAGATAACAGTGCAAAAAGATATGCAATAAACACTATTTCTAGATTGATTTCAATGCTCTTTCCATGTACAGTGTATAAGCAAGTTGTGGGTCAAATTTTACTTGTAGCATTTTGATATCTACCTACCTTCAACATCAAAGCTCCTGATTATGTTAGCCATTGGCATTGATGTCCTGTCATCAGCATATTGGTTGTAGAGATCAATCATGTACTGGGGTAGTTTCATCTTTGGCTTCACAGGCATTGATGTCGTTGATAAATTCCAGGTTGTTGTTAGACCCTCTACCTTCTGCCCACCAAATAACCTCTGGATCGACTCTTCTTCATGATGCTGTTGTTTCCAATCCGGCAAAGGTTTGGGGAATGTAAATCTTGCTAGGAGGACCAAGAGAGTGCCAAACTCTGGTATTCTGGAACCCCACATTATATATAAATGTTTTAACTTTGTCTTTCTGGTCCGGAGGTTCTGAGCAGATCCAATATTTATTAAGTTCCTCTAAGCACTGTGCATGGATTTGACAGGACTAGGAAATGTTATGTTGGTGGATATTTTTTTTTTTTTCTAGCAACTGTCAGTTACCAACCAGACCAAAATGTTCACTGCTTCCTATCTTGGAGCTGGATTGCAGTGTATCAATTAGGCTTATCACATTGAACTTCTTGGTTAATGAAGATTCTGTAAACACAGAAGACTTGTGTATGGTCTGGAGGGAAGAAGGCCCTTAATATACTGTGCACAGGGGTCATAACTTAATGATCTTAACTGTTCATGAACCAAGAAGCACATTCTTGATTTGTGAAATTTCCAAAAATATAACTAGTCCAACCTCATTAAAATATAAAGTGACGTCATAGGATTTTTTCCTTATTTGCAGACTGTTGTACTTGTATGGATAAAAATATCAGAGCTAATGTAGCCAGCATATTTGGAGCTGGGCATGATGAAAAATTAGCAGTGTTTACAGGATAGTGCCATGATTTATATTTATATAGAATGGTATTTGCAACTAAAATAGTACTATTTTTAGATACAACCCTACAAAAGTCACTAAGGAAAATGTTCTTTTAATTGGTATTTATTCAGATTATTTGAAAAATAATATCTTTATATGTTTTATTTCCAAAAGTGTCAGAGAGAGGGCAACACAAGTGTCAGAGAGAAGGACAACATATAACAACAAAACATACTTTTGGTTTTATGAAAAGTGCCGAAAAGAAAAGAAAAGTAGTCTTGTTGGTATCGTATCCCTAAGCTTTTACACTACATATATCCATCCGTTCCGGGTTCCTGCTTGTGTTGCGACGCTCCACGGGCAGACCTACCTATTTTCTGGTCCTGTCCTCGTCTGCAAGATTTTTGGAATCAGGTACATGTGATAACCAAATAGTTGACTGACCGCCATATCCTTAAGGACCCAGGCTTCTTTTTTCTTCACCATAACAATATTCCTCTAAAAATATATAAAACATCTTTTCTTATTCGTTTGGTCAACGCGGCCTGATCTTGCATCCCAACCCTATGGAAGTCGCCCTCACCTCCCACCTTATGACAGTGGCTCCGTCAAATTAAGGATATTAAACATTTGGAAAACGTAACCAGATCTCTCAAGGGGACTACTGAAAGATTCCATAATACATGGTTCCACTGGTGGCACTTAGATGCCTACGAGCAACTATTTGCTGGCTTTTCCTCCCCTTCTGGAACGTTTCAGTAGGCCCTAGCCTAAAAACGTTCCATAGTTTTTTCAAATCTCCATCTGTGTACACTATCTGGTCCTACGGGCCTATATATCCCCCATTTGGCACATTTTCCATTACCCCTTCCCCTTTTACATTTACCCCCTTCTTTCTCTCCCCTTCCTTCTCTCTCTCCCCGGCCTTTCCAAAGGCTCTTAGTTAAATATAGAACACCACAACCCACTTTTGTCTCACCTGTTTTAATCTTGTATGAGGTCTTGTTCTGTATTGACTTAAAGCGGAACTTCAGTAATTTTTTCATCTTTCCATCTATTAGATCCTCTGCCCTAGTTTTAACTTCGGATAGTAAAACATTTTTTTTCTGCCAGTAAATACCTTATACAGCCCACTTCCTGTTTTTTGTCTTGTAAAAAGCCTAGGATTATGACATAATGCACAGCTCTCTCTCACTCTCGTGAGAGTTTGCCAGGAAGGGAGGGGGGAATGAGTCATAAGAGGGCCAACGAGAGCTGCAGAGCTGGAGGCGGGCCTCTTTGTGTCTGTGTAAACCCAGAAAGTGAACAGGCAGCAGCTTCAGCTGCCCACAGTTAAAATGGTTGCAGCCAGACTCAGTGGAGGGAGATTTCTGCAGCATATTTGGCAAGTACAGAATCACAGTATTTATAAGATAATATGCAGTGGTTGGAGGGAAGCTTCAGAAAGGTAAATATGTAAATATGTTTTTTTATTATAGATTATGTGAGCAGACTGCAGTTCCTCTTTAATGATCTATCCAAGTTAACATTTTGCAAACCTTTATGTTTAATTCGCCAGGATTTAGCAAATGCATTATGATGCCTAGTCTTTCTTCTGAGAAAATGCCGGAAACACTGCCCTCTGTGATCACTTATGTGGGTATTTGCATATATCTGTCTACTATGTTTACTGGACTTGTTATTATAATCTGTACTCTTTTAAATTCCTAACTTTTTAAAATAAAGAATGCATATAAAAAATATCCAAGTACAACTGTACTAGTCAAATAAAGATGAAATAACACACCTAATATCTAAAACATACAATAACCCCCCCCCCCCCCCCCCACATAAAAATACATGAAACAATATATAAATCTCAGAGGCTGTTGACCATTGTTAGGATAGTGCATAGCATTTTTAATATGACAGATTTGGTTTCCGTTGATTTCAATGGGGTTTGGGTCTTAAGTTGGTCAAATTTTGTTTGAATTGAACCCAGGGCTCATTCCAAGTAGTAAGATGTGAATACGTAGTTTTTCTCAGCATTTTCCTTAAATTCAATAAAAAGTACCTGTCAAAAATTAGCAAAGATTAATTTATTTAAAACTACCTTAGTCTAAAGCCAGGTACATACTATTAAAAAATTGTCAGCTCTTGTTGGAGCCGCTGTACAAACCATTCAAGGTTAGTTCAGCAATCTCTCCCGCTGAGCTATTGTGCTCTGACAGGGGGATGCCCCCCCCCCCCACCAGAACACTCTGATCAGCGCCCTCTGCCATTGGCTTAGAGCGCCAATCGGCAATTGGTCAGATGCTGGTCTTCTGTGTTAGTACCCAAACCAGATGGAAGTTGGCGGTTTTGTTATGACTTTCACCACCTGAATAAACTAAGTTTGACATCTATCCCATGCCCCGCATTGACAAATTGATTGATCGCCTAGGGACAGCCCGGTATATGATGACGTTAGACCTGAACAAAGGGTATTGGCAAATTCCTCTCTTGGAATCGGTCAAGGAAAAAAATCATTTTTTAACTCCAGAGGGGTCTTTCCAGTATCAGAGGATGTCTTTTGGGTTACAGAATGCTCCGCCCACTTTTCAATGGGTAATGGATAAGACCCTTTGGCCTCATCAAGCCTATGCTGCTGCATACCTAGAGGATGTAGTCATCCATTGTAATCATTGGGACTCACACTTACCAAAGGTTCAGTCTGTTTTAGATTCCATCTGGAAACCTGGGTTTCAATCCCCAAAAAATGTACCCTTGGGCTAGAGGAGGCAAAATATCTGGGATATAACATTGGGAGAGGTCTAATAAAGCCCCAAGTAAACAAAGTTGAGGCTATTCAGAGTTGGCCATGCTCCACCAACAAGAAGCAGGTTCAAGCATTTTTAGGAATCACTGACTATTATAGCCGCTTTATTCCCCATTTTGCCTCACAGGCTGCTCCCCTGACCAATTTGACAAAAGGAAAGAAGTCTGTCATGATCAAATGGACCCCTAAAGCAGAAGCAGCTTTTGAGGCTTTAAAACAGGCCTTATGTAGTCAGTGTTATACTCGCCTGACTTTTCAAGGGGCTTTGTGGTCCAGACTGATGCATAAAATTTTGGGTTAGGAGCTGTGTTGTCTCAGGTTTTCAAGGGGGAAGAACACCCTGTCATTTGCCTCAGCCGGAAACTGAAGGCCCATGAAGAAAATTACACCAACATTGAGAATTGGAATTGAAAAAAATGGGCTTTGGATTCTCTCCGGTACTATCTCTTGGGTAGACAATTTGAACTGGTAACAGTTCATGCTCCATTAAAGTGGATGGCACAGAACAAATAGACCAATAGGAGGGTATATAGGTGGTTCCTGGCCCCTCAAGAATTCAGTTTTACAGTGAAACATCGCCCTGGTGTTAGAATGGAAAATGCAGCTGCTTTGTCCAGAGTGCACGCGTGCCTGGCAACCTGTGTCCCAACCCTAGGGTTGAAACAAGAGCAAGGTGTATGTGACAGGAAGCCAGGAAAATCTATGGGTTGTGTCCAAGATGGGAGATATATTTGTCCCAGGTTTATGCTGTACACTGATTGCTAGGGATGAGCCGAACACCCCCCCCCCCCCCCCCCCGTTCGGCTCGCACCAGAACCCGCGAACGGACCTAAAGTCCGTGCGAGCTTTAGAACCCTATTAGTTATAATGGATGCAAACGTTCGAAATTAAAAGTGCTAATTTTAAAGGCTAATATGCATGTTAATGTCATAAAAAGTGTTTGGGGACCTGGGTCCTGCCCCAGGGGACATGTATCAATGCAAATTTTTTTTTTAAAAACGACTGTTTTTTTCAGGAGCAGTGATTTTAATAATGCTTAAATTGAAACAATAAAAGTGTAATATTCCTTTAAATTTCGTACCTGGGGGGTGTCTATAGTATGCCTGTGAAGGGGCACATGTTTCCTGTGCTTAGAACTGTCTCTGCGCAAAGTGTCATTTTTGAAAGTAAAAAAGCTATTTAAAATCACTCGCGGCTAATGTTAATTCGCGGGTCCCGTAATACAGAGAACAGTGATTCATTGAAACTCATTTATAAAAAAAAGTCATTGATAAAAAATAAAAAAAATGAAAAAAAAAAAAAGCGTAGGGGTCCCCCCAAATTCAATAACCAGGCCCTTCAGGTCTGGGATGGATATTAAGGGGAACCCCAGCCAAAAAAAAAAAAAAAAAAATGGCGTAGGGTCCCCCTCAAAATCCATACCAGACCCTTGAGGTCTGGTATGGATTTTAAGGGGAACCCTAGCCAAAAAAAATGGCGTGGGGTCCCCCTCAAAATCCATACCAGACCCTTATCCGAGCATGCAACCTGGCAGGCCGCAGGAAAAGAGGGGGGGACGAGAGCGGCCCCCCCTCCCGCCTGAACCGTAGCAGGCCACATGCCCTCAACATTGGGAGGATGCTTTGGGGGTCTAAGACCCCCAAAGCACCTTGTCCCCATGTTGATGAGGACAAGGGCCTCTTCCCCACAACCCTGGCCATTGGTTGTGGGGGTCTGCGGGCGGGGGGCTTATCGGAATCTGGAAGCCCCCTTTAACAAGGGGACCCCCAGATCCCGCCCCCCCCCTGTGTGAAATGGTAAGGGGGTACAAAAGTACCCCTACCATTTCACCAAAAAAGTGGCAAAAATTGTAAAAATGACAGGAGACAGTCTTTGACAATTCCTTTATTAAAATCTTCTTTCTTCTTTCTTCATCCTTCGGTTTCTTCATCTTCTCCTTCCGTCATCTTCTTCCATCTTCTTCCATCTTCTTCTTCCTCCGATCCGCTTCTTCTTGCGCTGGTCTTCTCGTCCTTCTCATCCGGCATCTTCTTCCGTCGGAGTCGGTGTCTTCTTTGGCCGCTCCACGCAATGGGAGTCTCCCGCTGTGTGAGGCTCCGCTCCATCTGACAGATCTTTTAAAACGGAGGGCACCTGGTGACCCCGCCCCCCTCTGACGTCATGGGGAAAGCCATCATGGAATTCCCCATGACGTCCCTGTGCGTCAGAAGCGCATTATAAAAGACCTGTCAGACGGAGCGGAGCCTCACACAGCGGGAGCCTCCCATTGCGCGGAGCGGCCCAAGAAGAGACAGAGACACCGACACCGACGCCGACGGAAGAAGATGCCGGACGAGAAGGACGAGAAGACCAGCGCAAGAAGAAGCGGATCGGAGGAAGAAGAAAATGGAAGAAGAAGATGGAAGAAGATGACGGAAGGAGAAGATGAAGAAACTGAAGGATGAAGAAAGAAGAAAGAAGATTTTAATAAAGGAATTGTCAAAGACTGTCTCCTGTCATTTTTACCATTTTTGCCACTTTTTTGGTGAGATGGTAGGGGTACTTTTGTACCCCCTTACCATTTCACACAGGGGGGGGGGGGCGGGATCTGGGGGTCCCCTTGTTAAAGGGGGCTTCCAGATTCCGATAAGCCTCCCGCCCGCAGACCCCCACAACCAATGGCCAGGGTTGTGGGGAAGAGGCCCTTGTCCTCATCAACATGGGGACAAGGTGCTTTGGGGGTCTTAGACCCCCAAAGCATCCTCCCAATGTTGAGGGCATGTGGCCTGCTACGGTTCAGGCGGGAGGGGGGCCGCTCTCGTCCCCCCCTCTTTTCCTGCAGCCTGCCAGGTTGCGTGCTCGGATAAGGGTCTGGTATGGATTTTGAGGGGGACCCCACACCATTTTTTTTGGCTAGGGTTCCCCTTAAAATCCATACCCGACCTCAAGGGTCTGGTATGGATTTTGAGGGGGACCCTACGCCATTTTTTTTTTTTTTTTTTGGCTGGGGTTCCCCTTAATATCCATCCCAGACCTGAAGGGCCTGGTTATTGAATTTGGGGGGACCCCTACGCTTTTTTTTTGTTTTTTATTAATGAATGACAGTTCTCTGTGTTACAGGAGCCATCAATTCATTAGCCGCGAGTGCTTTTAAATAGCTTTTTTCCTGCAAAAATTACACTTTTTTGCAGGGAAAGTTCTAAGCACAGGAAACCTGCCCCCCTTCACAGGCCACCTATAGACACCCCCCAGATGTGATACTGCAATGCTGTTCTAACAGCATGCACACACATATCCCCATAAATAGAGCACATATTGTCAGCAGCACACTGACACGCTGACACTGACTGAAACATAATATGCAAGGCCGCCGGCACGCCGCCTCTTATACCGTTGGGCGTGTACTAAAGCCCCTGAGCTATAATTGGCTACAGGCATCCTGCCTGTAGACAATTATGGCTCTCCTCGCTGCGGGCCGCAATGCATTGCGGGGCCGCTCGCATCACACAAATTTGATGCGAGCGGCCCCAATAGTTCTGGGCTCGCCGAGCGAGCAAACGCCCGGTGCTCGATTCGAACATGGGTTAGAATCGAACACCGGGCCCATCCTTACTGATTGCTTTTGGGTTTCTGCTGGGTAGTGAGCCTGTTTGGAGCTCAAAGAGGGTTAACGAGCTCAGGTGTAATAGATTAAGCACTCAGGGCTCCAAAAAAAAACCTCCCAGGTTGCTTCAACAAGGTGCTCCACCCTGGAACAAGATTCCTGCGTAGGACTGGGGAGTAGCTTCTTCTGAGATGTGAGATGTCTGTAAAAGACTCTGTTTTTCTGTTTGTCAGACAGGTTTTTGGGCTGCGGTAAGCTGTTCCAGACCAGGTAGATTCCTGTGTTTTGCAGTTAGATGCCCAAAGTGCCAAAGGGTTAATTTTCTGTTTTTGTTTTATTTTTTGCTGTTTTTGATACCTGCACTTGTAAACACAGACTTAGAAATAAACCACTGTTTTGTTTTCAAAAAGATCCTGCTGTCTGTCCTTACCTACTTCACTGCGCTGTGACCCATCCAGGGGGTCATGCCCACCCTGCTACTGAGCTAATCCCTTACTATATTTATATATATATATATATATATATATATATATATATATATATATATATATATATATATATATATATATATATATAATTTTTATTTTATTTTTTCATTCTTTTACTAACTGTTACTCAAATGTTCACTGCTCTTATCTCAGGAATGGACTGAAATGTATCTATTCTGCTTATCTTGTTCAGCTTCTCATTTAATGAAGATTATGTAAACACAGAAGTCTTGTGTATGGCTAGAGGAGAGGAAGGCCTTTAATGTATTGCACATAAGGGTTCATAACGTAAATTTGAACTCCAGCCAAGCATACATTTTTTAAATGAATATACAGTATGCATAGGGGTGCGCAGCCTATTGCATTAGGGTGTGCACCCCAAAGCTCAAAAATGTATGCGTGTGTGTGTTTATGTATAATATATACTGTATGTGTGTATGTTTATATATGCATGTGTATATACTGTATGGCGAGGTCTGTTCTGAGTGGAACCTATTCTGTTAAACTGCTGTATGGTCTTGGCCACTGTGCTGCAGCTCAGTTTCAGGGTCTTGGCAATCTTCTTATAGCCTAGGCCATCTTTATGTAGAG